>OY757024.1:119350044-121750044 GCA_963580285.1 Lucinisca nassula
CCGTACTGGTTAACCACGTTCGTATAAGCTTGTCCAGGGACAAGGTGGATAGGTAAACTGACCGGCTCCGAAATTACCTAAAACAGTGTTGATTGGGCGTTAAACTCCAATACAATCGACAATTTGGCCCCGCCCATCGGGTTTTGAAGAAATAGATGGGCAGCATGATGCTTCCACGCAGAGCTGAATCCGACCCGCACAGGAGTACTTGTAAACCGCTTAGAGGATCTAAGCCTGCCCAGGCAAAGCGGTGCGAGTCGGTCCGTCCATGCTTGGTTTCATTGGGCGACAGGGCTTGAGATGTCATTTCATCTCAATGACGGGTAAAAGTCCAACAAAATTGGAAGCAACGTCTCCACAATGACATTTACAGTGTCGACAAGGACGTTATACCTCGAATCAAATCAATCGACAATTGGAAAACAAAGGAAGTACATGTATTTTGATATTGCGCTGTCCGTCCGTCCGTCCATCCGTCAATATCTTTGTTATTCCTTGAGGGATTTGGAAATTCCTTTGCTGAAATCTTTACCATCATGAGACAATGTGTCGTATGCAAGACCCAGGTCGATACCCCCGAGGTCAAGGTCATGGAGGTGAAAGGTAAAGAAAAGTGTATTTTCTTGTGTCCTGTTAATACCTTTGTTATTCCTGGATGGATTTGGAAATAACTTGGCAGCAATATTGACCATCGTGAGACAATTTGTCGCACGCAAGACCCAGGTCGGTACCTCCATGGTCAAGGTCACAGTGGTCAAATGTCATTTTTCGTGTTCAGTCAATAGCTCTCTCTGTGTTTACGATCGACCAAAATTTACTAAATGGCAAACGGTATTCATGCAGTTGTCTACGTGACCATCACTGGTTTGGGAAAACCAATATTATTGTTTATTAATAGAACTTTAAACGTTTAAACGCTATTTTTATCGATGTAACAAGAGTAGATTAGCTACTAGTCTGATAATAAAAGTCTGATCATTTTTTTTTTATTTTTTTTTTTTTTGGTATTTTTATTGGTTTAAAAATTTATCACCTTCTTAGTAATGGCAAGTCTATTTGGTAGAGTCTCAAATCTTAGGTTAAAATTGAGCCAGAGAGACTAGACTAGCTCCACTTTTATACACTGTTCATTTTAATGCAAAAGATGATTTAAATTCCATAGTATTCATTTTAACGCCTAGTGGCTAGGCTATAACAAGAGCTATCTATAGTCTTGACAGGAATCGTGTGCTGGATAATACCCAGATCAGACGCCGCGGAATGTGGCGTCTGCTCAGTCGGTTGCACACTGTTTGCTTAAACAGTGGCATTTTATAATTTGAAGGTTAAACGAAATAGTATAAATTGCCAGGAAAGAAAAAACAATAACTTAATCCAGGCCACACTGTCACGTGACGTCTTTCGGAAATTCCATTTATAAAACTGTAACACAAATGTATGCCAAGTCGAGTAAAAATAGACTTTTCGCACTTCTGCTAAGAACTTAATTTTAGAGCCCTGAAATGTTTTTTTTTTTTTTTTTTTTGGGGGGGGGGGGGGGGGGGGGTCGGCCCTTTCAAGATTATTTCACTCATATCGAGCCAATCGTTAATAGAGGTGGGCGAAAACCGGAGTACCCGGAGAAAAACCACCTGGCCTTGCAGCCCTTGGCGTCTCACATATGACCCGAGCGAGGCTCGAACCAAAGCGGTGAGAGACCTAATGATTAAGAGTCAGCGCTCTTAACCACTAGGCCACGGAAATGTTTAAGAGCAAAAATGAGTAGCGCAGACTTTATAGGTGGTACCGTTTTTAGACATACAGCGTAGACCAAGATCGGCTATAGAGTACATTGCTTCTGATCAGGGTCGGCACTGTTCGCCTTGTATGTATGAAACAACAGTTTTGAACATGATTCAGGGCCGTACGCAGACCCTGAAAAGGGGCAGGTTGAGGATGCGAATTCCAGGTATTTTGCAGAGGGTGAAAAACTGCATGAATCTGAGATAATTTCCAAAAGATGGGTGGGGCTGCGTTTGCACCCTCCCCACTCTGTTGAACAAAACCCAAGCACTACCCTAAGACGTCAGAGCGCATCGTAAGAAGAAAATTCTAGACTGAGCTCGTTTGTTTGATTTAAGGTTTAACGTCCCCGTCAACACTATATATAGGTCATTTGGAGACGTTACTTCCAATGTTACGGGACTGTCAGCTCTGCGTGGAAGCATCATGCAGCCCATCTATTTATTCAAGCCCCGATAGGCGGCAGCGGGTGGACTGTGCTCGTGCACTTGGGCATTGGCAAATAGAATCTACATAATCAGACGCCACATAACGCGATGTCTGATCAGATCTACTGTGCTAGCTTAAGTTAAACGAACAGTTCGATTCTCAGCTCATGACTATTTTCCCAACCTACACTCAGAGACGATCGACCCACCAGTACTCTCAGTGCTTTGATTTATTCCCGGATCACTAGGCAGAAATGTTACCCATCATGAGACGATGTTTCGCGCACAAGACTCAGTCAGTACCTCGAGGATCAAGGTCATACGTAGAGGTCAAAGGTTAAAAAGGGGTAGTTAACAACTTTGTCATTCCTGAATGAATTTTGAAATTAAATGGCAGAAATGTTAACTATCATGAGACAATGTGTTGCAAGACTCTGATCGGTACCTACAATGTCAACATCACGTGAAGAAACACTATGCCCCCAACACTGCTTGCCCCTAGTTGAAAAGGTAATACTTCACATGGCTAAAGTGAGATCCATTCATAAATTTTCAAGGCTTAGCTTTGATACTTTTTGAGTTATAATGCAGACGAGATTTCATCAAAAAAAAATTCACAAGGGCCATTTCTCATGAAATGGACATAATCAGAGAGAGAGAGAGAGAGAGAGAGAGAGAGAGAGATCTTCACCAGTACTAGAATGCACTATTTTACACAGGTGATATAATAATAACCTAAGTATAAAAAGGCTTTTGTGGTTTCAACGCCAAAAAAGTTGAAGATCAACCTGAACATCCATGCAGTCTGATCAGCACCCTTGTTTTTCTGCTGATTAGATTGTATATTGCCTCTAGTTTCTATTAATTTTTAATTTCAAGACTCTCTTACTCCATCTGCGTACATGTGCGTGCGTGCGTGCGTGTGTGTGTAACACATAGTCATATGATTATCATGGAATGATATTGCTACAAGTTATCAATAATAAAACGGTAGCTATACACAGTGGGCAAATTGTATTGAAGTTCCCCTTTGACTTTCTGAAAACCTAGAAGATAACACCAGTGCTGGAGTTAATTTTACAACTCAGGCATCGGCAGGTACATTATGGCCAGCAATGAGTCTCATGGGAGGTGTGCAGACAGTTCAGAGAGTAATTTATGTGTCTGTCTGATATTCACCCTGGAAGAATGGGGTCCTATTTTCTTATTTCTGCTGTTTCGTTTGAGATTAAACACCCCTGCAAACATTATTTAGGTCATTTTACAGGCGTTTCTTCCGAATTCCGGCGCGTATCATGGTAGTTATACTGCAAACATAGGTTGTGGGTGCTCGTTAGAACCGCTTCGTTGAGGCGGTCAATGAGGTTGTTCTAACGAGTATCCACAACCTATGTCTTGGAGCAGAAATAAGAAAAATAATGTATACCCCGTAAACCCCAGTTTTCTCTATATATAGTGGGGATTAGGTGGATGTTCATTTCACGGACTTATTCACGTGATGTGATGCTTCCACGCAGACCTGAAACCAGCCCGCACACGAGTACTGGTAAACCGCTTAGAGGATCTAAGCCTGCCTTGGCAACGCGGTGTGAGTCGGCCCGCCCATGCTTATAAACCCTTTTGGTTTTATTGGGCGGCAGGGCTTGAGATGCCATTTCATCTTAATGTCGGATAAAAGTCCCACAAAATTGGAAGCAACGTCTCCAAAATGACCTTTACAGTGTTGACAGGGACGACTTCAAATCAACAAACAAACTAAACATTGAATCGATGTTAGTTCGACGTTGATCAAAGATTGGTTGTAAAGTGATAAAAAATGGGGATACTATATCAAATTGTCATTATAATCTATCAGTCGAAACAGTACAGACTATTCCATTATTTAATCTTTTAAACCTACAATTTTCATAGTCTACACTTGGCTTTGAGAAAAGAATGAAGGTCACACCCTGCATATGTGGCATATTATTGTCACTTCAACATTTTCTCCAGACCTATCTTTTGTAACCATTGTTAAAGCATTTTACACACCAAATCTGCACAATTTCATTGTCACTTCAGGAATGGATTTTAATATGTAATAAATGCATTTAACCTCGATGTAACCCCATGCCAGAATTGATTGACAGGTCTTCAAGCCAATAGTTCGATCGTTGTTTGGCGATTGCTAACCACCGTAATCTTAGACAAGCTAACCTAACCATAGAATGTCGACAACAACAGAGTTAACTTCCCTGACGGGGCGTGACTAAGCAAGGGCTAGAGGTTGCTTCCTGTTGTTTAATAGCTTCAGCTTCATTAGTAGGCCTACACTGTAGCCTAGCTGACTCTGGAATTCATTACGCAAACATGCCTGTGCAAACAAATTGTGAATTTTACCATCTAAAAACGAAAATTTTAAATGAAAAATTGTGATATTTTCCTTATTTCTGCTCAAAATATAGATTGTGAGTACACGTTAGAACTGCCGCAATGAGGCGGTTCTGCACGTTAGAACCACCGCATTGAGGCGGTTCTAACGATTACCGACAATCTATAATTCAGAGCAGAAATAAGAAAAATAAGGTTTACCCCCTGTAAACCACAGTTTTTCTTTATAAAAGTGGGGTTCATGGGGGTCAGAATCATATAGGCGTGTTTTTGTGATGTTATGTTGAATCAGAATGAACCAAGAATCTTTGGGTGTTCCTTGCGTCACGAAAACACACCTATATAATTGTGACCCCATTGAAACCCACTTTTATACAGTAAAACTGGGGTTATCAGGGGTAAACCTTATTTTTCTTATTTCTACTCAAAAATAGATTGTGGGAACTCGTTAGAACAGCTTCAATGAGCGGTTCTAACGAGTACCCACAATCTATATTTTTAGTAGAGATAAGAAAACTATCACAATTTTTCATCTTAAAATGTTTCCTTTTTCGGCAAAATATTTACAATGTATTTGTACAGGCAGTAATGTCTACATGTAGACTATTATCATATTGCTGTGAAATTCTTGTCGGACATGCATTGCATTTCGTATTCAAAATAATATACAAAATATGTACAATTTTGCAAAATCTTGGCCTAAAAGCACAATATTCCCAGCCTAGGCTAGGACAATATGCATGTATAGTCACATTCTGTGATCCATATAAACAATACGTATGCGAATAGCTGCACAACGTGAAACTGACAGGATTGTTTTTCTTTTTTATTCTGTCATGAATACACATGTCAACACGAACCGAATTCTTTGTCAAACCACCAGCGTCTTTTTCCGTATTTTTCAAATGTATATAAACCAATATGCATGCGCTTTTTTGCGCAAGGTTTGCCGCACAAGCTGCGTACTTTTTCTGTATTTTTAAAAAATACGTCCTTCAATACATACACATTTTGCTGCGAAACATTTGTTGCACCCGCTGCTTATTTCTTCTGTATTTTTCAAAAATACGTCCTCCAATACGCACACGTTTTGTTGCGTAAACTTTGTCACACCAGTTGCTTATTATGTCCGTATTTGCGCACAAGACGGACGTAAATACGTACCGTATTGCCAGTGTATCAGTATGTATTGGTGTAAATTCGCATTGCGTATTTGTCCTTATTTTGTTCATTTTTCACTGTGAGTCCTTTTGGCTTTCCGCTATTGATGTTTCCATTGGGTTTGTTGTTTCATGTTTGTGCTTCTTTCCCTTTGGTGACTCTGATAGGAGCTGTGGGTTGAATGTTTCCATTCATGATCATTGCCCACACTTCTATTTTACTATGTTTACACTCTTCAGCAAGAATTTGGTGGTACTTAGACCTGTGAACAACAGCCTGTTTTTGTTCTGTTATGAGATAGACGACATGATGAAAACCAGTCTGAAATCATTGAAGCTTTTAGCTCCACTTCTGGATATTTGGATGATTTATTAAATAACATGTATTAATAATACCTATTTCGATGGTTTGATCAGTCAAATTTACCCCCTAGAACTTCAGCTGAATAAAGCAAATTCTTCTGATACCGAGGCCCCGTTTGTGTATGGACATCTATCTATTGTAGGTGGTTTTTTTTCTTACAAAATTTATGATAAACGCGATGATGTTGATCTTGAGATTGTAAATTTTACTTTTTTGGATGGTGATGTTCCTCGAGCGCCATCCTATGGCGTTTATATTTCGCAATTAATTCGATTTGCTAGAGTGTGTAGTCATGTAACTGACTGTGTATCACTTGTGTCTTTTTATTTTGGATGGCCATTTGGCCATTTTGTGGGAAAGTATATGTCCTTATGGCCCTCCTTTGTTTAGATTTCCATTTTGGTCTGGTCGCTTCATGTTTGTGTTTCTTTCCCTTTGGTGTCTTTGATGGTGGAGGAAGTTAATTTCATCGACTCCTGATCTTTGTTTTACTTTCACACTCGTAATAAATTGTTAACGGCTAACTTTCTTAATCAGGGTTATCGGTACCATAAACTACGAAAAACCTTTTTATAGACGTCATTCTGATTTAATTTCAAAATTCAATATTGGACTTAAATCTCTTCTTCAACAAGGTCGATCGGAACCCGAATTCTATGGTGACTTAGTATATAAATTCAGAAAAAATATATAAGCGCAACTACTTCAGCACCCAATTTCGTAAAACATTCTTCGACATAAAAAGATTAGGTACAACAAAAATGTTATACGACACACTGCATGCATGGTAGTTAACCTTATCACGGTTGACAACATTGCTTCCCTCTTTAATTGCACGCCGGTGGGTCAGGCTTTATATTCTATGACGGTTTCAACGTAAAGGTTTATGTTCGGTGGTACCTGATGCGCTGTCTCTGGCCGGGCCACTCGGAGTCTACGTGTTGGTTTTCTTTTGCTCCAACATTTCATTGGTTTCTTGCTGTCGAATGTTTATCGTTGTTTCATCTCTGTGGTTGTTTGATATTTGTGTTCACGGAGATGTTGCACTGATGAGTTGGGAGGCCTTCATGCGGACTGAATAATTTATTTGTCTTAATCGCGACGGAAGTAAGGGCGAGGATTGTGGCCACGTAAAATTTATTTAAGCCCTCCAGTGGAATTCGTTTACGCTGACCGTTCCAATGCGGTTCTTGGATGTTTGTGTCGCTTATGTTATTTTACTTTGGATAACCTATCAAGCCCAGGACCTATGGTGTCGGGGGCAAGTGGATTAACCACTGAAATATCACGCTGCTTTAGTCATCGGTCGGGGCACTAGACTGGATTTTTTTTCCCTACTACAGTGGTGCCTTGAGCCGGGATGATTATTGCTGCAGCCCATGGATGGACCAGATTAAGCGGAGTCAAGAGGAGCTAAAAATATGACATGTTTAAATGAGTCTCTCCTAAACATTTTAAATATTGGTTTCTTTGTAGGATAGAGGAATGAAGTAGCACGGCATAATAAATCGCCTTATTTGGAGTGCAAAACCGACCGGTCTGACTGGCCCGAACCTTTTGGCCTGGTGTTTGACTCGCTTGCTGTTTGGCCTCAGGGTCGTGGGCTCGGTCCCCGGTCGCACTTGGTGTTTTTCTTTACAATTTTTCTGCTCAGATTGCAGCGGTGCTGGGATGGTTACCGATGAAGCCCAGGAGAGGTGCAGATGCAGCAGAGTCAAAAGATGCTAGAAATGTGATATTGTTACATGAGTATCCCCTGAACATTTGAAAATAATAATAATAATGATAATAATAATAATCGTTTCTTTGTAGGATGGAGTGCAGCAATAAATATGTATTTAGAGTGCATGATTGATGGTCTTATCTAAATCTTAACCCTGTTGATTGCTGTTTATGTCTGATTTTCAACATGTTGGGTGAAAGAGGGAGGGAAAAAAAATTATTCCTCTATACTATGAGTTATTACGCAGACACTACTTGTGAAAGATTATACTTGTGAGTTATCTCGGCCAGTAGAAGGCTTTGAAATGAAATGAAATGAAAATGGTGGCCTCAATAGAATGTTAGGAATGTAAAGTACTTCAGTTGAGTATGAACAAGTTATGTGACCTCCAATGCTGCTTTGTTTGAACAAGTGGTACTTTGTCTGTCTATCTACTGATACTGCGTCGGTCACATTTGACCATTACCGCAGGTGTACATTACATACACTCCTGGTTTTGCAGGATGACAGCCTACACAGTAATCATGTAATTACGGTAGGGATCTTTAACTTGCACAGGGGATGGTTCTCCCTGCACATGGGGCCTCCAGTTAACGTCCAGATCTGATTGACGGTGCATTTTATGACATTCATCCCTGCAAATGAAGCCAATGGAGCGTGTTCAGACACAGAAATTTTATCGCCGCTGCTGGGGATCGAACCCGGGACCTGTAGCATCAGAGGCAAGCGCACTATCCACTGAGCTATCATGCTCCACAATACTTTGAAATGCAACACCAAATTTGAACAAGATGTTTGCATCACAATTCACCTATTGCTGTGATTCTGGCCATCAGGGTGTAGAGTTTTCTTCTGGATCTAGGAGCTGCATGTTTAGATTGATCGGTCCTGATTTTCTTCGACTGAAGTGGAAAAATCCTCACTGAGCATTGTTAGCTGTATTGTTTTACAACAGGTACATTGAACTGAAACACCAATGTGGAATACACCAGCGAAAGGGTAAAGAAGACACGTTTTATCGAATATTAGATGTAGGTGTTAAACGGGAAAAAGTTGGATTGTGAGTTGATATTTTGTTGTTGATATAGCACAGCCAAGTTTGTTTATTTCGAAAAGATGAACGTGTGTCCATGGTAACAAGGAAGTTCAAATTTTAGCAAATCAGGTGCCTAATGTAACCGGAACCAATATTTTTAAACCGGAAGGACCATCAAATTTTCAGCCCAACAGCTGTTGGCTATTGAGGTTTTGAATGGGTGGGGTATGTTCCAATAAACAAATACACGTGTTACCGTTAAGCAACCAACTCTCGTTGTTTGCCGCCTTCGGCGGAAAACAACTCGTTGGTTGGTTGCTATTAGCCATGTTGTGGGAAAGAAACTGTCTGTTTGGCTTTCCGCTATTGATGTTTCCATTAGGGTCTGTTATTTCAAGTTTGTGTTTCTTTCCATTTGGTTTCTCTGATGGGAGCTGTTGGTTATTTGTATCGATTCCTGATCATTGCCTCCACTTCTACTTTAAAGGCGATATGCGGTAGATACCTTACAACTTCCCGTGGCCGACTTTATAGCAGTCATTTTGGCCCCGTCAAGCGATTTTGGTATTTATCGCATATGCGAGCTGCGAAGCTTCAGGCGAGCCTGCGCATCCGCGCGGTCTCGCCAGAACCTTCGCTGCTCACTCATACCAGCAGCGAATCAAGAAGAACCTTCAGACAGAAAGCCATATTCCTGGCCCCTCTCAATGGCTTGGCATGCGCAGTTAAAATGGGTCATGACGGAATGCTCGAAGACACAAATTCGCTTGGCGGGGCTCTTTTGAAGTGGGTCCTCTCCGCTAACATGCCGAATAAATTGGGGGTCGATAGGTCGATTAATTGTTTATTGTTTGGATGGAAAAAAAATAAAAGTTTTTAAATAGAGGCTCTTACATGAGTGCTCATGTATTATTGAATTTATTAAACGAGTTGAGGAACAGGGATAAAATGCGAGGCTTTGCCGAACATTGTATCCCTTTTCCTCAACGAGTTTAATAAATTCAATAATACACGAGCACGAATGCAAGATTCTATATATCATATGACATTTAAACGCATTTTATTCACGATTGTTTACAAAATTGTCAATAATCCGCCATTAGTAAACGCGACGTCGTTATGGACGGCGTACATGTAACGTTACGGGACGAATCTAGCTAATTTGCATATTTAATCCACTAGTGGGTTATCGAAAATATTACATGGCGTTATTACACTCTCAGACGCGACGTCATATGATAAAAGGACTAAACTGTTGGTTTTCTTTAGCTCCAACATTTCAGTGGTTTCTTGCTGTCGAGTCCTCACCGTTGTCTCACCTCTGTGGTTATTTGATTTTTTGTGTTCACGGAGATGTTGCACTGATGAGTTAGGAGGCCTTCATGCGGACTGAACAAATTACTTGTCTAAATCGCGACGGAAGTAAGGGCGAGGATTGTGGCCACGTAAAATCGATTTAAGCCCCCCAGTGGAAATCTTTCCACTGACCGTTCCAAGGCGGTTCTTCTGTGGCGATTAATTTATGTTGTTATTTCTTTCCCTTTGGTGTCTTTGGTGGGTGGAGTAAATTAATTGTATCGATTCCTGATCTTTGTTTTACTTCTACCTAGTAGCCATTTGGCTAGAAAACATTCAAATTATGAGGTTTAGAGCATCAAGGAAGCAACAGAACAGGCGACGATTGTGGCCACGAAAAATCGATTTGACCTCCCCCCCCCCCCCCCCGTGGAATTCGTTTCACCACTGACCGTTCCAAGGCGGTTCTTCTGTCGCGGTTTATTTTTGTTTTGGTTTGTCTTTGAGTGTTTGGATCGCTTATACTATTTTGTTTTGGATAGCCAGTTGGTCATTTTGTCGGAAAGTAACTGTCATTTTGGCTTTCCTCTACTGGTGTTTCCATTAAGGTCTGTGCTTTCATGTGTGTTTGTCCGTTTCCCTTTAGTGTCTCTGATGGGAGCTGTGGGTTAATTTTATCGTTTCCTGATCATTGCCTTCACTTCTATTTTAAGTGTAAGTTTTGCTTTGTTGACAGTTTTATAATATTTTATCAAAATTGCTAGAAAATATTAAGGTCAGTAGGTAAGAAAATATTTTTGATGGTCATACAATTTGCACCAAAAGTCAGGGTCGGTCGGGTTTGGGGAAACCCAGTTAATTTTCCTAAATGTTTGGACAGAAGAGTAACCAGGGCAGACCCAGATTGATCAGCTTCTTTCCGATCAGGGTCTTCACTTTTTGCTGTTCTAACTAATTTAAACATGTCCATATTTGTAAACTGAGACTGTGATCGCAGTATATGTACATGTACGTCCAGACTTTTGGGTATTTTTGCGGTAACTGTATTCATGTCCCACTGCCACTTTATAGCACGGTTATAGAGATCAAAAAGAGGGAGGAGAGGGGAGGAAAAAAAAGATTTTTTTTTTTTCTCTCCATCTTTAATGAGCCGTGTTATGGGAAGGTCGTGATACATGTTATTGTATGTTTTTCCTTGTTTCATTGTTTCTTTGCATTAATCTAGTTTCATTCTTTCACGTTAGTATGTCCATCAGGGCTTTCCTGTTTTCTTAATAAACTTTGAACTTTGAACTTTGAACTTTTTCAGACTTACAAAATAGAAGCTTGTAAACGTAATCAATGTATAAGTATGTTCTGAGCAGGAGAAGGTGATTAGGTTTGAAACAGTTTTTGATATTTATTCTAAAGTATTCCAAACGCAGTTGAGGGTAGCTGTTTTAATCGCAAAAGCTATTTAATTTGTTAGATTTGAGGTTTTATGTCCCCATCAACACTACATGGATCATTTTTGAGACGGTGCATCCATTTTTGTGGGTCCCCACACTGAAATGGAATGAAATCGTATGTCCTGTCCCCCAATTAACGCTATAGGATTTATATGCTTATTAGCTCGTCTTACGAAAGTAAAAGGGGGGGGGGGCTATTGCCATACCCACGGGTGTCCGTCGTCGGGGTCGGAGTCCGCTTGGGTTAAATGTACCAGCAACCTCTTATTTGTGATGGTTCACAAATTTATTTTCAAATAAAATAAACGATAGGTAAAAATCAGTATTTTCTTCGCTTAAATTGGACTTTTTGAGAAGTTTATATTTTCCTCGGTATTACCTCCCTTATTTCCCAGTGTGAAAGTTTTCCTGCAAGATGTGTGAGTTCAAATCAAGGGAGTGGGGGGGGGACAATATTGTTTTTTTTTTTTTCTTTTCTTTTCTTTTTCCTTTTTAAAAAACATAGCGGGTCTGGGGCTCAAGATCAAGGTCACTGAAGCTATTTTTTTAGAAAAACATTGTCATCGTTCTAGGCGCCTTCATTTATTGATGTATTTTCACACAAATGTTGGGTGTAATGATATCTTGTGAGACTTTGACCTTCTGGGTCCGGGGCATAAGGCTAAGATTACTACTTTCAGGGTCACGGGGTCAAGGTCACTGTGGCTAGTTTTAGAAAAACACTGTCCTCGCTCTTGCATCTTAAGGGAATTCGACTTTCAGGATCTTCGGCTGAAGGTCAAGATCACTGTGACTGTTTTTAGAAAAGAACATTTTCATCGCTCTTGCGCCTTTATTTATGAATGTATTTTAATCTACCTTTACACAAATGTTGCGTATGATGATATCTCGGGTGACTTTGACTTCCAGGTTCCGGGGCTGAGGGTCAAGGTCACTGGCTATTTTTAGAAAAACTTGGTGATCGCTCTAGTGCCTACATTTATGGATGAATTTCAATATAACTTCTCACAAATGTTGGGTTTGGTGATATCTCGAGCAAATTCGACTTTCAGGATCCAAGGCTGAAGGTGAAGGTCACTATGGCCATTTTTAGGAAAACTTTGCCATCGCTCTTGCGCCTTCATTTATTGATGGATTTTTATATAACTTCAAACAAATGTTGGGTACCATGATATCTCGTGTGACTTTGACTTTAAGGGTCAGGGGCTGAAGGTCAAGGTCCTTGTGGCTATTTTTAGAAAAAACTTGTTCATTGCTCTAGTTTCCACATTTATAAATGGATTTAAAGATAGCTCCATACAAATGTTGGGTATGATGATATCTCGAGTGAGTTCAACTTTCAGAGTCTGGGGTCAGGGTCACTGTGGCTATTTTCAGAAAAAAATAGTGATTGCTCTAGTGCCTACATTTATATTTGAATTGTAATATAACTTCACACAAATGTTGGTAATGATAATATATTAAGCGAGTTCGACGTTCAGGGTCTTGGGCTGAAGGTCAAGGTCACTGTAGCCATTTTTAGAAAAAAAAACTTTGCCACTGCTCTTGCGCCTTCGTTTATTGATGGATTTTAATATAACTTAACATAAATGTTGAGTATGATGATATCTTGAGTGTCTTTGACTTTGCGGATCAAGGGCTGAAGGTCAAGGTCACAGTGGCTATTTTTAGAACACTTGATCATTACTCTAGTGTCCACATTTTTTGATGGATTTAGAGATAACTTCATACAAATGTTGGGTATGATCATATCTCGAGTCCGTTCAACTTTCATGGTCTGGGGCTCAAAGTCAAGGTCACTTTGGCTATTTTTAAAAAAACTTTGTCTTCACTCTTAAGAACTTACATTTATTTATGGATATAATGTAATTTTACACACATTCTTGGCTAGGCTTTTTAATTTGTCTTGCACGAGGGGATTTATATCGTCTGTGATGCCTTGTTATTACTTGGATGTTTGTAGAATTTTTTTATCAAATATAGATTTCTTTTTCATTTTTTTACAGTGGAAATGCTTGAAAACAGGATGATTGTGGGTACTTTTTGGTTCTCTTTCATTTGCTACAGTCTGTTGGGCTCCTTTACAGAAGAAAATTTTTGATAACTTGCCCTCATCCAGCTTAGGCCCCCAAAGGCGAACTACCTTCTGACATCTCTTGTTAGCTTTATTATGCGTCAAGTGCAGGCTTCTTTTTTGTGTGCTCTCAAAAAGGATCGGATATCTGCAGAAAATCTGCAAATTGAGATAAACATGCATGAATGTACAGTGATGAGTTTCATATGGATTTTGTCTGGAGTAATATTGTTATTTTGTGTGAAATCGGATTTTAAAATTAATACAATATTTCCAATGTAAAAAATTAACTCAAATTGCCTCCAACAATAATGAATGTTCAAATACCAATCAACATACAATACAATAGAAATGATCTCTGTAGTATCGGAAAATCAGTAAAAGGCAAACTAAATCCTCACATATTGAAAATATTAAAACAGTTGGGAATTTTAAAGGTTCAGGTACAGTGGAACCAGAGCAGGCAATGCTCAAGTGAGACATTTCAAATCAAAAGAAACAAATCAAGGAGATAATTTTAATAATTAACAAACTTTTCATAGTAGAATTCAAACAATACAGCTGACACAAAAGAGACAAACAACACCATGTATTACGCGTACCCCCAAATCTCCGAATCTTACCGAACCAGGACTGTTTGACAAATCTGGAAAAGTCAAACCTGATCATTTCGCCGTGATTTTAGCGCACATGCGGCTAAGCCTCGTCCTGTGAGAAAAACAGTTTATTTTAGGAAACTTCGTGCTATAGACGTTAATTCATTTAAACATGATGTTGTTTCATCATCAGTTTGAAACAGCTGTCTGAAATCAGCAGGACTAGAAGAGCTTGTGAGCCCATATACAGGTGAACTATCAGCCCTTATTGAGAAGCATGCTCCCCTCCGTACTAAAACAAACACATTAAGACCTTCATGTGTTCGGTACATACAAAACCTTCACGATGCCAAACATTTGAGACGAAAATTGGACCATAAATGGCGCAAATCAAAACCTACTATTGACAATCAAATTTAGCGAAGCCAGTGTGCAAAGTGACCAGCCAAAATTGACTACTACTCGGATAAAGTATCATCTTGTGGCAGAAAACCTTGCAGAACATATCTAAGCATCTGTTACAATGTTCTAGGAAAACTATTCTACCTTCTGGAAAAGCATCAAATGAACTGGCTCAAGGTTTCAGTGATTTCTTTATAGATAAGATACAGGGTATATGAGTTAGAAGCCTCCGTGGTGTAGTGGTTACGCTACTCGCCTTGTAAACCAGGGATCGCAGGATCGATCCCGGGCTTCTCCAGACTTTCGGATGAGTCTTTAATTCGAGGTCCCGTCTCGATATGACCTTAGCTATTGATGGGACGTAAAACTCAAACACTCACTCCCAGGGTATAAGAGGCGATATAACTTCACAAGTGGGATCTGATCTGGACACATTTAAATTACGAATGTCTTGTGGAATTTACTCCAGTTTCAGACGAAGAGATACAGAAAGTAATTAAAAGTTCCCTGATACATCTTGTGAACTAGACCCCATTCCAACATGGTTGTTGAAATCCTGTTTACTGGAGCTTCTTCCATTGCTGACAAACATCATTTACATTTCTTTTGAAATTGGATATGTACCCGCATCATACAAATTTTCGCTTATAACCTCTGTTTAAAAAGCAACGGCTGGATCAAAACACTTTGAAAAATTACAGACCTGTATCAAATTTGCCCTTTGTATCATAGATTCTTGAAGAGGTCGTCAGTAGTCGTCTCGAAAAACATTTGATATCAAATAACTAATACGAGCAACATCAGTCGGCGTACAGAAAGTTTCATTTCACCGAAACAGCACTGATGAAGGTTCAGAATGACATTCTGCAATCTCTAGATCAAAACAACGTCACTGTACTTGTTATGTTTGATTTCTCTGCAGCGTTTGATACTTTTGATCATAAGACCCTGTTACATCGCCTTACGCACATGTTGGGAATAGCAGGGGTGGATGTCATCATATCTTAGTGGTCGCTGCCAAACTGTCACGATAGATGGAAATTGTCAGAACCTGTTCAAATGAATGTTAGTGTGCCCCCAATGATCTGTGCTGGAGCCAAAGTTCTATACTATGTACACAACACCAGTCGGTGCTATCTGTAAAAAGCATGGACTTGAGTATCATTTTAAAGGAGATGATTCACAGTTGTATCTGTCTTTCAAACCGACGGATCAGGTCACAAGAGCGGAGGCAATCTGCCGGGTTGAAGCATGTCCTAAGAACATTCTATCTTGGATACAGGGCAACATGTTGAAACAAAACGCAGATAAAACAGATGTTATCGTGTTCGCATCTGAACGTAATGCAGCCTTGGTTACCGGCATTTCCGCAGCTGTTGGTGACTCAAATATCAGGCCTTCATAATTTGGCAGAAATCTGGGTGTTTGGCTTGATTCCAGGATGTACATGGAGCATGTAAATTCCTGTTTTGGGCAAATACGGCAAATTAGTCATATCAGACAATACTTAACTACGAACGCAACCAAATCATTTGTGAATTCCCTTGTTACATCACGATTGGACTATTGCAATGCGTTGTTGAGTGGTGTACCAAAGACCATCTTAAACAAATTACAAAATGTTCAAAACACAGCTGCACGTGTTGTTACAAGGACATCTCGGTACTGTCATATAACCCCTATACTGAAAGTACTTCATGGCTACCTGTACAATATAGAGTCCAGAATAAAATTCTTACTCACACGTATAAAGCTCTGCATGACCAATCCCCAATATATATTAAAGAGTTGTGTACAAGCCATGTAGAGAATTGAGGTCACAAAATAGCTCTCTTATTCTTAATGTGCCAAGAAGCCGCACTGTGTCGTATTGTGATCGCCGTTTTGCGATAATTGCTTTGGAGCGCACTCCCATCCAGGGTTCGGGACTGTAGTGTTAGTTTCAGAGATAGATGAACTTAAAAATAGAGTAGTTTTATGCCTAAATGTTTTAACGGTACTTAGTTTTAATTGAAAAACGGTTTTACTTGCACACTTAACACAAAAATCAAGTACCCACAGTCTATATTTTAGAGCAAAAATAAGAAAAAATAGGTTGCTCCGTCTTTGGTCGGGCCCCTCGGAGTCTAACTGTTGGTTTTCTTTTGCTCCAGTAATTTTGTTGTTGTATGCTGTCGGGTCCTCAACCTTGTTTCATCTCTGTAGTTTTTTTTATGTTCTCGGAGATGCTACACTGATGAGTTCGGAATCCTTCATGCGGATTAAACAAAATTAGTGTACACCGCGACAGAGGTAAGGGCGAGGCTTATGGCCATGTAAAATCGATTTAAGCCCCCCAGTGGAATTCTTTCCGCTGACCGTTCCAAGGCGGGTCTTCTGTGGCGGTATATTTATGTTGTTGTTTGTTACTTACTGTGTGTATCACTTGTGTCTTTTTATTTTGGATGGCCATTTGGCCATTTTGTGGGAAAGTAATGGTGTCTTTGATGGGTTGAGTAAGTTAATTGTATCGATTCCTGATATTTGTTTTACTTCTACTCTGTAATTTAATATGCCGAACATCGCGGCGATTCTAACAAATGTCTTAAATATTTGTTTCTTGGAGTATTTTTGTTGAAAAGACCTTTTATAACATATCATAATCCTAACTGGGATTCTTTACAACGGCAAATTCATTATAACGGCACAATAATAGAGAACAAGTATTGTCGTTATAACGCATCTTGTCCTGCAGCTTTCACCTGCTCTAAATTATAACAGCCTTATCATGAGACGTAAATGAAACTCTTGTTTGATATTATATAGAGGATCTTACATGAGTGTTCATGTGTTATTGAATTTATTAAACGATTTGAGGAAAAGGATAAAATGCGATGTTATGCCGAGCATTTTATCCCTTTTCCTCAACGAGTGGAATAAATTCCATAACACATGAGCAAGAATGCAAGATTTTATTTATCATATGACATTTGAAACGAATATTCACGGTTGTTTTACAAAAAGTCAATATTCCGCCAATAGTAAACGCAACGTCGTTAAGGACGTCGTGCATGTAACGTTACGGGGCGTATCTAACTAATTTGCATATTTAATCAACTAGTGGATTATCGAATTTATTACACATGAACTATTCTGGTAACGGGTATCCACAACTTATGACTTGGAACAGACGTAAGAAAACTATACCCGGATCATTACACGGACTTGTAAAGGTGATGCCTCGGGTTAAAGACATCTGTACCGAATCAAAATAATTTATATTTTTTTTAGTTTAACCCTTGTCCTGCTGAGCCCGGATATGCCTTATTTTCCAAACAATGAAGATCCATCTCTGATGGCTTCTGACGAAGCCTTCTGATCAGGATCTACATTGTTTGCCATTCAGATTGTGCATTTGTTGCAATAATTTGCATTGGGTGTGGCAGATTAAAATATTCAGCAGGAAAACGGTTAAATTGTGCGTTGCTTTATTAAGGCTATTAGTATTTAAAAAAATACATTTAAGGTCAAATTTCCTTCAGAAAACTCATTGCAGACCTCGGTAGCTGAGTGGAGTTGGTGCCAACCCGGTCTGTGCCTGCCAGGGGTCAGTTGTTTAAAACTAACGACGTCGTTAGCTAACGTATTGTTAAAACTTTCATCATTTAATTTGGCAAATATGCTAGGATTTTGGTTTAAAAAATGTAGGCAGCTTTTGCAGCAGAAAATAACAAAATTATAAATATTGTTCTTGCTAGAACATTTATTCTAACATCTGTACCGAATCAAAATAATTTATATTTTTTTTAGTTTAACCCTTGTCCTGCTGAGCCCGGATATGCCTTATTTTCCAAACAATGAAGATCCAGGTCTGATGGCTTCTGACCAGCGCGCCTATATAGGCAATGTAAAATAACTGTGTTTTATTCTGCAACAAATCTCAGCTCGGAAGAGCGTGACGAGTGACGTCATTAAAATACCCAATTTATGACGTCACTAGTCGATTTCCTTGACGTTAGACGGTGTAACGTCATTTTCTCGCATCGAAAACGTAAGAAAAGGATATAAATGCATGTGTTTCAGTCGATAATTTTAGCGGGATTTCTTCTAACAATGGCGAAAGGTTGAAAGATTTTGAAGGAAACAACAACATTATTGCCGATTTTCAGCGTGTTAGAATCGAAATAGATCAGCTCTTGTCTGTGATTTGTTGAGTAATAAATCACAGTTTGTCGGTCAGTTGTAAGTAGACAAATCACGCGCGCTACGCGCTTGTGATTTGTCTACTTTACAACTGACCTCCAAACAAATCACAGATAGAGCTGATCTATTTCTTAAACAATATGACCACTTTACCCTGCTAGCATTCTACATAAATCTACAGCGGGCCGTTAGCGGCCCGTCAGCTACCCTGACGGGCCGCTAACGGCCCGCTGTAGATTTATGTAGAATGCTTACTGGGAACGAGCTCATTAAGCTAATGAGGCTTTGAACAACTGGCCCCAGATCTGCAAAATTCTTTAGTCCAGACTGAGCAGGAAATTATGATGATTTCAGAAGTGCAGTTATCAGTTTCTGGCGAAAGATTGTGCACTGCACTGGTTAACCCCTTATCCATAGGTTGACCTTCAGGATAATAAATGGTAGTGGAGACAATGATCATGAATCGATACAATTAACCCATAGCTCCCATCAATGACACCAAAGGGAAAGAAACACAACCATGAAATAAACAGACCCTAATGGAAACATCAACAGCGGAAAGCCAAAAAGACAGTTACTTTCCCACAAAATGTCCAATTGTTCACCCAAAACAAAATAATATAAGCGATACACACACTCAAAGACAAACCATAACAAAACAAGAATAAACCGCGACAGAATAACCGCCTTGGAACTATCAGTGAATTGTTTTCCACGTGGGGGGGGGGGGGGGGGGCTGAAATCGATTTTACGCAGCTGCTATCCCCGTCCTTACTTCCGTCGCGATTTACACAAATAATTTATTCAGTCCGCATAAAGGCCTCCTAACGCATCAGTGCAACATCTCCGAGAACATAAAAATCAAACAACAACAGAGATGAAACAACGGTGAGGATTTCACAGCAATAACCACTGAAATACTGAAAAGAAAACCAACAGGTAGACTCCGAGTGGCCCGGCCAGAGACAGAGCTTCAGACTGTGTTAAGTCCTTGGGCAAGACACGTCATTTTTGTGTTCCTTTCCCGTTGGTGTCTCTGATGGGAGCTATGGGTGAGTTGTATCGATTCCTGATCATTGCCTACACTTCCATTTATTTTAAAACTTAATTGTTTTTTGTTGATTTTTACAAATAATATAACATTATTCCAGTTTTGTTTGTTTGTTTGTGTTGAGGTTTTACGACGTCCCCGTCAACACTTTTTAGAACATTTTGGAGACGTTGGTTTCGCTTTTGTGGAACTTTCCTCCGACATTGAGAATGACACCTTAAGCTTTCCGTCCAAATAAATCGCTACGGTTTAAGGAGCGGTCCGACTTACACCACTTTTGCAGGGCAGGTTTAGACCTAAGCGGTATATTAGAACTCATCACGAAAGCACACATATGTAATTTTGACCCCCTTTAACCCCCCTTTTGTGTAGTAAAACCTGGTTTACAGGCGTAAACATTATTTTTCTTATTTCTGCTCCAAAATATAGATTGTGGGTACTCGTTAGAGGTTCTAATGTGTACCCACAATCTATATTTGGAGCAGAAATTAGAAAACTATCACAATCTGTCGTCTTAAAATTTGCATTTTTCTGCGGTAAAATTTACAATGTATTTGTACAGGCGTGTTTTCGTAATGTCAAGTATGGACGGTTTCCACTCTGTGCGAAAACACCATGCACCCCAATCTATTACGCAAACACGCCTATTCAAATACATTGCCACTTTTATCGCCGAAAAAAATGAAACATTTATGATGAAAAATTGTGATATTTTTATTATTTCTTTTTATGTACCCATAATCTATATTTACAACAGTAATAAGAAATATATGGTATACCCCCCGGAAACCCCAATTTTACGATAAAAAAGTGGGGTTCAAGAGGGTAAAAATTATATAGGCCTGTTTTCGTGATGTATTTCTCAAAGCCCCGATGAGTGGGGGCGCATGTATCATTCACGTATGCATGTTTTCATTCAAAACACAATTTTCATGCAATTTTCTCATAGTAAAATTAAACGTTCATATGCGGTACTTGGATTCATATGCGCTCATATAGTTGTGTAGTACATAACGAAAACCCGCCTATATAATTTTGACCGCCTTGAACCCCACTTTTATACAGTAAATCTGGGGTTTACAGGGGTAAACCTTTTTTTCTTATTTCTGCTCTAAAACATAGATTGTGGGTGGTTCTAACGAGTACCCTCAATTGATGTTTTGAGCAGAAATTCGAAACTTATCACATTTTTTCTTCTTAAAACTTTCGTTTTTTGTTTTTTTGCGGTAAAATTTACACTGTATTTGTATAGGCGTGTTTTCGTGATGTTTAATTTAGTTTTACCCCAAAGTCTATGGTTTATAACAAGAAAATGTTGTAAACTATGTGACAAGTGGGGTTTGGAAGGATGTTCACCACACAGACCTGGTAACGTTCACCGATAAATACTGATGTTCGGTGAAAACAATGTAAAGGGCAAATTCCTAGATAAATTGAGTTATGCATACAACAAATGCAAACACTACTTAACACTACTTATACTCTATCGCATAAGTGATAACAACGCGGCATCTGGTTATAAAACGTCATGAATGTGCGATAGTTTATATTCATGTTGGCTAATATTTGGTTTTAAGTAGCAATTTGCTTGCAGTTTTCTGAGACAGTAGATTTTTCGAACAAATTTTGTGATAAAGTACATGCGATTAGCTCTTGACTGTATTGACAATCGTCATTAGTGGAGGTAAATTGGCAATTTTACAGACGCAATTCTACTAGGAAGCGTCCTACCGTACACCACGAAAACACGCCTATATAAGTCTGACCCCCTTGGACCACACTTTTATATAGTAAAATTAGGGTTCACAGCGGGGGTCGGGGTGGGGGGGTGGGATTTTGCTCTTATTCTGCTATAAAATACAGATTGTGGGTACTCGTAAGAACCGCCACAGTGAGGCGGTTCTAACGTGTACCCACAATCTATTTTTGAGCAGAAATAAGAAAAATGTCACAATTTTTATCTGCAAATTTTCTTTTTTTCGGCGGTAAAATTTGCAAATATATTTGCAAAGGCATGTTTTGGTAATGAAAACCCGAACTGCACCTTCCGAACGGCATTATGTAAGTAGAGTTTTTGTTGTTGTTGTTTTTTTTTCCCCCACAGAGCAAACCCTGGTGAGTTGGTTTAAACTTAAATTTGCCTGCTTTAAATACAGCTTAGTACACAACAATATAATACACATATTACTCAACGTTTGATAGGGATCACTTTTTCAATGCAAAAAAATATTTTTTGGATAAATTAATCAGCTGAATCCAAGACTGACACATAAAAATGGACAACATATCCTTCACAAAAACTAGCGATTAATTTTGTCTACCGGTACTGCATTCAAGTGTGACAACAACAGCCGACTTGGCACCCACAAAATTTGCCGTAATACGAATGGATTTGGACCATTGATTTTTCACAAATTTCCAAATTTGTTTAGACAAACGTGCCTAATAAAGTGCATGGCGTCCACGGGCATCAATTACAGCACGACATCGCCTGCGCATGCTCGTAATCAGAGTTTGTATCCGGTTTTTGTGGAATCAGCCTCCATTCAGAAACCAATGCATCTCTGAGCTCCTGTAAAGTTCTTGGCTGCACAGGTCGGGCTGAAACAGCACGCTGCAGCATGTCCCACGCATGTTCAATCGAATTTAAGTCCGGTGATCGACCAGGCAAGTTCAAACGAACGATTGTCTCACGTTCCAGATTGGCATGAGTGACATGGGCACGATAGGGACCGGCATTATCGTCCATCAGAATAGAGTCGGGGCCGAAAGCACCGGCATTTGGTCTCACAAACGGATCAAGAACCTCATTTCAGTACCTCAATGCCGTTAACGTTCCGTTTTCAACGACGTACAAGTCAGTTTTACCGTTCACGCTTATCCCAGCCCAGACCATGACTAATCCCTGTCCAAAACTATCATGCTCTACCACATTCAAGTCATATAATCGCTCTTAAAACATTCACCACACTAATTGACGTTTATCAGTGAAGGCTAGACAGAATTTGAACTCAACAGTAAACAGTACTGGCGTCCAGTCACAAACCGTCCACGTGACGTGAGTTCTGGAAAAGTCCAACCGGTTTTGCACGTGTTGTCTCGTCAATGGAACGCGTACAGCAGGCCTCCGGGCATTATGTATGAATCGTGGGGCATGTTTCTGACAGTTTGTGTAGAAATTCGTACTCAAGTTCCGTTCCTAAACATGTCTTTCAAACGCGTAGCGTTCAGGAACCGTGACTGAATCAACAAAAAAACGGTCCTCACGTGGAGTTGAAGTTCTTTCTCGACCCCCGCCGTATCTATTTATTTATTCAAAATATCAGTCATCATACATATGTACCGTATCTGTGTGAAGGTTTTCCGTGGGTAAGATGCCCGCTCCACATTTGGGAAGCCATGCTCTGAGATACATTCAAAATCCCAGCAACACGACGTTGAGGGAAGCCAGATTCCAACATTCCGACGCCACGGTTAATTTCACTGGGCTCAGACGGTTTCTTAACTGTCCCCTAGGCATTTTAGAGTTTCACAAATCAAATGAAATCCTTTTTACGCTTAGTAAAAGAACAATGGCAAGTTTGATTTTTTCTGTTGGAATGCAGTATTACGCAAGATTTTTGGGGTGCATGGATTCGTTTGCGAAGTGTGAAAAGTGTGCACTTTCATGAGTACTGAACTGCCCACGAGTTTCTGGTTAAGATATTTATCAATATAAGGAGTAAAACTTCTGTTATGAAAGTTTACATTTTCAGTGCAAAATTTGGTATATACAAAGCGATTCCCATCAAACTTTGAGTGGTATATATTTTCATTACGAAACCACGCCTAAAGTATGCAAATACATTGGAAACTTTACCGCCGAAAAAAAGAAGATTTTAAGATGAAAATATAGATTGTGGGAACCTGTTAGAACCGCCTTATCGAGGCGGTTCTAATGAGTACCAACAATCTATATTCTAGAGCAGAAATAAGAAAAATAACGATGAGGTGGGTACTCACTATCTATATTTTGAGCAGAAATAAGAAAAATAAGGTACACCCCTGTAAATCCCAGTTTTACTGTATTAAAGTGGGGTTCAAGTGGTTCAAAATTATATGGGCGTGTTTTCGTGATGCTAGGATTTGACCGTAAGCCTGAGTTTGTCTGAAAGTCATCTCCTGCTGTTAGTTCGAACTTCCTCTGTGACTGGTAATCGGGATGGTAAATATTTACTATTTACATAGTGTCAGAGTTACCTTGACATATTGAGAATGTACAATATCCCCATACCACAGCCGGGTCATCCACCAGACACCAAGGTCTCCCAGGTTCTTGAATATCCCGGCAGTAATTGTTGTAAACTTCATAACTCTCCCCGTACACATCTGACCAAACAACGCATTCGTGTCCATGATTCGTTAGTGACACCTTTCCGTTGTATTGTCGAGATTTAAGAGCTTCCAGACAGTAAGTGTTTGCTGTAAACAGATGAAAAATAGCCATGTGCACTCAAACCTCAATCACTCGAACAACCTAGGGGCCATTAAGATTTGTTCACAACATGTTGGCAAAATATATAAAATAGTTGCTCTAGTAAAGTAGAAGTAAAACAAAAATCAGGAATCGATACAATTAACTTACTCCACCCATCAAAGACACCAAAGGGAAAGAAACATAAACATTAAGCGACCAAACCATAATGGAAACCTAAACAAAGGAAGGCCATAAGGACAGTTACTTTTCCACAAAATGGCCATATGGCCATCCAAAATAAAAAGACGCAAGCGATACACACATTAAGTAACAAACAACACCATAAATAAACCGCCACAGAAGAACCGCCTTGGAACGGTCAGTGGAATGATTGGAAAGCCAAAATCAAAGATTACAACTTACAAATAGCACCAAACGAAAGGGTAACTAACAAATGGTGAAACGAAAAAAGGGATAAAAGGAAAAAAACAAACGAATCACAAACAACACAACAACCAGCTCCCTCTTCTCCCAAACCACGCCTATATAAGCCCCGCCAAGCGAATTTGTGTCTTCGAGCATTCCGTCATGACAAATTTTAACTGCGCATGGACAGCCATTCAGAGGGGCCAGGGATATGGCTTTCTGTCTGAAGGTTCCTCGTGCTTCACTGGTTGTATGAGCGAGCAGCGAAGGTTCTGGCGAGACTGCGCGGATGCGCAGGCTCGCCTGAACCTTCACTGCTCGCATAGGCGATAAGTACCAAAGCGCTTGACGGTGCCCATATAATATTGACCCCCTTCAGCGTAATGCTTCCCCAAAAAGAAGTGACTAAAGGTGTAACATGTACAATTAATGGAAAAAAAATACATCACGAAAACAAACCTATATAATTTTGACTCCTTTGAACCCCACTTTTATATAATAAAACTGGGGTTTACAGGGGTAAACCTTATTTTTCTTATTTCTGCTCTAAAATATAGATTGTGGGTACTCGTTAGAACCGCCTCATCGAGGCGGTTCTAACGAGTACCCACAATCTATATTTTAGAGCAGAAATAAGAAAATTATCACAATTTTTTAATCATAATTTTTTTTTCATTTTTTCGGCGATAAAGGTGGCAATGTATTTGTATAGGCGTGTTTGCGTAATGCTTCCCCAAAAAGAAGGTAACAGGTACAATTAATGGAAACGAAATAAATAAATAAATAATACTAATAATACACAACCCATAAGAACGTACAGCATGGAGATTCCTGTCCCAAATTCCGACAAGGCGACATTTAAAATAAACGCCATTAGAACAACCGCTTTAGGCCGGTAAAGAGCGAGAACCACTGCTACTATAGGCCCAACCTTAGTATTAGGAGCACTTTCAAAAGACCAAATCCGACAATACTGTTTGCTACTGAGACCATATCTTAGTCAAAATGTATCTCAAATCACTGGTCATGTATAAATATAGGTGTGTCCTGCAGGTGATGCAGGTGTGAAAATCATGTCCATAAACTAACCCGTGTGTGTTGTTTTAAGCCACGGTCACAAATAACTATTCGAGCCCCGCCCGAAGACTTGCCGACTGATTTGGGGTGAAATCGGGCTGGAGTCCGGTCGGCGACCCGCCGAATGTTCGGGCGTCGGTGGCGGTCTGGAGGAGTCCGATGAGATTTTAACTCGCACTTAAATTTTTTACCGAATTCTCACCGACTGCTAGGTCGGTGGCACATCGAATAAGTGTCGGACAGAGCTCGTACGGACGTCGTAGACCCGGCCGGGAACTGGGCGGACATCTGCGGAACAACGACCGATGCTCGGCCGGCTTGTAACAATCGCCAGGTATACGGCCGGCGTACGGCCGGTAACCTGCCGTGCACCGGTTGATTTCCGCCAGGCGTATACGCCGCTGCCTCCCCACAAAAATCTGGCATATAACGCCAGATTCCAGGCGAATGTCCCCCAGACCCCGCACGTCATACGTTTTGCCAAAACCAAGTCAGACACCCGCTTCGGACACCTTCATGACTTGGACAGCTCGGCCGACCACCACGTCTAGTATAGCTCGGCCGGGATACGCCGAATTTGTGACCGAGGCATAAACAAGACGTGTAATAGTTGTCACTGTCAATGATAATTAAACGAATAGTTTTTTATAATTGTTTCAGATATTTAAGATTATCCAGTATAAATGTGATATTCTTTTCCATTTGAGCCAGTCCACGACAAAGCCTACAAAAAGACATGTGCGCCCATCTTTGACTCTAATCAGCCTGCGCAGCCATAAAGTCTAACCAGACACTTCTCTTGCTGCATAAAGGAGCATTGGACCCTTAGCTATCCTTAGAGCACACAATGAAGACACTGATATGCGCAGACTGATCTGAGTCTTCGTTGGGCGCACATGTCTTATTGTAGGTTTTGTCATGCGCTGGCTCATTTCCCTATATGGACTTGTCCCTTCTTACATTTTGTCTCATAGAAACACAGGAAAAGAATGATCACTTAAAACGACTATGTTAATCACAGAAACAACAAGCACATTCCACAGAGAATTTATGTCCCCCGCCTTATTTTCATTTGTGCTATTAATAAATAAGTAAGTTAACCAGGCAACCATTGGTATCACCTAACGCGGAAAGTATAAAAAAAAATAATAATAAAAGGATTCTGTAAAAAGGCGCATGCACATTTTCAACACCTCTAAAGATTCTGATGGATTGGTTTTAAACTGTAGGAGGAGTTGCACTCACAACATATCCTGTTTCATATTATAGATGCGCAAAACAACTCTAAGTTAGAAATGTGAAAAAAAAGTAAAAAAGAATTATTTTAAGATTCTGTAAAAAGCACATGCATATCTTCAGACCATAATTCAATCAACTTTTAAGTTTTGGAAGGATTGGTATTAAACTGTTGGAGGAGTTGCGCTCACAAGGTACCTTCTACATTATACTCTTTCATAGAATTGATGCATGAAAAAAAGTATATGTTAAAAATGTAAAAAAGTGACAAAAATTAATTAAAGAATTCTGAAAAAAAAAAAACATATGCACAACTTCAAACCATGATAAAGACACTTGTAAAATTTTAGAAGGATCGGT
The DNA here is from genome assembly GCA_963580285.1 of Lucinisca nassula. Lineage (NCBI taxonomy): Eukaryota > Metazoa > Mollusca > Bivalvia > Lucinida > Lucinidae > Lucinisca > Lucinisca nassula. The sequence goes on from OY757024.1 coordinate 119,377,512, forward strand.
ATAAAACTGTAGGTGGAGTAGCGCTCACAATGTACCTACTATGAATTCGGATCCATGCAAAAACGTCTAAGTTAAAAATGTGCAAAAAGTGAAAAAAAAATGAAAGAATTCGGAAAAAAGCACATGCACAACTTCAAACCATGATAAAGACACCTGTAAAATTTCAGAAGGATCAGTTTAAAACTGTTGGAGGAGTTGCGCTCACAAGGTACCTAATATGAATTCGGAACCATGCAAAAAAGGTTTAAGTTAAAAACGGGGAAACAAATGAAAAGAAAATAATTCAAGGATTCTGCAAAAAGCACATGCACAACTTAAAACCATGATAAAGACACCTATAAAATTTCAGAAAGATCGGTTTAAAACAGTATGTGGAGTTGCGATCATAAAGTACCTACTACATTATACCCTTTCATAGAATTGAAGCATGAAAAAAGTCTTAAGTTAAAAATGTAAAAAATGTACAAAACAATAATTCAAGAATTCTGAAAAAAGCATATGCACACCTTCAAACAATGATAACGACACCTGTAAAAATTCAGAAGGATCGGTATAAAACTGTAGAAGATGTTGCGCTCGCGGGACCATGCAAATAAAGTCTAAGTTAAAAATGTTAAAAAAGTGAATTAATTTAATTCAAGGATTCTGGATAAAGCACATGCACAACTTCAAACCATGATAAAGACACCTCTAACATTTCAAAAAGATCGGTTTAAAAGGCGGGGGACAATAAAATTGAAAGGAAAATAGAATTAGTTAAGGAACTTTTAGCAGGAAGCGATATAGTGGATATAATACGCTCGTACATGTTAAAATATTTTAAATCATTCTAAGACTTGTCAACAGAATTTATTCACTGATTCCATTCTGAGGACCACCCCGCTAATATGACCACAGTTTTAAGGTCTAGAATACGGGCTTTATAGCGGTATCCCACTGTACCAATGTCAGCCATGGATTTTAAACACGGACGGTGACTCATTAGTATCACACATCCGTTTTGTATAGAACATGACTTCATATCACAAAACCCGACCTTTGTCTGACGACTTGGAAAAGTAGATTGGGCTGTATGATGCTTCCATCCAGAGCTGAAACCGACCGCTTACATGAGAACTGGTAAACCGCTCGGAAGGTCTAAATAAATTCCGAGGTTAGATCCTTTAAAAGCAAAAAATACACCAAATAAACGAAAATAGTGGACTCGGTTTTATTGAGTCTGTTCATGACCAGTACTGAAATGTGCAACACCGGCCACGCCCATTAGCGCCGGCTGAAGCAGAACTCTGTTTTCAAAATGATTCAAAATGAACTCAATCATCCCAAAGGACCAGAATATATAAAATGCTGATGATGAACGAGAAGATGTTTTACGGCCGCCAGACAGTGCAGTGAAGATAAATAAGCTCGGAGACTAGATCCTTTGAAAGCAAAGAATACACCAAATAAACAAAAATAGCAGACTAGGTTTTATTGAGTTTGTTCATGACCAGTACTGAAATGTGCAACACCGGCCACGCCCTTTAGCGCCGGCTTAAGGGGATCTCTATTTTCAAAATGATTCAAAATTAACTCAACGATCTAAAGTACCGGTAAACAGCTAAGTAAGCCTGGCAAAGTGGTGCGAGTCGAACCGTCCATGCATATAAACCAATTGGGTTTCATTGGGCGACAGGGCTTGAGATGTCATTCCATCTCAATGTCGGGTTAGAGTCCCACGAGATTGGATTCAACGTCTCAAAAGTGACCTTAATCGTGCTGACTGGGACGTTAAACCTCAATCAGTTAATCAGTCAACCAAATCTGATGACGTTTTGTGATATTTTTTCATATTTGCGTTCGTGCCAGCAAGAATAAATATCTTAAATCTGTCGAATTATTAGCGCATTTTCGAAAAATGTACAGCTTTCGACATCTTCTGAAGGTAACGCTATTCCTTTTGCCAAGCCTTTGCATATTAACATCACGCGAACAAGTCCGTGAACTGAAGACCCTCCCCACACACCCCCCCCCCCCCCCACCCTATATTCCAGTTTATATAGAGAAAACTGTGATCTACGTGGGAATACTGGAATATGGTAGTTGCATCTGGGACCCAAGCGGAGTGGTCCTAAATGAAGAAATTGAAAAAGTTCAGAATAGAGCTGCTAGATTTGTAACTGGAAATTATTGCTTTGAAACTGGGAGCATGACTGGAATTCTAGGAAAATTAAGATGGGAGTCTCTAAAGAAAAGGAGAAGAGACAGTAGGCTCATACTCTTATACAAAGGTCTAAAGGGTGCTGCCAGCATTCCAACAGATGACCTTGTTCCCCCAGCTAGGCATTGTAGAAAACACCATTCAATGACGTTTCAGACCCTTACTGCAAGAACGGATATTTATAAAGAATCGTTTTTCCCCCGAACCATTAGAGATTGGAATGCCCTTCCCGATTCTATTATTTTGACGGCTGAAGGTGCTGAGGACTGTGTAGCTAAGTTTACATCTTTGGTTAGAGCTAGGGACTAACTTCCCATATCACAGGTCCTGGTGTATGAATGTCATTTGACGTGTCACCAGTAACAATTCTGATTCTGATTCTGATACATTTTTTTTTATTTTTGCTCCAAGACATAGGTTGTGGGTACTCGTTAGAACCGCCTCAATGAGGCTGTTCTAACGAGCACCCACAACCTATGTTTGCAGTATTTATAAGATTTCATCAGAAAAATGGCTATTTTGGAGATGTGAAAAAACGCACTATATCGTACAGGTGTGTTTTCGTAATGAAAAATCATGGTGATTCCATTTACTTTCGTTGAGTTGTGACCAGTTGAACAGGTTTATCATCCTAGCTGTTAAGGGTTTATCCGAGACAATTGTAAGGCGCAAAAAGTACATTACGAAAACACACCTATACAAATACATGGCTAACTTTACCGCCGAAAATACGAAAATTTTAAGATGAAAAATTGTGCTATTTTTCTTATTTCTGTTCAAAATATAGATTGTGGGTACTCGTTAGAACCGCCTCATCGAGGCGGTTCTAACGAGTACCCACACTCTACAGTTTAGAGTTGAAATAAGAAAAATAAGGTTTACTCCTGAAAACCCCAGTTTTACTGTATAAAAGCGGGGTTCAAGGGGGTCAAAATTATATAGGTATGTTTACGTGATGGCTGTGTTTCTACTAACACAATGAACCATTTTTTGTTGGTAGGTAGGAGAATCGTTTGTTATTATTATTATTATTATTATTATTATTATTATTACTATTATTTCATTTTTTTCTCCCGAAAAAAGAAAAAAACAATGTCGGGCTTATATTTTGTATGTGTTTTTGTTTTAGTACGTGTTTTTGTTAATAACATTGTCATGTTGAGACTTGCACTGTATATCATAATTCATTTTAGATGCTCAAAAAAGCCAGCTCTGTATTTTGGAAGATACTAAATGTCACAGACTTCAAAAATGCACTTACAACGCGAAATTACTATGAGAAAATGCAAAGACGACACATGGTAGGGTCGGTAATTAAAAAAGGTACGGTCGGTGTGTCAATTTTTAGTTTGTTCTTTTATTGATGAAAATAGAAGAGTCGGGGTCTGAAGCAGGGTCTGTTGGGTTAGCGGAAACACGGCTATTATTTAGGACTAATTGTACACATTTACATCGAACGGTTATATAGTTTCAAAGCCAACTCACCAGCAGAAGTAGTTTTGTTTGTTTGTTTGTTTGATTTGTGGTTTAACGCCCCCCCCCCCTCCCCCCGTCAACACTGTAAAGGTCATTTGGGAGACGTTGTTTCCAATTTTGTGGGATTTTTACCCGACATTGAGATGAAATAACATCTCAAACCATGCCGCCCTATGAAACCAATAGGGTTTATAAGCATGGACGGTCCGACTCGCACCGCTTTGTCTTAGTAGGCTCAAATCCTCTAAGCGGTTTACCAGTACTCGTGTACTCGAGTCGGTTTCAGCTCTGCGTGGAAGCAGCATGTAGCCCATATATTTCGTCAAGCCCCGATGGGCGGGGACCGCCAGCTGAAGTAGTAAAATGCGCATTTAACTGTTGATGAGTGGAGAGATTGTGCCGTTTTAGCAGTGCAGATTTTGCGACCTCTTAAAAACTAGCACCATTCATATTGTCACCGCAACTCTTGCAACTTTTATGACCACACTACATTGCGATTACACATCCGGGTGTCATCAACTGTCTACTTTTTCCTTTCCATGGCGTTTCTACGAGTTTTTAATGCGCCTTCTTGCGTAAAATATACCTCTGTGTATACACTAAAATGCAAATTTTGAGATCCAAATAGTGCAATTTTATGGCACTCAGAAATTGAACCCATCGGCACTCGGGTTACGGGGCTACTGTTCTTCAACACTCGCCTCACATTAAATCCGTGTTCTTGCATAAATACCTATGCGCATGGCTGTTTGAAGCCATTGTCAAATGGAACGAAAGCCGTGCTCAAACAGCAAAAACCATGTTCAAACCACGTAATTCGCGTGCTGTTTGAACATGGATTTTGAGCTTTTGATATCACAAGACGGGCCTTGTTTTGTTTACGTTAGGTTGAGCGACGTAACGTTATCGCCCTGAACGTAGCGTTTTGGAGTTCTATGATGACGTCACTGCATAACAACGTCATTGTAAACAACATTCTGAACTGGCCGCCATTTTGGTTTGTCTGTCGCATTTGAAGAATTTACATGGAATTTATATGGAGCTTCTGGGCGTTTTAGTCAAAATTTGCGGTCAGATTCGTAAGTTATGCAAGAACAACGATCATCCATGGTTATTTCATTGCATTAACATTTGCCGGATCCCTCGGAAGATATTGGAACATTCGGCCTAGCGGCCTCATGTTCAAACAGCTTCCTCGGGATCCGGCAAATGTTAATGCATGAAAAACCATGGTTGATCCCTATATTCTTGCATAAATACCTATGCGCATGGCTGTTTGAAGCCATTGTCAAATGGACCGAAAGCTGTGCCCAAACAGCAAAAACCATGTTCAAATCATGAAATTCGCGTGCTGTTTGAACATGGATTTTGAGCTTTTGATATCACAAGACGGACCTTGCTTTGTTAACGTTATGTTGAGTGCCGTAACGTTATCGCCCTGAACGTAGCGTTTTAGGGTTCTATGATGACGTCAGATCGTTACTGCATGTCTGTCGCATTTGAAGAATTTACATGGACTTTATATGGAGCTTCTGGGCGTTTTAGTCAACATTTGCGGTCGGATTCGTAAGTTATGCAAGAACAACGATCATCCATGGTTATTTCATTGCATTAACATTTGCCGGGTCCCTCGGAAGATATTTGAACATTCGGCCTGGTGGCCTCATGTTCAAACAGCTTCCTCGGGACCCGGCAAATGTTAATGCATGAAAAACCATGGTTGATCCCTATATTTGAGTCAAATAAGGCCTGAAAACAAATAACCGTGTTTCCGCCAACGCGACCGACCCCGCTTCAGACCCCCACCCCCCACCCCCCCCCACCCCGAACTCAACTCTTTTAACAATACAAGAACAAAACGAGTTTTTAACCCTTGTCCTGCTGAATATTCAAATATGCCACACCCACTACTGATTATCAACCAATCAGATTACTTGATGCAAATTATTGCAACAAATTCACAATCTGAATGACAAACAATGTAGATCCTGATCAGATGGCTTCTTCAGAAGCCATCTGATCTGGATCTACATTGTTTGAAAGTTAAGGCATATCCGGGCTCAGCAGGACAAGGGTTAATGCTCCTTCTTGCGTAAAATCAACTTCTGTGTATACACTAAAATGCAATTTTGAAATTCAAATAGTGCAAGTTTATGTCACACAGAATTTGAACCCCTCGACCCTCGGGCTCAGGGGCTACGGTTCTTCAACACTCGCCTCACATTAAACCCGTGTTTGTCATATAATGAAATATTTTTTATCTAAATATCACGCAAACACGCCTATACAATTCTGACCCCCTTGAACCCCACTTTTATATAGTAAAACTGGGGTTTACAGGGGTAAACTTTTTTCTTATTACTACACAAAAATATAGATTGTGGGTATTCGTTAGAACCACCTAGATGAGACGGTTCTAACGAGTACCAACAGTCTATCTTTTGAGCAGAAAATAAGAAATATATCACAATTTTTCATCTAAAAAAATTCATTTTTTGGCGGTAAAATTTACAATGTATTTGAATAGGCATGTTTTCGTATTGATCTCACAGCGGGCGCCTTCACAAATACATATTGAATTTTTTACCTGTTATTAAATCCCAAAAATACACAGAGAGCCACAGAAGATGGAGCCACATGGTTATTTTATTTTCTCAGCAAGTCTCATTAAATGTTGCTGCACCTTTGTCGATCTGTCGTGAATTGTCAAATATGAGCCAGTGTGCGCAGAACGTATTTGTTCAGTCAGTCTTGTGGATCAATTTTCGCGGTTATTCTCAGCGCGGATCCAGACTACTATTATTTTGTACCAAATGGAATCTTCATCTTTATATATGACCCGCGACCATTTCAAACTTTAGGGTGTCAGGTTGTGTTTTCATCAAAATTTATTTGGAAAATGACTGAACTTTTGGCAAATAGTGGAGGCCCTGATCAGACGCCGCTTTTTGCGGCGTCTGATCTGAGCTTGCACTGTTTGCCAGGGTACCCGTTTTAAGGTTTCTGGTACAAAACGGGTAAATCTATCCAGCAACGACACTAGTGAGCCGATTGCAGAACAGTTGCCCTGAACTAAGATATCGGAGCCCATCGGAGTCTAACTGTTGGTTTTCTTCAGTGGTTTTTTGCTGTCAAGTCCTCGCCGTTGTTTCATCGATGTGGTTGTTTGATTGTTTTGTATTCACGGATATTTTGCACTGATGAGTTAGGAGGCCTTCATGCGGGCTGAACAAATTATTTGTTTAAATGGCGACGGAAGTAAGGGCGAGGATTGTGGCCACGTAAAATCGATTTAAGCCCCACAAGTGGAATTCGTTTCACTGACCGTTCCAAGGCGGTTATTCTGTTTATTTTTGTTATTGTTTGATTTCGGGTGTTTGTATCGCTTATATTATTTTGTTTTGGATATCCAATTGGTCATTTTGTGGGAAAGTAACTGTCCTTTTGGCTTTTATCTATTGATGTTTCCATTAGGGCCTGTTGTTTCATGTTTGTGTTTCGCTCCATTTGGTGTCTCTGATAGGAGCTGTTGGTTAATTGTATCGATTTCTGATCATTGCCTTCACTTCTTTTTTTATTGTTTTTTTTTTTTTTTTTTTTGTTTTTTTTTTTTTTTCATCAAATCAGTTAATACCAAAACACATTTTGCGGTACCCGTGGATCCTGGGTCCCGTTGTCCAAAATTGACGTGGTTATTCATTGCGAAAATACGTCCATACAAATACCTTGAAAACTTTATCGCCGAAAACACGAACATTTTAAGATGAAAAATAGTGATATTTTTCTTATTTCTGCTCAAAATATTGATTATGCGTACTCGTTAGCACCACAATCTATATTTAAGAGCAGAAATTAGAAAAAGGTTTACCCTTGTAAACCCCAGTTTTACTATATAAAAGCGGGTTCAAGGTGGGGGGGGGTCAAATTTATATAGGACTGTTTTCGTGATGCAACTTATCGTTAAAACTTTGATAATATATTTGGCAATTATTATTATTTTGTGTGTTTTTTTTTTTTTTTTTTTTTTTTTTTGCTGACGAAAATGTGAGCAGCTTTTATTAATTCGGAATTGTACTTGCTATTGCAGTTAACACTGTCGCCCCTGACGAAGTCATTTTGCTAAAATTGCTTTGAACAGCTGGGCCCTGAATGTGTAGCATCTCTACCAAAATTTGCCTTGCAATTTGATATTCGCACACAGTAAAAGTCATTATCAGATGCCACGGGACATTTTATTTTTGTTTGCTTTTTCTTATTGTTACATACAACAAATATATTCAAGGTGAAAACAGAAAACCTTTATCATATGACGTCGTTGATTTGCAGTGGATAACGTCGTGTAATAAAAATCGTATGACCTCACGTGTAATAACAATTTGTCGTGATTAACCCATTGAATGCGGGAAACCCCTAAAGGGCCACCTAGGCAAACAGTGCAGGTCCAGATCAGTCTGGTCAGGGCCTACATGATTTGCTAACAGAATTTTCCATCAAAAATAGAATAAGAACGAAAACAAGAGGCCCATGGGCCACAATGCTCACCAGAACTCAGGCGGACACTGCCCACTGGCAGCCATGTATGGTTTCAGGTTTTAATTTATTGCTTATAAATAAAAAGTCAAAAATGAGTTCCTTTAAGAGCAATGAAAACATTCATAAGAAAGAAGATGGGTCATACTACGTAGTTTCGGCTAATAAAGCCTCATCAGTGACCCTGTAATGATCCGGCAAAGAAAGCCAGAGGAAAATAATGCAATTTTGCGAATATCGAATAGGCAGTCGATTCAAAGACTGATCTAAATCAAAATGGAGTCCAAATAATTAAAAACCTGTCTAGAATATGAGTCTAAACCAACAATTTATTTCTGATTTCTCAGAATATTCACGCTGATCTCAAAGGACCAAAAGTAAAATATAAACTGCACTATGGTTGATGTACGGGGAGACTCCCAAACAAACCCCCATTTCAAAATGAGCACCCATGTGGACTCTGTATCTGAAATATTAGGCCTTTTATGAGGAGGAAGGATGAGACATGGACCCAACAGAGCCCTGAATGGTATCACTGAATCCATCTTATCATAAGGCACATGAATATATATGGTTTAGGGGTTTGGATGTGTACTGTTCCTGAGATATAAGGCCTTTTAAGCTGCGAAGGGGTTGGAGCATAGCCCTGGCAGACCCCGGGAAAGCCAAGATTGTTGTCACTGAATGTGTCTTATAATAAGGACCAAGAAAATATATTGTTCAGGGATGGGGATATGAACAGTTTCCAAGATATGAGGCCCTCTTATGAAATGATGAGGAGAGGAATGGCCCCTGTGGACCACCAAGTTTGTGTGACTGAATGTGTCTAATCATAAGAAACAAGAATATATATGATTATCAGGTGGGGATCTTAATGGTGTCTGAGATATATGGCCTTTTATGAAGTAGAGGCGTGGGCCATGGCATCAGCATGTTGCCCTAGCACATAGACGCATTGATGCGAGTGAATGAGTCTTATTATAGGGAACACAAATATACATATTTTAGGGGTGGGGATCTGAACAGTTTCTGAGATATATTGCATTTTATGAAGTGGAAGGGTGGGGCATAGCCCCAGCACACCCCCAGAGACCCCTAGGTTGGTATCACTGAATGTGTCTCATCATAAGGCACAAGAATATATATGGTTTAGGGGTGGGGGTTCTGAATGGTTTCTGAGATATTGAGCCTTTTACGAAGTGGAGGGGGTTGGGCATGGCCCGGGCACGTATCACCTTTTATGAAGTGGAGTTGTGGGGCTCAGCCCCCGCGCGGCCCGTGAGACCCTTAGATTGGTATCACTGAATGCGTCTTATCATAAGTAACAAGAATTTATATGCTTTAGGGGTGGGGATCTGAACGGTTTCAGAGATATTGGGCTTTTACTAAGTGCAGGGGGTGGGGCATAGCCCTGGCACATCCTAGGGGGCCCCCAGATTGGTGTCACTGGATGCGTCTTTTCATAAGAAACAAGAATATACATGGTTTTGGGGTGGGGATCTGAAGGGTTTCCGAGATATATCACCTTTTATGAAGTGGAAGGTTGGGGCATAGCCCTGGTGCGGCCTGGAAGATCCTTAGGTTGATATCACTGAATGCATCTTAGCATAAGGAACAAGAATTTATATGGTTTAGGGGCGGGGATCTGAACGGTTTCTGAGATATTGGGCCTTTTATGAAGTGGAGGGGTCGGGCATAGCCCCCGTGCGGCAAGGGAGACCCTAAGGTTGGTATCACTGAATGCGTCTTATCATAAGGAACAAGAATTTAAATGGTTTCGGGGTGGGGATCTGAACGGTTTCTGAGATATTCAGCCTTTTACGAAGTGGAGGGGGTGGGGCATAAGCCCCGCCATATCCTAGGGGACCCTCAGATTGGCGTCACTGAATGCGTCTTATCATAAGAAACAAGAATATATATAGTTTAGGGGTGGGGATCTGAATGGTTTCTGAGATATATGGCATTTATGAAGTGGAAGGGTGTTTTTTTTTTTTTTTTTTTTGGTTTTGGTTTTACGGCCCTTTCAAGATTATGTCACTCATATCGAGCCGATCGTTAATCAGAGGTGGGCGAAAACCGGAGTACCCGGAGAATAACCACCTGACCTTCCGTTGTAGAACTTGGCGTCCCACATGTGACCCGAGCGAGGCTCGAACCACAGCGGTGAAAGACCTAATGATAAAGAGTCAGCGCTCTTAACCACTAGGCCACGGAGGCCCGTATTTGTGGAAGGGTGGGGCATGGCCTCAGCGCACCCCAGAGAGACCCCAAAGTTGGTATCACTGAATGTGTCTTATCATAAGGAACAAGAATATATATGGTTTAGGGGTGGGGATCTCAATGGTTTCCGAGATAAATGGCATTTTATGAAGTGGAGGGTGTGGGGCATGTCCCCGGCACATCCCGGGGGACCCCCAGGTTGGTGTCACTTCATGCATCTTAGCATAAGGAACAAGAATATAATATAGTTTAGGGGTGGGGATCTGAATGGTTTCTGAGATAAATGGCATTTTATGAAATAAAGGGGGCAGGGCATGTCCCCGGCACATCCCGGGGGACCCCCAGGTTGGTGTCACTTAATGCATCTTATCATAAGGAACAAGAATATATATGATTTAGGGGTTGGGATATGTAAGGTTTCTGAGATATAAGGCATTTTATGAAGTGGAGGGGGCGGGGCATGGCCCCGGCACAACCTAGGGGACCCCCAGGTTGACATAAAAGCATATGGCTGAGAGAAGTTTACTCAAGGAACATGTTTATGTAAGTTTTGTCAAAATATCTGAAATGACTTGCCAGTAAATGCCATTTTTCAGTTTTCCCCATTATAAGTCAATGGAAACTCTTAGTTGCATTAGCAACAAAACTAAAAGGCCAAATTTCAGAAAAAAAAAACACAAAACCTGTAAAGGCAAATATGGGGAATATTTTCATATAGTCTCAGCCTCCTAGAGCATACGGTTTCTGAGGAGATGATTTTTTAAGTATTTTTGTGTATTTTTTTTTATTTTGGTTTCCATGGCAACCAACAAAAATGAGTAGAAGGCCTAAAATCATACGGCAGATAGTAGATCGCCTATGGAACATTTCTTTGAAAGTTTTGTCAAAATATCTGCAGAGGCTTGGCAGTAAATGCCATTTTTCTATTTTCCCCATTATAAGTCTATGCGCACTCTAAGTTGCCATAGCAACCAAACTAATGAGCCGATTTTCATTAAAAACACAAACTTTCAATCCCCCTGCCAAAGGATGCTACAGATGAAATTTGGGCTGAATCGGCCCAGTGGCTTCAGAGGAGATGTCGTTTGAAAATGTTGACGAAGACGACGCAGACGCAGACACAGACGCAGACGACGACGACGGACAACTGCCTATCCTATAAGCTCCCCCGGAGCCTTCGGCTCTGGTGAGCTAAAAATAGGCCTGACACCCTTTATATGACAAATGGCCTTGTCCAACATATAGCAATGAAGGAGTTCACAAGTATCACGTACTCTAAAATATAGATTGTGGGTACTCGTTAGGACCGCCTCGATGACCACAATCTATATTTTGAGCATGAGGCTGTTCTAACGAGTACCCACAATCTATATTTTGAGCAGGAATAAGAAACATATCTCACGTTTTCATCTTAAATTTTTTTTCGGTGGCAAAGATTACAATGCATTTGTATAGGCGTGCTTTCGTTATGGTCTCACGTTATGGTGTGACCGGCTGCAGTATATCATGGGCCAGTTGTTCAAAGCATCGTTAGCTTTACGAGCTCGTTAGTGGTCAAATTGCTAACTGTTCTTGTAAATACAATATCGGTAATTTTGGTATTTTTGCTTAAAAAAGGGTTAGCATATTTGCCACATTTAATGATCAAAGTTTTAACGATACCATAACTAACGACGTCGTTACTTTTGAACATTGGCCCCAGATCACAAGCTGAGAGAGTTTGAGTAATGCTCTCCGTATTTAGAACTTGCAGCAGCTATGGTTTTCTTTTCTTTCTTTTTCTTTTTTTACAATTGAAAATTTAGGTGCTTTGTTTGATTTGAGGTTTAACTTCTCCGTCAACATTGTAAAGGTCATTTTGGAGACGTTGCTTCCAATTTTGTGGGACTTTTACCCGACATTGAGATGAAATGACATCTCAAGCCCTGTGACCCAATGAAACCAATAGAATTTATAACCATAGACGGACCGACTCGCACCGCTTTGTCTGGGCAGACTAAGATCCTCTCTTTGGTGTACCAGTACTCGTGTGCGGTCGTTTTCATCTCTGCATGGAAGCATCATGCAGCCCATCTATTTCTCCAAGCCACCAACCGGCCGAAAATTTTATTGCAATGAGAGACAAATAACTATAGGAAATAATCGATGGGTTCTGTTTTAAAGTATGATTGGTCGAAGGAACTTTCGTTTGGTTCAGAAATTGCTAATGCTAACGGCGTCAAGACCTTTTTGCTGAAGTCAAGTTTCAGGTAATCTCGAGTCGGAGTCTCTACATGAAAAACTGTTCACAATTCCTAACTGCTTGTTTTCGTTTGCTCCAGCATTTCAGTTGTCGAGTCCTCATCGTTGATTCGTCTATGTAATTGTTTGATTTATGTGTTCTCGAAGATGTTGCACTGGTGAGTTAGGGACGCTTCATACTGATGAACAAACTATATGTCTAAATCGCGCTAGAAGTAAGGGCGAGAAAAATCGATTTAAGGCATAAGTGCTTGAATCATGAAAAAAAAAATGAAAAAAAAAAATAAAAAAATGGGGTACTATATTAGAGACAAGGGGGAATCTTCGGCTCAATCTTTGGGGGTTACCTCATTTTACCCAGTGTATCTTTTTCGCAAATCAGTTTCACACCTGCCTTATATGAAATATACAAGTTAAATAAGTCCACGGCAACAATAATCCGCCTCTGTCTGACACTTGCAGGAAACAAGTTTTTCTAGCATGGGGTACCGGCCCCGATAGCTCAGTTGGTAGAGTGTCCGCTCCGGGGAACGGGAGGTCTCGGGTTCGATCCCGGGCCGCGACATACCAAAGTCGTTAAAAATGGTACTAGCTGCTTCTCGCTTGGCACTCAGATTTACGGGGTAGAGCTAGGACTGGTCGATCCAGTGTCAGGATAATGTGACTGGGTGTGGTATCATGTAATGTGTCTGGGACATGATACTTCAGTGAGGCAGCACTATAAACGTGAGCATTGAGCTCCCTGTCGCAACCAGACTCCGTCGTGATATGACTGAAAAATTGTTGAAAGCGACGTTAAACCCGAATTCACACACACATTTCTAGCATGGAATAAAGCAGCAACTCAAAATTAGGGACAAGCGTGTGCCACAAATTTTCTGTTTTTTTTTTTTTTTTTTTTTTTTTTTTTTTTTACCGTTCCAGGCGGTTCTTCTGTGGCGGTTTATTTATGTTGTTGTTTGTTACTTACTGTGTGTATCAGCTGTGTATTTTTGTTTTGGATGGCCATTTGGCCATTTTGTGGGAAAGGAACTGTCCTTATGGCCTTCCTTTGTTTAGGTTTCCATTATGGTCTGGTCGCTTTATGGTTGTGTTTCTTTCCCTTTGGTGTCTTTGATGGATGGAGTAAGTTAATTGTATCGATTCCTGATCTTTGTTTTACTTCTACTTTTCATCAATCACAAGCGAACTAGTGTTATGGAGGGAACGTTTTTCGCTTTCATCCGTTGTCTTTCATTTAACTTTAGCAGTCTTGGCCAATTTGAATCCAAAAAATGTAATCGCAGCTCCAAAAAGATGTATTCGCAGCTCTTGATTTAGATTTTGCTACTTTTGCTTCGCTTTCCACGATCTGAACAGAAACCAGGGCGCTTGCAATAATCGTCGTGTTTAAAAAGCGGCACGTGCAGATATAATCCGGAACTTTGCAAACTACTCCGACAGTGGAGTAGCTAGAGTTACTGTTAAAATGGGTGTGATAGCCTACATCATAGTGTAGTTTATATTTACTTGTCCTTTGGGATCATGGATTCCATTGTTGAATTATGAAAATACTTGAGGGTCACTGAGGAGGCCTAATTGGCCGAAACTAGCTAGTCTGGCCCAGAAAACAAGTACACTCAATGTTTTCCAGTTCTGTGGTGTATTCCTTGCTTCCAAAGGATAACCCTTTCTAGAACATATTTAACGTCACTACAGCTGGTGTCTGGGAAAGTGTGGCGGCCGTAAAAAGTCTCCCAGCCCTACATCATAGTGTAGTTTATATTTACTTGTCCTTTGGGATCATGGGTTCCATTGTTGAATTATGAAAATACTTGAGGGTCACTGATTAGGCCTAATTGGCCGAAACTAGGTAGTCTGGCCCAGAAAACATGTACACTCAATGTTTTCCAGTTCTGTGGTGTATTCCTTGCTTCCAAAGGATAACCCTTTCTAGAACATATTTGATCTCCCTTTGATTTTTTTTTCAATGTAACCTATTCTGCTAGGACTACGTATACACGTATACGCAGATAAGATAACTGTATGGTGTTTCTACGTCTAATGGGCTGTGCTCTGGGAATATTGTAATTGTATCGCTTTGCGGTCAACTTCTAATTCAGCCGCTGTAACTTTTTTGACACTTGCGCAGAAAAGGACATACAAATGTTTACTGAAAATCAGAAGACGGCCTTAGATCTGATGAAAACAATGCACAACTGCCTTGTTTATGTCCAGGCTGGGACGGGCACAACCAACGTTACCGAGAAGATTGCAAGAGTGCTCCGCATTGAAGGGAAATGTTTATCAGTTTCTTGCACAACGGGTATCGTATAAAATTTTTGTGTTTTATGTGTTTTTGGCAGAGTGCTAAAGAACGTGTGTACATGAGGTCGTCACCTTGTGTTTAAACGCTCGTTCCCGGTACACAGCAACGGTTAGCTAAGAACAAAAATATGCAGCAGTGTTAAGCCAAATGGTTCAGACTATAAGCTAAAAGAGATACGGCTAGAAATAACTTGAAATTGTTTTAAAAATTTGGATTCATAGTGGTCGGAATGACTGACGACTTTAAACGTGTGTTCTAATGATGTTACCTTAATAACAATGGCTGTTTTGGTGTCAATAGGCCTGTAGAATTTTTCCTTCTTTTTTTTCTTTGTGATAAGTTGAAACCAAGGAAAACTATTTTGTCTAATGTTTGCTGTTCTCTCTCTCTCTCTCTCTCTCTCCCTCCCTCTCTCTCTCTCTCTCTCTCTCTCTCTCTCTCTCTCTCTCTCTCTCTCTCTCTCTCTCTCTCTCTCTCTCTCTCTCTCTCTCTCTCTCTCTCTCTCTCTGATATTTGATCAAAATTTGTGGTGGTCTTAAGATAAAGTAGAGGGGCATGGAAATATTGTGTATTGTTTATTCCAGAGGTAGAAAAACGGTGTACAGTTCTAAACTGCACCAACCTGGCCCATGGATTATAAAACTTTGTTTCATACTAAACTCTACCGGCCCCGATGGCTGAGTTGAGTCCACTCCGATTAACGGGAGGTCACGGGTTCGATCCAAAGTCGTTAAGAAAGGTACTAGCTGCTCTTCGCTTGGCACTCAGATTTACGGGGTAGAGCTAGGACTGGTCAACCCAGTGTCAGGATAATGTGACTGGGTGTGGTATTATGTAATGTGATACTTCAGTGAGGCAGCACTATAAAAGTGAGCATTGAGTTCCCTGTCATAACCAGGCACCGTCGTGATATGACTGAAAAATTGTTGAAAGCGACGTTAAGCCCGAATTCACACACACACACACACACACACACTCACACACACACACACACACACACACACACACACACACACACACACACACACAATTCATGCTCAACTGATAGGGTATGAAATGAAACAAAACATGTAATGTAAACACATAGAAAACAATGTAGTTCATACTTCCATGAACGCATCGAGTCACATGATTTTCAGTGATGTCAAGTGACGTCATTCTAGACAATGGTTCTCTACGGGCGTTGGTGAGGTCAACGCTGTTCCTCTCTTTGTAGAAAAACGGCGTGTAATTTAGGCGTAACTACACCAAGTTCAGTGACACAGAGACCATTCTGATATTTAATATTCATCAGTTTGTGTCAACCCCAAAGTTATGAAACCGAAACGGATGAGTGGCAAGACCCGGCAAACACAGCCCATCCCCTTCCGAGCACACACCGACCGACGTAGCTCATGAGACAGGTCAACTGGAGGCATCAGGCAAGAGACGCCCACCCGCGGACTTATATGCGTCCCCCACCGAGCAAACATCAGCACACATGGCCCACGCTCCACGGAAGTCCCGGGCATCAGGAAGGAGATGTCCAAATGTTTTTTAGTTTAAAAAGTTTGCTCTATAAACATTTTGTTTCGCCGAGTGATGAGGGGCAAAGAATGTAATTAAAAAAAAATAAACTTAATTTTCTGCTTTGCATGAAAGTATGAACGACAGCGAGTCGCTAGCAAAGTTTACATGTACCCCTTCGGGGTTCATTTACTTTGCACGCAATCCACTGCGTTCGTACTATCATGAACAACAGAAAAATAAATTTCATTTCTTAAGTTTTTGTTTTCTTTGCCTAATACTGCTGCCTCACTCTAGGGTTTATTAGCTATCTCAATATGTCAATCATTGCAAAACACTCATATTGAGCTGGAGGTAATTTTGTTTTCAAAACCGTCTTTTGAAGTATGTTTTATTATCCATGCGATTACGGGAGCACCCTCTCAGTTTCTCCTTAAATGTACATTTTTTAACAGTCAAAATGACATGTCCTTATCAACTTCTAATGGAATGGACATTCAATTTGGCACCAAACTGCTGTCAAGTGTCAAGGAAAACAGGTCATGAAATGTACATGCACTGGTTTTTATTTCCTGTGAAGCACTTAACATGTAAATGGATGCTTTAGACACAAACGTGAGCGGCTCACTGGAAAAATGATCATGATTTTCTTCTGTAGGGATGAATATTAAAAGACTAACTTTTTTGTTGTGTTACATGTGTATGAATGTGCTTTATCGCTTATTAATTTCTGTATATTTGTGCAGTCTTTGCAAATAGTATCCATTCACAACGCATTCTTTTAAGTTTTCGGGGCTTAAAGAAATAGGTAGTTTCCATGACTCTTCCAAGCAGACCTGAAACCGACCGCACGCGAGTACTGGTAAACCGCTCAGAGAATCTAAACCTGCCCACGCAAAGCGGTTCGAGTCGGGCCGTTCATGCTTATAATCCCTATTGGTTACATTGGTCGACAGGGCTTGAGATGTCATTTCATATCAAGGTCGGGTAAAAGTCCCACAAAATTGGAGGCAACGTCTCCAAAATGACCTTTACAGTATTGACGTGGACGTTAAACCTCAAATCAACCAAACGACATAAGGCACTGAAGACAGATTTCGTTACTTAGTAATGTCGATAAAGCGTCTATTTCAAGGACAAAGCACTTGGTAGTAGCAGGGATTAGACCCACAACCACTCGCTTTCGAGCCAATGACAAAAGGGGCGCCAACCATGCTCTAAGTTCGGTATCTCACTTTACGGAGATACCTCTAAGCCTAGCAATCTATTCAATGTATGTGTTCAGATTCAGGCAAATCAAATTTAAGACCCGATAATTTATTTAGCAGCAGTGGGTGGGGGGGGGGGGTGGTTTTGAATGCACTTTTTGTTTCAGCCATTAAATGTTTATTTAGCCTTTTAAACCTCCCAGTCAATTTTGGCATAAAGAAACCCTCTTTTTGGCAAATTAAGCCTCCCAGCAGATTTATCAAAAATTTTAATTTACCAAATTAAGCCTTCCAACCCCAACACTTTTTTCTGCAACACAGCACTAGTAGCGCCTGTTAACAACCCAGGGAGGGTGAATGTACTATTTGTTTCAGCCATGAAAGGCCTATTTAGTCAATCATGGGTCCAAGCTTATTTTGACCCCCAAAAAAATCCTCTTTTTGGCAAATTAAGCCTCCCAACCATAAAACATCAATATCCTCCATATGGCAAATTAAGCCTTCCAACCCTAAAAAATTTCCATCCCAACTGGCTACGACATACCAAGGGCACCCACCGAGTGTCTCGTATAACCACGCGGGCAAAAAGTCAGAGCCCCAGGGGGGCGGCCCACAGCCCTCGTCGGCCCGGGGCTCTCGAATCAATTGTTCATACAACCACCGTAGCTAAGGTAAACAAGCCCACCACCACATCATTGAGTGTATTGATTCGTCGTCTACGAAACTTGTGCTCGACACGTTTAGAGATGTAATACGAAATCAATAGGACCACGTGATATTGCCTAATACTAATAAGAAAAAGGACATATCGCTCGCCCATAAAAGAGTGTTATTAATTTTGAGTGTATTGTTTTTTATGAGGTAAACAGACAGTTTGTGAGGTTCGTGAGTCAGTATATTTTGACTGTCAATGAAAACAAACCTTGACGAGTAAATTTTATTTTCTGCCAATGTTGTTTGCTCTTGACCAAATCATTTTATTTTAGTCAAGCCAGAAAAGTTTTTTCAAGGTAGGAATTTTTGTCAATGTTTGATCGAATACAACAGACGATTTGTTTTATAATAGTAATCTTGACTGAAGTAATTGATCGCTAACAAGCGAATGGGACCTATTCGATTCTAACAAGTCAGTTGTACCTATTTCATCCTAATGACACTGATCAGCCAGTTGTGCACATTCGGTCCTAACCAGTCGGCTGTACCCATTTCATCCTAAAGCCACGTGCTGAAGGCAGTGCTTGTCTCCAGTATCAAGTGGTGGATAGAGAGTCATAGTACTATTATCATCTAACCTTTCGCTCTAAATGAATATTACTTATTGAAAAGGGTGTAAATCTATGAAGTCGGTGATTATCTCAGGTTTCAAGTCCTGGGTAGAGACCAATCGTGTACTATTCCTCCAGCTGGGTGGGTATAAATAGACTACTGGCTTAAAATGACTATAACTTGGTCTTCTGTGAGCGCACCGGGCGTAAATTGTAGCCTTTTCAGAGACACGGGGCCTATAAAAATAGTATTTATATCCAAATGACGGTATTCAGCTTGGTATTGGATTCCTTCAAGAGTGAACTGCGCCTCAGGAGCAGCCCCTTTTTTGTGACTATGTGAAGCCCAACCTCCTTAGTAGCATGCGTTTGTGGCCATATGAGCTTGAAGCCGGGTAACACTTCAACAAAGTCGTCAGGTCTATCTCCGAGAATAAGATCAAGGATGATTGATGATGTTGGTACGTCCATACCAATGAGTCCCGCTGGGGAGAATTCGTAGACTATTTTCAGGATTCCCTGCTTGTTGTTGCTTGTCTTCAGCACGTTATCTTCGGAAACGATAATATTCTTCGTCCCGGGGATATACGAACACATCGAGTGCCACTATTTACTACTTTTCTGGTTTTGTGCTGTTTTCCCGTCACGACGTACGGAGACGCTATCTTGATGTCGATAAGCCACCCAGTTTGTTGAACGGGGTCCGCAAAAAGCAACCCACTTGCTCCCAGTGAAGGCCATCGACGGCATGTGAGGTATCTACGTCGCTGAGATCACCGAATGTCAATGACCCCGCTTGGGCGACCTCTTTTCTTTTGTAGACCCCATCAGAGAGCTGGAAGGCATACAATTGATCTTCTTTTCTGTCCTTACCGAACCCCTCAGTATCACCAAGATCAACCAAAGCCACCCTAGGGCATTTTCTGATCCCACCGGGGCCGCTTGCTTCAACCATTCCTTATATGTAGGGTTGCGCTCATATACTCGAATGGTAACATCTCCCCATTGGTATCTCTAAGTGAGAAAATTAGCTGTAAAATAGGCCCTGGCGACAACCTATCGTACTGTAAGACAGGAAATGATTAAGTTCTACCAGATCCACACTTTTCGTTCTCGGCGGGGACAGATCTAAGCAGTGTAGAGGGGCGACCGTTATGCAGATTGTCTGAAGTTCAACAAGGTGAAAGTAGACCTCACAATGGACGGCCAGCTTGTGTGGCTCAACTGCAAAGTACATCCCGGAGAAGGTTCTCAAAAACTTGTTAATGCCCAAGTTATCGTCAAAACGCGCCGTGTCCGAAGATGGGAAAGTGTTGTAAGAAAACGCTAAGGGATTAGCTAATTCGCGATACATTGTTATGACTTCTCCGGGCTTTACTTTCAATAGCAGTAGACCAGAGGGTTCATCTAGATTGAGTTATGCGCCCAACTGCTGTAACACATTTTCGTTAAACTCACAGACGTTATAATACCCGTCAGGTATTGTTTTTTCAGTATTTTTATTTGAGACCTAAATTGTTCCATTGTTCCTTTTCGCCGTGTATATGTTGTACCACCAGTGATAATACGCCAACACACAGAGAGCAATCTCTAGCTCACCCGCAGACAGGATCCTGGCAAGATTGATTGCCACATCAGTGAGTGTGATGTACATAATAATAAAATTATTAACTTGAACAGCACAACAACACCAAAATGGGTATGGATACAAAAGCGTTTAAGTTTAATAGCTCGGCAAAATATCAGGCAGGCGGCCATTTCAAATATAAGGAGTCAGCAGCAGGGGCACCCACCCTAGTCATAATGGCCGACGATAAGGGAAGTCACTTCCTTTCTAAGCACCCGGACGTCTACGACGATTATCAAAACCCTACGCCTATCGGGTTTTACCACCCGAGTGACGACCAGAAAGACCGAGGGATTGCCTTAGTCAACCTGGCGATGGCCGCGGCCGGCCTGATCGACGATAAAGGAAGCCACTTCCTTTCTAAGGTCCCGGACGTCTACGATGATTATCAAAACCCTCCGCTTACCGAGGACGTCAATATGGCAAACAAGGCGTGGGACACCTGGTAGCACGCCCCTTCAGCTGGTGGCAGTGCTAGCTGAACTTTGTGGTTTGGTGCGCAACCGCCGGATCTGGTGTTTCATTCCAGGACCATCTCCAAGTAGAGGAGCCCCTTCTTGCAAGCCTGTATTGCTTTCATGTCTATTATACGATGAGTCCAATTCAGTGTTCAATAACCAGTATGACTCCAGGGCCTACAAGCGGCTTGTGGATGCGGTTTGCGCGCCTCTTGTGGCTGATCTGTTCTGGCATTGTTATGAAGGAGACTTCATGTTGTCGCTTTCCATTGATAACCAATCTGAAATAATTGAAGCTTTTAGATCCACATCTAGATATTTAGATGATTTATTAAATATTGATAATACCTATTTCGATGGTTTGATCAGTCAGATTTACCCCCCCCCCCCCCCCAGAACTTCAGTTAAATAAAGCAAATTATTCTGATACCGAGGCCCCGTTTTTGGATTTACATCTATCTATTGTAGATGGGTTTTATTCGTGCAAAATTTATGATAAACGCGATGACTTTGATTTTGAGATTGTAAATTTTCCTTTTTTGGATGGTGATGTTCCTCGTTCGCCATCCTATGGCGTTTATATTTCGCAATTAATTCGATTTGCTAGAGTGTGTAGTCATGTAACTGACTTCAATACTCGTAATAAATTAATAACGGCTAAACTCCTTAATTAGGGTTATCGGTACCATAAACTACGCAAAGCCTTTTCAAAATTTTATAGACGCCATTCTGATTTAATTTCAAAATTCAATATTGGACTTAAATCTCTTCTGCAACAAGGTCTATCGGAACCCGAATTTTATGGTGACTTAGTATATAAATTCAGAAAAATATATAACCGCAATGACTTCAGCACCCAATTTCGTAAAATCATTCTTCGATATAAAAAGATTGGGTACAACATAGATGTTATACGACAGACTGCATGCATGGTAGTTAACCCAATCACGGTTGGCAACTTTGCTTCCCTCTTTAATTGCACGCCGGTGGGTCAGGCCTCAGATTCTATGACGGCTCCAACGTAAAGGCTTATTGAGAATTAGAGAGGTCTAATTCAAGGTAAAGTTGGTTGGTGCCTGATGCTCTGTCTCTGGTCGGGCCCATCGGAGTCTAACTGTTGTTTTTCTTTTGCTCCAGCATTTCAGTGGTTTCTTGCTGTCGAGTCCTCACCGTTGTCTCACTTCTGTGGTTCTTTGATTTTTTGTGTTCACGGAGATGTTACACTGATGAGTTAGGAGGCCTTCATGCGGACTGAACAAGTTATTTGTCTAAATCGCGACGGAAGTAAGGGCGAGGATTGTGGCCACGTAAAATCGATTTAAGCCCACCAGTGGAAATCTTTCCACTGACCGTTCCAAGGCGATTCTTCTGTGGCGGTTTATTTATGGTGTTGTTTGTTACTTACTGTGTGTATCACTTGTGTATTTTTATTTTGGAAGGCCATATGGCCATTTTGTGGGAAAGTAACTGTCCTTATGGCCTTCCTTTGTTTAGGTTTCCATTATGGTCTGGTCGCTTAATGTTTGTGTTTCTTTCCCTTTGGTGTCATTGATGGGTGGAGTAAGTTAATTGTATCGATTCCTGATCTTTGTTTTACTTCCACTTTGCGAGGAGTTCGCTTTTTCCCCTGATACGGATTGGAGGCAGAAGTTAGACCATGGGTGTCAAGGGCTCGGCTCATATGGTAGTAATATGGAAAGAAGAAGTAAAACAAAGATCAGGAATTGATACAATTAACTTACTCCATCCATAAAAGACACCAAAGGGAAAGAAATACAAACATTAAGCGACCAGACCTTAATGGAAACCTAAACAAAGGAAGGCCATATGGACAGTTACTTTCCCACAAAATGGCCATATGGCCATCCAAAATTAAAAGACACAAGTGATACACACAGTAAGTAAAAAACAACAACATAAATAAATAAATCGCCACAGAAGAGCCGCCTTGGAACGGTCAGTGGAAGATTTCCACTGGGGGCTTAAATCGATTTTACGTGGCCACAATCCTCGCCCTTACTTCCGTCGCGATTTAGACAAATAATTTGTTCAGTCCGCATGAAGGCCTCCTAACTCATCAGTGCAACATCTCCGTGAACACAGAAATCAAAGAACCACAGAGGTGAGACAACGGTGAGGACTCGACAGCAAGAAACCACTGAAATGCTGGAGCAAAAGAAAACCAACAGTTAGACTCCGATGAGCCCGACCAGAGACAGAGCATCAGGCACCAACCAACATTATCTCTTTAATTTTCAATAAGCCTTTACGTTGGAGCCGTCATAGAATCTGAGGCCTGATCCACCGGCGTGCAATTAAAGACGGAAGCAAAGTTGCCAACCGTGATTGGGTTAACTACCATGCATGCAGTCTGTCGTATAATATCCATGTTGTACCCAATCTTTTTATATCGAAGAATGATTTTACGAAATTGGGTGCTGAAGTCATTGCGGTTATATATTTTTCTGAATTTATATACTAAGTCACCATAAAATTCGGGTTCCGATAGACCTTGTTGCAGAAGAGATTTAAGTCCAATATTGTATTTTGAAATTAAATCAGAATGGCGTCTATAAAATTTTGAAAAGGCTTTGCGTAGTTTATGGTACCGATAACCCTGATTAAGAAGTTTAGCCTTTAATAATTTATTACGAGTGTTGAAGTCAGTTACATGACTACACACTCTAGCAAATCGAATTAATTGCGAAATATAAACGCCATAGGATGGCGCACGAGGAACATCACCATCCAAAAAAGGAAAATTTACAATCTCAAAATCAAAGTCATCGCGTTTATCATAAATTTTGCACGAAACAAATCCATCTACAATAGATAGATGTAAATCCAAAAACGGGGCCTCGGTATCAGAAGAATTTGCTTTATTTAACTGAAGTTCTAGGGGGTAAATCTGACTGATCAAACCATCAAAATAGGTATTATCAATATTTAATAAATCATCTAAATATCTAGAAGTAAAGCTAAAAGCTTCAATAATTTCAGATTGGTTATCAATGGAAAGCGACAAAATGAAGTCTCTTTCATAACAATACAAGAACAGATCAGCCACAAGAGGTGCGCAATTAGTACCCATCGGAATACCCACAATTTGTCTAAATAACTTAGTACCGAATCTAATATAAATATTGTCAAGTAGAAAGGTGAGGGCATCACACACTTTCTGACATGACCAAAGTGTATAATTCTTATGCTCTTTAGAAGTGAAAAATGCATTTCTGACATTACATGCAAGATAGAGAGAATCTTCTCTGTGAAAAGCCCATTCAATTAAATCATTAAGCTTTTCTTTTATAAGATTATGAGGAAGTGTAGTGTAAAGAGTGGAAAAATCGTAGGTAGACAGACTAGAAGCACGAAACTGTCTAGATTTCAATTTATTTAAAACCTCATTCGAATTTTTTATAGACCAAAACAGATTTCTTCCTGATCTTTCAAAGACTTTATCACAATATTTAATTACATGCGTTTTAATAGCAGTAAGACAGGAAGTTAATAATTTAGAAAGTTCAGTGGTAGTGCAAGAACTAGAATTTGCAATAAACCGTGCTTTGTAAGGTTTTTTATGAAGTTTTGGTAACCAGTATAGCGTAGGAAGCTTGTCTTGGCCTTCGTTAACACACACAGCAAACTTGGTGGCTGAAAGACAAACATGTTTATCTACTATAGCTCTCTCTTCAGCCAAAGGCTGAAGTTCATAGGCCTTAGTACCACCAAGCTCCTGCTTAAGCGTGTTAACATAGTGGAGCCGTCACACAACGACGACGTTGTTAGCGGCCTTGTCTGCAGCGGCCAAAACAAACTTCTTATGAAATTCTTGAATACCTAGTTTAAGATGACGTAAAGACGTCTTGGGCTTAGGAGGTAATAAGTTAGTATTTTGAGAATAGAAAGAAATGCGTTTATTCACTAGTCTTAAAATGCTAAGTTTCCAGTCCTTTAGGGCTTTATACTCAACATACTCTCGCTTACACCATCGATTACCGAATTCATTCAAGGAAGCAGCGATTTCATCTCTACATTTACTGAAATCAATTTTAGAAGGAAACCGATATTTCGGTCCTTTAGAAATTATATTCCTTATCCTAGAATCAGGAATAATTTTCAAATTGCCAGTAATTACATGACCAGCAGCAGGATAGCAATACTTTGAGTTTTTACAATCACATGAATCAGGAGTATTAGTATCAATATCAAGATCTGAAACAAGTTTATTGAAATTAAAAATGATAGATCTAACAGGTTTGTTATATTTATAGCAAATTATAGGTGTTTCAGTATTTTGAAAATAAGTAGGAATGGAAGAAAGCACCGATCTCTCACGGAAGATACTGGGCAAATCTATAAAATCCATACCCTTATTAATGAATGATAATTTGAAGAAATGACGTTTATGATTAATTTCAGAATCAATGTAAGGACGGAGAGTATGCTGAGTATAGCCTCTGGTTAAGAGAGCCGCATCATATAACTGATGAGAACTATCGTAGAATTTATTCGCCTCGGTGTCCAGAAGACGTAAAACAGAAACGGGTAATGAACTTAAAAATGAAAGCATAGAGTGGCGTCCATGATTTAATAATATAATTGACATTCACTTCAGTCTAGTATTGTTTCGTTTAAACGCACGTGATTTACGTTTAAAGTTACCATTTTTCCTGGTGCCGTGAGATCTAGTTCTGCGTTTTCGACATTCCAGGAGTGAGAAAATATCAAAGTCCGGCATTCTGGAAATATTACCCTCATGATAAATGTTGTCATTAAATCCGAGTGGAAAAGGGGTCTGTAAAAATTTAATCCATTTCAGTTCAGCTTCATGTCTTTTGATTATTTTGAATCTAGATGTAGAATTCGCATCGTAATAAAGTTTTTCCACTGGTTGTATAATAATGTTATTTACAGAATGACCTGTTCGTCGAAAGTGACGGTACAAGAAAGTGTCAGTTTTCTTAGGCTTACTCATTCTACGATAATGCTCGTTCAATCTAGTTTTAAGCATGCGGTTAGTTTGACCGACGTACTGCATATTACAGTTTGCAGCACGTCAAGTAATTAGATAAATTAAATCTGTAGACTGTCATGTCAAATCAGACATGTTAACTACAGAGAAGCGTCTACCGTTTACAGATGAAGTAACGGTAGACGCAGTGCTTAAATGCGAACAACATCTGCACCTCTTGGCATTGCACTTAGAAATACTAGGATACATTCCACTTCTTTTCCACGGATTAGTATATTTTCGAAGGATGGGTGATTTGAGAGGAGATAGTCTTATACGAAGACTACTCCTAAAAACATTGGTATTGCCTGCTCCTTTGAGATTAACTGAAGTTACAGAAGACAAATTTAAGGGTCTAACCAATACCGAAGGCAACATAGTATTAAGTTCTTAATAGAATGGGGAATCCGTACAGAAGAAGCAGAGTGTAACCTAAGGGGTGATATTGATATTTTAAATGTATTTGTAATACTCATTTTGGATAATAAGGTTGTGATACCGTCAAAACTAAAGCGATGTTCATACCGGTTATTAAATAAATAAAATTACTGAAGAAGATTCCTTCGAATAGAAGGAAGGTACAACAAAAGCCCACAAAACATCCTAGTCTACTTAAAGTACAGGGATGTCAAACAAGCAGTTGTTATACAACGAGGAACGAACATCGGTTTAATATTGACCTTCAACAGGTATCTAAAGGATGTCAATTGATGGAACAGTGAAAAGCAATTGCATAAGCAATCCCTGAGGATTGGAAAAATAGGAGCATTAAATGCATGTACGGGGAGACCTTTTACAGCCGCCACACGGCACAAACAAAACAGCCCTGATATGCAAAGTAGAGCTTTCGGGTAAATATAGGATGGAGCATCAAGCATAGGGGCCGTTCTTCCACCCCAAGGACTCAATCAGACATAAACGGGATATTTCGAAGGCGTGGACGATGTTCATTCTCGATAAATCAGAAGGTTTCACGCAAGTGGGTGTCGAGCGCCCCAACGACTCGACTCGGACTTACGTTTGGGCAATCTTGGGAGCACAAGCTCAGACCCGTTCCAACATTCTCAAAGTCGGGTCGGGGTTCGACGCCCAAAAGCAGTTTAATGCGAATCTCGAAGACGCAATCGCCTCACCCGCCAATATTCCCAGCAGCATCGATCAATATCAAAAGACGTTGCAATATGCATCCACACCACTGGGTTTACGTCTGCGGGAGAGGGCTCTACTTGATACCGAGCTACATTGCACTCCATCCCGGCAATGTCCAAGGTTATAATAACGAAAATCCAAATAGCGGGGTCAGGCGCTGTCATCGGCCACAACCCAGGAATAAACACGGCACCACCGATCAGCACCAGCAGTGCTAGCAGCTCAAGGGCATTCCAGGGATAACTGCCTCACCAGCCGATCCGCGAGTACTCGCAGGGAAACCGCCCGAAGGCTCGCCTACGTCTGCCGCGATTGCTCCGCCAGCAGAATGGAAATCCGGTCTCGACCATGAAGAAGAAAAATCAGCTCTCATAGTCGCAGGGATTGAACTCGGCCTAGTGGCGCTTTGGTGTATCACGGAGTGATATGCGCGGTCGAGATAACCCGTCCCGAGCAGCCACGAAAAGATGGGCCCCCACGCCGATGACCAAGGCCCACAAATTATCTGCGAGCCATGAAGCGGCCTTCCCTAGCGTGCTCAAAAGCCAAGAGATGATGGACCCAATGATTCCGGGCATGGCAGCCGCGGACTTGCCGGCCAAATTGGCCAGGGCACGCCCGAGGGACTAGGTGTTTTTTACCTACTCCTTGACCCAGCCCTTGCCGGGTGGCTTGGGAGCCGGCGCCGGTACACTCCCGCCGCCGGTGAGCGCGAGGCTTTATTAGCCGAAACTACGTAGTATGACCCATCTTCTTTCTCATGGATATTTTCATTTCTCTTAAAGGAACTCATTTTTGATTTTAATTTGCCTTCACTGCAGCTGGTTTTGTGCCGTGTGGCGGCCGTAAAACGTCTCCCCGTACATCAATCATAGTGCAGTTTATATTCTACTTTTGGTCCTTTGAGATCAGCGTAAATATTCTGAGAAATCAGAAATAAATTATTGGTTTAGACTCATTCTGGACAGGTTTTTAATTATTTTGACCCCATTTTGATTTATATCAGTCTGTGAATCGACTGCCTATTCGAAATTCGCAAAATTGCAGTATGTTTCTTCTGGCTTTCGTTGCCGGATCATTACAGGGTCACTGATGAGGCTTTATTAGTCGAAACTACGTAGTATGACCCATCTTCTTTCTCATGGATGTTTTCATTGCTCTTAAAGGAACTCATTTTGATTTTAATTTGCCTTCACTGCAGCTGGTTTTGTGCCGTGTGGCGGCCGTATAACGTCACCCCGTACATCAACCATAATGCAGTTTATATTTTACTTTTGGTCCTTTGAGATCAGCGTAAATATTCTGAGAAATCAGAAATAAATTATTGGTTTAGACTCATTCTGGACAGATTTTTAATTATTTTGACCCCATTTTGATTTATATCAGTCTTTGAATCGACTGCCTATTCGAAATTCGCAAAATTGCAGTATGTTTCTTCTGGCTTTCGTTGCCGGATCATTACAGGGTCACTGATGAGGCTTTATTAGCCGAAACTACGTAGTATGACCCATCTTCTTTCTCATGGATGTTTTCATTGCTCTTAAAGGAACTCATTTTTTATTTTAATTTGACATTGCCATCCCAACCGCTGTAAGGATGCTCACGATCGTTAACCCCTATTCGCGGAAGAGTGTCCGTATTCGTTCAGCCAGCGTCTTGTCTTCATGGAGCATCTTCCTGAACGTCTCAAGGATTCGGGAGATCTGGTACCGGAAAGCGTCTCTGCTCGTAGAGACGGCTTCGAGCCTCGACTGTCTTTCAAGTTCGATGGCAGAGAGATCGCCCTTAAGCTTTCTGATTCGGTCTTGAATCTCCTGCTGCGTCTCGGGGTCGTTCGCCTCCGTCAGTTTTTGTTGCTCCCGGGCCAAGTGTTTTTCAGACTCGGATTTCTGGGTTTCGGTTTCCGACAGCTTCGCCAGGTTGTTTACGACCTCGTCTCGGGTTCGAGTCATAGCCTTTTCAAGCCCAGCAAGCTCTCTTTTGGCCTGGTTGACCCACGCGGTGTCGATAGGTTGATCACCAATTGTCTTCAATGCGGTCGCGACATCTCCAATAATTTCGTGGCTTACGCCGGAGAGCTCTGTCAACTCAATGGATTCAATATTTTTGGGAGGGTTTCCTCTGCCTTTTGGACTGTATCCGCAGCCTCTTTGTTGAGACGTAGTATGACCCATCTTCTTTCTCATGGATGTTTTCATTGCTCTTAAAGGAACTCATTTTTTATTTTAATTTGACATTGCCATCCCAACCGCTGTAAGGATGCTCACGATCG
The DNA here is from genome assembly GCA_963580285.1 of Lucinisca nassula. NCBI lineage: Eukaryota > Metazoa > Mollusca > Bivalvia > Lucinida > Lucinidae > Lucinisca > Lucinisca nassula. The sequence goes on from OY757024.1 coordinate 119,406,986, forward strand.
TTAACCCCTATTCGCGGAAGAGTGTCCGTATTCGTTCAGCCAGCGTCTTGTCTTCATGGAGCATCTTCCTGAACGTCTCAAGGATTCGGGAGATCTGGTACCGGAAAGCGTCTCTGCTCGTAGAGACGGCTTCGAGCCTCGACTGTCTTTCAAGTTCGATGGCAGAGAGATCGCCCTTAAGCTTTCTGATTCGGTCTTGAATCTCCTGCTGCGTCTCGGGGTCGTTCGCCTCCGTCAGTTTTTGTTGCTCCCGGGCCAAGTGTTTTTCAGACTCGGATTTCTGGGTTTCGGTTTCCGACAGCTTCGCCAGGTTGTTTACGACCTCGTCTCGGGTTCGAGTCATAGCCTTTTCAAGCCCAGCAAGCTCTCTTTTGGCCTGGTTGACCCACGCGGTGTCGATAGGTTGATCACCAATTGTCTTCAATGCGGTCGCGACATCTCCAATAATTTCGTGGCTTACGCCGGAGAGCTCTGTCAACTCAATGGATTCAATATTTTTGGGAGGGTTTCCTCTGCCTTTTGGACTGTATCCGCAGCCTCTTTGTTGAGACGTGGCATATTCGATTTATAGTCAGTGAGCCCCAATGATTGTCGAATTGCATTTATGCCGCCTGTTCCATATTTCGAGGCCAGTGTGGACAGAGCCAGAAACCGGAATCCTCCCCATGTCGCAGTGATAGGAATCTTTTTGTCGCCGGGGGTCCAGTAGAGTGTGTTAGCATAGTCATCTATCCCAAACTGTTCATAGTCGGTACTACCTTCGAGGCGCAACCCCTTATAGGCACGGCCCACTTCTTTGTAGAAAGTATCGAAGAGACGCCTCTTCTGGTCAGAAAGTGCTTTCCGTCTTAACTTGCCTCGGAGGTTCTGAAGATTTACCCCGGCCGCGCGTAGTCCTTGCTCGACGTCTGGTGGTGGGTCCATAACAGCGTGTGGCAGGTTAAACGTGTCATCGTCGGCGGCATCATAAGGGTCGGGCCAGTCTTTGAACGTGGAGTTTTCAAAGTCAGCCATAATGTTTGTGCATTTGGAGGTTGTCGCGCATGTTTAAAACAGACTTTATTGAGTGACTACGATGTTGTCAACGAAGTTGTCAATGAAGTTGACACCATGTCATCAAGCAAGTATGGACAAAAGTTTGACCCCCTACCGATGCCTCCACGAACCCCTTGGATGGAAAGGGGTGAGGCAATCGGTGGCGATAACTAACAAACCCAGCACGATCGGCCCGAACCAGCAGCTTCTGGTTCGATTTCCCAACCTCGGCAAACATGATATCATCGCCCCCGGGACCGCGATGCGAGGTTAGCCTTTACGATCACGCTGTACAGTGAAGATGCCAATCGGACCTTGGTTAAGAACCTAGGCCGCGCCCTCGTGAAAAAGACCATCGTTAAAATTTCGGGAAACGAGGGCCTCAGCATCGACGACAGTAACGTGTACCACTGCTACTGCGATTTCTTGAGGACGGCTTCAGAGAGGAAAAATGGCCAGTAACAAGGCATTAATACGTCGAATAACCGAAATACGACGAGGATCCGAATCAATGCTGGGGACAAAGACGAGTCCGTTCTAGCGGACAAAGTCGTCTCCGATGCTTTCGGCAATCGCTTCTACATCCCACTGGACTTCGAGCTGCTCGAGAGCCACATGCTATTCTACCAGAGCGCGGCTCGAGTATGAGCTCACGTTCAACGACTACAACCATGTGATCCAGGCCACAGGCAGAGGTGCGTCATTCGACACTGGAAACATCTGTCTTGTGTATGGCATGGTCACCCTGCCAGAGCTGGCGCAAATGATCAACAACCAGTACAGAAGCCGCATTTCGATCCTGTATTGCCGGATACTGCGGCACCGCAAACTCGGCAAAGACAAGAGCGACACCCTCTGGAATATCAATCTCAACGTGCCCGCCTGCAGCATGAAGAGCATCCTAATGTTCTTTGAGGATGAAGACGCACAACAGCCCTTCCCTCGCGACACTGAGGCTTTCTATAACCCGAAAATCGACAAGGTCGAGGTCACCATCGAGGGGATCCCCAACCAACTCTTCATCCAAGGGATGCACTCTTACCAGATGTTTGATGAAGCGAGGAAGCTCTTCCCAGGCGGCAGCAAGCGACGCCCTGAATTGGCAATGGTCGAAAAAGACCTGGCCCTAGTCGACGTCAGCCCTGCAGAATACCTCACCAGCAAGTACGCGCTGTGACTTGACCTCAGGACAAGCGACGACGGCCGGCTCCACGGCTTCGGCGGACGGATAGAGAATGCCAGCGAAGGTGTGACCATCCAGATAACGAAAACAGCCGAGGCGGCTGGCGCATTGAACATCTACCTCTACGTTATCATGGATGCACAGCTTAACATCGAAGATGGCCAGTTCGTGTCAGCGGTTTATTGATGTTCCGGAGGAACGATTAAAAGAGTTCCTACAGCGCACGGCCCATTCGGCGACAATCAGCGGGCAGACGGGATGCACGCAGTGGTTCTGTGTCCCACCATACGGTACAACAGAACGCATCTGCAACGCCCCTGGATCTGGACGGATCCTGAGATTTACGTTCTAGACCCCGGTGAGCGGCTTCACGATTACTTGCGAGCGTTTTACCGGGTGTTCCAGGGCGAGCCGACCCTATACATCATAGACAAATACAGCGCTAAGAGGGCTTTGACGAAGAAGAAAGACATGCTGTCAGAGCTGGCGTTCTCGGTCCGCCACGCGGAGCAGTCTGTCTGGGTCCTCACGCAGAAGTACAACTCCGTCTTGAAAGACTTGCGCGAGCAGACGCGCTGGGTCTGTTTGTTCCACTGCAAGGATCGTGACTCGTTCGAAGACTGTCTGCGTGAAAATGACGTGATCCCCGCACGAGAACGGGAGTTGGTGCGGCAGCAGCTTGCCGAGACAAAAACACGCTAAGCTTCTGTTGAAGACTGATCAACCCGCTGATTATATAATTACCTTGTAATTAATATTGCGAAGCAACGCCAACAACGATGTGCTCAGTAGCGGCCGTAATCGCTGTACTTGGTCTACATGTGGCGCTGCTTTTCGCTGTCTTTTTTATTCTTTCTCGAATGCTACAGATGTTCGCCGCATATGTATGCACATGCCTGCGACTCCATTGTAGACAGGTACGCTCTTGTTTCCTATCAACGATAGGAATGGACTGTGGCGAGCTGATAGACCAGATGCTTGACGACGCGGCGGTGCCAGACACACAACTGGCGCAACTGGCGCAGCCAGTAGCAAAGCAACAAACAAAGCAACAAGCAGAGCCACGGAAAGATGACAGGGTGCAAGAATACCGCGAAAGGCTCGCTGCAACAGTAGCAGGAGGGTCGGCCAGGAAATACAGAATTGTGGTTCACGGAAAGGCCTTGACCGTCGACCAGATCGAGGAGCTGAGTGACTCTGATGTCCAGAGGCTCTACGCCCGTTATTCCGCCTGATTAGGAGCAGACATGTCAAAGACGATGTCCAACGCAGCTCTCGGGCTGTATGCCGTACTGGTCTGGATGTTAGTCCCGATCTCGGACCAACAAGGGTTCATTCGCGATCTTGAAAGCGATCCGTTTCTAGGTAGCGCACTTCCAGGCGCTGGCAGTGAACTCTATCACAGCTATGGCACGTGGTGAGCTCCTCTCACCACAACGTAAATCACTCTCAAGCATGCCAGATTTCAACATTGCTGCCCCATCAATTCATCATACAATGATGGCGGAGAATACGACGATGGGGCAACAGCCGGACGCTGCAACTCAGCTGGCGCAGCCAGTTGCGACGCCATTGGTGGAGCCTGTTGCAACGACACTGTCGCAGCCAGTAACGCAAAGAGTGACGAAGCCTAAAGACCCGAAAAGGGTTGCAGCCGGTCGTGCCGGCGCCGCCACACGAAAGGCCAAGCAAGAACAACTGCTCAAGGAGCTTCAGGAAACCAAAGAAAAACACCATACCGTGAATAACGATGGCGCCGCTTACGATGTTGTTGTTGCAGAGCAACATGTTGCAAAGCAATAACAGGAATTGCACGGTAATCTGCCAGAAGGGAAAAAAAGCCTGGACACTATAGATCATCGCGGCTTGTTTTGCGAATGGTATTGCTGCAGTTGCTCTGCAACATGTGAGCCTATCGCGGCGACAAAATGCTTAGTCGTTGTTGCAGAGCAACATGTTGCAAAGCAACAAAGACATGTCGAATAGGAAGTTATCTGCGCAACAGGATAAACCCCGGGGCGTAAAACAATTAGAGGCCAGGCCAGATCCATTCTATATGGAGTGAAGCCTGGTGCGTAACTATTGCGTAGCAATAACAACAACCATGACAACCCCGGCAACTGATGGTAAAATGCTTGTCAACGCGCTCTACCATAGCGCAGTCGTCTGTGGCATCGCTGTGGGATACGCCCGGCTTGGCAAGTGGTGATGGCGAGTAGCCCCCGAAGCTAGACTTCACACCCCGTGATGTGGGTATGGCCATAGTTGAGGTCGCTCTCGCCATGGCAACCAAAGACATGCTAATTGAACAGGGGATTATACCTGCTGATATCATGAAGTGACCGTCACGAAGTGTCGATAAAATGGCAAGTATTGCTATGCTCATTGGCGGTGCCCTGGTGAACGCCCTGGCGTTTTCGGGACCGAACTACTAGTTCTCCAGTTTGAAGAGCTCTGGTGTCGACGAAAAGCGCAAGCGTCACGATAAACCAGTCGAACAGTTACAGGCTGCACAGGCAGAATGGTCTCGAAAACGGACCGAGCGTATTGATTTCATCACTGAGGAACTCCGCCGCCAGGGGCACGCCGTTCGAACCTTCAAAGACGTCGATGACGCGATGCGCCTGTATGCGCAGGTCACCGGGAAAAATGTTAGCCTTGCTGACCTGGGGCACAAGCCCCGCTCTCCGACTTTTACCAACCGAGTGATGACCAGAAAGAACGCGAGATTGCCTTCATCATCCTGGGGATGGCTGCTACCTTCACTGCAGCTGGTGTTGTGCCGTGTGGCGGGCGTAAAACGTCTACCGTACATCAACCATAGTGCAGTTTATATTTTACTTTTGGTCCTTTGAGATCAGCGTGAATATTCTGAGAAATCAGAAATAAATTAATGGTTTGGACTCATGTTCTAGACGGGTTTTTAATTATTTGGACCCCATTTTGATTTATATCAGTCTTTGAATCGACCGCCTATTCAAAATTCGTAAAATTGCAATAAGCTTCCTCTGGCCTTCATTGCCGGACCATTACAGGGTCACTGATGAGGCTTTGTTGGCCGAGACTGCGTGGTGTGGCCCGTTTTCTTTCTTGTGGGTCTTTTCGTTGCTCTTAAAGGAACTTTTTTTTATTTTTATTTGCCTTCACTGCAGCTGGTGTTGTGCCGTGTGGCGGCCGTAAAACGTCTCCCCGTACATCAACCATAGTGCAGTTTATATTTTACTTTTGGTCCTTTGAGATCAGCGTGAATATTCTGAGAAATCAGAAATAAATTATTGGTTCAGACTCATGTTCTAGACGGGTTTTTTGATTATTTGGACCCCATTTTGATTTATATCAGTCTTTGAATCGACTGCCTATTCAAAATTCGTAAAATTGCAGTATGCTTCCTCTGGCTTTCTTTGCCGGTTCATTACAGGGTCACTGATGAGGCTTTGTTGGCCGAGACTGCGTGGTTTGGCCCGTTTTCTTTCTTGTGAGTGTTTTCGTTGCTCTTAAAGGAACTCATTTTTTGATTTTTATTTGTGGCGTACAAACCCGCCATTGCAAGTAATCGATTACTTAATCAAATAAAGTAGTGAGGTGAGTTTTAGTTTTCAAGGTTTTTTCTGCAACTGCACCACGAAGCTTCCTTGGCCGGTCGCTGAAGCCTGTTGGAGACTGATCTATCTGCTGGAATACATCGCGGATTTCGATGGAGCTAGACAGGAAGCTATCTGTTCGCCTTGCTAACATTTACTACAGCCCCCGAGGTTACTGGAGGAGACTGGCGGCCATCAAAAAGCTCTCGGCCGCAGCCAAGATATCTGAACAGCTGGCCCGGGATTGGTTGAAGAAGCAGGTCATCTGGAAAATCTACCTCCCTGCCCCACAACACATACCACGGCCAAAGTTTGACGTGGCAGTGCCAAGCGAAGTGCACCTGGCGGACCTGCTCTTTCTGCCACACGACTGTGTTTGCAAGCGCATATACAAATTAGCCCTAACCTTTTTATTGATGTAGCCTCGCGTTATTAAGTGGCTGAGGCCCTGGCCACAAAAGAGGCTAAAGAGGTTGCTGAAGCTTTGTCTCGCATCTACAGGCGAGGCCCGTTGGGGTGAGCCAAATTGCTCCAGGTTGACCCCGGCCGTGAGTTAATGGGCTCTGTAAGCCAGCTGTTGGCAAAGCACTCTGTCCAGGTTCGGCGGGTCGGGTTGACATCCATCGGGACCAAAGTATTGTTGAGCGCTGGAACCGGACCCTCGCAGAGCAGCTCTTTGGACAACAATACGCGCCTCCCTTCAGGTCAAAGGTCGACTGAGTGAGTGGCTCGGCTGCCTGGCGTCGTAGCAGCTCTGAACGGTGAAGTGATAAGATTGACTGGCAAAAAACCCTCAGATGCCATCAAGGCCAAGACTGTGGCACAAAAGCCCTCCTCTGTAGTTTTTGGCCTCCCTGTTAGTCTCAAAGAGCAGAAAGTCCCCTCGGAAGTTGGCGTTCGCTTCCTTTACCTACCCGGCGAGCTTGAAGGTGGCCGTCGACGCGCTACAGACCCTGTGTGGTTTCTTGATGTGTACCGGCTGGGACGCTCGGTGACATAGTCCGATGAGCCCGTGTTGTATTACCTGCAGGATGGGCCACCGTGTGGTTTTGTCATGGAGGAACTCCTTGTTGTGCCACCGGATACTCAGCTTCCTCCGAGTGTGGTCTTGAGGCGTTGAGGACCGCGTAACCTCCTTTTCGGTTGCACTCGAGGCATGTCAGCCGGATGTTGTCGCGGACGTGACCCAAGTAGTTGTCCAGCCGGTCAACACTGAACTGTTGGGTGTCTGTTGGCAAGTAAGCCCATAAGATATCGATGTTGCATGCAGCACCGCGGTTGTTCTGTGCCTCCATCAGTGCTAGGATATGATCAACCTTCAGGCTACACCTGAGCCCCTTAGCTTGGTCCTATCGCTTGTAGGCCACCAGCTTCTTCGCAATAACCTTGCGGAGCTGCTGGTCGGTGAGTATGGGTGGCCCCTCAGAACCCTCCTCTGGGGGACAGACTAACATTTCGAGCTGCTGCATGTACTCCACCATTGACACTGCCAAATATGCGATATTGCCCCACTGCAGGAAGCCATCGATATTCCAGGCATCTTTGGGGATCTGCGATGGTGAGACCTTGACTTGAGTGGATTGTGATAGCATAGCCAAGAGCCCAGTCCTGGCCCCATATGCCGTCGAGGACCTCACGGGCGGTTTGCAAGGAAACCTCGACAACATCGTTCAGAACAAGCTCCTGCCGGTCTCGCTCTGCATCCAGCACCAAGGGCCCAGGGATGGTAACTATTATGTTTTGCCGCCGAGTATCCTTGGGACGATAAAGCAGAGGAACAGGGAGGTCAAGGAAACGCTTCTCATGACTCTCGAACAGCCGCATCGCGAACCTTCTGCCTCGAGGTCAGGATCAAGTCCCCCGGCTTCCAAACTTCCACGAATCTGTCCCATCCCAGGTAGGCCGGTAGCGCTATTCTCATAGCACGACACTGTACTCGGTCTGGTTGGAGACGGATCTCCCTTTTAAGAGTTTTCAGGGCCGGTTATTTTGCCCTGTTGTCGGCCAGGACCTCTCCACAGTAATCGGCTCTACACTGCAGCCAGTCGTGCGGCATTTCTCCGGCGATTGGGGGCGGCTGCCCATGGTCGCAACAGCTGATGACCTGGACGCCAGGACCAACGAGCCAGTCGAGGAAGGTTTCTAGAGTGGGGCGGGGACTGTGCAGATCTCGTCCCAGATTATTACGCCGGGAATGAACTTCTGTCCGATCCTTTCGAGTGTCCAGTCAGCCTGGCCACTCCAGCGGAAGAAGCTGTGATAGGTCTGGGTCTGGACGCCCCTGGCCCGCATCTCTTTGGCCAAGCGCTGGGTCGGGGTGAAGACGAGGGGGTTCTTGTCGCGGAAGAGCTCGGTCGCCCGGGTGGTCTTGCCGCTGCCCCCGCCACCGTTTAGGTAGCTCAACTGATGTCGGGTCAGGAGATCGTCATAAAGTGGCGCGGACGAATCGGGCAGGTTTTTTATGCCTGTTGCGGTTTATTTATGTTGTTGTTTGTTACTTGCTGTGTGTATCACTTGTGTCTGTTTTATTTTGGATGGCCATTTGGCCATTTTGTGAGAAGGTAGCTGTCCTTATGGCCTTCCTTTGTTTAGGTTTCCATTACGGTCTGGTCGCTTCATGTTTGTGTTTCTTTCCCTTTGGTGTCTTTGATGGGTGGAGTAAGTTAATTGAATCGATTCCTGATCTGTTTTACTTCTTCTTTCCTATATATTCAGGGTCGAGGGCGTAGACAGCGTGCCGAAATGGCATATAGAGTTGTTCACCATTGTCAAGCCACTGAGCTGGGGGCAATCACTTCTCGTGGTGGCATCGGTGTCTCCTCCTCGTGGCGGGAGTAACAGAAGCGACATTGTCCTTTTGGGTGGATTTCATGAGGTTTGAAAGCATCGACCCCCTCTAGCTTACAGAGCGCCGCTTTCTGGAAATAGATAGAATCGGTAGCCACTCGGACTGCCTCATTAGGTCCAAACCTTGAAAGCGTGGATATTAGATTGATGGCGGCGTAGGCCAGGATGCTTGCCCTCAATTGAGCGTACTTTGGTTGGGAGCCATCATAATACGTGAGAATATAGCATGGAGGACACTTTTCGGGAGCTCCGACCAGGGTGCCGCTTTGGCGGGTGTCTCGCACGAGGAAGTCGAATTGTCCTTGGTCGGTCACAAGCCTTCGTGTCAGTCTTTTGCCGCCAGCTCCGGTGGCAGCTTTGGCGCCCTGGGTTAACTTGCCGATAACACTGCAGCCTTCGTTACGGTCTTCTGGTTTGCTTCTTAAACGCGATGCTGGCTTCCCGAACATTGAGGCTCTTCAGCAAACCAGACTCTATGAGAAAGGCAAGGACCTGTGTCGGGGCCCTACCACCGTTCCGGAGGCGAAATGTTTCCCGAACCAGGCAGGGATGACAGGATGGCAGGTTGCATCAAACTCCCATTCTTAGATCTCGGTGAAGCCTATGCCAATGTCTTCGGGGAGAGTGCCATTGATGGCTACAAGGACCATCAGGTGGGTTGGGTTTTCGAACCGCTCGAAATAGGGTTTGGCTTCACCCATGCCCTGGAAGGATGCCGAATAGCAGGCCTTCATGTCGATGCTGACAACTTCCCTCGTGTCATAATTCATCGAGTTCCAGAGGCCAACGTGACCGTGCTCCACGCAAGCCTTCTCGACGTCCGGAAGGAGGTTTGCTTGGGTTCGCTTCCAACCGTTCCTTTCCTTTGCCACAATGTTTGCCGCGTGATTTTCGCCCAAGGCTCTCTCAGCAAGTTCAGGTTTGCCCAGTTTGGCGCAGATTGCTTGGAGTTGCTCTTGGGCCTCCCGCGTCCTGTAGGTGCGTCCATCATGGAGCATAAACTGGTCAGCTGAGAGCTGTCTGTCTTGGCCACCCAGAAGCCAGACCGCAATCGGCTTTCCACGGGTTGCTTCTCGAATAGTCTGCCAGACGTCGCACTCGTAGATGTGAACCTCTCTACTCTGGGGGAAGTGGAGGTCTTTGTACCAAGCGTGGCCGTTGTGGCAGATGAGTTCTACTTTACCTCTGATCCCATTCCCACCTCTCTGGTACTTTCCGCTGTTATATATGTCCTTCCCAGCAATGTCCCTCAGGACGAGTTTAAAAATTTTCTCTATGTCGGCCACATCAGCAACCGAGGCTCCCGTCTCATGGACCGTCTCTTCCCACTCCTGTATTTTCTGGTGCCTTGTGGCTGTCAAACCCTGACGCAGGGCTCCTTCGAAGTGTTCCACAACTCACTAGGCAACACAGTTGAGGTCACCATCTTTTATCGGGGCGAGGTTAGCCGGGTCTGGACCACTGATTGGGTAGAGGCCGTAGGCGACAGCAGTGACAGGGTAGGCGTTCTGGTAGAAGACTCTATCGATTCCAGTCAACACGCCAAGCATTGTATCCCTTCCTTCTCTCCGCACGGACTGGGTCCAATTTATCTTCAAGGAACCAGTCGCCTCCGGCCCTCTCTCTCAAGAACTTGAAGCTCAACAGGAAGTTACCCTCTGGCAGGGCGGCAAGAGGTAGGGTAGCCCTGGCGTCTGTCATACGGGCGTCCAGGGCCAACCTGCCGGCTCTGGCATGCATACCGTCGACAATCTCGATGTCGCCAATGTCAAGAGGGTCTTCTTCTTCTTATCTCCATGAAAAGAAGACCGTAGCGGCGCCGTCGACTTCGAACGCATCTTTGGTGTCGCTAAGAATCTCGACCCACTGGTCGGCTGGAAGCCCCACCGGGTGAGGGACCTGACCATCAAGGTCGGTAAATTGTTGACCCTGTGGGACTGGGTTTGGTATTTCTGCAAAAATCTCATTGATCAACTCGTCCATAGTTGTAGGGGTATATATATTACACGAGTTTTCTCTAAATAAAAGTTCTTGTAGAACTCAGTGAATACCCGATCAAACTGTCTCCTGGCTCTCCTTTCTATGAAAACGAGCCGAATTTTTGTAGAACGCAACTCATCTAGTACCCAACTGATCTGTCTCCGGGCTTTCCTCTCCATAAAATTATGCCGAGAGAGTATACGGTCTCGACCACAGGCCCGGCAGACTTCTATTTGGCTTTGAACCCCTTTCCAACATTTCCTGCAGGGAATGGGAACTTTTCTACCTTGGCGTAATTTGGCCAAATGAATCGTATAGTATATGAGGATACAACTCTCCCCACAGGTATCAAAATCGCCTACTTTTAACCATGCACAGCTGTAAGTACCCTTCATTTTGGATTGTATACCTTGGGTAAATGATTTGTTTAAATAAAACATTGAAAATATGATAGTGGGCAGTATCATTCTTTTCACACCCGGCACCGGCGAGGGTGATGGGGCTTCCCCGGGGCTTCTATACTACTGCCACGAGTGCCCTGGTATGTCGCAGCCAGTTGGGGTGGGTTTTTTAGGGTTGGGACGCTTAATTTGCCAAATGAAAAATATTGATGTTTGGGTTGGGAGGCTTAATTAGCCAAAAAAGGAACTTTTTGGGGTCAAAATAAGCTGGAAGCCTTGATTGACTAAATGGGCCTTTCTTGACTGAAACAGAAAGTGCATTCACCCTCCCTTGGTTTTTAACACGCGCTACTAGTGCTGTGATGTGGCGACATGTGTCGTAAACAAGAGCACCGCAAGCGGCGCCATGCTCGTCTGTTTTTGCTTAATTTTGAAGGCTCTGTTACAAACAGTACTGAAATGAGAGCAAAATATGTGTTTGAGAAAGAAATTGGAAAAGGGGAGATAATGCAGCCAAAATCAATAATATATTTATGACCCTTGGTCAAAATGTAGCTCTTGTGATGATGGGTGAGTGTGAGTATGAAGTTTCATGAAGGCAGGCCAAATACTTCTGGAAATATGGTCAAGGTTAAGTTTTTTGGTTAATTTTTCGAAAAATAGGTAAAAGTTCAAAGGTCAAGGTCACAGGTCAAAAAGCGTGGTATGACTGAAAAGGTCTTGTCCCAAGGAACATTCATGTGAAGTTGGAAGGCTCTGTTGTGAATAGTATTGAAATAAGAGACAAAAACAATTAAAAAAAAAACGGAGAGAAAAGGGGAGATAATTCAATCAAATTGCAAGATGGAGTTATCAAACGTGTAGGGAATGTAGCTCTTGTGATGGTGAGTAAGTGTATGAAGTTTCATGAAGGTAGGCCAAATACTTTTGGAAATATGGTCAAGGTTAAGATTTTCGGTTAAATTTTCGAAAAATAGGTCAAAGTTCAAAGGTCAAGGTCACAGATCAAAAAGTGTGGTATCACTGAAAAAGTTTTGTCCCAAGGAACATTCATGTGAAGTTTGAAGGCTCTGTTGTGAATAGTATTAAAATGAGAGCAAAAAATGTGTTTCAGAAAAAAATTGGAAAAGGGGAGATAATTCAGCCAAAATCAACAATGTTGTTATGGTCCTTGGTCAAAATGTAGCTCTTGTGATGATGAGTGTGTGTTTGAAGTTTCATGAGGCTAGGTCTAATACTTTTTAAGTTATAGCCAAGGTTAAGTTTTTTTGGAACGACGCCAGACGACAACGCAGACGCCGGAGTGATGACAATAGCTCGAAAGTTTTTTTTTTTTTCAAAAAACAGACGAGCTAAAAATGTGTTGAGGTTGGAAGGCTTAATTTGGTAAATTAAAATTTTTGATAAATCTGCTGGGAGGCTTAATTTGCCAAAAAAATTAAAAGGCTAAATGAACCTTTTATGGCTGAAACAAAAAGTGCATTCACAACCCCCCCCCCACCCCCCCCCCTCGCTGCTCATTTTACTAGTACTATGCGAAAACCAAGTTAAGCATTCGACTCGACATTATGCCAAAATTAAGGTGCCTTATTTCGTCGTTAATTGATTTGACCTCTTCGACATGAAAAAACAACAACAACAAAATAACAGAAAAAAAAACAACTTCAACAGAAAACAAAGCAGATATTTGCACCTACAATATCCCCGCCTCTAGAAGTTTCGATTACGTAAACAGGACTGCTTACATCATCACTTCTCAGTTCTGCTTTCTGATTTCTTATTTCTAACTTCCAACTTATAAATTCTAATTTCGAACGTCTGACTTCAAACTTCTTATTTCTGATTTCTCCGTCCAATTTCTTACATCCTGCAATATTCATCTATAATTGTATTTGATGGAGACTTCATTCGAACATTTGAAATGCTGCTTCAATCCACTGAAATAAAGAAGTCCTGATGGGACTTCAAACTTCATCACTTTTATGATTTTCAACTTACAACTTCGACTTCCAACTTCCGACTTATAAATTGCAACTTCCTACTTATTACTCCAGACTTCCTTCTTCAAACTTCTAACGCCCGGCTTCGTACTGTCACTTAGTTAGTTCCGACAATCTACTTCTAGCGCCCGTCTTCCTACTTCTGAAGTCCCTCCAGGGCTTCCAAGGCATGTGCATCAAAGGCCGAGACGAAGTCCGAGACGAAGGCCTCACGTTACTTGGGTCGTCGGATCGGAAAGTTCGAGAGGAAGAATTAGGCCCTGTGCAGAAAAAGACCTCAATAAAATCACAGCGAAAGTTTAATTGCCTTAACATCGTCGTTTCATCAACTATGGTAGATTTGAACTGGATCTTGATTCCCTAGGGCCCAACACATATGCTTGTTATATCCAATAAAATATGTTTCATTTCAAATTTCCTGGGGGAATTTTCTCAGCTTCCACGTTCTAGGGATGTTTTCTCGTACCACATTTCCTGAGTAGGCTTAGCCCCTCTAAGCGGTTTACCAGTACACGTGTGCGTTCAGTTTCAGCTCTGCGTGGAAGCATCATGTGACCCATCTATTTCTTATAGCCCTGATGGGCGTGGCCGTCTTACATTGGGGTAACAAAAAGATACCTCTTTTCTACCCAAATTAAAGATATTCCGGTCGTGGTTCAGGACACTATTGTCTCAAGGTTGAGATGGGCCTCCGTGGCGAAGTAGATAAGAGCGCTGATTCTTAAATAATAGAGTTCTGCAATGGAAGCTCAGGTGTTTTTTCTCCGAATACTACGGTCTTCGACCACATGTGATTAACGATCTGCACGATATGAGTGAAATGATCTCGAAAGGACCGTTAAACGTGCCCCGCTCCGCAACCCCCCCCCCCCCCACCAAAAAAAAAACAAACAAAAAAACTCAAGGTTGATATGCTCTAGCTTAATCTGACCTTTTTGTTTGCTGTGTCCGGTTGAGTTGTAGTGCCTATTCAGATTAATACAAACTTGCTGAGCAGGATTTTTACCAAAGTCCCTACATCAATGGATGTGACCGAATTCATAAATAGAAGCGTCCACTTCAGAAACTCGCGGATGAGAGAGCATTGTGTTCTGCACTGTAGGGGTTCTGTCCCCTTAAATCCCTGTTGGAAAAGGACCCAAAGGGCCCAACCTAAATAGTGTGTATTGTCATTTACTGGCCACTGGCGACCCAGGATCAAAAGTTCAAAACATAAAAAGGAAGACGTTGCAAATTGTTTCCATGCTTCATCCTTCTGAACATTTACGTTTTGGTGGCATTTTTAACAGGCTAGATATTTTTTATTTCTGTCTACACAAGCATGAGTGAAACTGTTTTGAAAATAACACAAAACGTCCACGATTTCAACAACAAATACATTTCACTTTTTCTTAATCCTGTATAGATAACTGCGGCTCATCCTTGCCTTCCTAAATTTAGGCACCTAGCTCAGTGGTTAGTCCATTTTCCTCAGATGCTAAAGGCCTCGGGTTCTATCCCCTGCAGCGGTGACAAAATTTTGGTGTTCAAACACGCTCCATTGGCAGGTCAAAAGCGAGGGTGTGTGCTTTTTTTGTTAGACAGTATGGGAGAGATATTTCTTGTCTGTTCTGACTTTGGGTGGCTGTAGTTATTCAGACTATTCACATTATTGTGTCCAGTTATCTGGACTATTTGGTTTGGTGGTAAGCCTTCATCTGAAAGTTTCTGTACCATACGTTTCCTCACGCTGGAATTAAAGAAAAAACAATTTGTACTGTAAAATCATCTTATTTTCGAACAGACCTGCCTGTTCAAAATGAGCTCACCCTGGATCAAAATGGGTTTTTGGTTATTCAAACAAGAAATTTGTGTGCACTCATTTCATTGAAACAAACCCGACAAGGCTGTTTCAAGAGGAAGCACATACTTGATAATTCAGTGATAATATTACTTACAATACTTCGTAAGCCATGTTGTGGGTACTTGTTAGAATCTCCTTCAGGCGATTGTAACAACAAACCTCAACATAGGTTTTCTTGCGTATGTAGCGCGACGTCTGGTTGGATAACGTCAAAAATGTGCGACAGCATATTTATAGGTTATTGACTTTATAGGAACTAAACACCACATTCTTTAAAAATCAAATCATTTCGTGTTATTTATAAAATTCGCCGAGGGCACGTTTCATCGGAGTCTAACTCTTGGTTTTCTTTTGCTCCAGCATTTCAGTGGTTTCTTGCTGTCGAGTCCTCACCGTTGTTTCATCTCTGTGGTTGTTTGATTTTTGTGTTCAAGGACATGTTGCACTGATGAGTTAGGAGGTCTTCATGCGGACTGAACAAATAATTTGTCTTAATCATGGCGGAAGTAAGGGCGAGGATTGTGGCCACGTAAAATCGATTTAAACCCCCCAGTGGCATTCTTTCCACTGACCTTCCAAGGCGGTTCTTCTGTGGCGGTTTATTATGTTGTTGTTTGTAACTTACTCTGTGTATGACTTGTGTCTTTTTATTTTGGATGGTCATATGGCCATTTTGTGGGAAAGTACTTGTCCTTATGGCCTTTCTTTGTTTAGGTATCCATTATGGTCTGGTCGCTTCATGTTGGTGTTTCTTTCCCTTTGGTGTCTTTAATGGGTGGAGTAAGGTAAATGTTATCGATTCCTGATCTTTGTTTTACTTCTACTTTTCATTTAGAAATTAATGTATTCTTTGTACACGTTATTCCACGTCAGCAGTTTACAGTGACAAATAAGTATATTATCACATATTAAATTATCACAAAAGTTGTGCTTGCCTCCGTAAGTACTTAGTAAAGTAGAAGTAAAACATAGATCAGGAATCGATACAATTAACTTACGCCATCCATCAAAGACACCAAAGGGAAAGAAACACAAAACATTAAGCGACCAGACCATAATGGAAACCTAAACAAAGGAAAGCCATAAGGACAGTTACTTTCCCACAAAATGGCCATATGACCATCCAAAATGAAAAGACACAAGTGATACTCACAGCAAGCAACAAACAACAACACAAACAAACCGCCACAGAAGAACCGCCTTGGAACGGTCAGTGGAATGATTTCCACTGGGGGGGGGGGGGGGCTTAAATCGATTTTACGTGGCCACAATCATCGCCCTTACTTCCGTCGCGATTTAGACAAATAATTTGTTCAGTCCGCATCAAGGCCTCCTAACTCATCAGTGGAACATCTCCGTGAACACAATAATCAAAGAACCACAGAGGTGAGAAAACGGTGAGGACTCGACAGCAAGAAACCACTGAAATGCTGGAGCAAAAGAAAACCAACAGTTAGACTCCGATGGGCCCAACCAGAGACAGAGCATCAGGCACCAACCAACATTACCTCGAATTAGATCTCTCTAATTCTCAATAAGCCTTTTCGTTGGAACCGTCATAGAATCTGAAGCCTGACCCACCGGCGTGCAATTAAAGAGGGAAGCAAAGTTGCCAACCGTGATTGGGTTAACTACCATGCATGCAGTCTGTCATATAACATCCATGTTTTACCCAATCTTTTTATATCGAAGAATGATTTTACGAAATTGGGTGCTGAAGTCATTGCGGTTATATATTTTTTTTCTGAATTTATATACTTAGTCACCATAAAATTCGGGTTCCGATAGACCTTGTTGCAGAAGAGATTTAAGTCAAATATTGAATTTTGAAATTAAATCAGAATGGCATCTATAAAATTTTGAAAATGCTTTGCGTAGTTTATGGTACCGATAACCCTGATTAAGAAGTTTAGCCGTTAATAATTTATTACGAGTGTTGAAGTCAGTTACACGACTACACACTCTAGCAAATCGAATTAATTGCGAAATATAAACGCCATAGGATGACGCACGAGGAACATCACCATCCAAAAAGGGAAAATTTACAATCTCAAAATCAAAGTCATCGCGTTTATCATAAATTTTGCACGAAACAAACCCGTCTACAATAGATAGATGTAAATCCAGAAACGGGGCCTCGGTATCAGAAGAATTTGCTTTATTTAACTGAAGTTCTGGGGGGTAAATCTGACTGATCAAACCATCGAAATAGGTATTATCAATATTTAATAAATCATCTAAATATCTAGAAGTGGAGCTAAAAGCTTCAATAATTTCTGATTTGTTATCAATGGAAAGCGACAACATGATGTCTCTTTCATAACAATACAAGAACAGATCAGCCACAAGTGGTGCGCAATTCGTACCCATCGGAATACCCACAATTTGTCTAAATAACTTAGTACCAAATCTAATACATATATTGTCAAGTAGAAAGGTGAGGGCATCACCCACTTTCTGACATGACCAAAGTGTATAATTCTTTTGCTCTTTAGAAATGAAAAATGCATTTCTTACATTATATGCAAGATAGAGAGAATCTTCTCTGTGAAAATCCCATTCAATTAAATCATTAAGCTTTTCTTTGATAAGATTATGAGGAAGTGTAGTGTAAAGAGTGGAGAAATCGTAAGTTGACAGACTTGAAGCACGAAAATGTCTTAGGAGGTAATAAGTTAGTATTTTGAGAATAGAAAGAAATGCGTTTATTCACTAGTTTTAAAATGCTAAGTTTCCAGTCCTTTAGGGCTTTATGCTCAACATACTCTCGCTTAAACCAGTCTGATCCGCTTTTGACTGATCGTCAGGAGAATGCGGGTGACAGACCTCCCAGGTCGGCAACATTCTAGCTATTTTATTGCAACAGCCCCGTCAAGACAACTAACGCACAGGTACCTTTGCAGACGCACCACAAGGAATAAAATTGACAGTATGAAGGAATACACCGTTAAAGGATAAATTAAATCTTGTGGAGGTTTTTCATGAATCCTTTGCTACGGCCATTAACCTATTTAGTACCTGGAACCCCACAAGGGGTACTTGGCAAACAGTGCAGGCCCAGATCAGACGTTCTGTGGCATATGATCTGGATATTCACTGTTTGCGAAAAGTTAAGCCATTTTCCAAATAAATTTTGAAGAAAATAACAACAACCTGAAACCCCCAACTTAAACGAACTCCTGCTATATATACTGAGCCAAACATGTAACGCAAAACAGATAGGGTTTATATTTTCCTAGTAATTCCTGGTGCGGGATATTCTGGATGACATATGTTGCTGAACTTTCACCAGTGAATGATTTGGTTTCATCGATTTCGTTTTCCAGAGCATGGATTATGGAGATCGAAACCGATTGTTCAAAAGAGTAATTTTGATTCCATGCGCTTCCGGAGACATCTGGAAGGCCATTTTTTTCAGAATTCCTTTTTAAACGATCCCCCATAAAGGAAAGATTATGTCATTTAAAAATGTATTTCACATTGTCTGAAAATTTAACGACAAATTTCTAACGACTGACATGTTGTCTTTTTTACTGAACATTCCATAGACAACAATAGAAAAATTAAAGTGGTGACAAATTCCAACAATGGGATTTTAAATGAAAACTTTGTGAACTCCGTTTACTTTTAATTTTTGTTGGGCGTTAGAAAACAAATTCTGTGGAATTATTGCATTAGGACTCAGAACTGTCTTAGACAAATTCTGAAATTGCCAATTGGACCCTTTATGCCATTGTTCCATAATTTATTGTCTGGCAGCGAAAACATGTTGTCGCTTGTGATCAAATTAAAGAAAACTTATTTATTAACAATAAAATTAATCATTACACAAAAAGATCTCAGCAATATTCTCAGAAATCGATCCTCATTTCAGATGTACGAATGCGTGTCACATGCCGCGTTCTTGAAAATGACAATGTATTTCATTTTTAACAAACACCCTAGCTCCAGAATTTGGTTTGTTTCTTGAACAGATCGAAACAGAACGTTGAAAGCAGGGTGCTGCTGGATGCTTGGGACATTGGCCCGTGTTATTATATAGACGATTTGTAGAATATATATACACTTTGCTGATTATTATCAATACAAACCACTGTTGTATTATAACTTTGTCTCAGTATATAAGGAGGAATATTACATTTGGTGCAAAAAGGGTAAAACTGACGGCCTCAAAAAAAGACAGTGTTAACTTGG
This sequence comes from Lucinisca nassula, assembly GCA_963580285.1. NCBI lineage: Eukaryota > Metazoa > Mollusca > Bivalvia > Lucinida > Lucinidae > Lucinisca > Lucinisca nassula. The sequence goes on from OY757024.1 coordinate 119,426,050, forward strand.
CCATTAAACTGTAATTTCCTGGATCATAACATCAGGTGACCACACTTGTAATAAAAACTTTGGCCAGAATAAGCAACTCATGATTACATCCATTCCGAATATGTATTTTTGGTGGAACAAACATTTTGAACTGGAAGGCGTTGAAATCCCATTTAATGTGGTCATATAATAAGCAGTCTTATTTAAAGATTTTAGCGATAAAGATCTATATAAAGATCTTATATAGCGATATATAAAGATTGGGTACAACATCAATATTATAAAACAGAATGCATGCATGGTGGTTAACCCAATCACGGTTGGCAACTTTGCTCCCTCTTGATTGCACACCGGTGGGTCGGGCTTAAGATTATATGACGGTTCCAGCGTAAAAACATAAATGGAATTGAATTTTATTTTAGTACTCTTCATGTTGGTTGGCGCATGATGCTCCGTCTTTGGTCGGGCCCCTCGTAGTCTTACTGTTGGTTTTCTTTTTGCTCCAGCAATTATGTTGTTGTATGCTGTCGAGTCCTCAACCTTGTTTAATCTCTGTAGTTGTTTGATTTGTTTGTTCTCGGATTAGTTACACTAAACATTAATGAATCCGTGTTAGTTTCAGAGTATAGCTGAACGTTAAAATAGAGTAGTTTTATGCCTAAATGTTTTAACGGTACTTAGTTTTAATTGAAAAAAGGTTTTACTTGCACACTTAACACAAAAATCAAGTACCGATAGTCCATATTTTAGAGCAGAAATAAGAAAAATAAGGTTGCTCCGTCTTTGGAAGATTATATGACGGTTCAAGCGTAAAAACATAAATGGAATTTTATTTTATTTTAGTATTCTTTATGTTGGTTGGCGCCTGATGCTCCGTCTTTGGTCGGGCCCCTCGGAGTCTAACTGTTGGTTTTCTTTTGCTCCAGCATTGTATGCTGTCGAGTCCTCATCTTTTTTACATCTCTGTAGTTTTTGTTTTTTTTTATTTGAATGTTCTCGGAGATGTTACACTGATGAGTTGGGAGGCCTTCATGCGGACTAAACAAAATTAGTGTATACCGCGACAGAGGTTAGGGCGAGGATTATGGCATGTAAAATCGATTTAAGCCCCCCCAGTGGGATTCTTTCCACTGACCGTTCCAAGGCGGTTCTTCTGTGGCGGTTTATTTATGTTGTTGTTTGTTACTACTCACTGTGTGCATCACTTGTGTCTTTTTATTTTGGTTGACCATTTGGCCATTTTGTGGGAGAGTAACTGTCCGTATGTGTATCTTTCCCGTTGGTGTCTTTGATGGGTGGAGTAAGTAAATTGTATCTATTCTAGTTAATTGAATCGATTCCTGATCTTTGTTTTACTTCTAATTTACACCCGTAGTCATTTCATATGAGATTTATGAAACTCGTCGTAGGCTCTCTTCAAACATTTCATATGAAATTACCTCATGTTTAAGATCCTCTCTTTATCTTTCCAGATTTATTCCTGTATTCAAGAGTTGTATTGGTGGGATGGTACAGAACGGTGTTTGTCTGTGTTTATTAACAGCAATCACCAACTATGTCCTCATAGCTTGCCATACAGTATTTCATCAGAGAACAACAATCGGCCATACATGGAATGGACTATTTGTACAGCTACAGATGATAAAACAACAACAAAAACAGCAAGTTAATACAGAGGCCTGAACATGTACTGATTTTCACTTGTAAGAAGATATTGGGAGCATAAGCAGTCAGTTGGCCTCAGCTACAGAATACTGATGATATAAATCAATGGATAAAATAGTGACAACGTTGTGACTGATGATAATTAAAAAAGGAACGGCAGCTGGTGTTGTGCCGTGTGGCGGCCGTGAAACGTCTCCCCGTACATTAACCATAGTGCAGTTTATATTTTACTCTTGGTCCTTTGAGATCAGCGTGGATATTCTGAGAAATCGGAAATAAATTATTGGTTTAGACTCATATTCTATACAGGTTTTTAATTATTTTGACCCCATTATGATTTGTATCAGTCTTTGAATCGACTGCCTATTCGAAATTCGCAAAATTGCAGTATGTTTCCTCTGGTTTTCTTTGCCGGATCATTACAGGGTCACTGATGAGGCTTTATTAGCCGAAACTACGTAGTATGACCCATCTTCTTTCTTATGAATGTTTTCATTGCTCTTAAAGGAACTCATTTTTGATTTTTATTTGCCTTCACTGCAGCTGGTGTTGTGCCGTGTGGCGGCCGTAAAACGTCTCCCCGTACATCAACCATAGTGCAGTTTATATTTTACTTTTGGTCCTTTGAGATCAGCGTGAATATTCTGAGAAATCGGAAATAAATTATTGGTTTAGACTCATATTCTATACAGGTTTTTAATTATTTTGACCCCATTATGATTTGTATCAGTCTTTGAATCGACTGCCTATTCGAAATTCGCAAAATTGCAGTATGTTTCCTCTGGTTTTCTTTGCCGGATCATTACAGGGTCACTGATGAGGCTTTATTAGCCGAAACTACATAGTATGACCCATCTTCTTTCTTATGAATGTTTTCATTGCTCTTAAAGGAACTCATTTTTGATTTTTATACCTGTAAGCAGTGAGACGATTGTCAGTGTTTTCAATCCCAGCACCAGCCTTCGAATTTTATGGTGACTTAGTATATAAATTCAGAAAAATATATAACCGCAATGACTTCAGCACCCAATTTCGTAAACTTGTTCTGCGATATAAAAAGATTGGGTACAACATGGATATTATACGACAGACTGCATGCATGGTAGTTAACCCAATCACGGTTGGCAACTTTGCTTCCCTCTTTAATTGCACGCCGGTGGGTCAGGCCTCAGATTCTATGACGGCTCCAACGTAAAGGCTTATTGAAAATTAGAGAGATAATGTCGGTTGGTGTCTGATGCTCTGTCTCTGGTCGGGCTCATCGGAGTCTAACTGTTGGTTTTCTTTTGCTCCAGCATTTCAGTGGTTTCTTGCTGTCGAGTCCTCACCGTTGTCTCACCTCTGTGGTTCTTTGATTTTTGTGTTCACGGAGATGTTGCACTGATGAGTTAGGAGGCCTTCATGCGGACTGAACAAATTATTTGTCTAAATCGCGACGGAAGTAAGGGCGAGGATTGTGGCCACGTAAAATCGATTTAAGCCCCCCAGTGGAAATCTTCCACTGACCGTTCCAAGGCGGCTCTTCTGTGGCGATTTATTTATGTTGTTGTTTGTTACTTACTGTGTGTTTCACTTGTGTCTTTTGGTTTCGGATGGCCATATGGCCATTTTGTGGGAAAGTAACTGTCCTTATGGCCTTCCTTTGTTTAGGTTACCATTATGGTCTGGTCGCTTAATGTTTGTATTTCTTTCCCTTTGGTGTCTTTTATGGGTGGAGTAAGTTAATTGTATCAATTCCTGATCTTTGTTTTACTTCTACTTTTCAGCTCTGACATAGTCTGATACATCTTGTTAATTCTTATAGCCTGTTTCTTATACAATGGATTACCAGTCTTAAAGTTATGATTAATGGCCAGAAAGAAGGGACTGTCCGGTTCAGACATTCCAATAGGTCTGACAGTCCGAAAATTCTTGTAAAGCGCCACTGGATCTCGTTCTGGCTGTTGAGGGAGTGCATAAACCATAGGCTTGGTTTTCTGAATGCCGCGAGGGTTAGAGCCTGTACGGGGTTTTGTCTGCCTTCCCTGTGTGTACACGATGTACTCATTATCATCCATGTCAGATCTTAATTCAATGTCTCCCTATTTTAGATCATGCGTTTCTTTGCCAGGTTTCATTCCAAAGTAAAGAGTACATACAAGCAATAATGAAAATACCAGGGAACTAGGAGAATCTGGACCAAAAATCTGTTTGTCATACCTTGTCTCTTATTCCTCATCTGTAATCTCATGAGCTGCCATTGGTTTGTTACCTTTCCAAATACACTTAAGCTAGTTTTGTTTGGCTGCCAGATTCTCGCGGCATCTCCTGAACTGTGCATCAGTCATGATTGGTATTGTCATTTTGCTGCTCCTTAAGGAACTCATCCAGAGACTTGTGGTTTACAATTCTGTTGCCATAACTAGTGCTCGGTTCATTTTGCTGCACAGGAGTGACGGGGCTGTCGAATGTTGCAGCTGCAGGCTGGGCCATGTTGGACAAAGCAACATCGACAGAACGGAACAGATCCTCATCAGTAAGGTCAGTGTCAAAAAGTTCAATATTGTTCATGAAATCTGACTGCTCCATTTTGCTTGGCACTAACAGAGAAACCGATAAAGTTGGGTGTTCTGTGATAATTTAGGTTTGGGCTTCCTATGAAATGTGATAAGAATCACCTCAGCAACCCCCCCCCCCCCCCCCACACACACACACACACACACACCATAACCAAGTCCAATGTTTGTGATTCTAATGAGTACACACAGTTGTTTTTAGAAAATTGATGAAAAGTACACCTCAAACACCATAAAATACCACCCTCTCTGTTTCTTAGTTATAATTAATTGAATTTATTGATTAAAGGTGTTTTGAAAAGCAGACGCTTTAGTAAAGTAGAAGTAAAACAAAGATCAGGAAATGATACAATTAACTTACTCCACCCATAAAAGACACCAAAGGGAAAGAAATTCAAACAATAAGCGACCAGACCATACTGGAAACCTAAACAAAGGAAGGCCATAAGGACAGTTACTTTCCCACAAAATGGCCATATGGCTATCCAAAATTAAAAGACACAAGTGATACACACAGCAAGCAACAAACAACAACATAAATAAATCGCCACAGAAGAGCCGCCTTCGAACGGTCAGTGGAAGATTTCCACTGGGGGGCTTAAATCGATTTTACGTGGCCACAATCATCGCCCTTACTTCCGTCGCGATTTAGATAAATAATTTGTTCAGTCCGCATCAAGGCCTCCTAACTCATCAATGTAACATCTCCGTGAACACAATAATCAAAGAACCACAGGGGTGAGACAACGGTGAGGACTCGACAGCAAGAAACCACTGAAATGCTGGAGCAAAAGAAAACCAACAGTTAGACTCCGATGAGCCCGACCAGAGACAGAGCATCAGGCACCAACCAACATTACCTTGAATTATATCTCTCTAATTCTCAACAAGCCTTTACGTTGGAGCCGTCATAGAATCTGAGGCCTGACCCACCGGCGTGCAATTAAAGAGGGTAGCAAAGTTGCCAACCGTGATTGGGTTAACTACCATGCACGCAGTCTGTTGTATAACATCCATGTTGTACCCAACCTTTTTATATCGAAGAATGATTTTACGAAATTGGGTGCTGAAGTCATTTGCGGTTATATATTTTTCTGAATTTATATACTAAGTAACCATAAAATTCGGGTTCCGATAGACCTTGTTACAGAAGAGATTTAAGTCCAATATTGAATTTTGAAATTAAATCAGAATGGCGTCTATAAAATTTTGAAAAGGCTTTGCGTAGTTTATGGTACCGATAACCCTGATTAAGGAGTTTAGCCGTTAATAATTTATTACGAGTGTTGAAGTCAGTTACATGGCACACTCTAGCAAATCGAATTAATTGCGAAATATAAACGCCATAGGATGGCGCACGAGGAACATCACCATCCAAAAAAGGGAAAATTTACAATCTCAAAATCAAAGTCATCGCGTTTATCATAAATTTTGCACGAAACAAATCCATCTACAATAGATAGATGTAAATCCAAAAACGGGGCCTCGGTATCAGAAGAATTTGCTTTATTTAACTGAAGTTCTGGGGGGTAAATCTGACTGATCAAACCATCAAAATAGGTATTATCAATATTTAATAAATCATCTTAATATCTAGAAGTGGATCTAAAAGCTTCAATAATTTCAGATTGGTTATCAATGGAAAGCGACAAAATGAAGTCTCTTTCATAACAATACAAGAACAGATCAGCCACAAGAGGTGCGCAATTAGTACCCATCGGAATACCCACAATTTGTCTAAATAACTTCGTACCGAAACTTATATAAATATTGTCAAGTAGAAAGGTGAGGGCATCACACACTTTCTGACATGACCAAAGTGTATATTTCTTATGCTCTTTAGAAGTAAAAAATGCATTTCTGACATTACATGCAAGATAGACAGAATCTTCTCTGTGAAAAGCCCATTCAATTAAATCATTAAGCTTTTCTTTTATAAGATTATGAGGAAGTGGAGTGCAAAGAGTGGAAAAATCGTAAGTAGATAGACTAGAAGCACGAAAAAGTCTGGATTTCATTTTATTTAAAACCTCATTCGAATTTTTTATAGACCAAAACAGATTTCTTCCTGATCTTTCAAAGACTTTATCACAATATTTAATTACATGCGTTTTAATAGCAGTAAGACATGAAGTTAATAATTTAGAAATTTCAGTGGTAGTGCAAGAGCTAGAATTTGCAATAAACCGTGCTTTGTAAGGTCTTTTATGAAGTTTTGGTAACATGTATAGGGTAGGAAGCTTGTCTTGGCCTTCGTTAACACACAGAGCAAACTTGGTGGCTGAAAGACAAACATGTTTATCTACTATAGCTCTCTCTTCAGCTAAAGGCTAAGGTTCATAGGCCTTAGTACCACTAAGCTCCTGCATAAGCGTGTTAACACAGTCGAGCCGTCACACAACGGCGACGTTGTCAGCGGCCTTGTCTGCAGGGGCCAAAACAAACTTGGTGGTACTAAGGCCTATGAACTTCAGCCTTTAGCTGAAAAGAGAGCTATAGTAGATAAACATGTTTATCTTTCAGCCACCAAGTTTGCTGTGTGTGTTAACGAAGGCCAAGACAAGCTTCCTACGCTATACTGGTTACCAAAACTTCAAAAAATAATCTTTACAAAGCACGGTTTATTGCAAATTCTAGCTCTTGCACTACCACTGAACTTTCTCAATTATTAACTTCCTGTCTTACTGCTACTAAAACGCATGTAATTAAATATTGTGATAAAGTCTTTGAAAGATCAGGAAGAAATCTGTTTTGGTCTATAAAAAATTCGAATGAGGTTTTAAATAAATTGAAATGTAGACATTTTCGTGCTTCTAGTCTGTCTACCTACGATTTTTCCACTCTTTACACTACACTTCCTCATAATCTTATAAAAGAAAAGCTTAATGATTTAATTGAATGGGCTTTTCACAGAGAAGATTCTCTCTATCTTGCATGTAATGTCAGAAATGCATTTTTCACTTCTAAAGAGCATAAGAATTATACACTTTGGTCATGTCAGAAAGTGTGTGATGCCTTCACCTTTCTACTTGACAATATTTATATTAGATTCGGTACTAAGTTATTTAGACAAATTGTGGGTATTCCGATGGGTACTAATTGCGCATCTCTTGTGGCTGATCTGTTCTTGTATTGTTATGAAAGAGACTTCTTTTTGTCGCTTTCTGTTGATAACCAATCTGAAATTATTTAAGCTTTTAGCTCTACTTCTAGATATTTAGATGATTTATTAAATATTGGTAATACCTATTTTGATGGTTTGATCAGTCAGATTTACCCCCTTGAACTTCAGTTAAATAAAGCAAATTCTTCTGACACCGAGGCCCCGTTTTTGGATTTACATCTATCTATTGTAGATGGATTTGTTTCGTGCAAAATTTATGATAAACGTGATGACTTTGATTTTGAGATTGTAAATTTTCCTTTTTTGGATGGTGATGTTCCTCGTGCGCCATCCTATGGCGTTTATATTTCGCAATTAATTCGATTTGCTAGAGTGTGTAGTCATGTAACTGACTTCAACACTCGTAATAAATTATTAACGGCTAAACTCCTTAATCAGGGTTATTGGTACCATAAACTACGCAAAAGCCTTTACAAAATTTTATAGACGCCATTCTGATTTAATTTCAAACTTCAATATTGGACTTAAATCTCTTCTACAACAAGGTCTATCGGAACCCGAATTTTATGGTGTCTAAGTATTTAAATTCAGAAAAATATATAACCGCAATGACTTCAGCACCCAATTTCGTAAAATCATTCTTCGATATAAAAAGATTGGGTACAACATGGATATTATACGACAGACTGCATGCATGGTAGTTAACCCAATCACGGTTGGCAACTTTGCTACCCTCTTTAATTGCACGCCGTTGGACCAGGCCTCAGATTCTATGACGGCTCCAACGTATAGGCGTATTGAGAATTAGAGAGATAATGTTGGTTGGTGCCTGATGCTCTGTCTCTGGTCGGGCTCATCGGAGTCTAACTGTTGGTTTTCTTTTGCTCCAGCATTTCAGTGGTTTTTTGCTGTCGAGTCCTCACCACTGTCTCACTTCTGCGGTTCTTTGATTTTTGTTTTCACGGAGATGTTGCACTGATGAGTTAGGAGGCCTTCATGCGGGCTGAACAAATTATTTGTCTAAATCGCGACGGAAGTAAGGGCGAGGATTGTGGCCACGTGAAATCGATTTAAGCCCCCAGTCGAAATCTTCCACTGACCGTTCGAAGGCGGCTCTTCTGTGGCGATCTATTTATGTTGTTGTTTGTTACTTACTGTGTGTATCACTTGTGTCTTTTAATTTTGGATGGCCATATGGCCATTTTGTAGGAAAGTAACTGTCCTTATGGCCTTCCTTTGTTTAGGTTTCAATTATGGACTGGTCGCTTAATGTTTGTATTTCTTTCCCTTTGGTGTCTTTTATGGGTGGAGTAAGTTAATTGTATCAATTCCTGATCTTTGTTTTACTTCTACTTTTCTTATGAAATTCTTGAATACCTAGTTTAAGATGACGTAAAGACGTCTTGGGCTTAGGAGGTTATAAGTTAGTATTTTGAGAATAGAAAGAAATGCGTTTATTCACTAGTTTTAAAATGCGTAGTTTCCAGTCCTTAAGGGCTTTTTGCTCAACATACTCTCGCTTACACCATCGATTACCGAATTCATTCAAGGAAGCAGCGATTTCATCTCTACATTTACTGAAATCAATTTTAGAAGGAAACCGATATTTCGGTCCTTTTGAAATTATATTCCTTATCCTAGAATCAGGAATAATTTTCAAATTGCCAGTAATTAAATGACCAGCAGCAGGATAGCAATACTTTGAGTTTTTACATTCACATGAATCAGGAGTATAAGTATCAATACCAAGATCTGAAACAAGTTTATTGAAATTGAAAATAATAGATCTAACAGGTTTGTTATAGTTATAGTAAATTATAGGTGTTTCAGTATTTTGAAAATAAGCAGGAATGGAAGAAAGCACCGATCTCTCACGGAAGATACTGGGCAAATCTATAAAATCCATACCCTTATTAATGAAGGATAATTTGAAGAAATGGCGTTTATGATTAATTTCGGAATCAATGGAAGGACGGAGAGTATGCTGAGTATAGCCTCTAGTTTTGAGAGCCGCATCATATAACTGATGAGAACTATCGTAGAATTTATTCGCCTCGGTGTCCAGAAGACGTAAAACAGAAACGGGTAATGAACTTAAAAATGAAAGCATAGAGTGGCGTCCATGATTTAATAATAAAATTGACAGTCACTTCAGTCTAGTATTGTTTCGTTTAAACGCACGTGATTTACGTTTACAGTTACCATTGTTCCTGGTGCCGTGAGATCTAATTCTGCGTTTTCGACATTCCAGGAGTGAGAAAATATCAAAGTCCGGCATTCTGGAAATATTACCCTCATGATAAATGTTGTCATTAAATCCCAGTGGAAAAGGGGTCTGTAAAAATTTAATCCATTTCAGTTCAGCTTCATGACTTTTGATTATTTTGAATCTAGATGTAGAATTTGCATCGTAATAAAGTTTTTCCACTGGTTGTATAACAATGTTATTTACAGAATGACCTGTACGTCGAAAGTGACTGTACAAGAAAGTGTCAGTTTTCTTAGGCTTACTCATTCTACGATAATGCTCGTTCAATCTAGTTTTAAGCATGCGGTTAGTTTGACCGACGTACTGCATATTACAGTTTGCATATTACATATTACAGTCAGTTCTGTGAATGTTGGCAACTTGCCAAGTGCAAGGGAGATAAATCTGTTCTGTAATGTAAACAAAACAAAAAAGTAGTTCCGGCAGCAACTGTGAAAATAAAAAAGGTCATGTTATTTTCACAGTGTGACAATATATATATTTTCCCAGTGTGAAAATATCATTTTTATCTGTTTTTGTTATGCATTGATTTCACTGCAATGTATAAAATATTGTGTATTCTTTCAACCTTCAAAACTGGAGTATATGCAGTATAACCGTCTGTGTCCCCTCTTCGGGTTTTTGTTGTTGATTTGAGGTGTAACGTCCCCACCAACACTATAAAAGTCATTTTGGAGACGTTGCTTTCGATTTTATGGGAGTTTACCCGACATTGAGATGAAATGATATCTAAAGTCCTGTCATCCGATGAAACCAATAGGGTTTATAAGTATGGACGGTCTGACTCGCACCACCTGGACAGGCTTGGATCCTCTAATCGGTTACCAGTACTCATGTGCGGTCGGTTACGGCTCTGCGAGGAAGCATCGTGCAGCCTATCTATTTCTTCAAGCCCCGATGAACGGGTCCCCTCTTAGGGTTTAGTTGAATTGGAAGAAAAATAGCGAAAATGCTCATTTGTGACTACTTCGAACGGTTTAAAATTAAACAGCACTGGTCGTTCCGGTCGTTAGTTCATCGATAAAGTAGCCCGGGATCAACAGAAAAAACAAGCTTCGCGGCGACTGTATTCTTGATCTGTTACAGAAAGCGAAGTGAAAGAAGCAAAACTTAAATTTAGAGAACACTTGTTCGCTTGTGATTGATGAAAACCTGAAAATTTTATGGCAAACGTTTGTGCCGAATTTTGAGTTGCTGCTTCATTCCATGCGAGAAAAACATGTTTCCTGCCAGTGACAGACAGAGGCGGATTAGAATTGCAAAGTGGACTTATTTAACTTGTATAATTCATAATGAGCAGGTGAAAAAATGCATTTTCGAAAAAGATACGCCGGGTAAAAATTAGGTAACCCCACAAAAATTTGAGCCGAAGTGCCCCTCCCCCCTATAGTAATATAGTACCCAATATATATATATATATATATTTGTTTCATTTTTTCTTCTTTTTTATGATTCAAGTCCCTATGATTTAAGGTTCCCACACTGACCATTATAAGGCGGTTTTTTGTCCAAATTTATTTTTGTTATAGTGCGTCTTTGAATGTGTGTATCATCTATATATATAACCTATGTAGTACCAGGAACCCCACAAGGTGTACTTGGCAAACAGTGCAGGCCCAGATCAGACGTTCTGCGGCATCTGATCTGGATATTCACTGTTTGCGAAAAGTTAAGCCATTTTCCAAGTAAATTTTGAAGAAAAAACAACAACCTGAAACCCCCAACTTAAACGAACTCCTGCTATATATACTGAGCCAAACATGTAATGCAACACAGATATGAATGTATTCATTGCTCTTAAAGGAACTCATTTTTTATTTTTCTTTGCCTTCACTGCAGCTGGTGTTGTGCCGTGTGGCGGCCGTAAAACGTCTCCCCGTACATCAACCATAGTGTAGTTTATATGTTACTTTTGTTCCTTTGAGATCAGCGTGAATATTCTGAGAAATCAGAAATAATAATTGGTTTAGACTATAATACTATACAGGTTTTTAATTTTTTGGACCCCAATTTGATTTATATCAGTCTTTGTATCGACTGCCTATTCGAAATTTGCAAAATTGCAGTATGTTTCCTCTGGCTTTCTTTGCAGGATCATTACAGGGTCACTGATGAGGCTTTATTAGCCGAAACTACGTAGAATGGCCCATCTTCTTTCATATGAATGTTTTCATTGCTCTTAAAGGAACTCATTTTTTATTTTTATTTATATTTTCCTAGTAATTCCTGGTGCGGGATATTCTGGATGACATATGTTGCTGAATTTTCACCAGTGAATGATTTGGTTTCATCGATTTCGTTTTCCAGAGCATGGTTTATGGAGATCGAAACCGATTGTTCAAAAGAGTAATTTTGATTCCATGCGCTTCCGGAGACATCTGGAAGGCCAAATTTTCCAGAATTCCTTTTTAAACGATAAAGGAAAGATTATGTCATTTAAAAATGTATTTCACATTGTCTGAAAATTTAACGACAAATTTCTAACGACTGACATGTTGTCGTTTTTACTGAAAATTCCATAGACAACAATATAAAATTAAAGTGGTGACAAATTCCAACAATGGGATTTGAAATGAAAACTTTGTGAACTCCGTTTACTTTTATTTTTGTTGGGCGTTAGAAAACAAAATTCTGTGGAATTATTACATTAGGACTCAGAACTGTCTTAGACAAATTCTGAAATTGCCAATTGGACCCTTTATGCCATTGTTGCATAATTTATTGTCTGGCAGCGAAAACATGCTGTCGCTTGTGATCAAAGTTAATGAAAAATTATTGATTAACAATACAATTAATCATTACACAAAAAGATCTCAGCAATATTCTCAGAAAACGATCCTCATTACAGGTGTACGAATGCATGTCACATGCCGCGTTCTTGAAAATGACAATGTATTTCATTTTTAACAAACACCCTAGCTCCAGAATTTGGTCTGTTTCTTGAACAGATCGAAACAGAACGTTGAAAGCAAAGTGCTGCTGGATGCTTGGGACATTGGCCCGTGTTATTATATAGACGATTTGTAGAATATATATATACACTTTGCTGATTATTATCAATACAAACCACTGTTGTATTTTAACTTTGGCTCAGTATATAAGGAGGAATATTACATTTGGTGCAAAAAGGGTAAAACTGACGGCCTCAAAAAAAACAGTGTTCACTGGGCCATTAAACTGCAATTTCCTGGATCATAACATCAGGTGACCACACTAATAATAAAACTTTGGCCAGAATAAGCAACTCATGATTGCATCCATTCCGAATATGTATTTTGGGGGGGACAAACATTTTGAACTGGAAAGTAGAAGTAAAACATAGATCTGGAATCGATACAATTAACTTACTCCACCCATCAAAGACACCAAAGGGAAAGAAACACGACCTGACCATAATGGAAACCTAAACAAAGGAAGGCCATAAGGATAGTTACTTTCCCACAAAATGGCCATATGGTCATCCAAATAAAAAGACACAAGTTATACACACAGTAAGTAACAAACAACAACATAAATAAACCGCCACAGAAGAACCGCCTTGGAACGGTCAGTGGAAAGATTTCCACTGGGAGGGCTTAAATCGATTTTACGTGGCCACAATCCTCGCCCTTACTTCCGTCTCGATTTATACAAATAATATGTTCAGTCCGCATGAAGGCCTCCTAACTCATCAATGTAACATCTCCGTGAACACAAAAAAATCCAAGAACCACAGAGGTGAGACAACGGTAAGGACTCGACAGCAAGAAACCACTGAAATGCTGGAGCAAAAGAAAACCAACAGATAGACTCCGATGGGCCCAACCAGAAAAAGAACATAGGGCAGCAACCAACATTACCAAGAATTAGACCTCTCTAATTCTCAATAAGCCTTTACGTTGACGCCGTCATAGAATCTGAGGCCTGGCCCACCGGCGTGCAATTAAAGAGGGAAGCAAAGATTCCAATCGTGATTGGGTTAACTACCATGCATGCAGTCTTTCGTATAAAATCCATGTTGTAACCAATCTTTTTATATCGAAGAATGATTTTACGAAATAGGGTGCTGAAGTCATTGCGGTTATATATTTTTCTGAATTTATATACTAAGTCACCATTAAATTCAGGTTCCGATAGACCTTGTTGCAGAAGAGATTTAAGTCCAATATTGAATTTTGAAATTAAATCAGAATGGCGGCTATAAAATTTTGAAATGTCTTTGCGTAGTTTATGGTACCGCTAACCCTGATTAAGGAGTTTAGCCGTTAATAATTTATTACGAGTGTTGAAGTCAGTTACATGACTACACACTCTAGCAAATCGAATTAATTGCGAAATATAAACGCCATAGGATGGCGCACGAGGAACATCACCATCCAAAAAAGGAAAATTTACAATCTCAACATCAAAGTCATCGCGTTTATCATAAATTTTGCACGAAACAAACCCATCTACAATAGATAGATGTATATCCAAAATCGGGGCTTCGGTATCAGAAGAATTTGCTTTCTTTAACTGAAGTTCTGGGGGGTAAATCTGACTGATCAAACCATCGAAATAGGTATTATCAATGTTTAATAAATCATCTAAATATCTAGGAGTGGAGCTAAAAGCTTCAATAATTTCAGATTGGTTATCAATGGAAAGCGACAACATGAAGTCTCTTTCATAACAATACAAGAACAGATCAGCCACAAGAGGGGCAAAATTCGTACCCATTGGAATACCTACAATTTGTCTAAATAACTTAGTAACGAATCTAATATAAATATTGTCAAGTAGAAAGATGAGGGCATCACACACTTTCTGACATGACCAAAGTGTATAATTCTTATGCTCTTTAGAAGTGAAAAATGCATTTCTGACATTACATGCAAGATAGAGAGAATCTTCTCTGTGAAAAGCCCATTCAATTAAATCATTAAGCTTTTCTTTTATAAGATTATGAGGAAGTGTAGTGTAACGAATGGAAAAATCGTAAGTAGAATGACTTGAAGCACGAAAATGTCTGGATATCAATTTATTTAAAACCTCATTCGAATTTTTATAGACCAAAACAGATTTCTTCCTGATCTTTCAAAGATCTTTCAAAACTCATATTTGATTTTTATTTATCACAATATTTAATCACATGCGTTTTTAATAGCAGTTAGACAGGAAGTTAATAATTTGGAAAGTTCAGTGGTAGTGCAAGAGCTAGAATTTGTAATAAACCGTGCTTTGTAAGGTCTTTTATGAAGTTTTGGTAACCAGTATAGCGTAGGAAGCTTGTCTTGGCCTTCGGTAATACACACAGCAAACTTGATGGCTGAATGACAAACATGTTTATCTACTATAGCTCTCTCTTCAGCTAAAGGCTGAAGTTCATAGGCCTTAGTACCACCAAGCTCCTGCTTAAGCGTGTTAACATAGTGGAGCCGTCACAAAACGACGCATTGTTAGCGGCCTTGTCTGCAGGGGCCAAAACAAACTTCTTATGAAATTCTTGAATACCTAGTTTAAGATGACGTAAAGACGTCCTGGGCTTAGGAGGTAATAAGTTAGTATTTTGAGAATAGAAAGAAATGCGTTTATTCACTGGTTTTAAAATTCTAAGTTTCCAGTCCTTAAGGGCTTTATGCTCAACATACTCTCGCTTACACCATCGATTACCGAATTCATTCAAGGAAGCAGCGATTTCATCTCTACATTTACTGATATCAATTTTAGAAATAAACCGATATTTCGGTCCTTTAGAAATTATATTCCGAGCCTAGAATCAGGAATAATTTTCAAATTGCCAATAATTACATGACCAGCAGCAGGATAGCAATACCCTGAGTTTTTACAATCACATGAATCAGGAGTATTAGTATAATTATCAAGATCAGAAACAAGTTTATTGAAATTAAAAATGATAGATCTAACAGGTTTGTTTTATCTATAGCAAATTATAGGTGTTTCAGTATTTTGAAAATAAGAAGGAATGGAAGAAAGCACCGATCTCTCACGGAAGATACTGGACAATTCTATAAAATCCATATCCTTATTAATGAAGGATATTTTGAAGAAAAAGCGTTTATGATTAATTTCAGAATCAATGCAAGGACGGTGAGAATGCTGAGTATAGCCTCTAGTTAAGAGAGCCGCATCATATAACTGATTAGACCTATCGTAGAATTTATTCGCCTCGGTGTCCAGAAGACGTAAAACAGAAACGGGTAATGAACTTAAAAATGAAAGCATAGAGTGGCGTCCATGATTTAATAATATAATTGATAGTCACTTCAGTCAAGTATCGTTTCGTTTAAACGCACGTGATTTACGTTTAAAGTTACCATTTCTCCTGGTGCCGTGAGATCTAGTTCTGCGCTTTCGACATTCCAGTAGCGAGACAATATCAAAGTCCGGCATTTTGGAAATATTACCCTCATGATAAATGTTGTCATTAAATCCCAGTGGAAAAGGGGTCTGTAAAAATTTTATCCATTTCAGTTCAGCCTCATGTCTTTTGATGATTTTGAATCTAGATGTAGAATTTGCATCGTATTAAAGTTTTTCCACTGGTTGTATAATAATGTTTTTTACCGAATGACCTGTACGTCGAATGTGACGGTAAAAGAAAGTGTCAGTTATCTTAGGCTTACTCATTCTACGATAAGGCGTTGAACTCCCATTTAATGTGGTCATATAATTAGCAGTCTTATATAAAGATTTTAGCGATAAAGATCTATATAAAGATCTTATATAGCGATGTATAAAGATTGGGTACAACATCAGTATTATAAATCAGACTGCATGCATGGTGGTTAACCCAGTCACGGTTGGCAACTTTGCTTCCCTCTTGATTGCACACCGGTGGGTCGGGCTTAAGATTATATGACGGTTACAGCGTAAAAACATAAATGGAATTGAATTTTATTTTAGTACTCTTTATGTTGGTTGGCGCCTGATGCTCCGTCTTTGGTCGGGCCCCTCGTAGTCTAACTGTTAGTTTTCTTTTGCTCCAGCAATTCTGTTGTTGTATGCTGTCGAATCCTCAACCTTGTTTAATCTCTGTAGTTGTTTGATTTGTTTGTTCTCGGATATGTTACACTAAACATTAATGAATCCGTGTTAGTTTCAGAGTATAGCTGGACGTTAAAATAGAGTAGTTTTATGCCTAAATGTTTTAACGGTACTTAGTTTTAATTGAAAAAAAGGTTTAGCTTGCACACTTAACACAAAAATCAAGTACCCATAGTCTATATTTTGGAGAAATAAGAGCAGTGTATCCACAGTGTGAAAATATCATTTTTATCTGTTTTTGATATGCATTGATTTCACTGCAGAGTATAAAATATTGTGTGTTCTTTCAACCTTCAAAACTGGAGTATATGCAGTATAACCGTCTGTGTCCCCTCTTGGGGTTTTTGTTGTTGATTTGAGTTGTAACGTCCTCATCAACACTGTATAGGTCATTTTTGAGACGTTGCTTTAAATTTTATGGGACGTTTACTCTACATTGAGATGAAATGATATCTAAAGTCCCTGTCATCCGATGAAACCAATAGGGTTTATAAGTATGAACGGTCCGTCTCGCACCACTTTGCCTGGACAGTTTATCGGTACCATAAACTACGCAAAGCCTTTTCAAAATTTTATAGACGCCATTCTGATTTAATTTCAAAATTCAATATTGGACTTAAATCTCTTCTGCAACAAGGTCTATCGGAACCCGAATTTTATGGTGACTTAGTATATAAATTCAGAAAAATATATAACCGCAATGACTTCAGCACCCAATTTCGTAAAATCATTGTTCGATATAAAAAGATTGGGTACAACATGGATATTATACGACAGACTGCATGCATGGTAGTTAACCCAATCACGGTTGGCAACTTTGCTTTCCTCTTTAATTGCACGCCGGTGGGTCAGGCCTCAGATTCTATGACGGCTCCAACGTAAAGGCTTATTGAGAATTAGAGAGATAATGCTGGTTGGTGCCTGATGCTCTGTCTCTGGTCGGGCTCATCGGAGTCTTACTCTCGGTTTTCCTTTGCTCCAGCATTTCAGTGGTTTCTTGCTGTCGAGTCCTCAACGTTGTCTCACCTTTGTGGTCTTTTGATTTTTGTGTTCACGGAGATGTTAGTTGATGAGTTATGAGGCCTTCATGCGGACTGAACAAATTATTTATCTAAATCGCGACGGAAGTAAGGGCGAGGATTGTGGCCACGTAAAATCGATTTAAGCCCCCCAGTGGGAATCTTCCACTGACCGTTCTTCTGTGGCGATTTATTTATGTTGTTGTTTGTTACTTACTGTGTGTATCACTTGTGTCTTTTAATTTTGGATGGCCACATGGCCATTTTGTGGGAAAGTAACTGTCCTTATGGCCTTCCTTTGTTTAGGTTTCCATTATGGTCTGGTCGCTTAATGTTTGTATTTCTTTCCCTTTGGTGTCTTTTTTTGGGTGGAGTAAGTTAATTGTATCAATTCCTGATCTTTGTTTTACTTCTACTTAGATCCTCTAAATGGTTACCAGTACTCATGTGCGGTCGGTTTCAGCTCTGCGAGGAAGCATCAGACAGTCTATCTATTTCTTCAAGCCCCGATGAGCGAGGCCCCTCTTGGGGTTTAGTTGAATTGGAAGAAAAATAGCGAAAATGCTCATTTGTCACTACTTCGAACGGTTTAAAATTAAACAGCACCGGTCGTTCCGGTCGTTAGTTCATCGATAAAGTAGCCCGGGATCAACAGAAAAAAAAACAAGCTTCGCGGCGATTGTATTCTTGATCTGTTACAGAAAGCGAAGTGAAAGAAGCAAAACTTAAATTTAGAGAACACTTGTTCGCTTGTGATTGATGAAAACCTGAAAATTTTATGGCACACGGTTGTGCCGAATTTTGAGTTGCTGCTTCATTCCATGCGAGAAAAACATGTTTCCTGCCAGTGACAGACAGAGGCGGATTAGAATTGCAAAGTGGACTTATTTAACTTGTATAATTCATAATAAGCAGGTGAAAAAATGCATTTTCGAAAAAGATACGCCGGGGAAAATTAGGTAACCCCACAAAAATTGAGCCGAAGTGCCCCCTCCCCCTTATAGTAATATAGTACCAAAAATATATATTTTGTTTTGTTTCATTTTTTCTTCATTTTCATGATTCAAGTCCCTATGATTTAAGGTTTCCACACTGACCACTATAAGGCGGTTCTTTTGTTCCAATTTATTTTTGTTATAGTTCGCTTTGTATGTGTGTATCATCTATATATATGTTTTGTTTTGTATAGTCGTTTGGCCATTTCATTGGAAAGAAACTGTCCTTTTGACTTCCCGCTGTCTGTGTTTCCATAAGCATTTAGTTATTTCATGTTTGTGTTACTTTTCCTTTCGTGTCTCTGATGGGAGGTGTTGGTTAATTGATTAATTGTATAGATTCCTGGTCATTGCCTTTAATCTTACAACCAGTGTACGTTTTTGTAACCTATAATGCCTTCTGCAAAGAGTGAAGTTTAGTTACCGGCAGCTGATACAGTTTGGTACGAATATGATGGCTGTTGTACATATTGAAGGAGAGTGTCAAATGTGACATCGGCATGAATATTTGGACCACTATAGTGCTGATGTCAATGACAACTCTCACGTTTTTGAGAGCTGCCAAAGAGCCTCATCATATTGACCCAGCTGCATGTTGAATATTGTAATTGGGCCCCGTCAAGCGATTTTGGTACTTATCGCCTATGCGAGCAGCGAAGGTTCAGGCGAGCCTGCGCATCCGCGCAGTCTCGCCAGAACCTTCGCTGCTCGCTCATACAATCAGTGAATCAAGAGGAACCTTCAGACAGAAAGCCATATCCCTGGCCCCTCTGAATGGCTGGGCATGCGCAGTTAAAATTTGTCATGACGGAATGCTCGAAGACCCAAATTCGCTTGGTGGGGCTCAATTGTATCCTACAGTCTTTATTTTGTTATTACAACCGTAGGGTGCTGCAGTGCTTTGTCTCTGATCCAGAATTCCTCACGCTGTCTCCGAAGTGGTGCACTTAGATTCTTTGTTGGGAGGCTATTTTTACTATGTTTTCTTTGAAGGTTCTAGTAAGATTTCTACAGAATGTATTTTCTTATTGCAACCGTAGGGTGCTGCAGTGCTGTGTCTCTGGTTCAGAATTCCTCACGCTGTCTCCGAAGTGGCGCACTTAGATTCTTTGTGGGGAGGCTATTTTTACTATGTTTTCTTTGAAGGATGTATTAAGATTTCTACAGGATGTATTTTGTTATTACAACCGTAGGGTGCTACAGTGCTTTGTCTCTGGTCCAGAATTCCTCACGCTGTCTCCGAAGTGGCGCACTTAGATTCTTTGTGGGGAGGCTATTTTTACTATGTTTTCTTTGAAGGTTCTAGTAAGATTTCTACAGGATGTATTTTGTTATTACAACCGTAGGGTACTGCAGTGCTTAGTCTCTCATCCAGAATTCCTCACGCTGTCTCCGAAGTGGCGCACTTAGATTCATTGTGGGGAGGCTATTTTTACTATGTTTTCTTTGAAGGTTCTAGTAAGATTTCTACAGGATGTATTTTGTTATTACAACCGTAGGGTGCTGCAGTGCTTAGTCTCTGGTCCAGAAATCCTCACGCTGTCTCCGAAGTGGCGCACTTAGATTCTTTGTGGGGAGGCTATTTTTACTATGTTTTCTTTGAAGGTTCTAGTAAGATTTCTACAGGATGCATTTTGTTATTACAACCGTAGGGTGCTACAGTGCTTTGTCTCTGATCCAGAATTCCTCACGCTGTCTCCGAAGTGGCGCACTTAGATTCTTTGTGGGGAGGCTATTTTCACTATGTTTTCTTTGAAGGTTCTAGTAAGATTTCTACAGGATGTATTTTCTTATTGCAACCGTAGGGTGCTACAGTGCTTAGTCTCTGGTTCAGAATTCCTCACGCTGTCTCCGAAGTGGCGCACTTAGATTCTTTGTGGGGAGGCTATTTTCACTATGTTTTCTTTGAAGGTTCTAGTAAGATTTCTACAGGATGTATTTTGTTATTACAACCGTAGGGTGCTGCAGTGCTTAGTCTCTGGTCAAGAATTCCTCACGCTGTCTCCGAAGTGGCGCACTTAGATTCTTTGTGGGGAGGCTATTTTTACTATGTTTTCTTTGAAGGTTCTAGTAAGATTTCTACAGGATGTATTTTCTTATTACAACCGTAGGGTGCTGCAGTGCTTAGTCCCTGGTCAAGAATTCCACACGCTGTCTCCGAAGTGGCGCACTTAGATTCTTTGTGGGGAGGCTATTTTTCACTGTTTTCTTTGAAGGATGTATTAAGATTTCTACAGGATGTATTTTGTATTTACAACCGTAGGGTGCTACAGTGCTTAGTCTCTGGTCCAGAATTCCTCACGCTGTCTCCGAAGTGGCGCACTTAGATTCTTTGTGAGGAGGCTATTTTCACTATGTTTTCTTTGAAGGTTCTAGTAAGATTTTTACAGGATGTATCTCTTATTGCAACCGTAGGGTGCTGCAGTGCTTAGTCTCTGGTCCAGAATTCCTCACGCTGTCTCCGAAGTGGCGCACTTAGATTCTTTGTGGGGAGGCTATTTTCACTATGTTTTCTTTGAAGGTTCTAGTAAGATTTCTACAGGATGTATTTTCTTATTGCAACCGTAGGGTGCTACAGTGCTTAGTCTCTGGTCCAGAATTCCTCACGCTGTCTCCGAAGTGGCGCACTTAGATTCTTTGTGGGGAGGCTATTTTCACTATGTTTTCTTTGAAGGATGTATTAAGATTTCTACAGGATGTATTTTGTTATTACAGCCGTAGGGTGCTGCAGTGCTTTGTCTCTGATCCAGAATTCCTCACGCTGTCTAGCGAAGTGGCGCACTTAGATTCTTTGTGGGGAGGCTATTTTCACTATGTTTTCTTTGGAGGATGTATTAAGATTTCTACTGGATGTATTTTCTTATTGCAACCGTAGGGTGCTGCAGTGCTTTGTCTCTGGTCCAGAATTCCTCACGCTGTCTCCGAACTGGGGCACTTAGATTCTTTGTGGGGAGGCTATTTTCATTATGTTTTCTTTGAAGGTTCTAGTAAGATTTCTACAGGATGTATTTTCTTATTGCACGCTGTCTCCGAAGTGGCGCACTTAGATTCTTTGTGGGGAGGCTATTTTCACTATGTTTTCTTTGAAGGTTCTAGTAAGATTTCTACGGGATGTATTTTGTTATTACAACCGTAGGGTGCTACAGTGCTTAGTCTCTGGTCCAGAATTTCTCACGCTGTCTCCGAAGTGGCGCACTTAGATTCTATGTAGGGAGGATATTTTTGGTATGTTTGTCATGGAAGGACCATGTATGCTGTCGAATGCAATCTGAAAAGTAGAAGTAAACCAAAGATCAGGAATCGAAACAATTAACTTACTCAACCAATCAAAGACACCAAAGGGAACGAAACACAAACATGAAGCGACCAGACCATAATGGAAACCTAAACAAAGGATGGCCATAAGGACAGTTACTTTTCCACAAAATGGCCAAATGGCCATCCAAAATAAAAATACACAAGTGATACACACAGTAAGTAGTAACAAACAACAACCTAAATTAACCGCCACAGAAGAACCGCCTTGGAACGGTCAGTGGAAAGAATTCCACTAGGGGTAAATCGATTTTAAATGGCCATAATCCTCGGCCTTACCTCTGTCGCAGTATACACTAATTTTGTTTAGTTCGCATGAAGGCTTCCTAACTCATCAGTATAACATCTTCGAGAACATACAAATCAAAAAACTGCAGAGATGAAAAAGGTTGACGACTCGACAGCATACAACAACAGAATTGCTGGAGCAAAAGAAAACCAACAGTTAGACTCCGAGGGGCCCGACCAAAGACGGAGCATCAGGCGCCAACCAAAATAAAGAATACTAAAATAAAATAAAATTCCATTTATGTTTTTAAGGCTGGAACCGTCATATAATCTTAAAAAGTAGAAGTAAAACAAAGATCAGGAATCGATACAATTAACTTACTCCACCCATCAAAGTCACCAAAGGGAAAGAAACACAAACATTAAGCGACCAGACCATAATGGAAACCTAAACAAAGGAAGGTCATAAGGACAGTTACTTTCCCACAAAATGGCCATATGGCCATCCATAATAAAAAGACACAAGTGATACACACAGTAAGTAACATACAACACCATTAAAAAATCGCCACAGAAGAACCGCCTTCTACGGTCAGTGCTTCTTTTTTTCGCTTGGGGCTTAAATCGATTTTACGTGGCCACAATCCTCGCCCTTACTTCCGTCGCGATTTAGACAAATAATTTGTTCAGCCGCATGAAGGCCTCCTAACTCATCAGTGCAACATCTCCGTGAACACAAATAATCAAAGAACCACAGAGGTGAGACAACGGTGAGGACAAGACAGCAAGAAACCACTGAAATGCTGGAGCAAAAAAAAACCAACAGTTAGACTCCGATGGGCCCAACCAGAGACAGAGCATCAGGCACCAACCAACATTACCTTGAAGTAGATCTCTCTAATTCTCTATAAGCTTTTACGTTGGAACCGTCATAGAATCTGAGGCCCGACCCACCGGTGTGCAATCAAAGAGGGAAGCAAAGTTGCCAACCGTGATTTGGTTAACCACCATGCGTGTAGTCTGTTTTATAATATTGATGTTGTACCCAATCTTTATATATCGACGAACGATTTTACGAAATTGGGTAATAAAGTCATTTCAGGCATGTATTTTTCTAATTTTATATACTTAGTCACCATAAAATTCGGGTTCCGATAGACCTTGTTACAGAAGAGATTTAAGTCCAACATTGAATTTGGAAACAAAATCAGAATGACGTCTATAAAACTTAGAAAAGGCTTTACGTAGTTTATGGTACCGATACTCCTGATTAAGAAGTTTAGTGGTTAATAATTGATTACGAGTGTTGAAGTCGGATACATGACTAGACACACTAGCGAATCGAATTAACTGCGAAATATAAAGCCCGTACGATGTCGCACGTGGAACATCACCGTCCAAAAAAGAAAAATTTACAATCTCAAAATCAAAAACATCACGTTTATCATAAATTTTGCAAGAAACAAATCAATCTACAATAGATAAATGTAAATCCAGAAAGGGGGCCTCGGTATCAGAGGAAATTGCCTTGTTTAACTGAAGTTCTAGGGGATAAATCTGACTGATCAAACCATCAAAGTAAGTATTGTCAATATTTAATAAATAATCTCAATATCTAGAAATAGAACTAAAAGCTTCAATATTTTCAGATTGGTTATCAATTGAAAGCGACATTATGAAGTCTCTTTCATATCAATACATGAACAGATCAGCCACAAGAGGTGCGCAATTCGTACCCATCGGAATACCAACAATTTGTCTAAATAACTTAGTACCGAATCTAATATAAATATTGTCAAGTAGAAAGGTGAGGGCATTACACACTTTCTGACATGACCAAAGTGTATAATTCTTATGCTATTTAGAAGTGAAAAATTGCAATTTCTGACATTACATGCAAGATAGAGAGAATATTCTCTGTGAAAAGTCCATTCAATTACATCATTAAGCTTTTCTTTTATAAGATTATGAGGAAGTGTAGTGTAAAGAGTGAAAACATCGTAAGTAGACAGACTAGAAGCACGAAAACGTCTGGATTTCAATTTATTTAAAACCTCATTCGAATTTTTATAGACCAAAACAGATTTCTTCCTGATCTTTCAAAGACTTTATCACAATATTTAATCACATGTGTTTTAACAGCAGTAAGACGAGAAGTTAATAATTTAGAAAGTTCAGTGGTAGTGCAAGAGCTAGAATTAGCAATAAACCGTGCTTTGTAAGGTCTTTTATGAAGTTTTGGTAACCAGTATAGCGTAGGAAGCTTGTCTTGGCCTTCTGTAACACACACAGCAAACTTGGTGGCTGAATGACAAATATGCTCATCTACTATAGCTCTCTTCAGCTTAAGGCTGAAGTTCATAGGCCTTAGTACCACCAAGCTCTTATTAAGCGTGTTAACAGAGTGGGGCCGTCACACAACGACGACGTTGTTAGCGGCCTTGTCTGCAGGGGCCAAAACAAACCTCTTGTGAAATTCTTGAATACCTAGTTTAAGATGACGTAAAGACGTCTTTGGCTTAGGAGGCAATAAGTTAGTATTTTGAGAATAGAACGAAATGCATTTATTCACTAATTTTTAAATGCTAAGTTTCCAGTCCTTAAGGGCTTTATGCTGGACATACTCTCGCTTAAACCATCGATTACCGAATTAGTTCAAGGCAGCAGCGATTTCATCTCTACATTTACTGAAATCAATTTTAGAAGGAAACCGATATTTTGGTCCTTTAAAAATTAATTTCCTTATCCTAGAATCAGGAATAATTTTCAAATTGTCAGTAATTACATGACCAGCAGCAGGATAGCAATACACTGAGTTTTTACAATCACATGAAGCAGGAGTATTAGTATCAATATCAAGATCTGAAACAAGTTTATTGAAATTAAAAATGATATATCTAACAGGTTTGTTATATTTATAGCAAATTATAGGTGTTTCAGTATTTTGAAAATAAGCAAGAATGGAAGAAAGCACCGAGATCTCCCGAAAAATACTGGGCAAATCTATAAAATCCATGACCTTATTAATGAAGGATATTTTGAAGAAATGGCGTTTATGATTAATTTCAGAATCAATGTTAGGACGGGGAGTATGCTGAGTATAGCGTCTAGTTAAGAGAGACGCATCATATAACTGATTAGAACTGTCGTAGAATTTATTCGCCTCGGTGTCCAGAAGACGTTAAACAGAAACGGGTAATGAACTTAGAAATGAAAGCATGGAGTGGCGTCCATGATTTAATAATATGATTGACAGTCACTTCAGTCTAGAATTGTTACGTTTAAAAGTACGTAATTTACGTTTATAGTTACCGTTTTTCCTGGTGCCGTGAGATCTAGTTCTGCGTTTTCGACATTCCAGGAGCGAGAAAATATCAAAGTCCGGCATTCTGGAAATATTACCCTCATGATAAATGTTGTCATTAAATTCCAGTGGAAAAGGGGTCTGTAAAAATTTTATCCATTTCAGTTCAGCCTCATGTCTTTTGATGATTTTGAATCTAGATGTAGAATTTGCATCGTCGTAAAGTTTTTCCACTGGTTGTATAACAATGTTATTTACAGAATGACCTGTACGTCGAAAGTGACGGTACAAGAAAGTGTCAGTTTTCTTAGGCTTACTCATTCTACGATAATGCTCGTTCAATCTAGTTTTTAGCATGCGGTTAGTTTGACCGACGTACTGCATAGTACAGTTTACAGCACGTCATGTAATTAGATAAATGAAATCTGTAGACTGTCATGTCAAATCAGACATGTTAACTACCGAGAAGCTTCTACCGATTACAGATGAAGTAACGGTAGACGCAGTGCTTAAATGCGAACAACATCTGCACCTCTTGGCATTGCACTTAGAAATACTAGGATACATTCCACTTCTTTTCCACGGATTAGTATATTTTCGAAGGATTGGTGACTTGAGAGGAGATAGTCTTATACGAAGATTATTTTTAAACATATTGGTATTGCCTCCTCCATTGAGATTAACTGAATTTACAGAAGACAATTTTAAGGGTCTGACCAATACCGAAGGCAACATAGTATTAAAGTTCTTAATAGAATGGTGAATCCGTACAGAAGAAGCGGAGTGAAACCTAAGGGGTGATATTGATAGTTTAAATGAATTTGTGATACTCATGTGGGTTTATAAGGTTTTGATACCGTCAAAACTAAAGCGATCTTCATACCGGTTATTAAGTAAAACAGCATATACAATTACTGAAAATAATTCCTTCGAATAGAAGGAAGGTACAACAAAAGCCTACAAAACATCTATGTCTACTTAAAGTCCAAAGATGTCAAAAAAGCAGTTGTTGTACAACGAGGAACGAACATAGGTTTAATAATGCATATAAAATTACTGAAGATAATTCCTTCGAATAGAAGGAAGGTACTACAAACGCCCACAAAACATCCCTGTCTACTTAAAGTCCAAGGCTGTCAAACAAGCAGTTGTTATACAACGAGGAACGAACATCGGTTTAATAATGACCTAAAGTCGCAGAAAAGCATGGTCAATTCTTTCTAGAAACTTATTAATTGTTGGAAGTATTACAAATTGAGGATCTTACACGAGTGGTCATTTCATATGAAATGACCACGGTTGTTAGGTTCTGTGGTCCTCTATTTGTAACAATTTCAACAATCAATAAGATTGTAGAAACAATTGACCATGATTTTCTGCGACTCGATGCATTCGATGGCATATATGACCCTTCAATGACAAAGTGTTCGAAACAGTTTAAATAACTGTTTCATATCATGTTTTTTCCCTGCCAAAACAAAATTAAGGCAATGATCAGGAATCGATTCGATTAACCCACACCTCCCATTAGAGACTTCAAAGGGAAAGAAATACACACATTAAATAATTAGACCCTACTGGAAACCTCAATAACGGAAATTAAAATGAGAAACGACCAGGAACTGATACGATCAGAATTTTTCCCAAAATATCAAGAAAGAAGTCGAAATATTGAGTAACGACAGTAAACAAAATGGACAATAGGTAAACCGAGCCAGCAGCTGTTTCCCTAACAGGTGGTGACGCGGAATTTGTCTACTTACGATTTTTCCACTCTTTACATTACACTTCCTCATAATCTTATAAAAGAAAAGCTTAATGATTTAATTGAATGGGCTTTTCACAGAGAAGATTATCTCTATCTTGCCTGTAATGTCAGAAATGCATTTTTCACTTCTAAAGAGCATAGGAATTATACACTTTGGTCATGTCAGAAAGTGTGTTCTGCCCTCACCTTTCTACTTGACAATATTTATATTAGATTCGGTTCTAAGTTATTTAGACAAATTGTGGGTATTCCGATGGGTACTAATTGCGCACCTCTTGTGGCTGACCTGTTCTTGTATTGTTATGAAAGAGACTTCATTTTGTCGCTTTCCATTGATATCCAATCTGAAATTATTGAAGCTTTTAGCTCCACTTCTAGATATTTAGATGACTTATTAATTATTGATAATACCTATTTTGATGGTTTGATCAGTCAGATTTACCCCCTAGAACTTCAGTTAAATAAAGCAAATTCTTCTGATACCGAGGCCCCGTTTTTGGATTTACATCTATCTATTGTAGATGGATTTGTTTCGTGCAAAATTTATGATAAACGCGATGACTTTGATTTTGAGATTGTAAATGTTCCTTTTTTGGATGGTGATGTTCCTCGTGCGCCATCCTATGGCGTTTATATTTCGCAATTAATTCGATTTGTTAGAGTGTGTCGTCATGTAACTGACTTCAACACTCGTTATAAATTATTAATGGCTAAACTCCTTAATCAGGGTTATCGATACCATAAACTACGCAAAACCTTTTCAAAATTTTATAGATGTCATTCTGATTTAATTTCAAAATTCAATATTGGACTTAAATCTCTTCTGCAACAAGGTCTATCGGAACCCGATTTTTATGGTGACTTAGTATATAAATTCAGAAAAATATATAACCGCAATGACTTCAGCACCCAATTTCGTAAAATCATTCTTCGATATAAAAAGATTGGGTACAACATGGATATTATACGACAGACTGCTACATGGTCGTTAACCCAATCACGGTTGGCAACTTTGCTTCCCTCTTTAATTGCACGCCGGTGGGTCAGGCCTCAGATTCTATGACGGCTCCAACGTAAAGGCTTATTGAGAATTAGAGAGATCTAATTCAAGGTAATGTTGGTTGGTGCCTGATGCTCTGTCTCTGGTCGGGCCAATCGGAGTCTAACTGTTGGTTTTCTTTTGCTCCAGCATTTCAGTGGTTTCTTGCTGTCGAGTCCTCACCGTTGTCTCACCTCTGTGGTTCTTTGATTTTTGTGTCCACGGAGGTGTTGCACTGATGAGTTAGGAGGCCTTCATGCGGACTGAACAAATTATTTGTCTAAATCGCGATTGAAGTAAGGGCGAGGATTGTGGCCACGTAAAATCGATTTAAGCCCCCCAGTGGAAATTTTCCACTGACCGTTCCAAGGCGGCTCTTCTGTGGCGATTTATTAATGTTGTTTGTTACTTACTGTGTGTATCACTTGTGTCTTTTAATTTTGGATGGCCATATGGCCATTTTGTGGGAAAGTAACTGTCCTTATGGCCTTCCTTTGTTTAGGTTTCCATTATGGTCTGGTCGCTTAATGTTTGTATTTCTTTCCCTTTGTGTCTTTTATGGGTGGAGTAAGTTAATTGTATCGATTCCTGATCTTTGTTTTTCTTCAGTCAAAAAGGGGGAAGAATCTGTATCATCAACGTGACAACATATATGATTAGGGAAGGAATCAAAACCACATAAATAAAACATGAAGGGCCAATAGCAAAGCACCCGGGAAGCCAAAAGGGCAGTTACTTTTCCACATGGCCATTTGGCTATCCAAAACGAAAATATATAAGCGATACTCACACTCAAAGACAAAACGTAACTGAATTAAAGCGCGACTGAAGAACCGCCTTGGAACATTCAATGAAAAGAATTTCACTGGGTGGGCGTGCGGGGGGGGGGGGGGGGGCTTAAATCGATTTTACGCGGCCGCAATCCTCGCCCTTGATTCGGCGAGATTTAGACAAATAATTTGTTCAGTCCGCACGAAGGCTGCCGGAGGGTCGGGCCACAGATTCTATGACGGCTCCAGCGTAAAGGCTTACTGGGAATTAGAGAGCATTTAATTTTATGTATTGTTGGTTGGTGCCTGATGCTCTGTCTCTGGTCCGGCCCATCGGAGGCTAACTGCTGGTTTTCTTTTGCTCCAGCATTTTAGTGGGGTCTTGCTGTCGTGTCCTCACCGTTGTTTCACCCCCACCCCCCCACCCTCCCTCACACACACACACACACACTTTCCCCAGTGAAAATCGTTTCACTGACCGTTCCAAGGCGATTTATCTGTTGCGGTTTATTTTTGTTATGGTTTGTCTTTGAGTCTGTGTACCGCTTATATTTTTTTGTTTTGGATAGCCAATTGGCCATTTTGTGGGATTTTGGCTTTCCGCTATTGGTGATTTCATTAGTGTCTAGTTATTTTGGCATAAGTTTAATTTGTAGGTCCAATGTGGTCTTCGTACCTTTATAGTGGTCCAAAGTAGATAAAATTGGTATCAAAATAAACATGGGCATCTTATCTCCATAATGAGACCTAGTATCCTTTTCTAAACCATGTACTTTTTGCACCAGGGCAACTCAAATGCCACTAGGGTCAGTCACATTTTGATCTATCTGGATCGCGATATATTTTAGCAGTTTCTGACTTCGTTCACTGTGCAACAGATACGGAGAGTGAAAACCCGGCTTCAGTTATGAGGAGTAATCATTTGACTGTCATAAAATTGCTTTCTTACCAACATACATTGCAAACTCATATCATAAAACTGTGATTTCCAGACTTCAGTAGACCGACAGCCATTTTCGCGCACTTGGTGACTTGTTTACATAAAGCGCCTCAATGACGTGGAATGACGTGCCAAAATTAAAGCGACCTCTGAAAAAGGCGCGAAAATTAAGGGACGTAACTACGTAAAACGATGTTTTTTGTTCTTCGTTCTATTCTAGAGAAGACTGTAAAATCTTCTGAATGCGCGAGATAAAAGCATCCAATTTTTTTCCGTCACTTATTATAGTAAATTGTTATTAGCTTCCGATGAATACAGATTTTTTTTACCTCAGCAGGATTGTCAGGATCGACTGGTTTTTGGTCGATTGTAAGAAGGACGGCGGTGTATCATTTTGAGAATGCTTACAGTAACTTACGCATTTGCATACCGCATGCTAAAACTATATTCAGCCAAGAAATTCCACAAACGTTCATTTTTCTGTTTAATATTTTGTATTTTATTATTTTTCAAACATTAACTTAGGAGTCATTCTTTAGTTGCATCTTACATCTTTATTTTAATAAATAACCAATGGTAAATCACGAGGAAGACAACAACAAAAAAGAGGCTCCATTGGGGGTATTTGGATACTGTTTGGAGTGTGTAAAAATATTACTACATGCGATTTATTCCGTTAATGCTCTCAAATGGACCTATGTCTATAAAGTGACGAAAATGCGGCCTCAAATGCAAAAATATCCAATTTAGCCCAGGCTGAAAGAATGACAGAATAACAGCTTGCTGGAAGACTGGTCTCATCTCTGAATAGGGATGAAACCACATTATTCAGGAAAATGATAAATTCATGGCAAAGCTAAAAAATGTGGTCTCACTCCTATATAGAGAAGAAAATCTGGTCTCACCTCAAATAATATACTAAAAGTCTGGGCTGAAGGAATGTGGTCTCATCTCTATATAGGGATGAGACCACATTATCAAGGAAAATGATAAATTCATGGCAAATCTAAAAAATGTGGTCTCACTTCTATATAGAGAAGTAAATGTGGTCTCACCTTAAATCACATACTAAAATCCTGGGCTGAAGGAATGTGGTCTCATCTCTTTATAGGGATGAGACCACATTATTTAGGAAAATGATAAATTCATGGCAAATCTAAAAAATGTGGTCTCACTCCCTATATAGAACAGAAAATGTGGTCTCACCCTAAATAACATACAAAAAGCCTGGGCTGGAGCGAGACCACAATATTTAGGCTAATGATAAATTCATGGAGAAGAAAAAAGCCTGGGCTGAAGGACTGTGGTCTTAATAATTTGGTCACCCATTAAAAAACTTAAGTTGTGCCTATTATTATTAGACACGCTACATACACGGAATGAATCTAATTTTGATAATGATTAGGGCCCAATTATTCTGTATGTTAATTAGGATATAACTGCGCATCCCTCTAAATTGAATCCAGAAATCCCATTGGTGGAAGCTAAAAATCTTGTTGTGCTTTAGAATGCTTACAACACCCTTCAAAAATTTATGAATGAAAGGTCACGTTGTCTCTTTGATCCAAGTTAGTGGACGCTTGCATGTTCGTAACGCCCAGAGAGCTAAATTTTGCATTAGATTGTAAAATGTAGACATTTTAAAGAATTTACCGTCATCATCAGATGAACAGTATCTCTAGTTAAGTATTTGGTTAAAGATAAATTTGAAATCACAATGAAATATAGTTGCCAAGTCATGCAAATTAGAGAAAAACAGTTGCTACCCCCTTGCACTAGAAAGCAAAATGGCGGAGCAGCAGCGGAAAAATTTCCATACCCTACCTCAGTTCATCCGATCCTAGCCAACCATCATTCGGCCTAGGCTATCATTTTTCTTTGTGATATTAGAGATGAGATATTGAAGTTTGTTTTAAGACCTTATTTGGTGTGATTCGCCTTCTTATAAGGCAGGGGACCACATTGGACCTACAAATTAAACTTTTACCGTTATTTTATGTTTGTGTTTCTTTCCCTTTGGTGTCTCTGGTGGGAGATGTGGGTTAATTGTTTCGATTCCTGATCATTGTCTTCACTTCTATTTTCCTAACTCATCCGTGCAACATCTCCGAGAACACAACAGTTAAACATCCACAGAGATGAAACAGCAGTGAGGACTCACTGAAATGCCGGTGCAAAAGAAAACCAACAGTTACACTCCGATAATGCGCGTGTCAGGAACGAACCTTACAGCCTAACGTCTTTATCATGTGATTGAGTTGTTGTGTGGACACCATTTCCTACATAAATCAGGAATTCTCAAGATGAATCATCGTTTGTTTATGTAAATGGCACGTTAAAATCATATGAAAAAAATGGCGTATTAATATTTGTGTCGGGATTGAAACTAAGTGTTAACATGTCAAGTTTTGTAAATGGTGAATATGGTAGAAACGTAATTGTATACCTGTATTTGTATTCATTCCTGATCATTTCTTTCACTTCTAATTTCCAAATTAATTTACAATCTAAATTAACATTTTTATACCACAGTCAGTCATTCTACTAAATTATCAAGGGGGTAGAATAAATGCATGCTATAATCAGAAGTGACCTCTGATACCTTCTACTGAACTCGAATTGGTCTAATGGCAGTTTATTAAGTAGACCTGCGTTTCGGGTACCTAATTTCTATCCGTAAGCAGTACGATCCCAGCAGGCACTCAACGTTAGTTCAACGTTGAGTCAACGTTTTGTGCCTGCAGGCGTATAACCGTTTTACCCAGCAAAACAAGAAAACTGCAAGTCATTATATTTGCAATATCATTTTAATAATGTTTAATAATATTTCAGAAATTTGAGCTCATTTTGTTTTGCACGCTCGTGCTTACCTGCTTATTTGCAAATTATCATACAAAAATTAATTCAATGTGAATGGCTGATATATTTTCACTCGAACAACGATTTTGACCTATCAGATGCGGTTGACGTAAAAAACAGTGTGCTTATTGACATAACGTAATGCTAGGTTCACGCGCATTGGATTAAGATGTAAAATAACCTGACACACAGTTATTTGTGTGTATGTGTTGTCCGCCGCAACAATGTTTAGGGTATCGCTGAAGCCCATAGAATCGGTTTAAACATCCCAGAAGTTCTCGCTACATTTCGTTTTTAGGCTGTGGTTCAGGCATGTGCGCCAAACGAAGACTCAAATCAGCCTGCGCATCCGCGCAGTCTGATCAGAGTCTTCGTTGTGCGCTCTAAGAATAGCTAAGGGCCCAATCAAGAGAAGTCTCTGGTTCGACTATACGGATTCGCAGGCTGATCTAATTCTTCGCTGAGTGTACATTTAGGTTGTAGAAAATGCTGTGCCCCGGCTCATTTCAGTTTTTTCTAAGTTGTATGTTATACTGTGGCCGTCCATTGATTGAGTTAATAACCTTCAGCAGGACCAGCTGCTCTGTAGTTTGTGTGCGTCGTAAATAATATTATTAGAACCTATAGTGAAGATGAGCCCATAGAATCGATTTAAACATCCCAGAAGTTCTCGCTACATATCGTTCTAAGGCTGTGGTTCTGATGTTGTTTAAGAAGTAATGTAGTCAGCTTCAGCAGGACCAGCTGCTCTGTAGTTTGTGTGCGTTGTAAATAATATAATTAGAATCTAGAGTGAAGGTGAGCCCATAGAATCGATTTAAACATCCCAGAAGTTCTCGCTACAGATCGTTCTAAGGCTGTGGTTCTGATGTTGTTTAAGAAGTAATGTAGTCAGCTTCAGCAGGACCAGCTGTTCTGTAGTTTGTGTGCGTTGTAAATAATATTATTAGAATCTAGAGTGAAGGTGAGCCCATAGAATCGATTTAAACATCCCAGAAGTTCTCGCTACAGATCGTTCTAAGGCTGTGGTTCTGATGTTGTTTAAGAAGTAATGTAGTCACCTTCAGCAGGACCAGCTGTTCTGTAGTTTGTGTGCGTTGTAAATAATATTATTAGAACCCAGAGTGATGGTGAGCCCATAGAATCGATTTAAACATCCCAGAAGTTCTCGCTACAGATCGTTCTAAGGCGGTGGTTCTGGCGTTGTTTAAGAAGTAATGTAGTAAGAAGTAAGGGCGACGATTGCGGCCGCGTTAAATCGACAACACAACAATATATTAAGCTCGTTACAGCCAATTCGTGTTTGTATGTTTCTTTGAGGTTTTACGCCCCTGTCAACACTAATTAGGTCATTTTCGAGATGTTGCTTCCAGTTGTGTGGGACTTTTACCCGACATTGAGATGCAATAGTATCTAAAGCCCTGCCACCCGATAAAAGCAAAATGCTAATATGCACTTGACAGTCTGACTCATACTACTTTGCCTTGACAGACTTAGTCCTTCTAAGCGGTTTACCAGTACTCATGAGTGATCAGTTTCAGCTCTGCTGAAGCAACATACAGCCCAATCTTATTTTCTATACCCCGATGAGTGTGGGCTAATTCCGCTATTGATGTTTCCATTAGGGTCTAGTTGTTTCATGTTTTTGCTTCTTTCCCTTCGGTGTCTCTGACGGGAACTGTGGGTTAATTGAACCGATTCCTTATCATCGCCTTTACTTCTATTTTGGGCATTACAACCCAACTATCTAATTTACTTACATCGTGTTTAACAGCTATTAAAATCATGTTGCTAGATACTGTGAAAAGATTTTCCAAAAATCTGGCTTCCCTCTTTAATTGCACGCAGATGGGTCAGGCCTCAGATTTTATGACGGTTCCAGCGTAAAGGCTTACATCAGATTTGGTACTCAGATATTTAGACAATTTGTGGGTATTCCAATCGGTACAAATTGCGCACCCCATGTGGCTGATTTGTTCTTGTTTTGTTTTGAAAGAGACTTAATGATGTCCCTTTCCGTTAAAAACCAATCTGAAATCATGGAAGCCTTTAGCTCGACTTCTAGATATTTGCATGATTTATTAAATATTGACAACACCTATTTCGATGGTTTGATCAGTCAAATTTTCCCCCCAGAACTTCTGTTTAATAAAGCAAAATGCTTCTGATACCGAGGCCCCGTTTTTTTGATTTACACCTATCTATTGTAGATGGATTTGTTTCTTGCAAAATTTATGATAAACGCGATAACTTTGATTTTGAGATTGTAAATTTTCTTTTCTTGGATTCTTTTCCTTGTACGGCATCATGCGGCGTTTTTATTTCGCAGTTAATTCGATTTGCCAGAGTGTCTAGTCATGTAACTGACTTCAACACTCGTAATAAATTGTTAACTGCTAAATTTCTTTATCAGGGATATCGGTTTCATAAACTACGCAAAGCCGATTTAATTTCAAAATTCAATGTTGGACTTAAATCTCTTCTGCAACAAGGGGTATAGTGACTTAGTTTAAGTTCAGAAAAAATATATAATTGCAATGACTTCAGTACCGAATTTCGTAAAATCATTCTTCGATATAAAAAGACTGGGTTCAACATAAATGTTATACGACAGATTGCATGCATGGTAGTTAACCCAATAACGGTTGACAACTTTTCCTACTCATTTAATTGCACGCCAGTAGGCAGGCTTGGGGTCTATGACTAAAGGCTTATTGAGAATTACAGAGAATCTAATTTTATTTAATTTTGACTGGTGCCTGATGCTCGGTTTCTGGTTTGGCCCATCGGAGTCTAGCTGTTGGTTTTCTTTTGCTCCAGCATTTCAGTGGTTTCTTGCTATCCGAACCTCAGCCGGTGTTTTATCTCTGTGGTTGATTAAGTTTTGTGTTCACGGAGATGTTGCACTGATGAGTTTGGAGGCCTTCTTGCGGACTGAACAAATTATTTGTCTAAATCGCGACGGAAGTAAAGGCAGGATTGTGGCCACGTAAGGTAGATGTACCCCCCCCCGCCCACCCCCGACCCACCCCACCCTTCCCCAAGAGGAATTCGTTTCACTGGCCGTTCCAATGCGGTTCTTCTGCCTTGGTTTAGTTTTGTTATGGCTTGTCTTTGTGTGTGTGTATCGCTTATATTATTTTGTTGTGGATAGCCAATTGGTCATTTTGTGGGAAAATAACTGATATTTTTGCTTTCCGCTAGTGATGTTTCCAATAGGGTCTAGTTAGTTCATGTTTGTGTTTCTTTCCCTGGGTATCTCTGATGGGAGCTGTGGGTTAATTGTATCGATTCCTAATCATTGCCTTCACTTCTATAGTTCTAACTTTTAACGTTCCAATGATTTGTTTGTTTGATTTGAGGTTTAACGTCCCCGTCAACACTGTAAAGGTCATTTTGGAGACGTTGCTTCCAATTTTGTGGGACTTTTACCCGACATTGAGATGAAATGACACCTCAAGCCCTGTCGCCCAATGAAACCAATAGGGTTTATTAGCATGGACGGTCCGCCTCGCACCGCGGTTCCTGGACAGGCTTAGATCCTCTAAGCGGTTTAACAGTACTAGTGTGCAGGCCGGATTCAGCTATGCGTGGAAGCATCTTGCAGCCCATATATTTCTTCAAGCCCCTATGGGCGGGGGCGAAAACGTTCCAAGGAAATTTTTACCGAAACAATCAACTTAGACCTACGTATAATAGAGAGAAAAAGAAAGTAAACATGTAATTGGTGCCTGGGTAAGGATAAGGATCGGTCTATACAAAGAAAGTGTCAGAAAATAATGAAAGTGTCAGATATTACTACAACAATACACCAATCAGACTGCTCGGATGTGCAAGCTGCTATGAGAAGTCTATAGTCGCGCATATCTTGTTGTAGCTTTTGTCTTACAATGACTCATAAATTAAATTCTAACACAGCGCGCCTATATAGGCAATGGAAAATAACTGTGTTTTATTCTACAACAAATCACGGTAAGGAAGCAGTCTAAAGAAGAGCGTGATGAGTGACGTCATTACAAATTGCAAATTTATTACGTCACTTGTCGATAGTCTTGACGTTAGACGGTGTAACGTCATTTTCTGGCATCAAAAACGTTAGAATAGGATATAAATGTATGTGTATCAGTCGATAATTTTAGCGGGATTTCTTCTAACAATGGCGAAAAGTTGTGAGATTTTGAAGGAAACAACAGCATTATTGCCGATTTTCAGCCTGTTAGAATCGAAATAGATCAGCTCTAGTTTGTGATTTGTTGTGTGATAAATCACAGTTTGTCGGTCAGTTGTAAGTAGACAAATCACGCGCGCTACGCGCTCGTGATTTGTCTACTTTACAACTGACCTCCAAACTGTGATTTATTACTCAACAAATCACAGTTAGAGCTGATGTATTTCTTAAATAAATAAGGTCGAAACTTCACAAAATGCCCACTTTTTGTGCGCGCTATGCCAGATACTGCATCGGATGAGGTAAATGTTAAGTTAACGTTACAAAAAGTGTTATATTTTTCATTATAACAATGCTGCAGTGTACAATATTGCTGTTTGGTTGATTTTTTTGGTAATCGACCCGAAGTAATTAAGCATTGGAGATTTCTAAAATTGTGCCAAAGTTCACCTATCACTGAAGGTAGCGGTTATTTATAGAAATTAGCAGCTTTATTTTTATCGCTATGATGTCGGCGTTTTCCGTAATATGGTTATCAATTGAAACTGAACTAAAAATCGTGTTCGGTTTAGCAACAGTGAAGACCTTAATAAGACGCAACAGAGCGCGGCGTCTGATCAAAGACTACACGGTTTGCTTTCTGTACACTAATGTAAGGATTACACGAAATGTTTACAGTCTAAGTCACCGTGCATTTTACCACCCTACCAAAGAGACAATAGACCCATCGGTACTATCAGTAGTTTGATAAACGTTCATGTAAGAGGCCATTGAGAGCTTTGAGAGATGCCTGCCAAGTCTTTATCAGCCTTTATGGCTCTTTTTAGCTCACCTGACCGAAGGTCATGGTGAACATTTGTGACCGTGAGATGTCCGGCGTCGCCGTTCGTCGTGCGTAAACTTATCTTGTTAACACTCTAGAGGCCACAGTTTTGGTCGGATCATCATCAAACTTGGTCAGAATGATCATCATGACAATGTCTAGTTCAATTTCGAATATGATTCACGTCGAGTCAAAAAGTAGGTCAAATCATAGAAAAACCTTGTTAACACACTGGAGACCACAATTGTGGACGAATCATCATCACTCATGCTCAAAAAGATCATCTCGACAAGATCTAGGTCAAGTTCGAATATGGGTCGTGACGGGTCAAAAAGTAGGTCAGTAGGTCAAATCGAGGAAAAACCTTCTTAACACTTTAAAGGCCACAGTTTTGGTTCAATCATCCTCAAACTTGCACAGAATGAATATCATGGCAATATCTCGGTCAGGTTTGAATAGGGGACATGTCGATTCAAAAATTAGATCAGTAGGTCAAATCATAGAAAAACCTTAATAAATAGAAGTTGAAGGCTAAGAAGTGAAACTGTTTTAAATAGTCAATTTACTTGTAGAATCTGTAGTGTAATGGATAGAGCCTAGGGGTTGTGAGTTCAAATTCCGGTCGGGGAGCTTTTTTTTCTTCCTAATTTCATGCACACACACACACACACACACACACACACACACACACACACACACACACACACACACACATGCATGTTATTACCCTACCAATAAGCAGGGTCAAAGAATACTTAACCAGTTAACTGCTTCCCAGCTCATTGTTGTGTTGTAATACGAATATGGCACTAGTATAGTAATACGAATATGGCACTTGTATAGTAATACGAATATGGCACTAGTATAGTAGTCGCAGATAAAATTGACTAGGCAGAGCTATTCGGGTGTTGTCAAGACATGTATATGTAAAATTCGCTGAGTCCACCTAAAGGTTCGGTAGAGTGCTTTCGCATGCTTTCTTCTAGCGGACCAAATGGCCATATTCGTAACAGCTTTATTTGTGTTACAGCTGAATTCACACAATCGGGTGACTGAGTTTACCTTGTTGTTAAAAGAACATTCCAAGGGCAGGTGCTAGCAATAGCTCCACCTAGTCAGTTTTATCTGCGACTACTGTACATGCTGCTCTTTTTAAGAATAAAATCAAATCCCCCCCCACACACACACACACACTTGCACAATCCATTGTCACCATGATTCATTGATAGACTGAGCCTGTTCACACACAACCTGTTGTCCCCCCCCCCCACCCACAAACACACAACCCCTTGTCGGCATGAGTCATTAATAGTTAGAATCATCCTGTTCACTCATGCAAACACAACCTTTTGACACCCCCTCAACTCCCCCACCAACACACCCACACAACTCCTTGTCTCCATGAGTTATTGATAGTTAAACTGAGCGTGTCCATCTTCTGGTGCGCTAAGACCTGACCCATGATGTCAAAAAGATCAACCCCCACCACCCCCATACCATTTCAATTGTGCAATAAGGATCCGGTGAGGGATCCGGGGTCATCATGGCCCTCTTGTTTATTTTTAGGGAGGAATTTAAACCTAAACCTGTTGTTTTATCGTCACTTATTTGCACCTCAGGGCACATTGTAAATAGTTGAAGTACGACAATGCTCCAGAGTGGGAGATGGGGAGATCTACGAACTGAACTAAATCCAACGCATCCATACTACTTAAAGCCTGGACAAAATTTCTTTTTGCTGCCAAAATATTAAAATTTCGTCCGTACCCTGCGATACTAGCTATATCGAGATAAATTATCTGTTTAACACAGAAATACCTACCGAAACGAGAGTTCCTTTCAAGATGGCGACTAACTTGGGTTTCTGTGTGACGTCATCGTGACGTAGAGTTCCCCCTTGTGTTAACAATCAAATTTGCCTTTCCTCAAAACGCGGTTTCAGTTTCAAAACAATAAGACATCAGCATTACCTTCACTTCTATGGAAGTATATAAGAAAAACATTGTTATACAACCAGTGGAAAAACTTTATTACGATGCAAATTCTACATCTAGATTCAAAATAATCAAAAGACATGAAGCTGAACTGAAATGGATTAAATTTTTACAGACCCCTTTTCCACTGGGATTTAATGACAACATTTATCATGAGGGTAATATTTCCAGAATGCCGGACTTTGATATTTTCTCACTCCTGGAATGTCGAAAACGCAGAACTAGATCTCTCACGGCACCAGGAAAAATGGTAACTTTAAACGTAAAACACGTGCGTTTAAACGAAACAATACTAGACTGAAGTGACTGTCAATTATATTATTAAATCATGGACGCCACTCTATGCTTTCATTTTTAAGTTCATTACCCGTTTCTGTTTTACGTCTTCTGGACGCCGAGGCGAATAAATTCTACGATAGTTCTCATCAGTTATATGATGCGGCTCTCTTAACTAGAGGCTATACTCAGCATACTCTCCGTCCTTACATTGATTCTGAAATTAATCATAAACGCCATTTCTTCAAAATATCCTTCATTAATAAGGGTATGGATTTTATAGATTTGCCCAGTATCTTCCGTGAGAGATCGGTGCTTTCTTCCATTCCTGCTTATTTTCAAAATACTGAAACACCTATAATTTGCTATAAATATAACAAACCTGTTAGATCTATCATTTTGAATTTCAATAAACTTGTTTCAGATCTTGATATTGATACTAATACTCCTGATTCATGTGATTGTAAAAACTCAAAGTATTGCTATCCTGCTGCTGGTCATGTAATTACTGGCAATTTGAAAATTATTCCTGATTCTAGGATAAGGAATATAATTTCTAAAGGACCGAAATATCGGTTTCCTTCTAAAATTGATTTCAGTAAATGTAAAGATAAAATCGCTGCTTCCTTGAATGAATTCGGTAATCGATGGTGTAAGCGAGAGTATGTTGAGCATAAAGCCCTTAAGGACTGGAAACTTAGCATTTTAAAACTAGTAAATAAACGCATTTCTTTCTATTCTCAAAATGCTGGCTTGTTGCCTCCTGGGCCCAGGGCATCTTTGCGTCGTCTTGGGCTGGGTGTTCAAGAATTTCATAAGAAGTTTGTTTTGGCCCCCGCAGACAAGGCCGCTAACAACGTCGTCGTTGTGTGACGGCTCCACTGTGCTAGCGCGCTTGGGAGGGAGCTTGGTGGTGCCATGGCCTATGAACTTCAGCCTTTATCTGAAGAGAGAGCTATAGTAGATGAACATGTTTGTCTTTCAGCCACCAAGTTTGCTGTGTGTGTTAACGAAGGCCAAGACAAGCTTCCTACGCTATACTGGTTACCA
Source organism: Lucinisca nassula (assembly GCA_963580285.1). NCBI lineage: Eukaryota > Metazoa > Mollusca > Bivalvia > Lucinida > Lucinidae > Lucinisca > Lucinisca nassula. The sequence continues at coordinate 119,467,216 of OY757024.1, forward strand.
AAACTTCATAAAAAATCTTACAAAGCACGGTTTATTGCAAATTCTAGCTCTTGCACTACCACTGAACTTTCTAAATTCTTAACTTCCTGTCTTACTGCTATTAAAACGCATGTAATTAAATATTGTGATAGGGTCTTTGAGGGATCGGGAGGAGGTCTGTTTTGGTCTGTGGAGGGTTCGAATGAGGTTTTAAATAAATTGAAATCTAGACATTTTCGTGCTTCTAGTCTGTCTACCTACGATTTTTCCACTCTTTACACTACACTTCCTCATAATCTTATAAAAGAAAAGCTTAATGATTTAATTGAATGGACTTTTCACAGAGAAGATTCTCTCTATCTTGCATGTAATGTCAGAAATGCATTTTTCACTTCTAAAGAGCATAAGAATTATACACTTTGGTCATGTCAGAAAGTGTGTGATGCCCTCACCTTTCTACTTGACAATATTTATATTAGATTCGGTACTAAGTTATTTAGACAAATTGTGGGTATTCCGATGGGTACTAATTGCGCACCTCTTGTGGCTGATCTGTTCTTGTATTGTTATGAAAGAGACTTCATTTTGTCGCTTTCCATTGATAACCAATCTGAAATTATTGAAGCTTTTAGCTCTACTTCTAGATATTTAGATGATTTATTAAATATTGATAATACCTATTTTGATGGTTTGATCAGTCAGATTTACCCCCTAGAACTTCAGTTAAATAAAGCAAATTCTTCTGATACCGAGGCCCCGTTTTTGGATTTACATCTGTCTATTGTAGATGGATTTGTTTCGTGCAAAATTTATGATAAACGCGATGACTTTGATTTTGAGATTGTAAATTTTCCTTTTTTGGATGGTGATGTTCCTCGTGCGCCATCCTATGGCGTTTATATTTCGCAATTAATTCGATTTGCTAGAGTGTGTAGTCATGTAACTGACTTCAACACTCGTAATAAATTATTAACGGCTAAACTCCTTAATCAGGGTTATCGGTACCATAAACTACGCAAAGCCTTTTCAAAATTTTATAGACGCCATTCTGATTTAATTTCAAAATTCAATATTGGACTTAAATCTCTTCTGCAACAAGGTCTATCGGAACCCGAATTTTATGGTGACTTAGCATATAAATTCAGAAAAATATATAACCGCAATGACTTCAGCACCCAACTTCGAAAATCATTCTTCGATATAAAAAGATTGGGTAAAACATGGATATTATACGACAGACTGCATGCATGGTAGTTAACCCAATCACGGTTGGCAACTTTGCTTCCCTCTATGGTTGCGCGCCGGTGGGCCAGGCCTCAGATTCTATGACGGCTCCAACGTAAAGGCTTATTGAAAATTAGAGAGATAATGTCGGTTGGTGCCTGGTGCTCTGTCTCTGGTCGGGCTCATCGGAGTCTAACTGTTGGTTTTCTTTTGCTCCAGCATTTCGGTGGTTTCTTGCTGTCGGGTCCTCACCGTTGTCTCTACTCTGTGGTTCTTTGATTTTTGTGTTCACGGAGATGTTGCGCTGATGAGTTAGGAGGCCTTCATGCGGACTGAACAAATTATTTGTCTAAATCGCGACGGAAGTAAGGGCGAGGATTGTGGCCGCGTAAAATCGATTTAGGCCCCCCCGGTGGAAGTCTTCCGCTGACCGTTCCAAGGCGGCTCTTCTGTGGCGGTTTGTTTATGTTGTTGTTTGTTACTTACTGTGTGTATCACTTGTGTCTTTTGGTTTTGGATGGCCATATGGCCATTTTGTGGGAAAGTAACTGTCCTTATGGCCTTCCTTTGTTTAGGTTTCCATTATGGTCTGGTCGCTTAATGTTTGTTTTTCTTTCCCTTTGGTGTCTTTTATGGGTGGAGTAAGTTAATTGTATCAATTCCTGATCTTTGTTTTACTTCTACTATACATGTTTCGCTACTTTTCTGGATCAACATCAGAACTTTTTTTTTAGTTTTTTTTTGTGTGTGTTTGTCTGTATTATTGTTGTTTAATTTTGGCTTTCTTTCTTTTCTTCTTTGCGAAACAAAACCATTCCTTTGCGACTTTGTGCGTTTGCTGAAAAACAATTGATTGGCTGAGAATATTAAGAGGTCAAATAGATGATCTGAAACTGTATGGTATATTATCAGTTACCCCCTATATATAGTGCATTGTAATAGTTTGACCTGATAAAAATATGCTATCCCAGGACAAGTGAGCTTTATCACATCAACGCAACATTGCAACTTTTGAATGAACGGGATAACCGGAAAAATGGCCAAAATGTTATAATTACTAGAAGAAGAAAAATGCCTAATGGCATTGTGGTCGTTGTTTTTTTTTTTTTTTTTTTAGTACAGTTTTTGCGAAAAAAGAAAGAAAAAAAAAAGAACAAAAAAAAAAAAATGTCTCCATCGGGGTTTGAACTCACGCCCCTCAGATTCATAGTCAACAATAGGATTCGTAGTCCAGCACTCTATCCACTACACTGGCATTTGAAAAAAGGTTAACCAAAAGGTAAACCTGAAAAACATAAGTTTGAAAAATGACAATTTCCGCCAAAATTTTAGTCTTTTGCGCCATTTATGGATAATACATGACAGCGGTACCTCCACTTATGCATCAGTCCTGATATTAAAACAATCTGCTACAGAATAGATGAAAAATATCACTTTGAAAAAAAAAGGTTAACCAGAAGGTAAACCTGGGACGACGCCCGCCCGCCCAACCGTAGGACGCCCGCCCGCCCGGACATCGCTATTTTAAAGGACGGATTTTTTTTAAAAACCCGTCCAAAAATCGAAATAATTACATTGAAATTATCAAAAGAAAAATAACGGTCAGATGACGGTAAATATACTGATCGATTATATTCCGCACTGGAATGTTGAAAGCACTGAGTGCAATCGGTAAGTGGTCGAAAATTGCCAACTATGGCATAAATTAAAAAATAGAATACCAGATTCGTGTGTCATTTGATATCAAGTTTATCAGGCTCGGCTTCGAGAACGCATGTAAAATCACTCGGCAAGCCTCGCGATTCTACAAGCGTTCCCGAAGCCTTGCCTGATAAACTTGATATCAAAAGACACGAACCTGGCATTCTCTATATACTGATTGAACTATATTTCGGCTGCTTCGGGCCATAGGAAAATATTTCACAAATGTTCTAAGAGCAAGCTATAAAGGGCATTCACCCTTATCCGCTGAAGTAGATCAAGATCAGACGACTTCTGAAGAAGCCTCATCTGATCAGGATCTACACTGTTTGTCAATTAGTTTGTGAATTTGGATGAACTATTATATCAAAAATTTTGATTAGTTGATAGTCAGAAATGGGTAAGGGACATTCAATTGCCATTCCTCACTTTCTAAGACCGCTAGGAAGTATAGAGGACCCTCGTTATAACGACAGTTTTTGTTCCCTATTATTGTGCCGTTATAAAGAATGTTCCATTGTAAAGGATCCCAGTCAGGAGTATGATATGGAATAAAAGGCACTTTCCCCAATATTACTTAAAGAAACAAATGTTATAGATATTTGTTAGATTCTAACAAATACATGTATCTATAATATTTGCTTCTTGGAGTATTGGTTTGTAAGACCCTTTCATGACTATTGACTCGATTTGTGCATTTCCAGCCCGAGGGAAGCCAATGCCGCTCGGAACCAAGGCTAAGCCTTTAGCTAAATGGAAATGGGGCAATGATCAGGAATCGATACAATAAAACCATTGCTCCCATCAGAGACACAAAAGGGAAAGAAACAAAAACAAGAAACAACATACCCTAATGGAAATGTCAATAGCGGAAAGCCAAAAGGACATTTACTTTCCCACAAAATGGCTAAGCAGTCAGTCAAATTGCCGTTATGATGAGTTTTGCCGTTATAGCGAATGCCGGTATAAAAGGGGTTGACTGTAATGTGCAAGGACCGCGAGGATCGTAGGCTCATCGGTATCCGGTGGACGGAAGTATGTATGAATTTTCAGCGTAGATGATTGGGCTATCAAGATTTATTGGAAAGTGATTAATGGCACTATTATTCAATGATATGGGATTGAAGGTCTTCTTGTTTAGTAATTGACACTGACCTTTAAAGTAGGAAAACAAGCCTATTCAAATACAAAACTTTGGGATTTTTTCCTATGCCTGCACAAAATATAGCTTAAGTGTACACGTTGGAATCACCTTATCGATGCGGTTATAACGAGTAACCACAATCTATATTATTTAGAGCAGAAATTAGAAAAATAAGGTTTACCCCTGTAATTCCTAAGATTTACTATATAAAAGTATGACCGCCCCCACCCATTGGGGCTTGAAGAAATAGATAGGCTGCATGATTCTTCCACGCAGAGCTGAAACCAACCGCACATGGGTACTGCTAAACTGCTTAGAGGTTCTAAGCATATCCAGGAAAAATGATGCGAGTTGGACCGTCTATGCATATAAACCCTATTTATTTAAATGAGCGGCAGGGCTTGAGATGTCATTCCATCTCGATGTCGGGTAAGAGCCCCACAAAATTGGAAGTTACGTCTCCAAAATGACCTATACAGTGTTGACGGGGGCGTTAAACCTCAAAACAAACAAACAAAATATAAAAGTATGAATGCACGTAATAAAAGGTTATTGTCTTAATGGTTTTTCGTTATCGTAGCCAACGTTTTGCCTCGGCTTAGCCTCAGAAAAAATGTAATGTTTGGCACGCCCATACATTATGATAACATGTCCGTGAAATGAGCACCCCTCTAAGCCCCAGTTTATAAAGAGAAAAATGGGATGTAGAGGGGTATTCATTATTTTGCTCATTTCTGCTCCTAGACATATGTTGTGGGTACTCGTTAGAATCGTCTCAATGAGGCGGTTCTGTCAAGCACTCACAACCTATGTTTGGAGTATAAATAAAGAAAATATCACAAATTTTCATCGGAAGAGTATCCATTTGAAGCTGTGAAACAAGAGAATATCACCCAGCAGGCACTTGACGTAATTGTGACGTCGCATAAACGTCGGTGCAACGTCATGACGTTTATGCAACGTCACATCAACGTCGGTGCAACGTCATGACGTTGCACCGACGTTGATTTGACGTTGTCCAAGCGACGTGTGCTTGCCGGGCAGGTTCGTGTCTTTTGCTATCAAGTTTATCAGGCAAGGCTTTGAGAATGCTTGTAGAATAGCGCGGCTTGCCAAGCCTGATAAACTTGATATCAAATGACACGAATCTGGTATTCTATTTATCATTTTATCCCATTATTCACTCTTTATATATGCAATTTAAGTTCAGTTATCAACGGGCCTCCGTGGCCTAGTGGTTTAGAGCGCTGACTCTTGATCATTAGGTCTCTCACCGCTGTGGTTCGAGCCTCGGTCGGATAATATGTGAGACGCCAAGTTCTGCAACGGAAGGTCAGGTGGATTTTCTCCGGGTACTCCGGTTTTCGCCCACCTCTGATTAACGATCGGCTCGATATGAGAGAAATAATCTTGAAAGGGCCGTAAAACCGAAACAAAAAAAAAAGTTCAGTTATCGATTATCCTCAGTGCGTCTCAACATTCCGGCATGCAATAATCGGTCCATTCATTTAGTATAATCTAACCGTATTTTTTCTTACGATACATTTTTCGAGTACGTTTTCCAATTTTTTTTCTAGTTATTATAACATTTTTGCCATTTTTCCGGTAGTCCTGTTCATTCATAAAAGTGCAATATCGCGTTGACGTGATAAAGCTCGATTGTCCTGAGATAGCATATCTTTATCAGGTCAATGTGTTACCAAGCAACATATATTATAGGGGGTTACTGATAAGAATGCATTATGTCAAACGAGTGTGTTATCGTTATGTCTTCAATTCGTGAACGTTTCTTAGCCTCTGCAGCTGAGTATGCCGGTCTGTGTCTTACCTGGTCGCAAACTAGAAAGACACGGTCTCATGTGATTGTGTAGAAGCCTCCGTGGTGTAGTGCTTACGCTACTCGCCTTGTAAACCAGGGGTCGCTGGATCGATCCCGGGCTTCTCCAGACGTTCGGATGAGTCTTTAAACCGAGGTCCCGTTTCCGTATGACCTTAGTTGTTTGTGAGACGTAAAACTCAAAATCTCACTCTCACGTAATATTGTGCACATATTTCATTACGTTAATTTATCATATGACGTCGCGTCTGAGAGTGTAATAACGCCATGTAATATTTTCGATAATCCACTAGTGGATGCTAAAATATGCAAATTAGCTAGATACCTTCCGTAACGTTACATGTACGACGTCCTTAACGACGCCGCGTTTACTAATGGCGGAATATTTACATTTTTGTAAATAATCGTGAATAAAATGCGTTTTAAATGCCATATGATAAATAGAATCTTGCATTCGTGCACTTGTATTATTGCATTTATTAAACTCGTTGAAGAAAAGGGATAAAATGCTCGGCAAAGCCTCTTTCTTCAACTCGTTTAATAAGTTCGATAATACATGAGCACGCATGTTAAATCCTTTACTCGTTGCGTTTTAAATGCCATATGTAAATAGAATATTGCATTCATGCGCATGTATTATTGAATTTATTAAACTCGTTTAATAAATTCGATAATACATGAGCACGCATGTTAAATCCTCTATGAATACGTGTGATGTAGGCCCTAGTGCATTCTTTCATATCTTTAAAAAGTTTTTATGAATATTTATGATGTGTTTTATCTATATTCCAAACAAAGGTTGAGGGTGCTTGTTTGAAAAAAAAAAAAAAAAGTTTATCCCCGAAAACCCCATTTTACTTTTTACTTTTAGAGAGGCGTTTAACACACTCACACACATACACACACACACACTTACACACATGCACGCACGCGTGCGCGCCCGATCAATGATAGGTAACAATTCAGAAAGGAATGCATTTGTAATGTTAATTGTTCATTGAAGAGTCACATGCAATGTTAACATCGGATCATGAGCAAAGTTTAAGTCACCCTTGCTCGTAGTTCAAAGAACGTTATCCATACTTCAATGAACGCTAAAGTGCAATCATTTCCCAACCATTATGTTACGTAATATTCTGGTTTAAGGGGAATGGGAAGACCTTCAGGGGAGGCAACTCCTGCAAAAGTATTTTTGTCTTCCATGTCAATAGTGGGCCTGAGCTCCTGAGAAGCAAATCATTTCCTTTAAGAGTAGACTCCTTTTTCCTCGGGACAGGGCTTATAGAAAGGCGAACAGGAAGTCCCAAAAGTTGTCTCCCTTTGAAAATTGGCGGGAAAATATGCCAGGTGTTACCATTTCCCTTAAGGGCTAAAATTTAAACAAGAAAACAATTACACGCTAGCTGAAGAACACCGTTGACGTCATAATGTCGCCGTTGTCCAGTCATAAGGGAGAGAACCATGGTTTATTTTTGACGTCAATGACTGGTCATGTGACGTCTGACTGATCATGTGACGTCGCGTTAATTGTGGTATGTTCAACATTGCGCCCCTTCAGTTAACAGTAGGGGTTTTCTGTAAATGTTATGGATATGTTATAAAGTACATATGTCAGCGAGCCCTTGCGTGCTTTAGTGACAGTATAATTCAGTTCTGTTGCACGTGGATAGTGTATGAAAATGCTCTAAAGATACACGAACGCGCATCGAGTTTACGATTTATATTGTCAATTAAATATGAATACTCGAAGTGCTAAACACAACTGAAACAGATTACGTTGTTTTTGGCATTATCTATTGTACATGTGAGCAAATCCGATTCAGCCGTTCATGTGATTTGTTTGCCGGACAAATCAAAGAGACATCAAGATTGATTTTCATTAAAACCAATAAAACATAAGGTCGTTTGCTTAAGAGTTTTCTTTGTGTTTTAAGGCTATGAAACAGCAGGAATAAGATGCTGTTTTGATCGGATTATATCAGTCTCTTTGTAATATTAAACCTAATATTTGAAAATTCAAGACGTTTCTGCTGGCCTCGGTAGCTCGGTCGGACACGCGTCTGACTAGTGATCAGTAGGACGCAGGTTCGATACCTGCCGACCCCTACCTGCCGGGGTCGGCAACATTCTTTCGTGGAGATTGATTATGAAATCTTTTCTACGGTCATTTTCTCCCTTCCGCTGATGCAAGAAGGGCACTGTTTAGTTTCTGGCGGCAGAATGTGCACTGCACTGGTTCCCAGTAAGCATTCTACATAAATCTACAGCGGGCCGTTAGCGGCCCGTCAGGGTAGCTGACGGGCCGCTAACGGCCCGCTGTAGATTTATGTAGAATGCTAGCAGGGGTTAGACGCTAACGTATAAGCCCGCCCAGGAAAAGTGTGGATAGGTAAACTGACCGGCTCAAAAATGACCTAAAATAGTGTTGACTGGGCCGTTTTAACTCAAATACAAACAAACAAATCATATACAGTAAAATTTCTATATTAATACCACCTTTGGGACTGTTCAAAAGTGGTCTTAAACAGAACCAACGGTGGTCCATGACCAGAGGACATTGTAGGCAGAAAACACAAAGAAAAATTAAGTGTACCCTTCAAAATAAGCTTTTTATAGCAGAATTAGTCCTAATTTAAGGTGGACTTAATAGCAGAATTCCACTGTTTTTGAAGTCCAATCATACATAACCTGTATTACATGCATAAACCATCACGAAAACACGCCCATACAAATGCATTGTAAATTTTACCGCCGAAAAAAATGAAAATTTTCAGAAGAAAAATTGAGATATTTTTTCTTATTTCTGCTCAAAACATAGATTGTAGGTTACCTGTAGAAAATATAACTCCAACTTATAGTTTATAGGGCCTGTCTAAAACGCTAAATAACCTGCTGAATTCAGCAGGTTGCTGATCAGCAGATAGTGACTAAAACGCTGATCTGCTGAAATGCTGAATTTTGGTATATTTAATTGTTTTGGGCCAGAAAACCGGTCGTGCATGTTAATATTATGTTTATTTATAATATTTATAAATTTAATTAATTTGTTTTACGTCACAGACATTAATATTGTTGCCATATCGAGCTGCATGTATGCAAATATAACAGAATATAAACAGTGAGATGCTGAAGATTTTGAAGTAAAAGGTTTTCCTAGACATATTACTGGTGACACATCTTGAAGGAATTTTATAGAAAAAAAATATATATATTTGCTGTAGTTGCTGCTGCTGCTGCTGTTTGTATGTATGGTTTACGTACCGGACGGCGAAATATTTGTTATAAAAGGATAGATCCTTGAGTCCCTGTTAGATACGTATAGAAATGTAATACAGTACTCCTTTACTGATTTTGTTGTGGATAAATTTGCCTTGACACAACACTTGCCGAATATCTATCTATCTATATATCTATCTATCTATCTATCTATCTATCTATCTATCTATCTATCTATCTATCTATCTATCTATCTATCTATCTATCTATCTATCTATCTATCTAGTGAACTTGTGCGTAATTTAACCCCCTACACCCATTTTATAGAGTAAAATGGGGCTTACTAGGTTAAAAAACGTTTTTCTGAATCCTCCTCTAAGACGAAGGTTGTGGGTACTCGTTAGAACCGCCTCACAGAATTCAACGTAAGTTAATTATGTTATTGTAAGATATCTATGTTGTACTTGTTTGGCATAAGAAACAGACTTTTTATAAAGATGTGATGTATAAATAAGCTTATTTAGTACACGTAAAAAAGAAATAGAAATTATCAATCGGCCAGGCCACTTAATACTTTTCTATACGCAGTCGCTTTACACCACGGAAACACGCCTATAAAAATTTGACAAAGTAAAACCTTGGTTACAGGGGTAAGACGTGCTTTTCGTAATGAATATCTGTCTACATGTTTGTTTAGAGAGAGAGAGACACCTCTATAAACTTATTATTACACTTACCACTCAGAAGTACCGGCCCCGATAGCTCAGTTGGTAGAGTGTCCGCTCCGGGAAACGGGAGGTCTGGGGTTCGATCCCGGGCCGCGACATACCAAAGTCGTTAAAAATGGTACTAGCTGCTCCTCGCTTGGCACTCAGGTTTACGGGGAAGAGCTAGGACAGGTCGATCCAGTGTCAGGATATTGTGACTGGGTGTGGTATCATGTAATGTGTCTGGGACATGATACTTCAGTGAGGCAGCACTATAAACGTGAGCATTGAGCTCCCTGTCGCAACCAGACACCGTCGTGATATGACTGAAAAATTGTTGAAAGCGACGTTAAACCCGAATTCACACACACACCACTCAGAAGTAAACATATTTCATTCCTTTTCTACTACTTTTGCTCGTGCAAAACATGCTTTGTAACGGCCTATTTATTTAACACACGTTTCACACTCTATTATTTTATGAATGGAAAACAGTTTACTACAAACGGATCAGTCTAAGCAATAACATGTCATTCCTGATAACACCTATCTTTGCAAATAGTGCAGATCCAGATCAGATTGCTTCTGAGTCTGATCAGGATCTACACTGAAATTTGCAGAAGTAAATTACATAAGTTATCTGATTGGTTCAAAGTCAGGTACGTGTATGGTCTGGTAAATGAAATAAATTAATAATAATAATAATAAATGATGAAATAATAAGTTTGTTACTTGTACTGCTCTCGGAAGATAAGTTGACAGTGACGTGAAAGAATAAACCACCACAGGCAGGTTTGACAGGTTGTACCGTTATCATTATCATACCCATCATTGGCTGGCAGGACGGACTATACCGTTATACTTATCATTACCGAAGCGCCGTTACCCTTTGGCAATAGTGGACAATGCTTAATAACAAAAACATTCGCTGACGTCACTCTCAACTTATCCTCCGACAACAGTAATATTGGTATTCGTCAGAACCCCCTTGCCGAGGCTGTGCTAACAAGTACATATGATTTTTTTATCTCCAATATAAGGGTTGTGGCTTGCGTTTGATATCTTGTATTGCCCAGCGCTCGCTTTCATTAATATACGGAAAACTGCTTTACCGTGTATAAACAAACAGTAGAGTGAGTGAGTGTTTGAGTTTTACGTCTCACCAACAGCTAAGGTCATACGGAGACGGGACCTCGGTTTAAAGACTCATCCGAAAGTCTGGAGAAGCCCGGGATCGAACCTGCGACCCCTGGTTTACAAGGCGAGTAGCATAACCACTACACCACGGAGGCTTCTAAACAAACAGTAGCAATCACATTGTATTCATAATCGTTTTATTGCCCCTGTAGCAGTTCAGAGGCGGTCCTTAATAGGATAAGATAATAACCAGCCACTGACTGAGGCAGGTAAAGAGAAAATGAATGGTCATTCTTTTAAGAATGCATAAGGTAGCGGTAAAAAAAATATCATTCATAATTTTTAACACTAAAAATACTGTTGTTTTGAAGAATTAATGAAATAAACTTTAAAACAAACATCGGATAAAAAAAAAAATCCATATTTATAAAATAAATATGTTGTCATCTAGACTCTCACTTACAAAACGTTTTACTGCAGAAAATCTATGATACTTTTCTTACTGATGAGTACCCACAACCTATGTCTTACGTCGGAATAAAAAAAAAACTAGAGCTATCACTAAAGGTGATGAATACCCCAACAAAAACTGCCTTGATAGTACAACAGCGCCATTTTGCAATTTTTTCACTTGAAAGGGGCCATAACTATGTCGCAAATTGACGAATTGTAGTGGAAATCGAACTTGACCTGTATTTTATGATGTTACATCCGTGTACCAAAAATTATAAAAATCGGTGAAGCGCTTTTTGAGTTATCGTCTGGAAACCAAGTCAACAGACCGACCGACCGACCGACAAGCTCACTCCTATATACCCCCCCCCCCACCCCAAATTTCATTTGTGGGGGTATAATGAGCAGAAACAAGAAAAACAATGCATACAATGTTAACCCCAGTTTAACCGTATAAACCTTAAGCCCCCGCCCATCGGGGCTTGAAGAAGTAGATGGGCTTCATGATGATTCCACGCCGAGCTGAAACCGACCCGCACACGAGTTCTGGTAAACCGTGTGTTAAATAAATAGGCCGTTACAAAGCATGTTTTGCATGAGCAAAAGTAGTAGAAAATGAATGAAATATGTTTACTTCTGAGTGGTAAGTGTAATAATAAGATTATAGAGGTGTCTCTCTCTCTCTAAACAAACATGTAGACAGATATTCATTACGAAAAGCACGTCTTACCCCTGTAACCAAGGTTTTACTTTGTCAAATTTTTATAGGCGTGTTTCCGTGATGTAAAGCGACTGCGTATAGAAAAGTATTAAGTGGCCTGGCCGATTGATAATTTCTATTTCTTTTTTACGTGTACTAAATAAGCTTATTTATACATCACATCTTTATAAAAAGTCTGTTTCTTATGCCAAACAAGTACAACATAGATATCTTACAATAACATAATTAACTTACGTTGAATTCTGTGAGGCGGTTCTAACAACCTTCGTCTTAGAGGAGGATTCAGAAAAAACGTTTTTTAACCTAGTAAGCCCCATTTTACTTTATAAAATGGATGTAGGGGGATTAAATTACGCACAAGTTCACTAGATAGATAGATAGATAGATAGATAGATAGATAGATAGATAGATAGATAGATAGATAGATAGATAGATAGATAGATAGATAGATAGATAGATAGATAGATATTCGGCAAGTGTTGTGTCAAGGCAAATTTATCCACAACAAAATCAGTAAAGGAGTACTGTATTACATTTCTATACGTATAGAACAGGGACTCAAGGTTCTATCCTTTTATAACAAATATTTCGCCGTCCGGTACGTAAACCATACATACAAACAGCAGCAGCAACTACAGCAAATATATTTTTTTTTCTATAAAATTCCTTCAAGATGTGTCACCAGTAATATGTCTAGGAAAACCTTTTACTTCAAAACCTTCAGCATCTCACTGTTTATATTCTGTTATATTTGCATACATGCAGCTCGATATGGCAACAATATTAATGTCTGTGACGTAAAACAAATTAATTAAATTTATAAATATTATAAATAAACATAATATTAACATGCACGACCGGTTTTCTGGCCCAAAACAATTAAATATACTAAAATTCAGCATTTCAGCAGATCAGCGTTTTAGTCACTATCTGCTGATCAGCAACCTGCTGAATTCAGCAGGTTTTTCAGCGTTTTAGACAGGCCCTCAGGTTTATCATTAGTTTTCTGCTCCCCGAACTCTACTAATAGGTTTGATGTTATATCTGATTCATCACTTTCTGATTTCCTATTAATTACCAGGGTTGTGCCAGACCAATCTAAGACGTCTCCAATGAAGTCGTAGGAAGGTCCAGAGCAAGGTGCAGTTGTGTACTCGTCCTCACTGTCAAGGTCAGATACCTTATTGAATGTGTCATTGACATTTTCCATTTTGGAAGATCTCAGTAACCTCAATAAGGGGACGTTGTTTACGCCAATGCAAAGTCTATGTTTTGTGCATATATGGTTTAGTAGCCTTTTATGATCCCTTACTTCCGGGGTTTTCACCAGTGGTTTACACGGGTATTCCATATCTGTTTGGAGTCCCAAAATATTCATTCTCACAGTTCTCCAGGTTCGTACTATGGTAGTTCACACAGTCCTTGCGTACTCTGTATACAATTGACCTTGCCTTGTCCTCTTTGAATTTCCTGTTCTTTCATCTTTGCATGCATCTTTGGGTTTAAAAGTGTTAGGGTTTATACAGTGGTCCACACCGCTTCTATGTAATCTAAGAAACCTATATCGTTATCACCTGGTTTGGCTATACTAAAGTCATCATATCTATAACCATATTGTTTGCTTTCTTCTACATTAGATCCTGTTGGAATTAAGTAATTAAATAGTGGTTGAGAAGGTGGCAAACCCTTTTGTTTTTGTTTTCTCAGTAGTCCTATCTGGTCCTCTCCTAGAGTTTTCACAGCATCTTCTCGGTTTGATTTCAAACTCGTCTTTTGTTCCTGTTAGTCTACATAGTTTTATTGCTGATACTCTTGCAACTTGTCTCCTAGTTAACTCTGTTTGTATGCCTGAATCAGTTTCTGTCTGTCTTGCTTCTACAATTGTTGTTTGTTTGTTTTTTGTTTGTTTTATTTTTTTGCCTCTCAAACGGGCGTCTCTAATTTTTGGACCAGCTCGTATTTTATCTGCAATAGAGTGAACCAATTCTATATTTCATTGGATGAAGTCATGTTTTAATGTTGGCATTGCATTGTTAATTCCAAGTAGTCTGGGGTTGAGTCTATTGTCAATGATATTGGTATTGTTTCTTTTCCTGTAGTTGAGTGTTTGTATACTACAAAGTCTGATGTGTCTGCTTCATTGTATAAGGTTAAAAATTGTCCCTCATCACTTCTTGTTAATCTTAAATCTACGCTATAGTATTTTCTATTTGTTCTCCTATTTTTTCTTATGTTTCATCTTCGCTTTGTTGAAGACCAACAGAAACTTTACTGTTTGCCTTTTTACTTGTTTCTGGTTCATTTTGTCTGGCTCTGTCTGGTATAGTTGTATGTCTTTTTAATGGTTTTCTTATACCTTTTTCTTTGTCTGGGTTTCCAGAGTAGTCTTCTGTCAGTATTCTTGTCTTTGGATCTCCATCTCCATCAAAGTCGTCAGTTTCAAGGTCACCATTTGTTGCAAGTCCTTGATTTATAACTTGTTGTACTGTATCGTCAGTTCTTTTTCTTATGTATTTTTGTGCTTTTAGTTTTGTACTAATGTCAGTTGCGTTAACTACTGTTACCCCTTTATCAGTCTTTTGTGTCTGTACCCCCTTTTCTGCTATTTTGTTCAGTAAGTCTTTCTGCTGTACTAAATAAGTCTGGGTTAGCTAATTGTTCTGTAGTTGCTGAGTCTTTTGTTATGTCCATTGTGTCTATATCAGATAATGGATTTATTTCTTAACTTATTCTTGCTGCTGGGACATACATGTGATGTTCATTTTAGCAGGTCTAAACATGTCCCATAAAGTTGTGTTTTCCTGTTTGCTAATATTGCAAATCATCTATGACCCATTGCTTAACAGTTGTGTCTCAAATGGGGATCATATTTGAATTCTATTTGGTGAAGTATGTACACCTTATTCTTGCTCTTAGTACTACTAAACCTTTTGAATCATGTATTGTTTCAATTTGTAGAAAAATGGTTTGGCTCCCATATTTTCTGTTAGTGTTTGCTCTGATGCATAGTTCACTGCACATTGGTCAGGGGTATCAGGTAGTTTTGTTCTTGTTCCTGGTACTTGATCTGTCATTATAGAATGCTTTTTATTGTCTGTGAAGTTACCAAAAGGATGCCATTGCACTGTGAAGTAATGTGAGTATGAATACGAGACCTACTTGTATATTTTGTTTATGGAACATTCCATACATGTCATTTACTAAAAAATATTTGTCATTTGGTTGGTTTGGTTCACCGTCTTGCGCAGCTGTCCATTCTTTTCCCATGTCAATCACACAATATCGTAAAGATCCCTCTGCGACACTGTGTGGTTTACATACAGTCAGAGCATTGTTACCTAGGTGCAACTATTCCATTCCATTTTTGGGTAATACACTGTCCATTCTGAAATATCCATGTTCGTCGTTGTATATCTTTATAGGTTTATTGTCTATAAAGTGAGTCTGGTATTGTGTCCCTGCTCCTGTCTTTAATGCTTGCTCATGTATACAGTCTAAATATTTTATTTTAAAACCTTAGTCTGGCAGTGAAAACATGTACATTCCATATTTTTGGTTCTGTGGTGTATTCCTTGCTTCCAAAGGATAACCCTTTTATAGAACATATTGTTTTTAATTCTATATGCTGAGGCGAATAAACAAGCTTGTAGATATTCTTTTGGTGTAGCACTAGCTTGTAACGTGATGTATGGAATAAACTGATAATTGATATCTCATACTCTAGTTAAGTATGTTGTACCGTCTGGTGTAGGTCTCGTTTTTGATACAAGTCCTTCTTAGTCCTTTACTGGTCCTACATAGTGTCCAAATGCACAAGCTATTATCTTGTTCGCACAACATATTATCTTGCTAACACAACATAAATCTTGGGAAATTGTGCAAACAAGATATTATCTTGTACGCACAAGATATTTTGTCCGTACAAGATACTGTGTTGTCTGCATAAGATATTATGTATTGCGAACAATGTAATATCTTGTGCGCTAACTTATAAAAAAATCATGTCCCTTCCCGGGTTTCGTAAATATACCTTGTGTGTGTGTGAATTCGGGTTTAACGTCGCTTTCAACAATTTTTCAGTCATATCACGACGGTGTCTGGTTGCGACAGGGAGCTCAATGCTCACTTTATAGTGCTGCCTCACTGAAGTATCATGTCCCAGACACATTACATGATACCACACCCAGTCACATTATCCTGACACTTGGTCGACCAGTCCTAGCTCTACCCCGTAAATCTGAGTGCCAAGCGAGGAACAGCTAGTACCATTGTTAACGACTTTGGTATGTCGCGGCCCGGGATCGAACCCGTGACCTCCCGTTCCCCGGAGCGGACACTCTACCAACTGAGCTATCGGCTAAATATACCTTGTTACTCAGACGTACATTTGAAATTACAAACGATTTTTAATGCGATTATCTTTTCAAATATATTTTTCAACGAGCTGGTAACGCCTTAGCTGGGCTTGACATACAGCCAGAGTGTTGATGCGGTATCTCCAGGCATCCAGTATCTTCTACATTAGCAGCAAAAGTCAACAGATTGCCTTCTCGATTGCCCGAGAACCACTTTACTCCACAGACCGGAACACACCTCAGCGCTAGGCCTGGCTCTACCTCCAGATTCCGCTGCTCTAACAACAAGACAGAGAGTATCCCGCGGTACCCAGAGGATCCCTCTACACCCCAGACCCGGTCACACCCTAGCGCTAGGCCTGGCTCTTCCCTCAGGTTCCGCTACTTACCACTGCCTTTGTGGAAAAGACATCCCGGTCTGGCCGCATAACGGAGGTTATATCCCTGGATGCTCACCCCGCGGAGGATCAGGACCAAAAGTACACACAACTCTCACTGGGTCACACCCCGGCGCTAGGCTTCTGGGCGCTGCCGAGGCGGGGGAGGGGGTCGGACTTCACTTTTCACATAGGTCCACCCGACGGTCTGGCTGGATAACAAAGTTAAACCTGTGATACCAGGAGAATCCATCTACCCTCCCCCCCCCCCGGGGGCACACCCAAGTCCTAGGCATGGCTCTTACTCAAGGTTCCGCTGCTCGAAACACACATACCACTGCCTTATGGAAACCTTATCCCCATCTGACCGCACAACGGAGGTTATCCCGGGATGCTCATCCTGCTGAGGATAAAGGGACAAAGGGACTGAAACCCACACCAGGTCACACCCCAGCGCTAGGTTTCTGGGTTTAGCCACAGTTCTGGGTTTAGCCACAGGCGTGGATTGGACTCCACTTCTCACGTAGATTCACCACATGATATTGTGCCTTCACAAGGCCGGATAACAGAGGTTATCATGAGATACCCACTAGCACTGTCTGGTCGCATGAGGACGCCTCTACCACACAGACCGGGTCACACCCCAGCTCTAGGCCTGGCTCTACCTCCCGGTTTCGCTGCTTGAACACCCATACCACTACCTTATGAAAATGCCATCACCTCTGTTCGCATAACGGATGTTATCCTGGGAAACTCAACATGTGCAGTATAAAGGGACCAAAGTACTCGCAATTGACACCGAGTCCCACTCCGACACTAGGCTTCTGAGTTCGGCCACATCGGGGTCAGACTTCACTTTTCAGTCCAGTCCATCCCATTGTTTTGTATCCCCTTCTGGCCTGATAACAGAGGTTAACCCGGGATGCTCACCCTGCGGATAAAAAAGGGACCAAAGGGACTCATATAACTTGCACTGGGTAACACCCCAGTGCTAGGCTTCTGGTCTCGGCCACAGGTGATCGAAAGTCACTTTGCAAATAGGTACACTCATGTTATTGTATCCCCACCTGGCCGGATAATAGAGGTTATCCCAGAATACCTACTATCAGGGTCCGGTATCCAGAGATCCCCTCCAACCCGCAGACTGTGTCCCATCCCAGCTCTAGGCCTGGCTCTACCCTCTTGGTTCCGCTGCTCGAACAACCATACCAATGACTTATGGAAAAGTCATCCCCAACAGCCGCATTACACATTATTCCAAAAGGCTCCACCCGTGGAGGAGTGTGTGTGTGAATTCGGGTTAAACGTCGCTTTCAACATTTTTTCAGTCATATCACGACGGTGTCTGGTTGCGACAGGGAGCTCAATTTTATAGTGCTGCCTCGCTGAAGTATAATGTCCCAGACACATTACATGATACCACACCCAGTAACATTATCCTGACACTGAGTCGACCAGTGCTAGCTCTACCCCGTAAATCTGAGTGCCAAGCGAGGAGCAGCTAGTACCATTCCTAACGACTTTGGTATGTCGCGGCCCCGGATCGAACCCGTGACCTCCCGTTCCCCGGAGCGGACACTCTACCAACTGAGCTATCGGGGCTGGTAACCCGTGGAGGTTTAAGGGGCCAAAGGTACTATAATTATGCCCCCAATTTCGAAGATGTTGTGGGGGCATATTGCTTTTGTTATGTTCGTCTGTCCGTCCTTCCATCCTTCCGTCCATTCCGCTCTTTACTGCATAGCATAACTTTTAAACCATGCATGCTAGGTTTTTGAAATTTCATGTATGGATTCCTTATGAAAAATATTTGACCCGTGTTTTTTTTTTTGTTTTTGTTTTTGTTTTTTCATCAGGATTATTCCCCTTTCTAGAGTTATGCCTCTTAGCAAAAATGTTTTGAAATCCTGTAAGCAAGATATCTCAAAGAAACCGTTAGAGCTATTGCGCTGAAACTTTACAAACTGATTGGGGATGATGGGAAGATGAACTGATTAACTTTTGAAAAAAAAATGATCTTTTTCTAATCGAGTAATGGCCCTTTGAAACTTTGCTGTTTTAGGCTTGTAAGCAAGATAACTCAAAACCGATTTGAGCTATTGCCCTTAAACGAGCAGAAGGAACTGATTAACTTTCGGAAAATATCCATTTTTTTTTCGCGAGTTTTTGGCCCTTTGGGCAGTTTAAGCTTGTAAGCAAGATATCTAAAAAAATCACTACAGCTATTGCCCTGAAACTTTACAGACTGATTGGGAACGATGAGAAGATGAACTGATCAACTTTTGAAAAAAAATCAATTTTTGTTTTCTTAGGTTATGGCCCTTTGGAATTTTGGGCATTTTAAGCTTGTACGCAAGATACCTCACAAAAATTGAGCTATTGCCCTGAAACTTTATAAACTTATTGGGGATGATGAGAAGATACACTGATTAACTTTTTGGAGAAAAAAAATCTTACATTATTTTCTTGAGTTATGACTTTGGCATTTTGGGCATTTTAAGCTTGTAAGCATGATATCGCAAAAACCATTACAGCTATTGCATTGAACTTTTACAGACTGACTGGGGATGATGAGAAGATGAGCTGATTAACTTTTGAAAAAAAAAAAAATTCTCGAGTTATGGCACTTTGAAACTCTGTGCATTTTAAGCTTGTAATCAAACTATCTCAAAACCGATATTGAGCTATTGCCCTGATGCTTTACAGACTTTCTGGATGAGGAGTAGATGAAATGATTAACTTTTGGGGAAAAAACGTTATTTTTTTCTTGAGTTATGGCCCTTTGAAACTTTGGACCTTTAAAGCTTGTAAGCAAGATATCTCTTTAACTAGTTGAGCTATTGTCTTGCAACTTTATAGACTCCTGGGGGTTGGTGAGTAGATATACTGATTAACTTTGGAGAAAAAATCCGAATTGTTTTTTTCTTGAGTTATGACCCTTTAAAACTTTGGGAGTTTCAAGCTTTTAAGCAAGATATCTCTTAAAGTATTTGAACTATTGCCATGAAACTTTACAGACTGGTTGGGGATGATGAGTGATACTAGATGAATTGATTAACTTTTGCAAAAAATCCGAGTGAGTGAGTGTTTGAGTTTTACGTCCCACCAACAGCTAAGGTCATACGGAAACGGGGCCTCTGTTTAAAGACTCATCCGAAAGTCTGGAGAATAGAAGTAGAGGCAATGATCAGGAATCGATACAATTAACCCACAGCTCCCATCAGAGACACCAAAGGGAAAGAAATACAAACATGAAGCCCGGGATCGATCCTGTGATCCCTGGTTTACAAGGCGAGTAGCGTAACCACTACACCACGGAGGCTTTTAAAAAATCAGAATTTATTTTTCTTGAGTTACGGACCTAAGAAACTTCGGGTATTTTAAGCTTGTAAGCAAGATATTTCAAAAACTATTCGAGCTATTGCCCTGAAACTTTACAGACTGGTTGGGGATGATGAGTAGATGAACTGATTAACTTTCGAAAAAAATCCAAACTTTTTTTTAGTTATGGCCCTTTGAAAGTTTGGGCATTTTTAGTTTGTAAGCAAGATACCAGAACTGCTAAGCTGCAAGCTGTTTGGAACTAATGTGGAGATGGTCTGAATAAATTTTAGTAACAATTTTTAAAATTATGCCCCTTTGTAGACCAAGGCATATTGGCAAAGGAAAAGCTTGTATGCAAAATATAGTAAGAGCCATTTTAGCTGGTCTCTTGAAATTTTACAGGCTGTTTGGAACCAGTCTGATGATGATCTGATCAAATTGTGGTATAATTTTATTAAAAATTGACCAGATTAAGCCCTTTTAGGGAAAAAGGCATTTTGGCATAGAAAGAGCTTCTAAGCCAAATATCTCAAGGGCCACTAAGACTAGGCCACTGGGCTAGGCTAATAAAACTTAGCAAGCTGTTTGGAACTAATGTGAAGATGGTCTGATTAAATTATGGTGTAATTTTATTAACATTTGACCAAATTATGCCCCTTTGTAGTCCCATGCATTTTGGCAAAGGAAAAGCTTGTAAGCAAAATACCTCAAGAACCACTTGAGCTAGTCTACTGAAATTTTGCATGCTGTGTGGAACTAATCTGAAGATGATCTGATTAATTCTGGTATAATTGTATTAAAAACTGACCAGATTATGCTCCTTTGTGGACATAGGCATTTTGGCCCTTTGAAAATTTGGGCATTCAAAATATCTCTAAACCAGTGTGAGCTATTGTCATGTAACTTTAAATGCTGATATGGGATGATAAGTAGATGACCTATTAACTTTTGTTTTTCTTGTGTCATGGTACTTTGAAAAATTCAGCATTGCAACAAAGTAAAAACAAGATATCTCAACTAGAATATGTTTTTCTACAAAAACACAGATGTCTCCTCCGTTGGAGGTATTGATCTGGGTCTTGTGTGCAAAACATCATCTAATGAAGATGAACGTTTCTGCAAAGTAAATTTGAAAAAGTTCATAGAGAAATAAAAAAGTTATTGGCCGTACACAAAAAAGCCCTTTCTTCACCTTTGACATCTAAGTATGGCCTTGGCCTTTGAGGTACAACATATAATCTCATGATGGTTAACATATCTGCCAAGTAATTTCATAATCCATCAAAGAATAAGAAAGTCATTGACTGTCCCTTTTCTACTTGGCAGAAATGTCAACCACCATAAGACCACTTGAGCCAACATCAGCAAACATGGCATGGCCCACACTCCACGGAAGTCCCGGGCATCAGGAAGGAGATGTCTAAAGTAGCGAGACTTGCAAAATATAAAATATAACAAAAAGTGGAAACCAAATCCGCTAAGATACATGTCTCACCTGACAAGTCAGTCTTAGTTTTAGGATAATTAGAATTTTATACTGCAAAAAAGTTAAAGATATAATATAGTTATGTATATTAGTACATGAGTACTGACGTCAACACCGCAGTATCAACCTCAGCACTAAGGAACTGATACTGAGCTGATGATACCCTCGGGGACGAACGAATCATCCACCAGCAGAGATTCCGACCCAGTGGTTGCAATTAAGGCCTAACAATACCAGACTTAGTGACACAGAGGCCTTTCTGATATTTAATCTTCGTCAGTGTGTGTCAACCCCAAAGTTCTGAAACCGAAACAGATGATGGACAACACCCTGTACCACATATCGTCTCATGATGGTTAACATTTCTGCCAAGTAATTTCGTAATCCATTAAAGAATAAGAAAGTTATTGACTGTCCCTTTTTTTACTTTTGACCTCTAGGTATGATCTTGACATTGAAGGTATGGACCTTGGTCTTGCACATGACTCATGGTCTAATGATGGTGAACATTTCTGCATGGTTACTTTAAAAAGTCCATCTAGAAATAAAAAAGTTATTGACTGGACACAAAAAAAAAAACATCTTTTTTACCTCTGACCTCTTAGTATGACTTGACCTTGGATGCACTGACCTGGGTCTAGTGTGCAACACATCGTCTCATGATGGTTAACATTTCTGCCAAGTAATTTCACAATCTATCCTGAAATAAGTAAGTTACTGACTGAAGACTAAAAAAATGCCCCTTTTTTGTCCTTTGACCTCTTAGTAGGACCTTGACATTTGAGGTACCAACTTGGGTCATATACGCAACATGTCGACTCATGGTGGTTAACATTTCTGCCAAGTAATTTTAAAATTTATCTAAAAATAAGAAAGTTATTGACCGAACACAAAAGGCCTCTTATTTACCTTTAACCTCTTTGTATGACCTTGACCTTTCAGGTACCAAATTGGGTCATGCACGCAACACATCGTCTCATGGTGGTTAACATTTTTGCAAAGCGATTTCAGAATCCATCGAAAAATAAGAAAGCCATTGACCAAACACGAAAGAGACCCCCTTTTTGACCTTCGACCTCTAAGTATGACCTTGACATTTGAGATAACAAACTGAATCATGCATGAAACACATGGTCTCATGATAGTTAACATTTTCGCCAAGTAACTTAAAATTCCATCTAAAAATAAGAAAGTTATTGACAAAACACGAAAAAAGGCCCCCTTTTTTACATTTGACCTCTAAGTATGACCTTGACCTTTAAGGTACCAACATGGGTCAAGCATGCGACACATCGTCTTATGGTGGTTAACATTTCTGCAAAGTGATTTCAAAATTCATCTAAAAATAAGAAGCTATTGACCAAACATGAAAAAAGCCCCTTTTTTGACCGTTTACCTCTAAGTATGACCTTGACCTTTGAGGTACCGACCTGCCTCATGCGTACCGCACATCGTCTGATTGTTGTTAATATTTCTGCCAAGTAATTTTAAAATCCATCTGAAAATAAGACAGTTATTGACCGGACACGATTGTCCCATACAGACATACATACCGACAAACTTTCAAGGGAGATATTTCAAAAAGTATAAATGCGAGAGTTATAGTTCTTGCGCACTGCACTTAGCCTAATATTGATTAATATTTATATGAAGTTTCCTGAAGATAGCTTGAACGGTTTTCAAGTTATAGAGTTGACACAAATGTATGACAGACGGAGAGATGGACGCACGTCTGTACGAATGGACATTTGTTGGGTACTTCAATGTTAATTTTCCCATTCAAAGTACCCTGCAATCGGCAAAAATGCCCCTAAAATACCCAACAAGCAATAAATTTTGTTGGCTACTTTTCTTGGACAAAAACAGAATAAAAGGCAAGTACCCAAGATAGGCCTACCCAACTAGTGTCCTATCGTCCGCCTGGACAGACAGATGGACAGACGAACAGACAGACAGATGCCTGGGGGAAAACAATATGTCTCTCAGAAAAAAAAATCGGGGGGGGGGGAGACATAACAAGAGTTATTGACAAAACACGCAAAAAAGGTCCCTTTTTTACCTTTGACCTCTAAGTATGACCTTGACCTTTGAGGCACCATCTGGGTCATGCACTCAACACATCGTCTAATGGTGGTTAACATTTCTGCCAAGTAATTTCAAAATCCATCTAAAAATAAGAAAGTTATTGACCAAACACGAAAAAAGGCCCCTTTTTTTACCTTTGATCTCTAAGTATAACCTTGACCTTTGAGGTACCGATCTGCCATATGCGCGCCACACATCGTCTCATGGTTGTTAATATTTCTGCCAAGTTATTTCAAAATCCATCTGAAAATAAGAAAGTTATTGACCGAACACGATTTGCCCATACATACATACATACATACATACATACATACAAACAACTCAAAAAGTATAATTGCGAAAGTGCTAGTTCTTGCGCACTGCACATCGTCTAATATTGATTAATATTCATATGAAGTTTCCGTGAGATAGCGTCCACGGTTTTCAAGTTATAGAGTGGACACATTTTTTGTGACAGGCGGACAGATGGACGGACGGACAGACCCCGAGGAAAAACAATATGTCTCTCAAAAAAAAAAAAAAAAAAAAAAATTCTGGGGAGACATAATTATCATAATTTTAGCAATGTGTTAACAACAGCACTTATTTATGAGCAATTGAATCAGCCCCCGCCCGTCAGGGCTTGAAGAAATATATGGGCTGCATGATGCTCCCACGCAGAGCTGAAACAGACCCTCACACGATTAGTGGTAAACCGCTTAGAGGATCTAGGCCTGCCCAGGCAAACCGGTGCGAGTTGGCCCATCCATGCTTATAAACCCTATTGGTTTCACTGGGCGGCAGGTCTTGAGATGTAGTTTCATCTCAATGTCGGGTAAAAGTTCCACAAAATTGGTTGCAACTATCCAAAATGACCTTCACAGTGTTGACATGGACATTAAACTTCAAATCAAAGAAACAAAATCTTAATCTTCCATTGCAGCACTTTGTATCTCAAGTGATCCGAGCAAGACTCAACTCCACAGAGATGAAACAATGGTGAGGACTCAACAGCAAGAAACCACTGAAATGCTGGAGCAAAAGAAAACCAACAGTTAGACTCTGACAGGCCTTCAAAAACAAAACACTTCCAGACACATGTACATTTAATCAACCATGGTAGATATTGTTACAATAAACATTTACTGCCGTACATAATGAAATGGCACAAAACTCAGAACATACTTACCATATTAAAACACACATAAAACATGAGCATTATAAATACAAGCTATACATTAGTTTAGCCATGTCAAGCGAATATTTGCCTTATGTGTCGCAGTGAAGGTTTAGATCTGTCTGCGCATCCAAGCTGTCTGGAGATTTCAATTGCACCACGTAAACAAGTCCGTGAAATAAAGACCTGACTAAACCCCACTTTATATAGAGAAAACTTGGGTTTATGGGGCCAAACATCGTTTTTCAGTATTCATTACGAAAACACGCCTATACTAATACATAGTAAATATTTTCGCCCAATTAATTAAGACTTAATGATGAAAAGGTGTGATATTTTTCTTATTTCTGCTCAAAATATAGATTGTGGGTACTCGTTAGAACCGCCTCATTGAGGCGGTTCTAACGAATACCCACAATCTACTTTTTAGAGCAGAAATAAGAATAATAAGGTTTACCCCTGATAACCCCAGTTTTACTATATAAAAGTGGGGTTAAATGGGTCAAAATTATAAAGGCGTGTTTTCGTTATTTCTACTCCAAGACAGACGTTGTGAGTACCCGTTAGAACCGCCTCAATGAGTCGGTTCTAGCAAGCACCCAAAACATATGTTTTGAGTATAAATAAGAAAAATATCACAAGGTAATTTTTTGAGGTGTGAAAAACTGCACTTTATCATATGACGTAGCGTCTGAGAGTGTGATAACGCCATGTATTATTTTCAATAATCCACTAGTGGATTAAATATGTAAATTAGCTAGATACGTCCCGTAACGTTACATGTATGACGCCCTTAACGACGTCCCATTTACTAACGGAGGAATATTGACATTCTTGTTAACAATCGTGAATAAAATCTGTTTTAAATGTCATATGATAAATATAATCTTGCATTCGTGCTCATGTATTATTGAATTTATTAAACTCATTGAGAAAAAGGGATCAAATGCTCGGCAAAGCCTCGCATTTTATCCCTTTTCCTCAACTCGTTTAATAAATTCAACAATACATGAACACTCATGTAAGATCCTCTATATATCTCACAGATGTGTTATCATAATGGGTGCTTTTAAAATTAAATAACCATCATGAACACCCTCTAAACACCACTTTATATATAGAAACCTGGGGTATACAGGGGTAAACATTATTTTTCTTATTTCTGCTTCAAGACATAGGCTGTGGGCACTCGTTAGAATCGCATCAAAAAAGCGGTTCCAACAAGTGCCCAAAACCTGTGTCTAGAGCATTACAGAAGAAAAAAAAAATCATATTTTTTATCAGAAAAATGGCTGTTTTATAGGTATGTAAGAATGCACTGTATTACACAGTTTAGTAATCATAATGACTTATTCTGCTAAATGTTATAACCCCACCTTTAAAAACAGTGTAGGTCCAGATCAGATAGTGTCTCATCAGGATCTACACTGACCAACAAAGACATTATATCACATAATTTGATTGGTGGACAGTCAGCAAAGGGCATGATTATTTGATTTGATTGATTTGAGGTTTAACGTCCCTGTCAACACTGTAAAGGTCATTTTGGAGACGTTGCTTTCAATTTTGTGGGACTTTTACCCGACATTGAGATGAAATGACATCTCAAGCCCGGTCGCCTAATGAAACCAATAGGGTTTATTAGCATGGACGGTCCGCCCCGCACCGCGATTCCTGGACAGGCTTGGATCCTCTAAGCGGTGTACCAGTACTAGTGTGCGTGTCGGATTCAGCTCTGTGTGGAAGAATCATGCAGCCCATATATTTCTTCAAGCCCCTATGGGCGGGGCAGAAGGTCATGATTAAATAACTTATTCAGCAGGATACTGGTTAAAACTCACTGATTTAAAAGCTTCTTAAGGGGAACAGGAAAACCTGTACATTTTTTTTTTGCCATTTTTCAAAGGGAGACAACTTTCGGGACTTCCTGTTCAGTTTTCTATAAGCCCTGTCCCACTGAAAAAGGGGTCTACTCTTAAAGGACAGAATTTGCTTCTAGGAGCAAATTCTTTCCTTTAAGAGTTGACCCCTATTGACATGGGAGACAAAATTACTTTATCAGGAGTTGCCTCTCCTAAAGGTGTAAGGCAGACATGAAAGTTTTTGAGCAGAGATATACAGGCTGATGCAGGTCCTCACTGTATGCACATGCAACACAACTTCTTAACCCTTATCTTGCTGAATATTCATTTAAGCCACACCCATTTCTGTCTATCAACCAATCAAACTACTTGATGTAATTTATTGCTACAAATTCATAAACTGAATGCCAAACAGTGTAGATCCTGATCAGATGGCTTCTTCAGAAGCCATCTGATCTGGATCTACAGTGTTTGCAATGATAGGGGTTGTCGCGAACAGCAAGATAAGAGTTAATAACACTTACTTTCTTTGTTTCTTTGTTTGTTTTGTGTTTTTTAATTCTTTTGTTTTGCTTTGCTTTATTTAATTGCCCTTTGAAGATTATTTCACTGATTTGTGTGCAAACACCTCAAATTCATTACTGTTTTTTTATTTGTTTGTTTTATGGCCCTTTCTAAATTATTTCATTTTATTGGAGCTGATCTTTCATCAGAGCTGGACAAAAATCGGTGTACCCTGACCGTCGGTTTATAAAATTGTCTTCAAATGTACCTGAACGCAGCTTGAATCATTACGCAAACACGCCTATACAAATACATTGTCACCTTTATTGCCGAAAAAATGAAAATTTTATGATGAAAAATTGTGATATTTTTCTTATTTCTGCTAAAAATAAAGATTGGGGCACTCTTTAGAACCGCCTAACGAGTACCCACAATCTATATTTTAGAGCAGAAATAAGGCATATCCCCAGAAACCCCAGTTTTACTATATAAAAGTGGGGTTCAAGGGGGTCAAAATTATATAGACGTGTTTTCATGATGAGCAGATGGGAGACATAATTATTAAGAGTTAGGGCTCTGTAACCCACTAAGCCAAGGATGCCCAAAATTTAACTGCTGGGGTCCAAAGCCCAAAAAAGGTTAAATAACATGTATAGATTATATAGAAAAACAAAACTAAATATATTTATTGTTCTTGTAATGAACAGTGTTTTAATTATCATATAACATCGCGTCTGAGAATGTAATAACGCCATGTATTAAATTTGGCAAACCACTGGTTGAAAAAACAAATCAGTTAGATACATCCTGTAACATAACAGACATCACATTTACTAATGTCTGAATATTGACATTTTTATAAAAAAATCGTGAATTAAATGCATTTTAAATGACATATGATCTTGCATTCGTGTTTATGTATTAATAAATTTATTATACACATTGCGGAAAAAGGGATAAATTGCTTGGTGAAGCCTCACATTTTATCCCTTTTCCTCTACTCCTTCAATTAATTCAATAATACATGAACACTCAGGTACGATACTCTATATAAAGTGGTTCTAGTCAAAGACACATATTTGCTTGATATGTTTCACTTTGGCAACAAACGGAACTATATGAGATACAATGAAAAACACAATGAAAAACATATGTATGTAGGTATGTGAAACATATGTATGTATACGTATGTTACTCTATGTATTTGGGCAGACAGGCCTTAGAAAACAGTGTAGACCCAGATGAGACGCCGCAGAATGCGGCATCTCATCAGGGTCTACACTGTTTGCCACTCATCTAGCTATTCTTAGAAATAACACTGGATAGTAAATTGTACTGTTCAAATATTAGAACTAGTACAGTGAGGCGAGGTGTCCAAATAGTCAGGGTAAATAAGGAAACAAAAAATATTTGCAATATAGAGAAATCGCAAAAATAATAACATTGACCATTACATATAATAGAGACTGTTCTTAATGGAAAGAAGTTTGCCTCTAAGGAGCAAATTCTTTCCTTTAGGAGTAATCCAAATCTTGGAGAAAGATAATTTTACACAGATTTTCTTGTAGTATGTAATATTATTGAAATCAAGTAAAAAAAAAAAAGCATACTACATAGCAAATTGATGGGCAGCTCTCAACGGAAAGAATAGGAGCAAATTCTTTCCATTAATAGTAGCCTATATCTTGATATTACCTACATTTGTTCTTGATGTACTATCTTGTTGACTATGTAATTAGTCTTACTTTCTGGCTACACCACTGAAAATTATTTTTAGTCATGAGGTGCTCCAATTTCTGGATGAATTTGAACTCTTCCTTCTTAGAGCTTGGACACATCTACTCTTGTAAATAGGTGTTTAGTCAAAATGAGCCACATTATGGCAAACAGAGTAGATCTTGATTAAACAACTTCATATGATCAGGATCTACACTGTTTGCATATGTATCTGTATCAGTCTCCAGGGTTGAAAGAGTTATCCCATATATCCCTAGAGTAACATGAAAAGAAGGGTTGCCCACCCACCCACCCCCCCCCCCCACCCCCCAATCAGGGCTTGGAGAAATAGATTGGGCTGCAAAATGCTTACAAGCAGAGTTGATACCCAAGTATTGGTAGACCGCTTAAAAGGACTAAGCTTGCCCGGGCAAAGTAAAGCGAGTTTGACCATCCATGCATATAAACCCTATTGGGATTGAGATGTCATTTCATCTCGATGTAGGGTAAAAGTCCCACAAAACTGGAAGCAACATCTCCAAAATGACCTAAAAAGTGTTGAAGGAGAGGATAAACCTGAAATAAAAAAATCACATAAAAACAAGAGGACCAAGCTAGCTTGGTCCTGTATCGCTCACCTGAGCTAACAGATTCAAAGTTTAAGGAAGTGCCAACCTTTACTGAAGGCTTTATGGGAGGACATGGTGATGACAGGGTAAGCATTTTCTGAAAATCAAGTAGAATTTAACTCTATGATAAACAGGCTGACCTCACCGGTTTTCAAACTCATTCAAGCTTTTATTCCTGACTTGCTAAGAAGATCTGATCTAAACTGAAGTGGCTATGGTGATGACAAGTTCAAAAACAAGAGTTTTCAAACTCCTCCAAGCTTTCTGCCTGACTTCCTTGTTTGTAAGTTTCATGAAGATCCGTTCAAAACTAAAGGGGCAGCAGTGATAACAATGTCGAAAATAGGCATTTTCAGCAATCAAAGGCACGTCACTCTATGATAAATGTGCCGACTTGGCCGGTATTCGAACTCACCTGAGGTTTTATTCCCAGCCACCTTACATGTAAATTTTCAGAAAGATCCAATCAGACTTGGCCAGTATTCAAACTCATCCAAGATTTTATTCCCAGCCACCTCACGTATAAGTTTCAGAATGATCCGATCAAAACTGAAGGGGCTACGGTGATGATAAGGTCAAAATTTTGCCTTTTTAGCAATCAAAGGGATGTTACTCTAAAAAAAAAATGAGCCGACTTGGCCAGTTTTCGAACTCATCCGAGGTTTCATCCCCAGCCACCTTACATATAAGTTTCAGAAAAATCCGATCAAAACTGAAGGGGCTATGGTGATGACAAGGTCAAAAATCGGCATTTTCAGCAATCAAAGGGACATAAATCAATGATAAATGGGCCAACTTGGCCGGTATTCAAACTCATCCTAGGTTTTATCTCCAGTCACCTTACATATAGGTTTCAGAAAGATTCGATCAAAACTGAAGGGGCTACGGTGATGACAAGGTAAAAAATCGACATTTTCAGCCATCAAAGGGACATAACTATATAGTTAATGGGGCAACTTGGCCGGTTTTCGAACTTATCCAAGGTTTTATCCCTAGCCACCTTACATATAAGTTTCAGAAAGATCCGATCAAAACTGAAGGGGCTACAGTGTTGACAAGGTCAAAAATCAACATTTTCAGCAATCAAAGGGACCTAACTCTATGATAAATAGGCCACCTTTGCCGGTATGCGAACTCATCTGAGGCTTTATCCCCAGCCACCTTGCATATAAGTTTCAGAAAGATCCGATCAAAACTCAAAGGGCTACGGTGATGACAAGATCAAAAATCGGCATTTTCAGCAATTAAAGGGACGTTACTCTGTGATAAATGGACCAACTTGGCTGATTTTCGAACTCATCCGAGATTTTATCCCGAGCCACTTTACATATAAGTTTCAGAAAGATTCGATCAAAACTGAAAGGGCTACAGTGATGACAAGGTCAAAAATCAGCATTTTCAGCAATCAAAGGGATGTTACTCTATGATAAAAGGGCCGACTTGGTCGGTTTTCAAACTCATTCGAGATTTTATCCACAGCCACCTTACATATAAGTTTCAGAAAGATCCAATCAAAACTGAAGGGGCTACGGTGATGACAAGGTCAAAAATCGGCATTTTCAGCAATCAAAGGGACGTAACTCTATGATAAACCAGCGGACTAGGCCGGTTTTCGAACTCATCCAAGGTTTTATCCCCAGCCACATAACATATAAGTTTCAGAAAGTTCCGATCAAAACTGAAGGGGCTACGGTGATGACAAGGTCGAAAATGGGCATTTTCAGCAATCAAAGGGACGTAACTCTATGATAAATGGGCCGACTTGGCCGGTTTTCGAACTCATCCGAGTTTTTATCCCCAGTCACCTTACATATAAGTTTCAGAAAGATTCGATCAAAACTGAAGGCGCTATGGTGATGACAAGCATTTTCCCATAGTAAGTCTATGGGACCTTGTGGTTGCCATAGGAACCAAAGTTTTAGAGCGATTTCAAAAAAAAGTTTATGTCATCAATGCCCCACCAGAGGCATACTACAGGTGAGAAATGATTGAGATCAGCCTGCAGGATACAGAGATATAGCTGCTCAAAAGTGTGGACGGACGACGGACGGACGACAGACGACGTACGACTGACGACGGAGGACCCGCTATACTATAAGCTCCCCTGGAGCCTTCGGCCCAGGTGAGCTAAAAACACACACACACTGACAAGTGAACAAATCCCACAATCAGAAGACCAGATTGTTGCATCTAATCTGCTGAAAATACTAATACACAAAACGCACCCGCATTTTAGATTTTCAGATCTAAAAGCAAGCACCAAAAGCTATCTATAAGTCACCACTGTTAACCCGTTGCATGCAGTGAACCCCTAAAGGGGTATGGCCCAGATCAGTCTGATCGAGGCCTTCACTATTTGCTAACCAAAGTTTCTGTCAGAAATAGAATAAAAACAAAAAAATAGGTCTGATAGCCCTTATATGACAAATGAACTTGTCCAACATATAGCAATGAAAGAGTCTTTGCAGCCCGACAGGGATTTCTGTCTTCTGTTAAGTTCTCTCTTGTCACATCTCACACCTTGTAGCTTTCAACTTTCATGTTACCATACTGATCCTAAGTACAGTAGAACTTCGATGGCTCGAACACCGATGGCTCGTTTACCACGGATGTGTCGAACCCATTCTTGAGCCCCTAGCAAAATCCTCTACATAAGAAATAGTGGGGGATGATTTAGGAGACTTTAGAGTTTTATCTTGCCAATGTATGCTGTGTGTACTCATTAGAATCGCCTCGATGAGGCGATTCTAATGAGTACACACAGCATACATTTTCATTAAAGAACACCGAAAAGATGTCTAAAAGTATCTCGTTATATCTCCTGGCAGTCACCTCAGTGGCTCGAACTACCCCTGTCTCGAAAAGATTTTCGAGGTCCCAAAGGTGTTCGAGCCATTGAAGTTCGACTGTATTGGAAAAGACATGCCTTGAAAAACATCACAGACCCAGATCAGTCAGCTCCAGAAGTAGCAGTCTGATCAGGGTCTACACTATTTGCAATTTTGTCTGCACTTTTTGGACTCCTTGCTGACTCGTGAATCACATTTGTTAATTTTAATAGAAATACAGCAAGTCCTCAAGGCGTCTCCAATTTTTAGGATTTTTACGGAAGTCAAAAAGAAAATCCTACACCTGGCCCAAGTGTTCAAAATTAACGACATTGTTAGTTAACATATCGTTAAAACTTTATTTATTATGGCAAATATGCTAATATTTTTGCTGAAAAAATGTGAGCATCTTTTGCATTCATTTTTTCAGCAAAAATACAAAATTTTGAATATTAAACTTGCTAGAACAGTTAACAATATGACCACTAACCAGCTCATTAGGCTATCGATGGGTTGAACAACTGGCCCCTGATCATGGTCTACAGTGTTTACCATTCCTTCTGCATGCTTTGGAGTCCTTGCTTAATTGTGAATAATTTTTTTTTTAATTCTTTAAGAAATACAGCAAGTCCTCAAAGTGTCGACAATTTTTAGGATTTTTACAGAAACTAGAAATGTGTCCAGACGACACAGATGCCCCCGCCAAGGGCCCCGCCTCACCCCGAAAATCCATGTTGCAACAAAATTTTCTAAGTGTGTGACCTTGTCATCAGGAACATTTGTGAGAAGTTATATTGAAATTGGTGAAAAAATGTAAGCGCTAGAGTAATGACAAAGTTTTTCTACAAATAGCCAAAGTGACCTTGACCTTGAAAGTCGAACTCGCTCGAGGTATTGTCATAAGGAACATTTGTGTGAAGTTATATTGATATCAGTGAAGAAATGTAGTCGCTAGAGCGATGACAAAGTTTTTCTGAAAATAGCCACAGTGACCTTGACCTTGAAAGTGGAACTTGCTAGAGATATTGTCATAAGGAACATTTGTGTGAAGTAATATTGAAATTGGTGAAAAAATGTAAGCGCTAGAGCAATGACAAAGTTTTTCTAAAAATAGCCACAGTAACCTTGACCTTGAAAGTCAAACTCGTTCGAGGAATTGTCATAAGGAACATTTGTGTGAAGTTATTTTGAAACCAGTGAAGAAATGCAGGCGCTAGAGCGAAGACAAAGTTTTTCAAAAAATAGCCACAGTGACCTTGACCTTGAAAGTCAAACTCGTTCGAGGTATTGTCATAAGGAACATTTGTGTGAAGTTATATTGAAATCAGTGAAGAAATATAGACGCTAGAGCTATGTTGTGCCCGGGGATAATTAAAAATTTTTAAGTCTGTGACCTTGACCTTGAGCTCATGGGCATGGGTGGGGGTATCGCTGAATAAAATGGAGAGGTATCTAAAATCATATCAAATATCAACTCAATCCATCGCACGATTTGGAAAATATCAACTCTTAAAATATCTAATTAAAAATTTCTAAGTCTGTGACCTTGACCTAGAAGCCATAGGCATGAGTGGGGGTATTGCCAAATAAACATTTGGACCTGTATCTATCATCATAGCATACATAAGCCAAATCCATAATATAGTTTGGAAAATGTGAGATATTTAAAATCTTTCACATTAAAATTGTCTAAGTCTGTGACCTTGACCTTGAGGTTATAGGCATGGGTGGGGGTATTGCTGAATAAAACATTGTACCTATATCTATCATCATATGAACCAAAGCCATCATAAAAGTTCAGGTTCTACCAGGTACAAATACCTTAACTGGAGTCTTTAACATGGGAAATTTCTAAGTCCATGACCTTGACCTTGACGCCATGGGCATGGGTGGGGGTATCACTGAATGAAACTTTCGTTCTATATCTATAATCATACCAAATATGAACCAATTCCATCAAATGGTTTGGAAAATATGAGTTCTAAAATATTCAAGTCTACCTGTTACAAAAACCTTAACCTGAGTCTTTAACATTGAAAATTTCTAAGTCTGTGACCTTGACCTTGAGGTCACAGGCATGGGTGGGGGTATTGCTTAATAAAACTTTGGACCTATATCTATCATCATACCAAAGATGAACCAGTTCCATCAAATGGTTAGGAAAATATGAGTTCTAAAAGTTCAGGCTCTACCTCTTACAAAAACTTTAACCTGAGGTTACAGGATCACGTACGTACGTACTTACGTACGTACGTACACACACACGTACAGACGGACGTACACATGTACGCACGTACGCACGTACGGAAAACCCAAAAACTATATGCCCCCGGCATCATATGATGCGGGGGCATAAAAAGCCAAAAAGAAAAACATACAAAACATCTGGGCCCAGTTGTCCAAAACTAACTAGAGCTATCACTAAAGGTGATGAATACCCCCACAAAAACTGCCTTGATAGTACAACAGCGGCATTTTGCAATTTTTTCACTTGAAAGGGGCCATAACTATGTTGAAAATTGACGAATTGTAGTGGAAATCGAACTTGACCTGTATTTTATGATGTTTCATCAGTGTAACAAAAATTATAAAAATTGGTGAAGCGCTTTTTGAGTTATCGTCTGGAAATCAAGTCAACAGACCGACCGACAGACAGACCAACAAGCTCACTCCTATATACCCCCACAAATTTCATTTGTGGGGGTATAATAACGTTGTTAGTTAACGTAACATTAAAACTTTGAACATTTATTATGGCAAATGTGCTAATATTTTTGCTGAAAAAATACCAAAATTTTGAATATTAAACTTGCTAGTTCACAATATGACCACTAACGAGCTTGTTAAGCTAACGATGCTTTGAAAAACTGGCCTCTGGGTACAGATGTTCAAAACAAACATTGTACCGTATTTATCATAAATATCCGCACACCTCAACTCCTTTCCATACTTGTTCTAAAATTTAAATAAGTACAATTTACTACCCGAAGTTGTGTTTAAATATAGCAGGATGAATGGCAAACAGTGTAGACCCTGATGAGATGCCACATCCTGCCACGTCTCATCTTGGTCTGCACTGTTTGCTCAGGCCTGTCTGTCCGAATACACAAGGTTAATATGGTAAGTTGACATTATGTTGAAACATTCATCATTTGATATGACAAATATGCTAATACACCGTCTGCTTAATGCAATAATGTTGTAAGTGCAAAATGGCAACTTTTCAGGAGAGACAAAAAACTGTTTTATTAAAGAATGGCATAGAAAACCATACTATAAGCTGTTTTCTTAACTTCATGGCGATTTCTTTCATTTGTGTGTGTGGTTTATTGTTGAATAAATGGCATTTGAAAAAGAAATATTTAGCATTTAAGGTGTAGCAAAACATGAGCAGCATAAGGTCCAAAATCTTAAGAAACTAGGGCAACTTGAACCTACAATTAATAAATTGATTAGAAATGTAAGTTAATACTTTGTTTACTTCCAAGTCACGTTTCTAATAATTTCACTAATTTATTTTATCAAAAACTAATTAAGTTGTTTACTTTTAAGTTACATTTACAAATTAAAAAGAGATTAAATAATTATTTTGTTTATACTAAAGTCATGTTCCATGAAATTACTTGATTAACATCAAACAGGAATTGATGAAAGGGTGTGTTTTAATTTCACAGTAATTGATTTTTAATAGTTTTTGGGTGGGTTTTAATTTCACAGTAATTAACTTTTAATACATTTTGGGTGTGTTTTAATTAACTCATTTACATAGTGGGTTATTCGGTTAAGTGGGTGACCGACCTTGTGAGTCATGGAACACTATATAAGCAGGTTGCTCTAGGTTCAAGTGGGTAGTTCTTTAGTACTTCTTTGATAGATGTTTAGAAGTTTGTCGGAAACAATAAAATATAAAAACATTAAACTACTCCAGACTTTAGAAAACGTTTTGTCTTTCCTTTTATATTATACCCCTTAGTGTTATACTGAGGAGGGAGTATAAACTTTTGGTGCCGTGACCAGGATATTAATTAAAACAAATTAGTAAAGACGTCAAAAATAAAAAAATAAAAAGTCAAAAATAAAAATGGGACGTTATAAAATCGAACGGGTTGATACGTTGGAACATCGAAGTATTGAAGTGGAATAAAAGAAGACAAGGGGACAATCATATTTGTTAAACAGCCAGAGAACTATACTGGGACTAATACCAATCAAATACACTATACGATGACAAGAGTTTTCGACCAGGAACTGAACCTTGTTACTGATGACACTAACAGTCTTTCAGTGGAGCAGGACAAGCTATTTTAAACATTGTTTGGTGGCGTTTATAATAGTTTCACCAGCGTGGACAGTCTCACACCATCCACATTTTCTAGGATAGTCTAACACCAGTATCTTCTTGGACATTTGTACATCATTAATCTTCTGGGATATATTTGCATCATTTACCTTCTGGGACAGTCGGATAAGCAACAATCTGTAAACAACGAGGTGGAAAAGACAACTTCTTCGAGATTGTGCATCCAGATTGACATTACCAGTGTTATTAACATTTATGTGTTCTGAATAACCGAAAAGTGGACTTTTAAAACGCAGGGTAAGTGAATTTTGTATTCTTCTTTCTGAACCACTAAAATGGCTGATCAGGATATTGGGGCAGTATTTAATAATTTAGCCACTCAAATGGCTAATGTTTCATCTGCAGTTGGGGCACAGGGGATTGCTCAGGTTGTAAAACCTTTTAATGGTGACTCCAAAGAATTTAAAGCATGGATAAAATCAATTGAAAAATATGCTATTTTAACTGGGGTAGGTGCTGACCGCATTAAAATGATAGCTTATCAATCAAGTCGAGGGGCTGTAAGTGATTTTATTCAGAGATATTTGCATGACCATCCAGCAAATAATTGGGATCAATTGAAAGCAGAGTTAAGTGGTAGATTTGCTGAAATTACTGACCCTCAACATGCCTTTACACTCTTGCGTAAAGTTAGGCAGAAACCTGATGAGAATGTGCAGCTTTATGCTGAAAGGCTCTTAGCTCTTGCAGAAGAGGCCTTGTTGATCCAACAGGCTGGCATACAGCCTATTCAAACTCAGTTAATAGGATTTTTTATTGACGGTTTAGCCTATGATTACTTGAAAATTAAAGTTATGCGTGACAATCCTGCAACATTGGCTGATGCAGTCAATATTGCCATGAATGAGCAAAACTTAAGGAGGAGGTTTGACCTGCGCAAAGGTCAACCAAATGAGACTTTTAATAAAAAAGTTGAACCCATGGAAGTAGACTATTATAGACCAGATAAACGATGCTTTAACTGTCACAAAAAGGGACATCTGGCAGCGAGGTGCAAGGCTAAGCAGATAAACAGTGTCCAGAATGATAGACAGACTGACAGACGGTTTAGACTGCCGGGACAGTCAGACAGACCAAATAGACAACCTGACAAAAGGCAGGTAATTTGTTGGAAATGTGGCAAAAGAGGTCACTATAAAAGGGAATGTAGGGAGACAAGGCAAAATAATGTTGCCGATAATCAGTCTAATAATCAGGAAAACTAAAACTCTCCTTTCATGAGGAAGCCAATGGAAGGGGAAACAAAATGCCGGTATACAAAATTGCATTAGCAGGTAATCCAAATTCTTGTATGATTAAAATAGGGAAAACTAATTTTAGAACACTTGTTGATTCAGGAGCAGAGGTGTCATTAATGCATCAAAGAGTTTTTCAAAATCTAAAACACAAACCTCAATTAATTCGGAAAAGGGTGCACTTACAATCCGTAAATGGAAATTCTCTGAAAGTTATTGGTTGCACTGATATCAACTTTGAGATGAGAGGATTAAAGATGACTCAAAGATTTTATATTGTAAAAGATTTGAATAGAAATTTTATTTTAGGTAGGGATTGGTTAACAGAAAATGGGGTTCGTTTATATTTTGATCTTGGTTGCTTAAGGGTAGGAAAAATATATGTACCCCTTGAAGAGGATATCCATATTGCTTCCATTGTCAGGCTTGCACGTACAGCCGTTTTAAAACCGCAGACAACAAATATTTGTTCTGGTAATATAAAATATATATCTGAACTAAATGAAACCAAATTATACGAAATTTCATCAATCGAAAATGGTTATATAGGAACAGAACCAGGTCTGATGGTAGCCAATACTGTTGTTAAACCAAATAAACAAAGGAAGTTTCCTGTCATGATTGTAAACAATACTAACAGAACCCTTAAACTTAAAAAGGGCTGTGTTATTGGAAAAGCCGAATTGGTGTATGAGCAAAATATGGTTAGTGTTAAAGATAAAATACAAGCAACTAAAAGATGTACAAATCAAACAGATAATGTCAGTGAAGTTAATGCACCTGATAAACATAAACCAACTATAACAAAATTACTTAAGAAAAATCAAGACTTATTTGCTGCGAAAGATTCTGATTTGGGGCATACTGACACTGTAAAGATGAAAATAAATACTGGAGATAATTCTCCAATCAAATTAAGGCCCTATAGAACACCACTGAATAATAGAATAATTGTTGATCAAGCAATTGATGAGATGCTTGAGGCTAAGATCATTTCAAGATCTAAGTCCCCATGGAGCTTCCCAGTTGTAATTGTTGACAAAAAGGATGGTTCCAAAAGATTTTGTGTTGACTTTAGAAAACTCAACAAAATTACAAAATTAAACTCTTATCCACTACCACTGATTGATGATATGCTTGCTTTATTAGGAAATGCTAAATATTTTACATCGTTAGATCTAAAAAGTGGCTACTGGCAAGTGTTAATGGAGGAAGAGGACAAAGAAAAAACTGCTTTTGCTTGTCATAGGGGATTATTTGAATTTAATGTAATGCCTTTTGGTTTATCAAATGCACCAGCAGTATTTCAAGAGCTCATGTCAATTGTTCTACAAGATCTTGATAAATTTGCAGTGGCATATTTAGATGATATTTTGATTTATTCCTCATCCTTAAATGATCATTTAAGTCACATTCAGCAAGTCTTTGATCGATTGCGACAACATGGCCTTAAATTAAAGTTAAAAAAATGTCACTTCTTACAAGCTGAAACTAATTATTTAGGATTTATCATAAACCAGAATGGAATAAAACCTGATCCTAAGAAAGTAGAAGCAATAGCATCGGTGTCTGCGCCTACAAGTGTACGGGAAGTACGGGGTTTTATTGGTATGTGTAGTTATTACAGAAGATTTATTCCCAATTTCTCTGAAATAGCTAAACCTATAATAGCCTTAACCAAGAAGTATTCAAAATTCAAATGGACTGACGATTGTCAGAGAGCATTCAAATATTTAAAGGATAGTTTGACAGTGATACCTCATTTGGCATATCCAGATGTAAATAAGCCATATACGTTATACACAGATGCTAGTCAATCATGCATCGGTGCCTGTCTCACGCAGCCATGCTGTGAAGGAGAAGAGGTAATTCCTGGTATCAAGACAGAAAAACCGATTTATTATCTATCTCATAAGCTAAGTGATACTCAAACAAGATGGTCTACTATCGAAAAGGAGGCTTTTGCTATTCACTATGCTCTACAAAAACTTGATCACTTTTTGCATAATGCCGAATTTACAATCCGAACAGATCACAAGCCATTAAAATATATTTTAGAGGCTCCAATGCAAAACAAAAAGATCCAACTTTGGGCTCTTGGTTTATCTGGTTATAACTGCAAAGTGGAATATATATCTGGACCAGAAAACACTTGTGCTGATTTACTTTCTAGACTTCCAGATGATCAGAAAAACTCAAAGTCAGAGACTGACAATGAGCCCGACATAAATGACAATATTTATGAAATAAATGTTTTCAATTCAAATAGATTTGATACCAGAGAATATGCCAGTTGCTCTGTGGCAGATGAAAATCACAAAGGAAAACCAAGTGTCGATATTCCAGATTTGAATATCACTGTTGAGCAAGATAACGATGAAGAAATAGTAGAAATAAAGACAAATTTGTCTAATGGTAAATCAACTAAAGGGACAGAAAAGAACTATATTGTCATTGACCAGGTACTGTATTATATTTCCAACCCGAATGATGAGCCCACTTTGAGATTATATATCCCTGAGCACTTAAGGGATAGGGTTGTGAAACAGTACCATGATGACAATGGACATATGGGCATTGATAAGACCTTTGATGCCATCCGTCAAAAGTATTTTTGGCCAAATCTATATAAAAACCTCTATGAATACATATCAAGTTGCGTCACATGTCAAACACGTAGTATGAAGAAAATAAAACCAAGTTTACAAGAAACAGATATTCCACCTTATCCATTTGCAAAATTAGGATTAGATCTGTCAGGGCCATACCCTACAACAATGTCAGGAAACAAATACATTATTGGTTTCATTGATCTATATAGTGGTTGGCCTGAAGCTTTTGCTGTACCAGATAAAAGTGCAGAGAACATAGCACATTTGATAATTGAAGAAATCTTTCCTAGGTTTGGGGCTCCTTTACAGATCATATCAGATAACGGCACTGAAAATGTAAATAAAACTGTAAAACAGGTCCTAGAAACATTAAATATACATCATGTAACAACTTCATTTTATCATCCACAAGGAAATGCTAAAATCGAAAGATTTCATAGAACTTTACATGACATATTAGCTAAGAAATTGAAAGATAACACAAATACTTGGGACATGTATCTCAATCAAACCTTAGCTGCAATTCGCTTTAATATCAATGAGTCATCCCACTTTAGTCCATTCTTCCTGTTGTACAACAGAGATGTGGTGTTACCCATTGATAATCTTCTAAAACCACGTAAAAAGTACCATGGCGAGGAAATGCATAAAATAGCACTTGAACAACAACATAAAGCATTCACATTAGTTCATCGAAATCTAAAACAGGCAAAGAAAAGGCAAGCAAAATATGCTGACAGAGGTAGTAAAGATATTAAATTTGAAGTAGGGGATCCTGTTTATTACAAAAACCATTCAAAGAAAAGTAAACTTGACAATAATTGGAAACCATACTATCGTGTTATCAAAATCCAGTCCCCAACATCATGTGTGATACGAAATCAACTTGATGGCACAATTGTAAAAGTTCATGTGGAACATCTAAGAAAAGCAAATTTAGATAATTGGGAAATTCCCAAGGATAACTTAGGTAAGCCATCTAGAAAAGCTACCTATGTTGTCCCACCGGAAAGTAGAAGTACAGACGGTGAAGATTCAGATGACACAGAATCAAAGAATGCACTTGCAAAACTTGCAAGGAAATACAGAAAGGAAAATGACAATTCAGAGGAAGAGGATAATATACCTCTTATGGAATTATCCAAACGACTTAAACAAAGGAGTTTCTCTGAAGCTGATGCAGAAGACACTTCTGACACTGAATTAATCAATCAAGACATTCAGTCGCCTGAATCTCTGAGTGAGGTTTCGGATGATGCAATGTCTGTCAATGAAACAAGTTATAAGCCAAAACGACTTAAAGTAGGTCGAAGAAATAAAATGAAACTACTGTTGCGATCTATAGCTGGCATTTTATAAAGGCTTCATGGGTACCCATAGTATAAATAATGATAGGTGTATGTGTATATATTTTCAGGACTAACGTTGACATAAGGAAATGTATTGTTCTATCTTGCTACTCCTCTTGGGCTGGACATCTGCATTACATATGCATGAAAATGTCATATTTAACCAGGTTAATGAGATAGTATTGACAAAATCTAAGTGGCTTATGACCATAGTTGTTGACCTCGATTCATATCAGAACTTTCTAGACAAACTGTCGACTGACATCGACGACGCAAGCGCATTAGCTGAAATAGTAATTAAACGGTACACAAAAGATGGTCATGATAATTATAAAGCTACCTTTAAATCTCTCCACAATGAAGTGCTTGCATTAAAGACGACCTTTGACAACATCTTGGACAGTTATATTGATTTTAGATCCTTAAGGAATAAAAGATCTATTCTTCCTTTGGGAGGGGAAATTTTAAATTTTTTATTTGGCACTGTGTCTCAGGACCAGATTGATGTTATTCAAAGAAATATCAACCACCTTTCAGCTAATCAACAAAACATTGTTCATGTTTTAAAAGAAAGTATTTCACTTTTGAACTCTTCCAGAATGGAAATTGCTGTTAATAGACACTCAATTAATGACATTCTTTCCACGCTGTCAGATATTGATATTAAAATAAATAATGTTACTGATGCCATTGAGAAGCGATTTGTTGAAATGGAAAATTTCATAAAAATGTATTTACAACTTGACCTGATAACTGAAGAACTAAAACAGGTAACTCAAAGAGCACTTTGGACACTGCAGCATCTAAAATTAAAATTAAACATGCTGTCAAGTGAAAGGCTTTCACCTTCGGTAATTGCTCCTGCAATGCTGAGGAAAATTCTTCTTGAAATAGAAAACAAGTTGCCACGGTCATTAAGGTTGCCAGATAATCCAAATAAAACCTTATGGAAATAT
Organism: Lucinisca nassula; assembly: GCA_963580285.1. Taxonomy (NCBI): domain Eukaryota; kingdom Metazoa; phylum Mollusca; class Bivalvia; order Lucinida; family Lucinidae; genus Lucinisca; species Lucinisca nassula. The sequence continues at coordinate 119,510,169 of OY757024.1, forward strand.
TACAAGTATTTGACTTGCAGTACAATAGTTAGGGATAAACAGATACTCATTGTAGTGTCTATCCCATTATTGGACTTGAGCAGTACATATGAAGTTTTTAATGTTCATAACTTACCGCTTCTTTTTATGAACCAAACAAAGGGAGTAATCCAATCGACAGAGATGACTGCACAGTTAGAAATAGAAGCTCATTCTATTGCTATTAATGTTGAAAGAACAAAGTACATTTTACTTGATAAGTTTGAGACTCACCACTGCTCTAATCCTTGGCTAAACTATTGTCAAATTCAGAGTCCAATATACCCTGTTAGTCTAAATAGACTATGTGTGGTCTCACTATTTTTGAAACATGATACTAACATAAAACAATACTGTAGAACTAAAGTTAATTTCAGGTCACATCTCCCTGTCGCGGAATTTATTGGTCATGGGAAATGGGCTGTAGCCACAAGCAAACTTCTTAAATTCTCCATCGTATGTCAAAATACTAGCAAAAGTATGTCAGAAATACAAATAGAACCTCCTCTTGGTATTATATATTTGAATACATTCTGTTTAGCCGCAAATAGGCATCTCTCACTAACCTCACCTTTTGATGGAAGGAGTCAATACTATATACATGATAAATTTCTTGACCTGATTGGATCATATCTTAATGTTTCTGGATTGCATCTCTGGGAGCCATTTCATAACTCTCTTTCAAATATTACAAAGATTAACATCCCTAAAGAACTTGAGGAAATAAAATACATGCCTATGAATAGGCTTATTCAAAGGCTACAATCAGTAAATATGGTTCCAACTGAGAGCAAAGGGTGGTCAACTTGGGTCTATCTATTTATTGGAGTCATCAGTGTTATAATCTTTGGAATAATAATAGTCATTTATCATAAATATTCTGATCAAATCAAAACATACTGGTTAGCCATTAGAGGTGGTAACGAAGGGAAGAACACGAAACGATCTTTACCCAGTTCCTGTGAGTTGGCGGTGGAAGAATCCACAAGTATGAATAATACTAATCGGAAGGTTTATCCGACGCCAAAGACAAAAGAAGAACATACAACGACAGAGGAAAGAACACATACAATAGACATTTTAAGTATGAAATAAGAAAAAAAACGTGAATAATAAAGACTAGAAACACTTGTTTTTATTGTATATAGAGTTTGTCACTATAAGTGTGTATTTTTGTGTTTGTTAATTGGTGTTATGTAAATTTATTCATGTTCTTAGATTAGTTTGATTACATTAATTGAGTTTAAATTAAATCAATTAAAATTAGCATAAAACCAGGCAATTTAGAATAATTACTTAATTTAATTTGCTGATAATTTGGGATATTAATACAATATAAGAGAATACTTGTGAAAAAGCTTAGCAGTTTTGAAAAGCATTTTAACCAGTAGTATATTTTAAAAAAAAAAACATGGAGGAAATTATATGCAGTGAAATAAGGAAAAATATTGTAGAAGTGTTAAATAGATCTAGTGACAGTGAACATAGATGTCTAACAGGGAAATTTTGCATTATCGCGTTAATAAGACATTTTGATAGAGCCTATAGGGATTTATTCGATAAAACAAGACAGTCAAACTTAGAGCCTTTATTTTTCGGACTATTGTATTGTTATTTCAGAAATCAGGGAATGTCCCATGAAAATTCGTTAAAAGAATCTAATGTTGCAGAACTAAATAATAAAATGGGGAAAATTGGGACATATTTAAGGACATTCCAGAAACTTTGGAATGAATTTATTGAGGGGGCGAAAAAACTGTCATTAGGAAAGTCAGCCAGTAATCCAATAATTATAGAGGACAGCGATGACAGTGACTATAATGAGTCCGATATGGAGGATACCACTGGCGGGGTAAGAATTTAAGTTGAATGATAATTGTTATTAAAGGAAAATATTACTCTATTATTTCCTCCATGGTAGCATGTGTAGTATCATGTGTAGTTATGTAATTTTGTGCCATATGCTGCTGCTGTTCATTGTGTTTTATATTTAGGTTTTGCTAGAATCTTTTAGAATTTTAGCTTATAGTTAAAATTCTTGAGGATGGAAGCAGTGTAGCAAAACATGAGCAGCATAAGGTCCAAAATCTTAAGAAACTAGGGCAACTTGAACCTACAATTAATAAATTGATTAGAAATGTAAGTTAATACTTTGTTTACTTCCAAGTCACGTTTCTAATAATTTCACTAATTTATTTTATCAAAAACTAATTAAGTTGTTTACTTTTAAGTTACATTTACAAATTAAAAAGAGATTAAATAATTATTTTGTTTATACTAAAGTCATGTTCCATGAAATTACTTGATTAACATCAAACAGGAATTGATGAAAGGGTGTGTTTTAATTTCACAGTAATTGATTTTTAATAGTTTTTGGGTGGGTTTTAATTTCACAGTAATTAACTTTTAATACATTTTGGGTGTGTTTTAATTAACTCATTTACATAGTGGGTTATTCGGTTAAGTGGGTGACCGACCTTGTGAGTCATGGAACACTATATAAGCAGGTTGCTCTAGGTTCAAGTGGGTAGTTCTTTAGTACTTCTTTGATAGATGTTTAGAAGTTTGTCGGAAACAATAAAATATAAAAACATTAAACTACTCCAGACTTTAGAAAACGTTTTGTCTTTCCTTTTATATTATACCCCTTAGTGTTATAAAGGGTTGATACACCATTTCTGCGCTGAGTGTTTTTGGTGCAAAAATGGTGTAAGTGCATTCAGTGCTAAAACTGTAAATGCACAAACCTTATTTCTTTGCCTTTTAAATGGTAAAGCAGTAAATTAAAGGCACTGGGTAGGTAATAGGTCACATTTTATACATTCTGCATGGTACTTACATGCTTATTCTGAAATATCAAGCAGCAGGATCCAATATTTTTGAGGTATTAAAAAACTTTGTGCAAAAATGGGTAAGTGCACTTACACTGTTTTTGCGCCAACTTTTTTTCTACAAGTCAGAGCAAAAACGGTGTAACTGACAAAAAAATTCCAAAATGCTGAAATAAATCATGATTTAGGCAGAATCCAGCTGTAGTACTTATTTATCAAGTGTGTCAAGTCCTAAGACACCCATTTATGCAAAAAAACTATTTTGGCCAAAATGTCAGTTACACCTTTATTACATGCACTCAGCAGACAACATGTTCTTTTGTTGACAACAAATGAGTAGCTTTGGCATGTGTGTTGCATGGGAGGAACATTTTGTTTTAGCAAAAATATCTGCAGTGTCCAGACCATTAACTCTTATCCTGTTGTTCACGACAACCCTTTTCTTTGCAAACAGTGTAGATCCAGATCAGTTGGCTTCTGAAGAAGCCATCTGATCAGGATCTACACTGTTTGACATTCAGGTTTTTGAATTTGTAGGAATAAATTACATCAAGCAATCTGATTGGTTCAAAGTCAGAGATGGGTGTGGCTAACATGAATATTCAGCAAGAGAAGGGTTAAGGGTTAAACTGTGCTCAAACTCTCATGTGATTCCCTCTTATGACCCTTACATTATAGTGTCAGCGAAACGATAAAAAAGGACAGAGATTCAATGTTGTTTTAACCCTGAGCGACTAAAATTATGGAAGAGCTTTAACCCTTGTTGTACCATATGCCCATAGGGGCTTGAAGAAATATATGGGCTGCATGATGCTTCCACGCAGAGCTGAATCCGGCCCGCACACTAGTACTGGTAAACCGCTTAGAGGATCTAAGCCAGTCCAGAAACCGCGGTGCGAGGCGGACCGTCCATGCTAATAAACCCTATTGGTTTCATTGGGTGTCAGGGCTTGAGATGTCATTTCATCTCAATGTCGGGTAAAAGTCCCACAAAATTGGAAGCTACGTCTCCAAAATGACCTTTACAGTGTTGACAGGGACGTTAAACCTCAAATCAAACAAACAAACAAGTACCATATGGAATCTTTACCTTATATATAGCAGGAGTCCATCACAAAATTTAGGGATGTCAGGTTGTGTTTTCTTCAAAATTTATTTGGAAAATGGCTGAACTCTTTGTAAACAGTGTAGGCCCTGATCAGACACGGCATTCTGCCAAATACCCATTTTGGGGTTTTCAGGTACAAAAAGGGTTCACAGTGTTAACTTCAAGTGGAGTTTTATTGCAGTTTTGCCCTGTGCATTCATTTCTGATAATAGTAACAATACAGTCCAACTTTTTATGCCTCAAACATAATAGGGGCCATGAAACGCTGTTCAAGGGTAGTTAGAGCCACCGGTCAAAAGAAGTTTAGGGATATCTTGGCGATATTCTTTAACCCATTTCAGACTGGAAACCCTTAAATGTGTACCATGGCAAACAGTGCAGGCCCAGATCAGACGCCGCAGAATGCGGCGTCTGATCAGGCCACCACTGTTTGCAAAAAGGTAAGCCCTTTCTCAAATAAATTTTGAAGAAAACACAACCTGACACCCCTTAATTTTGAAATGAACTCCTGGTATATATATATAAGGAGGAAGATTCCAATTGGTACAAAAAGGGTTAAAATAAAATTTGTCATGTGTTCTCAGCCAGGGGATTCTAATGAGTACACACAAAATACCATTTTCAAGATAAAATACAAAATTCTCTGTACATGATTCCAAACATATTAATACATGTATCTGAAGTTATGGAAATTTCTCCAAGGGACTTGATAACAGGTTTTATGGTGACTTAGCATATAAATTCAGAAAAATATATAACCACAATGACTTCAGCACCCAATTTCGTAAAATCATTCTTCGATATAAAAAGATTGGGTACAACATGGATATTATACGACAGACTGCATGCATGGTAGTTAACCCAATCACGGTTGGCAACTTTGCTTCCCACTTTAATTGCACGCCGGTGGATCAGGCCTCAGATTCTATGACGGCTCCAACGTAAAGGCTTATTGAAAATTACAGAGATAATGCTGGTTGGTGCCTGATGCTCTGTCTCTGGTCGGGCTCATCGGAGTCTAACTGTTGGTTTTCTTTTGCTCCAGCATTTCAGTGGTTTCTTGCTGCCGAGTCCTCACCGTTGTCTCACCTCTGTGGTTCTTTGATTTCTGTGTTCACGGAGATGTTGCACTGATGAGTTAGGAGGCCTTCATGCGGACTGAACAAATTATTTGTCTAAATCGCGACGGAAGTAAGGGCGAGGATTGTGGCCACGTAAAATCGATTTAAGCCCCCCAGTGGAAATCTTCCACTGACCGTTCCAAGGCGGCTCTTCTGTGGCGATTTATTTATGTTGTTGTTTGTTACTTACTGTGTGTATCACTTGTGTCTTTTGGTTTTGGATGGCCATATGGCCATTTTGTGGGAAAGTAACTGTCCTTATGGCCTTCCTTTGTTTAGGTTTCCATTATGGTCTGGTCGCTTAATGTTTGTATTTCTTTCCCTTTGGTGTCTTTTATGGGTGGAGTAAGTTAATTGTATCAATTCCTGATCTTTGTTTTACTTCTACTTTGAAAACAGCCGTAGTAAGGAGCCGTAGATGATTCACTGTAATAATAAATCACCATATTTGCATTATTTGCTGGCTCCCAGCTTGCACATTGTCAATATTGGAAAAACACGTAACCAGACCCCCCCTGACCTTTCAAGGTCAGGGGGGTCTGGTTACCTGTTTTTCCAACACTGATAACCTTCAGACTAGGAACCAGCAGATAATGCAAATAAGGTGAATAATAATACAAAATGAGCTGGTACCCATCCTGTAAACTAGTCCATGAAATGAACATCCTGGAATTCGGAGAAAAGTCAATGAAGCAGTTCTAACCAGCACAAAAACCCTGTTTTGAGAAGAAATAGGAAAAATATAACAATTTTTCATCAGAAAAATAACCATTTTGGAGATATGAAATAATGCAATATGTCGCATGTACATGTTATCGTAATGCTACACAAACTCACAAAGACCTTCGCAATTAAGTAAAGATTTGAATCAGCCTCAATATTTACGCAGTCAAATCAAAGTCTTCACTTCGCATGAGTTTCCCATTACAATAACACATCTATACAGGCAGATCTCGTTATTTCAAACAAAAGAATGAGTACAAATTCTTCAAGAAAAAGTTCGCTTTTCAAAGGTAAAGCATATAAAACAAAACAACAAACTACAGTGCTAATTCAGATAGTTTCAACCCTTTCAGCCGGCCTCGGTAGCTCAGTCGGATGCGCATCTGACTGGTGATCAGGAGGATGCGGGTTCGATACCTGCCAGGGTCGGCAACATTCTTTCGTGGAGATTGATCATGAAATCTTTTCTACGGTCATTCTCTCCCTTCCGTCTATTCAAGAAGGGCAGTTGTCATTTTCTGGCAAAAGTATGTGCACTGTACTGGTTAACTGCTTACGTATAAGCCTGTCAAGGAAACGTGTGGATAGTTAAACTGACTGACTAAAAAATGACCTAAATAGTGTTGACTGGGCCATTTAACTCCAAAACAAACAAATCAACCCTTTCAACACTGAAGCTTGATACAATTTTTTTTCTTGCATACCTACTAGATAAGGAAATCCATAGTTTCAACTTGGGATAGAATATAAGAATCTTATATGGGTGTGAGGGGTGGATGGAAAAATCCGTCCCGTGGGTCACTGTCTGGCATCACGAGGCTTGCAGACTGCAGCATAAACAAGATGTGTTTGTGAAACATGAACATGTCCCCGAGCATTGTCATTTTTTTCAAAGTTGGTCACAGTTTAAAGTCAAGGTCAAGATTTTTGGTTTGAGTGGGAAGCCCTTGGCACAAGGAACTTAATACCAAATATGAAGGCTCCATCTTAAACGGTTCGAAAGTTATGAACAATAATATTTTTTTCTTTAAAGTATGTCATAGGTCAAGGTCACAGGTCAAAAAATTGTGCATGAATGTAAAGCTCTTGTCACAAGGAACCTACATGCCAAATATGAAGGCTCTATCTTAAATGATTCCAAAGTTATAAACAATTTTATTTGTTCTTTTAAGTAGGCCAAAGGTCAAGGTCATGGTAAAAAAAAATTGCATGAATGTAAAGCTCTTTTCACAAGGAACCTACATGCCCAAAATAATCATCTGCCTAGCAATATAGGACTTGACATTTCATGTGAATCATCTGCCCAGCAAAATAGGACTTGACATTCCATATGAATCATATGCCCAGCAAAATAAGACTTGTTTCATGTGAATCAGCTGGCCACCAAAATAGGGCTTGACATTCCATATGAATCATATGCCAATCAAAATAGGACTTGACATTTCATGTGAATCATTTGCATAGTAAAATAGGACTTGACATTTCATGTGAATCATGAAATGTCAAGCCTTATTTTCACTGAAAATAAGAAAAGATACTTTTGAAATGATGTCTGCTTAATGTGTTTTGCACTTAAAGGATTAAGAGGAGAGCCTTATTTTGGTGGATCTCCGTTAACAGGAAAGGAATAAAAATGGACAATTGTCTCCCTTTTAAAAATGACAGAAAATATACCCGGTGTAAGAACTTCCATTAAACCTTATAAACCTTATTCTGCTGAACAAATTAATTTAGCTGTATCTAAGGCTGACACGATTAATCGTATAATCGATTAATCAATCGATAAATTCCACAAGAATGATTATCATTTCTGATTTGCTTTTAATCAATTACTTGAAAGGTACGCTTTACTACCCAAAGTTATGCCTAAAATAGCTGAATGAGTGGCAAACAGTGCAGACCCTGATGAGATGCCGCATTATTAATGCGGCGTCTCATCTGGGTCTCCACTGTTTGCTCAGGCCTGTCTGTTCAAATATACATATGGTAAAGTGCAACATATGGTAAGAGTCATGCTCAGACAGAAAGCCAGGCAGGTAAAATTATGACAGAAACCTTAGCGATTATTAATCGACTATCGATCGCAATGGTAAGACTGATAATCGATTATCTTTTCAGCTCCTATTAGCCAGCCCTAGCTGTATCCATTTCTGACTATCCACCAATCAAATTACCTGATAAAATGTGTCCATTCAATTGACCAACTGCATGATAAACAGTGTAGGTCTTATCTGATATGGATCTACACTGTTTTCAAAGTGCCTACATTGTCATGTTAAGCAGGATAAGGTCTAAATATCCATCTACAGCCATGTTCCCTTGAGATAACCCATTTTGTATCAGAAACCCCAAAACGGGTACCCTGGCAAACAGTGCAGGCCCAGATGAGGCGCTGCAGAACATGGCATCTGATCAGGGCCTACACTGATTGCAAAAAGTTCAGCAACTTTCCAAATAAATTTTGAAGAAAATTTAATTTGACGCCCTAAATTCTGAAAAGGACTCCTGCTATATATAAGGAGGAAGATTCAATTTGGTACAAAAAGGGTTAAGTCCAGTGAAAAGGTGACGTCAAGCAAAAATATAAAAATAGGTCTGCATATATAATCAGTCCTGGGGCCAGTTATTCAAAGCATCATTATCATAACGAGCTCGTTAGTGGTCATATTGTTAACTTTTGTAGCAAGTACAATATCAAAAATTTTGGTATCTTTGCTGAAAAAATGTGAGCAGCTTTTGCATCCGCAAAAGCTGCTCACATTTTTTCAGCAAATATTTTAGCATATCTGCCATATTTAATGATCAAAGTTTTAACGATACATTAACTAACGACATCATTAGTTTTAAACAACTGGCCCCAGGTGTGTATGAAGGATTTCCAGTGAATAGACAGAGTCTCTGATCAGACTGTATACGCAGTGTGTCTTTGCTAAAAATGAATGTCCTAATACATAGAGGATATTTGATTTTTTCAGTGTAAGATCGAATTTTATTTCATCGAATGAACACCAAAACTGTTATTTTCACGAGTGGCGTAGCCACGAGTGAAAATAGCAGTTTTGGTGTTCATGAGTGAAATAAAATTTGATCTTGCACTGAAAAAATCAAATTTTCTGCTTCTTACATGCTTCAAAAGGCAATATTCAGCGTCTTTAATGGTGTCGCTCACATTCGGAGAAAATTATCTTTGTTCCTGTTCGTTTCGCGTCAATTTAGTGGTGTCCATCGTGTTTAGTGGGTATACTATTGGGTGTAAACTGAAAGTTTGCACCTGAGAAATGGCCTGGGGTGGAACTATTATGAATGATTAACGAAATAATTGAGAGAGTAGTTTTCCAAAGAAGTTGCTGGCAAGTCTAACGTCGCGCGACAAAAGACGTGACGTCAGCGTCATAAATGACGTCAGTAACGTCCCCGTCACACATGAACGGGCTATGCGTCAATTAGAACACATTTCAGTATTGTTCAGTTATCTGACAAAGATAAAATTGAAATTAGAGTTAGATTTGAAGAAAAAAATAGTCCCAAACAGTGAAAAATAAAAAATCGTATTTTCACTGTTTGAAACAGTGAAAATATTGATTTATATTTCACTGACAAATCTCTATCATTCATTGAAAAGCATGTAAGAAACCTTTTTGCTTGGCACAGCCAAACTGATGATTTGTAGTTATGATGGATCAACCCTCTTTATGAATCAATTAGGGGATAACTGTATTCAAAATTGTCATTTGGGGAGGTAAATCGGAGGTTTTACGGTCGGAAATTTCGTTTTACGGCGACGCGTCAGCGGAGCCGTGAAACGTAATTTTCGACCGTAAAACCGACGATTTACCTCCCCAAATCACAATTTTGAATACAGTTATCCCTATTCTAATGCACTTCTACGGTTTTTTTGTTAACAACTGTAAAACGTAATTTGCGACCGTAAAACCGACGATTTACCTCCCCAAATCACAATTTTGCAATACAGTTATCCCCATTCTAATGCACTTCTACGGTTGTTTTGTTAACAACTGTATTTTTTGCACAAAACGGCTAGCGCTGTGAGCAGCGTAAAACCAAATGCCAGCCAATGAAAAGCGACGTTACGCGATGACGTCGGATTTCCTACAGTATATCGCAGAATATACTGTCGCAAATTTTTGACGTTATCCAATCAGACGTCGCGTTACATACGCAAGTGCATTAGAATTGCATGTTACTACAATGACACAAACTCAGGATGAATCATATCTCATAGAATTCCTACCATACAATATGGTGATCTGTTAACCCTTGTCCTGTTGAGCAAGGATATGTCTCCATCTTTCAAACAATGTAGATCCAGATCAGATGGCTATTGAAGAAGCCACAAGATCAGGATCTACATTGTTTGTCATTCAGATTGTGAATTCGTTGCAATGATTTGCATCAAGTAATCTGATTGGATGATAATCAGTGGTGGGTGTGGCATATTTAAATATTCAGCAGGACAAGGATTAAGTCTCTTCATAGTTTCAGATAAGGAGGAGTACCGGGTGTATTTTGGGATAATTTTATCTTATATGTCCAATTCTTTTCTCAGTTATGTTTCATGGCCTTTTCAAGATACATTTTATTTATATGAAGCTGGGGCCAGTTGTTCAAAACCTACGACATCATTAGTCCACAAGTAGTTAAAATTTTGATCATTTAATATGGCAAATATACTAATATGTTTGCTGAAAAAATGTGAGCAGCTTTTGCATATGCAAAAGCTGCTCACATTTTTTCAGCAAACATAAGAAAATTTTAGTTATTAAACTTTCTAGCATAAGTAACAATTTCACCACTAACGAGCTCATTAAGCTAATGATGTTTTGAACAACTGGGCCCTAATTTTTATTAGGAGGGTGAAAACTGGAGTACCCTGAGTAAGCCCACCTGGACTTCCGTTTCAGAATTTGGTATCTCACTTACCAGTAACAGCCCTCATACTGACCAGGCTTTTCCATGCCTGAAAGACCCGATTTTACAGCCTTTAACCCTTATCCTGCTGATCATGGCAAACCCTACCTTTGCAAACAGTGTAGATCCAGATCAGATGGCTTCTGAAGAAGCCATCTGATCAGGATCTACACTGTTTGTAACACAGTTTGCGAACTGAAGAAATACATTAAACAAGAAAAATCCAAATCTAAAAGCATGAAAATAGGAAAAAATCAAGCTCTAAAAGCCTGAAATCCTGCAAATGCCTGAAAAATATGAGGCCTGCAGTAAGTCCTGAGTGAGGCTCAATTCCATAGTGATGAGAGACATAATTTTTAAGAATCTGCCCACTCAACCCTTGACCTGCTGAATATTTAAACATGCCACACCCACCACTGATTATCAACCAATCAGATTTCTTGATGCAAATTATTGCAATAATTTCATAAACTGAGTGAGTGAGTTTTAGTTTTACGTCCCACCAACAGCTAAGGTCATATGGAGACGGGACCTCGGTTTAAAGACTCATCCGATAGTCTGGAGAAGCCCGGGATCAATTCATAAACCGAATGTCAAACAATAAAGATCCAGATCAGATGTCTTCTTCAGGCCGGCTTATCGATAAGCCTTCGGCGAGTATTCACAGTTTACAAGTGTTGACAACTTGAGTAAATAAGCGAGTATACATGTATGTTTTGATTGCCAAGTTCCTCGGAAAAATAAAAAAAAAACATATTTAGCATCATGAAAACATGCCTATATAATTTTGACCCCTTTGAACCCCCACTTTTATATAGTAAAACTGGGCTTACTTTTCTTATTTCTGCTCTAAAATATAGACTGTGGGTACTCGTTAGAACTGCCTCAATGAGCCGGTTCTAACGTATACATATATTAACATAGACTATGGGTACTTGTTAGAACCATCTCGATGAGGGGTTTCTAGAGGCGGTTCTAACGTATACCCACAATCTATATTTTGAGCAGAAATAAGGAAAAAAAAATTTTCAGCTTAAAATTTTCACTTTTTCGCGGAAAAATTTACAATGTACATGTATTAGTATAGGCTTGTTTCCATGATGGTGAATACACATGTCAATTGCAAAAGGTTAGATTACTTTCCTAAACTTTAGGATGTAACTGGAAAGTGTTTAATGAAACAAATTGGCATTTGAAACCACCCTTTTCTATATTTATTTATTTTTTGAATTATTAAAAATGTAGAGTACCAAGCACTGAACCCTGCAGCACACCACATTCTATTCAAAACTACTTACCAACCTTACCCACTCTTGCAGGGTAATGTTCAATGAGATAATTCAAATCAGATAATTAAAACTAGATTAATAATTGATCTTTACAAATGATTGAGACATAACTGGTATATCTTGATTGACCTTGTTTTCACACCTTGTCCGGCTTATCTATAATGCCTTACACGAGTATTCATTACGATAACACACCCGTGCGTCACAGTGTATTTTTTACATCCCCAAAAAGGGTAAATTTTCTGAAGAAAATTTGTGATATTTTTCTTATTTATACTCAAAATATAGGTTGTGGGTACTCGTTAGAACCGCCTCATTGAGGCGGTTCTAACGAGTACCCACAACCTATGTCTAGGAGCAGAAATAAGGAAAATAATGTTTACCCCGGTAAACCCCAGGTTTCTCTATATAAAGTGGGGTTTAGGGGGGTCTTTATTTCACGGACTTGTTCACGTGATGTCACAGTTTCATAGTGTTGGCAGCTTGAGTAAATCAGCGAGTATACGTGTGTTATCATGGCTGAACATGTTTTGACTGCCGAGTTTCGTGGAAAAAGGGCAAAATGTTTGGCCAAACTGGAGGAAAAACGTAAAGAAAAAAACGGGAGCCACAGACCAACAGCGTTATAATGATTTCCACGTTTTATAACGACTCTACAGTGTACATGTTTTTTATGGAGAAATATGGTTTAATGGTTTCTAACAAGTACTCACAATACATGTATATGTTTCTAACAGGAAAATTATCAATGAGGGATTCAAACAAGTACCCACAACATTTGTGACTAGCAAGAAATAATGGACAATTATCCCTTAACCCTTGTCCTGCTGAGCACGGAGACGTCTTATCTTTCAATGTTGATCCAGATTAACCCTTGACCTGCTGAGCACGGAGACGTCTTATCTTTCAATGTTGATCCAGATTAACCCTTGACCTGCTGAACACATAGAGGATCTTACATGAGTGTTAATGTATTATTGAATTTATTAAACGAGTCGAGGAAAAGGGATAAAATGCGAGGCTTTGCCGAGCATTTTATCCCTTTTCCTCAACTCGTTTAACAAATTCAATAATACATGAGCATGAATGCAAGATTCTATTTATCACATGACATTTAAAATGCATTTAATTCACGATTGTTTAAAAAAAATGTCAATATTCCGCCATTAATAAACGCGACATGTAACATTACGGGACGTATCTAGCTAATTTGCATATTTACTCCACTAGTGGATTATCGAAAATATTACATGGCGTTATTACACTCTCAGACGCGACGTCATATGATAAATATATTTAAATACGCCACAACCACTTCTGATTATCAACCAATCAGATTATTCAATGCAAATTGTTGCAACAAATTCATAAATTAAATGACAAACAATAAAGATCCATGTGATTAGGATCTTCATTGTTTGTCATTTAGTTTATGAATTTGTTGCAACAATTTGCATCAATTAATCTGATTGGCTGATGATCAGTTGTGACTGTGGCATATTTAAATATTCAGCAGGTCAAGGGTTAATTGTCCCAATTACTCTTGCTTTTCTAAAACTTTTGACTTTTATCTATTGTACATCACGTGAACAAGTACATGAAATGAAGAGCCCCCTGAACCCCACTTTATATCGAGAAAAGTGGGGTTTACGGGGGTATACAGTACAGTCAAACCTGTCTTAGAGGCCACCTCTATTAAGCAAGCAACCTGTCTTAAGCAAGCAGGCATTCAGTTCCCGAAAAAGGAAAATGCATTGAAATTCACCTGTGTTAAGCAAGCACCTGCCTTAAGCAAGCACTTTTTTAATATCCCATAGGTGTATGCTTAATACAGGTTGGACTGTATCTGCCTTATTTTAGCTCAAAAACATAGATTGTGGGTACTCGTTAGAACCGCCTAATAAAGGCGGCTCTAACGAGTACCCACAATCTATGTTGAACGCAGAAATAAAAAAGATGTTATCATTTTTATCTAATATGTATCATCTTCTGACATGTTTTCCTAATGATAATCACCAAAACTTATCATTCTTAACCTATTCTTATCTAGAAACCTGTATAAGTGTTACACCACAACCCTGTTATAACACTTTTAACACTTTTAATGGGGTTCAAAGCAGAATTCGTGTTAATTAAACACATCATGTGAACAAGTCCGTGAAATGAACAACCCCATAAACCCCACTTTATATGGAGAAAACTAGGGTTCACGGGGGTATACATTATTTTTATTTTTCTTATTTCTGATCCAAGACAAAGGTTGTGGGTACTCGTGAGAACCGCCCCAATGAGGAGGTTCTAACGAGCACCCTCAACCTATGTTTGCAATATAAATAAGAAAAATAACACGGATTTTCATCAGAAAAGTAGCCATTTTGGAGATGTGAAAAAATGTACTATGACGTACGGGTGTGTTATCGTAATGAACCATGTTATAACCTAACAAAAATGGTCATTTTTCTATATAATCTATACATATTTTGGATCCATCTTGAAACCCTGTTATATCAAAACCGTGTTATAACGAAGTTGTGGTGTATGCATAAGAATTTTTTCCTGATCCTCATATTATACCCAGTGGATTTGTTTTACTAACTTATTTTTAGAAAGATTTTGCTAGACTACTGAGTCAGAGAATAATAGATGTGTGTGTGTGTGTGTGTGTGTGTGTGTGTGTGTGTGTGTGTGTGTGTGTGTGTGTGTGTGTGTGTGTGTGTGTGTGTGTGTGTGTGTGTGTGTGTGTGTGTGTGAATTCGGGTTTAACGTCACTTTCAACAATTTTTCAGTCATATCACGACGGTGTCTGGTTGTGACAGGGAGCTCAATGCTCACTTTTATAGTGCTGCCTCACTGAAGTATCATGTCCCAGACACATTACATGATACCACACCCAGTCACATTATCCTGACACTGAGTCGACCAGTCCTAGCTCTACCCCGTAGATCTTGAGTGCCAAGCGAGGAGCAGCTAGTACCATTCTTAACAACTTTGGTATGTCGCGGCAGGGAATCGAACCCAAGACCCACCGTTCCCCGGAGCCGACACTCTACCAACTGAGCTATCCGGGCCGGTAATAGTTGGGTAAACATGTTGTTTATAAGAATGGGGATTAAAGAGTAATGCAGAAATTTCTAGATCACATTATTTTTAGCAAATGACCAAATGTATTACTACTGTGCTCTAGAATCTACCTTGAGTCTACAAAATAATAGTTTTTCACAACATGAACAAGTCTGTGAAATGAGGACCCCCCTAAACCCCACTTTATACAGAGAAAACTGGAGTTTACGGGGGTTTACATCATTTTTCTTATTTCTGCTCCAAGATATAGGGTGTGGGTACTCGTTAGAACCGCCTCAATGAGGCGGTTCTAACGAGCACCCACAACCTATATTTGCAGTATAAATAAGGAAATTATCACGGATTTTCATCAGAAAAGTAGCCATTTTGTAGATGTGAAAAGATGCGCTATGTCGCACGGGTGTGTTATCTTAATGTTTCTTGGTTTCAGTTTGGGAGTCTTAAGTATTGACTGATTGATTTGAGGTTTAAAGTCCCTGTCAACACTGTATAGGTCATTTTGGAGACGTTGCTTCCAATTTTGTGGGACTTTTACCCAACATTGAGATGAAATGACATCTCAAGCCGGGTCGCCCAACGAAACCAATAGGGTTTATAAGCATGGACGGTCCAACTCGCACCGCTTTGCCTGGGCAGGCTTAGATCCTCTAAGCGGTTTACCAGTACTCGTGTGTGGTCGGATTCAGCCGGGATGCCTCATGCAGCCGATCTATTTCTTCAAGCCCCGATGGGCGGGGGCCCCGGGAGTCTAAAGAAAATTTCATTCTAAATTCTGTGTTGAGATACTTGAGGATTATTATTCATTAAGGACATAGTGTGCATACCATCATCACGTGAACAAGTCCGTGAAATGAAGACCCCCTTAAACCACACTTCATATAGAGAAAACAGGGGTATACGGGGGTATACATTATTTTTCTTATTTCTGCTCCAAGACATAGGTTGTGGGTACTCGTTAGAACCGCCTCAGTGAGGCGGTTCTAACGAGCACCCACAACCTATGTTTTGAGCATTTATAAGAGAAATATCACAGATTTTGATTGGAAAAGTAGCCATTTTGGAGATGTGAAAAATGCACTGTACCACAGGGGTGAGTTATCATAATGATGGGATCAGACAGAATCATAGCTAAGAAATTGTTTCTTTCTCACTTCATTACAGTAATAACAACAGGTTAAAAATAGTTTGTAAACAAATTTTGTTATTTTTTCTAAAATGCATGTTCATTTTTTTTCTTTCTGCTACGCTAAGCTCATAAGGAAAGGGTCATAGGCAAACAGTGCAGGCCCCCATTACGAAAACAGGCCTATACAAATAGATTGTAAATTTAACCACCGAAAAAATGATAATGTTTGCCGTATTTATAAGAAAAATATCAAAGAATTTCATCAGAAAATGGCCATTTTGGAGATGTGAAAAAATTTACTATGTCGCACGGGTGTGTTATCGTAATGAATACACAGAGGTCTGTAAATGGGTGGCAATTCACATGATACCGAAAATTCACAAGAAGTTTACGAAAGCCAATGTACTAGGCGATAACACTGACAAATTTATTCCATGCATAAAGGTTAGTATCAGGTCAAATTGTTCGAACTATACACCACAACCTCTTCATAACTCTAATCATCAGGAAAACACGTCTCCAAAATGACCTTTACAGTGTTGGCGGGAACGGTCAACTTCAAATCAAACAAAACTTGATGCAATCCCCTTATCAAGACAATTCCAACAAGAACCTACAGGATAATATGTTTCCAGCAACAAGGAACAAATTCTTTAACCATTCATTATTTTTTACTGGAGTTACTTGTTAGACCTGCTATGTTTTACGCAAGTCTAACATACCCACAACATATGTTTCAAACAAGAAATAAGAAAAACTAGGGCCCCGGCAGTGCTATCAGAGGAGTAAAAATTTGTGGACGGACAGACGGACAGACAGAGTGATTACTATAGGGCACCCACACTTTCAGTGCGGGGCCCTAATTACTCCTTAATCCTTATCCCGCTGCATAATTAAGTTAGCCACACCCATTTCTGATTCTGAACCAATTAGATTACTTGATGTAATTTATTGCTGCAAATTCACAAACTGAATATCAAACAGTGTAGATCCTGATCAGATGGCTTCTTTAGAAGCCATCTGATCAGGAGCTACACTGTTTGCAAAGGTAGGGGTTGTTGTAAACAGCAGAATAAGGCATCTTCAGAAGCCATCTGATCAGCATCTACACTGTTTGTAAAGGTAAGGGTTGTCGTGAACAGCAGGATAAGGCTTCTTCAGAAGCCATCTGGTCAGGATTTACAATGTTTGCAAAGGTAGGAGTTGGCTTGAACTGCAGCATAAAGCTTCTTCAGGGATTTACACTGTTTGTAAAGGTAGGGGTTGTCGTGAACACAGGATTAGACTTCTTTAGAAGCCACCTGATCAGGATCTACACCATTTGCAAAGATAGGGGTTGTTGTGAACAGCAGGATAAGGCTTCTTCAGAAGCCACCTGATCAGGATCTACACCATTTGCAAAGGTAGGGGTTGTTGTGAACAGCAGGATAAGGCTTCTTCAGAAGCCATCTGACCAGGATCTACACTATGTGCAAAGGTAGGGGTTGTCGTGAACAGCAGGAGAAGACTTCATCAGAAGCCATCTGATCAGGATCTACACTGTGTGCAAAGGTAGGGGTTGTCGTGAACAGCAGGATAAGACTTCATCAGAAGCCATCTGACCAGGATCGACATTGTTTGTAAAGGTAGGAGTTGTTGTGAACAGCAGGATAAGACTTCTTCAGAAGCCATCTGATCTGGACGTACACTGGTTGCAAAGACAGTAGGGGTTGTCGTGAACAGCAGGATAAGACTTCTTCAGAAGCCATCTGATTTGTATCTACAGTTTGCAAAGGTAGGAGTTGCTGTGAACAGCAGGATAAGGCTTCTTCAGAAGCCATCTGATCAAGATTTACACTGTTTGCAAAGGTAGGGGTTGTTGTGAACAGCAGGATAAGGCTTCTTCAGAAGCCATCTGATCAGGATTTACACTGTTTGCAGAGGTAGGGGTTGTTGTGAACAGCAGGATAAGGCTTCTTCAGAAGCCATCTGATCAAGATGTACACTGTTTGCAAAGGTAGGGGTTGCTGTGAACAGCAGGATAAGGCTTCTTCAGAAGCCATCTGACCAGGATTTACACTGTTTGCAGAGGTAGGGGTTGCTGTGAACAGCAGGATAAGGCTTCTTCAGAAGCCATCTGACCAGGATCGACATTGTTTGTAAAGGTAGGGGTTGTTGTGAACAGCAGGATAAGGCTTCTTAAGAAGCCATCTGATCAAGATTTACACTGTTTGCAGAGGTAGGGGTTGTCATGAACAGCAGGATAAGGCTTCTTCAGAAGCCATCTGACCAGGATCGACACTGTTTGTAAAGGTAGGAGTTGCTGTGACCAGCAGGATAAGGCTTCTTCAGAAGCCATCTGATCAGGATCTACACTGTTTGCAAAGGTAGGGGCTGTCATGTACAGCAGGATAAGGGTTTCTTGCACACCAGACAAGGAAATACGTGGATTTACCCTGGGATAGAAATTTATGTTCTGACCCTGGTGTTCCGACCCCAAATCGAATATAATCGCGTGTTTGATAAATGCACTGGTTGATTACGACCTTGTGTGCGCCATCGTTAAGATTGACGTCATGCTAGATCCGTGACGTCACTTTACATTCCTGAAGTGTCAACACAATATGGCAGACGTTGGTAACCGAAGTGACTGCAGCATTGAAATTCCGCGCTAAGAAATGGAAGGTATGCAAGAAAAAGAATCCAATATGGATGTGAGGGGTGGATAGAAAAATCCGTCCCTCGGGATCACTGTCCGGCATAACTCGGCAAGCCTCGTGATGCCGGACAGTGACCCTTGGGACGGATTTTTCTATCCACCCCTAAAATCCGTCCCTCGGGATCACTGTCAGGCATCACTCGGCAAGCCTCGTGATGCCGGACAGTGACCCTTGGGATGGATTTTTCTATCCACCCCTCACACCCATATAAGATTCTTATATTATTATCCTGTTACTTCTTATCTGGAGCTATGAGCCAGGCATTAACCCTTGTCCTGCTGAATATTTATATATGCCACACCCACTACCGATTATCAACCAATCAGATTACTTGATGCAAATTATTGCAACAAATTCATAAACTGAATGACAAACAATGTAGATCCTGATCAGATCAGCTTTTTTGGCCCCAGCACTATAATTTGAACAATCTTGGTAGGGGTCCACTAGATGATGCTTCATACCAAATATCAAAAACCTGGGCCTTGTGGTTTCAGAGAAGATTTTTTAAGTTTTTGGTGAAAAAAATCTATTTTTGGCTCCTGTGACCTAGATGTGCAACGGACCGGAACCATTTGAACAACTTTGAAAGGGGACCACCTAAGGATCATTCCTGTGAAGTTTGGTCAAAATCCGATCAGTGGTTTAGGAGGAGATGTCGTTTAAAGAAATTGTTTACGCACGCACGGACGCACGCACGCACGACAGACAAAAAGTGATCCCAAAAGCTCACCTCGTCACTACATGACGGTGAGCTAAAAACTAGAGCTATCACTAAAGGTGATGAATACCCCCACAAAAACTGCCTTGATAGTACATCAGCGCATTTTGCAAACTGCCTTGATAGTACATCAGCGCATTTTGCAATTTTTTCACTTGAAAGGGGCCATAACTATGTCGAAAATTGACGAATTGTAGTGGAAATCGAACTTGACCTGTATTTTATGATGTTACATCAGTGTACCAAAAATTATAAAAATTCGTGAAGCGCTTTTTGAGTTATCGTCTGGAAACCAAGTCAACAGACCGACCGACCGACCGACCGACCGACCGACCGACCGACAGACAGACAGACAGACCGACAAGCTCACTCCTATATACCCCCCCAAATTTCATTTGTGGGGGTATAACAAGTCTATACAAATACATAGTAAATTTTACCACCGGAAAATGAAAATTTTCAGATTAAAAATTTTGATATTTTTCTTATTTCTGCTCAAAACATAGATTGTGGATACTCGTTAGAACTGTCTAATGAGTACCCACAATCTATGTTTTGTAGCAAAAATTGGAAAAATAATGAATTCTCCTGCAAACTCCTGTTTTAATATATAAAAGTGGGGTTTAAGGGGGTCAAATTTATATAGGCTCATTTTCATGATGCATATAATGATGTCAATGTTGTTTTGTCCCTTATCCTGCTGAAGACAATAACCCATTACGCAAACACGCCTATACAAATACATTGCCACTTTTGTCGCCATAAAAATGTAAATTTTAAGATGAAAAATTGTGATATTTTTCTTATTTCTGCTCAAAATATAGATTGTGGGCACTCGTTAGAACCGCCTCATCAAGGCGGTTCTGACGAGTACCCACAATCTATATTTTAGAGCAGAAATAAGACAAATAAGGTATACCCCCAGAAACCCCAGTTTTACTATACAAAAGTGGGGTTCAAGTGGGTCAAAAATATATAGGCGTGTTTTCATGATGCCCCACCTTTGCAAACAGTGTAGTTCCAGATCAGATGGCTTCTTCATCAGATGACCTCTGAGGAAGCCATCTGATCAGGATCTACACTGTTTGTCATTCTGTTGGCAATTTGAATGAATATATTGTATAAAGTAATGCAAATGGTTGATATCAGAAATGGGTGTGGCAAAATTGATCTATACAGCAGGACAAAGGTTAAAGGTGAATTATTGAGCTACCGGGTCTCAAAATTTTTTTTCTGGGTTTTATCTTCAATGCATACTCCTTTGTCATGTGTACACTTTTGGAGCCAAATACAGCTTCAGAACTTTGTGAAAATGGTCGTTTTCATTTGTGTTTACCCTTAGCTCTGAACATGTGTTCGGAATTTCTGTTCTGAAAATAAATCTGTCACTTTACACATACATGGCAACAGTATTGTCTCTGAGTGTTGTTATTTATGGTATGGTATTCAGCGTCATATTTCTTCCGATTCAGGCATGGCCTAAGCAAACAAGGCCAAAAATGAACGTCGCATAACGTCATATATGGGGATTCTATTTTTGTCATGAACTAAAAATAGATCTAACTAGTGTGCGAAACCTAGTAAGGGAATCCCTCTCAAACTCGTTTACCTGTCATCATAATTGTTCGCATTTTTGCACAAAATGCATTTATTTGTATTGTTTTAAAGAAAAATACCGGTTATATGTAATTTATTTTTGGAAGCATTTTTTCCAGATAGCTCAAAAATGCACCTTTAAAGTACATGTATCACATCTCACAGAAAGGCTAGCACACAGTCTGGTGATCAGTTTTTATCTCCTATGATCCCCACTGTCTTGTATCACAGAGAAATTGGATGTCTTCTCCACACGCACAATAGTGAAAGCTGGGAGCCTGCTCCACAAAGCACTAATCTAAGACACTACTAAGATCCCATATCTGTCAAAATAAAAAAAAAATAAGAGGAATGAGAACACCATCAGGGGAAGCTACTCCTGTAAAAGTATTTCTGTCTCCCATGTCAATAGGGGTCAACTCTTCAAGAAAAGAATTTGCTCCTCAGGAGCAAATTCTTTCCTTTAAGAGTAGACCCCTTTTACAGCTGGACAGGGCTTATAGAAAAGTGAACAGGAAGTCCCGAAAGTTGTCTCCCTTTGAAAAATGGCAGAAAAATCTGCCAGGTGTTCCTATTCCCCTTAAACTGTTTGATATTTGTTATTTTGAAATGTACTAGATGTACTTATTTTAGTATAATGTATTCATTCAATTCACAAGCTGAATGTCAATATACAGTCGAACTTCGATGGCTCGAACCCCATTGGGACCATGAAATTTTATTCGAGACAGCGGTAGTTCGAGCCGCTGAAGGTCACTGCCAAGAGGCATAACGAGATATTTTTGAACATCTTTCGATGTTAGATAATGAAAATGTTTGGTGTGTGTACTCATTAGAATCGCCTCACCGAGGCGATTCTAATGAGTATACACAGCAGACATTTGCCAGATAAAAGACTAAAATCTCCTTAATCATCCCCCACCATTTCTTATCTTGAGGATTTCCCTAGGGGCTCAAGTACGAGTTTGACCGAGCCATGGTAAACAAGCCATAGGTGTTCGAGCAATCGAAGTTCTACTGTATTGTATTTGTGCAGATCCTGATTGCATCAGCATCATCATCAGCATTGGTTGTTTGTGGCACTATATCTCCTGCAGAACCAATGGATAGATTCTGACCAAACCTGCATTGATACATCAAACTAAGAAGGGGAAAAACAGTCTTTAAGTTTTGATGTCCTTGACCTCATTTTCAAGGGCAAAGGCACCACAAAACAAGAGGACCATGATGGTCCTAATTCGCTCACCTGAGTTAAGATATGTACATGCGTGTCCCAGGGTGAGGCAATTTTTGGCCCCCAACTCTGTGATTTAAAAAATCTTGGTAGTCCCCGGCGCTGGGGTATATTTAGCCCCAGGGCTATAATTTGAACAATCTTAGTAGAGGTTCACTAGGTGAAGCTTCATACAACATATCAAAGACCTGGGCCTTCTGAAATCAGACAAGAAGATTTTTTAAGGTTTTCCCTATATAAGCCTATGTAAAACCAGTGGGCCCTGTGGCAGGGGCATTTTTAGCCCCGGTGTCAGATAATATTTGACCCGTGTAATATTTTGACCCGGGGGTCAATATATTACAGTAATATTTTGACCCCCCCTATAATATTTTGACCCGCCCCTAAAACTTCAGCAAAATAAATCAGAAGTGGACTTTTATCGATAAATAGGTATTGGCAAGATAAGAAATGGGTATTGCAAGGAGTCTATTGCAGATCTGACAACATGGGTAGGGGGGGGTCAAAATATTATAGCTATAATAAAATGACCCCCCCCCCCCCTATACATATCTTTTTTCAACTAAGGAAATGGACTCAAAATAATAGTACTGGACAATAATATCAATAGATTATTTCACATTTGACAAAATTAATGCAGAATAATATTCTCTTTTGAAATGGGTGTTGCTGCCAAGAAAGGGGGGAGGTCAAAATATTATAGCTATAATAAAATGACCCCCCCCCCCCCCAGTACAATTTACAAAGTACAGGACAATAATATCATTATCATCATTATATCACATTTAACAAGATAATGAAGAATAATATTCTGATTTGAAATGGGTGTTGCTGCTTAGAAGGCTTAGAAGGGGGGAGGGGGGGGGGGGGGGGTCAAAATATTACACCCATAATAAAATGCCCCCCCCCCCCCCCCCAGTATCAAAGGAAATGGAGTCAAAATAATGTAAAGAAAAAGGGATATAGCAGTAGATTATTTCTAATTAACTGGATTAAAACAACAGAATAATCATGACTATTGAATGTTGAACTGTTGATTAAATGTAGGGGGGGGGGGGGATGACTATTGAACGTTGAACTGTTGATGAAATGTGTGGGGGGGGGGGGGGGGTCAAAATGTACCAATGATAAAATGACCCCCACACCTAGTATTTTTTTCAGCCAAGAAATTGAACCTTACTGAATCTAGTGTATTACAAGCCATCTAATTCAATTAAAAGTTTAATCTATTGAGTGAACTCAAATACCAGTATATCAATAACAGATAATAAGGGTGGGTCATTTTATTATAGCTATAATAATTTGACCCTCCCCCCAATTTCAAGTCATTAAGTAACAACCCCTCCCACATACTGAACCTTACTGAATATAGTCTATTTCTAGCCATATAAAGCAATATAAGTTTTAATTTAACTGTGTGAACTCAAATACCAGTACACTAATTACAAATAGTAAGGGTGGGTCATTTTATTATAGCTATAATAATTTGACCCCCCCCTCCCCCCCCCCCCCCGCCTCAAGTCATTAAGTAACAACCCCTCCCACATACTGAACCTTACTGAATATAGTCTATTTCTAGCCATATAAAGCAATTTAAGTTTTAATTTAACTGTGTGAACTCAAATACCAGTACACTAATTACAAATAGTAAGGGTGGGTCATTTTATCATAGCTATAATAATTTGACCCCCCCCCCTTATTTCAAGTCATTAAGTTACAACCCCTCCCACATACTGAACCTTACTGAATCTAGTGTATTACAAGCCATCTAATTCAATGAAAAGTTTAATTAATTGAATGAACTCAAATACCAGTATATCAATAACAGATAACAAGGGTGGGTCATTTTATTATAGCTATAATAATTTGACCCCCCCCCCCCCCCCCCTCACGCACATAGGCTGGTTCTCTCAATACCATTTTAGTCATGTGGTTTTTTTTTCTGTTATTTTGTATCTTTTTTGCTGCTTTTTAGCCGTTTCCCTTTAAACATGATTGCCCTTTCTTATATATTATAGTCATTATTCTTGCTTAGATTTTCAGATCTAGAACTATCCCACCCCACCCCTTAGACACTGCCCAAGTGTAAAAATCAGCAGGAAAAACCACCACAATTGTCATAGTTTTACTGCTTAACAGTTACCTCACCATATTTGGTCATTTAAATGTAACTTTTGTGAAGTTAGGGAGGGGGGTCAAAATATTATAGGGGGGGGTCAAAATATTATAATAATATATTGACCCGCGGGTCATAATATTATGACCAACGGGTCACTTTTTAGGCGGGTCAAAATATTATATGACACCGGGGCTACAATTTGAATAATCTTGGTAGAGGTCCACTAGATGAAGCTTCATACCAAATATCAAAGACCTGGGCCCTACGGTTTCAGAGAAGAAGATTTTTAAAGGATTTTCCTATACAAGCCCATGTATTTAACTGGTCGGCCCCAGTGCGGCTGTTTGAAGATTTTTTTTCTATTTTTAGCCCTGGTGGCCATCTTGTTTATCAGAGTGGAATGATTTTAACTATTTTGGTAGTGAGTCACCTGGGCAACATTCCTGTGAAGTTTGAAGCCAATTTACAATGTTTTTCTATTTTTAGCTCTGGTGGCCATTTTGTTCATCAGAGCAGGATCATTTTAGCTAATATGGTAGAGGGTCAACGACATAATATTCCTGTGAAGTTTTGAATCAAATTGGCACAAGGGATGAGGAGGAATTGTCGTTTGAAGAATTTTTCTATTTTTAGCTCTGGCGGCCATCTTTCTAGTCAGAGAGGAACAATTTTAGCTATTTTGGTAGGGAGTCAGCGACATAATATTCATGTGAAGTTTGAATCAAATTGACCCAAGGGGTAAGGAGGAGTTGTCGTTTGAAGATTTTTCTATTTTTAGCTCTGGCGGCCATCTTGTTCGCCTCGTTGAACGAATTTAGCTATTTTGGTAGGGAGTAATTTAACTAACATTCCTGTGAAGTTTGAATCAAATTGGCCCAAGGGTTGAGGAGGAGTTCGCGTTTTGACGTAAATTTACAAAGTTTTTCTGTTTTTAGCTATGGCGGCCATTTTGCTCATCAGAGCGAAAATGTTT
Source organism: Lucinisca nassula (assembly GCA_963580285.1). Classification (NCBI taxonomy): domain Eukaryota; kingdom Metazoa; phylum Mollusca; class Bivalvia; order Lucinida; family Lucinidae; genus Lucinisca; species Lucinisca nassula. The sequence continues at coordinate 119,535,737 of OY757024.1, forward strand.
TAGCTATTTTGGTAGTGGGTCATCTAAGCAACATTCCTATGACTTTTGAATAAAATTGTCCCAATGGTAAAGGAGGAGTAGTCGTTTGAAGAATTTTTCTGTTTTTAGCTCTGGCGGCCATCTTGTTAGTCATAGCGAAATGATTTTAGCTATATCTTTAGGGAGTCACCTACATAACATTCCTGTGAAGTTTGAATCAAATTGGCCCAAGGGTTAAGGTGGAGTTCGTGTTTGAAGCAAATTAACGATGTTTTTCTATTTTTTGCGATGGCGGCCATTTCGCTCATCAGAGCAGAATCTTTTCAGCTATTTTGGTAGCTGGTCACCTAAGCAACATTCCTATGAAGTTTGAATAAAATTGGCCCAAGGGTACAGGAGGAATTATCATTTAAAAGATTTTTCTATTTTTAGCTCTGGTGGCCATCTTGTTTGTCAGAGCACAACGATTTTAGCTATTTTGGTAGGGAGTCATTTGGGCAACATTCCTGTGAAGTTTGAATCAAATTGGCCCAAGGGTTGAGGAGGAGTTTGTGTTTGAAGCAAATTTACGATGTTTTTCTATTTTTAGCTATGGTGGCCATTTTGCTCACCAGCTCAATACCATTTTAGCTATTTTAGTAGAGAGTCACCTAAGCAACATTCCTATGAAGTTTGAATTAATTTGGCCCAAGGGTACAGGAGGAGTTGTCGTTTAAAGAATTTTCTATTTTTAGCTCTGGTGGCCATTTTGTTCACTGGAGCGGAAACATTTTAGCTATTTTGGAAGAGGGTCACCTAAGCAACACTCCTATAAAGTTTGAATGAAATTGGCCTAAAGGTACAGGAGAAGTTGTCGTTTAAAGATTTTTCTATTTTTAGCTCTGGTGGCCATCTTGTTCAGTGGAGCGGAACAATTTTAGCTATTTTTGTAGAGGGTCACCTGAGCAATATTCCTATAAAGTTTTATTGAAATTGGCTCAAGGGTTTAGGATAGGTTAGCATTTAAAGCAAATTGTTGACGCCGCATGACGCACGATGCACGACGGACGACGGACATTGACTGATCACAATAGCTCACCATGAGCACTTCGTGCTCAGGTGAGCTAACATTCAGTTATGTCTTGTCTGCACCCTATCTTATGAACAAATTAATGAAATTTGGTCAAACCTGGTACAATTTATCAATGCAACCTTCCACCCCCCCCCCCCCCACCCTTTTGTAAAAAATATCAAATGTTTTCATTATTCTCAAAAATATAAGATGTCTTTTTATCACATAGGTATGTTTTCATAATGAAATGACCTTCAAAAAGCTATTATCTAGATTTGGCTGTAAATGCATAGAAATGTCAGAGGAAGTTTGCAAATGACAGTACTGTTTAAGATGTCTCAAAAAAGAGGGCCAAAATGGCCCTGAATTCCTGAACTGATCCAGAGAGTAACAAGTGGGCCCCAGGGAGGGCCATTATTGACCTAAGGGCTATAATGTGCATAATGTTGAGGGAGGTCTAAAAAGGTAAAGCTTCATTCAAAATATCAACAAAGGCTTCAATTTGAACAATCTTGGCAAAGGTCCACAAGATGAAGCTACACACCAAATATCAAAAACCTTGGCCTTGCAGTTTCAGAGAAGAAGATTTTTTTTAAAGATATTCCCTACATAAGCCTATGTAAAACCAAATGTCTACGGGGGGGGGGGGGGGGGGGGGGGGGGGGGGCATTTTTGGCCTCAGGGCTATATTTTAAACAATCTTGATAGAGGTCCACTAGATGCAGCTTCACACCAAATATCAAAGATCTGGGCTATGCTGTTTCAGAGAGGAAGATTTTCAAAGCCTATCTCTATAAGTCTGTGTAAAACCAAAGGGCCCTGGGGCGGGGGCATTTGTGGCCCGAGGGCTATAATTTGCAATTCTTGGTAGAGGTCCACTAGATGAAGCTCCATACCAAATATCAAAGACATGGGCCTTGCAGTTTCAGAGAAGAAGATTTTTATTAAAGATATTCCCTATGTAAGTCTATGTAAAACCAAAGGGTCTCGGGGCAGGGGCATTTTTGGCCCCAGGGCCATAATTTGAACAATCTTGGTAGAGGTCCACCAGATGAAGCTTCATACCAAATTTCACAGACCTAGAACTTGTGTTTCACAGAAGAAGATTTTTAAAGATTTTCCTAATATAAGTCTATGTAAAACCAAAGGGCCCCCAAGGCAGCAACATTTTTGGTCTCAGGGCCATAATTTGCACAATCTTGGTAGAGGTCCACTAGATGAAGCTTCATACCAAATATCAAAGACCTGGGCCCATGTGAAACCAAAGGGCCCCGGGGCAGGGGCATTTTTGGCCCCAGCACGATAATTTAAACAATCTTGGTAGGGGTCCACTAGATAAAGCTTCATACCAAATAGCAAAGACCTGGGCCATGCAGTTTCAGAGAAGAAGATTTTTAAAGATTTTCCTTATATAAGCCGCTGTAAAACCACAGGGCCCCGGGGCGGGGGCATTTTTGGCCCTAGCACTATAATTTGAAAAATTCTTGGTAGGGGTCCTCTAGATGAAGCTTCATACCAAATATCAAAGACCTGGGCCTTGTGGTTTTAGAGAAGAAGATTTTTTTAAGTTTTCGGTGAAAAAAATCTATTTTTGGCTCCTGTGACCCAGATTCGCAATGGACCGAAAGATTTGAACAACTTTGAAAGGGGACCACCTAAGGATCATTGCTGTGAAGTTTGGTCAAAATTTGATCAGTAGTTTAGGAGATGTCGTTTGAAGAAATTGTTTACCCACACACGCACACACGCACACAAGAACTGACGACAGAGGACGGACGAAAAGTGATCACAAAAGTTCACCTTGTCACTACGTGACAGGTGAGCCAACTAGAGCTATCACTAAAGGTGATGAATACCCCCACAAAAACTGCCTTGATAGTACATCAGCGCATTTTGCAAACAGCCTTGATAGTACATCAGCGCATTTTGCAATTTTTTCACTTGAAAGGGGCCATAACTATGTCAAAAATTGACGAATTGTAGTGGAAATCGAACTTGACCTGTATTTTATGATGTTACATCAGTGTACAAAAAATTATAAAAATCGGTGAAGCGCTTTTTGAGTTATCGTCTGGAAACCAAGTCAACAGACCGACCGACCGACAGACAGACCGACAAGCTCACTCCTATATACCCCCCCAAATTTCATTTGTGGGGGTATAAAAAGCCCAGACTTTCATTTTTTATCTGTATTGTGTTTTAATTTCCAAACCCATAACTTTTTTCATCTTTGGGCGGCCTAAATTTGAATAGTGGTGTCCAGACTATACATTAGGAAAACAAATCTGTGCACTAAAACAAAAGGGCCCAGAGGGCCCTGATTCCCTCACCTGAATGTCACTGTCTCTAGTACATTCTATTTTTAGCTCTGGTGGCCATCTAACGATCTTAGCTATTTTGGTAGGGTGTCACCTAGGCAACAATCCTTTGAAGTTTGAATCAAATTGACCCAAGGGTTTAGGAAGAGTTTGCATTTGAAGCAAATTTACAATGTTTTTCTATCTTTAGCACTGGTGGCCATATTGTTCATCGGAGCGAGACCATTTTAGTTATTTGGGTAGAGAGTCATCTAAGCAACATTCCTATGAAGTTCGAATGTAATTGGCCCAAGGGTATAGGAGGAGTTGTTGTTTGAAGATTTTTTTTTCTATTTTTAGCCCTGGTGGCCATCTTGTTTATCAGAGTGGATGATTTTAACTGTTTTGGTAGAGAGTGTATGTAATATACACCTGCGGTAATGGTCAAATGGGACCGACGCAGTATCAGAAGATAGATAGATAAATAGAGTCACCTGGGCAACATTCCTGTGAAGTTTGAAGCAAATTTACAATGTTTTTCTATTTTTAGCTCTGGTGACCATTTTGTTCATCGGAGCAGAATCAATTTAGCTCATATGGTAGAGGGTCAATGACATAATATTCCTGTGAAGTTTGAATCAAATTGGCCCAAGGGGTAAGGAGGAATAATCGTTTGAAGAATTTTTCTATTTTAAGCTCTGGCAGCCATCTTGTTAGTCAGAGCCGAACAATTTTAGTTATTTTGGTTGGGAGTCAACGACAAAATATTCCTGTGAAGTTTGAATCAAATTGGTTCAAGGGGTAAGGAGGAGTTGTCGTTTAAATTTTTTTTTCATTTTTTAGCTCTGGCAGCCATCTTGTTCGCCGCGATTTTAGCTAATATGGTAGGGAGTCACCTAACAAACATTCCTGTGAAGTTTGAATCAAATTGGCCCAAGGGTGGAGGAGGAGTTTGCGTTTTGATGTAAATTTACAAAGTTTTTCTGTTTTTAGCTATGGCGGCAATTTTGCTCATCAGAGCGAAAACGTGTTAGCTATTTTGGTAGTGGGTCATCTAAGCAACATTCCTATGTAGTTTGAATGAAATTGGCCCAAGGGTAAAGGAGGAGTAGTAGTTTGAAGATTTTTCTATTTTTAGTTCTAGCGGCCATCTTGTTAGTCAGAGCGAAATGATTTTAGCTATTTCTTTAGGGAGTCACCTACATAACATTCCTGTGAAGTTTGAATCAAATTGGCCCAAGGGTTAAGGCGGAGTTCGTGTTTGAAGCAAATTTTCGATGTTTTTCTATTTTTAGCTATGGCGGCCATTTTGCTCATCAGAGCAGAGCCTTTTCAGCTATTTTGGTAGACAGTCACCTAAGCAACATTCCTATTAAGTTTGAATAAAACTAGAGCTGTCAGTGAAACTGACTAGAGCCCCGGCAGCGCTATCAGAGGAGTAAAAATTTGTGGACGGACAGACGGACGTTCTCACGGATGTATACTTATGTGGCTATTTTTGGCAGGATTGATACTTAAGTGGCTACTTTTAGCCACAGAAAAGAAGTATTTTCGGTGTCTAACGGAATAAATCCCATAGACTTACATTGATTCTGTCCATCTACATAGCCACCTAACTATACATTTGTTGGTGCGGACAGACAGACGGACGGACAGAGTGATAGGGCACCCACACTTTCAGTGCGGGGCCCTAATTAGCCCAAGGGTACTGGAGGAGTTGTCGTTTAAAGATTTTTTTTCTATTTTTAGCTCTGGTGGCCATCTTGTTTGTCAGAGCACAACGATTTTAGCTATTTTGGTTGGGAGTCATTTGGGCAACATTCCTGTGAAGTTTGAATCAAAATGACCCAAGGTTGAGGAGGAGTTTGTGTTTGAAGCAAATTTACAATGTTTTTCTATTTTTAGCTATGGCGGCCATTTTGCTCATCAGAGCAATACCGTTTTAGCTATTTTAGTAGAGGGTCACATATGAAACTCTCCTATGAAGTTTGAATTAATTTGGCCCAAGGGTACAGGAGGAGTTGTCGATTAAAAGAATTTTCTATTTTAAGCTCTGGTGGCCATTTTGTTCACCGGAGCAGAAATGTTTTAGCTATGTTGGTAGAGGGTCATCTAAGCAACATTCCTATTAAGTTTGAATGAAATTGGACTTAAGGTACAGGAGAAGTTGTTGTTTAAATATTTTTCTATTTTTAGGCCCTATATTGTTCAGCGGAGCGGAACAATTTTAGCTATTTTTGTAGAGGGTCACCTCAGCAATATTCCTATGAAGTTTTATTCAAATTGGCTCAAGGGTTAAGGAGGATTTAGCATTTAAAGCAAATTGTTGACGCTGCACGACACACGACGGACCCTGACCGATCACAATAGCTCACCATGAGCACTTCGTGCTCAGGTGAGCTAATGACATCATTCATATCTCTAAAACTAGCTTTTTATCAGATGATATGTTCCATCTAATTTTTCTTATTTCCAGATCAAATATACATTACGATAACACACCCGTGCGATATAGTGCAATTTTTACATCTCCAAAATGGCTACTTTTCTGACTAAAATCTTTGATATTTTTCTTATTTATACTGCAAACATAGGTTCTGGGTACTCGTTAGAACCGCCTCATTGAGGCGGTTCTAACGAGTACCCACAACCTATGTCTTGGAGCTGAAATAAGAAAAATATTGTTTACCCCCGTAAACCCCAGTTTTCTCTATATAAAGTGGGGTGTAAGGGGGTGTTCATTTCACGGACTTGTTCACGTGATGAGATTCTTGCCCTCATTCGAACTGACTCTGTGAGGTGGTTCTTAGGAGTTCCACCAATCCTTGTTTCTGAGCAAAAATAAAGAAATAATCAATTCCCTTGTAAACCTCGCATTTCTCAATATCATTACGAAAACACGCCTATACAAATACATTGTAAAATTAACCACCAAAAAAACTAAAATTTTCAGATGAAAAATTGTCATTTTTTTCTTATTTCTGCTCAAAATATAGATTGTAGGAACTCAATGAGGCGGTTCTAACGAGTACCCACAATCTATATTTTGGAGTAGAAATAAGAAAAATAAGGTTTACTTCTGTAAACCCCAGTTTTGCTATATGAAAGTGGGGTTGAAGGGGGTCAAAATTATATAGACGTGTATTCATGATGAATGTGAGATGTGAGGTTTAGAGGGGTGATCATTGCATGGACTTTTTAACCTGATAAATCACCATAACAACAGTTAGGGCCAATGGTTCAAAACTATCAAAGTCCTTTCGGGGGGGGGGGGGGGGGGGGGCGGTTAAGGTCATTTCACTCATTTTGACCTGGTCGTTAATCAGAGATGGGAGAAAACCGGAGTACCCAGAGAAAAATCACTTGACCTTCCATTGCAGAACTGGTATCTCACATGTGACCCAAGCTAGGCTTGAACCACGGTAGTGAGAGACCTAAACATCAGCGCTCTTATCCACAAGGCCATGGAGGCCCATTAAGTCATTAATTAATTTACAGTCAAACCTGTCTTAAAGACCATGGTATGGTTAAAAATTTGATCATTTAACCCTCATCCTGCTGAATAAATGAATGTAGCCATACTCATTTCTGACTATCAACCAATCAGATTACTTAGTATAATGTATTCATTCAATTCACAAGCTGAATGTCAAACAGTATAGATCCTGATCAGGATCTACACTGTTTGCAAAGGTAGGGTTTGTTGTGTTCAGCCTGATAAGGGTCAATATGGCAAATATGCATTGCTGAAAAAGAGTTACTAGCATTTGTGGTGCAAAAATACAAATGTATTACAGACAATACTTGCTGGGAAAGTTCATGTTGATATCAGCTGACTAAGCTAACAAGGTTCTGATCATCTTAGAACAGATGAACATTTGTTTTCAGTTGTGTGAGGTCCACGTAACATTACGAAAATACTCCTATTCAAATACATTGTAAATTCTACTAACGAAAGAAAAATTAACATTTTCTGATAAAATTTGTGATATTTTTCTTATTTCTGCTCAAAATATAGAAATAAGAAAAATAAGGTTTACTCCTGTAAACCCCAGTTTTACTATATTAATGTTGGGTTTAAGGGGGTCAAAATTATATAGGCGTGTTTTCGTGATGGCAGCTAACAGTACAGCAGCCAGAAACTCTCAAAAACCCTTCTTGAAACACAGGAGAAACCATAGTTACAGATTTGAAGGAGTAAACTGGATAATTTTGGAAAAATTTTTCTTGTTTCTCCATTAAATAGAGTATCTTACATGAGTGTTCATGTATTATTGAATTTATTAAACGAGTTGAGAAAAGGGATAAAATGCGAGGCTTCGCCGAGAATTTTATCCCTTTTCCTCGACGAGTTTAATAAATTCAATAATACATGAGCAAGAATGCAAGATTCTATTTATCATATGACATTTAAAACACATTTTATTCACGATTGTTTACAAAAATGTCAATATTCCGCCATTAGTAAACGCGATGCCGTTAAGGATGTCGTACATGTAACGTTACGGAACGTATCTAGCTAATTTGCATATTTAATCCACTAGTGGATTATCGAAAATAATGCATGGCGTTATTACACTCTCAGACGTGACGTCATATGATAAAACACTTTTTAAAATCTCCTGCTTGTTATAATTGCCTCCAGGAAGTGATTCTAAAAAGTACCAAACACATATTAATGTTTCCTACAATAAACTGGTCAATACTTTCACACAAGGGATGTTACAAACTGCACCAGTACAGCTGACAAATGCTTGAGAAATAGCTTTTTTGTGATTTCGGTACAGTCCTGTTAACACTTTATTTATCACATGAAAACATAGTTCCACAGAATTATGACACACAAATGACCATACTGTTGTTATCCCCAGGTTTTTCGTTGAAAAAGTGGGGATACTGTTATCGCCTCCGTCCGTCCGTCCGTCCATGCGTCCATCCGTCCGTCCTCCATCTGTCTGTCCGCACCAACGAAACGACATTTAGGGGGCAAAAAATTTGGACAGTTTGACACTTAAGTATACATTCTTGAGTCCAAATGCGGTTTATTCCGTTATTTGGGTACTTAAGTGGCAAAAATTTGCTCTTAGGTGGCTTGCCGCTTAAGAGAATTTGCCGCTTAAGTAGTCAATATGCCGACGCCTAGCCACTTAAGTATCCGTTCGTGAGAACGTCCGTCTGTCTGTCCGGCTATCTCCTCCTAAACCGTTAGCCGGAATTCAACCAAATTTGGTATGCGAGTTGCTTACATGAATGGCTTGCGCAAGAGCACATTTTTTTTGTCCCCACCCCCAGGGGCCCTGGGGAGGGGTCAAAAGGTCTATTTTTTTTATTTTTTGTTTGTGTTTTATGGCAGGAAATATATATACATGAGAAATATGTTATCTGGTACTTGGCTACTGTGGAGAAAACGTGGGGATTTGCGATGGCTTGCCATCGACTGCGCGCTCTAGTTATATTTTGTTAAAAAAAGTGAGTGTTTCTTGATAGTTATGGAGATTCAAACAGTTTGAGACAAGCAAATGACAGATTAGTCAATACTAGAGAAATAATGCATCACATGAACAAGTGCATGAAATGAATACCCCACCAAACCCCATTTTATATAGAGAAAACTGGAGTTTACTGGGGTAGACATTATTTTTCTTATTTTTGCTCCACGACAGGCGGTTCTAACGAGTACCCACAACCTATGTTTGTACTATAAATAAGAAAAATATCAAATTTTCATCAGAAAAGTAGGCATTTCGGAGATCTGAAAAAAATGCATTATGTCACTGGTGTGCTATCGTAATGGAAGCCATTGTCAATCAACAGGGAATCCACTTGTGGTGTGCATTCCCACATTAGGAGAGTGTTGAAGTATTTTCCTGGTTTGTATTTTTGAAGTCATCAATAAATAAGAAAAATATCACACTTTGTCAGAAAAACTAGAAATGCGTCCACAGGACCTGGAGGCCCCCTCAAGATTTTTAATCCATAGAAAGTTATTGACCGTGTTTAATTTTTTTACCCTTTTTCTTGAATCTGACCATTAAGTATGATGACCTTGGAGGTATGGACTTGGGTTTTGTGCGTGACACATTATCTCACGATGGTGAAGATTTCTGCAAGTTACTTCAAAATCCATACAGAAATAAGAAAGTTATTGACTGTGTTTAAGTTTTGGGCCCAATTTTTACCTTTGGCCTCTAAGTACGACCTTGACCTTGGAGGTACGGATCTGGGTTTGGCGTGAGACACACCATCTCATGATGATGAACATTTCTGCCAGGTCATTTATAAATCCATACAGAAATAAGAAAGTTATTGACCGTGTTTAAGTTTTGGGCCCTTTTTTACATTTGACCTCTAAGTATGACCTTGACCTTGGAGGTACGGATCTGGGTTTGGCGCGTGACACACCATCTCATGATGGTGAACATTTCTGCCAGGTCATTTATAAATCCATACAGAAATAAGAAAGTTATTGACTGTGTTTAAGTTTTGGGCCCTTTTTTACATTTGACCTCTAAGTATGACCTTGACCTTGGAGGTACGGATCTGGGTTTGGCGCGTGACACACCATCTCATGATGGTGAACATTTCTGCTAAGTAATTTAAAAATCTATCCAGAAATAAGAAAGTTATTGACCGTGTTTAAGTTTCGGTCCCTTTTTTGACCTTTGACCTCTAAGTACGATATTGGCCTTAGCCTCACGGACCATGACATCTAGGCGAAGGTCAAACATAGATGCTTGTATAAAAGTTGCCATTCTCAAATGCAAGCTTGTACTAAGTATCATTGATGAAGCTCTAACAATTCTTGAGAAATGTTAGCCATTAGGGTGAACGTTAGGGTGGTCGCAATATTTTACAAAGTCAGTGATCTATAAAATGTAGGTCAAGTCAAATTACTGATGCTTGCATTTAACTTGCCACCCCCAGATACAAGTTTGTACCAAGTATTATTAATGAAGCTCTTATAGTTCTTGAGAAATTAACTTGAACATTTGGGAGAACAATAGGGTGGTCGCTATATTTTACAAAGTCAGTGAACCATGAAATGTAGGTCAAGGTCAAATATTGATGCTTGCATTTAAGTAACCATCCCGAGATACAAGTTTGTACCAAGTATCATTAATGAAGCTCTTATAGTTCTTGAGAAATTAACTTGACCATTAAGGTGAACGCTAGGGTGGTTGCAATATTTTACAAAGTCAGTGAACCATGAAATTTAGGTCAAGGTCAAATATGGATGCTTGCATTTACATTGCCATCCCCAGATTTAAGTTTGTACAAAATATCTTTAATGAAGCACTTATAGTTCTTCAGAAATAAACTTGACCATTTGGGTGAACGCTAGGGTCGCAATATTTTACCAAGTCAATGAACCATAAAATGTAGGTCAAGTTCAAAAATGGAAACTTGCATTTAAGTTGCCATCCCATGATACAAGTTTGTACCAAGTATCATTAATGAAGCTCTTATAGTTCTTGAGAAATAAACTTGACCATTAGGGTGAACGCTAGGGTGGTTGCAATATTTTACAAAGTCAGTGAACCATGAAATATAGGTCAAGGTCAAATATGGATGCTTGCATTTAAGTTGCCATCCCCAGATACAAGTTTGTACTAAGTATCATTAATGAAGCTCTTATAGTTCATGAGAAATAAACTTGACCATTAGGGCGAACCCTACAGTGGTTGCAAGGACGGATGAACGAATGGATGAATGGACGAACAGACAAATGGACAGAAAACTGGATGCCTATATCACGCAATGCTAATAGCAGGCGCAACAAAAAGCATACAGGAAGTCCCGAAAGATGTCTCCCTTTGAAAAATGGTGGAAATATCTGCCAGGTGTTCCCATTCCCCTTAAGTCTCTCACCAGTGTGGGTCTCAGCCTTACACTGATATCCTGTGAGATGCCAAGCAAAGGAACATCAGCAACTTTTTCTCTGGGTACTCTTGTTTTTGTCCACCTCTGATTAATGATCAGCTTGATAAAAATGTAATTTTTAAAGGACCATAAAACTAAAATCAACAACATATCTGTGCCAGCCTCGGTAGCTCAGTCGGAAGTGCATCTGACTGGTGAACAGGAGGATGAGGGTTAGATTCCTGCCGGGGCGGGCAACATTCTTTCTTGGAGATTGATCATGAAATCTTTTCTATGGTCATTCTCTCCCTTCCGCTGAGTCAAGAAGGGCAGTTGTCAATTTCTGGCAAAAGAATGTACACTGTACTGGTTAACTGCTTACGTATAAGCCTGCCCAGGATAAGCGTGGATAGGTAAACTGACCAGCTCAAAAATGACCTAAATAGTGTTGACTGGGCCATTAAACTCAAATACAAACAAACAAACAAAACAACATATCCGTTACCTTGACTACTCTATCTCTTCCTACTGTTAGTAATCTCTTTTTAGTCTCTTCTAAGAATACATATGACACATTGTGTTTAACATCATGGAATGTAGCTAGAGGAGCTCGTCTGAAAAATTAACAAGTATCACAATCCTAAGTCAAGTCCAGGGAAAATCCCAATACATCACTGTTACACAACAACCTCTTTATAGCACTATTATGGGGTCCAAAGCAGAAACCATGTTAGTTAAACAACCGTGTTTTATCCAAACAAAAACGTATAGATTATATAGAAAAATGACCATTTATGGTCATTTTTATGCCCCCGCCTATTCGAAGAATAGCGGAAGGGCATTAAGTTTTACCCCTGTCCGTCCGTTTGTTCTTGTGTTCTTTCGTCCGTTCGATCGTCCGTCCCGACATCGTGTCCGGGCCATAACTCCTAAACCGTATGGAATATATTCATGAAACTTCACAGGTGCATTCATCACACTGAGACGATATGTCATGAACAAGGAAGACAAATCTTGCATTTTTGGTTTTTGAATTATCTGCCCTTGACTTAGTACCATATAGTAAACCGTGTCCGGGCCATAACTCCTAAACCGTATGGAATATATTCATGAAACTTCACAGGTGCATTCATCACACTGCGAAGATATGTCATGAACAAGGAAGACAAATCTTGCATTTTTGGTTTTTGAATTATCTGCCCTTGATTTAGTACCATATAGTAAACCGTGTCCGGGCCATAACTCCTAAACCGTATGGAATATATTCATGAAACTTCACAGGTGCATTCATCACACTGAGACGATGTGTCATGAATAAGGAAGAGAACTCTTGCATTTTTGATTTTTGAATTATCAGCCCTTGACTTAGTACCATATAGTAAACCATGTCCGGGCCATAAATCCAAAACCGTATGGAATATATTCATGAAACTTCACAGGTGCATTCATCACACTGAGGCGATGTGTCATGAACAAAGAAGACAACTCTTTTTTTTTTATTTTTTGAATTATCTGCCCTTGACTTAGTACAATATAGTAAACCGTGTCCGGCCATAATTCTAAACCGTATGGAATATATTCATGAACATTCACAGGTGCATTCATCACACTGAGAAGATGTGTCATGAACAAGGAAGACAACTCTTGCATTTTTGTTTTTTTGAATTATCTGCCCTTGACTTAGAACCATATAGTAAACTGTGTCCGGACCATAACTCCTAAACCGTATGGAATATATTCATGAAACTTTACAGGTGCATCCATCATACTTGGACGATGTGTCATGAACAAGGAAGACAACTCCTGCTTGTTTAGTTTTTTAATTATCTGCCCTTGACTTACATCCATATATAGTCAAATGGTATGTCGTGTCCGAACCATAACTCCTAAACCGTATGGAATATATTCATGAAACTTCAAAGATGCATTCATCACACTGAGACGATGTGTCATGAACAAGGAAGACAATTCTTGCATTTTTGGTTTTTGAATTATCTGCCCTTGACTTAGTACCATATAGTAAACTGTGTCCGGGCTATAACTTCTAAACCGTATGGAATATATTCATGAAACTTCACAGGTGCATTCATCACACTGAGACGATGTGTCATGAACAAGGAAGACAACTCTTGCATTTTTGGTTTTTTGAATTATCTGCCCTTGACTTAGAACCATATAGAAACTGTGTCCGGGCCATAACTCCTAAACCGTATGGAATATAATCATGAAACTTCACAGGTGCATCCATCATACTTGGACGATGTGTCATGAACAAGGAAGACAACTCCTGCTTGTTTAGTTTTTGAATTATCTGCCCTTGACTTACATCCATATATAGTCAAATGGTATGTCGTGTCCGGGCCACAACTCCTTAACCGTATGGAATATATTCATGAAACTTCACAGGTGCATTCATCACACTGAGACGATGTGTCATGCATGAACAAGGAAGACAACTCTTGCATTTTTGGTTTTTGGATTATCTGCCCTTGATGCATATATTTTATGATTGATTTGAAGTACATTTGTAATATTTTTTATGAATGGCATTTGGTGGGGGCATCCGTGTCCTATGGACACTTTTTCTAGTTCGGTATAATCTATACATTTTTGGAATCCATCTTGAAACTGTGCTTTTTGCAAACCGTATTATAATGACATGTGTTATAAAGAGGTTGTGGTGGATTTAGTGCATAAGGTTGCGTCATAAAAATATATGACCAAGTGTTATAATACTAGTAACTTTTGCATAATGTCATGATGCCATCTGTGACAACCCTAGGTTTTCTACTGTTATTCTTTTGAAGATCTTTGATAATAAACTAAGCCAGGGCGTACATTTCCTACAATTTACAAATGCGTCCAGCAAATAATCAGATTAGCCTGCACATCCATAGAGTCTGACCTGAGACTTCTCTAGCTGCATGAAGGAGCAATGGGCCCATAGTTATCCTTAGAGTATACAATGAAGACTCTGATCAGACTGCATGAATGTGCAGGCAGATCTGAGTTTCGATGGAAGCACATGTAAATTGTAGGAAATACTGTGCCCCAGCTCAAATCTGAATTAAACTTAGTTAAATGATAAATAGAATGAGCTATTTATCTGTTCCAATCATGAGACAAAGTTATTTGTCCTGCTCACAAATTTAACCCTTATCTTGCTGTTCACGACAACCCCTATCTTTGCAATCAGTGTAGATCCAGATCAGATGGCTTCTGAAGCCATCTGATCAGGATCTACACTGTTTGGCATTCAGTTTATGAATTTGTAGCAAAAAATTACATCAAGTAATTTGATTGGTTGATAGACAGAAATGGGTGTGGCTTAAATGAATATTAAGCAAGATAAGGGTGAAAATGCCAGCAATTTTTGGTATTTTTAAACGTATGTGCAGGACAAATTTCATGCCTAAGTGACATGTGCTTGCAAAATGTTTTAGTATCTTGAACCCAGGCCTTGATCAATTGTAAACCAATATCAGTTAAATGAAGCAAATTCTTCTGAAACCCAGGCCCTGGTGATTGTATGGCATTTATGTTTTGCAATTAATTCTATTTTCCAGTGTCTAGTCATGTAACTGACTTCAACACTCGTAATAAATTGTTAGCAGCTAAACTTCTTAATCTGGGTAATTGGTATCATAAACTAGGCAAAGCCTTTTCAAAATTTTAGACGTCATTCTGATTTAATTTCAAAATGCGATGGTTGACTTAAATCTCTTCTGCAACAAGGTCTATCGGAACCCAAATTTGATGGTGACTTAGTATATAAATTCAGAAAAATATATCATTGCAATGACTTAAGTATCCTATTTCGTAAAATCATTCTTTGATATAAAAAGATTGGGTACAACATAAATGTTATATGACAGACTGCATGCATGGTAGTTTAAGCAATTACTGTTGACAACTTTGCCTCCCTCTTTAATTTCATGCCAGATTCTATGATGGTTCCAGTGAGAATAAGACAGAATTTATTTTTGTGCAATAGTTTTGCCAGGAACATTAAACCTCAATTCAAACGAAACAAACTTCCTCTTATCTGGTGATATACTTACTCATCATCTGTTATTTTTTCGTAACAATCATCACAGACTCTCACTTCATACTCATATCCCATTGCAGGTATAGAGGACTTCTTATTACTGCATTTAACACACACAGCTTTCCCACACTTCCGGCAGTGGTGCTGTCGTTGGCCTAAGGTCTTCTCCTCCCACATTTTACGAACATTCCAGAAAAATGGCTTTTCACATTTCTGACAGTGGTCATTTTCCTGCCATTCTGGTGTCTACAAAACATTAACCCTTGTCTGTCAGTATAAATTTATTTTCTAAGAACCATTTCTTACTATCAACCAACCAGATAACTTGATATAATGTATTCATTCAAAGTGACAATGTCTGAGGTGTGTTCAAAAAGTTTTCGAAAAGTATCAAGAATGCTGTTATATTTTTTCTCAATAATGTGTTATTTTGTGCAAAATTTTCAAAGATACATTGATTTGTTTTCTACTAAACCCATTGTATGAGGGAAAGGAGTACCTTGGCAAACAATGCAAGCCCAGATCAGACGCCGCAGAACACAGCATCTGATCAGGGCCTGCACTATTTGCTAACAGAATTTTCCATCAAAAATAGAACAAGAGGGCCCAGAGGGCCCTGAATCGCTCACCTGAGAATCAGTGTCTCTAGTACATTCTTGGCTCAAGGGCTATACTAGGTGAAGCTTCATACCCAATATCAAAGACCTGAGTCTTGTGGTTTCAGAGAAGAAGATTTTTAAATATTTTCCCTATATAAGCCTATATAAAACCCAGTGATGGTGGCATTTTTGGCCCCAGGGCTATAATTTGAACAATCTTGGTAGAGGTCCACTAGATGAAGCTTTACACCAAATATCAAAGATCTGAGCCTTGCCGTTTCAGAGAAGAAGATTTTTAAAGATTTTCCCTGTATAAGCCTGTGTAAAACCAAAGGCCCCCAAGGCGGGGGCATTTTTGGCTCCGGGGCTATAATTTATAAATCTTGGTAGAGGTCCACTAGGTGAAGCTTCATACCAAATATCAAAGACCTGGGCCTTGCAGTTTCAGAGAAGAAGATTTTTAAAGGTTTTCCCTGTATAAGCCTATGTAAAACCAAAGACCTCGGGGCGGGGGCATTTTTGGCCCTAGGGCTATAATTTGAACAATCTTGGTAGAGGACCACTAGGTAACTTCACACCAAATATCAAAGACCTGGGCCTTGTGGTTTCAGAAGAAGATTTTTAAAGATTTTCCCAATACAAGCCTATGTAAACCCAAAGGCCCCCGGGACAGGGGCATTTCTGGCCCAAGGGCCATAATTTGAACAATCTTGGTAGAGGTCCACCAGATGAAGCTTCATACCAAATATCGAAGACCTGGGCCTTGCGGTTTCAGAGAAGAATATTTTAAAGATTTTCCCTATATAAGCCTATGTAAAACCAAAGGCCCCTGGGGCGGGGGCATTTTTAGCCCCAGGGCTATAATTTGAACAATCATTGTAGAGGTCCACTAGATGAAGCTTCACACCAAATATCAAAGATCTGAGTCTTGCAGTTTCAGAGAAGAAGATTTTTAAAGATTTTCCCTGTAAAAGCCTATGTAAAACCAAAGGCCCCCGGGGCGGGGGCATTTTTGGCCTTAGGGCTATAATTTGAACAATCTTGGTAGAGGTCCACTAGGTGAAGCTTCACACCAAATATCAAAGACCTGGGCCTTGTGGTTTCAGTGAAGAAGATTTTTAAAGATTTTCATTATATAAGCCTATGTAAACCCAAAGGCCCCCGGGGCGGGGGCATTTCTGGCCCAAGGGCCATAATTTGAACAATCTTGGTAGAGGTCCACTAGATGAAGCTTCATACCAAATATCGAAGACCTGGGCCTTGCGGTTTCAGAGAAGAAGATTTTTAAAGTTTTCATTTTAAAAATCTATTTTTAGCTCCTGTGACCTAGATGTGCAATGGACCGGAACCATTTGAACAACTTTGAAAGGGGACCACCTAAGGATCATTCCTGTGAAATTTGGTTAAAATCCTATCAGTGGTTTAGGAGGAGATGTCATTTGAAGAAAAAGTTTACGCACGCACACACGCACGCACACACGCACGGCGGACGCCGGACAAAAAGTGATCCCAAAAGCTCACCTCGTCACTACGTGACAGATGAGCTAATAAAAATGAAAAGAATAGGCCTGACACCCCTTATATGACAAATGGAACTGTCCAACATAAAGCAATGGAAGAGTGCACTAGCATACAATGGGTTAAAAAATCTGCACTTGTGTGTTCATGAATTTCTACTCTTATGCTATCATTAAATACAGTCAACCCTTTTTATACCGACATTCGTCATAATGACAAAACTCGTTATAACAACAATTTCAATGATATGGCTTCAAGGGGAATGGGAACACCTTTAGGGGAGGCAACTCCTGCAAAAGTGTTTTTTGTCTCCCATGTCAATAGAGGTCAACTCTTTTAGGAAAGAATTGCTCCTGAGGAGCAAATTCTTTCCTTTAAGAGTAGACCCCTTTTTCAGCGGGACAGGGTGTATAGAAAAGCGAAAGTTGCCTCCCTTTGAAAAATGGCGGAAAAATCTGGTAGGTGTTCCCATTCCACTTAACGGAAATTTCAATGGTATTAATCCTTAGCTCAAGGATTAGTCTCGGTTCTGAGAGGTGTGGGCTTTGCTCATGTTTAAATGCCCATATTGAAATCGTGAAAGATTCTTGTTATCTAATACTCAATGAAACAAATGTAAAGAGTTATTTGTTAGAATCGCCTTAGTGAGGCGATTCAAATGAAAGTCAAAGGAGTGATGAAGGGTGAAGGCCCTTTATTTAATACCTATCATACTCCTAACTGGGATTCTTAAAATGGCAAATTCTTTATCATGGCACAATATTAGGGAAAAAATACCGTCGTTATGACAAGGGTCTCTGTACTAGACAAGTAGGGCCATTACGATAACACACCCGTACAACGTAGTGTATTTTATCGCATCTCCAGAATGATGGTATTTTACTTATTTATACATCAAACATAGGTTGTGGTGCTTGTTTGAACCGCCTTGTTGAGGCGGTTCTAACGAGTACCCACAACCTTTGTATTGAAACAGAATTAAGAAAAATAATTTAACACCCCTAAACCCAAGTTTTCTCTCTATAAACTGGGCTTTAGGGCGGTGTTCATTTCACAGATTTGTTTATGTAACGATACACTGAATTACCCCCATCATGGGAAAGCTTATCTTTGGGAACTTGTGACCAAGGACCAGTTGGTCAAAACAATGTTATTGTGGAACAGAATCAGAATTTTGTTTAGTATGGCTTCGAATTTTCCTTATATTTTTCCAGAAAAAAAAATGTACACTGCAAAAGCTACTCACATCTGTTTCATTAACCCTTATCTTGCTGAATATTAATTTAAGCCACACCCATTTCTGTCCATCAACCAATCAAATTACTTGATGTAATTTATTGCTACTAATTCATTAAATGAATGCCAAACAGTGCAGATCCCGATCAGATGGCTTCTTCAGAAGCCATCTGAGCTGGATCTACACTGTTTGCAAAGATAGGGGTTGTCGTGAACAGCAAGATAAGGGTTAAAAATACCACTGTATTAAATACTGTTCTTGCTAGAACGTATGTGTAATACCTCCCTCAATAGAAGGAGGGCTTCCACATTTTGACACTAGTTTTAGTCCGACTTATGCCCAAAATGAACCTCCCTCATGTGTTCTGAGAATTCCCCTATACACCACAACCTCTTTATAACACTGTTAATAGGGTCGAAACAAAAATGTATAGATTATATAGAAAACAAGAGCTGTCGCATGCCAGCATAGTTCGCCTGTTTCGCGCCTTCAAGATATAAGGTGAAACTATTGAACCATGAAATATAGATCACACTGACCTACATATATTTTAAGGTCAATCATCAGGTCACATGGAACATATATTCCAGATATTACATTTCAGAATCAAATTGTGTCTGAATTATAAGGCTTATCATTGAACCTTGAAAATAGGTCACACTGACCTAGATATATTTGTATGTCAATCATCTGGTCACATGGAATTGAATATTCAGATATGAAGTTTCTCCATCCAGTAGTATTCAAGATATAAGTCAAAGTCATTGAACCACGTAAAAAAGGTCACACTGACCTAGATATATTTTGAGGTCAATCATCTGGTTGCATTGAAGTAATATCCCAGGTATAACATTTTGTTATCAAAATATTGTTCAAGATAATAGGCAAAATCACTGAGACATGAAATATAGGTCACACTGACCTAGATATATTTTGAGGTCAATCAGCAGGTCACATGGAACTAATAATCAAGGTATGACAAGGTATATCAAAAAATGTTCAAGATAATAGGCAAAATCAGGCAACCATGAAATATAGGTCTCACTGACCTAGATATAATTTGAGGTCAATCATGGGTCACATGGAACAAATAATCGAGGTATGGCATTTTTTCCATCAAATAGTATTCAAGATAATAGGCAAAGTCACTGAACCATGAAATATAGGTCACAGTGACTTAGATATATTTGGTGGTCAAATATCGGGTCACATGGATCTAATAATCCAGGTATGACATTTCTGCTTCGAATAGTATTCAAGATAATAGGCAAAGTCACTGAACCATGAAATATTGGTCACAGTGACCTAGATATATTTTGAGGTCAATCATGGGGTCACATGGCACTAATATCCAAGGTATGACAATTCTCCAACAAATAGTCTTCAAGATAAAAGGCAAAATCACTGAACCATGGAATATAGGTCACAGTGACCTAGATATATTTTGAGGTCAATCATGGGGTCACATGGTACTAATATCCCAGGTATGACATTTCTCCAACAAATAATCTTCAAGATATAAGGCAAAATCACTGGACCATGAAATATAGGTCACAGTGACCTAGATATATTTTGAATGGGGTCACATGGCACTAATATCCAAGGTATGACAATTCTCCAACAAATAGTCTTCAAGATATAAGGCAAAATCACTGAACCATGAAATATAGGTCACAGTGACCTAGATATATTTTGAGGTCAATCATGGGGTCACATGGTACTAATATCCCAGGTATGACATTTCTCCAACAAATAGTCTTCAAGATATATGGCAAAATCACTGGACCGTTAAATGTAGGTCACCATGACCATCACCCTTTTACACTTGAACCAATGTCACATGGTTGGCTGATATATAACCAATTGTGTTTATAACTTGTTTGCATATTGGAAACATATATAACAAATTACAAAGGTGTCCTAGAGTTTGACCTCTAGCCCCACCCCATCCGTCCTTCCAGGCATGAACCCAGGGGTGTGTTGTCTTGGAATCTCAGAAGACACACCCGGGTATCCAACTTGTAAAATATGAATCCTTTGTGATGAGTGTCTGTTGAGATATAGCAATTCAAAAACTTTAACACAGCTTGAAAGAGGTGTTCTAGATTTTAACCCCTAGCCCCACCCTGGGGCATGGACCCAGGGGTCTGTTGTCTTTGAACATCAGAAGACCCTCCCAGGTGCTTAAGTTCCAAATATGAGTGCTCTGTGATGAGTGACTGCTAAGATATAAGCATTTGAAAAACTTTAACGCAGTGTGACGGGAACGCACATGCAAACGTGCACAAATGAGGTGACAACAATTGCTCTCTATGTACTTCTTACAGGCCAGCTAATGACCATTTTAGGTCTTTTTTTTCTGTATAATCTATACATTTTTGGGATACATCTTGAAAATGTGTTATATCGAAAACAGTACCATAATGAATCGTGTTATAATGAGGTTGTGGTGTGGTGTACCTCATCAAAATGGCAAATCTCCCTCATACAGTTTTGTTTGTTTGTTTGTATTGGAGTTTAACAACCCAGTCAACACTATTTTATGCTATTTTTGAGGCAGTCAGTTTACCTATCCACACTTTCCTGGGCAAGCTTATACGTAAGCGGTTAACCAGTACAGTGCACATTCTTTCGCCAGAAACTGACAACTGCCCTTCTTGAGTCAGCGGAAGGGAGAGAATGACCGTAGACGCGGATTTGATACATGCTGGGGTTTGCAACATTCTTTCGTGGAGATTGATCATGAAATCTTTTCTATGGTCATTCTCTCCCTGCCGCTGATTCAAGAAGGGCAGTTGTCATTTTCTGGCAAAAGAATGTGCACTGTACTGGTTAACCACTTACGTATAGGCTTGGCGAGGAAATGTGTGGCAAGGTAAACTGACCGGCTCAAGAATGACCTAAAATAGTTTTGACTGGGACGTTAAACTCCAATACACACAAACAAACAAAAGTAGGAGTTGCGAAAATTAACATGTTGATCAGACTGCTCAAATGTGCAGGCTGATCTGAATCTCTGTTCATCACCAAACATACATTCTAATGATCTGGCTCATGAGTCATTGGGATGAACACTAGGGCTGTATGTTTGATTTGGAGTTTAACATCCCTTCAACACTATTTAGGTCATTTTGGGAGACATTGCTTCCAATTTGGTGGGACTTTTACCCCAAAGTGAGATAAAATGACATCTCAAGCCCTGGTGCCCAATGAAACAGAAAGGGTTTATGTGGCAAATGCTGACAGCTTGAAAATCAGACCCCTATACTGCAGCATGCTTAAAGCAGGTGCGACAGAAAGTATGTTGTGGGTTCTTGTTAACTTCTGTATAGCCTCATGGGGGCAATTCAAAGAAGAACTCACAAGAAATGGTTGATCAGAGAATTACAGTGAGATTGCACTATTAAGACCACCTAAAAATAAGACTTATTCTGGTTTAAAAAGCTTATTTAGAAAGGTGCAGTTATTCTTTCTTTGTGCTTTCTGAAAACAGTGTGTTCTGGTCAGGGATCACATTTTGGACTGTTCAAAAGTGGTCTTAAAGACCACTTTTGAACAGTCCTAAAGGTGGACTTCTTATGATTCATGATCTAAAGCTATGCAATCTTACCTCTATTCGTTTACAATCCATATTCCATATTGCTATAACTTTATCATCTCCTACAGATAATAATTGTTTTGTGCCCGCAGAGTATACTAATGACTGGATCTTATCACTGAAAATAAAATGCCAATCACAACAATTGCCATCTGTTTTGTCATCTGCGGCCATTGATGCAAACAGTCTGATCAGGCTGTTCCTCTAGGAGCTGTCTGATCTGCATCCACACTGTTTGCAAATGTATGTTTGGAATGTTTGCGAGAACAAAGCAGATGACACATAGAGAAAAACATTTTCAGATAATTTTTTCTTGGCGTCTTTAGGGTTTTATTTTTTCAAAGTTACTGTAATGTTCATTTTTGAGAGAACATTTTAGAGAGCTGTTTGTTTTTGTTTCTATGTAAGACACAAGGGATTGTGCAGCTATTTTTGAAGCAGCTTGAAATTACATGTATTTTTGGTGGAGTGTTTAATTGTGCAGTCAGGAGATTCAGCCGGAGACAGTTTTTTTTGCAAATGTTCAGGTGGAAAATTTGTTCAATAGCTGGAGCAAAACGTTTTCGGGTAATGTTCATTTTTGAGAGAACATTAATTTTTAGAGAGCTGCTTGTTTTGTTTCTATGTGAAACACAAGGGATTGAACAGCTGTTTTGACTTGTTGAGTTTTGAAGCCGCTTTAAGTTCAATGTATTTTGTATTAGTTTTACACAAGTAGTTTTAGAGACGTGTGGCGAGATTTTGCTGCTCAAGGCTAGTGTTCATTCAGATCACATATGTTTACAAGTTCTTTGTTGTTTATGGCTACGGCAGAGCATTTTCGAATTATTGTGACGTTTTAGTGGCCAGATTTCTGTTGTGCTTCAGCTGTTATTCTGGCTGTTTGAGTCTGCTTTGGGCCAGCAATTATGATAAAAAAAATTGAGCTTGTCATTCTAGGTGTATTAAGGGCAAGTGATTTTTACTGTTTAACCTTTATATGAGCCCCGCCAAGCGAATTTGGGTCTTCGAGCATTCCGTCATGACAAATTTTAACTGCGCATGCCCAGCCATTCAGAGGGGCCAGGGATATGGCTTGCTGTCTGAAAGTTCCTCTTGATTCACTGCTTGTATGAGCGAGCAGCGAAGGTTCTGGCGAGACTGCGCGGATGCGCAGGCTCGCCTGAACCTTCGCTGCTCGCATAGGCGATAAGTACCAAAATCGCTTGACGGGGCCCATATCTTCCCATGAACATGTACACTGGTCCATAGTTTGGGGTGTCTACTGGCAACTTTGGACCAAGGATGCCGATTAGAGGGAAGGGCAAGAGGGCAAATATCTTCTAGAAAGGGTTATCCTTTGGAAGCAAGGAATACATCACAGAACTGGAAAATATCTAGTGTACATGTTTTCTGGGCCAGACTAGCTAGTTTTGGCCAACTAGGCCTCACCAGTGACCCTTAATATTTTCAAAATTCAACAATGGAATCAGTGATCCCAAAGGACAAGAAAATATAAACTACACTATGATGTAGGGCAGGGAGACTTTTTACGGCCGCCACACATTCCCAGACACCAGCTGTAGTGATCTAATTTGTCATGTTTTTAATTTTGGCAGTTTTCAATAGGGACTATCCATGTCCTTACCCATGAGTCCTAATCTCCCAGTGAAATTTTTCAGGTGTGTTGGGGCTGGGTGTTTCTCTGATTTGGTTTGGTCATTTTCAGGAGGATCCTGAAAATACTGCCAAGGGGAAAAGGTTTTGTCCAGATTCCTTATTTGGAAATGAGTTTTGAGATTAACCCAAGTTCTATGTTAAGTAGTGAAGGTGAACATTGGGTTAATTTACACGGAGAGACAACCCAGCCTTCAACTTGTATGCCATCAGCAGAGGCTGTTTGGACTCAATTTTGCTAAACTGGTTAAGTACATTTAAGCCAGTATTTAGGCCGCTTGTATTGAGTAATTACATGTACTTGTCTGGAATTGCCACTACTTTGGATCCCTATAAATGTAATGTAGTGAAAATCTGCCTGTATTAAGCAAGCACCTGTCTTCAACAACCACATTTTGGCTATCTCATAAGTGTTTGCTTGATACAGTTTGGACTGGATGTTTGCTAATAACAGGTTCGACTGTAATATTTAACATTTGTAATCAAGGTAGCAGAGCTTATATGCTTTTTCGGAGCTGATTCACATAGCTCTATTAGGGTATGCTATCCATGGCTGAGAATAAAATTTTTAAGGAGTGTTTGGAGAGGGTTGGGTGTTTTGTTTGGTTTTCGTGGGGAGATGAGTATTTAGCAGCTGAGAGGAAGTTGTTCATTCTCTATTCCCCAGTACTTAATACATAAACTTGAGTCATACTGAGCGCAGGGTCACTTGGGATAATATTATATCTCAAGGGAGTCTCGCAAGATGTGACCTCGTTTTATCATTCAAGTCACATCCACTTAGTACAGGTTAGGTGGTGTTTCAGAGTATGTTATTGTTGTCTGGTATTTTGTACCCCTATCTGGTGTTTCAGACCTCGATCAGTTGCAGGGACTGACATTTGCAGGAGTCCTCTCTTCCCGTAGACCACTGGGGATAAGAGTGTCCTTCCCTATTTATCGTTTCCACAGCTGAGGGTGCTGAGGATTGTACTACGGCTGCATTTCTCTCTTTGGCGAGGGTTTGGGGCTGGCTTCCCATGCCGCAGGTCCTGGTGTATGAATATCGTTTGGCGTGCCGCTGATGATGGTTCCAATTATGAATTGGCACTATTTAAAAAAGTAACACACATTAAATAATACACATTTGATTTTGCATTCAGTGATTCAAGTTTTCATTCTCTATTTCCCAGTACTTAATACATAAACTTGAGTCACATTGAGTGCTGGGTCACTTGGGATAATATTAACTTTTGAGAACCCCAGTTCATAAAGACATCTTTGGTATAGTCCAGGGCGTCAAGTGATATTTGGAGTCAAAAGTATAGGTTAGGTCCAGAAATATAGGTATCTAGTGACCAGACATATAGGATGTTATAGGTGGCCTACACTGAAGAAAAACAAACCAGCTCTTCTCTTTTATTAATAATACAACATATAGAAATAGATAAGGTGGTCAGCTGGTTATAATTAAGGAAAAATCTTTAATAAATCTCCATAAAAATCAGTCCTTAGTAGATGATTCTAATGAATGCCCTCAATGTATGTTTTATACAGAACTTAGCGATCTACTTAAATATCATCTGATAACCACCGTATCTATTTCTTGGAACAAGAGATAACAAAACCCAACGGTTGACTATCTGACAATTCAGGCAGAATCAAAAATGGGACATTCTTCCCTTTAAACAAGAGGGTTTTGATGGCCCTTGATTGCTCATGTGATCCATAGTGTAAGAAGTAGGCCCTGTGGAGGGCCCATTTTTGGCCCAGGGCTATAATTTGCACAATCAGGGCTATAATTTGCACAATCAAGGTCCACTATACAAAGCATCATACCAAATATCAAAGACCTGAGCCTTCCGGTTTCAGGTTTTCCCTATATAATCCTACATAAAACCAGTGGGCCCTGGGGCAGAGCCAGTTTTGGCCCTAGGGCTATAATTTGAACAATCTTGGTAGCAGTCCACTAGATGAAGCTTCATACCAAATATCAAAGACCTGGGCATTCTGGTTTCAGACAAGAATATTTTTAAAGGTTTTTCTTATTTTCCCCTATTTGTTTGCCTTGGCAACCCCCTGAAAAAATTCAGACACGATTCCACATGGAGTCTTTGTTGACAGTAACAGGAATCATAGTGGAACTCTTTTTTCCTGTCCACGGAATTTGGTTACAGATTCCACATGGCAAATGGCCAGATCTTAACAGAAATTCTGCATGCAAATGTTAACCAAGTTTCTGTTTAAAAGTCTGGCATGAAAACAGAGCATAATCACTTCCTGAAACATAATATTTTGGCGGGAGCAGTCAGGGATGATGTGTTGCTTGTGTGTGGCTTTACAACTTTACATGTATAAAGCTGTTCTAAGGATTTACAACTATATTTTGGAAGACACTGTGAGTTACTTTTAGTATTTTAGATTAACAGTGTTTTAAATACTTAACTAGTGGGGTGTCAAAAGTTTTATGTTTGCAAACTGCAAAGATTGCACCCCACCCACATATTTATGTATGTGTTTGCAGACTGAAGTTACATGTATTAGATCACCATGAATCTTTGGAAATCCAAGGATTCAAATTCAAGAGTTAGATGTAAGTAGCATGCAAGGTTTTTGTGTGTTCTTTTCCATCACAAGTATATTCCTTCCTTATTGTGTACAGATAAAATCTCAAAATTTTTACAGTGTATCTTTAGATGATTGTGGTATGTTAATTGAACTGGACCAAATATTTAAATTAGCAGGCATCCTGCAGGAATATACAGACAGTAATACTGTCACTAGCTCAGGCAGAAATTCTGTCAATAATTCATTCAGGAATCCTGCAGGAACCATGAAGGAATCCTGTCAGTAATTTATATAGGAATCCTGGCTTGTTTTGTCTACAGGATTCCTGCATCAATTTTCCAGCTTTTCACAAGCTTTTCCACACTGATTCCTACCTGAATCCCATCTCGAAGACAAAATTTATGTGAAAATTCTTTGTGGAAATTCTATTTAAAAATTTTTCATACAGGTTTCATGTCAGAATCCTGTCACAATATTTCTGCAGAAATACTGTAACTTAATTTCAAACGGGCCTTTGAGTATTCAGCATGGACTGAAATTTGCTGAACAGCATTGAGAGAAGACCACCCCAAGATGATTTATGTCAAGTTTGGTCAAAATCTATTCAGGGGTTTTAGGAGATGTCATTTAAAGGACGGCGGTCGGTGACAGATCGCAATAGCTCGCCTGCTCAAAAAAGGCAAAACTTGTTTAATATTCATAAAGAAACAATAGTAAAAACAATATCAAAATGGAACATTTTAAATTTAAAAGAAATAGCAGAATTTACACCAGCTAAAGCTTTCCAAAAGCTGGGCTGGACTGGGTCACTACACCAACAAGAGGGCCATGATGGCCCTGGGTCGCTCACCTGATCCATAAGGCAACAAGTGGGCCCCGAGGAGAGCCATTATTGACCCCATGGCTATAATTTGCATAATTTGGTAGTGGCTTCATACCAAATATCAAAGAATGGAGCCTTCTAGTTTCAAGAAGATTTTTAAAGGTTTTCCTTATATTAAGTCTATATAAAAACCTGCAGGTCCCGGGTGCAGCCATTTTAGGCCCCAGGGCTATAATTTGAACAATCTTGGTAGAAATCCACACGACAAAACTTCATACCAAATATCAAAGACTAGGCCTTCTGATTTCAGACAAGAAGATTTTAAAAGGCTTTCCCAATATAAGTCTTTGTGAAACAAGTGGGCTTGGGGGTGGGCCCATTTTTGGCCCCAGGGCACTAATTTGAACAATTTTGTTAGAGGTCCACTACATGAAACTTCATACCAAAAAAAACAACACCTTGGCCTTCTGGTTTCAGACGATAAGATTTACAAAGGTTTTCCCTACATATAAGTCTATGTTAAACCAGTGGGGCACCGGGATGGGCCCATTTTTAGGCTCAGGGCTATAATTGGAACAATCTTGGTACAGGTCAAGTAGACAAAGCTTCATACCAAATATCAAAGACATGAGCCTTCTGGATTCCGACAAGATTCTTAAAGGTTTTCCCTATATAAGTCTATGTAAAACCAGTGGGCCCCGGGCGGAGCCATTTTTGGCCCCAGGGCTGTAATTTGATTAATCTTGGTCAAGGTCCACTAGACAAAGCTTCATACCAAATATCAAAGAACTGAACCTTCTGGTTTCAGACAAGAAGATTTATATAGATTTTCCCTATATAAGTCAATGTAAAACCAGTGGGCCCCGGGGCTACAATTTGAAAAATCTTGATAGAGGTCCACTAGACAAAGCTTCATACCAACTTGAAATGCGTCCATAGGACACGGATGCCCCCGCCTGAAAATGTGACTATGTTCGTATTCATCCATAGAAAGTTTAAGTTTTGGACCATTTTTTTTACCTTTGACCTCTAAGTATGACCTTGACCTTGGAGGTACGGATCCGGGTTTGCATCATCTCATGATGGTTAACATTTCAAGTAATTTCAAAATCCATCCAGAAATAAGTAAGTTATTGTCTGCGTTTAAGTTTCGGACTCTTTTTTTGACCTTTGACCTCTAAGTATGACCTTGACCTTGGAGGTACAGACCTGGGTTTTGCACGTGACACATAGTCTCATGATGGTTAACATTTCTGCAAAGTAATTTCAAAATTCATCCAGAAATAAGAAAGTTATTGACTGCGTTTAAGTTTGACCTTGACCTTGGAGGTAAGGACCTGGGTTTTGCACTTGACACATCAGCTCATTATGGTTAGCATTTCTGCCGAGCAATTTTATATTCCATCAAGAAATAAGGAAGTTATTGACCGCGTTTAAGTTTCCGACGGACAGAGGGACAGGGGCAACGCTATATGCCCTTTCCACCATTCTTCAAATGGCGGGGGCATAAAAATCAAAGACCTGAACCTTCAGGTTTGAGACAAGAAGACTTTTTAAAGATTTTTCATGTATAAGTCAATGTAAAATCAAAGGGCCCCGGGGTGGTTGCAGTTTTGGACCCAGGACTATAATTTGAACAATCTTGGTTGAGCCTCAGGTCTTCATACCAAATAACAAAGACCTGGGCCTTGCCGTTTCAGAGAAGAAGAGTTTTAAAGATATTCCCTACATAAGCCTATGTTAAACCAAAGGGCCCGAGGGCGGAGGCATTTTTGGCCCTAGGGCTATAATTTAAAAAATCTTGATAGAGGTTCACTAGATGAAGCTTCATACCAAATATCAAAGACCTGGGCCATGAGGTTTAAGAGAAGAAGCTTTTTAAAGATTTTCCTTATATAAGTCTATGTAAAACCTAAGGGTCCCGAGGCAGGGGCATTTTTGGCCCCAGGGCTATAATTTGAACAATCTTGGTAGAGGTCCACGAAATGAAGCTTCATACCAAATATCAAAGACCAAGGCCTAGTGGTTTCAGAGAAGAAGATTTTTAAAAAGATTTTCCCTATATAAGTCTATGTAAAATCAAAGGGTCCCGGGGCCGGGGCATTTTTGGCCCCAGGGCTAGAATTTGAACAATCTTGGTAGAGGTCCACTAGATGAAGCTTCATACCAAATATCAAAGACCTGGGCCTTGCGGTTTCAGAGAAGAAGATTTTTAAAGATTTTCCCTATAAAAGCCTATGTAAAACTGGTGGGCCCCGGGGCGGGGCCATCTTTGGCCCCAGGGCTATAATTTGAACAATCTTGGTAGAGGTCCACTAGACGAAGCTTCATACCAAATATCAAAGACCTGGGCCTTGGGGTTTCAGAGACGAAGATTTTTAAAGATTTTCCCTATATAAGCCTATGTTAAACTGGTGGGCCCCGGGGCCGGGCCATTTTTGGCCCCAGGGCTAGAATTTGAACATTCTTGGTAGAGGTCCACAAGATGAAGCTTCATACCAAATATCAAAGACCTGGGCCTTGCGGTTTCAGAGAGGAAGATTTTTAAAGATTTTCCCTATATAAGCCTATGTAAAACTGGTGGGCACCCGGGCAGGGCCATTTTTGGCCCCAGGGCTAGAATTTGAACAATCTTGGTAGAGGTCCACTAGATGAAGCTTCATACCAAATATCAAAGACCTGGGCCTTGCGGTTTCAGAGAAGAAGATTTTTAAAGATTTTCCCTATATAAGCCTATGTAAAACTGGTGGGCCCCAGGGCGGGGCATTTTTTGGCCCTGGGGCTATAATTTGAACAATCTTGGAAGAGGTCCACTAGATGAAGCTTCATACCAAATATAGAAGACCTGGGCCTTATGGTTTCAGAGAATGAGATTTTAAAAATATTTTCCCTATACAAGCCTATGTAAAACTGGTGGGCCCCGGGGCGGGGCCATTTTTGGCCCCAGGGCTATAATTTGAACAATCTTGGTAGAGGTCCACTAGACAAAGCTTCATACCAAATATCAAAGACCTGGGCCTTGCGGTTTCAGAGAAGAAGATTTTTAAAGATTTTCCCTATATAAGCCTATGAAAAACTGGTGGGGCCCAGGGCGGGGCCATTTTTTGCCCCAGGGCTATAATTAGAACAACCTTGGTAGAGGTCGACTAGATGAAGCTTCATACCCAATATCGAAGACCTGGGCCTTATGGTTTCAGAGAATAATATTTTTAAAGATTTTCCCTATGATAAGCCTATGAAAAACTGGTGGGGCCCAGGGTGGGGCCATTTTTTGCCCCAGGGCTATAATTTGAACAATCTTGGTAGAGGTCCACTAGATGAAGCTTCATACCAAATATCAAAGACCTGGGCCTTGCGGTTTCAGAGAAGAAGATTTTTAAAGATTTTCCATATATAAGCCTATGTAAAACTGGTGGGCCCCGGGGCGGGGCCATTTTTGGCCCCAGGGCTATAATTTGAACAATCTTGGTAGAGGTCCACTAGATGAAGCTTCATACCAAATATCAAAGACCTGGGCCTTGCGGTTTCAGAGAAGAAGATTTTTAAAGATTTTCCCTATATAAGCCTATGTAAAACTGGTGGGCCCCGGGGCGGGGCCATTTTTGGCCCCAGGGCTATAATTTGAACAATCTTGGTAGAGGTCCACTAGATGAAGCTTCATACCAAATATCGAAGACCTTGGCCTTATGGTTTCAGAGAAGAAGATTTTTAAAGTTTTCATTTAAAAAATCTATTTTTAGCTCCTGTGACCTAGATGTGCAACAGACTGGAACCATTTGAACAACTTTGAAAGGGGACCACTTAAGGATCATTCCTGTGAAGTTTGGTCAAAATCAGATTAGTGGTTTAGGAGGAGATGTTGTTTGAAGAAAAAGTTTACGCACGCACACACGCACGCACGCACACACGCACGACGGACGACAGACAAAAAGTGATCCCAAAAGCTCACCTCGTCACTACGTGACAGATGAGCTAAAAAGGAATACAAATTCCTAAAAAGAAACAGCTTATTAAGCTCAAATATTATAGAAAACATCTACTGTCAAAGATTTTTTTACAAACTTTGTATTCCTTGCTTACCCAAAATTCCAAATTATAGGTATTTATAGGTATTTTGGTAAAATATAGGATTTTATAGGTTATTATAGGTACCGTATTCGGGCGTGTATTACCCGCAGTTTTTTTCCCTCAAATTACAGGCCCAAGTTCTGGGTGCGGGTAATCCGCCCAGATTATTTTTGGACCTTTTTATTTTTACTTTTTACAGCTGAAAATACGATGCATCTCATGTTATGCTCTATCCTTTTACGATTCCCGACATAAATAACGTTTAATTGTCCACTCAATTTTACTTACACATGAGTAATATAACAATCTCTATTACTAGCAAGCCCGATTTTGTGAGTATTATTCCTAAAACTCTGATTTTAAACAAAATAAACAAGCAAGTTCAATGCGAACATCAAAGTTTTCCGGCATCCAAAATGCCGCCCACAAATCACCGCTAGTTTTTTTTTCTGCACGCGATCGGTAAATGACATCATTGTACCCCAGCAACCCCACTCGTGTCTATTGTTTTAGCTTAATTGGGCGTATCTGTCTCATAAAAAATGTTTGGAAACGGTAAAAGTATTCTCGCTAGCAAAACAGCGCTTTCTGTAAGCTCCGTGTCAATAACCAACAACAGAATACAGATGTGTTAACACAAAGAGTTCAACTTTTCTCGCCAGCGTCTGCTATTTGGCGCCAAAACATAACCATTCACCAGATAGCAGAATAGTCGTAGCAACTCGTCTTTGGAGCAATTTAATAATTTTCACACTGATTGTGGATTAAATTTTATGATTGGGGAATAAACGCAAATTAGAGACATAACTTGACCATATTTTCACACCTTATCGAAACGCACCGCAGGGTGGCAATTATATGACAGGGATTAACAATAGTGTCATAATTGAACCGTTATAAATCAATAAACAGTGTAAATCCAAATCAGACATCAGCGGCGTCTTTCTGAGGTATCTGATCTGGGAGAGCACTGTTTGCCGATGTCCCAAAATAGAAACGTCTGCGGCGTCTTTCTGAGGCGTCTAATCTGGGACTGCACTGTTTGCCGATGTCCCAAAAAAGGGCCGCGGGCATATGTGGGGTGTGTGTGTGTGAATTCGGGTTTAACGTCGCTTTCAACAATTTTTCAGTCATATCACGACGGTGTCTGGTTGCGACAGGGAGCTCAATGCTCACGTTTATAGTGCTGCCTCACTGAAGTATCATGTCCCAGACACATTACATGATACCACATCCAGTCACATTATCCTGACACTGGATCGACCAGTCCTAGCTCTACCCCGTAAATCTGAGTGCCAAACGAGGAGCAGCTAGTACCATTTTTAACGACTTTGGTATGTCGCGGCCCGGGATCGAACCCGAGACCTCCCGTTCCCCGGAGCGGACACTCTACCAACTGAGCTATCGGGGCCGGTAGCATATGTGGGGTAATAAATAAATAACACTTGTGAACAGGTATTTTTTTTCAACACTTTAATCAAAATACATGCTTTCTGGTGATACTCGCACGCACGTGCACTTTCCCGCCTTTTGAAGACGATCGCGCGTTCCGTTGTGTGCTACAAAAACTGGCCAAATTCTTACTTTTTCTCACTTACACATCCACCAAAATTTCAGCAAATGTTCCATGCGGGTAATACAACAGTATAACAGTTTCCCCCCAGATTTTGGCCAAAAAAGGGGGTGCGGGTAGTACGCAAATGCGGGTAATACACACCCGAATACGGTAATGGCCTGAAATATAGGAAAATATAGGTAAATATAAGTAACTTGACGCCCTGATAGTCATTTATCTATCTATCTTCTTATACTGAGTCGGTCGGCCCCCGCCCATAGGGGCTTGAAGAAATATATGGGCTGCATGATGCTTCCACGCAGAGCTGAATCCGGCCCGCACACTAGTACTGGGAAACCGCTTAGAGGATCTAAGCCTGTCCAGGAACCGCGGTGCGAGGCGGACCGTCCATGCTAATAAACCCTATTGGTTTCATTGGGAGACAGGGCTTGAGATGTCATTTCATCTCAATGTCGGGTAAAAGTCCCACAAAATTGGAAGCAACGTCTCCAAAATGACCTTTACAGTGTTGACGGGGACGATAAACCTCAAATCAAACAAAAACAAAATACTGAGTCGGTCACATTTGGCCATTACCTCAGTTGCATTATGCTGATGCTGGTTGAGTGAAAAGTAACTGTTAGGAAACTGGAGGAAAATTATCTTTTGTAGGAGTACTCCCCCTTAGAAATGCAGAGCCTGAGGAATCTATTGCCCAGTTTCTAGGTAAAAGACCACATTTTGCAGGTGAGGAGGCAAAATATCTTTTCAATTTTCTTTGAAATACAAGGCAATGTGTGATCTCACTAAAATCACTTCCATCAAAGCAACTTTTACCCCCCGCCCATCCGGCTTGAAAAAATTGACTGCTTCCATGCAGAGTTGAAATTGACCACATGAGTACTGGTAAACCGCTTTCAAGGTCTAAGCCTGCCCAGGCAAAGTGGTGTGAGTCGGACCGTCCATGCATATAAACCCTATTGGTGTCATTGGGTGGCAGGGGTTGAGATATCATTTCATCTCCATGTTGGGCAAGTCCCACAAAATTTGAAACAATGTCTCAAAAATACCCTAAATACTGTTGATGGGGACATTAAATCTCAAATTAAACAAAAAAAAATCATTAAAACAATTCTAAGAGTACACACAACAAACATTTTCAAGGTAAAATAAGAAAATCCTTCCTAAAGTAGCCGAAATATATCAATATCTGCAGATATGGAAAACAAAAATTCTGGAAAATTTTGCCAGGGCATTACGATAACATACATGTGCCAAATAATGCATTCTTTCATATCTCTGAAATGACTATTTTTCTGATGAAAATTTGCAATATTTTTCTTTTATATATTCCAAACATAGGTTGTGTGTGCTTGTTAGAACTGCCTCATTGAGGCAGTTCTAACAAGTACCCACAACCTATGTCTTGGAGCAAAAATAAGAAAAATAATGTATATCCCTGTAAACCCCACTTTTCTCTACATGAAGCGGGGTTTAGGGGGTTGTTCATTTCATGGACTTGTTAACATGATGTGAACCAGAAATATGTTTGAAACAGCTGTTATGAACAGGCCATCAGTGTTCCAGCCATCCAAGTTTCACTGAATTTCCAAAGTTGCATCAGGTCTCTCACCGGTGTGGTTCAAGCTTGGCTCGGGTCACATGTGTGATGCCAAGTTCTGCAACGGAAGGTCAGGTGGTTTTTCTCCGGGTACTCCGGTTTTCGCCCACCTCTGATTAACGATCGGCTCGATGTGAGTGAAATAATCTTGAAAGGGCCATAAACCAAAACCAAAAAAAAAAGTTTTCCAAAGTTTTGGTATAAATGAGTTCTACCGTGAAGGATAATGACTTACTGGTGCCCTTGTAGTTCAAATGCAGTTCCCTGTCGGCCACCGATATCCCATACTATGATGGACTGGTCGTAACTACCAGAGAATAATAAACTTCGTTCAGCATCCCACGCTAGACTTCTAACACTGCCTAGAAACACAGGAGAAAGAATACACATTATGAAAACATCCCTATACTTATACATTGTAAATTTTATCGCCCAAAAATTGTATTTTTTTCTGATAAAAATTGTGATATTTTTCTTCTTTCTGCTCAAAACATAGATTGTGGGTACTCGTTAGATTTCTGCTCTAAAATATAGATTGTGGGTACTCGTTAGAACCGCCTCGATGAGGTGGTTCTAACGAGTACCCACAATCTATATTTTAGAGCAGAAATAAGAATAATAAAGTTTACCCCTGTAAACCCAAGTTTTACTATATAAAAGTGGGGTTCAAGGGGGTCAAAAGTATATATGCGTGTTTTCGTGATGAGCAATAAAATACACATAGCTCTGTCATTATGAAAACACCCCTGTATAAGTACATTGTAAACTTTGCCACCAAAAAAACAAAAATTTTCGGATGAAAAATTGCGAAATTTTTCTTATTTCTGCTCAAAATATAGATTGTAGGTACTTGTTGGAACCACCTCGATGAGGCTGTTCTAACGAGTACCCGCAATCTTTATTTTGGAGCAGAAATAAGAAAATAAGGTTTACCCCTGCAAACCCCAGTTTTACTATATAAAAATGGGGTTCAAGGGGGTCAAAATTATATAGGCGTGTTTTCATGATGGCTACAAATTTTGCATTGTACATGACTTTGTTGTACATTCTTAATAAATCTGTGTCAAGTAGTTCAAAAAAGAAGTGAAGGCAATCATCAGGAATCGATAAAATTAACCCAATCCATCCATCAAAGATACCTAAGGGAAAGTAACACAAACACGAAATAACTAGACCCTAATGGAAACATCACTAGTGGAAAGCCAAAATGACAGTTACTTTCCCACAAAATGACCAATTGGCTATCCAGAACAAAAATACATAAGTGATACACACATTCAAAGACAAACTAATATAACACAAAACTAGAATTGTTTTCTAAGAAAACAGATGTCCCCCCACCACACTCATTATTTCAGCCCTGTGACATTGAAAATTAGGTCAAGGTCACCAAAATCTAATCAGTTCTTAAGAACAGCCCACTGATATAATGTACCTAGTTTGAACCAAATCCATCCACTGGTTCAGGAGATAGAGTGCAGACAAGGCAATTTTCAACAGTCTAAGTCCCTTGGTGACCTTGAAAATTAGGTCAAGGTCACCAACATCTAATCAGTTCTTAAGACCAGCCCACTGATATAATGTACCAAGTTTGATCAAAATTCATCCACTGGTTCAGGAGAAAGAGTGCAGACAAGCCAATTTTTAAAAGTCTAACTCCCGTTGTGACCTTGAAAATTAGGTCAAGGTCACCAAAAGCTAATCAGTTCTTAAGCCCATCCCACTGATATAATGTATCAAGTATGAACCAAATCCTTCCATTGGTTCAGGAGTTAGAGTGCAGTCAAGCTTTTTTGGTCTAAAATTTGACAATGGTTTCAGCCCTGTGACCTTGAAAATTAGGTCAAGGTCACCAAAATCTAATCAGTACTTTTCCCCCTCCCAATGGTGTGTCTGTGTAAGTTTAATCAAAATCCATCCATCCATTCAGGAGATAGAGTGCAGACAAGAGGCAACGCCAACGCTGACGCCGACAGGATCCGCACCAAAACCAATATCCCTTTCGGGTGGGGGGACATAATAAACTACGACAGAAAAACGGCATTAGAACTGTCAGTGAAAAGTATTTCACATGGGGGCTTAAACTGATTTTACGCTGCCGCAATCCGCACCCTTATTTCTGTCGTGGTTTAGACAAATAATTTGTTCAATCCGCATGAAGGCTTCCTAACTCAACTACTGATATAGCTAGTTAACCCTTATCCTGCTTGTTGTTTTTTAACACTACCTACTTTTTTCATCTGTATTTCAAAACCACTATAGATATTCAAATGAAACTTCCTGTAGTTTTTGACAGTTGCCCTATAGTAATACCTTGTCTGTCCGTCTGTTCATCCATCTGACTGTCTGTCTGTCCATCAACATTTTTAGCTCACCAGAAACGAAGGCTCCGGGGGAGCTTATAGGATAGGCAGTTGTCCGTCGTTGTCTGCGTCTGAGTCGTCTGGCATCAACACTTTCAAACGACATCTACTCTGAAACCACTAGGCCAATTCAGCCCAAATTTCATCTGTAGCATTCTTGGGCTTGGGGATTGAAAGTTTGTGTTTTTTTATCAAAATTGGCTCATTACTTTGGTTGCTATGGCAACTTGTAGTTTCCATAGACTTATAATGGGGAAAATTGAAAAATGGCATTTATTTCCAAGCCTCTGCAGATATTTTGACAAAACATTCATAGAAATGTTCCTTAGGCAATCTACTATCTGCCGTATGATTCTAGGCCTACTGCTCATTTCTATTGGATGCCATGGAGCCAAAATAAAAAAAAATAGAAAAAAAGAAAACATCAAAAATCATCTCCTCAAAAACGTAATGCTCTATTTGGCTGAGAGTTTTTGGAAATATTCACCACATTTGCCTTTAAAGGTTATGTGTTTTTTATAAAATTTGGCTCTTTAGTTTGGTTGCTATGGCAACTAAGATTTTCCATAGACTGATAATGGGGAAAACTGAAAAATGGCATTTGCTGCCAAGTCATTGCAGATATTTTGACAAAACTTTTATAGAAATGTTCCTTGAGTACCGGGAATTTAGGTCATTTTAGAGACATTGCTTCCAATTTTGTGGGAAGTTAACCCGACACTGAGATGAAATACATCTCAAGCCCTACCAGCCAAACAAATCAATAGGGCTTATGTGCAGGAATAGTATGACTCGCACTTTTCCTGGGCAGATGTAGACCTTAGCAGTTTACTACTAGTCATGTGTGATCACAAGTAACTATCCACCAACCAAATTACTTGACAAAATATATTCATTTAATGCAAAAACTGCAAGACAAACAGCATAGATGCAGAAACCATCTGATCTAGATCTTCACTGTTTGCAAAGATAGGGGTCGTCATGTTCATCAGGATAAGGTATAACATATCTGACTGGTGATCACGAGGACAAGGGTTCGATACCTGCCGGCATAGGCAACATTCTTTCATAGAGATTGATCATGAAATCTTTTCTACGGTCATTCTCTCCCTTCCTCTGATTCAAGAAGAGCAGTTTTCAGTTTCTGGTGAAAGAATGTGCACTGCACTGGTTAGCTGCTTACTTGTAAAATAAAAATCAAAAATGAGTTCCTTTAAGAGCAATGAAAATATTCATAAGAAAGAAGATGGGCCATACTACGTAGTTTCGGCTAATAAAGGCTCATCAGTGACCCTGTAATGTTCCGGCAAAGAAAGCCAGAAGAAACATACTGCAATTTTGCGAATGTCGAATAGGCAGTCGATTCAAAGACTGATATAAATCAAAATTGGGTCCAAATAATTAAAAACCTGTCTAGAATAAGTCTAAACCAATAATTTATTTCTGATTTCTCAGAATATTCACGATGATCTCAAAGGACAAAAAGTAAAATATAAACTGCACTATGGTTGATGTACGGGGAGACGTTTTACGGCCGCCACACGGCACAACACCAGCTACAGTGATGGCAAATAAAAATCAAAAATGAGTTCCTTTAAGAGCAATGAAAATATTCATAAACCTGTCTAGAATAAGTCTAAACCAATAATTTATTTCAGATTTCTCAGAATATTCACGATTTTCTCAAAGGACCAAAAGTAAAATATAAACTGCACTATGGTTGAGCCTGCCCAGGAAAAGTGTGGATGGGGCTATAGACCAGTCCTTGGGTACACGGCCCTATATAGTCAGAGAATAGTAGGACTTAGAACATCCCTGTGTCAATCAGCCTTCATAGCTCCAGAAGCCTTCTAATCAGACTCTACACCATTTGTCATGTTTTGTGGATTGGACAAATACATTACATCAGAGGCGGTTTGGATTAAACTAACGACGTTGTTAGTTAATGTATCGTTAAAACTTTGACCATTTATTATGGCAAATATGCTAATATTTTTGCAGAAAAAATGTGAGCAGCTTTTGCGGAAGCAAAAGCTGCTCACATTTTTTCAGCAAATATACCAAAATTTTACATATTAAACTGGCTAGAACAGTTAACAATATGACCACTAACGAGCTCGTTAAGCTAACGATGCTTTGAACAACTGGGCCAAGGTACGTTGATCGGCTGATAGTCAGAAATACAGTGAAACTGCGATAACTCTGTAACAGGTGAAAAAATTCCTATCACCTTAACCCGGTCGGGGATCGAACCCGGTCCGCCAGATCGACAGGCCAACACTCTACTGCGTCGCTATAAAAGCCGGCTTGTACTGCAAGGCAGTACAAGTGTGCTATATACCTATACCCTATGACATTCTCCCCCTCCATATTGAAATTCGTCCTCGAATGAAATTCGTCCTCGAATTTCTTGGAGTCCGAGACTCACGTGAAATGATACTCAAGGAGTTTTAATGCACATACGTGGGTTATTTACGGTGAGCGCCAAATGTAACAGGTGAAAAAATTCCTATCACCTTAACCCGGTCGGGGATCGAACCCGGTCCGCCAGATCGACAGGCCAACACTCTACTGCATCGCTATAAAAGCCGGCTTGTACCGCAAGGCAGTACAAGTGTGCTATATACCTATACCCTATGACATTCTCCCCCTCCATATTGAAATTCGTCCTCGAATGAAATTCGTCCTCGAATTTCTTGGAGTCCGAGAATCACGTGAAATGATACTCAAGGAGTTTTAATGCACATACGTGGGTTATTTACGGTGAGCGCCAAATGTAACAGGTGAAAAAATTCCTATCACCTTAACCCGGCCGGGGATCGAACCCAGTCTGCCAGATCGACAGGCCAACACTCTACCGCGTGGCTATAAAAGCCGGCTTGTACCGCAAGGCAGTACAAGTGTGCTATATACCTATACCCTATGACAATTCGATAACTGATAATTCGTTTACCATGGCTAATTCGAACTCACTCTTGGGTCCCTAGAGATTTGTTCCTTTAACCCTTTACCACTCAGGGATTTTGTGAATTTCGCTGATTTTCACATTGTTGCACCTGACAGCAACTTCAACTAGCCATTGTTTCATAATGGATAATCTGCTATACACCAAACTTGGTATGAATGTTCATTGGGCAGTAGCCTTTCAAATACAATCTTTCATGACTTGATCATTGTTGTCATGGTAAAGAGGGGGCATCTCAAAGTTGGCAAAAAGTGTGTTTTCACACGAATTTTTGACCACATTTTAATCTTCAAACAGCTGTCAAGGCAACAATTAAGGTATTTGGCACTGGCCATTTTCACTGTTTGCAGCATGTTTTATCAGCATCAATTTTCAGGCATTTTTGACCCCAGACACCCTCAGATTTAAATTTTAGCGGCCGCTGGGGTCATACACCCAAAATTTTTCGGGATGTGAGGGGGGCAACGCCCCCCTTCAATCCCCCCTAGAATATTTTTAGTGGGGAGGCGCGCGAAAAAAAAGGTCACTTTTTTGCCCAACAAATCCTAAAGCAAACATAACTATCCAGGGGTAAAAATGCAGATTTTAGGTGCTTATGGGGCTTAAAATGGAGGGGGGGGTGCAGACACGTAAAAACACGTATCTGAGTGGGAAAGGGATAGCTCCAGAAATCAATGTGTTTAGGTCAATTAATGGAAGTTTGTTTCATTTTTGAAAAAGTATGTTGTGTGTACTCATTAGAATTGCCTCATTGAGGTGATTCTAATGAGTACACACAGCATACATTACTTTAATAAAAAGTCGACAATATATCCTTAGGCCATTCCCAATATGTTTCAACTAGCAGTATCCGCAACCCTTAATATCTCGAACTACCCCGATTTCGAACAAAATTTCATGTCCCGAAGGTGTTCGAGGTATCGAAGTTCAACTGTAGGTGCAGCTACATTAATTAAGGATTGAATTCCGATGTGGTGTCTAACTTACCAGAGTGTCCTTTTAAAGTGGTAATCAAGTTAAAATTGTGGTTGTCTATTTTAAGAACTGACACCTGGCCAGAATAGTCACCTACAAATACATATTTTGATTGTTCATCAAATCTGATCAGAGGGTTAAGGTACCATCTCCCAGAAACTATTTAACTAAATACATTCCTAGAATTTAAGGGGAATTGGAACACCTTCAAGGCAACTCCTGCAAAAGTATTTTTGTCTCCCATGTCAATAGGGTCAACTCTTAAAGAAAGAATTTGCTCCTGAGGAGCAAATTCTTTCCTTTAAGAGTTGACCCCTTTTTCAGTGGGACAGGGCTTATAGTAAAACAAACAGGAAGTTCCAAAAGTTGTCTCCCTTTGAAAAATGGCAGAAAAACCTGTCAGGTGTTCCCATTCCCCTTAAAACCCAACATTACAATAAAATATCTATGTGACAGAGTGCACATTTCTAGTCCCCGATACGGTCATTTTCCCGATGAAAATTTGTGGTATTTTTCTTTTTTATACTCCAAAAATATATTGTTGGTGCTCCTAAGAACTGCCTCATTGCACAGGTTGTGAGTGCTTGTTAAATCCGCCTCATTGTGTACCCACAACCTATTAAACGCGATGTAACCCCAAGAGTTATGGGCCCTTGGCTCTTGAATCCAGTATACACTATGTAAACATCAACCCACTACCCATGTGTACACCATATTTCAACTCTGTATTTGATGATTTGAGGTTTAACGTCCCCATCGACACTGTAAACTTTTTTATGCAAATATTGATTCACTGCTCTTTCACCGATTTTGTCCATTTTGCAAAAGCTGCTGGTCTTGTTTACTTTAGAGTGCTAC
Organism: Lucinisca nassula; assembly: GCA_963580285.1. NCBI lineage: Eukaryota > Metazoa > Mollusca > Bivalvia > Lucinida > Lucinidae > Lucinisca > Lucinisca nassula. The sequence continues at coordinate 119,577,355 of OY757024.1, forward strand.
CTCATCAATATAAACTGACCAAATGAGACCAATCCTTGGGTACACGGCCCTATATAGTCAGAAAATAGTAGGACTTAAAAGAACATGCCTGCGTACTTCCTTCAATATGAGGCTCACAACATATCAATCAGCCCTTGTAAACAAATACATTTTTTAAAATTGTTTGCATTTATTACTGTCTGCATTTAAGGAAGAAATATGTAAAATTTACAAGTTCTAGCCACTTTAGCTTTTAAGATCATAAGGACCATTGTATGAACCGACAAAGTCAATGGTCCTTGAAATATAAGTCAATGGTACTTGGGTCAAAGTGTATACTGAGTCAGCATGTCACAAAGTAACACAGTGTGAAGTTTGAAGGTTCTAGCAACTACAGTTTCTGAACTCCTAAGGGTTATGGTATAATCTGATAGAGTCAATGGAGCATGAAATATAGGTCAAGGTCACAGGGTCAAGGTGTATGCAAGTCTGCATATCAAGAAAAAACATTTTATCATATGAAGTCGCGTCTGAGAGTGTAATAACGCCATGTATTATTTTCGATAATCCACTAGTAGATTAAATATGCCAATTAGTTAGATACGTCCCATAACGTTACATGTACGATGTCCTTAATGACGTCGCGTTTATTAATGGTGGAATATTGATATTTTTGTAAACAATCGTGAATAAAATGCGTTTTAAATGTCATATGATAAATAGAATCCTGCATTGGTGCTCATGTATTAATAAATTCAATAATACATGAACACTCATGTAAGATCCTCTATGTAAAGTTTAAATGTTCCAGTAACTGTAGTTGCTGAGATTGCAAGGTTATGTTGTTATCTGACAAAGTGAACGAAGCATTAAATATAGGTCAAGGTCATTGGGTCAAGATGTATGCTCAATCAACATGTCCATCAGAAACATTAATCCTTCTCTTGCTGAATATTCAGTTTAACCACACCCATTACTGACTTTGAACCAATCAGATTATTTGATGTAATTTATTACTACAAATTCATAAACTGAATGTCAAACAGTTCAGAAGCCATCTGATCTGGATCTACACTGTTTGCAAAGATAGGGGTTGTCGTGAACAGAAGATAACTGATAGGGGCGAAAATTGACGGTTCTAGCAACTTATCCTTTAACCTGCTGAATATTCAATTAAGCATCACCCATTTCTGACTTTGAACCAATCAGATTTATTGATGCAGTTTATTTCTACATATTCATAAACTGAATGTCAAACAGTGTAGGTCCTGATCAGATGGCTTCTTCAGAAGCCATCTGATCTGGATCTACACTGTTTGCAAAGATAGGGGTTGTCACGAACAGAAGATACCTGTAAGGGGCGAAAATTGAAGGTTCTAGCAATTTAAGTTGCCAAGAGCGAAAGCATTATGGTATAATCTGACAAAGTCAATGGAGCATGAAATATAGTTCAAGGTCAAGGTTTGTGCTGAGTGGGCATATGTCAAGAGGAAACATTATGCAAAGTTTGTAGGTTCTAACAACTAAAGTGACTGCGATCCCAAAGGTTATGGTATAAACTGACAAAGTCAATCGAGCTTGAAATTTTGGTCAAGGTCACAGGGTCAAGATGTAAGCTGAGTCAGCATGTCAAAAATAAACATTGTGTAAAGTTTCTAGCAACTATACAGTCGAACTTCGATGGCTTGAACACCGATGGCTCGTCAATGGCTGAGTCAAACCCGTTTTTGAGTCCCTAGGGAATTCCACTGCATAAGTAAAAGTTTGGGATAATTAAGGAGATTTTCAATGAGGCGATTCTAATGAGTACACACAGCATACATCTATGTTACAGAACACCGAAAAGAAGTCCAAAAATACCCCCGTTATGTTTTCTAGAAGTATACAACAGTGACTCGAACTACCGCTGTCTCGAACAAATTTCCATGGTCCCAAAGGGGTTCGAGCCATCGAAGTTCGAGTGTAGTTTCTAAGATACCGAGTTTTATGGTATAATCTGAGAAGTCAATGGAGCATGAAAAATAAGTCAAGGTCACGGGGTCAATGTGTATACTGAGTTGGCACGTCAAGAGGAAACATTAACCCTTTTTGTACCAAATGGAATCTTCCTCTTCATATATAGCGACGTCCATTTTAAAATTTAGGGGTGTCAGGTTATGTTTTCTTCAAAATCTATTTGGAAAATGGCTGAACGTTTGGCAATCAGTGTAGGCCCTGATCAGACGCCGCATTCTGTGGCGTCTGATCAGGGCCTACACTGTTTGCCAGGGTACCTGTTTTAGGGTTTCAGGAACACAATGGGTTAAGTAATGCCTGAAGGTTCATAGTTGCTGTGACCCAGGAAAGTTGCCCACAATTAACCATTCAACCTCTAAGCAGCTTTAGCAGATAGCATTTCAAAGGATTTTTTTCAGCAAAAAGATTAAATAGTTTGTTTGTTTGTATCAGAGTTTAATGGCTAACTCAACACTATTTTAGATAATTTTTGAGCCAGTCATTTTACCTATCCACACTGTTTCTGGGCAGGCTTATACGTAAGCAGTTAACCAGTTCAGTGCACATTCTTGTGCAAGAAACTGGCAACTGCAGTTCTTGAATCAGCGGAAGAGAATGACCATAGAAAAGATATTATCATCAATGTCCATGAAAGAATGTTGCTGACCCCAGCAGGTATCGAACCCGCGTCCTCCTGATCACCAGTCAGATGCGCTACTGAGGCCTGCTAAAAAAGATTAAATAGACAATTCCAGGTTCATGTCTTTTGATATTAAGTTTATCAGGAAAGCTTTGAGAATGCTTGTAGAATCACTAGGCTTACTGAGCGATTTTGCATGCATTCTCGAAGCTAAACCTGATAAACTTGATATCAAATGACATGAATCTGGTATTATATTTATCGATTTTTCCAGTAATAATAACATTTTTTCCATTTATCCAGGAGTCTGGTTTATTCATAAAAGTGCAATATCACGCTGACCTGATAAAGCTCACTTGTCCTGAGATATGAGATAGCATATTGTTATCAGGTAAAGGTGTAACAATGCAATTAATACAGGGGGTAACTGATAATTGATATTACATGGGCCCCCTTAAGCGATTTTGGTACTTATCGCCTATGCGAGCAGCGAAGGTTCAGGCGAGCCTGCGCACCGCGCAGTCTCGCCAGAACCTTCGCTGCTCGCTCATACAAGCAGTGAATCAAGAGGAACCTTCAGACAGAAAGCCATATCCCTGGCCCCTCTGAATGGCTGGGCATGCGCAGTTAACATTTGTCATGACGGAATGCTCGAAGACACAAATTCGCTTGTGGGGGGGCTCACATGTGAAATGTCAAGCTTTATTTTTACTGTCAGAAAAATAATGAAAACAATAAGGCTGCCATCTGCTCTAGACTTTTCTGAAGTTCAACCCTCAAAACCCTTCCATTAAATGAAATCACAGCGCAAGCCATTTACGTAAGGATACTCAAGACATAAGCACCATGCTGCTGCCTGGTAACCGCCCAGCCGCCGTCCTGTCTCTGAACAGTGCCACTGGAAATACTTGTCTCTACCACAACTCAGCACCCACTCACAACTCAAGGAAAATTTTATACTGGTAACACGGTTCTGGTGAGCTGTTGAATACACACAGAAAATTTGAGCCAGCCAAGACAAAACCTAAAATAAGACATGTGCACCCAGCGAAGAATCAGATCAGCCTGCGTGTCAATATAGTCTGACCAGAGACTTCTCTTGCTGCATGAAGGTGCATTGGGCCCTTAGCTTTGAGCATACAGTGAAGACTCTGATCAGACTGCACAGATGCGCAAGCTGATGAGTCTTCGCTGGGAGCACGTCTTATTGTAGGTTTTGTCGTGCACTGGCTCATTTATAACTCTACATAAGCAGGTGTAACATGGTAAAAGATTGGGATATTTTTTTTCCAATTTCTTCAAAAAGACTTGAGTGCTAGTTCTTATTGTCTTAATCCTTCTCTTGCTGAATATTCATTTTAGCCACACCCATCTCTGACTTTGAACCAATCAGATTACTTGATGTTATTTATTCCTACAAATTCATAAACTGAATGTAAAACAGTGTAGATCCTGATCAGATGGCTTCTTCAGAAGCCATCTGATCTGGATCTACACTGTTTGCAAAGATAGGGGTTGTCGTGAACAGCAAGATAAGACTTCTTCAGAAGCCATCTGATCTGGATCTACACTGTTTGCAAAGATAGGGGTTGTCGTGAACAGCAAGATAAGACTTCTTCAGAAGCCATCTGATCTGGATCTACACTGTTTGCAAAGATAGGGGTTGCCGTGAACAGCAAGATAAGACTTCTTCAGAAGCCATCTGATCTGGATCTACACTGTTTGCAAAGATAGGGGTTGTCGTGAACAGCAAGATAAGACTTCTTCAGAAGCCATCTGATCTGGATCTACACTGTTTGCAAAGATAGGGGTTGTCGTGAACAGCAAGATAAGACTTCTTCAGAAGCCATCTGATCTGGATCTACACTGTTTGCAAAGATAGGGGTTGCCGTGAACAGCAAGATAAGACTTCTTCAGAAGCCATCTGATCTGGATCTACACTGTTTGCAAAGATAGGGGTTGCCGTGAACAGCAAGATAAGACTTCTTCAGAAGCCATCTGATCTGGATCTACACTGTTTGCAAAGATAGGGGTTGTCTTGAACAGCAAGATAAGACTTCTTCAGAAGCCATCTGATCTGGATCTACACTGTTTGCAAAGATAGGGGCTGTCGTGAACAGCAAGATAAGACTTCTTCAGAAGCCATCTGATCTGGATCTACACTGTTTGCAAAGATAGGGGTTGCCGTGAACAGCAAGATAAGACTTCTTCAGAAGCCATCTGATCTGGATCTACACTGTTTGCAAAGATAGGGGTTGTCGTGAACAGCAAGATAAGACTTCTTCAGAAGCCATCTGATCTGGATATACACTGTTTGCAAAGATAGGGGTTGTCGTGAACAGCAAGATAAGACTTCTTCAGAAGCCATCAGATCTGGATCTACACTGTTTGCAAAGATAGGGGTTGTCGTGAACAGCAAGATAAGACTTCTTCAGAAGCCATCTCATCTGGATCTACACTGTTTGCAAAGATAGGGGTTGTCGTGAACAGCAAGAGAAGGGTAAACCCTTAAAATGTCGAGAAAAACTGCATCTAGTAATGTTATCTGTTTATGGCGTCTGCAGAATCTTCTTGCAAACTTTTTGCAACAATGACTCTTAAGTAACCTGCAGAAGACAAAGCAGATGACAATTGTTTCGAATGGCATTTTAAGGGTTAACAAGAGAATTTTGTTAAGTACTGACAACATATAAGAATACCTGTCTTATTTCACCTGCAAACAACAAAGACAAAGATCAGCTTGCACAAATTGACCAAAGGGTTTAGGAGGAGTTTACATTTAAAGCAAAGTGTTGAGGTTTTTTTCTATTTACAACTCTGGCAGTCATTTTGCTGGTTGGAGCGGATCCGTTTTAGCTATTTTGGTAGAGGGTCATCTGAGCAACAATAAGTTTAAATGAAATTGGTCCGAGGGTACAGGAGGAGCAGTCCTTTAAAGTTTTTTCTATTGTTAGCTCTGTTGGCCACCTTTTTCATCTGAACGGAACAATTTTAGCTATTTGGTATTGAGCAATAAAAGCAGCATTTCTGTGAATATAGAAAAGGGGAACGATCAGGAACTGATACAATCAGACCCCAAATTCTCCCCACAATATCACAAGGGACAGAAGTTGATACATGGAACTACAACAGTAAACAAAATACAGTTGAACTTCAATGGCTCGAACACCTTTGGGACCATGAAAATCTGTTCGAGACAGGGGTAGTGCGAGCCACTGAGGGTTACAGCCAGAAGGCATAACGAGATACTTTTGGACATCTTTTCGGTGCTCTATGATGAAAATATATGCTGTGTGTACTCATTAGAATCGCCTCACATACATTTGCAAGATAAAAGACGAAAATCTCCTGAATTATCTCCAACTATTTCTTATGTACAGGAATTTCCTAGGGACTCAAGAACGGGTTCGACTCAACCATGGTTTACGAGCCATCGGTGTTCGAGTCCATTGAAGTTCTACTGTAGACAGCTGGTTAACTGAGTCAGCAGCTTTTTCCAAAACAGGTGGCGACTCGGATAATCCAAACGTAACTAAAAAGGAACAACCTAGAATCAAAATCACCAACATAACAAGCATTTAACCATGATAAATGATGTCATAAAAAAGCCAGTGTTTCGTGATGTAACTCATAGATTCTTTGACATTAGGTGGTGAAATAGAGGATATTTAATTTTTTCAGTGTAAGATCGAATTTTATTTCATCGAATGAACACCAAAACTGTTATTTTCACGAGTGGCGTAGCCACGAGTGAAAATAGCAGTTTTGGTGTTCATGAGTGAAATAAAATTTGATCTTGCACTGAAAAAATCAAATTTTCTGTTTCTTACATGCTTCAAAAGGCAATATTTAGCGTCTTTAATGGTGTCACTCACATTCGGAGAAAATTATCTTTGTTCCTGTTTGTTTCGCGTCAATTTAGTGGTGTCCATCGTATTTAGTGGGTATACTATTGGGTGTAAACTGAAAGTTTGCACCTGAGAAATGGCCTGGGATGGTAATATTATGAATGAAATAATTGAGAGAGTAGTTTTCCAAAGAAGTTGCTGGCAAGTCTAACGTCGTGCGACCAAAGACGTGACGTCAGCGTCATAAATGACGTCAGTAACGTCCCCATCACACATGAACGGGCTATGCGTCAATTAGAACACATTTCAGTATTGTTCAGTTATCTGACAAAGATAAAATTGAAATTAGAGTTAGATTTGAAGAAAAAAGTAGTCCCAACCAGTGAAAAATAAAAAATCGTATTTTCACTGTTTGAAACAGTGAAAATATCGATTTATATTTCACTGATAAATCTCTATCATTCATTGAAAAGCATGTAAGAAATGTGTTTTCTCACAACAAAAAGATTACAAAAGGACAAAAATGTGTCTGATACAGTCAATTATGTTGGCAGGATTTCTTCTAACACTGTAGAAAAGTTGGTAGAATAGGAAGAAAACAGCAAAATTATTGTAAATTTTTAGTATGTTAGAATTGAATTATATCAGCTATAGTTTGTGATTTCTTGAGTAATAAATAAATTTATCGGTCAGTTTTAACCCTTATCTTGCTGTTCACGACAACCCCTATCTTTGCAAACAGTGTAGATCCAGATCAGATGGCTTCTGAAGAAGCCATCTGATCAGGATCTACACTGTTTGGCATTCAGTTTATGAGTTTGTAGCAATAAATTACATCAAGTAATTTGATTGGTTGATAGACAGAAATAGGTGTGGCTTAAATGAGTATTCAGCAAGATAAGAGTTAAGTAAGACAAAACACTCACTATGTGCTTGTGATTGGATGTAATTTTACAACTGACCTCCAAGTCCAAACTGAATACCAGTCCTGCCATTGTGATCGATAATCTAAAGTTTTTGTCACAATTTTATCTGCCTGGCTTTCTGTCTGAGCAAGCCTCTTACCATATGTTGTACTTTACCGTATGTATATTTGAACAGACAGACCTGAGCAAACAGTGTAGACCCAGAACACAGCGTCTCATCAGGGTCTGCACTGTTTGCCACTCATCCAGCTATTTTAGGAACAACTTTGGGTAGTAAATTGTACCTATCAAATAACTGATTACAAGCAAATCAGTAATGATAATAATTTTTGTGGAATCTATTGATTGATTAATCAATTATCTGATTAATCATGACAGCCTTACCTGTAACTGACAATTGCCCTTCTTGTAATCAACAGACCAGAGATAATATTTGAGCACCGCCAAGCGAATTTGTGTCTTCGAGCATTCCGTCATTTCAAATTTTAACTGCCAATGCCCAGCCATTCAGAGGAGCCAGCGATATGGCTTTCTGTCTGAAGTTTCCTCTTGATTCACTGCTTGTATGAGCGAGCAGCAAAGGTTCTGGCGATACTGCACAGATGCGCAGGCTCGCCTGAACCTCCACTGCTCGCATAGGCGATAAGTACCAAAATAGCTTGACGGGGCCCATTTAATGATTAACCCTTTTTGTACCAAATGAAATCTTCCACCTTATACATAGCACAAGTGCATTTCAAAATTTCACGCCTGGTAAACTCGTAAGGGGTAACCAGCGGTTATGCACTCAATATCCTTACACTAACTTCAGGCTATGACTTACGAGACTTCAAAAATGTCAACAATTGTGTGAGTGCTCCCGATTGATGCCTTTTAGTCAACCTTGTAAACATATTTTGAAAAATCGGACAATGCTATTCTCAACAACTTTCATTTCTGCATCAGAGAAGATAGGTGTGGTCATGAAAAGGCAAGTGGTCGATTTTTAATTTACTTTCTCACGGAGGAAGGTCATCTGTTTTTACCTGTTTTCTTGTGCCGAATGAAGGCATTTTTAGCTACCTGGACTATGCAATTTTATCATACTTGTCAAATAAGACGTATTTCAAATTACTTTCATGCTGAAATACGTAAGCTGCAAATCTTCCACAGTTTTGTCCCAGGGGCTTCAATATTTGTAACGATTATGACTTACAAGGCTGATTACCCCTTACGGGGACAGGAAAAGCCAACTGAAGGGTGCCTGATTACAATTCGCTTCTTCAATTCAATAACCCATATAAACAGTTAATCAAAGTCATGAAACAACTGCAGTTACTCACTACGACTGAAAATACTATTAATTTTATTCTGAACGGTATTGTCTGCTGTTAACTGCGATTAAGTATATCAAAATTCAGGCGCTCGTACGAACTGTTCAAAACTTGAGTTTAATAAATTTTTAATGTATTTATCTGATATAAGCGTACACTAAAACAAATATTGAATGAAAAAACGAATTGTAAGCAGATACCCATCAGTTGGTTTTTCCTATCCCCGTAAGGGGTGGTATTCTCATAAGGGGTTATCGGCCTCGTAAGTCATAATCGGCACAAATATTGAAGCTCCTTGAACAAATTCTGCGAAAATTCTGCAGCATATGCATTTCAACATAGAAGTAATTTGAATAACACCTTTTTTGACTTGTTAGATAAGTTTTGCATAGCCTGGGTAGCTGAAAATTGCACTGAAAAATAGGTAAAAACAAAATATCTGGCACCCTTTCTCTGGGAGAAATTAAATTACAAATGGACCACTTGCCTTTTAATATATATACCTATTTTTTCTGATGCAGAAATGAAAGTTATTGAGAATAGCATTGCCCGATTTTTTCAAAAATGTTTACAAAGTTGACTAAAAACCATCAATCGGGAACACATATCTATTTGTTGACACTTTTGAAGTCTCGTAAGTCATAGCCGGAAGTTCCCGTAAGGATTTTGAGTGCACAACCACTGGTTACCCCTTACGCATTTACCAGGCGTGATTTAAGGGTGTCAGGCTGTGTTTTTTTTAAATTTAAGTTGGAAAATGGCTTAACTTTATGCAAAGAGTGTAGGCCCAAATCAGACGCCACATTCTGCGGCATCTTAACTGGGCCAGCACTGTTTACCAGGGTACCCATTTTGGGGTTTCCATACAAAATGGGTTAATCTACAAGATGAAAGAATGCTGAAGGACCTGGACAGGATTGCATCTTTGACTACCTGATCACACATCTGATGGTGCCTGGAACTTGTATACATGATGATTTTAGAATGGAAGTGTTGAGGTTTACCTAGGTAATCTCTCATCTGTGCCATTCTGTTGAAGTCTTCTGTAATAACAAACTCCTGCAAAATTTATTGACAAAGTAAGAACAGGCTCATGTCGAAGAGTATTTATGCCATTTTTTTGTTCCTATTTACGACCCATTCTAGATAATTCTAGAATTGCCTTGTTGAGGCAGTTGTATCATCTACCTGTTTTACAACCCTTTCTAGATTATTCTAGAATTGCCTTGTTGAGGCAGTTCTATCAAGCACCTGTTTTACAACCCATTCAAGATTATTCTAGAATCGTCTTGTTGAGGCAATTCTATCAAGCGTCAGTTTTACAACCAATTCCATATAACTCTAGAATTGCCTTGTTGAGGTGGTTTTACCAAGCACCTGTTTACAACCCATTCTAGATTAGTCTAGAATCACCTTGTTGAGGTGGTGCTATAAATACATGTTTTACTGCCCATTCTAGATTGTTCAAGAATTGCCTTGTTGAGGTGGTTTTATCAAGTACCTGTTTTACATATCAATCTGGATTATTCTAGAACTGCCTTGTTGAGGTGGTTTTATCAAATACCTGTTTTACAACCCAATCTGGATTATTCTAGAACTGCCTTGTTCAAAAGGGCCTGTTGTACTACCCACTCTAAATTATTCTAGAATTGGCTTGATGAAGATGTTCTATCAAACCCATTCCAGATTATTCTACAATTGTTTTTTTAGGTGGTTCTATCATGTTTCTGTTTGTCAACCCATTCCAGATTATCCTAGAATTGCCTTGTTGAGGCAGTTCTATCAAGTTTCTTTTTTACTACCCATTCCAGACTATTCTAGAATTGCCTTGTTGAGGCAGTTTTAAAAAGTTTCTGCCGGCCTCGGTAGCTCAGCCCGATGTGCGTCTGACTGATGATGGGTGGGGGTTCAAACCTGCTGGGGTCAGCAACATTCTTTCGTGGAGATTGATCATGAAATTTTCTATGGTCATTCTCTCCCTTGCACTGATTCAAGAAGGGCAGTTGTCAGTTTCAGGCAAAGGAATGTGCACTATACTGGTTAACTGTTTACGTATTAGCCTGCCCAGGAAAGTGTGGATAGGTAAACAGACCGGCTCAAAAATTACCTAAATAGTGCTGACTGGGCCATTAAACTCCAATACAAACAAACAAATCTATTAAGTTTCTGCTTTACAACCCATTCCTAGTTATTCTAGTATTGCCTTGCTGAGGCGGTTCTATCAAGTTTCTGTTTTACATCCTATTCCAGATAATTCTTGAATTACCTTGTTGAGGCAGTTCTAACGAGTTTTTGTTATACTACCCATTCCAGATTATTCTAGAATTGCCTTGTTGAGATGGCTCTATCACATTTCTGTTTCACAACCCATTCCAGATTATTCTAGAATTACTTTGTTGAGGTAGTTCTTTCAAGTTTCTATTTTACAACCCATTCCAGTTTATTCTAGAATTGCCTTGTTGAGGTGGTTCTATAAAGTTTCTGTTTTACAACCCATTCCAGTTTATTCTAGAATTGCCTTGTTCAGGTGGTTCTATCTAGTTTCTATTTTAATACCCATTCCAGATTATTCTGGAATTGCCTTATTGAGGCAGATCTATCAAGTGCCTGTTGTACTACCCATTCTAAATTATTCTAGAATTGGCCAGTTGAGGCAGTCTTGTCAGTACCTGTTTTACTTCCCATTCTAGATTATTCTAGAATCATCTTGTTGAGGCAGTTCTATCAAGTACCTGTTGTACTACCCATTCTAGATTATTCTAGAATCATCTTGTTGAGGCAGTTCTATCAAGTACCTGTTGTACTTCCCATTCTAGATTATTCTAGAATCATCTTGTTGAGGCAGTTCTATCAAGTACCTGTTGTACTTCCCATTCTAGATTATTCTAGAATCATCTTGTTGAGGCAGTTCTATCAAGTACCTGTTGTACTACCCATTCAAGATTATTCTAGAATCATCTTGTTGAGGCAGTTCTATCAAGTACCTGTTGTACTACCCATTCTAGATTATTCTAGAATCATCTTGTTGAGGCAGTTCTATCAAGTACCTGTTGTACTTCCCATTCTAGATTATTCTAGAATCATCTTGTTGAGGCAGTTCTATCAAGTACCTGTTGTACTACCCATTCTAAATTATTCTAGAATTGGCCAGTTGAGGGGGGTTTATCAATACCTGTTTTACAACCCATTCTAGATTATTCTAGAAATACCTTGTTGAGACTGGCCCCCGCCCATAGGGGCTTGAAGAAATACATGGGCTGCATGATGCTTCCACGCAGTGTTGAATCCGGCCCGCACACTAGTACTGGTAAACGGCTTAGAGGATCTAAGCCTGTCCAGGAACCGCGGTGTGAGGCAGACCATCCATGCTAATAAACCCTATTGGTTTCTTTGGGCCACAGGGCTTGAGACGTCATTTCATCTCAATGTCAGGTAAAAGTCCCACGAAATTGGAAGCAACCTCTCACAATGACCTTTACAGTGTTGACGGGGATGTTAAACCTCAAATCAAACAAACAAACCTTGTTGAGACAGTTCTATCAATTTCCATGTTACTACCCATTAGAGATTATGCTAGAATCGCTTTGTTGAGGCCGACCTAACAAGCACCTACAACATAGGTTTATGAAAATGAAGACAATTATCCTTAATTAGCCTCTTAAGGGGAATGGGAAACTGGCAGACAACATCCTGTTCGCTTTTCTATAAGCTCTGTCCCATGGAAAAAGGGGTCAACTCTTAAGGGAAAGAATTTGCTCCGCAGGAGCAAATTCTTTCCTTTAAGAATTTACCCCTATCACCGTGGGAGACAAAATTACTTTTGCAAGAGTTGCCTCCCCTGAATTTATTCCCATTCCCCTTAACACTACTTTATTTGGAGCTACTGGTATGGTTGTTTCTGTTTTTTGGGGACTGTTCTGCCACTTAGTATCATATCTTCTGGTTCCCAGATATAACCATCATTCCTTGTCCCATGTCACTTATATCTGGAAACATCCACTTGACTAGATATAATGCTTTGTTTTGTTTGTTTGATTTGAGGTTTAACATCCCCGGTAACACTGTATAGGTAATTTTGGAGACGTTGCTTCCAATTTTGTGAGACTTTTACCCAGCATTAAGATGAAATGACATCTCAAGCCCAGTCGCCCAATTAAACCAACAGGATTAATAAGAAAGGACGGTCCGACTCCCACCTCTTTGCCTGGGCAGGCTTGATCCTCTAAGCGGTTTACCAATACTCGTGTGCGGTCTGTTTCAGCTCTGCATGAAAGCATTATATTTTTCTTATTTCTGCACAAAAAATGTATGTTGTTGGTACTCATTAGAAGCGCCTGAAGAAAAGCTTCGGTGAGGTGCTTGGAATGAGTACATACAACATATGTTTTTGTAAAGAAATAAAAATTATTTGAGGATATATGCCCTCTTACCTGGTGCTATGCATGGGTGGTCATTTCATGTGAATTCAATGAAATGAGCCGAAGTAAGATTCTGTTTATCATAGAACACTAAAAAAATCTGGTTTACCACCAAAGAAGTTCAAAAGCAAACATAGGGTTACCAAGTGCGATGTCATGACACTAAATGTCAGAAACCATGTGGTCACATCACGAAAACACGCCTATATAATTCTGACCCCCTGGAACCCAACTTTTATATAGTAAAACTGGGGTTTACAGAGGTATACCTTTTCTTATTTCTGCTCTAAAATATAGATTGTGGGTACTCGTTAGAACCGCCTCATTGAGGCGGTTCTAAAGTGTACCTACAATCTATATTTGGAGCAGAAATAGGCGGTTCTAACGTGTACCTACAATCTATATTTCGAGCAGAAATAAGAAAAATATCACAATTTTTCATCTTAAACTCTTCGTTTTTTGGCGAACAAAATTTACAATGTATTTGTATAGGCGTGTTTTCGTAATGAAAAAAATAAACAGCGATATTATATAATGTGTGTCTACCTACCGTGATAGTTCCGTTGTCAAGACCAACAAATAATCTTCTAGTTTCTCCATTGTAAGCCATACACGATGCCTCAGCTGTAACAACATACATGTAAATATTATAGCGTAGTTACTTGAATTGGACAGATCTTACATGCTAGATTGAGAATGCAGTGTAGCTCTTTAAATTCACACTTATACCATAAGAACATCATAGATAGTTCCTCCTGTTTATGCGGAGGATTCGAAAGTGCTTACCATTTCTTGTTTGTTTGTCCGAGACATACAGCAGCACGATATACATACTTACCAGCCAATCTTCATAATTACTCTACACAGTATTTGCTTTTTGGGGGTACCAGTAAAACGGACAAGCAAAATGAAGAAATAAAAGTTCAAGATTTCATTACAAATTCAGGACGTTTTGTAAACCATTCTTAATATGAGGCTCCAAGCCAAACAGCAAGCTTTGCCGAACTTTTCCTTGACAAGTGGGGTCCCCGTCAACACTTTTCTATTTTTCTTTCATTTCATTCTTCAATTAATGTTATCCTCTCTCTCTCTCTATTCACATTTGGTACTTGGTTTATATTCTCAATGTCTAACTGCCATTGATATTCTCGTAGATACTTTCATGAATCACAGGAGATAACTTTGATATAAGCAAAAGCTTACTGTCAGATCCTGTTAGTTGCTGTTGTTATTGACTGTACATGTACATTATTCTTGACAAATAATTAGGGGATAACTATACTGAAAATTTTCATCTGGGGAGGTAAATCGGAGGTTTTACGGTCGGAAATTTCGTTTTACGGCGACGCGCAAGCGGAGCCGTAAAACGTAATTTGCGACCGTAAAACCGACGATTTACCTCCCCAAATGACAATTTTCAGTACAGTTATCCCCATTCTAATGCACTTTTTCGGTTGTTAAGCTAAAATTTCTACTATTTTGCACAAGGCGCCAAGCGCAGTGAGCTGCGTAAAACCAAATGCCAGCCAATGAAAAGCGACGTTACGTGGTGACGTCGGATTTCCGACAGTATATCGTGGAATATACTGTTGCAAATTTTTGACGTTATCCAATCAGACGTAGCGTTACATACGTAAGTGCATTAGAAATACTGTTTAAACCAACATATATGTACTTAACCATAAATATCCTAAAAATTCCGACCCTTTAGAACTTGCTGCAGTTCTCCTAAAATATTAACAAATTTGTTTCACAACCCAGCAAGGAGTCTAGAAGGTGCAGACAGAATAGCAAACAGTGTAGACCCTGATGAGACTGCTCCTTCTGGGTCTGCACTGTTTGCTTAGGCGTATCTGCCGCAATACTTTGGATCATACATGTATATAAATGTTGTCTAAACCGACATTTGAACTTGGACTTTTCCATTCTCTTAAATTTGAAGTTTAATCTATCTAGTACAGGAAACCCCAAAATGGCTCATTTTTTGGCAAACAGTGTAGGCCCTAAATCGATGCTGCATTATGCGGAGTCTGATCTGGGCCTGCACTTGGCAATTGCCTGTTTTGGGTTTTCTGGTACAAAATGGGTTATCAGCAGAACGGTGTCATAGACATCAACATCTCAATCCAACTTCCGAGATTATCAGGATTTATTTTGACTTCAATAAATGATCATGTGACATAGTTTTTGAGTCAATGTAGTCACTAAAGTATGGACAACATTACAATGATTATGTACCAATAGTTAACTACAGGATTTTTTCAAAATCTGTTGCCCTGAGATTGTCAATATTGTAGGATTTTACTTGTAAATATTGTCAGTTTTTGTTCATGCAGAGCAATGGAAAACTGGTTGTATGATTATTGTTTGTTTGATTTGAGGTTTAAGGTCCCCGTCAAAACTATTTAGGTCATTTTGAGGATGTTGCTTCCAGTTCTGCGGGACTTTTACCAGACATTGAGCTGAATGTCATCCGAAGCCCTACCACCAAATGAAACCAACAGGGTTTATACAAGCATGCATGGATGGGTCAACTCGCACCACTTTGCCTAGGCAGGCTTAGTCCTTCCAAATGGTTTACCAGTACTCATGTGCAGTTGGTTTCAGCTCTGCGTGGAAGCATTATGCAGCCCTATCTATTTCTCCAAGCCCTGATGGGCGCGGGCAAAATTGTATGATTAAATAACAGGCCTCATACTGACCAAGCTTTTCCGTGCCTGAAAGGCCCGATTTTACATCCTTAACGCTCATCATGCTGAACATGTCAACCATTACCTTTGCAAACAGTGTTGATCCAGATCAGATGGCTTCTGAAGAAGCCATCTGATCAGGATCTACACTGTTTGTAATGCAGTTTGTGAACTGAACAAATACTTTATATCAAGTAATTTGATTGATGAATAGTCAGAAATGTGTGTAGCTAAATAAATTTATTTAGCAGGATAAACGTTAAAAAGTAATTTTATACAGAATAAAGGAGGAAAAGTAAAAATGACTGTAAGTCAAAAAGCCTGAAATCAAGAAAAAATCAAGCTCTAAAAGCCTGAAATCCTGCATATGCCTGAAAAATATGAGGCCTGAATAAGGCCATACATATCATATGAGAGAATGTTCCTCTAAATTTACATGATGACATACCGCTACTTACAAGGCATACTATGACAAATGCTGGGCCAATACTGTCCTGTATCTCTCTTCAACCAAACTCTCACTGTCCTGAAAGGAAAATGTAAAATGACCTAGCTTAACACATAACATGCCAATCATGACCATTATCGTCTGCCTTGCTGTCTGCCGGTTACCTTAAAAGTCATTTTTTGCCAACAATGTGGGCCCAGATCAGACTGCTCCTGTAGGAGCAGTCTGATCTGGGCCCACACTGTTTGCCTGCACACTGTTTGCCTGTGTGCAAAAATATCTTTAAACAGTTTGCAAGAAGATTCAGCAGATGACATAAGCAGATGACATGTTCAGATGTAAATTTTCTAGGCATTTTAATGGTTACCGCTCAATGGATAGACAAATGCACAAACTTGAATCTTCTTCAACCTTGGTGCTATCCAAATTGAGATAAACCAATAAAAGGGTCATAGGCAAACAATGTAGACCAGATTAGAAGCTGCATACTGTATGGTGTCTGATCAGGTTCTACACTGGTTTCTTACTGTAACAGGATTTCCTTCAAAAAGTGACTAAAATGTAAAATAGGCCGTGACATCCCTTAAATGACATACGGACTTGTACAACATAAAATAATGGAGGAGTCCATCCAGATACAATGGGTTAACCATTAACCCTTATCTTGCTGAATATTCATTTAAGCCACACCCACATCTGTCTATCAACCAATCAAATTACTTGATGTAATTTATTGCTACAAATTCATAAACTGAATGCCAAACAGTGTAGATCCTGATCAGATGGCTTCTGCAGATCCTATGTAGACAAACACTTTTACAAAACAATGCAATGCAGACTCGTATCTTTTTTGTGCTCTAAAACATAGACATCACTAGAGCTGGCTAATCGGAGCTGAAAAGATAATCGATTATCAGTGCTGTCATTGCGATCGATAATCGATTAGTAATCGCTAAGATTTTTGTCATTATTTTACCTGTCTGGCTTTTTGTCTGAGCATGACTCTTACCATATGTTGCACTATATCATATGTATATTTGAACAGACAGGCCTGAGCAAACAGTGTAGATCCAGATGAGACGCCGCATAATGTGGCATCTCATCAGGGTCTGCACTGTTTGCCACTCATCCAGCTATTTTAGGCATAACTTTGGGTAGTAAATTGTACCTATCAGGTAATCGATAAAAAGCAAATCAGAAATGATAATAATTTTTGTGGAATTTATCGATTGATTAATCGATTATACGATTAATCGTTGCAGCCTTAGACATCACAACTTTTATTCCCAACCGAAACAGCCCGTTTACAACTGCTCATTAATATCACACACCAATGTGGTTGTGTTTGTTAAATTTGAGGTTTAACGTCCCCGTTAACACTGCATAGATCATTTTGGAGATGTTGCTTCCAAATATTTGGGTCTTTTACCCGACATTGAGATGAAATGACATCTCAAGCCCTGCCACCCGATGAAACCAATAGGGTGAATATGCATGGGCTGGCACCACCTTTCCTGGACAGGCTTAGAACTTCTTAGCAGTTTACCGGTACTCATTTGCAGTCAGCTCTGCATGGAAGCATCATGCATCCCAATCTATTTCTTCAAGTCCCAAGGGGTGGGGGCCGACACCTATGTGGTGAAAAGCTTCTTTAAAATCATTGGACATGACATTAGCTTATGAGATTTTATGACAGAATGGCATATTTTCCGTATTTCTGCTTCAAAACAGACTGTGGGTGTTTGTTAGAAAAGCCCAATGGGGTCATTCTAAAGGTTACCCAATGTTTATATTTTGAGCAAGAATAAGGGTAATACTATACACTATGAACACCACTTTTCTCTGCTTAAAAAGAGTTTTAAAGGGTCTTGATCTGTCAGATCTGCTAACGTGATTCTAATTCTGAATAACTATAGAAATTCGACCACGATGCACTGGATCCGATCCTGCCTAAATCTCAGGTTATTTCTAGAGCTACATGTTTCTGAGTTATTACTAGATGGAAAGACAAAAAAAACAAGAGGCCCATGGGCCACTATGCTCACCAGAGCTCAGGTGGGCACTGCCCATCCTGCCCAATGGCAGCCATGTATTTTGACATGATATCATTTTAATCCACCAAATGAACCCCCATGTCCAAATGAGCACCCATGTGGACTCAGCATCTGAAAAGTTAGGCCTTTTATGAAGTAGAGGGGGTGGGGCATGGACCCAATGGAGCCCTGGTTGGTATCACTAAATGTGTCTTATCATAAGAAACAAAAATATATATGGTTTAGCAGTGGGGATCTGTAAGGCCTCTTTAACAGTTGAGGGGTTGGGGCATGCCCTGTTGATCCCAGGAAAGCCCAAACTGTTGTCCCTAAATGTGTCTTATCATAAGGACCAAGTATATATATGGTACAGTGCTGGGAATCTGACCGGTTTCAGAGATTTGAGGCCCTTTTATGAAATAGGAATGGCCCCTGCGGACCCCGCTACAGTAGGTGTGCTAATAATAAGGAACAAGAACATATATGATTATGGGGTGGGGATTTGAATGGTTTCTGAAATATAAAGCCGTTTATGAAATGGAAGGGCGGGGCACATTGCCTCAGCACAAAGAGACCTCCAGGTTGGTGTGATTGAACGAGTCTTATCATAAGGAACAAGTATATGGTTTAGGGGTGGGGATCTGAACTATTTCTGATATATATGGCTTTTAATGAAGTAAAGCGGTGTGGCATGGCCTGGGCGTGCCCCGGGGACTCCCAAGCTGGTGACACTGAATGCGTCTTATCATAAGAAAGATGAATATATATGGTTTAGGGTTGGGCTAAGAACATTCTCTGAGATATAAGGCCTTATGTGAAGTGGAGGGGTGGGGCAAGGCCCAGGGAGACTCCCAGGTTGGTGTCAATGAATGTGTCTTATCATAAGGAACAAGACTATATATGGTTAAGGGGTGGCCATCTGTAGGGTTTCCGAGATATTGTGATATTATGAAATGGAGGGGGTGGGGCATGGCCCCAGCATATCCCTGGGAACCCCCAGGCTGGTGTTACTGAATGCGTCTTATCATAATGAACAAGAATATAATATGGTTTAGGGGTGGGGATCTGAACAGTTTCTGAAATATATGGCCTTTTTTGAAGTGGAGGGGTGGGGCAAGGCCCCAGCGCGTCTCTGAGGACCCCCAGGTTGGTGTCAATGAATGTGTCTTATCATAAGAAGCAAGCATATATATGGTTTATGGGCGGGGATCTGTAAGGTTTCCGAGATATTGGACCTTTTATCAAATGGAGGGGGTGGGGCATGGCCCCGGTGCATCCAGGGGACTCCCAGGTTGATGTCACTGAATGGGTCTTATCAAAAGGAACAAGAATATATATGGTTTAGGGGTGGGAATCTGAATGGTTTCCGAGATATTGGGCCTTTTATAAAGTTGAGGGGGTGGGGCCTGACCTGTTAGCATCCCTGACGAGTGACGACCCCCAGGTTGGTGTTACTGAATGCGTCTTATCAATAGGAACAAGAATATATATAGTTTAGGGGTGGGGATCTGAACAGTTTCTGAGATATATGGCCTTTTGTGAAGAGGAGGGGTGGGGCAAGGCCCCAGCGCATCTCTGAGGACCCCCAGGTTGGTGTCAATGAATGTGTCTTATCATAAGAAGCACGCATATATACGGTTTAGGGGCAGGGATCTGTAAGGTTTACGAGATATTGGGCCTTTTATGAAATGGAGGGGGTGGGGCATGGCCCCGGTGCATCCAGGGGACTCCCAGGTTGATGTCACTGAATGGGTCTTATCATAAGGAACAAGAATATATATGGTTTAGGGGTGGGGATCTGAATGGTTTCCGAGATATTGGGCCTTTTATTAAGTGGAGGGGGTGGGGCATGACCTCGGCGCATCCCTGAGGACCCCAAGGTTGGTGTTACTAAATGCGTCTTATCAACAGGAACAAGAATATATATGGTTTAGGGGTCGGGATCTGAATGGTTTCTGAGATATATGGCCTTTTATGAAGTGGAGGGGGTGGGGCATGGCCCCGGCACAACCTGGGGGACCCTCAGGTTGGCATAAAAGCATATGGCTGAAAGAATTTTACTCAAGAAACATTTCTATAAAAGTTTTGTCCAAATATCTGCAATGACTTGGCAGTAAATGCCATTTTTCAATTTTCCCAATTATAAGTCTATGGAAACTCTAAGTTGCCATAGCAACCAAACTAATGGGCCAATTTTCATAAAAAAACACAAACTTTCAATCCCCCAGCCCAAGGATGCTACAGATAAAATTGGGGCTGAATCGGTCCAGTGGCTTCAGAGAAGAAGATGTTTGAAAGTGTTGAGGTCAGACGACGACGACAACGACGGACAACTGCCTATCCTATAAGCTCCCCCGGAGCCTTCGGCTCTGGTGAGCTAAAAACTATCAGTCGAAAAAGGTATCTATAAATACTATACAAAGGTAAAATAAGGGTCTGATCCGGTGTTTACGCCCGATCCGGTGATTAAACGGACCGCAGGTTATGGTTATTTCTTCAAAATTTTTATTGCTGTGAGGTCAGAGCATTGCATATGATGGTTATCTATATAATCCAGACTGGATTCATGCATTGGGTTTGGCAAACAGTGTAGACCAAGATCAGATCCTGCAAAATGTGGAGTATGATCAGTGTCTACACTGTTTGCTTACGGTACAGGAATTTAAGGGTTGAATGATATGATGGCTCAATCCCACTGAACAAGTCAATACTTATCTTTGCAAACAGTGAAGCGCCAGATCAGATGGATAAGCCATATTTTAACATGTTTAAACTATGCCAGCTATTGGATCCTCCTAAATCAGAGGACCTACATATATACATATATAGCTTCAATGCCTGAGGAGCTAGAAAATACTAACAGAAACGGTGCCAATTTCTAGTAGAGTAAAAGAAATGGTCACATGGCCGGCTTTTCTTTCCTTTCTTATAAGTAGATTATACTGCGATCGGTCAGACGGTCACATCTGACCATTACTTGCAGGTGTACATTACATACCAGGTTTGCAGGATGAAAGCCTACACAGTATAAATCATGTAATTACAGTAGGGGTCTTTAACCTGCATATGGCATGACTCTCCCTGCACATGGGGGCCTCCAGTTCATCATCATCATCAACGAATTTTTGATTAACGTGCAGGTACAGGGGCAACGTCCACATAAGTGGGCCCCCTTCCAGGTAGCTGGCTTGCTGCACGCATGGCAGATCTTACACCAGATCTCCAGGCTTGTCTATCATGAGGATCGATAGCAGAGAGCTTCCATTCTCTGCAATCTCTTTCTGTTAGCTGCTTCCAGGTCATCTTGGGCCTTCCTGGCCCCCGCTTTCCACTTACCTGTATGTCACAGGCAGTCTTGATTGCACCGTTGGAGCGTTCCACATGTCCATACCAGCGAAGTCTTCTCTCTTTCAGGATGAGGTCCAGGTCCTCAATGCCAAGACGCTCCAGTAACTCACTGGACCTGATGGTGACAGTGTCCTGTGGCTTGACATTGCAGATCTGTCTGATCATTGCCCTGTCATTTCGCTGTAGACGTTGGAGGTTTGGCTTTGTCAATGGCCATGTCTCACTGGCATGGAGCATTGCGCTCCGCACACAAGAGCTATACACACGGCCACGTGTCTTGAACGAGAGGTGGCGGGAAGAGAGAACTGGTAGCAACTCCTTGAATTTCTTCCAGGCTGTTTTCACACGTGATGTAGTTGAAAGGTCGCAACCACCCCCTGCAGAGAGCATATCACCTAGGTAGCAGAAGGAAGCTACAACCTCCAGCTTGTCTGATCCGACTTGAACTTCCCTCTGTGGTCTGCCATCTAAGGGGCGTGCAGTTCCTTGGCACCGTGTACACCTGTACTCAGGGTCCTCTATCAAGCGTTTGAGCCCACTGCATTTCTTGTGCACCCAGAACTTGCAGCCATTACAAAAGATACTGTTGCTGCCAACTCCAGTGCGACATACAGCGCATGGGAACTGGCCTGTACTCTGCAAGAGGTCCAGACCTGTACCACAGATCATGATCTTTGTCTTTCCTGCATTCACTCTCAGCCCTTTCGCCTCCATTGCCTCTTTCCAAGTTAAGAGCCTCCTGACACATTCCTCAAGGGATTCAGCTATGATGACAAGGTCATCAGCATACAGGTCCTCCCAGGGGACTCCAGAGCGGAACTCGCATGACAAGGCTTCAAGCACAATGATGAAAAGCAGTGGGCTGAGAACAGAGCCTTGATGAACACCCACCTTCACCTCGAATTCTTCACTGTAACCATCACCGACCCGGACACGGTTCCGAGCATTTGCGTACATCCCTTGGACCAGTTTCACAATCCACTCGTCCACTCCAAGTTTTCTTAGTGCCCACCAGATGACTTTCCGAGGCACTCGATCAAATGCCTTCTCCAGGTCTACAAAAGCCATGTAGAGTCTCTTGTTGGCCGCCAGATACTTCTCTTGCAGCTGTCGGACAACAAAAATTGCATCTGTTGTGCCTCTTCCTGGGACGAAGCCAAACTGGGAATCGTCGATGGACACCAACTGCCTAATGAGGCCATCCACAATCCTCTCCAGGACTTTCATGACCTGTTCTGTCAGCTTGAGACCACGGTAGTTGCCCCGTTCCAATGCATCGCCCTTGCCCTTGTAGAGACAGACAATGAAACTCTGTTCCCAGTCAGAGGGTACCTTCCCATCACGGATGATTGCAGCTGCAAGGTCACGGATCATGGTGGCACCCGCATCACCTGCAGCTCTTAGCATCTCCACCACTATGCCAGAGGGACCAGGTGCTTTGCCAGTCTTCATCTGAGAGATAGCCTTCTTAACCATATCAATAGTGATTGGGATGGGTGGCCCTTCCACTGGTGGTTCATCAGACAGGTGGTCTGGGTCCCAGTCGAACTCAACATTGAGTAGCCTTTGGTAGTGTTCTAACCAGGCCCTCTGCTTTGAGTCATCACTCATTGACATCTCCCCTGCATCATTCTTTACTGGTTTGTCACCTACAACATCGGCATTCTCTCTTCTCATCTGGTTAGCAAGGCGGTATACTTCTGAGGACTTAGGGTCAATATTCTTGTAGATCTCCTTCTCAGCTTCTTGGCGAGCATGGTGCACCACACGTCTGGCTATGCGTTTGGCCGCAAGATATGATGCACGGGTGCCCTTACCAGTCTTCCAAGCTTTAAAGGCTTGCCGCTTGGCTGCTATGACCTTATTAACATCCAAATGTTTGTTTATGTTAATGTTTGTTTGTTTGTTTGATTTGAGGTTTAACGTCCCCGTCAACACTGTAAAGGTCATTTTGGAGATGTTGCTTCCAATTTTGTGACATTGAAATGAAATTACATCTCAAGCCCTGTCACCCAATGAAACCAATAGGGTTTATAAGCATGGACAGTCGGACACTTTCACTGCTTTGCCTGGGCAGGCTTAGATCCTCTAAGCGGTTAACCAGTACTCGTGTGTGGGTCGGATTCAGCTCTGGGTGGAAGCATTATGTAGCTCATATATTTCTTCAAGCCCCGTTGGGCGGGGGCCGTGGCCTCCAGTTAACTTCCCAATCTGACGGACAGTGCATTTTATGACACTCATTCCTGCAAATGATGCCAATGGAGCATGTTCGAACATTGAAATTGCATCGTTGATGCCGGGGATCGAACCCATGACCTCTAGCATCAGAGGCAAGTGTACTAACCACTGAGCTATCATGCTTTGTTGCTTGGGTCATAAAAACTATGTTTTTTGTTTGTTTGTTTTGATGTTTAACATCCCCCGTCAAAAACTGTAAAGGTCATTTTGGAGACATTGACATTGGGAAGGTTCGTGAAATTTCCGTGAAATTCCACGCAGGAGTGTGGTGTCTTTCTTGTAATAGCCGATCACATGGTCCAATCAAATACGAGTTATTTTTCAAATACATAAGCAATCGTGGAAAATGATTCCATTCGAAGGAAAAGTCGAACCTTTCGTGCACCACAGTCGCTTGTGAGCTATACACAAATAAAATATGTATTTGGACCATGTGACTAGCTATTACAACTAGACATCACACTCCTACGTGGAATTTCACGGAAATTTCACGAAACCTACCAGTGGAATACCATCATTGCTTCCAATTTTGTGGGACTTCTACGCGACACTGAGATGAAATGACATCTCAAGCCCTGCCGCCCAATGAAACTAATAGGGTTTATAAGCCTGGATGGTCTGACTCACACCACTTTGCCTGGGCAGGCCTCTTAGCGGTTCACCAGTTACTGGTGTGCGGTTAGATTTAGCACTGCATGGAAGCATCATACAGCCCATTTATTTCTTCAAGGCCCAATGGGTGGGCACAAAAACTGATGGGTTATGTAAAGGGTGTTTTGTTTGCCATTTCACTTGTTGGTACCACTGTATGAGTCTCTGGCACCAACTTCCTGTTCTGGCCAATCTGGGAACTGCTGAAAATGACAGGCAAAGATAAATTTTGACAACATACTTGTCATCGCCGACGGTAATGACACCGTCTTCTCTGGGAATAAACACAGCCATGTTGATGTCATCGCTGATATTGTCTATTTTATTGACCAAAGTAGGCTTTCTGACACTTCCATTGTTATCTTTGTTGGTGGGTTTGATCTCAGCGGCCATTTTGTAAAATTAATGAATCACGTGATAATTAGACATCCTCCCCGAAACAACAAAAAACTAACTATATGTTCATGATAAACATATTTGTCATTCAGCCACCAAGTTTGCTGGGTGTGTTACCGAAGGCCAAGACAAGCTTCCTACGCTATACTGGTTACCAAAACTTCATAAAAGACCATACAAAGCACGGTTTATTGCAAATTCTTACAATTCTTGTCCACTCTTCAAAAAAGGAGATAGGGCTCTTGCCTGAATCAGAATCAGAATCAGAATTGTTACTGGTGACACGTCAAATGACATTCATACACCAGGACCTGTGATGTGGGAAGTTAGTCCCTAGCTCTAACCAAAGAGGTAAATTTAGCTACACAATCATCAGCACCTTCAGCTGTCGAAATAATCGAATCGGGAAGGGCATTCCAATCTCTAATGGTTCTGGGGAAGAACGACTCTTTATAAATGTCAGTTCTTGCGCTAAGGGTCCGAAACGCCAACGAATGGTGATTTCTACAGTGTCTAGCTGGGGGAACAAGGTCATCTGTTGGAATGCTGGCAGCACCCTTTAGACCTTTGTCGCGGGTCGTTTCGGTCCTGAGTCGTTTCGGTCCCTGGGTCGTTTCGGCCCTGAGTCGTTTCGGCCGGGTCGTTTCGGCCTGGGTCGTTTCGGCCCAATTTCGGGGTGGGTCGTTTCGGCCAAATTGGTGGGTCGTTTCGGCCTGATTTTTTTTATCACTTTATTTATCTGTATATATATTATGATTGTCGAAGATCAGCCTGTGCTTTTGCTATCTTCGCTCGTTAACACTTTAATAGGTCAGAAAACAGAGGGCTTCTTTCAAACTGTGTAGACTCCGATCACAATGAACAGATTTATAGGTTATACGGTCTTTGAAGGTATCAGATGCAGGCTGATCATATAAAATAATTACAGCGTTCAGATATTAATAGCTCAGAAAAAAAGAGGGCTTTTTCAAACTGCGTAGACCCTGATCACATTGAACAGATTTATAGGTTATTAAGTATTTGAAGGTATCACAACGATAGATGCAGGCTGATCATATAAAATAATTACAGCGTTCAGATATTAATGGCTCAGAAAACATTACATTATTAGTCAATCCTCATAGTAAACTGATGACAATTCCCACTGTATACCTCACTGAATATAACTACTTTCAGTCTCTAAAGTACCACACTTCTCTTGTAGCTATGATCATGTTTGTTATATGCTAGAGACAGTCGTCTTATTAAATAATAGTTTGAACACATTGTCGTTCTTCATAAATAATAAGTTATTATCACTGCATCATATATCAGTGCATAATATTACATGGTGTCAGAAAAAGCGGATTTTACTTAACTGATAAAAACGGTTCATTAATTAAGCTTTAAAACTTGGATTTAAACTTGTGAAAATGGACCTATCAGGTATTCCACAGCCGCGTATGGACTGGGAGTCATCCAACCTCCCCGAGGCTTGGAAAAAATTCCAACAACATGTGGAATTAGTGTTCAATGGACCACTTAAAGCAAAGACGGAAGAGGTGAAATGCACTTATCTTCTCCTATGGGTAGGGGAAAAGGGTCGTGACATTTATAACACTTGGGTATTGGACGACGACGACAAAAAGAAACTTAAACCACATTATGACAGATTTGCAGCACATGTTAGACCCAAATTAAACCCAGTGTTCACACGTTTCAAGTTTAATAATGAAGTACAAGGGACACAATCCATTGAACAGTTTATTACCAAGTTAAAACTCCTAGCTAAGGACTGCGCCTTCGGAGATTATGAAAATGACATGGTCAGGGACAGAATCGTGTTTGGCGTGACGTCAGCCAAAATCCGGGAGAAGCTCATTAACGAAGGGGACAAACTCACGCTGGACAAAGCTATTCAGATAGCTCAAAGTTATGAATATGCGCAGGAGCAACTTAAGACAATGGCTGCTCCTGCAGAGGTACATTACATAAGTAACGCCACCCAGAAGACGTCGCCGCTGCAGGGCACACATACGAATCCTAAACCACAGGGGAAACCGGGTCGAAAACAGAGGAACAGAGGCGCTCGAGGCACGGACAAACCAGTGCAACAGAGATATGCAGTTGACAAGTGTGGAAATTGTGGCTATAAACACACAAAGTCGGAAACGTGTAAGGCTAAGGGCAAACAGTGTAATTTCTGCCATAAATGGAACCACTTCGAAACCGTGTGTAGATCTAAAAAGTCTGTTCATGAGGTTTCTGAAAGGAATTATGATTCACATGTGCAACATAGTGATTCGGATGATTTCTTTGTGGATAGTGTAGAGAGCAGTAAGTTTGTGAATGATCAGGCATTTGTGGAAATAGAGGTAGGACCACGTTCTGTACCTATAAATTTCAAAATAGACACTGGTTCCCAGGTTAACATTTTGCCATATCAAACTTACACAAAGCTAAATCTACATCATATACTTCAAAAGCCTACAACCAAACTGACCGCCTATGGTGGTAACACACTCAATGCATTAGGTTGCGTCACATTAACCTGCAAACGCACAGACAGAAAGAAAGACCTTTGTTTCTACATTGTAGAGACATGTTCCTCTCCCATACTTGGTTTAAGGTCTAGTATTGACCTGGAATTGATCAAGTTAGTGTTATCCTGTGAGACACAAGCCTCTCAACCCTTAGAAAATACGCATCTCACGAGAGCTACTGTTTTGACACAGTATGCTAAAGCATTCCAAGGTGTAGGTTTATTTCCAGGTGAATGTAAAATTCAACTGGATCCATCCATTTCGCCCATAGTAAATCCGCCAAGACGGATACCTGTGGCCTTGAGGGATAAAGTAAAACAGGAACTTGATCGCATGTTGAAACAAAACATTATTGCCAAGGTCACTGAGCCAACTGAGTGGGTGAATTCAATGGTCGCTGTTGAAAATAAACATACAGGCAAACTTCGAATATGCCTAGACCCACAGCATCTAAACAAAGCCATTCTGCGTCCGCATTACCCCATGAGAACGCTTGAGGATATCTTACCTCACCTCTCAGGTGCGAAATACTTCACTAAGTTAGACGCCCGGAGCGGTTATTGGGCTATTAAACTGACAAATGAGTCCTCATTCTTAACAACGTTCAATACGCCGTTCGGAAGGTATCGTTACCTTAGACTTGCTTTCGGTTTGAAACTAAGTCAGGATGAGTTCCAAAGAAAAATTGACGAGTGCCTAGAAGGCCTCCCGGGGGTTGTCGCTATTGTTGACGACATCCTTGTCTATGGGCGAACGCGTGATGAACACGATCAGAACCTTCGCAACGTAATTAAACGTTCATTAGAAAAGGGTATCAGATTTAATGAGGACAAACTTGTAGTCGGGGTTCAGCAGGTTGAATACTTTGGTCATATTTTGACAGCCCAAGGGGTCAAGCCTTCGCCAAATAAGGTTTCCGCTGTCAGCAATATAGACCCTCCCACAAACAGAGCAGAACTAGAAACGTTTTTGGGAATGATAAACTATCTTTCCAAATTTTGTCCAAACTTGGCAGAACTATCAAGTCCACTTCGTAAGCTTTTAACAAAAGATGTGGAGTTTACATGGGATAAGCCCCAGGCTGATGCCTTCCAGAAAGTCAAGGACATTATCACTCAAACCCCAGGCCCTGTATTGGCATATTATGACCCGAAGAAGCCACTAACGTTACAGTGTGACGCGTCTAAGTCAGGTCTAGGTGCCACCATTATGCAGGATGGTAAGCCCATCGCATATGCGTCCAAGTCCCTTACGCCCACAGAAACTCTCTATGCACAGATAGAGAAAGAACTATATGCATGTTTGTTCGGATGTAAGCGCTTCGAACAATACATATACGGTCGCAAAGTACACGTAGAAACTGACCATTTACCTATCGTATCTATCATGAAAAAGCCCCTTCATGCAGCCCCACCGAGACTGCAACGCATGCTTTTACAATTACAGCGGTATGACATAGAGATCAATTTCGTGAGTGGAAAAAAGATACCTGTCGCCGACACACTCTCGCGTAGATATGTGTCAGATACATTCCCCGAACTTGCTGAGGGTATGGATCTACATGTCCACACAGTGTTGTCGAGTCTACCAATCAGTGATCGCAAAATGAAAGAGATTAAGACACACACTGAGCAGGATCCACAAATGGATCAGCTAAAACAGATTATTCTAAAAGGTTGGCCTGTCGAGAGACATCTTTGTCCTGAGCAGGTACTAGAATACTGGAACTTTCGCGACGAATTGACAGTTGTCGACGGCTTAATGTTGAAGGGCCAGAAAATCGTAATTCCGAGTGCTTTAAGACCCAAGATGCTCGAAATATTACACCAAGGACATTTTGGCTGCGATAAAACTCTCCGCAGAGCACGAGACGTCATGTTTTGGCCCAAAATTTCAGCCGAAATCACCGAAATGGTATTAAGCTGCCCTATCTGTCTTGAACGAAGAAGTTCGAATCCCAAAGAACCTCTTATACCCCACAAGGTCCCAGATTACCCATGGCAGAACATCGCCTCTGACATATTTACTTGGGATGACAAGAATTTCCTCATTACTGTAGACTACTACAGTAAATATTTTGAAGTACAGAAACTTCCCAGCATGAAAACCAGTACAGTCATTGCCAAGTTAAAAAGTACCTTCGCCAGAAATGGCATTCCTATGAACTTTTTCTCCGATAATGCACCACAATTTTGCTCCGAAGAATTCTTAGAATTCGCCAAAGATTGGGACTTTTCTTTGACAAAAATGTCCCCAAAACACAGTCAGTCCAATGGGTTGGTTGAAAAAATGGTGGGCATTTGTAAGAGAATATTCGCTAAGGCAAAATCAGCAGGAAAAGATCCATATTTGGGCATACTAGAGTACCGCACAACTCCCACAAAACTTGGATTTTCTCCTAGTCAGTTACTCATGGGGAGAAAGTTGAGATCTGTATTACCAGTCACCCTTGATCAGCTATTACCAAAAACACCCCCTACCGAACAAATCAAAGAAAACATTCAGAGTGCTAAACAACAGCAAAAGAAATATTTTGATCCAGGCTCTAAAACACAGACTTCACTCGGTATAGGAGACACTGCTAGAATTCAGCAAAATGACAAAACATGGAAACCAGCTGTCGTAATAGAAAAACACAATGCCAGGTCGTATTCTGTTAAGACACCAGACGGTGCTGTTTATCGACGCAATAGACGTCATCTTCTGAAATCCAAGGAAAAAATTCCAAATTATCAAGCAAATTTTGAATCTACACTTGATCATTCACTTTCTGATCAGCCCTCTGCTTTATACAGAAAAAATGTTACCTAATAAAATCGGGCCGAAACGACCCAGGCCGAAACGACCCAGGACCGAAACGACCCACCCAAATAGGCCGAAACGACCCAGGTCCAAATTTAGGCCGAAACGACCCAGGCCGAATCGACCCGGCCGAAACGACTCAGGGCCGAAACGTCCCGGATTCTTAGCCTACTGTCTTTTCTCCTTTTCTTGAGAGACTCCCATTTTAATTTTCCAAGTATTCCAGTCATGCTCCCAGTTTCAAAGTAGAAGTAAAACAAAGATCAGGAATTGATACAATTAACTTACTCCATCCATAAAAGACACCAAAGGGAAAGAAATACAAACATTAAGCGACCAGACCATAATGGAAACCTAAACAAAGGAAGGCCATATAGACAGTTACTTTCCCACAAAATGGCCATATGGCCATCCAAAATTAAAAGACACAAGTGATACACACAGTAAGTAACAAACAACATAAATAAATAAATCGCCACAGAAGAGCAGTAATTGCCTGTTACAAATCTAGCAGCTCTATTCTGAACTTTCTCAATTTCATCGTTAAGGACCACTCCACTGGGGTCCCAGATACAACTACCATATTCCAAAATTGGGCGAACAAGACCTCTATATGCTACATCTTTTACATCCTGAGGGCACTGATGTAGATTTCGCCTCAGGAAACCAAGCGTTCTATTTGCCTTAGTACACATGTTGCTAATATGAGTATTCCATCTCAAGTTGTGTGAGATTGTCACTCCAGTGAATGGGGCATGAGATTTCAGCCAGTTAAATGCAATATTATGCAGATAACTAGGAAGAGATCTAATAAAGTTGAGGCTTCTTACACCTTAGAGGGAACGGTCCTCGAGAATGTGGACTCCATTAAATACCTTGGAGTGACTATCTCACACAGCTTGAGATGGAATACTCATATTAGCAACATGTGTACTAAGGCAAATAGAACGCTTGGTTTCCTGAGGCGAAATCTTCATCAGTGCCCCCAGGATGTTAAAGAGGCAGCATATAAAGGTCTTGTTCGCCCAATCTTTGAATATGGTAGTTGTATCTGGGACCCCAGTGGAGTGGTCCTTAACGATGAAATTGAGAAAGTTCAGAATAGAGTTGCTAGATTTGTAACAGGCAATTAGTGCATTGAAACTGGGAGCATAGCTGGAATACTTGGAAAATTAAAATAAGAGTCTCTCAAGAAAAGGAGAAAAGACAGTAGGCTAATCCTATTATACAAAGGTCTAAAGGGTGCTGCCAGCATTCCAACAGATGACCTTGTTCCCCCAGCTAGACACTGTAGAAATCACCATTCGTTGACGTTTCAGACCCTTACTGCAAGAACTGACATTTATAAAGAGTCGTTCTTCCTTAGAACCATTAGAGATTGGAATGCCCTTACCGATTCGATTATTTCGACAGCTGAATGTGCTGATGATTGTGTAGCTAAATTTACCTCTTTGGTTAGAGCTAGGGACTAACTTCCCACATCACAGGTCCTGGTGTATGAATGTCTTTTGACGTGTCACCAGTAACAATTCTGATTCTGATTCTGATTCTAGCTCTTGCACTACCACTGAACTTTCTAAATTATTAACTTCCTGTCTTACTGCTATTAAAACGCATGTGATTAAATATTGTGATAAAGTTTTTGAAATATCAGGAAGAAATCTGTTTTGGTCTATAAAAAATTCGAATGAGGTTTTAAATAAATTGAAATCCAGACATTTTCGTGCTTCAAGTCTGTCTATTTACGATTTTTCCACTCTTTACACTACACTTCCTCATAATATTATAAAAGAAAAGCTTAATGATTTAATTGAATGGGCTTTTCACAGAGAAGATTCTCTCTATCTTCCATGTTATGTCAGAAATGCATTTTTCACTTCTAAAGAGCATAAAAATTATACACTTTGGTCATGTCAGAAAGTGTGTGATGCCTTCACCTTTCTACTTGACAATATTTATATTATATTCGGTACTAAGTTATTTAGACAAATTGTGGGTATTCCGATGGGTACGAATTGCGCACCTCTTGTGGCTGATCTGTTCTTGTATTGTTATGAAAGAGACTTCATGTTGTCGCTTTCCATTGATAACCAATCTGAAATTATTGAAGCTTTTAGCTCTACTTCTAGATATTTAGATGATTTATTAATTATTGATAATAACTATTTCGATGGTTTGATAAGTCAGATTTACCCCCCAGAACTTCAGTTAAATAAGGCAAATTCTTCTGATACCGAGGCCCCGTTTTTGGATTTACATCTATCTATTGTAGATGGGTTTGTTTCGTGCAAAATTTATGATAAACGCGATGACTTTGATTTTGAGATTGTAAATTTTCATTTTTTTGGATGGTGATGTTCCTCGTGCGCCATCCTATGGCGTTTATAATTCTCAATTAATTCGATTTGCTAGAGTGTGTAGTCATGTTACTGACTTCTACACTCGTAATAAATTATTAACGGCTAAACTTCTTAATCAGGGTTATCGGTACCATAAACTACGCAAAGCATTTTCAAAATTTTATAGACGTCATTCTGATTTAATTTCAAAATTCAATATTGGACTTAAATCTCTTCTACAGCAAGGTCTATCGGAACCAGAATTTTATGGTAACTTAGTATATAAATTCAGAAAAATATATAACCGCAATGACTTCAGCACCCAATTTCGTAAAATCATACGACAGACTGCATGCATGGTAGTTAACCCAATCACTGTTGGCAACTTTGCTTCCCTCTTTAATTGCACGCCGGTGGGTCAGGCCTCAGATTCTATGACGGTTCCAACGTAAAGGCTTATTGAGTAAAATCATTCTTCGATATAAAAAGATTGGTTACAGCATGGATGTTATACGACAGACTGCATGCATGGTAGTTAACCAAATCACTGTTGGTAACTTTGCTTCCCTCTTTAATTGCACGCCGGTGGGTCAGGCCTCAGATTCTATGACGGTTCCAACGTAAAGGCTTATTGAGAATTAGAGAGATCTAATTCAAGGTAATGTTGGTTGGTGCCTGATGCTCTGTCTCTGGTCGGGCCCATCGGAGTCTAACTGTTGGTTTTCTTTTGCTCGAGCATTTCAGTGGTTTCTTGCTGTCGAGTCATCACCGTTGTCGCACCTCTGTGGTGCTTTGATTATTTGTGTTCACGGAGATGTTGCACTGATGAGTTAGGAGGCCTTCACGCGGACTGAACAAATTATTTGTCTAAATCGCGACGGAAGTAAGGGCGAGGATTGTGGCCACGTAAAATCGATTTAAGCCCCCCCTCCCCTCCCCCCCCCCCCACACCCGGTGGAAATCTTTCCACTGACCGTTCCAAGGCGGTTCTTCTGTGGCGGTCTATTTATGTTATTGTTTGTTACTTACTGTGTTATCACTTGTGTCTTTTTATTTTGGATTGCCATATGGCCATTTTGTGGGAAAGTAACTGTCCTTATGGCCTTCCTTTGTTTAGGTTTCCATTATGGTCTGGTCGCTTAATGTTTGTGTTTCTTTCCCTTTCGTGTTTTTGATGGGTGGAGTAAGTTAATTGTATCGATTCCTGATCTTTGTTTTACTCCTACTTTATGTGAAATGCCGACATTTTGTGAATCAGAACCGCTACTGGTGACACATCAAATGGGACCAGACAAAAATCATCACGGTTTTACCAATTGAAGGTGCACACTAATGTCCTGGAAGTGTCTAGGATTGGGGGTAGTGGTGCGTTATCCCTAATATCTCGATTTCGGGTGAACAGAATTTAATAAAAATTGTATCAAATACAATTTTAAGCTCCATTCTAAAAGATTATGAAAAAATATTTATCATTTTTAACGTCTTAAGCGTTTATTTTTGAATTTGATTTTCCGTGATGTTCCCGGATTGTGTCCTGGATGTTGGGGGTAGTGGCGCGTTTTCCTTAATGTCTCGACTTGAGAAATTTAGAAAATTTTAAAATGCGTATCAGATAAAATTTTAAGCTCCATTATAAAAGGTTGTTAAAATATTTTTCGTTTTTTACCTCTGAAGGGTCCAGTTTTGAAGTCGATTTGTCCCAGATATTCCCGGATTGTGTCCGGGCTGTGTGGAGTAGTGGCGCATTATCATAATATCTCGACAGATGGTGATCAAAAATTTATTACAATTGTATCAGATTAAATTTTAAGCGCCATTCTAAAAGAATATTAAAATATATATCTTTTTATACACTTGATTGAGCCAGTTCTGACGAGTACCCACAACCCGGACTGTGTCCTGGATGTTTGGGGGTAGTGGTGCGTTTTTATTAATTTGGATGAGGAAGGATGCACTCAGATTTGCAAAGGAGAAATACTTTAATGGTCATTCAGATGCTCGGTCTGTAGAGGAGAACTTTGATTTGATAACTTCTTTCATTCATACTTCGGTCGAAAACCATATCCCCGCAAAAACTAGCAGGTCTGTATCTCACGGGTGGACATCAGGGGAGCTATCGCGAAATCGCGTCAACGTAATTTTGCTCCCACGACACATCCGGGAACTCTCGCGATAGTTCCTAGGACCTTGAAACGGTAAATAAAGGTAGGTACCCTTGTGCGTTTTGATTTATTCTAGAAAAATGAGAGAATAATATAAAGTTTCGGCGATGGTAAGCAATGTTAAAATGATTTACCTTTCTAAGCAGGCCGAAAAAAAATATTGAAAAAAAAATCGTTGCAGAAAGTAGGTGACCGTAACAAAATCGAACACAGAGTAATCTGACTTTGGTTTTATGTCAACACGAATGAATGCAGCAATTGTTTTGTAAGTGTTCGCTAAGAACGAGATCCTTTGGCGCATATTCTGGGAATGTCAGCCCTCATTCATGATTCAGACGTAAAAATGATCAATCCATGTGCAGTGAATGGCTTATGCCGCAAATTTTCAGGCGGAGTAGGTCCAACATCATCGCGCCAGCTCCCAAAACACGCTCTAGTTCCCACGAGTCTATCAGATACTGAGTCTGCTACATTTGACCATTACCTCAGGTGGTTCGCTAAATTTAGCAAACTAAAATTAAAGAATGAGTTCTTTAATGTATTTACCACCTTTTATAGAGGTGTACTAAAACGTATACTTCTGAGTCCAAAGATATACCGTGCGGGCTTTGAACTTTTCTGCAGTTTTGGCATTTTCCACAGAGGAGTGAAGACTATTCCACTGAGGAATGGTTCCGGGAAAGAAGGAATTCTTCAGTGCATCACTATATATATGCATGATACCTATGATATTGACTGTTGTTTTCACCCCCTCCTATCGGGGCTTGGAGAAATAGATTGGGCTGCATGGTGCTTCCACGCAGAGCTGAATCTGACCACACATGAGTATTGGTAAACCGCTTAGCACTAAGCCTGCCAGGGCAAAGTGGTGTGAGTCAGATGGTCCAATGCATATAAGCCTTCTGGTTTCATTGGGCGGCAGGGCTTGAGATGTCATTTCATATCAATGTTGGGTAAAAGTCCCACGGAATTGGAGGCAAGGTCTCCAAAATTACCTAAATAGTGACGACGGGGACGTTAAACCCATATTCAAACAAACAAACATTGACTGTTGTTTAATTTTGATGCCCTTCCTAGAGTTGAACTAGTCACAGGGGCCAAGTATTTATCTTATACAAGAAGGTGAAAGAAGACTGCTCACGACGGGCCTCCAGCGGTGGCCAATCCAGCTCATCAAGCATATCACCAACACTACTTTTATTCCGCCGGCCCCCTGCAGGTCCATCAAGCAGCCATCTTAACATGGGAATGCCAAACAGGTGATGCATACTCAAGTTGAGGACATACCAATGCAACATCCTTTGTCTGCCTAGGTGCAAAAGCCAAATTACGCCTTAGAAATCCTAATGTCCTACTAGTTGTTTTCGACGTAATCACAGTATTGTGTTGATCACAATCAAAAATGTCAATGATGGTGATTTCTGACATGTAGAAGTATAAAAATCGTGCATAATTTGTCAACGGTGTTTGAACCGTACTTGAATAAAATGGGCTTTAATCTCATAATTTATCAAAATAAAGTAACCAATTAGTTACCAGAAAGAGCTTTAAAATGATAATCGTTTGATAATTGTAAGAATTTTAATTTGTTTGGCTGCAAAATATGATTTTTTTTTTAATTTTAAGTTATATTTCTATCCAATCCGGACATAGACTTTTAACATAGACTTTCAACTCTCGACCGGTGACGGGGTTTAAGTCAGTAGAAATAATTGAAATTCAAAATATTTATATACATTAAAATTCCGACAAGTTCTTAAAAGTCGTTCTAATTATTTATTAGTTATTTCATTTGGCTAAATACTAAGATTAATGCCGATTTTATTCAAGTATCGTGCAGATATTGTTGACGATATATTCAAGATGTACTTACTTTAACATATCAGAAATCATAAAATGTCATTAGAAATCGTTGACTGGATGTATAATTCAGTAGAAATGACAATATGGGGAGGATATTCCTTTCTTCACAGTTATATCGCGGTTAAAAATCTCTAAAATTCCCGTTGTTTTCCAATGATTACGGGTTAATACAGACCATGTGTGTGACGTCATGGGATTTCGTTCTTTGCCTTAAAAAACCTGTTATATTCCATTCTTGTAACAATGAGTCATTTATATGATGTTAGCGGTTGCCTGGTAGTTAAAATCGACATACAATCTAATCTAAAAACTTCTCTTCAGGTGATGGAATGATAGACTCGTGGGAACTAGAGCGTGGTTTTGGAGCTGGTGCGATGATGTGGGAGCTACTCCGCCTGAAAATTTTGGCATCACTCCTTCACTGTACATGAACTGATATTTTATCTTTAACATTTAAATGGTGAATTAGGGTCGACATAGAATTTGCGCCAAAATATCTCATTCTAAGGGAAAACTTGCAAAACAGTTGCATCATTCATTCATGTTGACATAAAACTTAAGTAAGATTACCCTGTGTTCGATTTTGTTACGGTCGCCTACTTTCAGCAACGATTTTTTTTTTTTCAATATTTTTTTGCCTGCTTAGAAAGGTAAAATCATTTTAACATTGCTTAGCATCGCCGAAACTTTATAGTATTTTCTCATTCTTCTAGAATAAATAAAAAAAAAAAAAACACAAGATACCTCCCTTTGTTTGCCATTTCCAGGGCCTGAGAACTATCGCGATTGTTCCCGGATGTGTCGTGGGAGCAAAACTACGTTGACGCGATTTCGCGATAGCTCCCCTGATGTCCACCCGTGTATCTTCTATTCCCTGGATCACACCAGAGATAAGAAGAAAAATCGGAGAAGGAATAAGATTCATGCAAAGGCAAAAAGGACCGGAAGTGGTAAACTCCAAAAAAAATGAAAACACGAGACGTGAAATCAAGACTGATATAAAAAAAAATCAGCACGATTTGTATGAGAATAACCTGGTAGGTTATGTAAAGGCAAATCCCAGAGACTTCTACAGATATATCAATAGCCAAAAGAAAGACAGACAATGTATCCCATCCCTTAATTAATATAAGAGGAAGGAATGGGGTTGCTGAATCAGATTCTGAAAGGGCAGAGGAACTAGTTGATAAATTCAATGAGGCGTTTAATAAAGCTGAGTTCATGGCGGTTTCATTGACAGGAAGATCGGCCCCATTCATGGATAATATTATTGTGTCAGCTGCAGGAGTGATCAAGTAACTTCAAGGCTTTAACTCAAGTAAGGCCTTAGGACCTGATGAGCTTCATCCTAGAGTCCTGAAGAAACAAGCAAATGCGTTAGGTCCAGTTTTTGCAAACTTGTTTCAACAGTCTCTTGATACGGGTGATATCCCCAAAGAATGGCTTTTAGCAAACATCTGTCCACTCTTCAAAACAGGAGATAGGGCTCTTGCCCGTAATTATCGCCCTGTGTCTCTGAGTTGTGTGCGTGTAAATTGCTTGATCATATAGTCTGCTCAAACATCATGGCCAACTTGGATGAACATAAACTTTTGTCAGACAGACAACATGCATTTAGGAAAAGGCATAGTTGTGAAACCCAGCTGGGCACAGTTATTAATGACTGGGCTAAAATCTTGGACAAGGGGGGGGGGGCAGGTGGACACATTTATTCTGGATTTCGAGAAGGCTTTTGACACCCCTCCTCATGAACTACTTAAATCTAAGTTATTTTGTTGTGGAATTGGAGAGAAGACCCTCAAATGGATAGATTCCTTTCTTTGCTTCAGAAAACAGCGCGTTGTTGTTAATGGTGAATCTTCGGAGTGGGCTCCAGATTTGTCTGGAGTCCCGCAAGTGACTGTTCTTGTTTCACTATTTTTCTCCCTGTACATCAATTATATTTCCAATGACATTGGCTCAGAAATAAGACTGTTCGCAGACGATTGTGTTTGTTACCGGGAAATTAGAGATACGAGATGATTCACTGAAACTTCAGACTGACATAGATAGATTAGGATGTTAGGCCCGAAAATGGGGCATGAGATTTCAGCCAGTTAAATGCAATATTATGCAGATAACTAGGAAGAGATCTAATTAAGTTGAGACTTCTTATACCTTAGAGGGAACGGTCCTCGAGAATGGTGCCTCCATTAAATACCTTGGAGTGACAATCACACACAACTTGAGATGGAATACTCATATTAGCAACACGTGTACTAAGGCAAATAGAACGCTTGGTTTCCCGAGGCGAAATCTTCATCAGTGCCCTCAAGATGTAAAAGAGACAGCGTATAAAGGTCTTGTTCGCCCAATTTTGGAATGTGGTAGTGCTATGCACAAACATTTATTTTTCTGATTCCCACTTTAACCCCACTGGGTGACTTAATAGTGCTATTAGAAGTTGAGCCACAGATTAAAATCATTTTTGTAAACAACTGTTTACAAGGAAAAGTACTTTGAAATCTTCCAGAAAGTTCGGGGTTGCATTATTTTTCAGAAAATTACCTAATCTTATTCCACAGCCCTCTGGAACGTTCTAGAGAAATTTTGGGGTCTATAAAAGAGCTTAATTTTTCTATTTGAGTGAGACTTTGGAGTTTGAAGTGTGGGGTTTTAAGAAAAGTTATTTCTAAATTCTGTGTTGGATTGTTAAAGGATATTAGGGTTAGGGTTTGGGTTAGGGTTATTTCATTTCGGACTGTGAATTCTGTGGGATCAAGGAAAATAGATTCATTCAAGGATATTTTATAACAGAGCTAAGCAAATTTAATTTATAATCTTGGGGTCTATAAAAGAGCTTAATTTTTCTATTTGAGTGAGACTTTGGAGTTTGAAGTTTGGGGTTTTAAGAAAAGTTATTTCTTAATTCTGTGTTGGATTGTTAAAGGATATTAGGGTTAGGGTTAGGGTTATTTCATTTCGGACTGTGAATTCTGTGGGATCAAGGAAAATAGATTCATTCAAGGATATTTCATAACAGAGCTAAGCAAATTTAATTTTCTTACGTCTACAGTTTAAAAATGGTTTGCAAATAAATTTTGTTAAATTTTTCCATAAGGCTTGTTTGCTTTTTCTTTCTGCTACGCCTGGCTCGTAACAGAAATATTTGGCTCGTCCGGGACAAAAAAATATCTTGATCATTTTAGGACTGACATTTCATTTGTAGGCAATTAATTGTCATTTCTTATCAAATATAGACTTGGCAGTTGCTACAAATGATTGGTATTTCCCAACAGGCATATAGTGGATTGTCATTTCATGTGAAATAGTACTTGCCATTTCATGTGAATTAGTACTTGACATTTCAGATGAAATAGTACTTGTCATTACGTGTGTAATTTCTAGTTGGACTTGTCATTAAAAAAAAAATAAAGGTTAAATTAACCTCAATCTGTTTTATCATAATTACTTTATAATACAAACAAAAAGCAAACATGCCGTTTGATTTGAGAAGCTTTTTGACTCAGCCTTCCCAGGAGCTGTTCGATCTGGCCAAAAGGACAAATTTGCTAGATATTGCTTCCCATTATGGAGTCACTGCTGTCAAAACAAGCATGAAAAACATGAAATAAAGAATATTTTGGTACAGTTTTTTGTTGATGAAGAACTTTTTGATACATCTGCTTTGTCTCTCATTATGGTTTCACATATTGAATTACAAATGAGACAAATTGAAAAAGGAAGGCAAATTGAATTAGAGAAGTTAAGATTAGAAAAGGAAGACAGAGAGAAGGAAAAGAAAGAGAAATACAGAGACAAATGCAGATGGAAAAATTAGAAACGGAAGAAAGAGCGAGGGATAAACAAAGAGAAATGGAAGAACGTGTTCGAAAAGAAAATTTGAACAGGAAGAAAAACAAAGAGAAATGGAGGAACGGATTGAGTTAGAAAAGGAAAAAATGATATATAGTATTTGAAGAAAAAGAAAGGGAAAGGCAATTTCAATTAAGGCTGAAGGAATTGGAACTCCAGGGTCAGGATAGGTTGAAACCTACCCCTGTTTTTGACTCTGGTAGTTACTTTGATGCCACAAAGCACATCAGATTAGTTCCACCATTTCAGGAAAAAGAGATAGATAAGTATTTTTTTTTTTTTTTTTTTTTTTTTTTTTTGCATTTTGAAAACGTTGCAGAAAATTTGAAATGGCCAAAAGAGCATTGGACCTTACTTTTGCAAAGCGTTGTTGTCGGAAAGGCTCGAGACATTTACACTCAGCTGACTGTTGAGCAAAGCTCAGACTATGATTTGGTTAAGGAGCTTATTCTAAAGGCATATGAGTTGATCCCTATGGCTTACAGGCAAACATTTAGGAATTGTAAAAAAGAAATTTCCCAGACCCATATAGAATTTGCTCGAACCAAAGAACAGTTATTTGATAGATGGTGTTCTTCTAAAAAGTAGGCTCTAATCATGAAAAACTTAAACAGCTTGTCCGTGTTGAAGAGTTCAAAAGGTGCATAAATTCAGACATTAAGTCTTTTCTCGATGAGAGACAGGTTGAAACTTTGGAGGAAGCTTCTCGTTTGGCGGATGATTATGCTTTGACTCATAAACTCTCATATTATGAACAGGTTTTATCCTTGAAAACCTTATAATCCACAGACAGGTCCAAGATGCTATCCTAGTAATCCCTCTGGCAGTTATAGCCATATATCTAGTACTATGCCCAAACTTTCTGGTGAAAACAAAAGCCAGAATCCTTCATAAGAAGAAGTAAAACAAAGATCAGGAATCGATACAATGAACTTACTCCACCCATCAAAGACACCAAAGGGAAAGAAATACAAACATTAAGCGACCAGACCATAATGGTAACCTAAACAAAGGAATGCCATAAGGACAGTTACTTTCCCACAAAATGGCCATATGGCCATCCAAAATTAAAAGACACAAGTGATACACACAGTAAGTAAAAACAACAACATAAATAAATCGCCACAGAAGAACCGCCTTGGAACGGTCAGTGGAAAGATTTCCACCGGGGGGCTTAAATCGATTTTACGTGGCCACAATCCTCGCCCTTACTTCCGTCGCGATTTAGACAAATCGCGGTATATACTAATTTTGTTTAGTCCGCATGAAACTCCCATGTCAGGACATTTAGGTGAAAATAAAACCTATCACAAGATTCTTAATCATTTATACTGGCCTGGGTTAAAATCAGATGTTTCTCAGCATTGTAGGTCCTACCATACATGCCAAATGGTAGGAAAACACAATCAGACTATACCTAAGGCTCATTTGCAGCCTATACCTGCTTTTGATGAACCTTTCAGTCGAATAATTACTAGATTATGTGGGTCCCTTGCCCAGAACTAAGTCTGACTAATATTTGTGCTTCCACACGTTTTACTGAAGCCATTCCACTAAGAAATACCAAAACTAAGACAATCGTCAAGGCCTTAGTGATGTTTTTCACCTTTGTTGGTCTTCTCAAATCTATTCAGTCAGACCAAGGTTCAAATTTCATGTCTGGAATTTTCAACAAGTAATGCATGAACTAGGCATTGTACAGTATAAGTCATCGGCCTATCAGCCTGAAAGTCAAGGCGCCCTTGAAAGATTCCAGCAAACATTGAAAAACATGATAAGATCATATTGCTTTGACACAGAGAAGGATTGGGTTGAAGGCATCCATCTGCTTTTATTTGCTGTTAGAGAATCTGTGCAAGAATCTCTTGGCTTCAGTCCATTTAATTAGTATTTGGCCATACTGTTCGTGGTCCTTTGGAACTTCTGAAAGAGAAATTTCTCTCTAATGATGACACTTCCTCGAATTTACTTCAGTATGTGTCTGATTTAAAAACTAGACTTTCAAAAGCTTGAGAGGCTGCTCGAACAGCTCAGTCAGCCCAAAGAAAAATGTAACAGCTATATGACATAAGGACAAAAAAAAGGAATTTTAAACCAGGTGATAAGTTACTTGCTCTTTTGTCTATTCCTGGAAAACCTTTGCAAGCGAGGTATTACGGTCGATACACTGTAGACAAAAAGATCAGTGACGTAAATTACATCATAAAAACTCCTGGGAGGCGCAAGCTAAAGCAGCTGTGTCATATAAAATGCTTAAGGAATACATTGATAGGGACAGTGCATCTTTAACATCAGTCAATCTAGTTAGCTCTGTTCCACTTAATTTATGTGACAATGACTGTGAGGATATTAATTCAGGAAAATCTGATCCCACATCATCAACACTTCAGAATTCTGACATTCTGAGGAATCTCGACCAGAAACTGTCACATCTAGAGCCAATTCAGCGGAATGGACTGAAACAGCTGATTTTTCAATATGAACACTTATTTTCTGACATTCCAACACGGACAGACAAAATATTTCACGATGTGGACATAAATTGTTCTAAACCTGTAAATCAACATCCATACAGGATGAACCCTATGAA
This sequence comes from Lucinisca nassula, assembly GCA_963580285.1. Classification (NCBI taxonomy): domain Eukaryota; kingdom Metazoa; phylum Mollusca; class Bivalvia; order Lucinida; family Lucinidae; genus Lucinisca; species Lucinisca nassula. The sequence continues at coordinate 119,620,411 of OY757024.1, forward strand.
ACAAAAATATCTTAAAGAAGAAGTTCAGTTTAGACAATGAGTTTATTGAGTTCTCCTTGTATTCTTGTACCAAAACCTGATGGGACATATCGTATGTGTACATATTTTAGGAAAGTTAATTCCTCAAGTGAAACAGATACCTTTACAATTCCAAGAATGGATGACTGCATTGATAACATCGGGAATGCAATGCCAAAAACATACCGAAATTCGACCTTCTGAAAGGATTTTGGCTCACAGATAGAGCAAAGGAGGTTTTGGCACTTTCTACACCAGACGGATTTTTTAACTATAAAGTCATGCCATTTGGAACGAAAAACTCTCCGGCAACTTTTCAGCACTTAATTAACATGGTAATTGCAGAGCTGGAAGGCTGCAGTGCTTATATTGATGACGCTATCATATACAATGACCAGTGGAATCAACATTTTGGGACTATTAGAGCATTCTTTGATAGACTGAGTAATGCCAAATTGACAATCAATCTTGCTAAAAGTGAATTCTGCCATGCAAGTTTGACATTTCTAGGTCATGTTGTTGGTCAAGGTCATGTGAAACTCATTGGTGCTAAAGTTGAGGCTATCTCAAATTTTCCCTTACCCACGTGCAAAAGACAGCTGATGCGATTTCTTGGTATGGCTGGGTATTACAGAAAGTTCTGTAATAATTTCTCTCTCATTGCTGAGCCTTTGACAAATTTGCTCAGCAAAAGAACAAAATTCCATTGGAATGCAATATGCCAAAATGTTTTTGATAAGCTTAAAATCATCAGAATCAGAATCAGAATTGTTACTGGTGACACGTCAAATGGCATTCATACACCAGGACCTGTGATGTGGGAAGTTAGTCCCTAGCTCTAACCAAAGAGGTAAAATTTAGCTACACAATCATCAGCACCTTCAGCTGGCGAAATAATCGAATCGGGAAGGGCATTCCAATCTCTAATGGTTCTGGGGAAGAACGACTCTTTATAAATGTCAGTTCTTGCGCTAAGGGTCTGAAACGCCAACGAATGGTGATTTCTACAGTGTCTAGCTGGGGGAAGAAGGTCATCTGTTGGAATGCTGGCAGCACCTTTAGACCTTTGTATAAAAGGATTAGCCTACTGTCTTTTCTCCTTTTCTTGAGAGACTCCCATTTTAATTTTCCAAGTATTCCAGTCATGCTCCCAGTTTCAATGCAGTAATTGCCTGTTAGAAATCTAGCAGCTCTATTCTGAACTTTCTCAATTTCATCGTTAAGGACCACTCCACTTGGGTCCCAGATACAACTACCATATTCCAAGATTGGGCGAACAAGACCTTTATATGCTGCCTCTTTTACATCCTGAGGGCACTGATGAAGATTTCGTATCAGAAAACCAAGCGTTCTATTTGCCTTAGTACACATGTTGCTAATATGAGTATTCCATCTCAAGTTGTGTGTGATTGTCACTCCAAGGTATTTAATGGAGTCCACATTCTCGAGGACCGTTCCCTCTAAGGTGTAAGAAGCCTCAACTTTACTAGATCTCCTCCTAGTTATCTGCATAATATTGCATTTAACTGGCTGAAATCTCATGCCCTAATTTACGTGCCCAACATCCTAATCTATCTATGTCAGCCTGAAGTTTCAATGAGTCATCTGTATCTCTAATTTCCCGGTAACAAACACAGTCATCTGCGAACAGTCTTATTTCTGAGTCAATGTCAGTAGAAATATCATTGATGTACAGGGAGAACAAAAGTGGACCAAGAACGGTCCCTTGCGGGACTCCAGACAAAACTGGAGCCCACTCCGAAGATTCACCATTAACAACAACCCGCTGTTTTCTGTAGCAAAGAATGGAATCTATCCATTTGAGGGTCTTTCCCCCAATTCCATAACCAAATAACTTAGATTAAAGTAGTTCATGAGGAGGGGTGTCAAAAGCCTTCTCGAAGTCCAGAATAAATGTGTCCACCTGTCCCCCTTTGTCCAAGATTTTTGCCCAGTCGTTAATAACTGTGCTTAGCTGAGTTTCACAACTGTGCCTTTTCCTAAATGCATGTTGTCTGTCTGACAAAAGTTTATGTTCGTTCAAGTGGGCCATGATTTTCGAGCAGACTATATGTTCCAGCAATTTACACAGAACACAAGTCATAGACACAGGGCGATAATTACGGGCAAGAGCACTATCTCCTTTTTTCAAAAGAGTGGACAGATGTTTGCTAAGAGCTATTCTTTGGAGATTTCACCCGTATCAAGAGTTTGTTGAAACAAGTGTGCAAAAACTGGACCCAATATATTTGCTAGTTCCTTCAGGACTCTAGGATGAAGCTCATCAAGTCCTAAGGCCTTACTGGGGTTTAAGCCTTGAAGTAATGTGATCACTCCTGCAGCTGTCACAACAATATTATTCATGAATGGGGCCGATCTTCCAGTCAATGCATCATTGAATTGACCAACTTGTTCCTCTGCCCTTTCAGGGTCTGAATCAGCAACCCCGTCCCCTCCTCTTTCATTAAGCGGCGGGATACCTTGCCTGTCTTTCTTCTGGCTTTTAATATATCTGTAGAAGTCTCTGGGATTTGCCTTTACATCACCTACCAAGTTATTCACATACAAATCATGCTGATTTTTTTTATATCAGACTTGATTTCACGTTTCAAGTTCTCAAATTTTGTCCGGAGTTTACCACTTCCCGTCTTTTTTGCCTTTGCATGAATCTTATTCCTTCTGCGAATTTTCCTTCTTATCTCTGGAGTGATCCAGGGAATAGAAGATACAGACCTACTAGTTTTTGAGGGGATATGATTTTCGGCCGAAGTATGAATGAAAGAAATTATCAAATCAAAATTCTCCTGTACAGACCGAGCATCTGAATGACCATTAAAGTAATTCTCCTTTGCAAATCTGAGTGCATCCTTCCTCATAGTTTCATAGTCACCTTTCTGATATGAGTACACCTTCCTCCGAGGTTTCTGTATTGGTGGGATGTGAATTTTTAAATATCGGGAGACAACATCGTGGTCACTTAGTTTATCTGAGGAATGAATGTCTTTGAATTGTCCTGGCAAAGTCGTAAGGATCAGATCCAATGTGTTCTTATCACGAGTGGGGAAGTTAACAATTTGTTCAAGACCATGATCGTTATAATGTCAATTAATATTTGTCCTTCCGACTGACTCAGCATTGTGCCTTGTTTGCTGAGCCTGTCGGGCCAAGCAATGTCTCTGAAGTTGAGGTCACCTAGAACATGTACAGCCGGGAGTTTTTTACCCTTATGCTGCAATTTAATGCAATCCAGTTGGTCTTTAAACAACTGGAAGGTTTCGATTGTACCATTTGGTGGTCGATACCAACTTGCTACGAAGTGGGAAGTTTTATTTGCAAAAACCTTAACCCAGACCGATTCGGTGTCATTTTCAAATTCCATGAACGGCATGTGAGGGATGTCTCTATGAATGAGCAACATCACACCACCGCCATGAGAGTTCCTATCTTTTCTGTACACACAGTACTGACAATTTTCAGGGGAAAGCTCAGATGTAGTAATTGAACAGTCAATCTTTGTTTCCTGAATAGCAACAATATGAGGTTGAGATGTATCGAGGAAAGCTAAACGTTTAAGAATTTTCCCTCTAATTCCATTTATGTTTATACTGCAAAGTTTCAAACTTTTCACAAAATTTGACTTAGTTTCATCAGCAGTCGAATATTTGCCTCTCTTCGTCATACTCAAGAGTGAACCAGTTCTCTTAGCACCAAACTTTGAAAATGTGTTTAAGCTAGCTGTAGATGCTAGTGACGAAGGTGCAGGTAGTATTTTGTTGCAGGAAGACGAAAATGGTGCCGATCATCCAGTTTGCTACTTTTCCAAACAGTTTAATTAGCATCAGAGAAATTACTATACCATAGAGAAAGTGTTTATCTCTGATTCTTGCTCTGCAACATTTCGAAGCTTATCTTACTCCTAATGCTGCAGCGATTGTCGTGTTCATTTATCTCACTCCACTGACTTTCATACATAAAATGAAAAAAAAAAAAAAAAAACAGCGGTTGCTCAGGTGGAGTCTTATGCTACAAGAGTATAATTTTGACATAAGTCATATCAGAGGGAGAGATAACATTATCCCTGATGCCCTTTCAAGAGCTTGAGCAGTGTCAGGAATGTGTTTGTATTTCATACTGAAGTGGATTGTATATACATGTAATTTTATATGCTATGTTGAACAATATTTTATTATTCTTAAAGCAAAAGAAAGCATTATTACATAAATCTTTCTTTTCCTCGAAGAGGGGGTGTTATGCATAAGAATTTATTTTTCTGATTCCCACTTTCACCCCACTGGGTGATCTAATAGTGCTATTAGAAGTTTCTTGAAAAATGAGTCACAGATTAATTTCATTTTTGTAAACAACTTGTTTACAAGGAAAAGTGCTTTGGAATCTTCCAGAAAGTTCGGGGTTGCATTATGTTTAGAAAATTACCTAATCTTATTTCACAGCCCTTTGGAACGTTCTAGAGAAATTTGGGGTCTATAAAAGAGCTTGATTTTTCTCTTTGAGTGAGACTTTGGAGTTTGATGTTTGGGTTTTTTAAGAAAAGTTATTTCTAAATTCTGTGCTGGATTGATAACGGATATTATATTTCATTTCGGACTGTGAATTCTGTGGGATCAAGTAAAATATATTCATTCAAGGATATTTCATAACAGAGCTAAGTAAATTTAATTTTCTTACCTCTACAGGTTTATAAAGGGTTTGCAAATAAATTTTGTTAATTTTTTTCATAAGGCTAGTTTGCTTTTTTCTTTCTGCTACGCCTGGCTCGTAACAGTAGTTGTATCTGGGCGCCGTCCTGTGGCGTTTATGTTTCGCAGTTGGTTCGGTTTGCTGGGGTGTGTGGTCGTGTAACTGACTTCAACACTCGTAATAAATTATTAACGGCTAGGCTTCTTAATCAGGGTTATCGGTACCATAAACTACGCAAAGCCTTTTCAAAATTTTATAGACGCCATTCTGATTTAATTTCAAAATTCAATATTGGACTTAAATCTCTTCTGCAACAAGGTCTATCGGAACCCGAATTTTATGGTGGCTTAGTATATAAATTCAGAAAAATATATAACCGCAATGACTTCAGCACCCAATTTCGTAAAATCATTCTTCGATGTAGGGGGATTGGGTACAGCATGGGTGTTGTGCGGCGGGCTGCATGCGTGGTGGTTGGCCCAGTCGCGGTTGGCAACTTTGCTTCCCTCTTTAATTGCACGCCGGTGGGTCAGGCCTCAGATTCTATGACGGCTCCAACGTAAAGGCTTATTGAAAATTAAAGAGATAATGTTGGTTGGTGCCTGATGCTCTGTCTCTGGTCGGGCTCATCGGAGTCTAACTGTTGGTTTTCTTTTGCTCCAGCATTTCAGTGGTTTCTTGCTGTCGGGTCCTCGCCGTTGTCTCACCTCTGTGGTTCTTTGATTTCTGTGTTCACGGAGATGTTGCACTGATGAGTTGGGAGGCCTTCGTGCGGACTGAGCAGGTTGTTTGTCTAAATCGCGACGGAGGAAGGGGCGGGGGTTGTGGCCACGTAAAATCGATTTAAGCCCCCCGGTGGAAATCTTCCACTGACCGTTCCGGGGCGGCTCTTCTGTGGCGATTTATTTATGTTGTTGTTTGTTACTTACTGTGTGTATCACTAGTGTCTTTTAATTTTGGATGGCCATATGGCCATTTTGTGGGAAAGCAACTGTCCATATGGCCTTCCTTTGTTTAGGTTTCCATTATGGTCTGGTCGCTTAATGTTTGTATTTCTTTCCCTTTGGTGTCTTTTATGAATGGAGTAAGTTAATTGTATCAATTCCTGATCTTTGTTTTACTTTTACTTTAAGTTAACTTTACGGGACACCAACCCACGATGGTTCAAGATTGGTTATGGTATTTAACACCGTAAGGGGTATGATACCGGCAATCAATGTTGACAAGTTTTCATTCCACATAGGAATAAAAGACAACTACATTGTACCAAGACTGTCAAAGTTTTCTGGAAAGATATAATTTAACTCTTATCATGCTGTTCACGACAACCCCTATCTATGGAAACAGTGTAGATCCAGATCAGATGGCTTCTTCAGAAGCCATCTGATCAGGATCTACACTGTTTGACATGAAGTTTATGGACTTGTAAGAATAAATTACATGAAGTAATCTGGTTGGTTCAAAGCCAGAAATGGGTGTGTCTAAACTGAATATTCAGCAAGAGAAGGGTTAAATAATCCTCAGGGTTACAAAGTTCCGCAGTCACAAACAAACCAATTTGGAAACACGTTTTTTTTTTTTGTGAATTCCGTAAAATACCTTGGTCTGACAATCACACACGATTTGAGATGGAATACACACAATGGCAACATGTGCACTAAGGCAAATTCCTGAGACGTGTCCTAAGGATGTAAAAAGGCGGTTGTACCTGATTCTCTGTCTCTGGTCGGGCCCATTGGAGTCTGTTTTTTTTTTTTTTTGCTCCAGCATTTCTGTTGTTTCTTGCTGTCGAGTCCTCACCGTTGTTTCATCTCTGTGGTTGTTTGATTTTTGTGTTCACGGAGATGTTGCACTGAGTTAGGAGGCCTTCATGCGGACTGAACAAATTATTTGTCTTAATCGGGTCGGAAATAAGGGCGAGGATTGTGGCCACATAAAATCGATTTAAGCCCGCAGTGCAATACGTTTCCGCTGACCCTTCCAAGGCGGTTCTTCTGTCGCGGTTTATTTTTGTGATAGATTGTCTTTCGGTGTTTGCGTCGCTTATATTATTTTATTTTGGATAGCCTTTTGGCCATTTTGTGGGAAAGTAACTGCCCTTTTGGCTTTCTGCTGTTGGTGTTTCCGTTGAGGTCTATTGCTTCATGTTTGTGTTTCTTTCCCTTTGGTGTCTCTAATGGGAGCTGTGGGTTAATTGTATCTATTCCTGATCATTGCCTCTACTTCTACTTTTTATAAAGGACCTGTTCGCTGGTAGTTGTATCTGGGACCCCGGTGGTGTGGCGAGTGAGTACGTTTTTGAGTTTTACGTCCCACCAACAGCTAAGGTCATGCGGAGACGGGACCTCGGTTTAAAGACTCATCCGAAAGTCTGGAGAAGCCCGGGATCGATCCTGCGATTCCTGGGCTACAAGGCGAGTAGCGTAACCACTACACCACGGAGGCTTCCCCAGTGGAGTGGTACTTAATGAAGAAATTAAAAAAGTTCAGAATAGAACAAGCAATTGCTCCTTTGAAACTGTGAACATGACTGGAATACTAGGAAAATTATGATGTGAGCCTCTTAAGAAAAGAAAAGACAGTAGGCTCATAATTTTATACAAACTAAGGTGTAAAGGGTGATGCCAGCATACAACAGATGACCCTATTCAACCATCTAGGCACTGTAAAAATCGTTTCAGACCCAACTGCAAGAACTGACATCTATAAAGAATCGTTCTTCCCTCGAACCATTAGAGATGTGAATGCCCTTCTCAACTCGACCATTTCCAAGGCTGAAGGTGCAGAGGATAGCGTAGCTATGTTTATCTCTTTGGTGAGAGCTATGGCCTCAGGTCCAGGTGTATGAATGTCACCAGTGACAATTTTGATTCTGATAGTATCAGTCATCTTGTTCATTAGAGCGGATTCATTTTAGCTATTTTGGTGGAGAGTCATCTAAGCAACATTTCTGTGATGTTTGTATGATATAGGAGAAGTTGTCATTTAAAGTTTTTTTAAGCTCTGGCGTCCATTTTGATAATCGGAACGAACCGTTTTAGCAATTTTAGTATGAGTCATCCAAGCAACATTCCTAGGAAGTTTAATTGAAAATGGCCCAGTGGTACAGGAGGAGTCGTCGTTTAAATTTTTTTTCTATGTTTAGCTCTAGCGGCATCTTGTCGATTTAAGCTATTTTGTTTGGCCAATTAGGCACCATTCCTGTGGCATTTGAATCAAGTTTCAAGTTACCCAAGGGTTTAGGAGGAGTTCGCATTTAACGTCTTCGGTTTTCAGCTCTGGTGACCATCTTGCTCATCACAGCATAACCGTTATAGCTATTTTGAAAGAGGGTCACCTAAGTAACATTCCTATGGGGTTTGAATGAAATTAACCAAAATGTATAGATGTTTTTGTTTTAAGGATTTTTCTGGTTTTAGCTCTGGTGGCCAACTTTTTCACTGTAGCGGAAGGGTTTTAGCTATTGTGGCAGGGAGCATGTCTATGAAGTTTGAATCAAACTTGGCCAAGGATTTAGTTTCCATTTAAAGCAAATTTTTCACGTTTTTTCTTTTGTTATTATCTCTGGCAGCCATTTTACTCACTGGAGCGGAACCATTTTAATTATGTTAGTATAGGGGCACACAAGCAACATTCTGTTGAAGTTTGAATAAAACAGACCGAATGATATAGTAGGAGTTGTCGTTCAAAGATTTTTCATTCTTACCTCTGGCGGCCAACTTGTTTATCGGAGTAGAGGATTCCCATGAAGTTTGAATAAAATTGGCCCAATGATACAGGAATTGTTGTTTAAAGATTTTTCTATTTTTAGCTCTGGCGACCATCTTGTCCATCGGATCGGAATGTATTATATTTTTAGCAGGAGTCACCTACAACATTCCTTTGAAGTTTGAATCAAGTTGGTCTTAGGGTTAAGGAGGAGTTGGAATTAACGCTGCACGAACACGACTTACGACGGACGACCCACGTTTGACGACGGAAATTGAACGACCACAATAGCTCACCATTAGAACTTCGTGCTCAGGTGAGCCAAGAAGGTAATGGCCCTTGACAGGTCAGGTATCTGGTCGGCCTTTTGTCCAAACTGTATAGATGCAAACTTTCATAGTTAGCTACAAGAGGAGACAACAAACAGACGACGAACCAAGGCTGCGAAAATATTTATTGCCTATTGATAACAGCGATGAACTTTGTGTTACAAGTTGACGCAACAGCAAACTATATCAGCAACATAAATCACTAAATTTTGGATAATATACACCTACACAAAAATAATATAGTAATTTATCATATGAAGTCGCGTCTGAGAGTGTAATACCACCATGTAATATTTTCGATAATCCACTAGTGGAGTAAATATGCAAATTAGCTAGATACGTCCCGTAACGTTACATGTACGACGTCCTTAACGACGTCGCGTTTACTAATGGCGGAATATTTATATTTTTGTAAACAATCTGGTGAATAAAATGCGTTTTAAATGTCATATGATAAATAGAATCTTGCATTTGTGCTCATGTATTATTGAATTTACTAAACTCGTTGGCAAAGCCTCGCATTTCATCCCTTTTCCTCAACTCGTTTAATAAATTCAATAATACATGAACACTCATATAAGATCCTCTATATAATAACTTTCTGACATTTCTTCTGCTTCTTCTTCTTCGTATTCTTCTTCTTGCTCTAAACATGGGTTTTGTGCTCGAAAGATCACATGAATGTATCATTTGAGCCCCGCCAAGCGAATTTGTGTCTTCGAGCATTCCGTCATGACACATTTAAACTTCGCATGCCCAGCCATTCAGAGGGACCAGGGATATGGCTTTCTGTCTTAGGGTTCCTCTTGATTCACTGCTTGTATGAGCAAGCAGCGACGGTTCTGGCGAGACTGCGCGGATGCGCAGGCTCGCCTGAACCTTCGCTGCTCGCATAGGCGATATGTACCAAAATCGCTTGACGGGGCCCATTTTATCTCTATGATGGGTGTTTAGCAAATGGACGTATCATACTTTGCCCCCCTAACCCCCGCCCCCACCCACCCCTTGTCCTGCTGAACACGTCAAACCCTACCTTAGCAAACAGTGTAGATCTGAAGAAGCAATCTGAGCAGGATCTAAACTGTCATTATGTTTGCAAATTTGATTGAATAAATTGTATCAAGTAATTTGATTGGTTGAAAGTCAGCAAACTAGTGTGGCAAACTTGATTTTTTCAGTTGGACAATGGTTTAATAGTGTCTCCATAAATCCCCCGAAATCATCATGTATCGATTTCTTGGTTTGTTTGTTTGATTTGAGGTTAAACGTCCCCGTCAACACTATATAGGTCATTTTGGAGACGTTGCTTCCAATTTTGTGGGGCTTTTACACGACATTGAGATGAAATGACATCTCAAGCCCTGTTGTCCAGTGAAACCAATAGGGTTTATAAGAATGACTCGCACGGCTTTGCCTTGGCAGGCTAAGATCCTTTAAGCGGTTTACCAGTATTCGCGTGCGGTCGGTTTCAGCTCTGCGTGAAAGCATCATGCAGCCCACCTATTTCTTCAAGCCCCGATGGGTGGGTGCCGTTAGATTTCTTGGTTACGTGGCGTCTGATCAGGGTTTGAACTGTTTGCTTACTGTACAGGAATTTAATGCTAAAACGAAACAGTCTAAGTCCCCATTCAGGACCATTTTTCAAGCCTACACTCTAGAGACAATCGACCCATCAGTGCTTTGATTTTTTTTTTGCGACACTTTGCAGCTGCGGGCAAAGACAAAGTGCCTTAGGACATGCGGCCACAACATAGAGTAACCCATTGGAAAAATCCCTAAAGGGGTACCTTGGCAAACAGTGCAGGCCCAGATCAGACGCCGCAGAACGCGGCGTCTGATCAGGGCCTGCACTATTTGCTTACAGTATTTTCCATCAAAAATAGAATAAGATCGAAAATAAATAGGCCTACCACCCCTTATATGACAAATGGACTTGTCCAACATATAGAAATGGAGGATTCCACTAGCAAACAATGGGTTAAATCAGGATTAAATATTAAAGGCCGACTGCAGCTTCTGACTATCATCATGTTGAAGAATAATTATGTGCGGTCAACGTTTTTATGTATACCCCCACTCGCTCTTCCCACCTGAAATCCGCCCTACCGCCAATTACATTACGAAAACACGCCTATACAAATACATTGTAAATTTTACCGCCGAAAAACAAAAAATTTAAGATGAAAAATTGTGATATTTTTCTTCTTTTCGCTCAAAATATAGTTTGTAGGTACTCGTTAGAACCGCCTCATCGAGATGGTTCTAACGAGTACTGACAATTTATATTTTAGAGCAGAAATAAGAAAAAAAAACGGTTTACCCCTGTAAACCCCAGTTTTACAATACAAAAGGAGTTCAAGGGGGTCAGAGTTATAAAGGCGTGTTTTCTTGATGATCTGCGTTTTTCAGTATCTGATTTTAGTTACATTTGGCGCGTATCACAGCACCCTTGAACATTGCTGAAGAGACGATGATACTCCAGAGAGAGTCCAGCGTATCAACGGCAGATTCGCACGTCAAATCCATCAGGTAAACAAGTCCGTGAAATGAGCACCCCATAACCCCACTTTAAATAGAGCAAACTGGGGTTTACGGGGGTATACATTATTTTCCTCATTTCTGTTCCAGGATATAGGTTGTGGGTACTCGTTAGAACCGCCTCAATGAGGCGGTTCTAACGAGCACACACAACTTATGTTTACAGTACAAATCAGAAAAAAATACGGATTTTGATAAAAAAATAGCCATTTTGGACATGTGAAAAAATGCACTATGTCGCACGTGTGTTTTATCGTAATGCCTGGGTTTTTCTACAAAAGTGACTTCTCCTGGATATATCTGTTACACTTTTCGGCATTTTTCACAAGTAAGTACGTCCCACCAACAGCTAAGGTCATATTGTCTGCAATGTAGACCATGATCAGATTTTTTTGATATGGTGGGCTATAGAAAGGTAAATTTTACTCAAGGGAAAGTCACCTCAAGGTACTGAACTTGGCAACTGAAACAGCTGGTTAGAAACAATGGTCTGCTCCAAACAAGAAAAAGCCTTGCTCCTCAGGCGAAAACGTATTTTGAAAAGCATTTTTTTTTCAATAAAGGTGAATCCAGTCACCTTAAAATGCACGGTACCCAATGGTAAAAGAAATGAAACTCAGAAGCACACACACGCTTACCACGCACGCATGCACGCTACTGCTGATTGGTTTAAAATACTGACCAAGCAAACAATTGTGAATACATGTACGTGTATAATATAAAGGTGTACGTATAATTATGTGACTGGATTTAGGACACTAGCTATGACTATATGAGAACAAAACTGATTTAAAATACATCAAAATATGTATACCCCTGCAAACCCAACTTTCTCTACATAAAGTGGTGTTAACGGACTCGTGATGCTCATTAAACTGACATGTTAACATGATAAATGGAGACAAATGCACTTATTTGTATTTTATGTACAGTATGTAAAAATATCAGAGAGATGAAAGTCGATCGACAGGTAAACAAGCCCGTGAAAGGAACACCCCACGAAACCCCAGTTTATATGTGGAGAAAACTGGGGTTTAGAGGGGTATACAATATTTTGCTTATTTCTGCTCCAAGACATAGGTTGTGGGTACTCGTAAGAACCGCCTCAATGAGAAGGTTCTACCGAGCACCAACAACCTATGTTTGGAGTAAAAATAAGAAAAATATGACAAAGTTTTATCGAAAAAGTAGCCATTTTGGAGAAATGAAAGAATTCACAATAGGCACCATATGTGTGTGTTATCGTAATGAAACGCAGCATATCCCAGCAGGCATATGGCGTAATTGTGACTTCACAACGTCGTTGCAACAAGAAAATCATTGCTCCTCAGGCGAAAACGTATTTCAGGCGAAAGAACGTGTCACCAGTAATAATTCTGATTCTGAACGTCATGATCTATATGCAACGTCACATCTATGTCGGTGCAACGTTGCACCGAGGTTAATTTGACGCTGCCATAGGGACGTATGCCTGCAGGGATTAACACATTCTATAACGCCCAAACGGAACACTGGCAAACCTTGTAGGCCAAGAACGTTCTACCACATCTGATCAGGGCCTTCGCTGTTTGCAAACCATTCAGTCATTTTCTGAAAAAATAATTCCAAATATTACTCAAAATGATGAGACTCCTCCCAATGGGCACATGCCGTCTAAGCATCGTCGCAACGTCATACAACAATGTGCTTGCTGGGCTGCTATATGAGGCGGGATATTTCATTCAGTACAAAATACGCACATTTTTTATCAGTAAAACTAAGCAAAGTATGCACAGTATCAATATATGTAACAATGCAAAACATTAAAACATAAACGCACAATATTTAATACGGGCATCAAAATTGGCTACATAAAAATTTCACTATATCTATACGTTACATACATGCATGCTGAAATGTTTCTTAAAATACAGAAAAAAAATCCACTATTAAGGCCACCTAAAATTAAGACAAATTCTGCGTTTTAAAGCACATTTAAATGATTTCAGCAGTTTTTTCTTTGTATTTTCAACAGAGTCCTCCAGAATGAGACCACCTTTGGGACTGTTCAAAAGTGGTCTTGAAGACCACTTTTGAACAGTCCCAAAGGTGGTCTTAATATAGGAATTTTACTGTACATTACGATAACACACCCATGCGACATAGTGCATTTTTTCACACCTCCAAAATGGCCATTTTCCTGATGAAAATCAGAGATATTTTTCTTATAAATACTGCAAACATAGGTTGTGGGTGCTCGTTTGAACCGCCTCATTGAGGCGGTTCTAACGAGTACCCACAACCTATGTCTTGGAGCAAAAATAAGAAAAATAATGAATACCCCGTAAACCCCAGTTTTCTCTATATAAAGTGGGGTATAGGGGGACTTCATTTCACGGACTTGTTCACGTGATGTAAGAAAGAATGTTTAAATCATGTGCGGTGAAAGATCCATTCCACAGGTCGCTAAAAGGCATCACAATAGGGTAGAGTGATCCTGATGAATGATTCTGAAGAACAGATGTTTCTTTCCGTACCATTAATTTATGACACGTTTCATCTTACCAACGTTTTGATTCAAAAGGTTTGATTAAGTAAAGTAATCGGAGTCTAACTGTTGGTTTTCTTTTGCTCCAGCATTTCAGTGTTTTCTTGCTGTCGAGTCCTCACCGTTGTCTCACCTCTGTGGTACTTTGATTAGTTGTGTTCACGGAGATGTTGCACTGATGAGTTAGGAAATTATTTGTCTAAATCGCGGCGGAAGTAAGGGCGAGGATTGTGGCCATGTAAAATCGATTTAAGCCCCCCAGTGGAAATCTTTCCACTGACCGTTCCAAGGCGGTTCTTCTGTGGCGATTTATTTATGTTGTTGTTTGTTACTTACTGTGTGTATCACTTGTGTCTTTTAATTTTGGATGGCCATATGGCCATTTTGTGGGAAAGAAACTGTCCTTATGGCCTTCCTTTGTTTAGGTTTCCATTATGGTCTGGTCGCTTAATGTTTGTATTTCTTTCCCTTTGGTGTCTTTGATGGGTGGAGTAGGTTAATTGTATCGATTCCTGATCTGTGTTTTACTTCTACTTATTACAATGTCACTTGCATTGAAACTGTTTGATTCTTAGAAGAAGACGAATACCATAAGAAAACCTCGCCAACACCAGAGATGTAATGCATGCCGTATTATGCAAGGTGTTAAACACACAAATAAAATGTATTTAAATGTAGCGTGGAGTAGCAAGAGCTTTATTTCTTTATTAAAAATCATTGACATGTTAAAATCCTTGGGTGTTTCCTGTTTCCAGCGGCAAAAAATGTAGCTTTTTTGTTATGGCTTGTCTTTGAGTGTGTGTATCGCTTATATTATTTTGTTTTGGATAGCCAATTGGCCATTTCGTTGGAAAGTAGGCCTAACTGTCCTTTTGGCTCTCCGCTAGTGATGTTTCCATTAGGATCTATTTGTTTCATGTTTGTGTTTCTTTCCTTTCATCACGTGAACAAGTCCGTGAAGTGAACACCCCCTAAACCCCACTTTATATAGAGAAAACTGGAGTTTGCGATGGTATACGCTATCAATTTAAGCATTTATATATTGATGTGCATACACTATTTGGAAATAAGGATGCAACTGGCGTATGTTTTGGTAAAACTTTATTTATGAAAACGTTTCTCCTTAATCAGTTTGTTTGTTATCAAATACTTCTGCTGTCCTAATTAGATTACATTGTAATATCATTATCTTATTAGATTCTGATACATCATAAACAACAAATAATTGGATTAGAATATTCATCAACATAAACAACAAGACATCACTCATGAACAATTCAACAAATACAGTAAAATTCCTATATTAAGACCACCAATGGGACTGTTCAAAAGTGGTCTTTAAGACCACTTTTGAACAGTCCTAATGGTGGTCTCTGACAAGAGGACATTGTATGCAGACAACACAAAGAGAGAATAACTGCAACCTACTAAAATAGAAGCAGAGGCAATGATCAGGAATCAATACAATTAACCCACAGCTCCCATCAGAGACACCACAAGCTTTTTAAAGCAGCATTAGTCTTAATTTTATGTGGTCTTAATAGCGGATTTGCACTGTATATTTTCGCTCTATAAACCCACGTGTGGGACCATGTCAAACCAAAATGATCTTTGGGCATGTGCAATCAGCGAAGTCTAAGATCAGCATGTGCTTCCGCACAGTCTAATCAGGTTCTTTGCTGTGCGCTATATCAATGTCCCTTGACCCGGAGTTCTCCTATACATAAATAAATTATTGTTATTTTGTTTGTTTGATTTTAGGTTTAACATCCCCGTCAACACTGTAAAGGTACTTTTGGAGACGTTGCTTCCAATTTTGTGGGATTTTTACCCGACATTGAGATGAAATCAAGCCCTGTCGCTCAATGAAACCAATACGGTTTATAAGCATGGACGATCCGACTCGCACCGCTTTGCCTGGGCAGGCCTAGATCCTCTAAGCAGTTTACAAGTATTCGTGTGCAGTCGGATGCAGCTCTGCATCGTGGAAGCATTGTGCAGCCCATCTATTTCTTCAAGCCACGATGGGCGGGGCCCGGATTCTTTGCTGTGCACAATATCAATGTCCTTTGTCCCGGAGTTCTCCCATACAGAAATAAATTATTGCAGTAAAATTCCTCTATTAAGACCACCTAAAATTATGACTAAATCTGCTTTAAAAAGCTTATTGGGAAAGTTTCAGTTATTTTTTCTTTGTATTTCCTTCACCCAGTTCTCCTAATAAGAGACCACCTTTGGGTCTGTTCAAAAGTGGTCTTAAAGACCACTTTTGAACAGTCCCAAAGGTGGTCATAATATAGGAATTTTACCGTATGTCATATATTAAGCTTTAATATAGACGACATTGCTACTAACACCCTGTAATGAACACCCCTCCAAATAGAAGTGAAGGCAATGATCAGGAATCGATACAATTATCCACAGCTCCCATCAGAGACACCAATAAAGGGAAAGAAACACAAACATGAACAAAATAGACCCTTATATAAACATCAATAGCGGAAAGCAAAAAGGACAGTTAGTTTCCCACAAAATGGCCAACTGGCCATCCAAATGAAAAACAAATAAGCGATACACGCAATCAAAAACAGACCATAACAAAAATAAACAGCGACAGAAGAACTGCCTTGGAACGGTCAGTGAAACGAATTTTACTTTATATAGAGGAATCTGGGGTTAACGGGAGTAAACAATGGCCAAAGACAAAGGTTTCAGGTGCTCATTAGAACCGCCTCAATCTACCGAGCACCCAAAAGCAAGGTTTGGTGTATATGATTTTTTTTATCAGAAAATAACCTTTTCGGTGGAGGTGGGTGTCGGAGAAGGCTATATGAAATAAGGATGTTGTCGTAACGGTAGTAGTAGGTGTATGCAGACTGATTTGAGTCTTTGCTGAGTGTACATGCTCCATGACCCCTCATTATCAATTCACACCTATTCAGACAATCATGTTGAAATAATAATTCTGATTTTCCATATTTCTGCTCAAAACATATTTAGCCAGAATGATGTATGCCCTTGTACATTCCAATGTAGGGATTAACATTAAACGGACTATTCTGAAACAGAAACATAAAACATTTGAGAAAAACACAATTAAAATTTTGTCTTTGATAAAAAACATACACTAGTTAACACCATATACCACATGCAATATAAAAATAAATCATCAAAATTCAAACAGTTCTATGCTATTCGCGCCTGGATTTATCAAGAAATGAATTTAACGAATCAGCATTAGTATATGTATTCCTAAATTAGAAATAGGGGCCTACCGTATTTACCGAATGACATGCCCAAGCAAATGGTCTAGACTCAGAATGCAGCAACTCATCTGGATCTAAATTGTTCGCCCTCACCCTAATATCTTCAGACAAAACATCTGGTAGTCATCACGAAAACGTGCCTATATAATGTTGACCCACTTAAGTAAGATCTGGATGGTTAAAACCCACTTTTATAGAGCAACTTTTATAAAGCAAAACTGGGGTTTGCAGGGGTATTCGCCATATTTGCATTATTTGCTGGCTCCCAGCTTGCACATTGTCAATATTGGAAAAACAGGTAACCAGACCCCCCTGACCTTTAAAGGTCAGGGGGGTCTGGTTACCTGTTTTTCCAACACTGACAACCTTCAGACTAGGAACCAGCAGATAATGCAAATAAGGTGAATACATTATTTTTCTTATTTCTGCTCAAAAACATAGATTGTAGGTACTTGTTACATCCACCTCTACAAGTATCCACAGTCTATGTTTTGAGCGGAAATAATAAAAAGATCGAAATTTTTCATTTGAAATTTTCATTTTTCGGTGGAAAAATTTACAATATATTTATATAGGCGTGTATTCGTAATGAAATTGTACTTGTTTAAATTTTATCATAAGAATGTTAAGGAACTGAGGTGTCAGAATGCTTAGGGTAAATACAGTAAAAAGTCACTCAGGAAAAGCCTAGCTTAACATGGGCGTAGCTGTTGTTGAGATTGGTGCGATTTGGTCGCACCAATATTTGTATTGGTGTGACTAGTCTCACCAAAAACTTTGGGGTCAGTATAAAACGCAGCACTTTAGTGCAGCTATATTAAACATATAGGAAAATGCAGCCATAAGGAAATCATAGGTAATGCAGCTATTATAGAAAATAGTATAAAACGCAGCCGCATATGCAGCCAATATAAAATATATAGTGTAGTATTCACTTTTCGCTATTCAGTTAAAAATTATCTTATATTTTCATACATCTGCTCAAAACATAGATTGTGAGAACCGCCTCGGCGAGGCTGTTCTAACAAGTTCCCACAATCTATGTTTTACCCACAATCTATGTTTTTGAGCAGAAATATGAAGACTAATGTACACACCTGAAAACCATTTTCAGCTTTATAAATGTTGGGTTTAAAGGTATCAAAATTAAATAGGCGTGTTCTTGTTATGGCTTGATGAACCTGTGACTCTCCATCTTTGTGTTGTTTGAATAAAGAATCGCGGATTGAACTGATGCCTAAGCCCCAGTTTATATAGAGAAAACGGGGAGGGATACATTATTATGTCCCCCCACCCGAAAGGGAGGGGGACATATTGGGTTTGGTGCGGATCCTGTCGGCGTTGGCGTTGCCTCTTGTCTGCACTCTATCTCCTGAATGGATGGATGGATTTTGATTAAACTTACACAGATACACCATTGGGAGGGTGAAAAGTACTGATTAGATTTTGGTGACCTTGGCCTAATTTTCAAGGTCACAGTGCTAAAAACATTGTCGAATTTTAGGCCAAAAAAGCTTGTCTGCACTCTATCTCCTGAACTAATGGATGGATTTTGTTCAAACTTGGTACATAGTATAATTGTGATGGTTTCAAGAACTGATTAGATTTTGGTGACCTTGACATAATTTCCAAGGTCACCACGGGACTAAGACCGTTAAAAATAAGCTTGTCTGCACTCTATCTACTGAACCAATGGGTGGATTTGGTTCAAACTTGGTACATAAAGTAAGTGGGATAGTCTCTAGAACTGATTCGATTTTGGTGACCTTGACCTAATTTTCAAGGTCACCACGGGACTTAGACTGTTAAAAATAAACTTGTCTGCGCTCTATCTCCTGACCCGATGGATGGATTTGGTTCAAACTTGGTACATAAGGTAAGTGGGACAGTCTCCAGAATTGATGAGATTTTGGTGACCTTGACCTAATTTTCAAGGTCACCACGGGATTGTCTGCACTCTTTCTCCTGAACCAGTGGATGAATTTTGATCAAACTTGGTACATTATATCAGTGGGCTGGTCTTAAGAACTGATTAGATGTTGGTGACCTTCACCTAATTTTTAAGGTCACCACGGGACTTAGACTGTTGAAAACTTTTAAAGATTGGCTTGTCTGCACTCTTTCTCCTGAGCCAATTGAAGGATTTGGTTCATACTTGATACATTATATCAGTGGGATGGTCTTAAGAACTGATTAGCTTTTGGTGACCTTGACCTAATTTTCAAGGTCACAACGGGAGTTAGAATTTTAAAAATTGGCTTTTCTGCACTCTTTCTCCTGAACCAGTGGATGAATTTTGATCAAACTTGGTACATTATATCAGTGGGCTGGTCTTAAGAACTGATTAGATGTTGGTGACCTTCACCTAATTTTCAAGGTCACCACAGGACTTAGACTGTTGAAAATTGCCTTGTCTGCACTCTATCTCCTGAACCAGTGGATGGATTTGGTTAAAAAAAATAATGAGTGTGGTGGGGGGACATCTCTTTTCTTAGAAAACAATTCTAGTATTTCTTATATCTGCTCTTAGACATAGGTTGTGAGTCCTCAATGAGTCGGTTCTAACGAACACCACAACCTATGTTTGCAGTGTAAAGAAGAAGAAAAGTACTATGTTGAGCTTGTTAGCGGGGGTGGAGCGTATCTGTATATAACGTCAAGCAAGAATGCTCTCAAACTGGAGGTATCTTGGCAATAAGACATAGAAAAGAACAAAATAAAGAGAACATATTAACTTCATTTTTAGCTTGTAAATACAAAAATGCATAATATGAGAAAACATATGGAAAACAACCTAACAGTTACATTTGAGCAATCACACAAGATTATATCCTCTTTAGAAGTAGTTTGCCAGTACTCGTTTGCGGCCGGGTTCAGCTCTGCGTGGATGCATCATGCAGCCCCATCTATTTCATCAAGCCCCAATTATATAAATCCATGTACCAGAAACCCAAAAACGGGTATTTGGCAAACAGTGTAGGCCCAGATCAGATGCCGCAGAACATGGCCTCTTATCAGGGCCTACACTGTTTGCAAAAAGGAATGGCCCATCGCGTGAACAAGTCTGTGAAATATAGACCCCTAAACCCCACTTTATAGAGAAAACTGGGGTTTATTGGGGTATACATTATTTGCCTCATTTCTGCTCCAAGACATAGGTTGTGGGTACATGTTAGAACCGCCTCAATGAGGCATTTCTACGAGCACCCAAAACCGATGTTTGGAGTATAGTGAAGAACAATATCACAAATTTTCATCAGAAAAATTACCTTTTTTGAGGTTTGACACCCCTGAATTTTGAAATGTACTATTGTTATATATAAGAAGTAAGATTCCATTTGGCACCAGAAGGGTTAAAGTTGAAAATACAATATATACAAAAAATATACATGCATAATTTGAGTTAATTTGTATATCTCAATGCATTGGTCAGTTATAAATTTATACTGGAATCTTCACCATTCCAAAACCTCTTGGTTATGAGCAGTATACTGTTCACACACATCCCTAAGGTGTGAAAAACAGAAGTTTACCTGTACTAATCTGTGCGATGTTTTAACAAGATCACTACTGTTCACACACATCCCTTAAGGTGTGAAAAGCAGAAGTTTACCTGTATTAACCTGTGTGATGTTTTAACAAGATCACAGAACAGAGTTTTAATAATTTGGTGATATGCAGCTATATTTTCTTCAGAAATTTCAGAAGATAATTTTGGAAAAATTGACTCTGATATAAAGCAGCATTACGTCCATACTGTAATCATTAATGCGATTTATTGCCTTTAATTAATAATGAAAATAGAAATGCAAGATAACATGAGAATCCTTCTAGCATGAAGCAAAAAAGGCACAATACACATAGACTACTTATTTAAATCAATCTTGCCAGCGATATTTTATTAACCAATTCCATTATTAGGACCACCCTGCTAGTAAGACCACTTTTTAGTCTGGAAAGTGGTCTTAATAGCAGAATTATTATGACCACCCCGCTAATAAGACCACTTTTCAGGTCTGGAGAGTGGTCTTAATAGCGGAATTTCACTGTATTTCGGATGAAAATTTCTGATATTTTTTCATATATCTGATCAAAACATAGATTGTGGGAACTTGTTAGAACCGCCTCGGCAAGTTTGTTCTAATGAGTACCCACAATCTTTGTTTTTTATCTGAAATAAGAAAAAATAATGAATACCTCTGTAAACCCTGATAGTCAATGCGCGGAAACACTAAGATGTATTTTTACATGTCTTGCACAGGAATTGAACATTTAACATTGATATATCAAATGGTGCTTTTACACAGAATTTGTGAAACCAATTTTCGCATCTGTCACACTGAACCATATCATCAAAACATTCTGGTAAATTGCATATACAATAATTCTGAATTTTGATTATTTTGTCTTTCTTCTTCCTTCGCCGACTTATCGTTTTAGATGTAAGTGGAAATTCTGAAATTTTGTTATTTTCAAAGCATTGTAACAGATGGGTTGTTAGTTTATTTGAATCAAATATCAGCTCAAAGCATAATTTCTGTCTAAAACAAAATGAAGTTACAAATGCTTTGGCATACAGCCCACAGTCAATGCTATTATTTTGCTTCATTACATCAGGAATTTTCACTGAAATTTCATTTTTTCCCCAACCATAAATTTGAGAAAGCTGAATTTTTAAACCATCTGGTATTATATGTTCATCCTTTCGTTCCGACCCTAAACTATCTAGTAAATAAATATTGCCCCTTTGATAAATTGTGGCTACCCAATGATCATTATGTGTATGATGGACTTGACAGGCTGGTGAAACCACTGGGTCCATTGGAAATTTCATAACCCACCTATTTTCATGTTGCAGTTTAACTGGCACTAACTCGCTGAGCTGTAATCCATTAATTTTATTTCCAAATTCTCGCTTTATTAAAATGTTAACAGCATTTATGAGTTTAGAAGATATTTTTTGTTGAAAATGATATCTTCCTTGTCTGTTTCAGTTAACTGCAAATCTTTTATCCAGAGTTTAGAGAGTTCTGAATCAAGAATTTCGTCACTTCTGCTAAAATTACATTATATATATTTTATATCTGTAGGCATGTTTTAACATTGGCACGAAAAAGAACCATTACGAAAACAGGCCTATAAAAAAACATTGTATATTTTACCACCGAAAAATGAAAAATTTCAGATGAAAAAATTGTGATATTTTTCTAATTTCTGCTCAAAACATAGATTGTGGATACTCATTAGAACCGCCTCTAACGAGTACCCACAATCTATGTTTTTGAGCAGAAATAAGAAAAAATAATGTCTACTCCTGCAAACCCCAGTTTTACTATATAACAGTGGGGTTTAAGGGGGTCAAAATTATATAGGCATGTTTTCGTGATGAATATGATAACACACTCAAAAATTAGATGCCAAAATCAGGCCCATTTTCTCTATCAGTACCATTTAAGTAAAGATGTGATAACCCTATATCAATTAAATTTATGAGGTAATTGATAGACACACTTTCTAATGTATCTTGTTAACACTTAATAAAACACTTGACTGCAGGTAAGTGTGCATGACAATTTAAAGAAGCCTGTTTATTACCTGGGCGTACTTTTATTAGATCATTATATCAGATAAACAGATTAACTTTTGAAATATAATAATCCAATCAGTTATGACAAGTATGGTTACCTGTGCAATAGGGGGTCTGACAGTAAAATAAAAAATAAGTACAATAACATAATTAACATAAAGTATGTAATAATGAAAAATTACAGGATGAAAGAAAATGATATTTTTTATTATTTCTGCTTAATTTTATTTTTCTGCACGAAACGTGGCTTACAGGGGTATTCATCACATAGATTTGTTATCAAGATGAAGCCCTTAAATTACATTATATATATTTTGTTTATAAATTGTGATATTTTTCTAATTTCTGCTCAAAACATAGATTGTGGATACTCGTTAGAAACGCCTCGGTGAGAAACAATAATGTCTACCCCTGCAAACCCCAGTTTTACTATATAACAGTGGGGTTTAAGGGGGTCAAAATTATATACGCATGTTTTCGTGATGAATATGATAACACACTCGTGCAAATTTGTACATTTTTACACACCTCCATTTAGGCGGTTCTAACTAGTACCCACAACCTATGTGTTGGAGCAAGAATAAAAAAATAATGTTTACACCCATAAACCACTGTTTTCTCTATATAAAGTGGGGTATAGGGGGTCTTCATTTCACGGACTTGCTCACGTGATGACTGAAACAAAAATACTTGCAATCATTGGCGAGACACGTGGATTTAAGTTACATCTAGCTTATCTTCGGCCCCAGCCTAACTGGGTTTGAAAAAAATAGATTGGGCTACATCTTCTTCCATGCAGCGCTGAGAGCTGAAACCAACCGCATATGAGTACTGGTATACCGCTTATAGGTTATAAGCCTGCCCTGGTGGTGTGAGTCGGACCGCCCATGCATATAAACCCTATTGGTTTCATTGGGCGCCAGGGCATAAAATGAGAAAGGAAATAAATAAATAAAGGATACTTACGGGAAACGATGGTACCATCTCTGAAACAATATCTTATCTAAGTCCATACATTCACGTACGCGAAAACCTGGATAGCACAACGTCACTATATTGTCACTGAGTAAATACTCATGCATATATTTAACCTGACTATGTCCCAGAATAAGAGCCATGATTAATGCACAGACTTTATCCAAATTTAGCACACAATATCTTGCTATCAACTTAGAATGGAACATTTCAGTCATTTTTTGTATGCTGTCATATATTCTTGGAGATGGCATTGTTTGATTTCTGGTGTGAAGGCAATAATTAAATAATGATTTGGATACAAACTATACAAACCGATTGTGTACATATAATCTTCTTCTTAAGTCACATCATTATTGTGATTAAAAGAAAGTTAAACAAAGTTATTAGAACCATCAAAGACAAACTTCTAACGGGGCCACTTCTAACAATTAATCTTTACTTGCTAACATCAAAGTTTTTGTTAATTAAGCAATTATTGTGAGTTGACCCTCTGTCCATATTTATCATTCTTCCC
Organism: Lucinisca nassula; assembly: GCA_963580285.1. Taxonomy (NCBI): domain Eukaryota; kingdom Metazoa; phylum Mollusca; class Bivalvia; order Lucinida; family Lucinidae; genus Lucinisca; species Lucinisca nassula. The sequence continues at coordinate 119,644,574 of OY757024.1, forward strand.
CTCTTTTGTCAGTCAAACAAAACATTTCACCATAATACACAAGAAAATATGCATATTCAAGTATATTGAAAAAAATACTCGCCCCCCCCCCTCTCCGCTAAAAAATAGGATATTTATTTATGCACTATTTATTTATGCACTATCATAGATTGTGGGTACTCTTTAGAACAGCCTTAACGAGTACCCACAATTTATGTTTTTGAGCAGAAATAAGAAAAATAATGTTTAAACTTACAATCTATGTTTTGGAGCAAAAATAAGAAAAATAATATATACCCTAGTTGTACTACATACAAGTGGGGTTTAAGGGGGTCATTATTATATTGGCACATATATTTGTATGATGTTAATTCATAACACAAGTGTTATTTGTATCCTAATGAAACCTGTATTTATACTACACTATATATTTTATATTGGCTGCATATGCGGCTGCGTTTTATACTATTTTCTATAATAGCTGCATTACCTGTGATTTCCTTATGGCTGCATTTTCCTATATGTTTAATATAGCTGCACTAAAGTGCTGCGTTTTATACTGACCCAAAACTTTGACACAGATATTCTGGGAAAAAAGTGCAAAATTGTTGCTATCATTCAAGTAGAAAAACCCTTCCCAAAATACGTCAGAAGCCACCAGAATGCACCATTTTTTTCGAAATTTTCCGTGGACCCTGACCCCCCACCCACCCCAGCCCACCCAAGGAGGGCTTCACGCCTTAGGCGTTGTATAAGTTTTGGTCGCACCAATGTCAAATTCATGGCTACGCCTCTGCTTAACTATTAACTTGTATAATAGAGATCATTAGGACAACACACCCGTGTTCATTGTGCATTCTTTCATATTTCGAAAAACTGACATTTTTACAAGAAAAAAAATGTTTGATTTTTTTCTCATTTCTCAGCACAGAAAGTAGGTACTCGCTAGAACCACCTCACTGAGGTGGTCCTAACGAGTACCCACAATCTATGTTTTTGAGTGAGACTAATGAAAATGGTATCAAATTAACTCTTTGTTAACCCCAATTTTACATATATATTACGTATAAATGTGGAGTTTAAAATGATGTTCATTATTAGGTATGGGTTGTTCAGTAATGACTAGTTTGGACATATAAAAAGTCAACAATTTGTGTCAACAGAATACTAAACAGAAAATGTCACTATATGATGGATGATTGAAAAAATCAGCCATCAATTATCATACCATATATATCTGGGCCCCGTCAAGCGATTTTGGTGCTTATCGCCTATGCGAGCAGTGAAGGTTCAGGCGAGCCTGCGCATCCGCTCAGTCTCGCCAGAACCGTCGCTGCTCGCTCATACAAGCAGTGAATCAACAGAAACCTTCAGACAGAAAGCCATATCCCTGGTCCCTCTGAATGGCTGGGCATGCGCAGTTAAAATTTGTCATGACGGAACGCTCGAAGACACAAATTCGCTTGGCGGGGCTCATCTAACCAAACATGCGTGGAACCAGAAGCCAGTTGTTCAAAACTACTTAACAAACTGTTAAATCTCTGGCTATTTAATTTTGCAAATAAGCTTATATTTTTGATGAAAAAAAAAAGCGAATAACCATCACGTGAACAAGTCCCTGGAATAAAGACCCCCCTAAACCCCACTTTATGTAGAGAAAAATGGGGTTTACGGGGGTTAACATTATTTTCCTTATTTCTGCTCCAAGACATAGGTTTGGGTACTCGTTAGAACCGCCTCAATGAGACGGTTCTAACGAGCACCCAAAACCTATATTCTGAGCATAAATAAGAAAAATTTCACAAATTTTCATCCAAAAAATTCCTCTTCTGAGGAATGAAACAATGCACTTTATCACACGGATACGTTATTGTAATGTTTTGCATTTGCAAAAGCTACTCAAATTTTACAGCAAAAATACCAGAGTAATAGATAAAGTACTTGATAGAACAGTTAACATATTGACCATTAACAAGCTCGTTAAGCTAACAATGATTTGCACAACTGGGCCCAGATATTATTTTATCATATGACGTCGCGTCTGAGAGTTTAATAACGCCATGTAATATTTTCGATAATCCACTAGTGGATTAAATATGCAAATTATCTAGATACGTCCTGTAACTTTACATGTACGACGTCCTAAACGACGTCGCGCTTACTAATGGCGGAATATTGACATTTTTGTAAACAATCGTGAATAAAATACGTTTTAAATGTCATATGATAAAAAGAATCTTGCATTCGTGCTCATGTATTATTGAATTTATTAAAACTCGTTGAGGAAAATCGATAAAATGCTCGGCTAAGTCTCGCATTTTATTCCTTTTCCTCAACTCGTTTAATAAATTCAATAATACATGAACACTCGTGTAAGATCCGCTATATAAATTCTTTCCTTTAATCTGAAAAGTGAAATGAAGTTCCCGAATTGTTAGCCCTACAATGAAGAAAAAGTAGTTTAAAATGCAAAACAATTGTAGTTTTCACAGATTTTTTCTGCATCCTCTGTTCAAAAACTACATGGTAAATGGAACATCGTATTCCTTTTAAAATCTGGTTTATTGGACAAGACAAAAAACTCTTCCCCTTTGTCAAAACTAGCCATTTCTATGCAAATTCTGGGAAGCCTTTTATTTGGATCCATTATTTAAAAGCAATCCTTCATAATGAGATGTAATGTAATGTAATGCGTTAGACTGATGTTGATCATCAACAGTAGTATGGTATATCTATAACCAAACTAAAAACAGCAGTATATCTACATGACCCTTAACAAGCTCGTTAAGCTAACAATAATTTGGATACCCTGGCCTCTCTGAATGGCTAGGCATGCGAAGTTAAAATTAGTCATGACGGAATGCTCGAAGACACATATTCGCTTGGCGGGGCTCATCTAACCAAACATGCGTGAAACCAGAAGCCAGTTGTTCAAAACTACTTAACAAACTGTTAAATCTCTGGTTATTTAATTTTGCAAATACACTTACAGTAGAACTTCGATGGCTCAAACACCGATGGCTCGTTTATCATGGCTGAGTCGAACCCGTTCTTGAGTCCCTATGGAATTTCTCTATATAAGAAATGGGGAGGGTTAAACGTTGGATATTGTCGTCTTTTACCTTGCAAATGGATACTGTGTGTACTCATTATAATCGCCTCGATGAGGCGATTCTAATGAGTACACACAGCATAGACATTCATTATAGAACACCGAAAAAATATCTGAAAGTATCTCGTTATGCCTCCTGGAAGTAACCCTCAGTGGCTCGAACTACCACTGTCTCGAACAGATTTTCGAGGTCCCAAAGGTTTTCGAGCCATTGAAGTTCGACTGTATAAATTTTTGCTGAAAAAATGCGAGTAACTTTGCATTTGCAAAAGCTACTCAAATTTTACAGCAAAAATACCAGAGTAATAGATAAAGTACTTGCTAGAACAGTTAACATTTTGACCCTTAACAAGCTCGTTAAGCTAACAATAATTTGCACAACTTGGCCAAAATATCATTATAAATTATGTCCTTTAATCTGAAAATTGAAATGAAGTCCCCGAATTGTAAGCCCTACAATGAGGAAAAAGTAGTTTAATATGCAAAACAATTGTAGTTTTCACTGATTTTTTCTGCATCCTCTGTTCAAAAACTACATGGTAAATGGAACATCGTATTCCTTTTAAAATCTGGTTTATTGGACAAGACAAGAAACTCTTCCCCTTCGTCAAAACTAGCCATTTCTATGCAAATTCTGGGAAGCCTTTTATTTGGATCCATTATTTAAAAGCAATCCTTCATAATGAGATGTAATGTAATGTAATGCGTTAGACTGATGTTGATCATCAACAGTAGTATGGTATATCTATAACCAAACTAAAAACAGCAGTATATCTACATGATCTATAATTACATGTATATAAAATTCAAAACCAATGCTACGGCATATGACAATAATACTTAACGAAAGATCACATGAAACTTAACAAGAACCGAAAGTGAACCCACCTTTTCTGGTAACGGCCCATCATATTTCTAGATAATCTATATCTATACCTAAGAACAATGTTATTATTATTTTACTTGCACTACGAAAACACCATAACATGAATTGTATATAAATGTGTTGCACAGTCAAGAGCTGAACACTTTCAACTAAGTAAAATTCCTATATTAAGACCATCTTTAGGACTGTTCAAAAGTGGTCTTTAAAACTAGAGCACACTGGGTGTAGAAAATACCATCACAAAAACACACCTATATAATTTTGATCCCCTTGAATCCCACTAAAACTGGGGTTTACAGGGGTAATCCTTATTTTTCTTATTTCTGCTCTAAAATATAGATTGTGGGTACTCGTTAGAACAGCCTCGACGAGGCGGTTCTTACGAGTACCAACAATCTATATTTTGAGCAGAAATAAGAAAATTATCACAATTTTTCATCTTAAAATTTTCATTTTTTCGGTGTTAAAGGAAACAATGTAGTTGTATAGGATTGTTTTCGTAATGCGAAAACTATGTACCTGAAACCTTCTAAATATGCCTTTAAAAGCATAATTTGGCTTAATAGAGCTGGTCTTAATTGCGGATTTACACTGTATATCCGATCCCGTTAACAAGTTCTTGCAATGAACATCTAGTAACCCCCACTTTACAAAAGTATGCATTGTTTTCCCGTTACGAAAACAAGCCTATTCCAATATAGCGGCAAAATTGTACAACCAAAAAAGGATTTGTTTTTCAGATAAAAATCCAGATATTTTTCATATTTCTGCTCAAAACAGAAGTGAAGGCAATGTTCAGGAATCGAAACAATTAACCGACAGCTCCAATCAGTGAAACCAAAGGGGAAGAAACAAAGACATGAAATAACAAGACCCTAATGGAAACATCAATAGCGGAAAGCCAAAAGGACAGTTATTTTACCAAAATATAGCCAATTGGCTAACCAAAACAAAATAATATAAGCGATGCTATGGTGGCATATTTCTGCCACGAGATAGCTAGATAGCTATCGCGATAATTGAGGAAAGTATCACGATAATCTTGAGTTTCCTGCCAGCTAAATGAAAATTTTATCGCGATACATTTTACATTATCATCTCGCTTTTTTGTGATAGTGCTCAAAACTGCAATGGGGTAGCCAGGTAACTATCGTGATAATATCAAAACCTATCGAGAAAACTCATAAGTTTTCTGAAAATATTATCACGATAATGTGAACTATTATCGCGATAGTTTCGCCATTTATATTGTATGGTGGTATATTTCTGCCACGAGATAGCTGGATAGCTATCGCGATAAGTTTGGAATATATGGCAAAGACTTTGAGTTTTCTGCCAGAAAACTGAAACTTTTATCGCGACAAATTCAACATTACTATCTCGATTATTTTCGTGATAGTGCCCAGAACTGCCACGAGGTAACTAGCTACCTATCGTGATCATATCAAAACTTATTGCGAAAACTCTGAAGTTTTCTGACAATATTATCGCGAAAATGTGAATTGTTATCTCGAAATTTTCGCTATGTTTATTCTGATATCTATAAATAGATAAAAGAAAATGGCTTAATTGTGGCACGTAAATGGAAACAAGTCGATTCGCCCCAAGGCGTTCCCCATGCACTGCCTCCTATTCATTTCGTCTCCATTTCTCATGTTAGTCGTTAGTTCCCAAACCCTAGTCGTTACGCCCCAAACCAGACCGTCCCATCCATCACGTGAACAAGTCCGTGAAATGAAGACCCCCCTACACCCCAGTTTATATAGAGAAAACTGGGGTTTACGGGGGTCTTCGTTATTTTTCTTATTTCTGCTCCAAGACATAGGTTGTGGGTACTCGTTAGAACCGCCTCAATGAGGCGGTTCTAACGAGCACACACAACCTATGTTATGAGCATTTATAAGAAAAATATCAAGGATTTTCATCAGAAAAGTAGCCATTTTGGAGGTGTGAAAAATGCACTATATCGTACGGGTGAGTTATCGTAATGTTTCGTTTCAGATACAAGGAAGTTAACCTCAATCCGATCTCTTTCGGGTGTATTCAGTATATCCGTAAAGGTATTCCAAAATTTAGTTTTTTTCTATTTACATTAGAACTTCGATGGCTCGAACACCGATGGCTCGTTTCCCATGGCTGGGTCGAACTCGTACTTGAGCCCATAGAGAAATCCTCAAGATAAGAAATGGTGGGTATTATTAAGGAGAGTTTAGTCTAAGACTTTTATCTTGCAAATGTATGCTGTGTGTACTCATTAGAATCGCCTCGATGAGGCGATTCCAATGAGTACACACAGCATACATATTCTTATTGAACACCAAAAGATGTCTAAAAGTATCTGTTTATGCCTACTAACAGTAACCTCATTGGCTCGAACTACCGCTGTCTCGAATAAATTTTCATGGTCCCAACGGGGTTCGAGCCATCGAAGTTCGGCTGTATATATAAATTGAGGAGATTTCAAGAAAATAACTTGAATTAGCACGATAATATTTCCAGGAAAATCCAAGCTATCTAGATAGTCTTGTCAGCTTTCGCGATATTTTTACATATCCCAACTATCGAAAATACATCTTTACAAACAAACAAAAAAAAAACAAGGCGACACGCCGAGTTAGCAGCCGAGTTAGTCATATAGTAATGAAAATACAAGAAATTGCAAGAAATATGGCCTGTTTCAGATGCTTTTAATGCATTAAACCCTTTCCTGCAGAACACGGTTAGCCATACCTTTGCAAACAGTGCAGATCCACATCAGAAGCCTCCCAGATCAAGGATATAAAGTTATATTACGAAAACACGCCTATACAAATACATTGTAACCTTTATCGCCAAATAAATGAAAGTTTTAAGATGAAAAATTGTGAAATTTTATTATTTCTGCTCAAAATATAAATTGTAGGTTCTCGTTTGAGCAGCCGTAGAACCGAGGCGGTTCTAACGAGCGCCAACAATCGATATTTTAGAGCAGAAATAAGAAAAATAAGTTTTACCTCTGTAAACCCCAGTTTTACTATACGAAAGTGGGGTTCAATGGGGTCAAAATTATATAGGCGTGTTTTTCTGATCGTCAGGAATAGGTTTGGCTTCATTGATTTATTCAGCAGGACAGTGCTTAAAGGTAGACTAATTAATTGTTTAAGGAAGCAATATCATATTCATTATTGCACAATCAAAGAACGCAGAGTGTCAGATGGCTTCTTGAAGCAATATCGACCACCATCTTGAATTCTACCATTTTACCGTCGACTCCTTCGACTATTCGTTACTATATTTTAAAGTAACCCTAACCCACTGTATGCGGAGAAACCACTAAAGGGGTACCTTGGCAAACAGTGCAGGCCGAGAACGCGGCGTCAGGGCCTGCACCGTTTGCTAACAGAATTCTTCGTCAAAAATAGAATAAAAACGAAATAATAGGCCTGACACCCCTTATATGACAAATGGCCTTGTCCAACATATAGCAATGGAAGAGTCCACTAGTATACAATTGGTTAAACAGAAGCTCTTCTCATTTCCATATCATCCAATGCCACTTCTACGTCCTTTTTCTTGAGACACCTTCTTACTAGTGGAATGAAATACAGCATGATACCACTGATAGCTACCACCACACCCGCCACAATGAAGGACACATCATAACTTCCGGTTCCGTCATACAGCCAGCCTGAAAGAACAATTGGAAGCTGTTAGGGGAAACAGTCGACATGACGATAGGGCCTACTTCGCAGCATTTATGGTTGCAGCTGATCATAACACCGTTAGCTTAACTAACTTGTCTGTGGCCAAAAATGCTATCTGATCTAACAAGAACAATATTCAATACCCTAGTATTTTTGTTGGAAAAAAGTGCAAGCTTAAAAGTTTTTTCTCCGGTTACTCAAGTTTCTCTTTCGCCTGCTTGGGGTCGGGGTAACTAAAGAAAATTTTTGGTAGGGATAGATGTGCGGCTGGGATATTGGAGTGTTGGAGACCCCTCCAGCCCGCCCCCACCGTATTCATATAATATAAGGGAATGGAAACACCTGGCAGATTTTCCGCCATTTTTCAAAGGGAAACAACTATAGGGACTTCGCTTTTCTATAAACCCTGCCACACTGAAAAAGGGGTCTTCTCCCAAAGGAAAGAATTTGCTCCTGAGGAGCAAATTCTTTCCTTTAAAAGTTCACCCATATTGACATGGGAGAAAAAATACCTTTTGCAAGAGTTGCCTCCCATGAAGGTGTACTCATTCCCCTTAAAGTGAATGACCACCTTTATAACATAATTACTTCATTTGCAAGAAAAAGTTACTGTAATGATTAATCTCTGATTTTTATTACCAACTGAAACCTGCTAAGATAATTAAATCAACATTTAATGGTTTCAGTGAAGTCTTCTGGCAGCGGCCATATTTTCCCCAAGATAATCCAAATCTTTTCCAGGGTTCAACATGTTTGCTAAAATCCTGATCTCATGGAGACTGTAGAAGCTCTATGTCTCTCTATGCAGCTAGTAAAGGAGAAGTGATTAGGCTCTCTAATCAGGTTGAATTCTCAAAAATCCTTTGAATAGGCTGTCAGTTCAGCATCTTACATAAGGCTTCATTAAGTATTAGGACGAAAATAAACACTTTGAAGACAGTTTTCCTGGGTTTTGTACTCAGGGCTGTCAGTATAAGCCCGAGTTCACAGAAGAGGAGGTTTTGTAGGTAAAATGGGGATTTAAAAGGAAATATGTATATATTCTGATAATTTCTTCAAAACATAAATTATGGGTGCTCAAAGGAATCGCCTCGTTGAGACATTTCTAACGAGTACCCACAATCTATGCTTTAAAAATACCACAAAATACCATGTGAAATGCAATGAAATATTGCCTAAACTTGTCAAGGCATGGTAATGTAATGTTTGGTAAAATGATAATGATATGCATTAATTAATCCTTTTTTGTACCAAATGGAATCTTCCTCTTTATATATAGGAGTTCATTTCAAAATTTAGGGGTGTCAGGTTGTGTTTTATTTATTTATTTGGAAAATGACTGGACTTTTAGCAAACAGTGGAGGCCCTGATCAGACGCCGCATTCTGCGGCATCTGATCTGGGCATGCAATGTTTGCCAGGGTACCCGTTTTGGGGGTTCTGGTACAAAATGGGTTATTGAAGAAAAGAAAAGAAATAAGTAATCAAGAAACCTTCAAGTCCACTTGAAAACAGCTATCTTCAAAATGTTTAGCACAAACAATGTTATGCTTTGCATAAACAAATGTCTTGATGTTGAGATTCTCCGTTCCAAGATTATGAATCCATTTTTCACATAACTCTCTATGTTTCTTAGGGTCAGGGATAGCAACACAGCTAATTCCTTGTCCTCTTTTCACTGTGCAGTATTTGGCCTTACAAGAAGGTATTTTTATTTTAATGTTCACTTTCTTCTCTAAAATCCTCAGCTGTTAAAATACAAAGATTTGTTAGCTGCAGTTGCCGTGAGGTCACCCCAGGAGATATAATCTGTAAACATGTCTGACACCCTATCAGCAACTTTAATGAGCCATTACAGTTAACTAGAGAAACAGTTTAGATGAAGAATGCGATTTTATCATTCCTCAATGGTGTTCCTATAAAATGGATCTGAGAAAAAACAAGAGGGCCATGATGGCCCTGGATGGCTCACCTGATCCATAGAGTAACAAGAGGGCCCTATATAATCCCATGTAAAAACAAAGGGCCCCGGGCGGGGACATTTTTTGCCCCAGGGCTATTATTTGAACAATCTTGGTAGGGGTCCACTAGATGAAGCTTCATACCAAATATCAAAGACCTAGGCCTTGCAGTTTCAGAGAAGAAGATTTTTAAAGATTTTCCCTATATAATCCCATGTAAAAACAAAGGGCCCCGGGCGGTGACATTTTTTGACCCAGCACTATAATTTGAACATTCTTGGTAGGGGTCCACTAGATGAAGCTTCATACCAAATAGCAAAGACCTGGGCCTTGCAGTTTCAGAGAAGAAGATTTTTAAAGATTTTCCCTATATAAGCCTCTGTAAAACCAAATGGCCCCTGGGCGGGTGCATTTTTGGCCCCATCATCACTAAAATTAGAACAATCTTGGTAGGGGTCCACTAGATGAAGCTTCATACCAAATATCAAAGACCTGGGCCTTGCGGTTTCAGAGAAGAAGATTTTTAAAGATTTTCCCTATAAAAGTCCATGTAAAACCAAAGGGCCCAGGGGAGGAGGTATTTTTGGCCCCAGCACTATAATTTTAACAATCTTGGTAGGGGTCCACTAGATGAAGCTACATACCAAATATCAAAGACCTGGGCCTTGTGTTTCCAGAGAAGAAGATATTTAAAGATTTTCCCTATATAAGCCCATGTAAAACCAAAGGGCCCCGGGGCGGGGGCATTTTTGGCCCCAGCACTATAATTTGAACAATCTTGGTAGGGGTCCACTGGATGAAGCTTTATACCAAATATCAAAGACCTGCGCCTTGCGGTTTCAGAGAAGAAGATTTTTAAAGATTTTCCCTATATAAGCCCATGTAAAACCAAAGGGCCCCGGGGCGGGGTCATTTTTGGACCCAGCACTACAATTTGAACAATCTTGGTAGGTGTCTAGTAGATGAAGCTTCATACCAAATATCAAAGACCTGGGCCTTGCGGTTTCAGAGAAGAAGATTTTTAAAGATTTTTCACTATATAAGCCCAAGTAAAACCAAAGGGCCCCGGGGCGGGGGCATTTTTGGCCCCAGCACTATAATTTGAACAATCTTGGTAAGGGCCCACTAGATGAAGCTTCATACCAAATATCAACGACCTGGGCCTTGCGGTTTCAGAGAAGAAGATTTTTAAAGTTTTCGGTGAAAAAATCTATTTTTGGTTCCTGTGACCTATATGGGCAACGGACCGGAACCATTTGAACAACTTTGAAAGGGGTCAACCTAAGGATCATTCCTGTGAAGTTTGGTCAAAATCCGATCAGTGGTTTAGGAGGAGATGTCGTTTGAAGAAATTGTTTACGCACGGATGACAGACAAAAAGTGATCCTAATATAAAACACAAGAGGGCCATGATGGCCCTGGATCGCTCACCTGATCCATAGAATAACAAGTGGGCCCCGGGGATGGCCATTATTGACCCGAGGGGCTATAATGCATAATGTTGAGGGAGGTCTAAAAAGGTGAAGCTTCATAACAAGTATCAACAAGGGCTATAATTTGAACAATCTTGGCAAAGGTCCACTAGATGAAGCTACACACCAAATACCAAATATCAAAGACCTGGGCCTTGCAGTTTCAGAGAAGAACATTTTTTTAAAGATATTCCCTACATAAGCCTATGTAAAACCAAATGGCCCCGGGGTGGGGGCATTTTTGGCCTCAGTGCTATAATTTAAACAATCTTGATAGAGGTCCACTAGATGAAGCTCCATACCAAATACCAAATATATGGGCCTTGCAATTTCAGAGAAGAAGATTTTTATAGATTTCCCTACGTAAGTCTATGTAAAACCAAAGGGTCTCGGTGTGGGGGCATTTTTGGCCCCGGGGCTATAATTTGAACAATCTTGATAGAGGTCCACTAGATGAAATTTAACACCAAATATCAAAGACCTAGGCCTTGTGGTTTCACAGAAGATTTTTAAAGATTTTCTCTATATAAGTATAAGTAAAACCAAAGGGCCCCGGCGTGGGGGCATTTTTGGCCCCAGGGCTATAATTTGAACAATCTTGGTAGAGTTCCACAAGATGAAGCTTCATACCAAATATCAAAGTCCTGGGCCTTGCGGTTTCAGAGAAGAAGATGTTTAAAGATTTTCCCTGTATCAGCCTATGTAAAACCAAAGGGCCCCTGGTGGGGGCATTTTTGGCCCCAGCACTATAATTTGAACAATCTTGGTAGAGGTCCACTAGATGAAGCTTCATACCAAATATCAAAGACCTAGGAATTGTGGTTTCAGAGAAGACGATTTTTCAAGATTTCCCTACATAAGTTGATTTAAAGCCAAAGGGCCCTGGAGCAGGAGCATTTTTGGACCCAGGACCATAATTTGAACAATCTTGGTAGAGGTCCACCAGATGAAGCTCCATACCAAATATCAAAGACCTGGGCCTTGCAGTTTCAGAGAAGAAGACTTTCCCTATATAAGCCTATGTAAAACCAAAGGGCCCCGGGGCAGCGGCAGTTATGGCCCCAGCACTATTATTTGGAGAATCTTGGTAGGGGTCCACTAGATGAAGCTTCATACCAATTAGCAAAGACCTGGCCTTGAGGTTTCAGAGAAGAAGATTTTTAAAGATTTTCCCAATATAAGCCCATGTAAAACCAAAGGGCCCCGGGGTGGGGGCATTTTTGGCCCCAGCACTATAATTTGAACAATCTTGGTAGGGGTCCACTAGATGAAGCTTCATACCAAATATAAAAGACCTGGGCCTTGCAGTTTCAGAGAAGAAGAATTTTAGAGAGTTTCCCTATATAAGCCCATGTAAAAGCAAAGGGACCCAGGGTGGGGGCATTTTTGGCCCCAGCATTATATTTTGAACAATCTTGGTAGGGGTCCACTAGATGAAGCTTCATACAAAAAAGCAAAGACCTGGGCCTTGCGGTTTCAGAGAAGAAGTTTTTTAAATATTTTCCCAATATAAGCCCATGTAAAACCAAAGCGCCCTGGGGCTGGGACATTTTTGGCCCCAGCACTTTAATTTGAACAATCTTGGTAGGGGTCCACTAGATGAAGCTTCATACCAAATAGCAAAGACCTGGGCCTTGCAGTTTCAGAGAAGAAGATTTTTAAATATTTTCCCTATATAAGCCCATGTAAAACCAAAGGGCCCCGAAGTCGGGGCATTTTTGGCCCCAGCACTATAATTTGAACAATCTTGGTAGGGGTCCACTAGATGAAGCTCCATACCAAATATCAAAGATATGGGCCTTGCAGTTTCAGAGAAGAAGATTTTTAAAGATTTTCCCTATATAAGCCCATGTAAAACCAAAGGGCCCCGGGGCGGGGGCATTTTTGGCCCAACCACTATAATTTGAACAATCTTGGTAGGGGTCCACTAGATGAAGCTTCAAACCAAATAGCAAAGACCTGGGCCTTGGGGTTTCAGAGAAGAAGATTTTTATAAGTTTTCAGTGAAAAAATTCTATTTTTGCCTCCTGTGACCTAGATGTGCAGCAGACCAGAACCATTTGAACAACTTTGAAAGGGGTCCACCTTAGGATCATTCCTGTGAAGTTTTGTCAAAATCCGATCAGTGGTTTAGGAGGAGATGTCGTTTGAAGAAATTGTTTACGCACGGATGACAGACAAAAAGTGATCCTAATATAAAACACAAGAGGGCCATGATGGCCCTGGATCGCTCACCTGATCCAAAGAGTAACAAGTGGGCCTCGGGGAGGGCCATTATTGACCCCAGGGTTATAATGTGCATAATGTATAGGGATGTCTAAAAAAGGTGAAGCTTCGTACCAAATATCAACAAAGGCTAGAAGTTGAACAATCTTGGCAAAGGTCCACTAGATGAAGCTACACAAAAAATATCAAAGACTTTGGCCTTGCGGTTTCAGAGAAGAAGATTTTTTTTAAAGATTTTCCCTATATAAGCCTATGTAAAACCAAAGGGCCCTGGGGCGGGGGCATTTTGTGGCCCAAGCACTATATAAGCCTATGTAAAATCAAATGGCCCCGAGGTGGGGGCATTTTTGGCCTCAGGGCTATAATTTAAACAATCTTGATAGAGGTCTACTAGATGAAGCTTCATACCAAATATCAAAGACCTGGGCCTTGCTGTTTCAGAGAAGAAGATTTTCAAAGATTATCTCTATATAAGTAAATGTAAAACCAAAGGGCCCCGGGGCAGGGTCATTTGTGGCCCGAGGGCTATAATTTGAACAATCTTGGTAGAGGTCCCTAGATGAAGCTCCATACCAAATATCAAAGATATGGGCCTTGCAGTTTCAGAGAAGAAGATTTTAAAGATATCCCTATGTAAGTCTATGTAAAACCAAAGGGTCTCTGGGCGGGGGCATATTTGGCCCCAGGGCTATAATTTGAACAATCTTGATAGAGGTCCACAAGATTAAATTTCACACTAAATATCAAAGCCTAGGCCATGTGGTTTCACATCAGAAGATTTTTAAAGATTTTCCCTATATAAGTCTATGTAAAACAAAAGGGCCACGAGGCAGGGGCATTTCAGGTGTCAGGGCTTTAATTTGAACAATCTTGGTAGAGTTCCACTAGCTAAAGCTTCATACCAAATATCAAAGACCTAGGCCTTGTGGTTTCAGAGAAGAAGATTTTTAAAGATTTTCCCTATATAAGTCTATGTAAAACCAAAGGGCCCCGGAGCGGGGGCATTTTTGGCCGAAGGGCTATAATTTGAACAATCTTGGTAGGGGTCCACTAGATGAAGCTTCATACCAAATATCAAAGTCCTGAGCCTTGCGGTTTCAGAGAAGAAGATTTTCAAAGATTATCTCTATATAAGTAAATGTAAAACCAAATAGCAAAGACCTGGGCCTTGGGGTTTCAGAGAAGAAGATTTTTATAAGTTTTCAGTGAAAAAATTCTATTTTTGCCTCCTGTGACCTAGATGTGCAGCAGACCAAAACCATTTGAACAACTTTGAAAGGGGTCCACCTTAGGATCATTCCTGTGAAGTTTTGTCAAAATCCGATCAGTGGTTTAGGAGGAGATGTCGTTTGAAGAAATTGTTTACGCACGGATGACAGACAAAAAGTGATCCTAATATAAAACACAAGAGGGCCATGATGGCCCTGGATCGCTCACCTGATCCAAAGAGTAACAAGTGGGCCTCGGGGAGGGCCATTATTGACCCCAGGGTTATAATGTGCATAATGTATAGGGATGTCTAAAAAAGGTGAAGCTTCGTACCAAATATCAACAAAGGCTAGAAGTTGAACAATCTTGGCAAAGGTCCACTAGATGAAGCTACACAAAAAATATCAAAGACTTTGGCCTTGCGGTTTCAGAGAAGAAGATTTTTTTTAAAGATTTTCCCTATATAAGCCTATGTAAAACCAAAGGGCCCTGGGGCGGGGGCATTTTGTGGCCCCAGCACTATATAAGCCTATGTAAAATCAAATGGCCCCGAGGTGGGGGCATTTTTGGCCTCAGGGCTATAATTTAAACAATCTTGATAGAGGTCTACTAGATGAAGCTTCATACCAAATATCAAAGACCTGGGCCTTGCTGTTTCAGAGAAGAAGATTTTCAAAGATTATCTCTATATAAGTAAATGTAAAACCAAAGGGCCCCGGGGCAGGGTCATTTGTGGCCCGAGGGCTATAATTTGAACAATCTTGGTAGAGGTCCCTAGATGAAGCTCCATACCAAATATCAAAGATATGGGCCTTGCAGTTTCAGAGAAGAAGATTTTAAAGATATCCCTATGTAAGTCTATGTAAAACCAAAGGGTCTCTGGGCGGGGGCATATTTGGCCCCAGGGCTATAATTTGAACAATCTTGATAGAGGTCCACAAGATTAAATTTCACACTAAATATCAAAGACCTAGGCCATGTGGTTTCACATCAGAAGATTTTTAAAGATTTTCCCTATATAAGTCTATGTAAAACAAAAGGGCCACGAGGCAGGGGCATTTCAGGTGTCAGGGCTTTAATTTGAACAATCTTGGTAGAGTTCCACTAGCTAAAGCTTCATACCAAATATCAAAGACCTAGGCCTTGTGGTTTCAGAGAAGAAGATTTTTAAAGATTTTCCCTATATAAGTCTATGTAAAACCAAAGGGCCCCGGAGCGGGGGCATTTTTGGCCGAAGGGCTATAATTTGAACAATCTTGGTAGGGGTCCACTAGATGAAGCTTCATACCAAATATCAAAGTCCTGAGCCTTGCGGTTTCAGAGAAGAAGATTTTTAAAGATTTTCCCTATATAAGCCTATGTAAAACCAAAGGGCCACGGGGCGGGGGCATTTTTGGCCCCAGCACTATAATTTGAACAATCTTGCTAGGGGTCCACTAGATGAAGCTTCATACCAAATATCAAAGACCTGGGCCTTTTGGTTTCAGAGAAGAAGATTTTTAAAGATTTTCCCCATAAAAGCCAATGTAAAACCAAAGGGCCCCGTGGCGGGGGCATTTTTTGTCCCAGCACTATAATTTGAACAATCTTGGTAGGGGTCCACTAGATGAAGCTTCATACCAAATATAAAAGTCCTTGGCCTTGTGGTTTCAGAGAAGAAGATTTTTAAAAATTTTCCATATATAAGCCCATGTAAAACCAAAGGGCCCTTGGGCGGGGGCATTTTTGGCCCCAGCACTATAATTTGAACAATTTTGGTAGGGGTCCACTAGATAAAGCTTCATACTAAATATCAAAGACCTGGGCCTTGCGGTTTCAGAGAAGAAGATTTTTTAAATTTTTGGTGAAAAAAATCTATTTTTGGCTCCTGTGACCTAGATTTGCAACGGACTGGAACCATTTGAACAACTTTGAAAGGGGTCGTCCTAAGGATCATTCCTGTGAAGTTTGGTCAAAATCTGATCAGTGGTTTAGGAGGAGATGTCGTTTGAAGAAATTGTTTACGCACGGATGACAGACAAAAAGTGATCCTAATATTAATCACAAGAGGGCCATGATGGCCCTGGATCGCTCACCTGATCCATAGAGTAACAAGTGGACCCTGCGGAGGGCCATTATTAATCCCAGGGCTATAATGTACATAATGTTGAGAGAGGTCTAAAAAGGTGAAGATTCATACCAAATATCAACAAAGGCTATAATTTTAACAATCTTGGCAAAGGTTCACTAGATGAAGCAACACACCAAATATCAAAGACCTGGGCCATGCGGTTTCAGAGAACTTTTTTTTAGAGGTCCACTAGATGAAGCTCCATACCAAATATCAAAGACATGTGCCTTGCAGTTTCAGAGAAGAAAATTTTAAAGATTTCCCTATATAAGTCTATGTAAAACCAAAGGGTCTCAGGGCGGGGGCATATTTGGCCCCTGGGCTATTATTTTAACAATCTTGATAGAGGTCCACTAGATGAAATTTCACACGGAATATCAAAGACCTAGGCCTTGTGGTTTCAGAGAAGAAGATTTTACAAGATATTCCCTATATAAGTCTATGTTAAACAAAAGGGCCCTGGAGCGGGGGCATTTTTTTGCCCAAGGGCTGTAATTTGAACAATCTTGGTAGAGGTCCACTAGATGAAGCTTCATACCAAATGTCAAAGACCTAGGCCTTGTGGTTTCAGAGAAGAAGATTTTTCAAGATTTTCCCTATATAAGCCTATGTAAAACCAAAGGGCCCTGGGGCGGGGGCATTTTTGGCCCCAGCACTATAATTTGAACAATCTTGTTAGGGGTCCACTAGATGAAGCTTCATACCAAATAGCAAAGACCTGGGTTTCAGAGAAGAAGATTTTAAAGATTTTCCCTATATATGCCCATGTTAAACCAAAGGGCCCTGGGGCGGGGGCATTTTTGGCCCCAGCACTATAATTTGAACAATCTTGGTAGAGGTCCACTAGATGAAGCTTCATACCAAATAGCAAAGACCTGGGCCTTGCGATTTCAGAGAAGAAGATTTTTAAAGATTTTCCCTATATAAGCCCATGTAAAACCAAAGGGCCCTGGGGCGGGGGCATTTTTGGCCCCAGCACTATAATTTGAACAATCTTGGTAGGGGTCCACTAGATGAAGCTTCATACCAAAAATCAAAGACCTGGGCCTTGTGGTTTCAGAGAAGAAGATTTTTTAAGTTTTCGGTGAAAAAAATCTATTTTTGGCTCCTGTGACCTTGATGTGCAATGGACTGGAACCATTTGAACAACTTTGAAAGGGGACCACCTAAGGATCATTCCTGTGAAGTTTGGTCAAAATCCGATCAGTGGTTTAGGAGGAGATGTCGTTTGAAGAAATTGTTTACGCACAGATGACAGACAAAAAGTGATCCTAATATTAATCACAAGAGGGCCATGATGGCCCTGGATCGCTCACCTGATCCATAGAGTAACAAAGGGGCCCCCGGGGAGGGCCATTATTGACCCAGGGCTATAATGTGCATAATGTTGAGGTAGGTCTAAATAGGTGAAGCTTCATACCAAATATCAACAAAGGCTATAATTTGAACAATCTTGATTAGGGTCCACTAGATGAAACTAAACACCAAATATCAAAGACCTGGGCCTTGTGGTTTCCAAGAAGAAGATTTTTTTAAAGATATTCCCTATATAAGCCTATGTAAAACCAAATGGCCCTGGGGCTTGGGTGTTTTTTTGGCCTCAGGGCTATAATTTAAACAATCTTGATAGAGGTCCACTAGATGAAGCTTCACACCAAATATCAAAGACCTGGGCCTTGCTGTTTCAGAGAAAAAGATTTTCAAAGATTATCTCTATATAAGACTATGTAAAACCAAAGGGCCCCGTGGCGGGGGCATTTGGTGCCCGAGGGCTATAATTTGAACAATCTTTGTAGAGGTCCATTAGATGAAGCGCCATACCAAATATCAAAGACATGGGCCTGACAGTTTCAGAGAAAAAGATTTTTCAAGATTTTCCCTATATAAGTCTATGTAAAACCAAAGGGCCCCGGAGGGGAGGGGGCATTTTTGGACCCAGGGCTATAATTTGAACAATCTTGGTAGAGGTCCACTAGGTGAAGCTTCACACCAAATATCATAGACCTGGGCCTTGCGGTTTCAGAGAAGAAAATTTTTAAAGATTTTCCCTATCTAAGTTTATGTAAAACCAAAGGCCCCCGGGGCGGGGGCATTTTTGGCCCCAGGGCTATAATTTGAACAATCTTGAAAGAGGTCCATTAGATGAAGCTTCACACCAAATATCCAAGATCTTGGCCTTGCGGATCCAGAGAAGAAGATTTTTAAGGATTTTCCCGATAAATGCCTATGTAAAACCAAAGGCCCCCGGGGCGGGGGCGTTTTTGGCCCCAGGGCTATAATTTGAACAATCTTGAAAGAGGTCCACTAGATGAAGCGTCACACTAAATATCCAAGATCTGGGCCTTGCAGTTCCAGAGAAGAAGATTTTCAAAGATTTTCCCTATATTAGCCTATGTAAAACCAAAGGCCCCCGGGGCGGGGGCATTTTTGGCCCCAGGGCTATAATTTGAACAATCTTGAAAGAGGTCCATTAGATGAAGCTTCACACCAAATATCCAAGATCTGGGCCTTGCGGTTCCAGAGAAGAAGATTTTTAAAGATTTTCCCTATATTAAGCCTATGTAAAACCAAAGGCCCCCGGGGCGGGGGCATTTTCGGCCCCAGGGCTATAATTTGAACAATCTTGGTAGAGGTCTACTAGGTAAAGCTTCACACCAATTATCAAAGACCTGGGACTTGCGGTTTCAGACAAGAAGATTTTTAAAGATTTTCCCTATATAAGCCCATGTAAAACCAAAGGACCCCAGGGCGGGGGCGTTTTTGGACCCAGGACTATAATTTGAACAATCTTGGTAGAGGTCCACTAGATGAAGCTTCATACCAAATATCGAAGACCTGGGCCTTGCGGTTTCAGAGAAGAAGATTTTTAAAGTTTTCATTTAAAAAATCTATTTTTAGCTCCTGTGACCTAGATGTGCAACAGACCGGAACCATTTGAACAACTTTGAAAGGGGACCACCTAAGGATCATTCCTGTGAAGTTTGGTCAAAATCCGATCAGTGGTTTAGGAGGAGATGTTGTTTGAAGAAAAAGTTTACGCACGCACACACGCACGCACACACGCACACACGCACACACGCACGCACGACGGACGACGGACAAAAAGTGATCACAAAAGCTCACCTCGTCACTACGTGACAGGTGAGCTAACAAGAGGGCCATGATGGCCCTGGATCGCTCACCTGATCCATAGTGTAACAAGTGGGCCCCAGAGAGGGCCATTATTGGCCCCAGGGCTTTAATGTGCATAATGTTGAGGGAGGTCTTAAAGGTGAAGCTTCATACCAAACACCAACAAAGGCTATAATTTGAACAATCTTGGCAAAGGTCCACAAGATGAAGCTACACATCAAATATCAAAGACCTGGGCCTAGCGGTTTCAGAGAAGAAGATTTTTGAAAGATTTTGCCTATATAAGCCTATGTAAAACCAAAGGGCCCCTGGATGGGGGCATTTTTTGCCCCAGCACTATAATTTGAACAATCTTGGTAGGGGTCCACTAGATGAAGCTTCATACCAAATATCAAAGTCCTGGGCCTTGTGGTTTCAGAGAAGAAGATTTTTAAAGATTTTCCCTATATAAGCCTATGTTAAACCAAAGGGCCCCGGGGCGGGGGCATTTTTGGCCCCAGCACTATAATTTGAACCATCTTGGTAGGGGTCCACTAGATGAATCTTCATACCAAATATCAAAGACCTGGGCCTTATGGTTTCAGAGAAGAAAATTTTTGAAAGATTTTCCCTATATAAGCCAATGTAAAACCAAAGGGCCCCGTGGCGGGGGCATTTTTTGTCCCAGCACTATAATTTGAACAATCTTGGTATGGGTCCACTAGATGAAGCTTCATACCAAATATCAAAGTCCTGGGCCTTGTGGTTTCAGAGAAGAAGATTTTTAAAGATTTTCCCTATATAAGCCTATGTAAAACCAAAGGGCCCGGGGCGGGGGCATTTTTGGCCCCAGCACTATCATTTGAACAATCTTGGTAAGGGTCCACTAGATGAAGCTTCATACCTAATATCAAAGACCTGAGCCTTGTGGTTTCAGAGAAGAAGATTTTTAAAGATTTTCCCTATATAAGCCAATGTAAAACCAAAGGGCCCCGTGGCCGGGGCATTTTTTGTCCCAGCACTAAAATTTGAACAATCTTGGTAGGGGTCCACTAGATGAAGCTTCATACCAAATATCAAAGTCCTGGGCCTTGTGGTTTCAGAGAAGAAAATTTTTAAAGATTTTCCCTATATAAGCCTATGTAAAACCAAAGGGCCCCGGGGCGGGGGCACTTTTGGCCCCCAGCACTATAATTTGAACAATCTTGGTAGGGGTCCACTAGATGAAGCTTCATACCAAATATCAAAGTCCTGGGCCTTGTGGTTTCAGAGAAGAAGATTTTTAAAGATTTTCCCTATATAAGCCTATGTCAAACCAAAGGGCCCCGGAGGGAAGGGGCATTTTTGGCCCCAGCACTATAATTTAAACAGTCTTGGTAGGGGTCCACTAGATGAAGCTTCATACCAAATATCAAAGACATGGGCCTTGTGGTTTCAGAGAAAAAGACTTTTAAAGATTTTCCCTATATAAGCCAATGTAAAACCAAAGGGTCCCCTGGCGGGGGCATTTTTTGTCCCAGCACTAAAATTTGAACAATCTTGGTAGGGGTCCACTAGATGAAGCTTCATACCAAATATCAAAGACCTGGGCCTTGCGGTTTCAGAGAAGAAGATTTTTAAAGATTTTCCCTATATAAGCCAATGTAAAACCAAAGGGCCCCGTGGCGGGGGCATTTTTTGTCCCGGCACTAAAATTTGAACAATCTTGGTAGGGGTCCACTAGATGAAGCTTCATACCAAATATCAAAGTCCTGGGCCTTGTGGTTTCAGAGAAGAAGATTGTTAAAGATTTTCCCTATATAAGCCTATGTAAAACCAAAGGGCCCCGGGGCGGGGGCATTTTTGGCCCCAGCACTATAATTTGAACAATCTTGGTAGGGGTCCACTAGATGAAGCTTCATACCAAACATCAAAGACCTGGGCCTTGTGGTTTCAGAGAAGAAGATTTTTAAAGATTTTCCCTATATAAGCCTATGTAAAACTAAAGGGCCCCAGGGCGGGGGCATTTTGGCCCCAGCACTATAATTTGAACAATCTTGGTAGGGGTCCACTAGATGAAGCTTCATACCAAATATCAAAGACCTGGGCCTTGTGGTTTCAGAGAAGAAGATTTTTTAAGTTTTTGGTGAAAAAAATCTGTTTTTGGCTCCTGTGACCTAGATGTGCAACAGACCGGAACCATTTGAACAACTTTGAAAGGGGACCACCTAAGGATCATTCCTGTGAAGTTTGGTCAAAATCCGATCAGTGGTTTAGGAGAAGATGTTGTTTAAAGAAATTGTTTACGCACGCACGCACGGACGCACGCACGCACGGACGGACGCACGCACGACGGACGACGGACAAAAAGTGATCCCAAAAGCTCACCTCGTCACTACGTGACGGTGAGCTAAAAATGGTGGTCATTCACTTTAAGATGAAAGCACTGATACCAGCTGTTTCGCCAAGCTATACATGTTCAAATACTGTTCAACCCGGTTTATTTATTCTTCATATTCTGGTCAATTCCATTTTCTAGGATTATACAGATATATGCATACATTAATCAATTGATTTTATTACACTGAATTGATCATTGCTCCATAAAACCTGTTTATGTAAGCTGATCTCTAATTATCCGTTTCGGTTACAAAACTTTGGGGTTTAGACACACTGATGAAGATTAAATATCAGAAAGGCCTCTGTGTCACTAAATTTGGTATAGTTACACTTTTACTCTAACTGATAAGCCTTTTGAAAAGTGAAAAGTGGATAGTGCTGGTATTTCTAGAGACTGCAGTATTTCTACAGTCTGCAGACTGATAATCTTTCCTGTTGACTAAGGGTTTTCAGGGCGATTCTTCTGTCGCGGTTTGTCTTTGCATGTATGTATTGCTTGTATCATATGAGCCCCGCCAAGCGAATTTGTGTCTTCGAGCATTCCGTCATGACAAATTTTGACTGCGCATGCCCAGCCATTCAGAGGGGCCAGGGATATGGCTTTCTGTCTGAAGGTTCCTCTTGATTCACTGCTTGCATGAGCGAGCAGCGAGGGTTCTGGCGAGACTGCGCGGATGCGCAGGCTCGCCTGAACCTTCGCTGCTCGCATAGGCGATAAGTACCAAAATCGCTTCACGGGGCCCATATTTTATTTGAATGGCCGTTTGGCCATTTGATGGGAAAGTACCTGTCCTTTTGGCTTTACTTTTGTGTTGTTTTCATTGCGGTTTGGTTGTTTCAAGTTCGTGTTCCTTTCCCGTTGGTGTCTCTGATGGGCGGTGTGGGGTAATTGTATTGATTCCTGGCCATTGTCTTCACTTCTATATTCCTTTGTAAGGGTAGTTGTATCGATTTCTGATTATCTATATTGTTTCATGGAAAAAACAGAAAGCTGGTCTACTGTCTGAATTCTGGAGATAAGGGGCTATTGATCTACCAGTAATTAGCATTGAAAAGCGGGGGTTAATCACTGAAAATGATACCTACATCAGATAATCTCAGAGCAGAAAAAAGTACCTTTCCCAGCGGCACATCCCAACTCCGGCATCAACGGTGGTGACCCCCTCAAGGATTTCGCCCACCTCTGATTAACGATCGGCTCGAAATAAGTGTAATAATCTAGAAACGGCGGTAAAACAAAAATCAAAAAAGCGACCCTGGTAGTTTTTCAGCAAAATTTTGGTTTATTTGCTAAATAAAATAATTACAGTTTAAAAGATATTTAAAGGAGAATGCATACACCTTCAGGGGAGGCAACTCCTGCAAAAGTAATTTTGTCTCTAATGTCAATACGGGTCAACTCTTAAAGGAAATGAGCAAAATATTTCCTTTTTTCCGTAGTTTAATAATAAAAAATAAAAACAGGAAGTCTCAAAAGTTGTCTCCCTTTCAAAAATGGCGGACAAAATCTGCCAGGCCTATCCATTTCCCTTAAATAATGGCTTCGTTAGCTTTGAAAAACTGCACCCTGATGATTAATAATTAATTAATTATCAAACGGCATGAACCACGTTGCTGCGGAACAAATAATAAGATAAACGCCGCCTAGAAGCGGCCGCCCGATATTCGAAAAGCACAAACCGTTTGTTTTTTTAATTCATTTTGAAATTGTGTTGTAGTCCATGAACATTCACACGATGGACAAGGAAGGGAATATATGAAACATGAGGTTCGCAAGCGGCCTATTATACGCCCGATTGCTAAGACATTGGGACCTCTATAGCTCAGTGGTTCGACAGGTTGTGAGTTCGAGCCTCACCACGGTGTGTCCTTGGGCACGACGCGTATCCACTGTCACAGTGTACCCAGCTCTAAAAGGGTAGCAGTGGTGTAAAATTCACTCCCTCTGCTGCGCGTGCATGATAAAATCTGGAATGAGTGTTCAATTAAGAAATGAAATTTATTTTTCTGCTATCCATTAAAGTATGAACGCAGTGGATCGCGTGCAAAGTAAACGAGCCCCGAAGGGGTTCATGTAAACTTTGTAAGCGCTCCGCTGTCGTTCATATTTTCATGAAATGCAGAAAAAATAAGTTTAATTTGGATATTAACATTCTTTGCCGCTCATTACTGGGTGAGAAAAAGCTTAAAGGGCCACCCTTTAAAGCTGAAACCTATACACGCTGTTTTTTTTCTACAAAGCGCGGAACAGCATTGACGGCACCAACGTCCGTAGAGAACCATGGGGTGTAGACTGCCGTCACTTGACGTCACGGAAAATCATGTGACTCGATGTGTTCATGGAAGTATGAATAACATTGTTTTCTATATATTACATTTGACTTTAAACTGGAACTGTAAACATTAATAACTATATAAGCTTGGAGTGATATTTCATCGCATTCGAACTAAAGTAAATCTGCAGAAACCAACTAACCGTTTTAGAGGAATTGTAACCGATGTTTACCATGTCTACGGCTACAAGACGGACAGGTAGACAAACAACTATGTAATTAATGTTCGCACCTGTATTAAAACAATTCACACATAAAATACTGTTAGTATACATAAAATGTGGAACAGATGTTGAGAAAGGCGGAAGTCCAACAAAAGAAATAATTTATAGAAATAATTTATACTTTCAGTCTGTATACTTATAGACAATCAGGACTGACAGTGCTTTGATAAGGATTCTTACCAGCTATTGGTGGTCCAATTAATGTTGCAATTCCCTGGAACATCAGCAGTAAGCCGAACGAGTTCGTTAACATTTCAAGACCAAGAAGGTCAACAAGTACAACGGAGGTCAAGGATACATAAACCCCTGAAAAATACAAATATGAGATCATATGGGCCCCGTCAAGCGATTTTGGTACTTATCGCCTATGCGAGCAGCGAAGGTTCAGGCGAGCCTGCGCATCCGCGCAGTCTCGCCAGA
Organism: Lucinisca nassula; assembly: GCA_963580285.1. NCBI lineage: Eukaryota > Metazoa > Mollusca > Bivalvia > Lucinida > Lucinidae > Lucinisca > Lucinisca nassula. Next base: position 119,669,678 of record OY757024.1, read on the forward strand.
ATCTTCGCTGCTCGCTTATACAAGCAGTGAATCAAGAGGAACCTTCAGACAGAAAGCCATATCCCTGGTCCGTCTAAATGGCTGGGCATGCGCAGTTAAAATTTGTCATGACGGAATGCTTGAAGACACAAATTCGCTTGGCGGGGCTTATATATGCAACAAGAAATATGCCATGTAAATTTAAGGCAATCATTTTTTTACTATTCATGCACATTTGGTTACTATGATTGCAGAAGGATTTAGCAAACCGAGTGACACACGCTCTGCACCATAGGGGCTTGAAGAAATATATGGGCTGCATGATGCTTCCACGCAGAGCTGAATCCGGCCCACACACTAGTACTGGTAAACCGCTTAGAGGATCTAATAACAATCAAAAATGAGTTCCTTTAAGAGCAATAAAAACATTCATAAGAAAGAATATAAGCCTGTCCAGGAACCGTGGTGCGAGGCGGACCGTCCATGCTTATAAACCCTATTGGTTTCATTGGGAGACAGGGCTTGAGATGTCAGTTCATCTAAATGTCGGGTAAAAGTCCCATAAAATTGGAAGGAACGTCTCCAAAATGACCTTTACAGTGATGACGAGGACGTTAAAGCTCAAATCAAACAAACAAACAGACACGCTCTACACTTGTTCTGTCATTTTGTCACGTAGACCTTGTGTTACTGAAGTTATGTCGACGGTAATACCCTGCGACCAAAGTAAGAAATGACCAGCGAATAACAGTCCCAGATTCCGAATATGCACCATTTTCCTTTCTTTTTTTGAATGATTTATCCCCGGAAGTCGAAGTAAGGACTGCTGTCTCACATCTGTATATTTTATGTATGACGGTTGGAGTTAGCGGATGATTGGTAATCGGCAATAATAACACATTTGGTGGCCACAGAGATGAATGGCTTGTTTTTGGATTGTGATTTTCAATAGCAAATACTATACAGTGTGGCAAATTTCAGTGCTTATTATAAGAGCGAGACTTCCCTCTTCTGTATATAATGTATCCTGTTTCTAAAGGCTAACCCAATAGCTTTGTCTCGTATGCTTTCTCTATGACAATCCTCGCCCTTACTTCCGTCGCGATTTAGACAAATAATTTGTTCAGTTCGCGTGAAGGACGCCTAACTCATCAGTGCAACATCTCGGTGGACACGAAAATCAAACAACCACAGAGATGAAACAACGGCGAGGACTCGACAGCAAGAAACCACTGAAATGCTGAGGCAAATGAAAACCAACAGTTAGACTCCGATGAGCCCGACCACATACAAAGCATCGGGCACCAACCAGCATTATATAAAAGTCATAATTAGCCTTCCAACAAACCAACAAGCAAACTGCCAAAGTACTTCAAGATTTTAGAAAATACCGAATTCAATGCACTGGATTTCTTAACACCAAAAACACTTCTGGTTCAGAATGTTGAACTAGATGAAACAAAAACTGATTTAATCTTCAGACGTTTGTGTTCTTAGAATCGCTTCGAAGAGGCTGTATACTGTGTAAGGCAGAACTGGTTAAACTGCTCAAAGTTATCATTAGAAACAGCAAAATACAATTGAAGGCAATGATCAGGAATCGATACAATTAACACACAGCTCCAAGCAGAGACACCAAAAGGAAAGAAACACAAACATGAAACAACTAGATCCCAATGGAAACATCAAAAGCGGAAAGCCAAAAGGACAGTTACTTTCCCACCAAATGACCAATTGGCTATCCAAAACAAAATAATATAAGCGATACACACACTCAAAGACAAACCATAACAAAAATAAACCGCGACAGAAGGACCGCCTTGGAACGGTCAGAGAAACGAATTCCACGGGTGTGTGTGTGTGGGAGGGGGGGGGGGGGGCTTAAATCGAGTTTACGTGGCCACAATCCTCGCCCTTACTTTCGTCGCGAAGGCCGCCTAACTCATCAGTGCAACATCTCCGTGGACTACACGAAAATCAAACAACCACAGAGATGAGACAACGGTGAGTACTCGACAGCAAGAAACCTACGAAATGCTGAAGCAAACGAAAACCAACAGTTAGACTCCGGTGAGCCCAATCAGAGACAAAGCATCAGGCACCAACCAACATAGAAGTGGAGGCAATAAGCAGGAATCGATACAATTAACCCACAGCTCCCATCAGAGACACCAAAAGTCACAATTAGCCTTCCAACAAGCAAACTGCCAAAGTACTTCAAGATTTTAGAAAATACCGAATCCAGAGCACTGTATTTCTTAACGCCAAAAACGCTTTCTGGTTCGGAATGTTAAACTAGATTGTAATGTATCAGAAGTCAAACGTCCAACCGTCAAAGTACCTAACGCCTGGTCAAATTACACTGTATAGCGGCTCACATATCTTCTCACGTGCGCAGGGACCTACGAAACTCTGCACTGTAGACTTATCTGAACATAATATGACACATGTAAAATTCAAAGATTAAAAAAAAAGACAAAAGGACCAGCTCACGTGAAATGATTATTTACATTATTTACCTTGTTAATGAACAGCGAAGTCCCAAGTGAAGTTGCTCGGGAAAAGACACAATGAACACAGCCATCTCAAGCTACCGAAGGGATATTGCATGATGGCACACACAAAAAATACCCCAAGCAGTCCGTGTTCAATTCAAATCTTAACCCATATATGAAAATGGAATCTTCCATCTACAAAAATTTGGAGTGGACCATTTCCAAATACCGGTGTGTCAGGTTTGTGTCAAATTTTACAAAAATGAATGTTTTTGAAACAAACAACGTAGGCCCAGATCAGCAGCAGCGTTCTGTGGCATTTGATATGAATCTCCACTGTTTGTCAATGTCCCAGAAAAGGGCCACTGGGCAAATATGGATTGATTGAACACTAGAGAAAGCGACCAGTGGGTCACGTATACCTCCGGCCAGTGCCACCCTCTGATATAACTTTCGAGCTTGTATGTAACATGAATGAAGAAGTCAAGAAGCTATAAGAATCTATTATGTGCTTATAAAATCTAAACCAAACATAATCTTTCTAAATGGACCAAGGGAGTGTGAGCATCAATGTTACTGAAGCAGCAGGGTGGGGTATGCATCAATGAAATCTTTGACCTGGATTCAATTGAATTTGTCTTAGAGTTTAGAACATTATGTAACAGGCATCTATAAACTTTGTCATAAAACTTTAACCAAATGTAAACTTTCTAAGTCCATGACCTTGAGGTCTATGTCACTGTGGGTGGGGATGGGACGTGCATCTCGAAATCTTTGGACTGGTATGCAACATTGATTGAAGTATCAACTGAATTTGTCTTTAGAGTTTAGAACAAACAGGCATCTACATGTATAAACTTTGTCATAAAACTTTAACTAAACGTAAAATTTCTTAGTCTGTGACCTTGACCTCAAGTCATTGTGAGGGGTGGGACATGCATCAATGAAATCTTTAGACCAGTATGTAACTTCAGTGTAAGTATCAACTAAATCTATCAAAGGGATCAGAAGATACAATCTCTTAGAATCTTTAACGCAAATTTTAACCAAAATGTAAAATTTCTAAGTCTGTGACCTTGACCTCAAGGTCACTGTGGGGGATGGGACATGCATCAATGAAATCTTTAGACAAGTATGTAACTTCAGTGTAAGTATCAACTAAATCTATCAAAGGATTCAGAAGATACAATCTCTTAGAAACTTTATCGCAAAACTTTAACCAAAATGTTAACGGAAGGACGGACGGACGGACAGACGGAAGGACGGAAACACGGACGAACGGCAGGACGAAAACTATAAACCCCCATAGCATACTTCGTATGCCGGGGGTATAATAATGGTCCCGTTTATTTAAACTCTCAATAAACAGTACTGTAGCACAGGTTCTTGGAACGTTGTTCCGTCGGAAATAAAACAAATATTCAAGGAGCAAATCCAGTCCCAAATTGGAACTTTTATAACATTTTCCCACCTTTGGGACAAAGAGTCCGGTCTTTCTTTTCCTAAATTGCTGAATTTATCAACGCAACGATTTTAAACACCTCTCCCCCCACCCAGACACACCCACTTTGCAACAAAGAGTCAAGCGCAAATATCAGCAATTGCACGACCCGCAGAAAAAGCAACCGACTGAAGTGGGTTGATTTCTAAGAGTGCCCTAAAATCACCGTGTCATTCTGTCATTCGGTCATTCTGTCAGTCCGTCAGTCTGTCTGTCCGTCCGTAACCCGTTTGTGAAAATTGGTGATAGTGACTTAACCGCTTGAAATATTTAAACAATTTTTGGCATACTGATAGATATCAAAGAGATCTAACCAACGAACTTGCGAAATATTACATTCCATTTAGTATAGCCTCGCCGAGGCGAAAAACGTGAAAATTTTCGAACTGCTTCTCCTCGAAAATCGTTGGGCCGATTGAAGTCAAATTTCATATGGAGCCTCTATGGGATGGTGGAAACCAAAATTTGGTCATGCATAACCAAAATGTCCGCCAAGCCATATATGGTCTGCCTGTCTGTCCGTCCGTAACCCGTTTGTGAAAATTGGTGGTAGTAACTTAACCGCTTGGAATATTTAAACAATTTTTGGCATACTGATAGATATCAATGAGCTCTAACCAATGAACTTAAGAAATATTACATTCCATTTAGTATAGCCTCGCCGAGGCGAAAAATGTGAAAATTTTCGAACTGCTTCTCCTCGGAAACCGTTGGACCGATTGAAGTCAAATTTCATATGGAGCCTCTATGGGATAGGGAAACCAAAATTTGCTCATGGGGTCCAGGTCACATGACCAAAATGGCCGCCAAGCCATATATGGTAAAAACCCTTCAAAAATATTTTTCTCCAGAACCACTGGGCAGATTTCCACGAAACTTGATAAATAGCATCTGGGACGTAGGCCCATCATAAATTGCTAAAATGGTGACCCTGGGTTGACCTTGACCTTCTTTGGGTTCGTCCGTTACCCGTTTGTGAAAATTGGTGATAGTGACTTAACTGCTTGGAATATTTGAACAATTTTTGGCATACTGATTGATATTAATGAGATCTAACCAATGAACTTGCGATATATTACATTCTATTTAGTATAGCCTCGCCGAGGCGAAAAATGTGAAAATTTTCGAACTGCTTCTCCTCGGAAACCGTTGGGTCGATTGAAATCAAATTTCATCTGAAGCCTCTATGGGATGGGGGAAACCAAAATTTGCTCATGGGGTCCAGGTCACATTACCAAAATAGCCGCCAAGCCATATATGGTCTTTCTGTCTGTCCGTCTGTAACCCGTTTGTGAAAATTGGTGATAGTGAATAAACCGCTTGGAATATTTAAACAATTTTTGGCATACTGATAGATATCAATAAGATCTTACCAATGAACTTGCGAAATATTACATTCCATTTAGTATAGCCTCGCCGAGGCGAAAAATGTGAAATTTTCGAACTGCTTCTCCTCGGAAACCGTTGGGTCGATTGATGTCAAATTTCATAAGGAGCCTCTATGGGATGGGGGAAACCAAAATTTGCTCATGGGGTCAAGGTCACATGACCAAAATGGCCGCTAAGCCATATATGGTAAAAACCCTCCAAAATAGTCTTTTCCAGAACAACTGGGCAGATTTCCACGAAACTTGATAAATAGCATCTGGGACGTAGGCCAATCATAAATTGCTAAAATGGTGACCCTGGGTTGACCTTGACCTTCTTTGTGCCTAGGTCAAACTTTGACAGATATGCTTTTGTATTGGAAAAGTGAGAATGCATTTTATCCTGCGATTCAGAATACAGCACTAAAGTATAAGATATATTTTTGCTCCTTACGATAAGGCGCATTTATTGGGGGGAACCGTTTTAGGTCCAGGTCACATGACCAAAATGGCCGTCATACCCATATATGGTAACACTTATAAAGCTAAAAGCATCCGGCGGGTCGTGCACATCAGCTGAAGCACTGGTTATTTTTTTAATTTTCCCTTGCAAAAAGGTTGGGAGAATTTCATAAGTTAAAGATGTTTGGTTAATTTTGGTCATTTAAAATACTTCACACATTTTCGACAAAACAACGTGCCAGGCACCTGAGTACTGTAGTAACATGAAATTGTAACTAGCATTTGCAAGAAAGAGTGACCATATGCCTTTGATAATGTGACAGCACACTCGTTATTGTCAGGTATTTCTATTTCGTTCATAAATTCTTTACGTTCGCATGTTATATAAACAGGCATAGGCGAAGCTAAAGATGAAGCAAACACGAGTTACTGATTTGAAAGACTCCTCCCTTTTTTAAGTTTTTTAGACAACACTTCCGTTGTAGTTTCAAAATTAAATATCTAAAGCAACAAGGTCTATCGGAATCCGTATTTTATGGCGACTTAGCCACAAAGTTTGCTCTGTGTGTTACAGAAGGCCAAGACAAACTTCCTACGCTATACTGGTTACCAAAACTTCATAAAAACCTTGCAAAGCACAGTTTATTGCAAATTCTAGCTCTTGCACTACCACTGAACTTTCTAAATTCTTAACTTCCTGTCTTACTGCTATTAACGCATGTGATTAAATATTGTGATAAAGTCTTTGAAAGATCAGGAAGAAATCTGCTTTAAATAAATTGAATTACAGACGTTTTCGTGCTTCTAGTCTGTCTAATTACGATTTTTCCACTCTTTACACTACACTTCCTCATAATCTTATAAAAGACAAGCTTAATGATTTAATTGAATGGACTTTTCACAGAGAAGATTCTCTCTGTCTTGCATGTATCAGAAATGCATTTTTCACTTATAAAGATCATAAGAATTATACACTTTTGTCATGTCAGAATGTGTGTGATGCCCTCACCTTTCTACTTGACAATATTTATATTAGATTCGGTACTAAGTTATTTAGACAAATTGTGGGTATTCCGATGGGTACGAATTGTGCAACTCTTGTGGCTGATCTGTTCTTGTATTGTTTTGAAAGAGACTTCATGTTGTCGCTTTCCATTAATAACCAATCTGAACTTATTGAAGCTTTTAGCTCCACTTCTAGTTACTTAGATGATTTATTAAATATTGATAATACTTATTTCGATGGTTTGATCAGTCAGATTTACCCCCCAGAACTTCAGTTAAATATAGCAAATTCTTCTGATACCGAGGCCCCGTTTTTGGATTTACATCTATCTATTGTAGATGGGTTTGTTTCGTGCAAAATTTATGATAAACGAGATGACTTTGATTTTGAGATTGTAAATTTTCCTTTTTTGGATGGTGATGTTCCTCGTGCGCCATTCTATAGCGTTTATGTTTCGCAATTAATTCGATTTGCTAGAGTGTGTAGTTATGTATCTGACCTCAACACTCGTAATAAATTATTAACGGCTAAACTTCTTAATCAGGGTTATCGGTACCATAAACTACGCAAAGCATTTTCAAAATTTTATAGACGTCATTCTGATTTAATTTCAAAATTCAATATTGGACTTGACTCTCTTCTGCAACAAGGTCTATCGGAATCCGAATTTTATGGTGACTTAGTATATAAATTCAGAAAAAAATATATAACCGCAATGACTTCAGCACCCAGTTTCGTAAAATCATTCTTCGATATAAAAAGATTGGGTACAACATGGATGTTATACGACAGACTGCGTGCATAGTTGTTAACCCAATCACGGTTGGCAACTTTGCTTCCCTCTTTTATTGCACGCCGGTGGGACAGGCCTCAGATTCTATGACGGTGCCAACGTAAAGGCTTATTGAGAATTAGAGAGATCTTTTTCAAGATAATGTTGGTTGGTGCCTGATGCTCTGTCTCTGGTCGGGCCCATCGGAGTCTAACTGTTGGTTTTCTTTTGCTCCAGCATTTCAGTGGTTTTTTGCTGTCGAGTCACCACCGTTGTCTCACCTTTGTGGTTCTTTGATTATTTGTGTTCATGGAGATGTTGCACTGATAAGTTAGGAGGCCTTCATGCGGACTGAACAAATTATTTGTCTAAATCGCGACGGAAGTAAGGGCGAGGATTGTGGCCTCGTAAAATCGATTTAAGCCACACAGTGGAATTCCTTCCACTGACCGTTCCAAGGCGGTTCTTCTGTGGTGGTTAATTTATGTTGTTGTTTGTTACTGCTCACTGTGTGTATCACTTGTGTTTTTTTTATTTTGGATGGCCATTTGGCCATTTTGTTGGAAAGTTTTGTTTGTTTGTTTGTTTGTTTTGGAGTTTAACGGCCCAGTCAACACTATTTAGGTCATTTTTGAGCCGGTCAGTTTACCTATCCACACTTTCCTGGGCAGGCTTAAACGTAAGCGGTTAACCAGTACAGTGCACATTCTTTCGCCAGAAACTGACAACTGCCCTTCTTGAATCAGCGGAAGGGAGAGAATGACCGTAGAAAAGATTTCATGATCAATCTCCACGAAAGAATGTTGCCGACCCTGGCGGGAGTCGAACCCGCGTCCTCCTGATCACCAGTCAGAAGCGCATCCGACTAGGCTACCGAGGCCGGCATTTTGTTGGAAAGTAACTGTTCTTATGGCCATATTTTGTTTAGGTTTCCATTATGGTCTGGTCGCCTTATGTTTGTGTTTCTTTCCCTTCGGTGTCTTTGATGGGTGGAGTAAGTTAATTGTATCGATTCCTGATCTTTGTTTTACTTCTACTTAGTATATAAATAAAAAGATTGGGCACAACATAAATGTTATGCGACAGACTGCATGCATGGTGGTTAACCGAATCACGGTTGGCAACTTTACTTCCCCCTTTAATTGCACACCGGTGGGTCAGAATTCAAATTCTATGACGGTTCCAGTGCTAAGGCTTATTTAGAATTGAAATATAATTTAATTTAAAATTTAATGTTGGTTGGTACCTGATGGTCTCTGGTTTGGCCCATCGGAGTTTAACTGTTTTTCTTTAGCTCTAGCATTTCAGTTATTTTCCTATGTTGAGTCCTCACCGTTGTTTCGTCTCTGTGGTTGTTTGATTTTTGTGTTCTCGGAGATATTGCACTGATGAGTTAAGAAGATTCATGCGGACTAAACAAACCATTTGTCTTAACCGCGACGAAAGTAAGAGCGAGGATTGCGGCCGCGCAAAACCGATTTAAGTCCCCTAGTTGCATGCCTTTTACTGACCGTTCCAAGGCGGTTCTTCTTTCGCAGTTTATTTTTGTAGTTCATCTTTGAATGTGCATATCGCTTTTTTTTTTTTTTTTGGTTTTGGATAGCCGATTGGCCACTTTGTGGGAAAGTAACTGTCATTTTGTCTTTCCGCTATTGATGTTTCCATTAGGGTCTAGTTATTACATGTTTGTGTTTCCTTCCCTTTGGTGTCTCTGATTGGAGGTGTGGTTTTATTTGATCGATTCCTGATCGTTGCCTTCACTTTTTAAAGACTGAGAGGCGATTGAAAGACTTGGTTCAAAGATTCAAACTCGGATAAATAAACGTGTGTTTCTCTGAATTATTCTAGATTTGTAAATTATTCTAAATAGATGTGATGGCATTGATCACGAATCGACCTCACACCTCCCATGCAAGACAAGAAAGGGAAAGAAACACCAACATAAACAATTTCACACAATGAGAACTTCACAATGTGGAAAGCCCAAAGGACTGTTACTTTCCCCAAAATTGGCCAAACTGCTATTCAATGTAAAAATATTTTAGAAACACATACATGCAAAGACGCACTATAACAATAATAAATCACAACAGAAGCACCGCCTTGGAACGATCAGCAACCCTGCTAGCATTCTACATAAATCTACAGCGGGCCGTTAGCGGCCCGTCAGCTACCCTGACGGCCCGCTAACGGCCCGCTGTAGATTTATGTAGAATGGCTAGCATTCTACATAAATCTACAGCGGGCCGTTAGCGGCCCGTCAGCTACCCTGACGGCCCGCTAACGGCCCGCTGTAGATTTATGTAGAATGCTTACTGGGAAAAGTTGTTTTACTGCATGAATTTCACGTGGCCACAATCCTCGCCCTTGGTTCTGTCGTGATTTGGACATGATTAGAGGATCTTACATGAGTGGTCATGTATTATTGAATTTATTAAACGAGTTGAGGACAAGGGATAAAATGCGAGGCTTTGCCGAGCATTTTATCCCTTTTCCTCAACGAGTTTAATTAATTGTTGAAATAGAGGATCTTACATGAGTGTTCATGTATTATTGAATTTATTAAACGAGTTGAGGACAAGGGATAAAATGCGAGGCTTTGCCGAGCATTTTATCCCTTTTACTCAACGAGTTTAATAAATTATTGACATAGAGGATCTTACATGAGTGCTCATGTATTATTGAATTTATTAAACGAGTTGAAGAAAAGGGATAAAATGCGAGGCTTTGCCGAGCATTTTATCCCTTTCTTCAACGAGTTTAATAAATTCAATAATACGTGATAACGAATGCAAGATTCTATTTATCATATGACATTTAAAACGCATTTTATTCACGATTGTTTACAAAATGTCAATATTCCGCCGTTAGTAAACGCGACGTCGTTAAGGACGTCGTACATGTAACGTTACGGGACGTATCTAGCTAATTTGCATATTTAATCCACTAGTGGATTATCGAAAATAATACATGGCGTTATTACACTCTCAGACGCGACGTCATATGATAAACTTTGTTCAGTCAACATGAAGGATTTCTAACTAATCGGTGCAACATCTCCGAGAATATAAAAGCCAAACGAATACAGAATAAAACAACGATGAGGACTCGACAGCATGAAATAACTGAAATGCTGAAGCAAAGGAAAAATAACACTTTGATTCCGGTGTCCCGGCCAGAGGCAGAACACCAGGCACCAATCGACAATACTTAAAATAGTTTAAGTACGTCTTTAGGCCGGAGCCGTCATAGTGCCTACAAGCCGCCGGCTTGTAATTAAAGAGGGAAGAAAAGTTATCAACCATGACTGGATTAACTACAATGCATACAGTCTGTTGTATAATATATATACGTTGTACCCAATATTTTTATATCGTATATTGGGTACTGAAATCATTAAAAATATGTTTTTTTCTGAATTTATATACTAAGGCACCAATAAATCCAAGTCCCGAAAAGCCTTGTTACAGATGAGATTAAAACAGAAGTGAGGGCAATGATCAGGAATCGATACAATTACCTCACACTTCCCATCCAAGACACCAAAGGGAACGAAGCACAAACATAAAGCAACCTCACCATATTGAAAACGTCACAAGCCGAAAGCCAAACGGACAGTTACTCTCTCACAAGATGGCTAAATGGCTATGCAAAATAACATGATATTAGCACCGGCAAAACAATAAACGTAAATTACGCGGAATTCGTTTCACTGACGCGGTTTATTTTTTATGGTTTGTTTTTGAGTGTGTGTATCTGGGAAAGTATCTGTCTTTTTTCCGTTACTGATGTTTCCATTAGGGTCTAGCTGTTCAATGTTTGTGTTTCTTTCCCTTCGGTGTCTCTGAAGGGAGCTCTGGGTTAATTGTATCGATTCCTGATCATTGTCTTCACTTCCATGTTTTAAAAGAAACAATTCCAGGTTGAAGTGACTGTCCATAATATTACTGAATCATGGACGCCACTCAATGCTTGCATTTCTAAGTTCAGAACTTCAATTAAATAAGCAAATTCTTCCGATATGTCTGCATTTTTATTTAAATAAAAATCAAAAATGAGTCATTTGGATTTTTAACAACAAAGTAGAAGTAAAACAAAGATCAGGAATTGATACAATTAACTTACTCCACCCATAAAAGACACCAAAGGGAAAGAAATACAAATATTAAGCGACCAGACCATAATGGAAACCTAAACAAAGGAAGGCCATAAGGACAGTTACTTTCCCACAAAATGGCCATATGGCCACCCAAAACCAAAAGACACAAGTGATACACACAGTAAGTTACAAACAACAACATAAATAAATCGCCACAAAAGAGCAACCTTGGAACGGTCAGTGGAAGATTTCCACTGGGGGGGGGGGGGGGCTTAAATCGATTTTACGTGGCCACAATCCTCGCCCTTACTTCCGTCGCGATTAAGACAAATGATTTGTTCAGTCCGCATGAAGGCCTCCTAACTCATCAGTGCAACATCTCCGTGAACACAAAAATCAAAGAACCAAAGAGGTGAGACAACGGTGAGGACTCGACAACAAGAAACCACTGAAATGCTGGAGCAAAAGAAAACCAACAGTTAGACTCCGATGAGCCCGACCAGAGACAGAGCATCAGGCACCAACCAACATTATCTCTCTATTTTTCAATAAGCCTTTACGTTGGAGCCATCATAGAATCTGAGGCCTGACCCACCGGCGTGCAATTAAAGAGGGAAGCAAAGTTGACAACCGTGATTGGGTTAACTACCATGCATGCAGTCTGTCGTATAATATCCATGTTGTACCCAATCTTTTTATATCGAAGAATGATTTTACGAAATTGGGTGCTGAAGTCATTGCGGTTATATATTTTTCTGAATTTATATACTAAGTCACCATAAAATTCGGGTTCCGATAGACCTTGTTGCAGAAGAGATTTAAGTCCAATATTGAATTTTGAAATTAAAACAGAATGGCGTCTATAAAATTTTGATTTCTCCCGGACTTTCCGTAGACTTCATTGATAAGCTTTAGTCTTTAATTGTAGCTCTTCCTGGGCATCTACTTCTATATAAAGGATCTTACATGAATTTATTAAACGAGTTGAGGAAAAGGGATAAAATGCAAGGCTTTGACGAGCATTTTATCCCTTTTCCTCAACGAGTTTAATAAATTGTTGGCATAGAGGATCTTACATAAATGTTCATGTATTATTGAATTTATTAAACGAGTTGAGGAAAAGGGATGAAATGCGATGCGATGCATTTTATATCTTTTCCTCAACAAGTTTAATGAATGCAATAATACATGAGCACGAATGCAAGATTCTATTTATCATATGACATCTATGACGCATTTTATTCACGTTTGTTTACAAAAATACCAATATTCCGCCATTAGTAAATACGACGTCGTTAAGGACGGCGAACATGTAACGGTGCGGGACGTATCTACCTAATTTGCATATTTAATCCACAAGTGCATTATCGAAAATATTACATTGCGTTTTTACACTCTCAGACGCGACGTCATATGATTAATCTTTTTTGCAATATTTAATCACATGGTTTTTGATGGCAGTAAGACATGAAATAAATAATTAATAAACCCTACCTAACACAGAGAAAATTGTTTTTTTTGGGGTATATATTTTTTTTTCTTATTTCTGCTCCAATACATAGGTTGGAGATACTCAAGCGAGCACCTACAACCTATGGTTTGGATATAAATAATAATAATATCATTAATTTTCATGAAAATTTACCGTTTGTGGGGTATGAAAAAAAAGGCACTTTGCTGCACAAATGTGGTATCGAACTGTCAAAATTTTATACTCACCAATAAACAAACCAAAAACACATGCGTAGACAACTAACAATGGATAATTGTAGCACAGTGGACACAATGCTGTCGCCACTCCGCAGATTGTCAAAGCTGTATTATATAGGGCCAGCCGATTTACGCCCTTCCTATCCGCCATAAATCCAAACAAGACACGTCCAACAGTGTTTGATATTCCGACTATTGAGACCAGCCATTTGGCCATGCTCTCACTGATTCCCTCATCCACTGCTCGATCAGTCAGGAATATAAACGGCATATTAAATCCAATGCTCGTACAAAAATTGGAAACAACAAACATGAGAAATACTGCGTCCTTGAGCAATGAGAAATCACACATTTGTTTGACAGACAGATACACGCTGTCTGAAATCGTACAACAACATAGCTTAGTCTGTATGTCATTCTCAATGTTTTCGTGTAGTGATGTGATGCTTGTGATGTATAAGGCTGGGTGAGATCTGTGGATTGATATATTGAGAAAACTTCCACTCTGATACAATGAACCTGCAATGTAAAATGTACATTTTGACAGTTCCAATAAAACAACGTCCTACAGGTGCTGTTTTGGTATGCAAACGCACGCAACACAAATAAAACAAGAGGGCCCAGGGGCCCTGGTTCGCTCACCTGATCCAATGTATAACAAGTGGGCCCCGGGCAGGGTCAATTTTGGCCCCAGGGCTATAATTTGAACAATCTTGGTAGAGGTCCACAAGATGAAGCTTCATATCGAATATGAAAGACCTGGGCTTTCTGGTTTCAGAGAAGATTTTAAAGGTTTACCCTGCATATAGAAGTCTATGTAAAACAAGATTTTCCCTATATAAGTCTATGTTAAACCAAAGGGCTCCGGAGCAGGGGCATTTTTGGCCCCAGGGCTATAATTTGAACAATCTTGATAAAGGTCATCAAGACAAAGCTTCATAACAAATATCAAAGACCTAAGCCTTGTGTTTCAGAGAAGATGATTTTTAAAGATTTTCCCTATATAAGTCTATGTAAAACCAAAGGGCCACATGGCGGAGGCATTTGTGGTCTCAGGGCTATAATTTGAACAATCTTTATAGAGGTCCACTAGCTGAAGCTTCATAACAAATATCGAACACCTAAGCCTTGTGGTTTCAAAGAAGAAGATTTTTAAAGATTTTCCCTATATACGTCTATGTAAAACCAAAGGGCCCCGGAGCGGGGGCATTTTTGGCCCCAGGGCTATAATTTGAACAATCTTGGTAAAGGTCCACAAGATGAAGCTTCATACCAAATATCAAAGACCTGGGCCTTGCAGTTTCAGAGAAGGAGATTTTTCAAGATTTTCGCTATATAAGCCTATGTAAATCAAAAGGGCCCTGGTGCGGGGGCATTTTTGGCCCAAGCACTATAATTTGAATAATCTTGGTAGGGGTCCACTAGATGAAGCTTCATACCAAATATCAAAGACCTGGGCCTTGCTTTTTCTGAGAAGAAGATTTTTTAAGATTTTCCCTATATAAGCCCATTTAAAACCAAAGGGCCCCCGTGTGTGTGTGTGTGTGGGGGGGGGGGGTTAGCTCCAGCACTATAATCTGAACAATCTTGGTAGGGGTCCACTAGATGAAGCTTCATACCAAATATCAAAGACCTGGGCCTTGCGGTTTCAGAGAAGATGATTTTTAAAGATTTTCCCTATATAAGCCTATGTAAAACAAAAGGGCCCTGGTGCGGAGGCATTTTTGGCCCAAGCACTATAATTTGAACAATCTTGGTAGGGGTCCACTAGATGAAGCTTCATACCAAATATCAAAGACCTGGGCCTTGCGGTTTCAGAGAAGAAGATTTTTCAAGATTTTCCCTATATAAGCCAATGTAATCCAAAAGGGCCCCCGTGCGGGGGCATTTTTAGATCCAGCACTATAATTTGAACAATCCTGGTAGGGGTTCACTAGATAAAGCTTCATACTAAATATCAAAGACCTGGGCCTTGCGGTTTCAGAGAAGATGATTTTTAAAGATTTTCCCTATATAAGCCCATGTAAAACCAAAGGGCCCCCGTGCGGGGGCATTTTTGGCCCCAGCACTATAATTTGAACAATCTTGGTAGGGGTCCACTAGATGAAGCTTCGTACCAAATATCAAAGACCTGGGCCTTGGCGGTTTTAGAGAAGAAGATTTTTCAAGATTTTCCCTTTATAAGCCTGTGTAAAACCAAAGGGCCCCCGTGCGGGGGCATTTTTAGCTCCAGCATTATAATTTGAACAATCTTGGTAGGGGTCCACTAGATGAAGCTTCATACCAAATATCAAAGACCTGGGCCTTGCGGTTTCAGAGAAGAAGATTTTTTAAGTTTGCGGTGAAAAAAATCTATTTTTGGCTACTGTGACCTATATGTGCACCGGACCGGAACCATTTGAACAACTTTGAAAGGAGACCACCTAAGGATCATTCCTGTGAAGTTTGGTCAAAATACGATAAGTGGTTTAGGAGGAGATGTCGTTTGAAGAAAAGTTTACGGACGCACGCACGGACGCACGCACGCACGGACGCACGACGGACGACGGACAAAAAGTGATCCCAAAAGCTCACCTTGTCACTACGTGACAGGTGAGCTAAAAAACGAGTCTATTCAAAATGGCACCAAGAATAAAATTGCTCAGACAAAACACTATTTTTGTATTCTGACGTGTTCTCCAATTACATATCTTGCAAGTCTGAATTATTAAGTTACGCGAGTATTTTTAGGAGGGCATACAGTAAAGTGGTGTTGACATGACTCTGTTTCCGTTTAAAGTCAATGTACAACTTCGGATGTGAATAAAATAATTATCTTCATCAAAAAGTATTTCGACGTTCCATACAATAACTACATACTGCTCGTTTTGTAGCGATAATACTAAAGACTGCAATTTGCTCTGAAGGTAATTAACACGTTTTTTATTCAATTCTACAAAATCAAGAAGTAAAAAAAGAATAAAGTGTTCTTGCTTAGAACATTGTGTTTGAACAGCTTTGTAACCACAGAGGACCATCAAGCACACATCGAAAATACAGTCGAACTTCAATGGCTCGAACATCTCTGGGACCATGAAAATCTGTTCGAGACAGGGGTAGTTCGAGCCAATGAGGGCCAATGCCAGGAGGTATTACGACATACTTTAGGACATCTTTTTCTGTGTTCTATAAGGAAAAATGTATGCTGTGTGTACTCTTTAGAATCGCCTCATCGAGGCGATTCTAATGAGTACACACAGCATACATTTACAAGATAAAAGGCGAAACTATCTTAATTTTTACCCTCCCTATTTCTTATGTACAGCAATTCCCTAGGGACTCAAGAGCGGGTTCGACTCAACCATGGTAAACGAGCCATCGGTGTTCGAGCCATCGAGGTTCTACTGTAATTGTCAGATGACGTATAAAAAATCAGGTTAACGTGTCCTTGCAAAGAACACCACTCTAAACCCAAGTTCATGCAAAGAAAGTGAGGTTTACGGTCCCATTAATAATTTTCCTTATTTTTGATCAAAAACGTAGATTGTGGATACTCTAAAGTAGAAGTAAAACAAAGATCAGGAATTGATACAATTAACTTACTCCATCCATAAAAGACACCAAAGGGAAAGAAATACAAACATTAAGCGACCAGACCATAATGGAAACCTAAACAAAGGAAGGCCATACGGACAGTTACTTTCCCACAAAATGGCCATATGGCCATCCAAAATTAAAAGACACAAGTGATAGACACAGTAAGTAACAAACAACAACATAAATAAATCGCCACAGAAGTGCCGCCTTGGAACGGTCAGTGGAAGATTTCCACTGCGGGGCTTAAATCGATTTTACGTGGCCACAATCCTCGCCCTTACTTCCGTCGCGATTTAGACAAATAATTTGTTCAGTCCGCATGAAGGCCTCCTTACTCATCAGTGCAACATCTCCGTGAACACAGAAATCAAAGAACCACAGAGGTGAGACAACGGTGAGGACTCGACAGCAAGAAACCACTGAAATGCTGGAGCAAAAGAAAACCAACAGTTAGACTCCGATGAGCCCGACCAGAGACAGAGCATCAGGTAGAACGCCTCGTTCAAACTCCTAAAAAGCACTTTCAATCTATTTGGACTAGAAATACGAGAAATAACGAACAATTTTAATCTGACAAATGCTAGTTCTACAGAAATGATTACATCATTATAGCACACAGGGGCCAGTTGTTCAAAACTAACGACGCGGTTAGCTAACGTACCGTAAAAATTTTGATCATTCAATACGGTGTAGATACTAACTTTTTTTTCAGAAAAATTAACAAATTTTTAGATGTTGTTCTTGCTAGAATGGTTACCGATTTGACCACTAAAGAGCTCGTTAAGCTGACGAGGCTTTGAACAACTGGACCAGATGTGTTATCGCACAGAGGATACTTGATCCACGAGTGAAAATACTCTTTTAAATAAAAATTAATCATATACTGAAAAAAATCATTTTTTCTGTTTCTTTCCTGCTTTAAATTGTAATTTGTAACGCAATCTCAAAGCGGCAGCCAAAATCACAGAGAAAAACCTTTTTCCAAGGCGTAATTGCCTTGGAAAAAGTGGATGTAATCACAGGCACTTGAAGTTTGGTCCAGCATAACGTATTGAAAATGTCCAAATATAAAGACACTGCAGGAATTTCAAAGAAATTGCAAGGTATGAAACGACCGTTTCCGAGCCATACCGACTCTGACTTCCGCACCGCCGCAGCGAATGTTGCACGGCAACGTCATGAACTCAGAATATTCGATGTAAACTTGACATAAAATTAAAATGGAGGACTGTCATGCAGAAACGCTTAGAACTAGCGTTGATGAGAAAATACCTGCGTGTCTCTGCACGTTGTGTGATGGGAAACAACTTTTTATACGCTGATACCAGAATACAAGGTGACCTTTTCCAGGTTTTGACTCGTTGAGGTGGTTTATCTAACGGCAAAATGTCTTGAAGCACCTTGCAATTTATCCGGCCATATTGAATGACAGTTTAGTTTTAAGGTTGAACGTCCCCATCAACACTGTATAGGTCATTTTGGAGGCGCTGCTTCCAGGTTTGTGGGATTTTTACACGACATTGAGATGATTTGACATTGAGATGACATCACAAGCCCTGTCGCCCAATGAAACCAATAGGGTTTATAAGCATGAACGGTCCGACTGGCACCGCATTTCCTGGGCAGGCTTAGATCCTCTAAGTGGTTTACCAGTACTCACATCCGGTCGTTTCAGCTGTGTGTGGAAGCATCACGCAGCCCAATCTATGTCTTCAAGCCAGGATGGGCGGGGCCATATACTGACTGACTGATGGTAATAAACCTTTCCCGCGGTTCGTTATGTATAGGGGAAAGAATCGTCTTTTCATAATGTACAAATGGGTGTAAATACTTTTGGCACGTGATATCGAGGTTGTGCCTCGTGTAATATTCAAAGGAAGTAATCAGTTCTAGTGAGCTCACAGAGCGATACACATCAGCTTTAAGCAGATAAAAGGTTGTTTGATAGTTAAACTTTGCCCTGGCATAAAAAATCCAAACGGAGTTATGGAGCTTATTTACGGAGTCTAACTGTTGGTTTTCTTTTGCGGTTTCTTGCTGTCGAGTCCTCACCGTTGTCTCACCTCTGTGGTTCTTTGATTATTTGTGTTCATGGAGATGTTGCACTGATGAGTTAGGAGGCCTTCATGCGGACTGAACAAATTATTTGTCTAAATCGCAACGGAAGTAAGGGCGAGGATTGTGGCCACGTAAAATCGATTTAAGCCCCCCCCCCCCCCCCCCCCTCACTCCCCCCAGTGGAAATCTTTCCACTGACCGTTCCGAGGCGGTTCTTCTGTGGCGATTTATTTATGATGTTGTTTGTTATTTACTGTGTGTATCTCTTGTGAATTTTTATTTTGGGTGGCCATACGGCCATTTTGTGGGAAAGTAACTGTCCTTATGGCCTTCCTTTGTTTAGGTTTCCATTATGGTCTGGTCGCTAAATGTTTGTGTTTCTTTCCTTTTGGTGTCTTTGATGGGTGGAGTAAGTAAATTGTATCGATTCCTGATCTTTGTTTTACTTCTACTTTGTTTGAACTGCTTGAGTCATATATTAGAAATAGACTCGCTTTTCTGTCAGGTAAGGTCCGATACCTGCCCCTGAGGCCGTTAACATTGATAGACATCGGATACACGTTTTTTCTTGCACACTAGACAAGGAAATCCGTGATTTTACCCTTGGATAGAAATTTATGTTCTGACCCTGGTGTTCCGACCCCAAATCGAATATAATCGCATGTTTGATAAATGCACTGGTTGATTACAACCTCATGTGCGGCGTCGTCGTGCGTGACGTCACTAAACATTCCTGTTGTGTCATCACAAAATGGTGGACGTCGGTAACCGAAGTGACAGCAGCATTAAAAATTCGCAATAGAAATGGAAGGTATGCAAGAAAAAGAATCCAATATGGGTGTGAGGGGTGGATAGAAAAATCCGTCCCTCGGGATCCCTGTCCGGCATCACTCGGCAAGCCTCGTGATGCCTGACAGTGTCCCTCGGGACGGATTTTTTCCATCCACCCCTCACACCCATATAAGATTCTTATAGTCCCAAAGGGTTTTTCGTGGGCCACAGCTGGTGTCATATGACTTTAAATGAACAGTTAAAGAACATAACAGTAAAAACCATTCAATAAAGAACGCCTTATGTCACAAACCATTGAAATCTTAGCAAGCAAAGCTCGCAAATTGCAAATGTTATTATCAAGTAATTTCGTATTGGCCCAGTTACAGGTCCGAGGTCTGCTGTATTGGCACGAGGCCGAAGGCCGAGGCCAATACAGCTGACCGAGGACCTGTAACTGGGCCAATACGAAATTACTTGATTAATGATAATTTTATTAATTTATGCAATTAAAAACATGATTTATGATTTTCGAATATTGGTTGACCTTGTGTAATATAGGATAATCAATTAATAAAGAACGCCTAATGTCACAAACCATTGAAATCTTAGCAAGCAAAGCTCGCAAGTTGCAAAGTATGCAACGTATGAACAGGTGTTTTGTTATTTATCAGTCACACCCTATATTAATTGCATTGTAGCACACTGACCTGATAAACATACACTATCTCGGGGCAAGTGAGCTTTATCAGGTCAACGTGACATTGCACTTCTTAGAACTGGACTGATGGACAAAATGGCAAAAATGTAAGTGTATAATGGGATGAAATAATACAAGAGGGCCCACAGGGCCCTGGTTCGCTCACCTGTCTGTCACTGTCTCGAGTACATTCTATTTTTAGCTATGGTGGCCATCAGCAGTGATTTTAGCTTATTTGGTATGGAGTAACCTAGGTAACATTCCTGTGAAGTTTGAATCAAATTGGCCTTAGGGTTTAGGAGGGGTTCACGTTTGAATCAGATTTACAATATTTTTCTATTTTTAGCTCCGGTGGCCATTTTTTTCATCAGAGCGGGATTGTTTTAGCCTTTTTGGTAGAGGGTCATCTAAGCAACATTACTTCAAAGTTTGAATGAAATTGGCCCAAGAGTACAGTAGGAATTGTCATTTGAAGATTTTTTTTTTATTTTTAGCTCTGGCAGCCATCTTGTTCATTGGAGTGGAATATGGTTTAACTATTTTGGTAGGGAGTCACCTAGGCAACATTCCTGTGAAGTTTAAAATCCAATTGGCCCAAAGGTTTAGAAGGAGTTCGCATTTGAAGCAAATTCACAATGTTTTTTCTATTTTTAGCTCTTGTGACCATTTGTTAATCGTTATGCTATTTTCCTAGAGGGTCATCTACACAACATTCCAATGAAGTTTAGAAGCCTTCATGGTACTGTGGTCATGTTACTTGCCTTGTAAACCAGGGGCAGCAGTATCGATCCCAAGCTTCTCCAGACTTTCAGATTGGTTTTTAAACAGAGGTCCCATCACTGTATGACCTTAGCTTACGGTGAGACTTCAACTCAAACACTCACTCCTATGAAGGAACCTTTATGCCAAATATGAAGGCTGTATCTTAAATGCTCCCAAAGGTATGACAAAGTAGGTCAAAGGTCAAGGTCATGGCTAAAAAAATTGAATGATTGGGAAAACTTTGTCACAGGGAACATACATGCCAAATATGAAGGCTCTATCTCATATGGTTCAAAAGTTATGATAAAGTAGGTCACAGGTCAAAGTCACAGGTCAAATCTTTATATGAGTGGGAAGCCCTTGTCACAAGGAACCTAAATGCCAAATATGAAGGCTCTATCTCAAACAGTTCAAAAGTTATGACAAAATAACCTAATGATCTACTTTTTGATTTGACATGACCCATATTCGAACTGAACTGAGATATTGTCCAGATGATCATTCTGAGCAAGTTTTATGATGAATTGTCAAAACTGTGGCCTCTAAGAGTGTTCAAAACTTTTTCTATGATTTGACCTGCTGACCTACTTTTTGACCCGATATGACCCATATTCAAACTTGACCCAGATATTGTCAAGATGATCATTCTGAGCAAGTTTGATGATGATCGGACCAAAACTGGGGTCTCTAGTGTGTACACAAGGTTTTTCAGCAATCTGACCTACTGACCTACTTACTGGCCAGATATGACCCACATTCAAAATTATCTGAGATATTGTCAAATGATCATTTTTAGCAAGTTTGATGATGATCAGACCAAAACTGTGGCCTCTAGTGTGTTCAGATGGTTTTTCTATGATTTTATCTACTGACCTACTTATTGGACCGACATGACCAATATTTGAACATGACTCAGATATTGTCAAGATGATCATTCTGGGCATGTTTGATGATGATCGGACCTAATCTGTGGCCTCTAGTGTGTTCACAAGGTTTGTCTATGATTTGACCTACTGACCTACTTCTTGATCTGAAATGACCCATATTCAAACATGACCAAGATATTGTCAAGACTATCATTCCGAGCAAGTTTGATGATGATTGGACCAAAAATGTGGCCTCTAGTGTGTTCACAAGGTTTTTCTCTTATTTGACCTACTGACCTACTTTTTGACCTGCCATGACCCATATTCGAAGGTGACCAAAATATTATCAAGATGATCATTCTGAGCAAGTTTGATGATGATTGGACCAAAACTGTGGCCTCGTGTGTTCACAAGGTTTTTCTATTATTTGACCTACTGACCTACTTTTTGAACCAACATGACTCATATTCGAATGTGACTATGATATTATCAAGATGATCATTCTGAGCAAGTTTGATGATGATTGGACATAAATTGTGGCCTCTAGTGTGTTCAGAAGGTTTTTCTATGATTTGACCTAATGACCTACTTTTTGACCCGACAACACCTATATTCGAACTTGACTGAGATATTGTCAAGATGATTATTCTGGGCTAGTTTGATGATGAGCGGACCAAAACTGTGGCCTCTAGTGTCTTCACAAGGTTTTTTCCTGATTTGACCTACTGACCTACTTTTTGACCCAACATGACCCATATTCGATCTTGACCAAGATATTTTGTGGTGGTACAAAATGTGTGCAAGTTAAGTTAAAATAAAATCATAAATGAAACAGCTATCATGCAGACAAGACCAAAATAGACAATTTTTGCCCTTTCAGGGGCCGTAACTCCGTAACACATAATGGGGTATGGCTGGTTCAAGGAAGGAACCCAGATCCCAAGGTGGTACAAGTTGTGTGCAAGTCTGGTTAAAATCAAATCATAAATGAAGATGCTTTTGTGCGGACAAGACCAAAATAGGCAATTTTTGCCCTTTCAGGGGCCGTAACTCCAAAGCACATGATGGGATATGGCTGATTCAAGAAAGGAACCCAGATCCCATGGTGGTACAAGTTGTGTGCAAGTCTGATTAAAATCCAATCATAAATGAAGATGCTATCGTGTGGACAAGACCAAAATAGGCAATTTTTGCCCTTTCAGGGGCCGTAACTCCGAAGCACATGATGGGATATGGCTGATTCAAGAAAGGAACCCAGATCTCATGGGGGTACAAGTTGTGTGCAAGTCTGGTTAAAATCAAATCATAAATGAAGATGCTATCGTGCGGATAAGACCAAAATAGGCAATTTTTGCCCTTTCAGGGGCCGTAACTCAGTAACACATGATGGGATATGGCTGGTTCAAGAAAGGAACCTAGATCTCATGGGGGTACAAGTTGTGTGCAAGTCTGGTTAAAATCAAATCATTAATGAAGATGCTATCGTGCGGACAAGCCAAAATAGGCAATTTTTGCCCTTTCAGGGGCCATAACTCTGTAGCACATGATGGGGTATGGCTGGTTCAAGAAAGGAACCCAGATCACATGGTGGTACAAGTTGTGTGCAAGTCTGGTTAAAATCAAATCATAAATGAAGATGCTATCCTGCGGACAAGACCAAAATTGGCAATTTTTGCCCTTTCAGGGGCCATAACTCAGTAACACATGATGGGATATGGCTGGTTCAAGAAAGGAACCTAGATCTCATGGGGGTTCAAGTTGTGTGCAAGTCTGGTTAAAATCAAATCATAAATGAAGATGCTATCGTGCGGACAACAAATTGTTTACGGACGCACGCACGGACGCACGCACGCACGGACGACGGACGACGGACAAAATGTGATCACAAAAGCTCACCTTGTCACTACGTGACAGGTGAGCTAAAAAAGAATACCAGAACCGTGCAAGCCTCGCGATTCTACAAGCGTTTTCGAAGCCTTGCCTGATAAACTTGATATCAAAAGACACGAACCTGGTATTCTCTATTTATCAGTCACCGCCTATATTAATTGCATTGCAGCACGTTGACCTGATAAACATCTGCTATCTCAGGACAAGTGAGCTTTATCAGGTCAACGTGACATTGCACTTCTTAGAACTGGCAAAACTGAAAAAATTGGCAAAAATGTAAGTGTATATCGGGATAAACTGATAAATAGAATACCAGATTCGTGTCCTTTGATATCAAGTTTATCAGGTTCGGCTTCGAGAAAGCATGTAGAATCGCTCGGCAAGCCTCGCGATTCTACAAGCGTTCTCGAAGCCTTGCCTGATAAACTTGATATCAAAAGACACGAACCTGGTATTCTCTATTTACTGAGCAGCATATAAAATGGTATAGACAAGACTGTGATAATGCACTTTATCATACATTTAGTATAAAATACACAGATTTTGAATATGCGATACGAACGTGACACTAATGCACGTATCACGCTTGCACGTGCTGCCATATCGCATGGCCTTTATCATACCCCAAAAAGCCATATCACAACCCTTTATCGCACCCCTAAGCGTTTATCATACCTCTGACGTCACCCTATTCGGAACACGCGGCGTTCTTCCTTTTGCGGCAGTTCGCATTTGTTGTTCAGGACGCCATTTGCAATTTGCAATATTTTCGTCTGTTCAAACAGTTTGGATGAGTCTTTGCTGACTTTTTTTTGCAAACAGTGTGGACCCAGATCAGACTGCTCCTCTAGGAGCAGTCTGATCTTGGTCCACATTGTTTGCCTGTATGCAGAAATAGTTTTGAAAAGTTTGCCAAAAAAAATCAGCAGACGACATAATTAATACAATTTATTTTGATCATTTTTTTTAAAAGTGAAATGTATGATAAATAGATTATGATATGACAATTTTCATATCATAACCCATATCAGCCCTCGACCCATATCAGCCCTCGGGCCTTCGGCCCTCGGGCTGATATGGGTCTCGGGCTGATATGGGGTATGGTATGAAAAATGCCATATGATAATCTCTATATAATGTGCCAAACTTTGGCAAATGGGGATGAAGCAGAGAGACAGTGAAACGCGAGAAAGGAGAGCTAAAGCTTCTACGAAATGGCTTAGTGTCACTTTTTATAAAATTCTAATTGAATTGAATTGATTTTGAAACTTATGAATTACTTATGGACAAAACTTCAAGCTCCTGTGGTCTAATATTGGTTGTAAACTAAACGCACCCGGAAAACAGCTTGGTAATACTATGTAACTTTATCAAATGGTTCTCTTGAAATTTGCATTTAAATAATATCCGCTGTTGCTAAGCTTGTCCGGCGTCGCGTGCATTATTTTTGTTGCGCAGATGCTAAAACTGACGTCATCAACTTCTGAATGACGTAAAACGTGTGTTACGTAATTTCTGGCACCCATTTATAACGTTCAGGTAACTGACATGTAACAAACATAAAGTATATGTTATTTTTTCGATGATACGTTAAATTCACAAACACGGTGAAAATAAAAATCGTATTTTGAAACAGTGACAATATCGATTTCGATTTCACTGAGAAATCTCTATATTGCATTGAAAAGCATGTAAGAAAATAGTATATTAAGTAAAAGCATATTACCAGGAGTACGTTGATAATGACTGTGTGTATGACGCGGAGGCTCAGCTGATGACAATCGCTGAAATTGTGGAGGTTTGGGTTCCAAAGCCAGTGGAGAAATAGGCACTGGCCTGTTTCGTTTTGACTGCCATTTATTAAGCGCCCCATCACTACTGAATAATGCCCCTTGTGTCTTTTCTGTAATGTTTAATTTTGGTTTAACAACAGCATTTTCCTTCAAGTCATTCGTGGGTATATCTCCAGGACCTGTAGATATAGTTCCATTGACTATTACTTCACTATTTTCTCTAGTGTCATTTGTGACAAAAAGTTCCATTTCAATGGCGTCTTTCAGTGATTTCATTGCACTTTCTTTAGACTTATTATCATCTTTATGCTTGAGTGGTTTCTTTTTAAGAGGTCTAAATAAGGCACCACAAAGAACACAGTTTAATATGATCCCTGCCTCGATTAATATGGCCCCTCGCCAACCATACGAGTCTATTAAGTATTTTGAGAATGGATTAAAGATGAAAGCCCCTAGACCAGAACCGCATACTGCAAGACCGGTAGCAAAGGCACGTCTTTCTTCAAAATAATATCCGACGCTGACAATAGCTGGGAGGTAGATAAGCCCAAAGCCAAGCCCTGAAATTAGAAATCAAACATTGGCAGTTTCATCATTTTAACCAGTTCATGAGATGAACACCATGTAGAACCCCATATTAGAATAACACAGCGCGCCTATATAGGCAATGCAAAATAAATGTGTTTTATTCTGCAACAAATCACAGCTCGGAAGAGCGTGACGTGTGACGTCATTAAAAACTGCAAATTTATGACGTCACTAGTCGATTTACTTGACGTTAGACGATGTAACGTCATTTTATCGCATCGAAATCGTTAGAAAAGATATAAATGCATGTGTTTCAGTCGATAATTTTAGCGGGATTTCTTCTAAAAATGGCGAAAAGTTGTGAGATTTTGAAGGAAACAACAACATTATTGCCGATTTTCAGCGTGTTAGAATCGAAATAGATCAGCTCTAGCCAGTGATTTGTTGGGTAATAAATCACAAGTTGTCGGTCAGTTGTAAGTAGACAAATCACAAGCGCTACGCGCTCGTGATTTGTCTACTTTAAAACTGACCTCCAAACTGTGATTTATTACACAACAAATCACAGTTAGAGCTGATCTGATTATACACAGGACTCTCGTTATAACGGCAGTATTTGTTCTCTATTACTTTAACGTTATCACGAAAACATGCCTTTAAAATTTTGACCCCCTTGAATCCCTTTTTTAACTAGTAAAACTAAGGTTTACAGGGGTAACCGTTTTTCTTATTTCTACTCTAAAATATGGACTTTGGGTACTCGTTATAAACGCCTCGATGAGGCGGTTCTGACATACTTACAGTCTATATTTTGGGCAGAAATAAGAAAAATATCATAGTTTCTCATCTTTTTTTCGGTAGTAAAATTTATAATGTATTTGTATAGGCGTGTTTTCGTAATGAAAAATAATTTCCTGCAAAAATCTCAATAACGAGTTGTATAATAGGTAATAAATGGCATTTTCCCCTCAGTTATTCCAAGAAACGAATATTGTGGATATTTGTTAGAATCGCCTCGCCGAGGCGATTCTAACAAAAATATCCACAACATTTGTTTCTTGGCGTAATAAATAACTACAATATTCTTGAATATCTCAATTAATCGTCTCATCTTGACATTACGAAAACACGCCTATACAAATACATTGCCACTTTTATCGCCGAAAAAATGAAGATTTTAAGACGAAAAATTACGATATTTTTCTTATTTCTGCTCAAAATATAGATTGTTGGTACTCGTTAGAACCACCTCATCGAGGCGGTTCTAACGAGTACCCACAATCTATATTTTAGAGCAGAAATAAGAAAAATAAGGTTTACCCTTGCAAACCCCAGTTTTACTATATAAAAGTGGGGTTCGAGGGGATCAAAATTATATAGGTGTGTTTTCGAAATGGTTAAGGTTTAGCTCCATTGAAATTGTTGTTATAACATGTTTGCTATAGACCATTAACGTCTTGTCAACGATATGTTACACCTTGTAGGCATTACATGCATTTTGTTAACGGGCGTACTGTTTTGTTGAATCACTAAGTCTTTCTGTACAGTTTCAGTGACTTGAGATGGTTCTGTTCTTTGACGCTTGTTTTTACCGAATATTTTTTTATGTCTGTTTGTTTTTTGTTAAGGTTTAACGTCCCCGTCAACACTATATAGGTCATTTTTGAGACGTTGCTTCTAATTTTGTGGGACTTAAAAATTACCCGACATTGGTATTAAATGACATCCCATGTCCTGTGGTCCAATGAAACCAATAGGGTTTATAAGCATGGACGGTCCGACTCGCACCGCTTTGCCAGGTCAGGCTTAGATCCTCTAAGCGATTTACCAGTACTTGTGGGCGGTCGGTTTCAGCTCTGCGTGGAAGCATCATACAACCCATCTATTTCTTCAAGCGCCGATGGGCTGTAAAAAGTGTTACCTGTATAATTGATCAGGATTTGCCTCATGTGCTGGGTTTAACAAAACGGTGTAGACCCTGATTAGACGCCGCGGAACGCGGCGTCTGATCAGGGTCTACAATGTTTGCTTACCGTACAGGAATTTAACGCTTATCTTGTTGAATAATTTAACTTCATCATATCAACCAACCACGACAATTGCTATAATGATTCATTCAAAATCGGAAACTGAATGACAAACCGTGTAGATCCTGATCAGATGGCTCCCTGGTCCAATTGCTTAAAGCCATCCGATATGGATCTACACTGTTTGTAACGGTAGGGGTCATCGCATTCAGCGGGTTAAGGCTAAAAAAGGAGGCTACGTCCCTGTCAGTACCATTTTCCAAGCCTACACTCAGAGACAATCGACCGACCAGTGTTGTGAGTGCTTTGATTTTAATGATTAAAAAATGAATGATGCAATGTATGCAATGTTTGCATTTACTGAATGCCTAAAGGCTGATCGTATGAAATTTCACAAACCAAGTATAATTGAACAAACATTTTATTCATGCATGACAAGTTTGCGCATGAACGATGAATTGATGGCACAACGCATCCAAGTGAAGTTTCAAACGCCTTTCAGTAATAATACAGTAAAATTACTATATTAAGACCACCATTGGGACTGTTCTAAAGTGGTCTTTAAGACCACTTTTGAACAGTCCCAAAGATGGTCTCTGACTGGAGGACACTGTTTGCTGAAAACACAAAGGATGAATAACTGAAACTTTCTAAATAAGCTTTTTATAGCAGAATAAGTCTCAATTTTTGGTGGTCTTAATGGCGGAATTCTACTCTATATTGGCCGGCCTCGGTGGCTCAGTCGGATGCGCGTCTGACTGGTGATCAGGAGGACGCGGGTTCGACTCCCGCCGGGGTCGGCAACATTCTTTATGAAATCTTTTCTGCGGTCATTCTCTCCCTTCCGCTTGATTCAAGAAGGGCAGTTGTCAGTTTCTGGCGAAAGAATGTGCACTGAACTGGTTAACCGCTTACGTATAGGCCTGCCAAGGAAAGTGTGGATAGGTAAACTGACCGGCTCAAAAATGACCTAAATAGTGTTGACTGGGCCGTTAAACTCAAAACAAACAATACTCTATATTGATTTTCTAGCCGAATGCTTTTACTAAATATTTGTTTCCATCAGCTTTTTGGAGTCGCTTGTTTAGTTTTTGTTTGTTTTATTTGAGGTTTAACGTCCCCGTCAACATTTTTAGGTCATTGTGGAGACGTTGCTTCAAATTTTGTGGGACTTTTACCCGACATTGAGATGAAATGACATCTCAGTCCCTGCCGCCCAATGAAACCAATAGGGTTTATAAGCATGGACGGGCCGACTCGCAGCAATTTTCCTGGGCAGAATAGGCGTTCTAAGCAGGTTATCAGTACTCATGTGCAGTCGGTATCAGCTCTGCATGGAAGCATCGTGCAGCACGATCAATTTCTCCAAGCCCCCGATTGTTTAGTAATCAATATATTGTTTAGTAATCGACCCAAAATTATATATGAAAGCAAAGTTACATGTGTGTTGCTGATGTTGAAAGGGCCTAAAACCAAACTTCCCCAAAACTGCATGATTACTGACTGTAGGAAAAGTAGATCCTAAAATATATCACGAAAACACGCCTACGAGTATTCAATTCTGATCCCTTTCAACCCCACTTTTAAAAAGTAAAATTGGGGTTTACAGGGGTAAACCTTCTTATTTCTTATTTCTATTCTGAAATATAGATTGTGGGTACTTGTTATAACCGCCTCAATGAGGCGATTCAAACGTGTACCCAAAATCTATATTTTGAGCAGAAATAAGAAAAATATCACAATTTTTCATTTGAAAAATCTCTTTTTTTCTTTTTTTTTGGGGGGGGGGGGGGGGTAAACATTACAATGTATTTGTATAGGCGTGTTTTCGTAATGATGAAAACTGCAGTTTTGTCATAAGGATAATACAGCCCTGTAGTGTAATGTTTCCTACTATGGTTGTTCTCGTCATTACGATAATTCACCTACAGGTGCGACATGGAGCACTTTTCACATCTCAAAAATGGCTACTAATTAATTAAATTAATTGATCAATGGATGGCGTGCATCGACAAGGGTGACTTAGTAGGTACAGTGTTCCTTGATTTTAGGAAGGCGTTTGATTTAGTCGACCACTCTATTCTAGTTCACAAACTAGCATTATATAAATGCAACAAAATATCTCTTAAACTACTTTCGTCATATTTACATAGCCGTCAACAAGTTGTGGTGAGCGATGAAGGCCCATCTAAATCCACAACTGTTAAATCTGGGGTGCCTCAAGGCTCCATTCTAGGACCAACCCTATTCCTTATTTTTATAAACGATCTCCCCCTCCATATAGATTACTGCCACACTGATATCTTTGCAGATGATACGACCTTCCATATTAATGGACTTTCAAAAATTGAAATTGAACACAAGTTAAAGCATGATGGTGAAAACTCACAAATATGGGCAAGGCAACACAACATGCAAATCAACTTTGACAAAACAACCTGTATGGCGATTGGCACAAGACATAAAACTCAAGATGCGTCTGAATTATCCATTTTTATCAATAACACTAAGATCAAGCAAGTTGATAAGCAAAAACTTTTAGGTCTCATCATCGATGAAAATCTATTGTGGACAGCACATATAGACTATATTTGTGCCAACATCTCTACTAAAATTTCACTGCTGCGACAGTTGTCCTTATACATACCGGCTGACATACAAAGAATTTTTTATCAAGGTTATATCTTACCTTTGATTGACTATGGTTCAAATACTTGGGGATCAACTTCACAACACAACATTGAACGTCTGGTTAAATTGCAGAAACGTGCTGCGCGCATTATTCTAAACGCTGATATTAACACTCCTTCTGCTCAAATGTTCAGTGAGTTGAAATGGTCATCTGTCCCTAAACGCCACATGTACAATAAGGCAGTACTGACTTACAAAGCCTTAAACGGTCTAACACCGGAATACATTTCTGATTTGCTAAAACCAATATCAGAAACACATAACAGAAATTTACGGTCGACAACAAATGGCTCCTTATCAGTTCCTAGGTCTAGAACATCCCTCTTTGACAGATCATTTTCAAGTTCTGCACCAAAGTTATGGAATACTCTCCCAAAAGATATCAGATCAGCGACTTCACTTGAAAGTTTTAAAGGGCTAGTGAAGCATCATTTCTTGTCATAAAAACTGGTATCTTTGTTTGTGGACTGTGTCTGTTTTGTAAGGCAATGGCCCTGCGATCGCGTAGCGTCCGAGCGGCTTTATGTTGGCGTCGATGCAACGTCATGACGTTGATTCTACGCTGATGTGAACTTGCTTGGGTGTTGTGTGCACGCTGGTAAATGACGATATTTCTTATGGCAGTATTTATGAGGTCATGGGGAGCGCACGCCTGTTTGTGTACACTAAAAACTATATCGTCTGGGACTGGCCAATTTCAGATGGAAATAATAAGTATTTTCCATGTTTCTGTGCGGGGCATGGGTTGTGGGCACCCGTGGAATCTGCCTCGGCGAGGCGGCTCTAACGGTGCCCCTGGCCTGTGTTTTGGGCGGAGATGTGGCGAATAAATACCCCTTCACCGGTTTTACTGTATAGGATGCCGGTTTCGAGGGGGAGGTCAACATAGTAGTGCGCTTTCGTGGATTTTGTAAGGTGCGTAAGCATAATGTCTTAATCAAATTTTACTTCTCTTAAAAATTAGATCTACATTAATTTTAGACTCGTTCCTTGTGATAATTGTTAATTTGTGATTTTATGCCCTCATAACCCGTTTATTTAAATTACCATACTAGATCAGTTTTAGACCAGGATGCTATTTTACAGACTGAAACTAGTTCTATTTTAGGTTATATGTGTTGATGTTTTAATATTGTTTTGTATATTTGTATATATGTTTGTAGAGGGCTGCAAGGAAGACTAGCTAGTATAGCTAAGAGCATTACCCTCTTTAAATAAAGTATAAATAAATAAAAATAAATACTAATCTGATGAAAATTCGTGACATTTTTCTGATACATGCTCAAAACTTAGGTTGTGGGTGCTCGTTAGAAAATGAGGCGGTTCTAACGAGTACCCACAACCTATGCCTTGGAAGAGAATTAAGAAAAATAATGTTTACCCCCATAATCCCCAGTCGGGTTTAGTAGTGGGGGGGGGGGGGGGCTTTATTTCACGAACTTGTTCACGTGATGTGAAAAAAAATGATATAGCTGTATTTTGTTTTTAGATCTGCCCCGAACATAAGATTGTGGATGCTCAGTAGAATTGCCTCATTGAGGCGGTACCAACGAGTACCCACAATCCATGTTTTTCAGCAAGAATAGTGAAAATGATGTATATCCATGTAAACCACACTTATCTCAATTTTAAACAAGGCAACGCAAGCGTAGCATCCCCTCGCAACTGTATACCATTAATCAATATGAAGGTTTGAAGCTGCTACAATGATAGCTGTGTATTCTATCCTGTTCATAAGGTTTTTGAGGTCAAGTCCATTGTGACCATGATTTCTTGCACACAAGACAAGGAAATCCGTGATTTTACCCTGGGATAGAAATTTATGTTCTGACCCTGGTGTTCCGACCCAGGCAACTAACATAAGTACGCTTCAATTCTATTCAACTGCCGGAACTACTGCCGCACTACTTTTATTTTGTAAACAATATACATGTGCGAGCTGTCAAAACTAACCGGAGGTGTTGTGCAAGAAAAAGAATCCAATATGGGGTTCTGTTGTAGATGGGCGTTTCCAACCCTCGGGATGACCATGCTGAGCGGAACCTCGGCGTAGCCTCGGTTCCGCTCAGCACGGTCATCCCTCGGGTTGGAAACGCTCATCTACAACAGAACCCCATATCAGATTCTTATATTCTGACCCCTGACCTTGAAAGTCAATAGGGTTCATCGTCTCTCCATGGGAAACATTATGGAAGGGTTACCTTGTACCAAGTTTGACTAAAATTAATCAATTCATGAATAAGATAGACTGCAGACTTGGTCCAAAATTTTCTTTTTTTTTTTTTTTTTTTTTTTGTTGTTGTTTTTTTTTTTTTTTTTTTTTTGGGGGGGGGGGCTGTGACCTTGAAAAAAAGGTCAAGGTCACCAAAATCTAACCAAATCTGCGGTATATAACAATGATATATTGTACCAAGTTTGACTAAATAGGGTTTATAAGCATGGACGGTCCGACTCGCACCGCTTTGCCTGGGCAGGCCTAGATCCTCTAAGCGGTTTACCAGTACTCGTGTGCGGTCGGTTTCAGCACTGCGTGGAAGCATCATGCAGCCCATCTTCTTCTTCAAGCCCAGATGGACGGCAGCCGTCTCTGGAGCTGTATCAATAAAATATATATTAAGCGAAAATAAATATAGAAGCTGCAGAACTTGAGCACAGTTCAATATTTAATGAACACAACTACGGTAGTGTTCGTTATTGAAACTGGAAATCTGCTTTAAATTAGTTGTTAGTTTATTCACTTTTATTGCACATGAACATTTCTTATCACGTTTACGAGCCCGTGAAATGATTAACCCTTTAAACCTTACTTTATATGGAGAAAAGTGGGGTTCAGAGGGCTACAATTTGTTTCCATGCTCAAAAATATAGAGTGTGGGTACTAAAGAGCACCCACAGTCTATGTTTGTTGTAGAAATAATAATCGCGTCGCGTAATTCCTTTCATGTCTCGAGGTTTTGTTCATCACGAAAACACGCCTATAATATTTTGATCCCTTTGAGCCCCACTTCTATATAGTAAAACGGGGGTTTACAGTGGTTTTGTTTGTTTGTTTGATTTGGGGTTTAACGTCCTCGTCAACACTGTAAAGGTCATTTTGGAGACGTTGCTTCCAATTTTGTGGGACTTTTACCCGACATTGAGATGAAATGACATCTCAAGCCCTGCCGCCCAATGAAACCAATAGGGTTTATTAGCATGGGCGGTCCGCCTCGCACCGCGGTTCCTGGACAGGCTTAGATCCTCTAAGCGGTTCACCAGTACTAGTGTGCGGGCCGGATTCAGCTCTGCGTGGAAGCATCATGCAGCCCATATATTTCTTCAAGCCCCTATGGCGGGGGCCAAGGTTTACAGTGGTAAACCTTATTTTTCTTATTTCTGCTCTTAAATATAGACTTTTGGTCAATCTGATTGAAACCCGATCTACGCTGAACTATGTACACGGGAGATCGGATTTTAATCAGATTGGATTGTGGGTACTCGTTAGAACAGCCTCGATGAGGCGGTTCTAACGTGTACCAACAATCTATATCTTGAGCAGAAATAAGAAAAAACATTACAATTTTTCATCTTAAAATTTTCGTTGTTTTTTTTACTGTTTTTTGGCGATAAGGTTTACAATGCATTTGTACTGGCGTGTTTTCGTAATGTGAGAACGTGTGCATATCGGTAAAATGCGATCGACATCAGACAGCTAGAATTCTCTAAAAGCCCAGCCGTTATCGAACCATAAAATCTTTGTTATTAAATATTTATGCTCAAACAAAGCACATAAAATTTAGTAGGTATGAGTCGTTCAACTCAGGAATCTGCTTTTTCAGGAAGATTCAACGCAATACAGTCGAAATTCGATGGCTCGAATTCCTTTGGGACCTTAAAATTTTTTCGAGAGTGGTATTTCGAGTCACGTAGAAGAACTATTATTGCCATATTCCAGGAGGCATAATCGAGACAACTTAGGGGTATCCTTTCAGTGTTCTATATTATAAATGTATGCTGTGTGTGCTCATTAAAATCGCCTCGATTCGCCTCATCGAGGCGATTCTAATGAGTACACACAACATACAGTTGCAAGGTAAAAGAAAAAACTCCATAAATTATGTTTACAATCGACTCTCGTTATCTCAAACTCAAGGGACTGGAATATTTGGTTTCAGGTAAGAGCAGTTTGGGATAAAAGTAGTTGAAATCTAAGGAACACATAGCAAAACTAACATAACAATGCACAAAAAATTAGCTTGACTTGGGTCATTGTTTGAGATACCAGAGTTTGAGAGAAAGAGAGTCGACTGTATTTCGTATTTGGAGAAATTTCCTGCGGACTCAAGAACGGGTTCGTCTCATCCATGGTTAACGAGCCAACGGAGTTCGAGCCATTCAAGTTCTACTATATTGTTGTTTAGAAAATTGAAGAAATCTATTCTACAGTAGAACTTCAATGGCTCGAACACCTTTGGCACCTCGAAAATCTATTCGAGACAGGGGTAGTTCGAGCCACTGAGGTTACTGTCAGGAGGCATAACGAGCTACTTTTAGACATCTTTTCGGTGTTCTATAATGCAAATGTATGCTGTGTGTACTCATTAGAATTGCCTCATCGAGGCGATTCTAATGAGTACACACAGCATACATTTGCAAGATAAAAGACTAAAATCTGCTTAATTATCCCCCACTATTTCTTATGTAGAGGATTTCGCTAGGGGCTGAAGAATGGGTTCGACTCAGCCATGGTAAACGAGCCATCGCTGTTCGAGCTATCGAAGTTCTACTGTATAAATCTGTTCTCTGTCAAGCACGATTGCCGACTAAAATGTAAACTGTGCAGAAACTACACAAAACAAATCTTGAAACAGAAGACAGAGGACTATACTGAGCATTCTAGACTACTGGCGAGAACCCTCTTACGATTGTGTTTAAATCTGCATCCGTTCAAACATTGTTCTGTTAATAAGTCTGCCCATTCACCCCCAAGCCGGCATCGGTAGCTCAGTTGGATGCGCGTGATGACTGGTGATCAGGAGGACGCGGGTTCGATACCTGTCGGGGTCGGCAACATTCTTTCGTGGAGATTGATCATGATTTCTTTTC
The DNA here is from genome assembly GCA_963580285.1 of Lucinisca nassula. Taxonomy (NCBI): domain Eukaryota; kingdom Metazoa; phylum Mollusca; class Bivalvia; order Lucinida; family Lucinidae; genus Lucinisca; species Lucinisca nassula. The sequence continues at coordinate 119,705,816 of OY757024.1, forward strand.
TACGTTCATTCTCTCCCTTCCGCTGATTCAAGCCTTATTTTCGAAACAATGAAGATCCAGATCAGATGGCTTCTTATGAAGCCATCTGATCAGGATCTACATTGTTTGCCATTCAGATTGTGAATTTGTTTAAATAATTTGCACCGAGTAATCTGATTGGCTGATAATCAGTAGTGGGTGTGGCATATATAAATATTCAGTAGGTTAAGGGTTAATCTGTGACTTACCTGACAGAATGCCAAAACTGAAGTAGAGGAAATAAAGATTTGGTGCTAACAAACTTAATATAAATCCTGCGGCAGCGATGATTGCTCCAGCTATAGTGGTTACCCGGCAGCCATATTTATTCGTCAGAATGCTGGCCAGAGGCCCTGAAAATGACAATAAGTATTGTTAAAAACAAAAGCAACATTATGGACAGGTTTTTGTTTTTTTTTTTTTTTTTTTTTTTTGTTGTTTTTTCATCCCAATAGGAAAGCGTTGAAACAACACGTACGGGTCGGGATCGGGTTCGCAGTAGGGAAGAGGTCTATGGAAGGGGTAGACAGTTTGTGGTAGGGGTAAGGGATGGCAGAGATGGGGTAGGGGTATGTGAGGTAGTTGAGCAGTAGCATTAGCATTAGTGGAAAGACATTTGCAAGGGGTAGGATGAGAGTTGGGATTACTGTAAGGGTGTTCCACATATATCATTTTTTTTTCAAACTGGGGTAAATCTGGTTTAATGTTACTGTGGACCAGGTGCAACAACTTTACAATTTTCTATTCCCCCATCCCCTCTTGCTGTGTTCCGTTAGGGTAAGGGAAATGGTAAAGAGTATAGAGGTAGATGCACGGATACGGGATAGGGTATAGGTAGGGGCAAGTGTATGGGTATGGTAGGATAATGATTAAAGTATAGGGCTATAGCAAGGGTGTACGACATAAACAACCAACATGGAAATGGGAAAACCAGTTTTGGTGTAGGGGTGGTCCAAGGTGCAACCTAATTGTACTTACGATTTTGCTTTACCTTCAGGGTATTATGAAGGGGTGCACGGGCCTCCGTGGCCTAGTGGATAAGAGCGCTGACTATTAATCATTAGGTCTCTCACCGCTGTGGTTTGAGCCTCGCTCGGGTCACATGTTAGACGCCAAGTTCTGCAACGGAAGGTCAGGTCGTTTTTCACCGGGTACTCCGGTTTCCGCCCATATCTGATTAACGATCGGCTCGATAGGGAGTGGAATAATCTAGAAAGGGCCGGACAAACAAAATAATAATAATAATAATAATAATAATAATAATAATAATAAGTATGAAGGGGTACATTTCCTTTTTTGTTAGAACCATATGCTGTGGTAACTAATTATCCCATTTAGCACTGAAAACTTCAAATCGGGTCATTGGCAAACATTGCAGGCCCAGATCAGATGCCGTAGAACGAGGCGTCTGATAAGTATCTTCACAGTTTGCAGAAAGGTCAACCATTTTCTACTTTTTTCTTTAAAAACTGTACCTGAAACCCCTAAATTGCAAACAGACTTCAGCTGCATATTAAATACGCCGATACAAATACATTGTATTTTTCCGCCCAAAAAATGTTAATTTTAAGATGAAAATTTGTGATATTTTTCTTATTTTGCTCAAAATATAGATTGTGGGTACACGTTAGAACCGCCTCGATGAGGCGGTTCTAACGAGTACCCACAATCTATATTTTAGAGAAGAAAATAAGAAAAATACGTTTCACCCTTGTAAACCACAGTTTTACTACATAAAAGTTCATGGGGTTCAAAAGAGTCATAATAATATAGGCGTGTTTTCGTGAAGAAAGAGGTGATTCTGCTACGTAACCACAACATAATTATGTTTCAATCAAGAAAACTTTCCTATTCAAATGTACTGACTGGAACTGTTCAAAAGTGGTCTTAAAAACGATTCAAATGTGGTCTTAAAGACTGATTAAATAGTGTTCCAGCACCTTTGCGACTGTTCCAAAGTGGCCCTAATGGACTGTTCAAAAGTGTCATACCATCTTTTGGACTGTTCAAAAGTGGTCTTCCACCCTTGGAACTGTTCAAAAGTTATCTAAAATACTGTTCATAAGTGATCTGAAAGACTGTTAAAAAGTGGTCTACCACCTTTGAGACTGTTCCAAAGTGGTCCTAAGGGACTAATCAAACGTGCCCTACAGCCTTTGGGGCTGTTCAACATGTTCTATCACCTTTGGGGCTGTTCAAAAGTGGCCTTAAAGCCTGTTCAAACACGGTCTTAAAGACTGTTCAAAAGTTGCCTAGCACCTTCGCAACTGTTCAGAAGTGGCGTACTACCTTTGCGACTGTTCAAAAGTGGCTTAGCACCTTTGGGTCTGTTCAAAAGTGGTCTTAAAGACGGTTAAAACGTGGTTTACCACCTTTGTAACTGTTCAAAAGTTATCTTAAAGACTGTTCAAAAGTGGACTACCACCTTTGTGACTGTTAAAAAGAGGTCTTTAAGACCATTTTTTAACAGTCCCAAAGGTGGTTGTAATAAATAAAACTTACTGTTCTAATAATTATGTAACTGCGCAGCTGCGTCATAGAAGATTAAACTAATAAGGAACAAGTAATAACAACCTTTGCAGATGTAACGTTGTATCAGGCCGTGATGTCGCCATCTAGTTAGTTTACTACACGAGCCAAAACCCGTAAAAAGGTATCTGACTAATTCTTAACCTTAAATTAGATCTCGCAGGCCTTTCCCAGCATAAAACCTAAACAGCTCAGTCGGAGGTGAACAGGAGGTCGCGGGTTCGATACCTGTCGGGGTGGGTAATATTCATTCGTGGAGGTGGATCATGAACTCTTTGTGACGATCATTCCCTCCCTTCCGCATAGGAAATGCGTGGCTTGGTAATTTGACAGGCTCGATGTTACCTTAACAGGGTTGACTCGGCCGTAACGAAATATTAATTGCGGGTGAAGAGTTAAAACGCAAATCTATCATTTTGCATCAGCGATAAGCTCTTACCCTAATGCTCAGGTGAGAATGAGTGTTGGCGTACGCACTGTCTCTCCTAAACAGTGACTGTTCAGTGAGACTTCAGCGTCTCTACACAGATGACTGATTCATACGCGTTCTCAAGTCCCTATTAATTCTTCCGATAGCGGCAAATAACAAATATTTAACCCAAATATGACAATGGAATCTCCCAACTAATAAGTTTGGAGTGGTCCATTTCAAATTATAGGGATGCCTTGTTTGTTTTGTAAGCGGTAACTTATGCAAAACTGCATGTACTTTCAGAAAACAGTGTAGACTCAGATCAGACCCCGCGGTTCGCGGCGTCTTATTTGGGGCTACACTGTTTGCCAATGTCCCAAAAAAGGGACGTTAGGCATTTATGGGTTAAGGACTATTGAGGAATGTATTCTTATTTATCATAACATTTTTTGTTATGTGCTTTCATAAAAGGTGCCTCATCGAGGCGATTCTAATGAGTCACACAACATACCATTATTTTAAAGAAGATAGTTAAGTTATTCCTAATTTTGACCCGCGGTGCTTTGGATAACCCTCAGTCCTGTATGACAGAAAAATGCCACAGTTCTGAAAATAAGGTTTTGTTGCTTCTTTATTTATTTATTTCGCTTGTAAAATGACCTTACTTTTTTCCTATGTATGTATATCTTTTGAAAAATAATTAATTCAAGTTATAGGAAATATGAAGAATTTTGCATTTATGGCTCTTATTATTATTTGTTTATTTATTTTTTTTTTTTTGTAAAGTTGTTTTGACATGGGGTCACAGTTTCAAGGTGATGCCCATAGCAACTAAAAGAAAGACGGGTATTCAGTTGTTTGTCCATAAAAATGACCTGGCGTTTTTTTTTTTTTTTTTTTTGTTCAACGGATTCCTATGAAAAGCACATCCAAATGTAAATTCAGGAATTGCTAATTTAATGTCACGTTTAATGGCAAAACTGGATGGTAAAATAAATTTTCCTTTACCAGCCCATTTCAAACTGAGCGCCTTACCTAGCGGAATATGGCCGGCCTCGGTAGCTCAGTCGGATACGCGTCTGACTGGTGATCAGGAGGACGCGGGTTCGATACCTGCCGGGGTCGGCAACATTCTTTCGTGGAGATTGATCATGAAATCTTTTCTACGGTAGTTCTCTCCCGCTGATTCAAGAAGGGCATGTGTCAGTTTCTGGCGAAAGAATTTAACCGCTTACGTTTAAGCCTGCCCATGAAAAGTGTTAATAAGTAAACTGACCGGCTCAAAAAGTACCTAAATAGTGTTGACTGGGCCGTTAAACCCCTAATACAAACAAACAAAAACCTAGCGGAATATCGGACAACTACCAAAGTAAATCTTGAGACCCTTTTTGGGAAACAAAGGGTTCGAGACATGATCAAGCTATTGAAATTCGACAGTACGATAACAACACTTTTCTGTGAACATCACGTGAACAAGTCCGTGAAATGAAGACCCACCTAAACCTCACTTTATAAAAAGAAAACTGGGGTTTAAGGGGGTATACATTACTTTTCTTATTTCTGCTCCGAGACATAGGTTGTGGGTACTCGTTAGAACCGCCTCAATGAGGCGGTTCTAACGAGCACCTACAACCTATGTTTGCAGTGTTGTTTAAAAAAAATATCACGAATTTTCACCAGAAAAAGTAGCCATTTTGGAGATGTGAAAAATGCACTATGTCGCACGGGTGTGTTATCGTAATGTAAAAGACTTAGAGTAATGGCCGCATCGCATAAATATCTCACACGATTGGTCATTTCAAATGACACTTATGAAACTCGCCAAGCCTCGTTTCATAAGTTTCATATGAAATGAAGACTCGCGTGAGATCCTCTATTTTAGTGACCGCTTCCCAAGTTTAGCTCCCATCAATTATGGAAATCTAATTTTCCAGCACTGTTTATTTTGATACAAGCAAAGCCCAAGAGAAATGTATGTTGTTCTTTTCGTCGCTTTCTTCACGCAATGTTTGTCTATTAAACCATTTTTTGCCAGAAACCCAAAACGGGTGCCCTTGCAAATTGTGCAGGCCCAGATCAGACGCCACAGAACGCGGCGTCTAATCAGGGCCTAAACTGTTTGCAAAAATTTCAGCCATTTTCCAAATCAGTTTTAAAGAAAACACAACCTGACACCCCTAAATTTTGAAATTTACTTCTGCTATATATAAGGGGGAAGATTCCATTTGATACAAAAAGGGTTAAACTATATTTGCACGAATGTTTGCTAATGGTCAAAAGTAGGTACAATAGATCTATAATGATTCCAGAGGGGACCTAACAAATTGTTTTCAGAAACAACGAAATATTTGTACATCAGCTCAACCCATTGCATGCGGGGAAACCTTGGCAAACAGTGCAGGCCCAGATCAGACGCCGCAGAACGCGGCGTCTGATCAGGGCCTGCGCTGTTTGCTAACAGAATTTTCCATTACAAAATAGAATAAAGGATGAAAAATAGGCCTGACACCCCTTATATGACAAATGGACTTGTCCAACATATTGCAATGGAAGAGTCCACTAGTATAAAATGGGTTAATATTAACGGAAATCAGTCAAAGCCATAGCTTTTTCAAATAAGTCTCTAAAACCAAGTCCCATTTACAACTGTTCCACGACCCTTTTAAACCCCATAGCCCAACCGCTTGTTGGGCTGCATGGTGCTGTAAACGCTTAGAATGTGCCGCCCAGAAAAACTGGTGCGAGTCGGATCATTCCTTAAACCCCAGGGGTTACATTGGGCGGTAGAGCTGGAGATGTCATTTCGCCTCAATGTCGGGTAAAAGTCCCCAAAAAATCGGAAGCAACGTCTCTAAAATGGCCTAAATAGTGTTGAGGGGACGTAAAACCTCTACAAGATTAAAAACCAACCACTTGATCGGGATCCATTTGAACGCAATGTTAAATGGGGAAGACTATTGTTTCTGGATATAGGTGTGATAACACCTTAATGATCACAGCACTGAGAGTAATGGTGGGTCTTTTGGCTCAGAGTGTAGGCTGGGAAAATTGTCCTGGACTGAGACTTAAACTGTTTCGTTTCACCCTTAAATTCCAGTTTTTAAGTTAATAGAGTAGATCCTGATCAGATGCTGCGTTTTGCGGCGCCTGACCCTTAAATTCCTGTATTGTTAGTGTAGACCCTGATCAGACGCCGCCTTCTGCACTGTTTGCCAAGCTCAACCCATGATACCAGTCCAGATTCTATAGATAAGCCTATTACGTAACACGCTGACCTCGCCGCGATAAAAATTACCCTGCTATTGTCTATAAATAAGTTACCATGATTTCTGCAAATCAGTGACAGTCACGTGGAGTTGAGCACCGAAGAGTTTCTATGCTTTATCACTTTGGGTCGATTGACAAACAATCGACCCAAAACGTTCAATTAGCAAAGTTCTGTCGATTTCGTTTGAATTAAGGTTTAACGTCCCCGTCAACATTATTTAGGCCATTTTGGAGACGTTGCTTCCAATTCTGTGGGACCTTTACGCGACATTGAGTTGAAAGACATCTCAAGCGGTGTCGCCCAATGAGACCAATATGGTTTATTTGCATGGACGGTCCAACTTGCATCACTTTGCCTGGACAGGCATAGACCCTCTACGCGGTTTATCAGTACTGATGTGCAGGCATGGAAGCACCATGGAGCCCAATCTATTTCTCCTAGCCCCGATGGGCGGGGTCGCAAAATACTGTCGAACTACCTTCAAAACTATATATCCAAGCGAGCTCACTCCTTCAGGTATTACGAAACAGTAACTCGGCCAAAAAATTCGCGTTATCGTTCTTGATCTCCATTTATGGCCATGGTTCATGCAAGTGGGGGTAGGGGGTACATTAGGAAAACACACCTATACAAATGCATTGTAAACCTTACCGCCAAAAAAAGCGAAAATGTTAAGATGAAAACTTGATATATTTTTCTTATTTCTGCTCAAAATATAGATTGCGGATACTCGTCAGGACCGCCTCATCGAGGCGGTTCTAACGAGTACCCACGATTTATGTTTTAGAGCAGAAATAAGAAAAATAAGGTTTACCACTGTAAACCTCAGTTTTACTATATAAAAGTGGAGTTCATGGGGATTAAACTGTATGGGCGTGTTTCGGTGATGACCAAGACGCCGCCATGCCAGAAGACATAGAATGGATAACATGGTGATAGCACCTCATCCAGCATACATTTTCGAGATTAAATGTGAACATTTTCCCGTATTAACTTAACTATTATCCTTCTGCATAAATCAATTCAGCTACACCTATTTCTGACTTTCAACCAATCAGATTACTTCATCTAATGTGTTCGTACAAATTCACGAAATGAATGTCAGACAGTTTGTTTTGTTTGTTTGTTTGGTACAAGGTTAAACGTCCCCGTCAACACTGTATATGTCATTTTGGAGACACTGCTTCCAATTTTTAGGGACTTTTACCCGACATTGAGATGAAATGACATTTCAAGCCCTGCCGCCCAATGAAACAAATAGGGTTTATAAGCATGGAGAGATGAGCATGGACAGGCCGACTCGCACCGCATTGCCTCCGCAGGCTTAAGCTCCTCTAAGCGCTTTACCAGTACTCGTGTGTGGGTCGGTTTCAGCTCTGCGTGGAAGTATCATGCAGCCCATCTATTTCTTCCCCGATGGGTGGGGGCTATACTTGTTGGTGAGACGTAAAATTCAAACACCCACTCACCAACATCCATTTCTGACATTCAGCCAAGCAATTACTTGATCTAATTTGTTCGTACAAATTCACGAACTGACTGTCAAACAGTGTAGATTCTGATGTTCGCAGGCTAAATATTTTATCATGTGCCATAAAAACAACTCTAAGGGACTCAAAACGACTTTGAAATAGCCTTGATATCCATCGCCATCCGCTATTGCTGTTTCCATTAGGGTCTAGTTGTTCCGTGTCTGTGCTTCTTTCCGTTTGGTGTCTCTGATGGGAGCTGTGGGTTAATTGTATCTATTCCTGATCATTGCCTCTACTTCTATTTTGGTAAACTAGCCAGCTGTGTTCAAGCCATAGAGTTGTCAGTGCATATTAGAGACTCAAAGTACGCGTCGGACGCAGTGCTGCCTACGCAAAGGTCGTAAAGACACGAATGTACTGACTTTCCTAATGTCAACCACTGATCTTATCCGACACAAAACCACTAAAGACAAGCATCCAAAATGGCTTATTATACAGATCAAAGAAAGACACTATTAATGACACAGCTCCAGACAATGAGAAGGAATGATGATGATGAAGATAATTAAGGAATACTTCTCTTCATTTCTTGTTAGAAACATATGTTGTGGATACTTGTTAGAATCGCCTCAATGAGGCGATTCTAACAAGTACCCACAACATATGTTTTTACGGATGATTAAAGGAAATTACCCAAAAAACCATCATCATTTCTCCTCAATATCTAGACCTATGCAACGTGGAGAGTACAAACCCAAACCCCAAAACCATCATGTGAACAGGGAGGGGCTTGCAGATGTGCACTATCGTGTTAATAAGGACAGATTCTAGAGTTCTTGTACAGCTAAAAAAAGGACACTGTTCACACATGTGCTAATTAAGTCTATGCAGGATGTGCTCGGCACCAGCTCGTAGGAAATTAAAACTGGATAGAACGAGACAAAATAATTACAAAGATCAGGACTGGATGATAAACTCTAGCTTGGGCCGCATCAAGAAAATCTGTGCCGTTGAACATGTTCGCCCTCTAAGACACATACCAGCCAACTTACCCTCTCAGAAAACAAACATCTTTGTCCATATAATGAAACTTTGAGTCAGCATATTTTTACACAGCGAAGATTCTGGTCAGACTAAGCGGATGCGCAAGCTGATGTCTTTTATGCGGGTATATGTTATAATGAGTATTTTGTATGCGGCATGCCAATTAATCTTATCTAATAACTTGGTCTTTAACATGAAAGGATTACTTTAACATGAAAGGATTGCTAGGACAAATCTGCCTTTACAGAGTTCTTACTACATGTAAGCTAGAGTACAGAGACAAGTAGCAAAATCAATACACCACAGTCAGCAAAAATGCCGGGCCAATGTCTGGACCGATATCGATGCCGGTGTCCCGCCGTAGTGTGCGGGCTGGGGTAAGGTTTCCTGTCAGTCTTAACGCGATACGTTAGTACGTACATGTACATGTCGCGTATTGTCAAAATATTCTCTCTCTCTCTCTCTCTCTCTCTCTCTCTCTCTCTCTCTCTCTCTCTCTCTCTCTCTCTCTCTCTCTCTCTCAGAGACTCGTAGCTTAAAGATCAAATGCAACGATTTTATCGTTTTCTTTAAAAAGTCATTGCAAGTTAAGGCCTTGTTTTACAGAACATGGCACTGAAAACCGCGTTGAAAAATTCCGTACGGTTTCAAAGATATTATGGCCTTTTGGTTTTCTAGTGTCTAGTTGTCATAACGTAAACTGTTCTTGCTGAAAAATGTGAATAGTTTTCGTGTTTGCATTATTTAAGCAAAAAAATTATCATATTTAGCAAAACTTTAATACTCAAAATTTTCACCATACATTAGTTTACGGATCGATTGTTTATCAATCAACCCAAAGTTATAAAACGCGGTAAGTTTTTCCATGCTGAAGTCCACGTGACTATCCTCGATTTGTTGAAAAACCAGGTAACGGTTATCTAAAGAAAACAGCCTCGCCATTCTTAGCCGGATGCGTAAGAGCGTAGATATATCTATAGAATCTGGACCAATAGGTTGGTCTTGGCAAACAGTGTAGACGCAGGACGCTACGTCTGATAAGGTCTATGTTGTTTGCTTAAAAAGCTTGGAATGCATGAGTTTAAATCTCAGCCCAGGACTATTTTCCGAGCCTACACTCAGAGCAAATCGACCCACCAGTGCTATCAGTGCTTTAACAACTGGAATCAGGGTTCTTATTCCAATGACTGAGCCACATGCCTGTACCTCTGCAGCGTGGGTAGAATAGTCATTATAAGTAAAAATCTCGGGATTCTTTTGTTCTGAAATGACAAATAATAGTACCCACCAACTGTTAGAGTAACCCCGGGAACCAAAGAACCGACCCAAGCTGTCTCTCCTTTGCCGCCTTTGTAGTAGTGCAGAAACTCCATATAGAAAATACCAAACGAATACACAATTCCATCAGCTATCACGTGGATCATAAAAGAACCAATCACAACCATCCATCCCCAGCCTCCATCCGGAGGAGCCGGAAGCGCATCATCGTCAATTTCCTCAACTTCCAGTAGAGACTTCCGCTGACCTTCACCTACGCCATTACTCGTCGGTTTTTCCTTTTTCCCGCCTCCCATGTTTCTTCATCGGAGTTCTACGGTGAAATAGACAGCACCCCTGAAAGCAGTGAAAAATATGTCGAAAGAATACTTTTGGGGTCATGACAATTTGTTCGAGATAGGGGTTGTTTGAGTCACTGAGGGTTAATAATAGCGCCAAGAGGACATAATAGGGGTCTAGAGAATACCCGGTTCGTGTCATTTGATATCAAGTTCATCAGGCAAGGCTTGGAGAACTCGTGTAGAATCGCGAGGCTTGATATCAAATGACATGAATCTGGTATTCTAGTTATCAGTTAATTCCCTTGTTTATCATATGACGTCGCGTCTGAGAGTGTAATAACGCCATGCATTATTTTCGATAATCCATTAGTGGATTAAATATGCAAATTAGCTAGATACGTCCCGTAACGTTACAAGTACGACGTCCTAAACGACGTCGCGTTTACTAATGGTGGAATATTGATATTTTTGTAAACAATCGTGAATAAAATGCGTTTTTAATGTCATATGATAAATAGAATCTTGCATTCGTGCTTATGTGTTATTGAATTTATTAAACTCGTTGAGGAAAAGGGATAAAATGCGAGGCAAAGCCTCGCATTTTATCCCTTTTCCCCAACTCGTTTAATAAAATTCAATAATACATGAACACTCATGTAAGATCCTCTATATATGCAACTCCTACAGTTTTGCTATTTTTTTTTTCAGTAGTCCAGTTCATAGAAATGGAATATGACGTTGACCCGATAAAGCTCACTTGTCCTGAGATAGCATATCTTTATCAGGTTAGTGTGTTACAATGCAGTTTATATAGGGGATAACTGATAAAATCTTTTTTTTTTTATAACAAATGTATGTCGTTCTTACTCATTACAATCGACTCATTGAAGCTAGTTCATCGAGTAAACACAGCCGATTTTCAAGATAATATAAAACATGACGGCCAAGATGACCCTTAATCGCTAAAAACAGTCATTTTGTAGCCTCTAGAGTGCACAAATAGATTCAAAGAAATTAGACCTGGTGACCTAGGTTTTGACCCGATAGACACATATTCCAACTTACCCCATATTCTTACTTAACTTCGCTCTTATAAAGACAAACATTCTGAGATGTTTCAATGAGATTAAAGCATAACTGTGGTCTCTGGAGAGAGAACAAGGTTTTAAAGAGATATTACCTAATGACCCAGCTAGCATGTAACAGTGGGCCAACATCGGGCCGACAGCGATACATCGTTGCAACGTCGTGTCGCTGTCGGCAAGACGTTGGCCCGTCGGGTACCTAGTTTGTTTTATATGACACGACCCATACTTGACTTACAAACCATCAGTAAAGTTTCACGAAGATTAATGCAAAAATGTAGCCTTTAAACTTTAAACAAATCTGACATAAGGGACATTGGCAAACATTGAAGACCAAGATCATACCCAGATCAGATCAGACCCAGATCAGACCCAGTAGAATGTCGCCTACGCCAGTTTGACAAGATCAATGCAAGTATTAGTTTGATTTAGAAACGTTTGTCTGCGCTGAATTCATATCCGACGTCCTTGTCCAACTAAACTCCGACAACAATATTTCAGAGGTATTCTTGTTTTGAAGTTTACATCCCGACAAACACAATGAAGGTCACGTGGAACTGGTCAGTTCCTGCCAAGCTAGGTTACGTAAATGGCGACTGCCTTTCTAAAACTAGCAGAAGAGGGATGGTTCATCGCGAAAACAAGCCTATATAATTTTGACCCCCTTTAACACCACTTTTATATAGTAAAACGGGGGTTTACAGGGGTAAACCTTATTTTTCTTAATATAGATTGTGGGTACTCAAACCTTATTTTTCTTAATATAGATTGTGGGTACTCTTAATATAGATTGTGGGTACTCAAACCTTATTTTTCTTAATATAGATTGTGGGTACTCATTAGAACCGCCTCAATGAGGCGGTTCTAACGAGTACCCACAGTCTATATTTTTGAGCAGAAATAAGAAAAATATCTCTATTTTTCATCTTAAAATTTGTGGGGTTTTTTGGCGGTAAAGTTTACAATTTATTTTCATAGGCGTGTTTTCGTAATGATTTCCTGATTATTTCCCGAAGTTTCATTAACCAGCCTTAAATTTATTTATTAATTTATTGATTTTATTTATTTATTATGTTTATAATTTCTTTTCATTATGTTTATAATTTCTTTTCATTTCATTTCATTTATTCAATGTGATAAAATGAAAAAAAAAAAAAACGACCAACAAGAATTCAATTCAAATGTAACAGCAGCTGTAAGACAAACAACAACAAAAAATAAAAAGATAAAATAATACTTTATAAAATACTTAATTCGGTCTTGTTTATTTGACAAAAAGATACTGGGCGAAGAGTTCATGACCCAGAGATTGTCTATCTGACCTTGAATGATACACTTCATCCCATTCAGGGCATATGCACTTTTCCATGTTCTAGCTCACCAATTTAGGAGTGCTAGATTCGTTTTTTTTTTTTTTTTTTGTTGAATGTTTTACATACATTCCCGTACTTTAAGCAAACAGTGTAGACCCAGATCAGACACTGTATTCTGCGATCTGGTTCTGCTATGTTTCGGCAAATTGCTAGACAAACATGGGTTAAATGCCCTTGTTTATCACTGCATATCAAAAACATATTTATCGGTATATTGTCGCTACTAGAGTACATTAACCCATATATGACAAATAAGTTTGGAGTTGTCCATTTTCAATTATAGGGGTGCAAGGTTTTTTTTTGTTAGCGGTATGTCTTTCAACAATGTATGTACTTTCAGCAAAACAGTGCAGACACAGATCAGACGCCGCATTTTGCGGCGTCTGATCTCTGTCTGCACTGTTTGCCAATGTCCCAAATGAGGGTCGCTAGGTATAAATGGGTAAGCCCAACTTAATATATTGACACCTATCATGAACCTCGGCATATGCGTCCAAGTAGCCCTTAAATTTTGGTGAAAATTGTTATTTGCTTGTGTAATGTGATGTTCTGAAATATTTTGCAAGTAATCATTTTTCAACCCTCTTCATCGGACAGTGAGTTCAGCCACTTGAACTTAAGCGTGGCTATAGATGACAAGTGGTCATAAGGCACTATAATATACATTCCGCTATTTAGGCCACAAAAAACTAAGACTAAACGGATTTAGAGGTGTCAGGTATTCTTTCTTTGTGGTTTCTACACACAGTGTCCTCAACTAAGAGACCACCTTTGGGACTGTTCAAAAGTGGTCTTAAAGACCACTTTTGAACAGTACCAAAGGTGGTCTTAATATAGGAATTTCACGGTATACTGTAAGCCCCCGCCCATAGGGACTTGAAGAAATATTTGGCATGTTGAACTTTTTCCTTCATTCGCCGGAAATTACCGAGTTGAATATCGATTTCCGTAGGAACTCGGCAGTTAAAGTTACCTTTCTATTTTGAAGGCTTTTCATATTAAAATTATGAAGGAAAAAAATATTAACTCGTCGTATCTTATTTATCCTTAACACTAGAAAAAAGTCACTGTTATCCTGATGTAGGAAAATTATTCAGTTTTTATTTGGTGCATTTCAAAGTGATGAATAATTAATTCTTATTGCTTCCATCTGCAATTTAATGTCATGCCTATATGCTCCATAGACGGCAATGTATTTTTTTAAAAGAAACGTCAGATTTCCATGTTTGGTTGCCAATATTAAATAGAAATGATTTGTTTGGAATTAAGTCACTGTTATATACTGTTAGACTGTTGTTCAAAGTTTACGATGATATAAAGTTTATTTCTATTGAAAAATGATAAATTGCTTCCCCGAGAGCTTAAAAATCGTTTATAAGCTGTTTATCAGTACTGCAGTTCATGATGCAAAAATCGCTAAGTCCACATTAAATGTACCAGAAATCGTATGAAACATGTAAAGCTTTTTTTTTGTATTAATTTTGTAATTACTAGTAATAAACAACATACGGATAATATACTTGATACAGTGATTATATTCCTCGGATGTCTTTATTTTATTTTATTATAATTTTGTCTCACTTTTGTTACATTTATGTTTTCATTCGTTATGAATGGGCGGCAAATATGTCAAAAGGACAAACATGTCGAAATCATTAACTGTGAAATGGCGATTTAATGCCGATTAAAACCACCATGAAAAGTTAATTGGCAGTTTGAAGCCATTAATTGATTGTGTTTGTTTCTATTGGGGGTTTAACGGCCCAGTCAACACTATTTAGGTCAGTTTTGAGCCGGTCGGTTTACCTGTCCACACTTTTCCTGAGCAAGCTTATACGTAAGCGGTTAACCAGTAAAGTGCACATTCGCCTCGTCGAGGGGGTTCAAACGAGCACCAACAATCTATGTTTTGTGCAGAACTTAGAAAAATATCTCAGTTATTCATCTGCAATTGTTCATTTTATACAATGTATTTGAACAGGCGTGTTTTTTTTTTTTTTTTTTTTTTTTTGGGGGGGGGGGGGGGGGGCACTGGGAATTAGAGGGTGTTCTTGGGGTTCGGTCTCAGGGATGTGTCCAAAGTCCTGTAATGTCAACCATACCGGCCCGCTGGGTAATGACATATCTGCAAGCAGTGTAGTAGGTAAGGATGAGGATGCTCGCGATGGATCTCTACTGTTAATGATTGAATTTGCAACCCGATACTTTATAAACTGTGTAAATCAAATTTCTGTTCATTGTTGTACATCCAGACGAAGCGTCTCATCTGGATCTACACTGTTTGTCATCCTGAATGATTTTATATTTTCACTTATTGGAAAAGACAATACTTTACAGTGTAGATCCAGATGAGGCTGTGTATGGTATTTTAACTATTATCGCCATACAGACCGGTGCAAATTTCTATGCAAATTATGCAGATCCAGCTGATGCGCCTAATCTGGATCTTCACTCTTTGCTATTCTGTTATTTTCTGTTAATGATATTCAACTCTGCCTGTCCGCACAGTGTAGATCATGGTTCGTCTGCTCAGGATGAGCGGTCTTCTATCCAGCTCTACACTGTTTGCCATTCTGTTGATGACTTTGACTTAACCACCGTCAATAAAAATGGAATTGTCTCAATTCACATTACGAAATCACGCCTATCCTATACTGATAAATTTTACCACCAAAAAAAAAAAAAAAAAATGAAAATGTTTAGATAGAAAATACTGCTATTTTTCATACTTCTGTTCCAAGAATAGATTATAGGAACTCGTCAGAACCGCCTCGGTAAGGCAGTTCTAACGAGTATCCACAATCTTTGTTTTGATGAAAAAAATAATGTATACCACTGTAAACCTCAGTTTTACTGTATAAAAGTGGGCTTTAAGGAGTCACAATAATAAAGGTGTGTTTTTGTGATGAGAGATGGATCAATCGATCAATCAAATATTTTATTCTCTCAATCCATCATGCATAATGGCAATATAAGGTGATAAAAATAACTGTTATAATTATTCAGAGATGAAAGAATCTACTTTAGTAGAAACCGGTTTAAAGTTCCTCTGTTCGAATTTTCCATTATTTTCCGCATATCAAAGGTATGTCTTGTTTAAAGGTTAATAAAGGCATTTCTTCTGCTTGTTTGATTTGAGGTTTTAGAGTAACAGTCAGATAAATAATGTATACCCCTATAAACCCCAGTTTTACTATATAAAATTGGGGTACACGTAGGTCAGAATGATATAGGTGTGTTATCGTGATGACGAAGTTAACAAACGTCCTTTAATTTAACGATGAGTTGGCGCGTGCCCGTCGTCTCCCAATATGTGTTTATTTAAAGTGTCAATCATGTGTTACCCTTAAAGTGCCAATCATAATCTTGAAGATAACAATTTGATTAAATAAATAAATAAATAAATAAAGTAACACTCTCATCTTTGTTCACTTTTTGTGATAGATTTGATAGACAATCTTTGTGGTGTCTTGATTTATGTACAGTTTTGTTAACTCTTAAAGTGTAAATCATAACTAGTGCAGATGACATTTTCCTGGTTTTGGGTTGATTTATTTCGAAAACACGTCTATTAAAAATATTGAAAATTTTACCACCAAAAAATGAAAGTATTCAGATAAAAAAATTCTACTTTTCGTATTTCTTCTCGAAACATAAATTGATGGAACTCGTTTTAGCAGAAATAAGAAAAATAATGATCCCCATTTTACTACATAAAAGTGGGTAATATGGGGTGTTTTTGTGATGTGATCATAAAACTATTGCAGCCCATTCACATAGTAAATGCATGCCTCATTTTAATAAATACCTTCTGTGACTAACTTTTAAGGTACTTTTTATATCTTTCTTGAATTCTTAAAGTGTCAACCATAGCTCGACAAGCAACATTTTCGAAATTGTGTTAAAATTGTTTAGGACAAAAATTACAGCCGATTCAAATATGAGTGAAATGTCTTTTATAAAAAATAAATAAATAAATAAATACATAATTAAATAAATAGGCTTATCTGTGTTTACACATTATGTTACTTTTATGGCGTCCTTTCAATTATTCAGGGAATATCTTATACAATATACTGTATTGTATATCAGTGCAGTGTTAACTCTTGAAGTGTCAATCATGACTTGGGCAGACAACATTTTTCAAAATGTGTTTACCTATCATCTTACTTTTTTATGGCGTCCTTTTAATTATTCAGGAAATATCATATACAATATACTGTATATCGGTGTAATGTTATTTCTTAAGGTGTCAATTATGACTGCGGCAGACCATCACGAATATTTGACCCCCTATAACCCCATTTTCATAGTAATAGTAAAACTTGAGTTTGCAGGGATATACATTATTTCTTATTTCTTCTTAAAAACATAGATTGTGGATACTCGTTAGAATCGCCTAGCCGAGGTGGTTCTGACGAGTATCCACAATCTATGTCTTGAGCAGAAATAAGAAAAATATCAAATTTTTTCATCTGAAAATTTTCATTTTTTGGTGGTAAAATTTACAATGTAGGAGTGTTTTCGTAATGGAACAAAACTGGTTTTAATGTAAGAACTTTCTCATCTGAGTTCATCTCGGCCCCCGCCCATATGGGCTTGAAGAAATATATGGGCTGCATGATGCTTCCAGGCAGGGCTGAATCCGGCCCGTACACTAGTACTGGTAAACCGCTTAGAGGATCTAAGCCTGTCCAGGAACCGCGATGCGAGGCGGATGCTAATAAAGCCTATTGATTTCATTGGGCGACAGGGCTTGAGATGTCATTTCATCTCAATGTCGGGTAAAAGTCTCACAAAATTGGAAGCAACGTCTCCTAAATGACCTTTACAGTGTTGACGGGGGCGTTAAACCTCAAATCAAACACACAAACAAAATCTGACTTGATCTTGATCGAGTCTTATAGGCGTGTTTTCGTGATTGGCTAAAAATATTTTTCATGGCTTTATTTATTTAAATAAATAGATAAAATAACTGCATAAAAAGAACGGAGTCAAGAGAGATTTCACGTATCATATTTGACCTTAATCCTTATTTAATATCACTGGACAAGAGACTGCGCTAATATATAATGGTGGTAATAACCGGCCAGATTAAGAAATACATTACATCACGTGAACAAGTCCGTGAAATGAACACCCCTCTAAACCCCACTTTATAAAGAGAAAACTGGGGTTTAAGGGGGTGAACACTATTTTTCTTATTTCTGCCCCAAAACATAGTTTGTGGGTACTCGTTAGAGCCGCCTCATTGAGGCAGTTCTAACGAGCACCCACAGCCTAAGTCTGCAGTATAAATAAGAAAAGGATCGTGGACTTTCATCAGAAAAGTAGCCATTTTGGAGATGTGAAACATGCACTTTGTCGCATGGGCGTGTTATCGTAATGGTTGTCCTTAATTATCGAACAGTACACGTGTGATTAGCCACACCAATGTGATGCAATAGTTTCCAATATTTTTCTATATGAAGTGGGAATTTAGGGCACAAAAATAGATTATTGGTGTTCTTTGCAACACTCTGATTCGGTCGGTCTTACCAGTACCCCAGCTATGTTTTTGAGCAAGAAAAAGGAATGTAATATATACTCTTGTAAACTCCGAACTTACCAATTAACAAGGATGTTCATGACACAGGCAGCTTAACATATAGACCCACTATCCCACGTGTCAAAAAAAAAAAATAAAAAAAATAAAAAACAACAACAAAAAAAAACCTATTACTAATACTACTACTCATAATAATGCTATTGATAATTGTAATTATTATTATTATTATTATTAAGCAATTCTACATAATGTAGCTCTTCAATATGTTAAATATGTTCGTTCATACTAGATGCCTCGAAATGAAAAGGCATGGTTGATACTTCAAGTTCTTTTTCACATTTAGATAGCCTTAATTTGAGCTCCTTTGAATACCTACAGGTAGATCTATTAAGCAAAGTGTCATATTTGCAGATGTATGATTAATGATTCCCTGAGGTCAGCGACTCGAGAAAAAATATTGGATATTCTGTACCTTGATCCCAGTGGTGTACAGGGAGATAACTCGAATAATCGCCCAGACAGGTTTTAACGGAAATTCACGACTTATTCCGATCGCCGCCTATGAAGGAAAAAGTTCGGTATGGGCTGCATGATGCTTCCACGCAGAGCTGAATCCGGCCCGCACACTAGTACTGGTAAACCACTTAGAGGATCTAAGCCTGTCCAGGAACCGCGGTGCGAGGTGGACCGTCCATGCTAATTAACCCTATTGGTTTCATTGGGTGACAGGGCTTGAGATGTCATTTAATCTCAATGTCTGGTAAAAGTCCCACAAAATTGGAAGCAACGTCTCTGAAATGACCTTTACAGTGTTGACGGGGACGTAAAACCTCAAATCAAACAAAAAACAAACAATTCACTGTATACTGAACACCGGAAGGGTATTTTTTAGAGATTCGCTCAGAAGATAGCGCAGCACCTTAACAATCTCGTGTAATGATTTGTTTGTTTGTATTGGAGTTTAACGGCCCAGTCAACACTATTTAGGTCATTTTTGAGCCGGTCAGTTTACCTATCAACACTTTCCTGGGCAGGCTTATACGTAAGCGGCTAACCAGTACAGTGCACATTCTTTCGCCAGAAACTGACAACTGCCCTTCTTGAATCAGCGGAAGGGAGAGAATGATCGTAGAAAAGATTTCATGATCAATCTCCACGAAAGAATGTTGCCGACCCCGGCGGGAGTCGAACCCGCGTCCTCTTGATCACCAGTCAGACGCGCATCCGACTGAGCCACTGAGGCCGGCTCTCGTGTAATGAACACCTCATAAAGAGAAAAAAGCTGAATTTATAACCTAGGAAAAACTTGGTCAAAGCGTTGTTAATTTAACGAGATCGATACACAGCGATACCACACCCGTGTGTTGGCCCCGCCAATCGGGGCTTGGCTGCATGATGCTTCCACGCAGAGCTGAAATCGACCACACATGACTACGGGTAAACCGCTTAGAATGTCTAAGCCTGCCCATGCAAAGTGGTGTGATTAGGATTTCTAAACAGTACATAGCCTTGAATACCCTACTTTCCAGTGTAAAAACATGATGAAGTGTACTTTATATCTTGTTCATCATAGTCGTACGTCGGAAGTTGGCTAATTATGTAGATCTTTTAACCCTTATCTTGCTGTTCACGACAACCCCTATCTTTGCAAACAGTGTAGAACCAGATCAGATGGCTTCTGAAGAAGCCATCTGATCAGGATCTACACTGTTTGACATTCAGTTCATGAATTTGTAGCAATAAATTACATCAAGTAATTTGATTGGTTGATAGACAAAAATGGTTGTGGCTTAGATACATATTCAGCAAGATAAGGGTTAATATCCGAGATATGCAGAGTCTCGCTAGAACAGCCCTGTTACCAAAATTCGTTGAAATTATGACAATGTTCTAGACAATAAAAACATTAAATAAAGGATGTATAAAGTAACAGAATCTGGCATTCGTTGGCATATAAAATGGCAGCTTCAGATAAGCAGTATGGTATTAGGGATAACTGAGGCATCAGGGGACAGTTAATCGCAGCACTATTCATTACGAAAACATGTCTATACAAATTCATTGTAAACTTTACCACCCAAAAACATTTTTTTTAAGATGAATAATTGAGATATTTCTCTAATTTCTGTTCAAAATATAGACTGTGTGTACTTGTTAGAACCGCCTCGATGAGGCGGTTCTAACGAGTACCCACAATCTATATTTTAGAGCAGAAATAAGAAAATAAGGTTTACCCCTGTAAACCTCAGTTTTACTATATATAAGCGGGGTTCAAGGGGGTCAAACTTATATGCGTGTTTTCGTGATGTTCGCGCCACTCTAACTTTTTGAATCGTTATCGACAACTGGAGAAAGCGATAACTTCTGATCTGGTTTCAAAGTGCTCAATACATGCACAAAATCAAAACAGAATACCAAAGAAACACTTCTCTTTTTACATAGGCTGGCAGCAGCATCATTCCACTTACCCCACCCACTATTTTTACGTACAAAAAAGCATGACTCCACCTCACTTTGATGGATCCTGTGAACTTACTCCCAAAACACCAGTACTCGACACCTGTTGAAATGTCATGTATACTCAGTCCCGTGCAAAGAAATAGACATAAAAGTATACCACAACCAGTAAACTTTTTCAGGAATCCCCTTTGAAAAACAGCCACTTTTTAGTACCAAAGCTACCGTCGTGAATTCACATATTCCGTTGCACCTTGAACATGCACAGCATCAAGACAGCTGGTGTGTTAGTTAAGGCATCAGGGGACAGTTTCGCATTTGAGGGTGGACAGTTTCGCATTTGAGGGTGGACGTTTTTCAAAATATTATAGTAGGAGGGTCAATAATGGCATGGTTGATCATAGAAATTGTGATATGTGGATATTTTTTGCCAATGTGGGCTTATTTGCTGAGTATCTGTACTTTTATGTAATGGAATACGAAACTAACACCCCGGCTGTCTGGATGCTCTGCAAGTTCAAGGTGCAGCGGCATATCTGAAATCATGAAGGTAGCTTTGGCACTAAAAAGTGGCTGTTTTTCAAAGAGGATTCCTGAAAAAGTTTACTGGTTATGGTATACTTTTCTGTCTATTTCTTTGCATGTGACTGAGTGTACATGACATTTCAACAGGTGCCAAGTACTGGTGTTTTGGGAGTAAATTCACAGGATCTGTCATAGTGAGGTGGAGTCATGATTTTTTGTATGTAAAAATTAGTGGGTGGGGCAAGTGAAATGCTGCTACTGTCAGCCTATGCAAACAGAGAAGTGTTTCTTTGGTATTCTGTTTTTTATTTCAGGCATGTGTGGTGCAATTTGAAACCAAAATAGAGGTTATCGCTTTCTCCAGGAGTTGTCGATAACGATTCAAAATCTTGGTGTGGAGCGGACAAAAAAGTGCTGCGATTAACTGTCCCCTGATGCCTTAGTTTCGTATTCCATTTCATAAAAGTACAGATACTCAGCAAACAAGCCCACATTGGCAAAAACTATCCACAAATCACAATTTCTATGAGTAACCAT
This sequence comes from Lucinisca nassula, assembly GCA_963580285.1. NCBI lineage: Eukaryota > Metazoa > Mollusca > Bivalvia > Lucinida > Lucinidae > Lucinisca > Lucinisca nassula. The sequence goes on from OY757024.1 coordinate 119,727,643, forward strand.
GCCATTATTGACCTTACTACTATAATATTTTGAAAAACTTCTACCCTCAGATGCGAAACTGTCCCCTGATGCCTGTGGGATGATTTTTTCTGTGTTCTATGAGGCTATTCTAACAAGTACCAACAGCATATATGTTTAAAGAGAAAACAAATCAAAGCACTGAGACCACTGGTGGGTCGATTGTCTCTAAGTGTATTGAAATATGATCCTGATCAAGGACTTAGAATGCTTAGTTTAACACTTAAATTCCTGTACTGTAAGCAAACAGTGTAGACCCTGATCAGACGCCGCGTTCTGCGGCGTCTGATCAGGGTCTACACTGCTTGCAAAACCCAGGGCATGATTCCAGATAACCCCCTTACGCAACACTCTGACCTCACAACGATAAGAACGGCCTCCGCCCATAGGGGCTTGAAGAAATATATGGGCTGCATGATGCTTCCACGCAGAGCTAAATCCGGCCCGCACACTAGTACTGGTAAACCGCTTAGAAGATCTAAGCCTGTCCATGAACCGCGGTGCGAGGCGGACCGTCCATGCTAATAAACCCTATTGGTTTATTGGACGACAGGGCTTGAGATGTCATTTCATCTCGATGTCGGGTAAAAGTCCCACAAAATTGGTAGCAACGTCTCCAAAATGACCTTTACAGTGTTGACGGGGACGTTAAACCTCAAATCAAACAAACAAACAAACACAACGATAAGAAAAGCCGCGATGGCAAGTTTCTATAAATATCCGTTACCTGGATTTAATATAAATCAGTGATAGTCACTTGGACATCAGCACTGAAGAGCTACTTGTGCTAAGTAATTGTGGGTCCGATCCAAAATGAAAATTATCCCCAAAGGTTCTAAATTACTTTTCTTTATCTGTAGATAATAGTAGTGATAGTTCGTCTATAATTACTGACAATGATCAATCTTAATCATATTTGAGAAATGTTACTAAGTTGGCTTATGAGACCGATTATGGCTCTGAACTGTCTGTTGCATATAGAAGGAAGACAGCTCTGTTAGTGATGCCTTAGCTCTGGCTTTGGGCTTTTTCGCGCTTCTGCTCAACTCCGCTGATTCTTTTTGCCTCATATTCATCAGGTCCTGAACGAGGACTTAGGCTGTTTCGTTTAACACTTAGATTCCTGTACTCATAGCAAACAGTGTAAACCCTGATCAGACGCTTTGCAAATGGTCACACCTTAAAAAGTATTCCGACCACACACCGCCACAATCTGCAGAACTACACACCGTTTAACAGATGAATACTTTCTTCATTCATGTTTTATAACATAGATTGCGGGTGCTCGTTAGAACCGCCTCGTTGAGGCTGTATCGTTATAACTGCTCGTTGATGCTGTTCTAACGAGTATCCACAATCTATGTTTCAGGGCACATAGGTCGTGTTTGCTCGTTAAAACTGCCTCAGTGAGATGGTTCTAACGAATATATGCATTCCATGTTTGTTTTAGAGCCGAAATGAGAACACAAATAAGGAATAACTAAAACACGCCTATAAATTTGGCACCCTTGAACACCAATTTTATACAGTAAAAGTGGGGTTCACATGGGTAAATCTTATTTCTCTTATCTCTGCTCTAAAATATGGAGTGTGTGTATTCGTTAGAAGCGCCTCGATGAGGCGGTTCTAACGAGTACACACAATCTATATTTTAAGTAGAAATAAGAAAAAAAATATCACAATTTTACGGCGGTAAAATTTACAGTGTATTTGTATAGGCGCGTTTTCGTAATGATTTTGATTTGAGGTTTAACGTCCCCGTCAACACTGTAAAGGTCATTTTGGAGACGTTGCTTCCAATTTTGTGGGACTTTTACCCGACATTGAGATAAAATGACATCTCAAGCCCTGTCGCCCAATGAAACCAAAAGGGTTTATTAGCAAGGACGGTCCGCCTCGCACCGCGGTTCCTGGACAGGCTCAGATCCTCTAAGCGTTTTACCAGTACTAGTGTGCGGGCCGGTTTCAGCTCTGCGTGGAAGCATCATGCAGTCCATATATTTCTTCAAGCCCCTATGGGCGGGGGCGGGTGGGTCATAGTCATTAGAAGGACTTATAAACGTGATGATAAAATTCCAGAGTTTGTGAAACAATGACTAAAAAGTCGGCTCTCCATAATGCAAACCCAGAAGGCACATGATATAATTGTGACGTCACATCAACGTTGGTACAACGTCATAACGTTTATGCAACGTCACATCTACGTCGGTGCAACGTCAAGACGTTGCACCGACGTTGATTTGACGTTGCCCTAGTCACGTGTGCCTGCTGGGAAGACAATTATAACTTACCACGGAACGAATAGAAAAATCCTCATTTAGTGAATATAGTGACTTTTTCCGTTCAAAGACTATGATTAAATGAAACGAATTCCCCATCATCATTCAATCAGTGTTCATTGTTCAACCACTTATCTTTTGCTCTTCAAACATGATGAACGTGTGCCACTGCATTCAATTGATCTAAACAACTTGACTTGCCAGTACATAAACCCTCACGAAATACGTTCATATTTTTTTTATTTCACAAAAATAGAAAATGTTACATGCGGATCATCATTCATCGGCATGTTATAGCTTTTTGGGTCGATTGTCAAATGTCGATTGTTTGACAATCGATCCACTGTTACTAATACTGCTGGACGTTCCCTGCTATTGTCCACGTGGTTGTCACTGATCAATGTAATGAAACCACGTGCAAATCAAGCTTGTGTACTGTTTAATAAACACACCGTACTGAAAATAAAAGACCCGCAGATATATACCCGAAAGTGCTAAACACAGAACTGGTGACACGTGTGCCAAGGGTCCCGAAATGGTAGTGTAAACCGAAATCAGAAGCCGCAGGGAGTTGCGTCCCATCAGGGTCTTCACAGTTTACTTAAAATGAGTAGTGTAAGGATTTAACGAGACAGTTCATACTCAAGATAATTTTACCAGCCCATCACATGGCCAACTCCGTGAAATGACACCCCCGCCCCTCAACCCCACTTTATATAGAGACAATTTGGGTTTACGGAGGTATACATTATTATTCTTATTTCTAATCCAAGACATAGGTTGTGACTACTAGTTAGAACGAGCACGCACAACCTATGTCTGTAAGAAAACTATCACGGATTTTTATCAGAAAAGTAGCCATTTTGGAGATGTGAAAATTTGCATGTGGAATTGCATTGGCGATGTGAAAAAGTCGCCCGGGTGTGTTGCCTAATGCTACACTCAGACTTTCGACCCATCAGTGCTGTCCCGGCTTTAAATTTATATCTATAAAATAGCTAAAGCTTTGAAAATCAAAGCACTGACAGTACTGGTGGGTCGATTATCTCTGGGTGTAGGCTGGGAAAACGGTCCTGAACGGGGGACTTTGACCGGTTCGTTTAAGGGGAATGGGAACACCTGGCAGATTTTCCGCCAATTTGCAAAGAGAGACACCTTTCGGGACTTCCTGTTCGCTTTTCCAAAAGCCCTATCCAACTCACAAAGGGGTCTACTCTTAAAGGAGAGAATTTTCTCATTAGGAAAAAATTCTTTCCTCTAAGAGTTGACCCGATGGACATGGGAGGCAAAAATACTTTTGCAGGAGTTGCCTTCCATGAAGGTGTTCCCATTCCCCTTAGCAATAAGAATCCTGTATTTCATGCAAACAGTTAAGACCCTTATCAGATTTCACATAATGTGGCGTCTGATCTGGGTCTACAATGTTTGCCAATGCCTCAGTACACGAGACCAGTCCACATCTAACACAACGCTCTGACGTCACAGGGAGAAGAAAAGCGCTGCTAAAAAAACGTTACTTGGATTTTGTACAAGCTATGAGTATAGTCACGTACAAAAGCAGACCGGAAGCTTCTGTACTTAGTAAAATGGGGTCGACTGATGAACAAGAAAAACAATCGACCCAAAGACAAACAATCGACACAAAAATGCTTTCTGGCATGGCTGTGGAAAAAAATGACATTATGTTAATGAATCTTTGTTACATTTTCCGGAGTAACTAATAGCTCGGCCAGTACGAAAATAGGCAAGCCTAAAAGAATAGGACAAGCCATGTCAAATACAATGTATGACTTTATTTCACTGAAATTCTCTGTAAATGTAGTGAATCTTAATACTTAGACTGACTGCAAAAATACGGCCCCCGCCCATAGGGGCTTGAAGAAATATATGGGCTGCATGATGCTTCCATGCAGAGCTGAATCCGGCCTGCACACTAGTACTGGTAAACCGCTTAGAGGATCTAAGCCTGTCCAGGAACCGCGGTGCAAGGCGGACCGTCCATGCTAATAAACCCTATTGGTTTTATTGGGCGTCAGGGCTTGAGATGTCATTTCATCTCAATGTCGGGTACAGCCCAACAAAATTGGAAGCAACGTCTCCAAAATGACCTTTACAGTGTTGGCGGGGACGTTAAACCTCAAATTAAACAAAGACTGCAAAATGCTTTCAGTCAACGTTTTCAAACGGAAAGTGAAACTACCTACTGATTTTATATTTCATCTTCACAATCATATGTCTGAGCTATTCAGACATTTGTATCGCAGGATAGATCAAAGCAACTATAAACGCTAAATGAATGCGTTTCAAAAGAAGCAAAACATTAGGAGAGCAAACCCGTGTGTCATATTGCAATCTTCCATAGCTTCAAAAGGAATACTTCAAAGGTCTGTGCCGTTTTGGGCCCAAAATATACATGTGTATAAATTCAATAATGAAAAACAGTTTCCGATACTTGCGGATCCTTTATTTCCATTGCGCTATGTTAACAGGGGCGTAGCATCCTTTACGAAGATACGCCCTTGCGTGCACATTATGTACCAACGTAAAAAAGAGGTCCATGATGGACCTAATTCGCTCACCTCAGTTATGATGTACTAACATTGTTGCATATTTACCTCTGACTGCCAATTTGTACAGAGGAGCAGAACCAAGTAAGCACTTTTGGTAGAGGGGTCACTCGTGGAACTTTTCTTTCGAAGTTATTTTAAAACTGAGACATTGGAGAAAATGTTCTTTAATGATTTTTCCGTTGTTACCTCTGCAGTCATATGAACATTTTGTTCAGCAGAGCAAACCCATTTCAGCAATTTAAGCAATCATCAACACATCATTGACTGTTTTGAGTATAATGACATGTCAACCCTTGTGGGTCATTTTGTGTCATCTCCCAGAGAAAGATAGAAAGTTAGTGATAGTGGAGAAAGACAAAACTGTATGGAAGTGTTAAAACTGAAGAAACAACAACACTCCCCCTTTACCCTTACCTGCTGCATGGACAGCACGCCTTGCCCTAAGCCAATAAGCAAATATTTATCAGTTGGGCGCCCCAGTGACGCAAAATACACGTCACCATCACGTGAACAAGTCCGTGAAATGAAGACCCCCTATACCCCACTTTATATAGAGAAAACTGGGGTTTAGGGGTATACATTATTTTTCTTATTTTTGCTCCAAGACATAGGTTGTGGGTACTCGTTAGAACCGCCTCAATGAGGCGGTTCTAACGAGCACCCACAACCTATGTTTACAGTATTTATAAGAAAAATATCACGGATCTTCATCAGAAAAATGGCCATTTTGAAGGTGTAAAAATGCACTATGTTGCACGGGTGTGTTATCGTAATGCATTTGCCTCACCCAACCCCCACTCAATCATCAGTACAATTATACACATTTGAGATGGGATTTTTCATAGAACAGACCTAAGATGAGCCATACCGTTTAATACATTTTGGTACAAAAATAAAAGAGAAGCATTTCTGTGAATTGGGTTTGAAATTGTGCCACTGACTCTATTTGAGGCTCTGCTGGTCATATTGTTCAGTGGAATAGAACCATTTTAGCAGTTTTGGTAGAGGTTACCCAAGGAGCATACCTGTGAAATTATATTGAAATCCGACCATTAGCCTAGGAAAAGAGATTGTTTAAAGGTTTGTTTTATTTTTAGCACTTGCAGTCAGTTTCTTCAGCCGAGGGGAACCATTTTAGCAATTCTGGTCGAGGATTACCCAAGGAACATTCCTACGGAACCCGGGAAGGGACATGATTTTTTATTTTTATTATGTTGTGCGAACAAGATAATATCTTGAGCGGACAAGATGTTATCTTGTTCGGACAACATATTATCTTGTGCGGACAAGATATTATCTTGTGCGGACAAGATATGATCTTGTTCGCACAACATAATATCTTGTGCGCACAAGATATTATCTTGTTCGCACAACATATTATCTTGTTTTCACAACATAGATCTTGGGAAGTTGTGCGGACAAGATATTATCTTGTGCGGACAAGATATTATCTTGTGCGAACAAGATAATATCTTGTGCGGACAAGATAATATCTTGTGCGCACAAGATCTATGTTGTGCAGACAAGATATTATCTTGTGCGGACAAGATAATATCTTGTTCGCACAACTTAATATCTTGTGCGGACAAGATAATATCTTGTCTGCACAAGATAATATGTTGTCCGCACAAGATAATATCTTGTGCGGACAAGATATTATGTTGTGCGGACAAGATGTTATCTTGTCCGCACAAGATAATATCTTGTCCGTACAAGATAATATGTTGTCCGCACAAGATAATATCTTGTCCGCACAAGATATTATCTTGTCCGCACAACTTATAAAATAAAAAAAAATCATGTCCCTTCCCGGGTTCCGTACATTCCTGTATTTTTTTTTTTTTTTTTTTGAAATTGGACCGCTAGCCTAGGAGATGTCGATAAAAGTGTTTGTTTTTTTTTATTATTTTTAGCTCTGGTGGCCATTTGGTTTAGTGGAGCAGAACCATTTTAGCAATTCTGGTAGAGGGTCGTCCAAGGAAAATTCCTAAGAAATTATTTTGAATCCGACCATTAGCCTTGGAGGAGAAGTCGTTTTTAAGTTGTTTTTTTTTTCTAGTTTTAGCTCTGGCGGCAATTTTGTTCAGTAAAGCAAAACCATTTTAGCAATTTTGGTAGAGGGTCACCTAATAAATATTCCCGTGAAATTATTATGCAATCGGACCATTAGCCGAGGAGGAGATATCGTTTAAAGGTTTTTCGAAAGTTTTTTTTTCTATTTTTAGCTCTGGTGGCCTTTTTGTTCAGCGGAACGGACTAGCAATTTTGGAAGAGGGTCATCCAAGAAACATTCCTGTGAAATTATTCTGAAATCGGAACATTAGCCACGGAGGAGATATTGTTTAAAAATGTTTTTATTTTATTTTTAGCTCTGTTGGTCATTTTGTTTAGCGGAGCGGAACCATTTTAGAAATTTTGTTAAAGGGTTCAACTAATAAATATTCCCGTGAAATTATTTTGCTATCAGACAATTAGCCTAGGAGGAGATGTCGTTTAAAGGTTTTTCTGAGGTTTCCTATTTTTAGCTCTGGTGGCCATTTTGTTCAGCGGAGCGGAACTATTTTAGCAATTCATGTAGAGGGTCATCCAAGGATCATTCCGGTGAAATTATTTTGAAATCGGACCATTAGCCTTGTTGGAGATGTCGTTTAAAGTTTTTTTTTCTATTTTTAGCTCTGGTGGCCGATTTGTCCAGCAGCAAAAAGCCATTTTAGCAATTTTGGTAGAAGGTCGCCTAATAAAAATTCCTTTGAAATTATTTTGAAATCGGACAATTAGCCTAGGAGATGTCGTTTAAAGGGTTTTCTGAGTTTTTTTTTCTATTTTAGCTCTTGTGGCCATTTTGTTCACCGGAGCGGAACTATTTTAGCAATTTTGGTTGCGGGTCATCAAAAGATCACTTCTGTGAAATTACTTTGAAATCGGACCATTAGCCTAGGAGGAGATGCCGTTTAAAGGTTTTTCTATTTTTAGCTCTGGTGGCCATTTTGTTCAGTGGAGCGGAACCATTTTAGCAATTTTGGTATCAGAATCAGAATTGTTACTGGTGACACGCCAAAAGACATTCATACACCAGGACCTGTGATGTGGGAAGTTAGTCCCTAGCTCTAACCGAAGAGGTAAATTTAGCTACACAATCATCAGCACCTTCAGCTGTCGAAATAATCGAATCGGGAAGGGCATTCCAATCTCTAATGGTTCTGGGGAAGAACGACTCTTTATAAATGTCAGTTCTTGCAGTAAGGGTCTGAAACGCCAACGAATGGTGATTTCTACAGTGTCTAGCTGGGGGAACAAGGTCACCTGTTGGAATGCTGGCAGCACCCTTTAGACCTTTGTATAATAGGATTAGCCTACTGTCTTTTCTCCTTTTCTTGAGAGATTCCCATTTTAATTTTCCAAGTATTCCAGCCATGCTCCCAGTTTCAAAGCAGTAATTGCCTGTTACAAATCTAGCAGCTCTATTCTGAATTTTCTCAATTTCGTCGTTAAGGACCACTCCACTGGGGTCCCAGATACAACTACCATATTCCAAGATTGAGCGAACAAGACCTTTATATGCTGCCTCTTTAACATCCTGGGGGCACTGATGAAGATTTCGCCTCAGGAAACCAAGCGTTCTATTTGCCTTAGTACACATGTTGCTAATATGAGTATTCCATCTCAAGTTGTGTGAGATTGTCCCTCCAAGGTATTTAATGGAGTCCACATTCTCGAGGACCGTTCCCTCTAAGGTGTAAGAATCTTCAACTTTATTAGATCTTTTCCTAGTTATCTGCATAATATTGCATTTAACTGGCTGAAATCTCATGCCCCATTTTCGGGCCCAACATCCTAATCTATCTATGTCAGCCTGAAGTTTCACTGAGTCATCTGTATCTCTAATTTCCCGGTAACAAACACAGTCATCTGCGAACAGTCTTATTTCTAATTCATTTCAGTGGAAATATCATTGATGTACAGGGAGAACAAAAGTGGACCAAGAACGGTCCCTTGCGGGACTCCAGACAAAACTGGAGCCCACTCCAAAGATTCACCATTAACAACAACCCGCTGTTTTCTGTAGCAAAGAAAGGAATCTATCCATTTGAGGGTCTTTCCCCCAATTCCATAACCAATAACTTAGATTTAAGTAGTTCATGAGGAGGGGTGTCAAAAGCCTTCTCGAAGTCCAGAATAAATGTGTCCACCTGTCCCCCTTTGTCCAAGATTTTTGCCCAGTCATTAATAACTGTGCTTAGCTGAGTTTCACAACTGTGCCTTTTCCTAAATGCATGTTGTCTGTCTGACAAAAGTTTATGTTCATCCAAGTGGGCCATGATGTTTGAGCAGACTATATGTTCCAGCAATTTACACAGAACACAAGTCAGAGACACAGGGCGATAATTACGGGCAAGAGCCCTATCTCCTTTTTTGAAGAGTGGACAGATGTATGCTAAGAGCCATTCTTTGGGGATTTCACCCGTATCAAGAGACTGTTGAAACAAGTGTGCAAAAACCGGACCCAACTCATTTGCTAGTTCCTTCAGGACTCTAGGATGAAGCTAATCAGGTCCCAAGGTCTTACTGGGGTTTAAGCCTTGAAGTAACTTGATCACGCCTGCAGCTGTCACAAAAATATTATTCATGAATGGGGCCGATCTTCCAGTCAAAGGAACCTCCGTGAACTCAGTTTTATTAAACGCATCATTGAATTGACCAACTAGTTCCTCTGCCCTTTCAGAGTCTGATTCAGCAACCCCGTTCCCTCCTCTTTTATTAAGGGGCGGGATACCTTGCCTGTCTTTCTGCTGGCTATTGATATATCTGTAGAAGTCTCTGGTAGAGGGTCACCCAAGGAATATTCCTGTGAAATTATTTTAAAATTGGCACTGTGGTTTCGGAGGAGATGTCATTTGAAGAAAGTGTTGACGGACAGATAGATGGAAGGACAGACGTCGGACGCCGGACAAAAAGCGATCACAATAGCTCACCTTGAGCACTTCGTGCTCAGGTCAGCTAAAAATCAAAGAGGAAGAATAAGCAAAATCTATATGTGTCTAGGATATACACAACACTAATAATTATATTATTACATAGTCGGGGACCTCACTTCCAGGAAAGAACTTACTCCTTTATAGGAAGCAAATTCTTTCCTATTAGAGTGGTCCCCATTTGGTAAACGAATCATTATTTCTTGTATTTTCTTTGGTTTGCGTACCGGGAATCTCGGTATACCCTGTTTGCCAATGTCTCAGTACACTGGGATTTACGTATACATTTTTTTTTCTTATTTCTGCTTCAAGACATAGGTTGTGGGTGCTCGCTAGAACCATCGGTATAAATAAGAAAAAATATGAGGGATTTTCATAAGAGAAGAGCTGTTTTTGAGATGTGAAAAAATGCACAATGTCGCATGGGTGTGTGATTGTAATGATTTGCCAGTATTCTTAGTAATCAGTAGACCCCTGGTCAGACGATGCAGAATTTGTCTGATCTGGTCTACACTTTTTACCAATGTCTCAGTACACGAGCCCAGTCCAGATTTTACATTTTACTCGGCGCTCTGCTGATACAGGGATAAGAAAAACGCTGCTAACTGTTACCTTCATTTTGTATATGCGATAGTCATATGGACAACACCAAGCTCCGATGGACGGCGGCGGGGGAGACATGATTCACTCGACCCCAATTTACATATAGGACATCATTAGTATAAGCTCTTATAAATGTAACTGTTGCGAGATGGAATAGGAAACCTCTCTGGTGCTTATGCACAACTAAATTAATTTAGTAGGTATATGGCAAGGCGGCGCGAGTGAAATATTTTAGGTGAAATACGGTAGGCAAAATGTGCTGCTCCATGCACAGGTCATGCACATATCATACGATGTATGCATGAGTGGTTTGTGGAGATTTTTTTACCATACAGTTGGCCGCTATAAGGCTGATTTCTATAAAATTTGCCTACAAATCGCCAACCGCCAAATTGTGCCATATATAATTTTCATTCCAGTCACGATGCTGTGTGTGTTCTTTTTGACGGGAGTTATACCATTGATTTTCCCTAGGGGAATTACTATTTGAAAGCAAATCCATTATCTACTCGATTTTTGCTATCTGGCTATGATTGTGGACGGTATCTTCACCTCGCCACGATTTTAGCGAGCTAATATGAGTATGCATGATTTTCCGGTAGTATTCAAAGATATAAAACCCTGAAAAACGAACATTATTCAGCAGCAGGTCAAGTGCGAATAAATGTACCCAACATAGTGGCGGGACAGAGAATGAATATACAACGGCACAACAATGTGTGGTGACCTGCTCCTCCTTGCCATGTAGGAGCAGGTACTAGTGCGACGCTGACGGTTTAGTGTCCAGCAAGGGCGGACAGACCCAATAACAGACCGTCGAGACCATATTAGACAGGTTGTGGAAAACAACCTAGAATCGATTCAACGAAGACGTTACCGGGACTTCAAGTTCGTATGAATACGAATCGATAAATAATATAAATCAACTTGTGGTCGACAACAAGGTCGACAAACTAGTTTTCAGCAGTGCACGAGAAGTGGTTCTGCCTAAGTGAACGTTTAATCTGGCCAGTCGCGTTTTGTGTTTCTTTTTCTTATTTTATTGTTGTTTTTGCTATTGCTTCTGTAGACATTCACGTCACCCCGTTCCGAGCACAGAACATTGTTTTGCCTTCGGGGCGGACATCGTGAGTGGGCTACAAAAGCAAATAAATGTGATATTTTGTGTTAGTATTGTTGTATATAGATACTGTAAATAATTCATGTCATTCATTTGATATCTTTCTTGTGCCATACCCCACAGCTTCCCCTACACCTGTCAGAGATCACGCCCGGTTATCTTGTCAGCATGGGGGTTTGCGGGACGCCGTAAACCCACATGTAACAGTAACTTTGGGTCGACTGAAAAACAATCGACCCAAAAATCTTCACGTGGAATGCACACAAAAACGCACATACCTCGTCTACCGTAAAGAGCTAAAACATTGGGACACCTTGAGGGCTTGCTGTAATTCTCCTAAATTTTTAACAAATTTGTTTCAGGATCCAGCAAGAAGTCCAAAGGGTGCAGACAGAATGGGAAACAGTGTAGACCCTGATCAGACTGCTCCTTCAGGAGCAGTCTGATCTGGGTCTACACTCTTTGCTCAGGCCTGTCTGTCCCAAAACTTAACAAAAATCTTTTCTACGGTCATTCTCTCCCTTCCGCTGATTGAAGAAGGACAGTTGTCAGTTTCTGGCGATAGAATGTGCTCCGCTTGCGTATAATCATGCCCGGGAAAAGTGTGGATAGGTGAACTGAACGGCTCAAAAACGACCTAAAATGGTTTTGACTTGGCCGTTAAACTCAAATACAAACAAAGTCCCAATACTTAGGATCAATACGCCCCCGCCCATAGGGGCTTGAAGAAATATATGGGCTGCATGATGCTTCCAAGCAGAGCTGAATCCGGCCCGCACACTAGTACTGATAAACCGCTTAGAGGATCTAAGCCTGTCCAGGAACCGCGGTGCGAGGCGGACCGTCCATGCTAATAAACCCTATTGGTTTATTGGACGACTGGGCTTGAGATGTCATTTCATCTCAATGTCGGGTAAAAGTCCCACAAAATTGGAATCAACGTCTCCAAAATGACCTTTACAGTGTTGATGGGGACGTTAAACCTCAAATCAAACAAAGGATCAATACGGTAGTTCACTCCAAGCAAAAACGGACCGGCATGTGACCGCAAAAATCTGCCTGCGCAATAACTTAGTCAGAATTATCCTTCTCTGACAGCCTGATGAAACTTTGGGTCAACGGCTAACCATAGAATGCACAGTGAAGACTCAGAATCTGAGCCTTCGCTGTGCACACTCGTCTCGGAAGCCCAATTTTCCCCCATTGGCACGGAATATATATATAGGCGGTTATTGGAATTTGTACAATTTTAATATGACCATAATGTGAGCCACGACAAAAAATTGTGTCTTCAGACATGCGCGCGCACAGTAAAGACCCGGATAAGCCTTCATAAACGCTTAGACAACCTGCGTGAAGACGCTTTGGGTCAGAAGCCGTTGATATAGCACTGACTAGACTTCGCTAAGTGTCTCGATTCATACAGAAAATGCAAAGTAAAATGTGACGTATTCTTGTAGCATGTCTGAATCATGTTTGAAACAAAGAGCAAATTTCACATGATCTTGCATTTCGTCATTCATCAACTTGATCTTCTTCCGATTAATTGTACTTGAAACAAAAGGTCCATGATGGACCTTATTCGCTCACCCGAGTCAAGATGTTTGATTTTAGGTTGAACGTCCCCGTCAATACTGTATAGGTCATTTTGGAGACGTTGCTTCCAATTTTGTGGGACTTATGCCCGACATTGAGATGAAATGACAACTCAAGCCCTGTCAAGCGTCCGGTTACCTTAAAACATCAGTCACGAACGTAGGTCATGCTGTTGATACCCGTTAACCCCTTTAAACAGTGTAGTACCAGATAAAGTGGCTCATAATTAGCCAATTCATCCGGATCTGCGTTTGTCATCATGTAAGTAATAACTGAATGAACCTCAGTGTGATGCAGGCCTCCGTGGCCCAGTGATAAGAGCGCTGACTCTTAATCATTAGGTCTCTCACGGCTGTGGTTCGAGCCTCGCTCGGGTCACACGTGAGACGCCAAGTTCTGCAACGGAAGGTCAGGTGGTTTTTCTCCGGGTATTCCGGTTTTCGCCCAGCTTTGATTAACGATCTTGAAAGGGCCGTAAAACAAACCCCACACCACCCCCCATTCCCCCCCCCCCCCCAAAAAAAAAGCCTCAGTGTAAAAGAAAGCGTGTTATAAAACATTGTCCTGGAACATTGGCGAACATATTTGATCTACAGCAGACGCCGCAGAACGCGATGACTGAGGAGGGTCTAAACTGTTGCTTACAATACGGGAATTTAAGGATTAAACAAAACAGCCGCGTTCACCACTCAGCTCAGAAACAATCGACCCAACAGTACTGTAAATGCTTTGATTATGGATAGCACTCTAACGACACAAAAACAAGAGTAGTGCGGCTATTTTCTATAAATAATTGTTACATAGATTTGCTACAAGTCAGATAAAGTCACGTGGATATCAACACCAAAGAGTCTCTATGCTTGGTATCTTTGGGTCGATTGACAATCGAAACAATAAAGGCAAAGATTAGATAGCCCACTTAAGAGACACTGGGATGAAATGGTTAAGTGTTGCGCTTGTTAGAAAGGGGACTCACTGTCAGTGTAACCTTCCCTGGACTTGTTCCCATCCCATTTGACCCTACAAACGCCAATCATAACAATTCTCGTATGCTTTCTGTCTGCAGATTTCTTTAAAATTCAGTGTTTCAAACAGTGTGGTCCCAGATCAGACTGCTCCTCTAGGAGCAGTCTGATCAGGGTCCGAACTGTTTGTCTGAAAGCTAAAATTGCAACAAGATTCAGCAGACGACAAAAACAGAGGGCATTTTCAGATGCGGTTTTCCTTGGCGTTTTAAGGTTTAACCTATTGTTATGGCAGCAATATGAAACATTAATCATATATTATCAGTAGCCAATAACAATTAACAATATTTCCAGCAAAGTTTGGAATCTGCAACTGTCATGTTACCGTAGCTGAGCCGTGCCATTCGAAAATATGAAATATGTGCGTCCAGCCAGTATCAATACCCAGCAGGCATACGTTGCTAGGGCAACGTCAAATCAACGTCGGTGCAACGTCACGACGTTGCACCGACGTAGATGTGGCGTTGCATAAACGCCATGACGTTGCACCGACGTCGATGTGACGTCACAATTAAGTCATGTGCCTACTGGGCTATGGATAGCTTCTGCAAGGAGACACAACAAGAAACACACCTGTATAATGTTGACACCCTATAACCCCACTTTTATATAATACAAGACCGGCCCCGATAGCTCAGTTGGTAGAATGTCCGCTCCGGGGAACGGGAGGTCACGGGTTCGATCTCGGGCCGCGACATACCAAAGTCGTTAAAAATGGTACTAGTTGCTCCTCGCTTGGCACTCAGATTTACGGGGTAGAGCTAGGACTGGTCGACCTAGTGTCAGGATAATCTGACTGGGTGTGGTATCAAGCAATGTGTCTGGGACATGATACTTCAGTGAGGAAGCACTATAAACGTGAGCATTGATCTCCCTGTCGCAACCAGACACCGTCGTGATATGACTGAAAAATTGTTGAAAGCGACGTTAAACCCGAATTCACACACACACACACACACACACACACACACACACACACACACACACACACACACACACACACACACACACACACACACACACACATATAATACAAGAATTCCGCGGAAGGCTATGTCGCGCCTGTGGGGGCGCAATGTCTTCAGTCACCACATGATAAAATATAGGTCAACATCAAACATGGATGCTTGCAAAAATGATGCCAGTCCTAGATGCAAACTTGTACCAAGTACCATTAATAAGGCTCTCAAACATCAGGGTGAAAGGCATGGTTAATAAAATATTTCACTGAGTCTGTGAACCATGAAATGTATGTCAAGATCAAATATGGATGCTTGCCTTTAAGCTGCCATCGCAAGGTTTAAGTTTGTACCAAGTATCATGAATTAGCTTCAAATAGTTCTTGAGAAATGGAATCTTTCATTGGGGTGAACGCTAGGGTGAACACCAATATTTATAAAGTCAGTGAACCATGAAATATAGGTCGAGGTCAAAAATAATTGCTTGGATTTAAGTTGCCATTCCAAGATGGAAGTTTTTACCAAGTTTGTACCATTGATGAGCCTCTAATAGTCGTTGAGGAATGGTCTCTTACATAAGGGTAAACGCCAGGGTGAACGTTATTGTTAACCAACACACGAACCGATCGACGGAAAACCGGACCCCTACATCGCACCATGCTTAAAGCAATCCCGGCAAAAACTGGGGTTTACAGGAGTATATATCATTTTATCTTATTTGGTCAAAAACATAGATTGTGAGTACTCGTTAGAACCGCCTCGACGAGGCGGTTCTAACGAGCACTTACAATCTATGTTTAGAGCAGAAATAAGAAAAATAACATAATTTTTATCTGAACGAATTCTTTTTTTTTTTTTTTTTTTTTGTTGATACGACTGTCAATATATTTGAACGGGCGTGTTTCGTAACGAGTATTCCGACAGCAGCAAAAAATGCAGGCTGGCCGAGTCTTTGTTAGGTGTCTATGCCAGAATATATAAATTCACTTGTCGCGGTAGTACGCCTAGATTAGTGTGTAACAACGGCATTGGAGTTTATCGATTATCGTTGATTATTAATTGATTATCCTATATTACACAAGGTCAACCAATATTCAAAAATCATAAATCATGTTTTTAATTGTGTCAATTAATAAAATTGTCATTAATCAAATAATTTCGTATTGGCCCAGGTACAGGTCCTCGGTCAGCTGTATTGGCCTCGGCCTTCGGCCTCGTGCCAATACAGCAGACCTCGGACCTGTAACTGGGCCAATACGAAATTATTTGATTAATAACATTATAATATTAATTGCTAATGTTCGATAAAATCTATTGCACTGATCCTGGTTATATGATAAAACCGGGGCTTGAGATTTTTAAGCCCCCGCCATTCGAAGAATTGGGGAAAGGGCATACAATGTTATCCCGTCCATCCAGCCGTCTCCGTCTGCGTCGGGGATGGAACGGTTAGCAGTTTGCGTTAAAGTTTTTCATCAGAGTGACAACTTCAAGGCGTGGGCACAGGTGTCCATTGGACACATTTCTAATTCATAATAATATTATCATAAATGGTTATTTTCTTTATCTATACATTTTCCAAACGACTATAATTACAGGTTCTGCAGTGAATGTTGTTTATTTGATTTTAACGTCCCCGTCAACACTGTATAGGTCATTTTGGAGACGTTGCTTCCAATTTAGTGGGACTTTTACCCAACATTGAAATGAAATGACATCTCCAGCCCTGTCGCCCAATTAAACCAATAGGGCTTATAAGCATGGACTCGCTTATTTACTCTAAGCGGTTTACCAGTACTCGTGTAGGGGATAACTGTATTCAAAATTGCCATCTGAGGAGGACATTTTTACGCCGATGCGTTGGCAGACCCGTGAAACCGAATTTTCGATCGCAAAACCGACACTTTAACTGCCCAAACGACAATTTTGCAATACAGCTATCCCCATTCTTATGCACTTATTCGGTTGTTTGTTCAAAATTGTTGTCTACGCCCATGGGCGTAGACATTATAGCGGAGACTGAGTTTAACACGGAAGTGAAGCCATTAGTTACCCACAATGCAGGTTGACCTTTCCATTCTTATGTTCAACACAAGTATAAGCTTTCACAAGAAGAAAAAAGCAGCCCATAACACGAGTAAGCTTTCACACAAAAAGAGGCCGGCGGGCAGAACTGTGGCACAGAATTGCTATTACATTTGTACAAGCCTATATTTGCTGTCATATTGGCTAATACAAAAAATATACATCTACAAATTCTCGATCACGACGGACCACTGCTTATCCTATAAGCTACTCAGCAGCCTTCGGCTTTGGTGAGCAAAAAAAAAAAAAAAACTTACGTCGCCGTTAGCAAACTTTTAGGTTTAATCTTCAACTAGTCGTCTATAAAGTCTAACTTCTCCAACAGTTTTTCAAGCATTCAATTTGAAAGATGTCACAAGCATACATGTGCCTTTTTAAAGATGAAAAGGTCTTTTTTCACAATATTACAGCATTTTTAGACAGTATACATAAGTCGGCAGGATGGCAATTAGAATATTGATTGCCAAAGACAGTTAATTGTATAAAACACATTTCTGGGATTCACATTTAATATGTGCTTAGCGTAGACCTAGCTTTTTGTAAAAGCTATACTTGTACTATACTTTACAGTCAGATCCTATTTACCATGTCGTATGTGTGATTGGTACACCTATTTTGCACAAAAACGACAAGAGCTGTGAGATATGAAAACCCAGCAGGCACACGTCGCAAAGGCAACGTCAAATCAACGTCGGTGCAACGTCACGACGTTGCACCGACGTTGATGTGACGTTGCATAAACGTCATGGAGTTGTATCGACGTTGATGTGACGTCACAATTACGTCATGTGCCTGCTGGGAAGCGACATTACGTGATAGCGTCGGGTTTAAAATAGAATATCGCATAATATACTGTCGCAAATTTTGAGCGTTATCCAATAAGTTGTCGCGATACATACGCAAATGCGTTCGGCCCCAGCCCGTTGGGGCTTGAAGACATAGATGGGCTGCATGATGCTTCAACGCAGAGCTGAAACCAACCCGCACATGAGTACTGGTAAAACGCTTAGACGATCTAAGCCTGCCCAGGCAAACCGGTGCGAGTCGGCCCGTCCATGCATATAAACCCTATGGGTTTTATTGGGCGGCAGGGATTGAGATGTCATTTCATCTCAATGTCGGGTAAAAGTCCCACAAAATTGGAAGCGACGTCTCCAAAATGGCCTTTATAGTGTTGACGGGAACGTTAAATCTCAAATCAAACAAACAAACGCAAGTGCGTTACATACGAATGTGCATTAGAATCGTTCATAGAAAATGTACTAATTTCTCTTCGACTAAATCGATTAATCGACAGCTGAAGCGGGGTAGGGAAAATTATCACAGAAGCATCATTCTTGCACACCAGACAAGGCAATCCGCGATTTTATCCTGGTATAGAAATATCTGTTCTGACCTTAGTGTTCCGACCCCGAATCGAATATAGTCGCGTGTATGATAAATGCACAAGTTGATTACAACCTTGTGTGCGCCGTCGTTAAGGTTGACGTCATGCTCGATCCGTGACGTCACTTTACAGTGTCAACACAATATGGCGGACGATGGTAAACGAAGTGACTACAGCTTTAAAAATTCGCGCTAAAAATGGAAGGTATGCAAGAAAAAGAATCCTATATGGGTGTGAGGGGTGGATAGAAAAATCCGTCCCTCGGATCACTATCCGGCATCACTCGGCAGCCTCGTGATGCCGGACAGTGACCCTCAGGACGGTTTTTTTCCATCCACCCCTCACACCCATATAAGATTCTTATATTCTTGCACACCAGACAAGGAAATCCGTGATTTTACCCTGGGATAGAAATTTGTGTTCTGACCCTGCATGGTGTTCCGATCCCAAATCGAATATAATCGCGTGTTTGATCAATGCACTGGTTGATTACGACCTTGTGTGCGCCGTCGTTAAGGTTGACGTCATGCACGATCCGTGACGTCACTTTACATTCCTGCAATGTCAACACAATATGGCGGACGTTGGTAACCGAAGTGACTGCAGCATTGAAACTCCGCGCTAAGAAATTGAAGGTACGCAAGAAAAAGAATCCATTATGGATGTGAGGGGTGGATAGAAAAATCCGTCCCTCAAGATCACTGTCCGGCATCACTCGGCAAGCCTCGTGATGCCGGACAGTGACCCTCGGGACGGATTTTCCCATCCACCACTCACACCCATATAAGATTCTTATATTCTTACTATCCCCCACCCCCACCTTATATCTGGAGCTTTGACGAAACATTGACGATTTCTACGATTGTCAATATGTAACTCAAACAGGGGATGAGTCGTTCCAGCTTGTGGCCCTATTTAATTTTCCCATAGCTCCAGAAATTCATATACGGGTATTCAAGATTATTTAGGAAGGGTTTCTGATATCTTTCGAAAAGGTATGTTGTTTGTTTCAATTTGTTTGAATGGCGGTTTTACGTCCCCGTCACCTAGCCCCCGACCATCGGGGCTTGAAGAAATATATGGGCTGCATGATGCTTCCACGCAGAGCTGAAACCGACCCGCACACGAGAACTGGTAAACCGCTTAGAGGATCTATGCCTGCCCAGGCAATGCGGTGCGCGTCGGCCCATACTTATAAACCTATTTGTTTCATTGCGCGGCAGGGCTTGAGATGTCATTTCATCTCAATGTCGGGTAAAAGTCCCACAAAAATGAAAGCAGCGTCTCCAAAATGACCTTTCCAGTGTTGACGGGCACGTTAAACTTCAAATCAAACAAACAAACGTCAACGTCACAACTTTTTATGTCATTTTGGAGACGTTGCTTCCAATTTTGTGGGACTTGTACCTGACATTGAGATGAAACGAAATCTCCGGCCCTTCCATTCAAACAAACCAATAGGGTTTATATCATATGAGGGACGTTCCGACTCGCACCACATTGCCTGGACAGGTTTAAACCTAAGTGCTTTACCAGTACTCATGCGCGGTCGGTTTCAGCTCTGCGTGGGTACTAAAATGAAACGCCTCAGCGAGACGATTCTATTGAGAACATATATCTTTATTTTGGGCCCCGTCAAGCGATTTTAGTACTAATCGCCTATGCGAGCAGCGAAGGTTCAGGCGAGCCTGCGCATTCGCGCAGTCTCGCCAGAACCTTCGCTGCTCGCTCATACAAGCAGTGAAGCAGGAGGAACCTTCAGACAGAAAGCCATATCCCTGGCCCCTCTGAATGGCTGTGCATGCGCAGTTAAAATGTCATGACGGAATGCTCGAAGACACAAATTCGCTTGGCGGGGCTCATTTTATAGAAGTTCGTAGTAAAAGACCAGACTAAGCAGTGAGAACAAGCATCTGGCAGGTCGTTTAAATGGACTACGTACATGTACAGTAGGACTCCAATGGCTCGAACACTGATGGCTCGTTTACCGTGGCTGAGTCGAACCCGTTCTTGAGCCCGTAGGGAAATCTTCCACATAAGTAACAGTGGGGGATAATTTAGGAGATTTTAGTCTTTTATCTTGCAAATGTATGCTGTGTGTACTCATTAGAATCGCCTCCATGAGGCGATTCTAATGAGTACACACAGCATACATTTTCACTATAGAACACCGAAAAGATGTCTAAAAGTATCTCGCTATGCCGCCTGCCAGTAACCCTCAGTGGCTCGAACTACCCCAGTCTCGAACAGATTTTCGAGGTCCCAAATGTGTTCGAGCCATTGAAGTTCGACTGTGCTTGATATACATGTATTCCATAATAACATGTATTCCAGAAGATCGCTTACTGAAACAGGTGTTTGAATTGGATAAAACATTGCGTCAAGAAGGGTACAAATCATGGTATTCTTGAACATATGTAACTTTATGCAGAGATTTTCAACTACAGAATAAGAAGTACAGTCTTGTGTAACATGTCAGAGATCATCTCTGCTAAATATTCATCTAACAACATATAAATAAGGAATTATCGCATATGAGAAATCAGGTTCAGGATAATAAACTAAATATTTTTTCAAATATTTATACGCAATTTTCTTTGCTTTGGACTTCCAAACAAGAGGGCCATGGTGGCCTTGGATCGCTCACCTGATCCATAGAATAAAAAGTGGGTACCGGGGAGGGCCATTATTGACCCCAGGGCTATGATGTGGATAATGTTGAGGGAGGTCTAAAAAGGTTCATACCAAATATCAACAAAGGCTATAAGTTGCACAATCTTGGCAAAGGTCCACAAGATGAAGCTATACACCAAATATCAAAGACCTGGGCCTTGCAGTTTCAGACAAGAAGATTTTTTTAAAGATATTCCCTACATAAGCCTATGTAAAACCAAATGGCTCCGGGCGGGGGAATTTTTGGCCTCAGGGCTATAATTTAAACAATCTTGATAGAGGTCAACTAGATGAAGCTTCAATATCACAGACGTGGAGTTTAAAAGATTATCTCTATATAAGTCTATGTAAAACCAAAAGGCCACAGGGCGGGGGCATTTGTGACCCGAAGGCAATAATTTGAACAATCTTGGTAGAGGTCCACTAGATGAAGCTCCATACCAAATATCAAAAACATGGGCCTTGCAGTTTCGGAGAAGATTTTTAAAGATTTCCCTATAAAAGTCTATGTAAATTTGTTGATTTGAGGTTTAACGTCCCCGTCAACACTGTAAATGTCATTTTGGAGACGTTGCTTCCATTTTTGTGGGACTTTTACCCGACATTGAGATGAAATGACATCTCAAGCCCTGTCGCCCAATGAAACCAATAGGGTTTATTAGCATGGACGGTCCGCCTCGCACCGCGGTTCCTGGACAGGCTTAGATCCTCTAATCGGTTTACCAGTACTAGTGTGGTGCGGCCGGATTTAATTCTGCGTGGAAGCATAATGCAGCCCGTATATTTCTTCAAGCCCCTATGGGCGGAGGCCGTAAGTCTATTTAAAACCAAAGGGCCCCGAGGCGGGGGTATTTTTGGTCTCAGTTTGTTTGTTTGATATCAAAGACATAGGCCTTGCAGTTTCATCTCTTTAAAAGTCTATGTAAATTGTTTGATTTAAGGTTTAACGTCCCCGTCAACACTGTATAGGTCATTTTGGAGGCGTTGCTTCCAATTTCGTGGGACTTTTACCCGACAACATCTCAAGCCCTATAGCCCAATGAAACCAATAGGGTTTATAAGCATGGACGGTCTGACTCACACCGCTTTGCCTTGGCAGGCCTATATCCTCTTAGTGGTTTATCATATCAGTACTTGTGTGCGGGTCGGATTCAGCTCTGCGTGGAAACATCATGCAGCCCATATAGTTCTTCAAGCCCTGATGGGCGGGGGCGATTTTGGTCTCAGGGCTATAATTTGAACAATCTTGGTAGAGGTCCACTAGATGAAGCTTCATACCAAATATCAAGGACCTAGGTCTTGTGGTTTCAGAGGAGAAGATTTTCCCTATATAAGCTTATGTAAAACCAAAGGGCCCCGGGGCGGGGGCATTATTGGCCCCAGCACTATAATATAAACAATCTTGGTAGGGGTCCAGTAGACGGAGCTTCATATCAAATAGCAAAGACTTGGGCCTTGCGATTTCAGGGAAGAAGAATTTTAAAGATGTTCCCTATAGAAGTCTATGTAAAACCAAAGGGCCCCTGAGCGGGGCATTTTTGGCCCCATGGCTATAATTTGAACAATCTTGGTAGGGGTCCACAAAATGAAGCTTCATACCAAATATCAAAGACCTGGGCCTTGCGGTTTTAGAGAAGAAGAATTTTAAAGATTTCCCCTATATAAGCCCATATAAAATCAAAGGGCCCCGGGGCGGGGGCATTTTTGGCCCCAGCACTATAGTTTGAACAATCTTGGTAGGGGTCCACCAGATGAAGCTTCATACCAAATATCAAAGACCTGGGCTTTGCGGTTTCAGAGAAGAATATTTTTAAAAATATTCCCTATATAATCCTATGTAAAACCAAAGGGCCCCGGAGCGGGGGCATTTTTGCCCCAGCACTATAATTTGAACAAGCTTGGTAGGGGTTAACTAGATGAGGCTTCATACCAAATAGTTAAGATCTGGACCTTGCGGATTCAGAGGAGGAGATTTTTAAAGATTTTCCCTATATAAGCCCATGAAAAACCAAAGGACCCCGGGGCGGGGGCATTTTTGGCCCCATGGCTATAATTTGAACAGTCTTGGTAGGGGTCCACTAGATGAAGCGTCATACTAAATATCAAAGGCCTGGGCCTTGTGGTTTCAGAGAAGAAGATTATTTTAGTTTTCAGCGAAAACAATCTATTTTTGGCTCCTGTGACCTAGATGTGCAACGGACCGGAACCATTTGAACAACTTTGAAAAAGGACCACCTAAGGATCATTCCTGTGAAGTTTGGTCAAAATCCGACCAGTGGTTTAGGAAGAGATGTCGTTTGAAGAAATTGTTTACGCACGCACGCACGGACGCACAGACGCACGCACGACGGACAAAAAGTGATCCCAAAAGCTCATCTCGTCACTACGTGACGGTGAGCTAAAAATAAAACTATAGAGAACTTTCGAAGATTAGGATAAGTTCTCGTGATTTACATATAGAGCGAGGTCGTTGCTTTAGACCATCTGTTCCTCGTGAGAGAAGAATTTGTATCACTTGTGATACAATAGAAAACGAGGAATTATACTTTACTGTACGAAAATTTCTGATATAAGAAGTAAAGTAGAACTTCAATGGCTCGAACACCTTTGGGACCATGAAAATCTGTTCGAGACAGGGGTAGTTCGAGCCACTGAGGGTTACCACCATGAAGCATAACAGCCTTTATTTTGGGACATCTTTTCGGTGTTCTATAACAAAAATGTTTGCTGTGTGCACTCATTAGAATCGCCTCATAGAGGCGATTATAATGAGTACACACAACATACATTTACAAGAGAATAGGAAAAAATTCCTCAATTACCCTCCCTTTTTCTTATGTGGAGAAATTCCCTCGGGACTCAAGAACGGTTCGACTCAGCCATGGTAAACGAGCCATCGGTGTTCGAGCCATCTAAGTTTTACTGTAATTTATTTCAGAAATTCAACATTGAATACCATGGCTTGATTCCAAATACTGACGCATCATTGAAAGCTTTTGTCCGCTTAATGAACCCAGTTACTGTAGAGAAGCCCCCGTGGTGTAGTGGTTACGCTACTCGCCTTGTAAACCAGGGATCGCAGGATCGATCCCGGGCTTCTCCAGACTTTCGGATGAGTCTTTAAACCGAGGTCCCGTCTCCGTATGACCTTAGCTGTTGGTGGGACGTAAAACTGAAAACACACACAGTAACTGTAGAGGAGACAAAATATATTTGTGACTTTTTACAATATCTCTCAACCTAAGATAATTTGGAATGCTCATTATTATTTCATACCATCTCGAATTGCATTGTTAATTATATACTTGTCTTGGGGGATACCGTCTGCAAATATTTTTTCTATCTTGTATCTAACCAAAAATAGTTGTTTCATGGGCAGCCGTTACTGTCACTGCCCCTCGTCAACATTCAGGCACAGTTCCAGAGGTCACTTGTGAACGATTCAGTAAACGAGTGTGTGAACTTGGCTTGGGATTCGCGGCTTGGAATATCGCTTTTGCCTAACATTCACTAATATTTTACTATACTTTACTACTACGGAATAAATCGAATTCCAAACTCCAAGCAAACTTCATACACGTAGTAAACACAGATTTTACAAGCTGCTGGCTGGTAATCAGACGAAAATTTGAGTAGCTGAACTAAGAAACAACTGCAGAAGCGAGGAAGCCAGAAGATTTTTTTGCGCACAACAACGAAGGCATGTGTTGCCGGTACTACTTTTAACGCTTAGCAATCTGACGACATTTTAAAACATTTCTCGATTTTCCCAGAAAACAGATTTAGACATTTCATACAAAATGTTGAAAATTTACAAAAAAAAAAAAATACTAAAACTGATTTCAGATGAAAAATATATCCCCCTCCATAAATATAACTTAAACAACCATTGACCTTGATAATGAGTTCAAGGTCACAAAAATCCAATCCAATCTTTGATGGGCTGAAGTGATATATTGCACCACACAACATCACACATAGATGGTCTTATATGAGTGTTCAAGTATTATTGATTCAATTTATTAACAGAGTTGAGGGAAAAGAATAAAATGTGAGGCTTCACCGAGCATTTTATCCATTTTCTTCAACGAGTTTAAAAATTCAATAATATACGAGCACGAATGCAAGATTCTATATCATATGACATTTAAAACGCATTTAAATCATGATTTTTGTACCACAAGACGTCTTTAAGGAAATCGTACGTGTAACGTTACGGGACGTATCTAACTAATCTGCATATTTAATTCACAAGAGGATTACCAAATTTAATACATGGCGTTATTACATTCTCAGACGCGACGTCATTCATTTTGGAGATAGGGCGCAGATAAGTCATTTTTTACCCAAAGTTGACAGTTTAGACGTATCCATGAGGTTATTGTTACAAAAATCTGATCAAGTCTTGGGTAGCCTCTAGTGATATACTGTACCAACTTTCTCCAAACTTCATGAATTGGTTTATAATACAGGGTGCAGACAAACAATATTTGGCCCAGAATTGACAGCTTTCGGGAACCAGTGACCTTCCAAATGAGGTCAATGTACCCAAAATCTAATCAAATTTGTGTTAGGTTATAGTGATATATTGCACCATGTTTGATGGAAATTTAAAAATTCGTTCAGGAGACTGGATGTAGACAAGCCTTTTTGGCCACAAATTGGCAGTTTTGTGGAGCCTTTGATCTTGTCAATGAGGTCAAGGTCACCACTATTTAATCAAACCGTTGTTAAGCTGTAATAATATATTGTACCAAATTGACCAAAAGTCGTCAATAGGTTCATAAGTCAGTGTGCAGACAAGCGCATTTTGGTCCAACATCGACAGTTTTCGGGAGCCAATGACATTAAATATAAGGTCAAGTTCGACAAAATCTAATCAGTAGGTTTTTGTGATATACTGTACCATGTTTGACCAATATTCATCGTCGTTCGTGAGTTAGGGATTCAGACAAGCAAATTTTGCATTAGGAAAACATGTCCGCAAGAAATAATGGCGTCCAACATGGTGTCAGAAAATGAAAAATATTAGGTAAAAATGATAACATCTTTATTATTTCTGCTTTCAACATAGATTGTGGGTGCTCGTTAGAACCGCCTCAATGAGGCGGTTCTAACGAGTACCCACAATCTATGTTTTTGAGCAAAAATAAGGCAGATAATGTATACCCCGGAAGCCCCAATTTTCTCTATATAAAGTGGGGTTTAGGGGGGTCTTCGTTTCACGGACATGTTATCGTGATGACAGTTTTTGGGAGCCTGTTGCATTGGGAAAGAGACCAATATGACCAAAATCGAATCACAAGCCGTTTTTGCAAACAGCTGACAGTTTTGGGGAGACTGCAGAATGTCAATGAAGTCAAGATCACCAAAATCTCCACAAATCTTGGGTTGGCTGTAATGATACATTGTTCCACGTTTGCGCAAAACTCATCAATTGGTTCATATGTTTGGGTGCAGACGAGCAATTTTTTTGACCCAAAATTCACAGTTATCGGGAGCCAGTGACCCTTAAAATGAGGTCAATATCGCCAAAGTTATAGGTTACAGTAATATATTGTACCATGTTTGGCCAAAATCCATCAATTCGTTCACGAGACAAGGCATTTGTGGCCCAAAATTGACCGTTTTGGGAGCCTGTTACCTTGCAAATGAGGCCAATTTCACCAAAATCCAATCAATCGCAACATTTTTTGCCCATAATGGACAGTTCTGAGGAGTCGGTGTCCTTGTCGATGAGGTCAAGGTCACCAAAATCTAATCAAAGCTTTCGTTGTCTGTAAAGATACATTTTACCAAGTTTGACCAAAAGCCATCAACTGGTTCATAAGACAGGGTGCAGACATACGAGCAATTTGGCACAAAATTAACAGTTTTTGTGAGTCTGTGACCTTGAAAATAAAGGCTGGTCAATGGAAACTAAATAATGTTCAACTCTGCTAAATTATACTCATCTTTTTCGAGAATTTAATCTCCCGGCTTATCTGTCATATGATCTTATTTACAGTCTGTTTGTTTTCATAGAAATTGTTCTGTCAAGCTAGGGAGATCAAAGCTCCTCACTGAGGGGGAATTTTTGTCAGATTTTTGTAGAGGTGCGTTCCTTGAGCGTTTGTTTGCCTGTCCAGTGTGATTGTTTGTGCTTACACAAAAAGTTTCACGGAACAGTGAATTAACCATATAAAACTCTTAACTAAATCTTTTTTAAAACATATATTTATCTAAAAGGCCTCAGGTATCTGCACCATTGTCCTCCATTAAGAGACCACCTCTTGGACCGTTCAAAAGTGACCATGTGATGGATGGATGAGTTTGGGTCCGTAACGAAGCACTGGACTAACTTTCACAAAGAGCTGGTATTTGGACTGCGCCGGTCCCCGCCGCTCGGGGACTGAAGAAATAGATGGGCTGCATGATGTTTCAACGCAGAGCTCAAACCGACCGCACGTGAGTACTGGTAGGCCCAGGCGAGTCCGCTAATAAACCCGATTGGTTAAATTAGGCGACTGGGCTTGAATAAGTCCCACAAAATTGGAAGCAACGTCTCACAAATGACCTACACAGTGTTGACGGGGACGTTAAACCTCAATTCAAACAAACAAAATTTGGACTGCGCATCTAACCTAATGTTTATTCAATTAAAGTGCGACATGGTAAACATTTAGGCTAAAAAGATACTACATGTACCATCCGAGATAAACTTCAAGACAGCGTGAGATATGACTTATCTCAGAAAGTCAGCGACCTTGTGTCGTCAAGTTAACATTAAATTATCTCTGTAAATTAAATAACCGTATGAGTATTTAACCTATCTTTCTAGGGCAGGTGTCTGTGCGATCAATTTATAAGACCAATATCCGTTTTACATTAACCCTTTTTGTACAAAATGGAATCTTCCTCTTTATATATAGCTGGAGTTCATTCAAAATTTAGGGGTGTCAGGTTGTGGTTTCTTCAAAATTTGTTCGGAAATGGCTGAACTTTCTGCAAACAGTGTAGGCCCTGATCAGACGCCGCGTCTGCGGCGTCTGATCTGGGCCTGCACTGTTTGCCAGGTACCCGTTTTGGGGTTTCTGGTACTAAACGGGTTAATACAATGAAATGCACACCACAATGACTTTTTTATGGTATATGCATGATACCCGTATTGTTACAGCCTGGCGATACTGGTGTATGGCGTTTAATCTGTTCAAAATATTAGCGTCAACAAATCCATTTAAGAAATGAATGCATTTTTTAACATTACGTATGTTTACATTTTTTCCATGCATTATGTGACGAAAAATTTTGTTTGGAAGAAGATAGCCTAACCATTGTACGTTCGCAGATTTCCTGTTAACCCATAAAATGCCAATCACGACAATTGTCGTCTGCTTTGTCGTCTGCAGGTTACCTTATAAGTAATTTTTGCAAACAGTATGGACCCAGATCAGGAGCAGTCTGATCTGGGCCCAAACTGTTTGCGGCCCACACTGTTTGCTTGTATGCAAAAATAGTTTTAAGAAGTTTGAAAAAAAATCAGCAGACGACAGAAGCAGACATTTTCAGATGTAGTTTTTCTCGGCGTCAAAGCTTTTTCCTCAATTAATAACACATGATCCTCTATATTTATTCAGTTGGTTAGTTATTTTATGTCACGACGTCAGGGACAACATTAACAGTAGGGGTTTTCCGTAAATTTATGCACCGGTTCGTCCATGATTATAAACCCTATTGGTTTCATTGGGCGGCAGGCCCTGGGATGTCATTTTATCTCACTGTCGGGTAAAAGTCCCACAAAATTGGAAGCAATCTCTCCAAAATGACCTACATAGTGTTGACGGGGCGTTAATAATCAAATCAACCAAACTGTTAGAGTGGGCCCCGTCAAGCGATTTTGGTACTTATCGCCTATGCGAGCAGCGAAGGTTCAGGCGAGCCTGCGCATCCGCGCAGTCTCGCCAGAACCTTCGCTGCTCGCTCATACTAGCAGTGAACAAGAGGAACCTTCAGACAGAAAGCCATATCCCTGGCCCCTCTGAATGGCTGGGCACGAGCAGTAAAAATTTGTCATGACGGAATGCCCGAAGACACAAATTCGCTTGGCGGGGCTCAGAGTGACAGTTTAGGACAACTACGGTAATATACAGATCAATATTGCTGGAGCTTTCATTGGGAAGTAAGCAGAAAATATTAGTAGAAGCAATATTGATTTTAACATAATGTTGCAACGCATTATCAGCTGTCCAGAGTTCAGTTAAAGGTCATCTTTTTGTACATGTAAACCAGATTATAAAAATAAAATAATATACAATATAAATAAACCATGGGACATGAACAAATGCCCGTAGATATAATGTTTCACCGGGGAGAAACGGGAGCTGATATGAACCCTTTTTGTACCAAATGGAATCTTCCCTCTTATATATAGCAGGAGTCCATTTCAAAATTTAGGGGTGTCAGGTTGTGTTTTCTTCAAAATTTATTCGGAAATTGGCTGAACCTTTAGCAAACACTGGAGGCCACGGCGTCTGATCTGGGCCTGCACGGTTTGCCAGGGTACCCCTTTAGGGGTTTCTGGTACTGAATGGGTTAAATAAAAGAAAATAATGTAATCATGTCATTGTGACTCGGGTTCAGCTTTAGACAAAGCACTGTGCGCTACTACAAGACGCGAGCGCTTAACATATTTGGACACCGCCTCATTGCCACAGATTTCTGTAGGCAGTGCTCACAGCCCCAAGTAAGCAATCTACATAAATCTACAGCGGGCCGTTAGCGGCCTGTCAGGGTAGCTGACGGGCCGCTAACGGCCCGCTGTAGATTTACGTAGAATGCTAGCAGGGCCGTGGCCTGAAACTAGGTCAGGCCCTGACAGTGATGAGCCCGCTGTCACCAAAACTTCATTCGGCTATATACACCCGCCATCGAACTGACCCCTAACATTTCATACCACCAGAATATATACATAGATCCTTTTATTCCTGTCAACGCCAATGATTAGCAGAACTCTGACCCCTCGACCATTGGTCATAAGTGATCGTGGTTATGGTTTAAAAACACACACGAGCGAAAGGTATAAATGTGTACTGACACAAATCAATTTAAAATATAAAGGGCATATTTACAAACTGACAAAGTCCAATAAACAAAACAACACATACAAGAAATCTGGTCTGAAAATCAAAAGATCAGTGCCAAAGTACAAATGGGCCCCGTCAAGCGATTTTGGTACTTATCGCCTATGCGCGCAGCGAAGGTTCAGGCGAGCCTGCGCATCCGCGCAGTCTCGCCAGAACCTTCGCTGCTCGCTCATACAAGCAGTGAATCAAGAGGAACCTTCAGACAGAAAGCCATATCCCGGGCCCCTCTGAATTGCTGGGCATGCGCAGTTAAAAGCTGTCCTGACGGAATGCTCGAAGACCCAAATTCGCTTGGCGGGGCTCAAATAATGGTCTGATGGTACCAGCTAAACTACCTGTATATCTATCTTCATATACTGATTACTCATTTAACTGTCATTTTGGGGTAATTACGTAGGATTTATAAGGAACATTAAAAAGATCAAATAACTCGGAAAATCCTACCGTTCATGTGCAAATAATCTCCCTCACGATTTAAAATTATTCATTCAAGGTCCATCTAAATTAAGACTGATATTTTTGACAGCGATCAGCTGTCGGAAATCAACAATTGAATCACGTGGGTGTCAGCTGACTTGACTATTTATAGGAGATGAGCCGCATGGAAAAATACTTCTAGTATGTATCGGAAAATTACCACACAGAGGGTTGGCTGTGCGTACGAACGTACGAAGTGTGTCGAGCGCGCGCTTGCGTGCGCGTGTGTGTGTGTGTCTGTGAGTTTGTGTGTGAATACGTACCACAGGGGAGGGTAAAGCACATGACTCGACCGGGACTCGGTCTCGAACCGAAGCCTCTCGCATACCGTGCGAACACTCTATCGACTGAGCTACCGAGCCACACTGTCGACCTGTTATACATACGTTTGAAGGATTGCGTGCGTGCAGACGGGCGGGAAGGCGGGCGAGCCAGCCAGCCAGCCAGTGAGTTTGTTTGATTTGAGGTTTAACGTCCCCGTCAACACTGTATGGGTCATCTTGGAGACGTTGCTTCCAATTTTGTGGGACTTTTACCCGACATTATGATGAAATGACATCTCAAGCCCTGTCGCCCAATGAAACCAATATGGTTTATAAGCATGGACGGTCCGACTCGCACCGCTTTGCCTGGACAGGCCAAGATCCTTTAAGCGGTTTACCAGTTCTCGTGTGCGTTCGGATTTCAGTTCTGCGTGGAATCATGATGCAGACCATCTATTTCTTCAAGCTCCGATGGGCGGGGGCCGCCAGCCAGTGAGTGAGTGACTGTTGGGGAGGTTGTGTGCGTAGACCCTGATCAGACGTCGTCTATGAACGCAATGGGTCGCGTGCAAAGTAAATGAAGGGGTTCATGCAAACTTTGTTAGCGATCCGCTGTCTCATACTTTCATGAAAAGCAGAAAAAAAAAATGTTTATGTTTTATTTACATTCTTTGCCCCTCTTCACTGGGCAAAACAATGCTTTCTATTTGTTTACATTATAGTTTATCAACGACCTTTGAGAGTTCAACGGTCATGCGTGGCAGTTCAACGTTCAGGGGAAGCAGGTTTCGGATCTCTTTTCTCACTGGATTTTAAAATTATAAATAAGTTTTTTGGATAAATCCATTATGTAGAAGTCGTGGCCAAGTGGTTAGTATTTATAGGTTATTTACTTTATATTGTGAAATATTCGGCACGAGTTCATATGGCGAAGGACGCACGAGCTTGCGAGTGCGTCTCCGCCATATGAACGAATGCCGAATATTTCACAATATAAAGTCAATAACTTTTTTATGATATACCCAAAACTGGAACTGTCTGTTAGAATTCAGGACTGCCTAGCATAGAACTGTGAGTGTAAAACCATTTTATATATCTTTTAGTGGTTTGAAACTGAAAATAATGCAGCTCGCTAAGTGTCTTCCTACACATTGTAAAACCAAGTCCAATGGCGCCAATGTGAAGATTACTTAACGTTGGTGGATGTGACGTCATTAAAACATTGACGTTTCCCAACGCAGGACGCCATTTTTTCCGAAGTGTCCGTTTTAATTCCTTCTAAGTACTCCTGATTTGTGAGAGAATTTTTTAAAGTCTTTACAGATTACAGGTAGGTCATATTTGCTAGCATTAAATGCGCTTCATGTTGTTTGTCACAGCCGATATTTGTTTTCTTTCACGCTCTGCCAATCGATTCGCACGACAAGATGGCTGCCGATTTTCAAGATTCAAAACTGAGAAATTTGAAAGTAGTCCTGTTATGCACGAGACTGCTTATCTCCGGGCAATATGAACCCGACTACGGGCAATATTTAAAGGTTATTCACTTTATATTGTGAAATATTCGGCACGAGTTCATATGGCGAAGGACGCACGAGCTTGCGAGTGCGTCTTCGCCATATGAACGAGTGCCGAATATTTCACAATATAAAGACAATAACCTTTTTCTTATATACCCAAAACTTGAACTGTCTGCTAGAATTCAGGAGTGCCTGGTATAGAAATCTGAACGTAATATCAGATTATATAGCTTTAAGTGGTTTGAAATGGAAAATAATGAAGATCGTTAAGTGTCTCCCTACACGTTGCAAAACCACGCCCAACGGCGCCAAAGTGAAGACGACCTTAACTTTGGTTGATGTGACGTCATTAAAAACATTGACGCTTCCCAACACAGGAAGAAGCGTCGGTAATATTTCTTTCAAAATACTCCAGATTTCTTAGAAGAAAGTGTTGAAAATATTAACAGATTGCAGGTATGTCATATTTGACAGCATAAAATGTGCTTTATGCACTTTGTCAGCACCTATATTCGTTTTGGTTTACGTTCTTTCAGTCGATACGCACGACAAGATGGCTGCCGATTTTTAGTACCGAAATTGACAAATTTGAAAGTAGTTCTATTGTGAACGTGACTGCTTATCTACGGGCAATATGAACTTTACTACGGGCAATATATAGAGGTTATTATATGGTAACGGTGTGCCTCTAAGTCATATTGGCACCGGTATGTAATATTGGCCCGAGGGCTTTAGCCCGAGGGCCAATATGACTTCCGGTGCCAATATGACTTAGAGGCACATCTTCACCATATCATAACCTCTTTATTACATCATTTATATAGCATAGTTTTATCGCAACGTGAAGAAATGAAGGCAAAGAGAATATTTACTTTTTAAAGGTTGATGCCGGGAACGTTTCATCGATTGTATTGAGGATACATTTTCGGTTTCCGTCGATACAAAAAAGAAATTCCTTTTCAATTATGTAACTGATTAGTAGGCCTACACTAACCATGCTCAAGGTAATACAGTAGCAGAGTAGTGCGCAGCAAATTACGTCACAAGTGACGTATCAACTGTAAGTATCAAAACAAAAACAAATCGCCATTTTAAATACAGAATTTCTGCAGTTCAAAGTATGCTTTTTAAGGTATTTTACAGAATGTTTTGTGCTTATTTGAAGACCATTTTAATTTTAAAGGCTCTTAGTGTCATTCATCAAGCTAATGCTTAATCGATTCCGTGTATAACAGTCGGTCGCGGTGGTTGTGTACGTTAAAATACAAGACACTTTTTAGGGACATTTTCCCTCCCACAGATTTCTTCCGCACAATTTCCAGCTCCTCATAAGTGAAGGGATCTGTTCGTTTAAGGTTGTTGGCAAGACCTTATTGTTTCAAATTTTGGGACATCCCTGCTGTGCTTGAAAGCAACGTCCTTCACAATGCTTCCCAATCGTGAGTAAACTTCTTTTAAAAAGTATTTTGCTTTTCATTTTTCATGCTTGCCACGAACTATCAGACTTTTCTCAAAATATATTGTTATCACTGTCTTCTATCGCCCTGTCTAGGTCCAGCAGTCGGGTTGACATTGCTTCAAGTGATTTTTCTGCGGCCATTATGAAGCTTATGGGGTACGGCGTTAACGTTCTATAGCTATAGTAACAGAGTGGAGCAGTGCCAATATGGAAAGGCAGTGCCAAAAATCCATATTAGGGTCAGTCCGGGTAAATACGGACGACTTTTACACTTCGAAGTTTGGCGTGCTACTGTTGTCGGTGTTCCGATGTTAGTGACCTGGGTACCGGTTTTTATAAAGGTTTATTATCTCCCTTTGCCAATGTAATATTAATTGCATGTTTTAATGGGACCTAAAGCCTTGAAAAAGCGAAAAAAGCATGATAGGCAGATCCGGGTAAATACGGACGAGGTAGGGAAAGTACGGACATAGACTGGGAAAATACGGACAGTATTAAAACAGTCGGGAAAATACGGACATTCAATTATTTTTTTAAAATATATCATTTAATTGTTGAGGAGTACAACTTTATTTCATCTATAAATGTATTTAGAAAACTTAAGTGTTAAACTGCGTATTCCTTCTAAAAGTGCATGAAATGTACGTTTAATGTGACTTCATTTTAATTTCATCTGTTAAGGTCTGAATATAGACGTTGCTTCCAATTTTGTTGGACTTTTACCTGACATAGAATTTAAATGACATCTCGAGCCCTGTCGCTCAATGAAACCAATAACGTTCATAAGCACGAACGGCCGGACTCGCACCGCTTTGCCTGTGCTGGCTTAGAACTTCTAAACGGTTTACCAGTACTCGTGTACGGTCGGATGAAGCTCTGCATGAAAACATCATGTAGCCCATCTACATGTAGCCTCGGGCCAATACAGCAGACCTCGGACCAGTAAATGGGCCAATACGAAATTACTTGCTTAATAACATTATAGTACTGACTTGTTAATGTATCAGTAAAATGATCAGCTCCGTATGACCTAAATGATGTTGAATGGCTCGTAAAATTTGAGAATAACAAACAAAACATCAGCTTATGGATGTGATAATGTTTCGTGTTGGAAAAGTGTGTATGTCAGTTTCTCTAGTTCTATTAAACGAGTAGGGCAAATCTTAAAGCATTTCTGCAATAAGGAAAAAGTGAAAAGGATGACGGGGAGGAGAAAAAGAAGGGAGAGGAGAAAAGTGCAGAAAGGAATGTTAGAGTGGAGAGAAAGGCGAAGGGAGAATTTTGCTGAAATCTACCTGTCCGTATTTTTCCGATATGAAAAAACAGTTGGTAAAATACGGACAGTTAACAGTTTAGCTGAAAAAACTTACATAGTTCATATTTCCTTGAAAATTTATCTAAACAACAAAAATTAAATGATACAAGCTTTGTTTAAAATCAATTTTATCAATAAAATTTGAGAAAAAATACCTTAAGTTAGCCTTAGAATTTTTTCTTTCAAATACTCCCGCTTTTAGAAGTTTTATCAAAAACGTAAAGGAGGCAAGGGTGGTCCAAATGACGTGGATATATTACGTAGTTCTAAAGGGATGTAATCGTGTGAAAGCTAACAGTAGAAGAACCGAATGTAGAGTTAAATAGAAAATTGAACGATACGCCGTTATATCCCCGAAGGACCGAAATATGGCTATTTGTATCAAACTGTCCGTATTTACCCCTCTGTCCGTATTTACCCGGATTGACCCTATATGGATTTTTGGCCCCGTCACGTGACTGTGCCATCCAAATAGCGAAAAAATGAGCCTGTATTGAAAGATTCTAATGTAATTTTCCTATAGAAGGTATGTAATAAGGAAAACTATTGACCGGTAACTTCTGTAGAAAGTAAACGGGACATTTTCTGGGTATATAATAAGGAAAAATATTGACCGGTAACTTCTGTACAAAGTAAACGGGGCATTTTCTGGGTATATAATAAGATGCAATACGAATCTCAGTACAACTATATCTCCCAATGTAAAATCCCAACTGAAGGCGACTTACCTAAAACACGGACTAATCCAAAATTACAAGTGCAGTTACGTCTCACTGCGTTTTGAAAGAATATAGACTTTACACTTGAAAATGAAAATAATAACAATTGGTTATTAATGGGTACCGTCCTAACGCCGTGCGTGAGAAGTCAATATCTTCTGTTGAAATTCTTTTGAATATCTTCGGTAATAAATTGAGCCGGGGCACAGCATTTCCTACAACTTACATTCACCATATTTGCATTAATTGCTGGCTCCCAGCTTGCACATTGTCAATATTGGATAAACAGGTAACCAGACCCCCTGACCTTTCAAGGTCAGTGGGGTCTGGTTACCTGCTTTTCCAACACTGATAACCTTCAGACTAGGAACCAGCAGATAATGCAAATAAGGTGAATGTGCGCACAGCGAAGAATCAGATCAGCCTGCGCATACATATATAGTCTAACCAGATACTTCTCTTGTTGCTGCATGAAGGAGCATTGGGTACTTATCTATCCTTAGAGCGCACAACGAAGACAGATCAGACGGCGCGGATGCACAGGCTGATCTGAGTCTTCGTTGGGCGCACATGTCTGATTGTAGGCTTTGCCATGCGCTGGCTAAAATACGATTTTAAATCGTTATTATGGTAAACAGAATCTTACACTCGTGATCATTTTGTTTGAAATTTAAATGACCATTCGTGTATTTTAAGATCCTCTCTTCCCATTAGGATGATCACGAGTGTGATGTTTTTATTGCAAATGTGTTTGGTATTTGTCGTCGATTATTTGTCAGTCGACTCAAAGGTAAAAAGCGCATTAGCTTTTCCCTGATGAATCCCACGTGTCTATCATTGATTTGAATGAAATCCAGGTATAACTTGTTTATAGAAAATAGCCTCGTTAGTCTTATCGCTGTGGGGTAAGAATGTGGCGTAAGAGGGTTATCTATAAAAATCTGGACTGGAAATCATGCGTTGCGTTTGGTAAACAGTGTAAACCCAGATCAGACGCCGCAGAACGCGGCGTCTGATCAGGATCTACACTGTTTGCGCACAGCACGGGAATTTGAGTATTGAATGAAACAGACTAAGTCGCCGTTCATGACAATTTCTAACCTACACTCAGAGACAATCGACCCTCCAGTGCTGTCAGTGCTTTTGATTTCTTATTTCCACAGGCTAGCAAATATACATTGTGTGTGTTCGGTAAATCCAAAGCCGTCTGACTGTGGCGATTCCGATAGGTATCCACAATCTCTGTTTTAAGCAAAAGTTAGGTTGATGTTTGTGAGATACAGGTCCTAGGAACGCCACTGCTGAGCATGGTCAATGTCTCTGAAGACGGCCCAGTTCTCGAACCGTGTTCCAATGCATCTATAAATGGATGCAGATATCATCCATGAATGCTTGCCTTTCCCTTCCTTGTTTCAGCTTGGAGACATTCAGTCTTATCCTGTGGTCGTCGTACAGGCTGAATGCGCATGCTGAGTTTACTGACAACAAGCCCCAGTCTGCGTCTGTAACATATATGCTTTGCCCGGAGCTGGTCAAGCACATATGTTGCCGGAACAACCGAGTGTGACTATCCTATTTATGGATTTCTCCAGTTGTGGGGTAAAATCACTGGAAGAAATTTTAAGTATAGATCGATGACTGTTTACTGAACACTACGTCATACGGACTATTCCATCGGAAACCGTTATGTAGGGGTTACCAGTTTTTCCCTCGGTTAATTCACAAAATCTTTGCTGTATATTATTCTGATATGATATTTTTGTAAGAATATGATGTGGCGGTATTGGTTAGATGCATAAACTTAACGACCTATTTACCCAAAGTTCGTAGGTTCGAATCTCAATTTTGAATAACATTTTTCTTCTTCTTTTTTTCCTTTAATACACAGTTTTATGCAGCCTGTGGCAAGAAATGTTCAAACCTGAGCTTTTGGAACTGTGCAAACGAAATAAACCAGCTCCTCCTTATCGAGTTGACCAGCTTTTGAAGAGACACGGGCACACAATTCTGCGGCTTTCACCATACCATCCTGATGTGATTGCCAAAAAGATGATATGGGGAAATTTGAAAGGTTATGTTGGCAAATGAAATTTTCAGCTCAGCGTGGCAGATATAAAGGCTCTGATCGAAGAAGGCATTGGAAGCATTGTTGAAAAAGAACGGTCTGCTTGCTTAACAGATGTCGAAAAGGCTGAACAGGACTGTTGTTTTGTTTAATTTGAGGTTTAACGTCCCCGTCAACACTGTATTGGTCATTTTGGAGACGTTTCTTCCAATTTTGTGGGACTTTTACCTGACATTGAGATGAAATGACATCCCAAGCCCTGTCGCCAAATGAAACCAATAGGGATTATAAGCATGGACGGGCCGACTCGCACCGCTTTGCCTGGGCAGGCTTAGAAGGCCTTCATGCGGACTGAACAAATTATTTGTCTTAATCGCGACGGAAGTAAGGGCGAGGATTGTGGCCACGTAAAATCGATTTAAGCCCCCCCCCCCCCCCCCCCCCCCAGTGGAATTCGTTTCCGCTGACCGTTCAAAGGCGGTTCTTCTGTTACGGTTTATTTTTGTTATGCTTTGTCTTTGGGTGTTTGTGTCACTTATATTATTTTATTTTGGATAGCCTATTGGCCATTTTGTGGGAAAGTTACTGTCATTTTGGCTTTCCGCTGTTGGTGTTTCCATTGGAGTCTGTTGTTTCATGTTTGTGTTTCTTTCCCTTGGGTGTCTCTTATGGGAGCTGTGGGTTAATTGTATCGATTCCTGATCATTGCCTCCACTTCTAGTTTTAGATCCTCTAAGCAGTTTACCAGTACTCGTGCGGTTGGTTTCAGCTCTGCGTAGAAGCATCGTGCAGCCCATCTTCAAGCCCAAATGGGCGGGGGCCTGAACAGGACAATTGCAAAAGTGACATCGCTGTTGAAATGGAACGAATCATTAACCACATGGACTCTGACAGTGACGTTAGAGATTGTAGAGACTGCTTCTGAGGTTGATGAATCTACCGACACTGCCGAACAATCAAAACTGTTTTTGTAATGCAATTTCGAAATATAAAATTCTAAAATTATGAAATTCAAGTTAATATGAATCGCTGAAATTTGAAAATAATGAATTACATACTAATATTAAAAACAAAAACAAAACAAAAAAAAAAAAAGCAGGAAAAATATAATACAGAAAAAAAAAAGAAAAGGTTTAAAATAATTACACCGTCCGAGTGTCTCTTCCACCCCTCGCCCTCACCAGCCAGAGGACTTCAATGATTCTGAGCTGTGACTGTTACCACTCGACTATTTGTTATTCACGAGCACTTCTGCGTATAGTAATCTTACATTCAAAACGATGCCTACCATCAAATTATCGCGTAAGGTATTTGCTTTTAAGTTTTCAGTTCTTCTCGACACTTTTGTCATATTTTTTAGTTTCTATCTTTTATAATTCACACAATGTGTTCTATTGTTGCGCATGGGAATGAGTTTCAGCTTTTATTTAAGAAGTTTGCATTCACTGGTGACATTGACATCCCTAGATAACGGTATTCGATGGAACGGCCCGTGTGACGTAATGTTCAGTAAACATTCATCGACCTATAGCTTATTATCCTTTATATGATTCAATTGTGTATAAAATTTACAAACATCACACTTTTACAACAACATGTACATAAACACACTTTTCGTAATTTGCTAATGGCGGGGTCTAGAGCAATGGCAGTAATGGTGAAAAATGGGCTTGGGATTATAAGAATCTAATATGGGGTTCTGTTGTAGATGAGCGTTTCCAACCCGAGGGAAGACCGTGCTGAGCGGAACCGAGGCTACGCCGAGGTTCCGCTCAGCACGGTCATCCCGAGGGTTGGAAACGCCCATCTACAACAGAATCCCATATTGGATTCTTTTTCTTGCACAACACCTCCGGTTAGTTTTGACAGCTCGCACATGTATATTGTTTACAAAATAAAAGTAGTGCGGAAGTAGTTCCGGCAGTTGAATAGAATTGAAGCGCATTTATGTTAGTTGCCTGGGTCGGAACACCAGGTTCAGAACATTTTCTATCCCAGGGTAAAATTACGGATTTCCTTGTCTGGTGTGCAAGAAGATTTCATCTCAGTGTCGAATAAAAGTTCCAGGGAAAATATGAGCTCGCAAAATGTTTAAAATCTACCTAATTTCTGAGTCTGTGACCTTGACCTTGAGGTCATGGGAATCGGCTGAGCTATTGCTGAATAAAACCTTTGACCTGTATCTATCATCAT
Organism: Lucinisca nassula; assembly: GCA_963580285.1. Classification (NCBI taxonomy): domain Eukaryota; kingdom Metazoa; phylum Mollusca; class Bivalvia; order Lucinida; family Lucinidae; genus Lucinisca; species Lucinisca nassula. The sequence goes on from OY757024.1 coordinate 119,768,064, forward strand.
AGAAATATGAAGCAAATCCAAATTAGTCCAAGGCAAGGGTTTTATATGAAGAAGGACTGGCCAAGTCCAGCACCCTGTCCTAGCCTAAGTGGAATAGCTAGACAAAGAAAACTAACTAAATACATGTAAATAAATAAATAAATAAATAAATAAATAAATAAATAATAAATAAATAAATAAATAAATAAATAAATCTAACTAATAACGCTTAAACTTTTTATGTTTCTTCCCATACACGTCAGGCGCCGACCACCACTAATCGCGCGGCAATGAAATGTACCACAGGCGCAACGTTATTCAACCACGTGAAACGATTATTTCACTACAGACAAATTATCTCCCGCCTTTTTTCTGGTAGATGGGTTATCTCTCATGTGGATTTATGACAGTCTGGTTAACCATCTGTGCTATCAAAGGGGTGGAGGAAGAGACTTCTACTCGTCAGATCACCAACTATTGTGGTTAACCCCTATCCTTTCAAAGGGGGTGGAGCAAGAGACTTCTACTCGTCAGATCACAAACTACTGTGGTTAAGCCCCTATCTTTTCAAAGGGGGTGCAGGAAGAGACTTCTACTCGTCAGATCATCAACTACTGTGGTTAACCCCCCTATCCTTTCAAAGGGGTGGAGGAAGAGACTTCTACTCGTCAGATCACAAACTACTGTGGTTAGGCCCCTATCTTTTCAAAGGGGGTGCAGGAAGAGACTTCTACTCGTCAGATCATCAACTACTGTGGTTAACCCCCTATCCTTTCAATGGGGGTGCAGGAAGAGACTTCTACTCGTCAGATCATCAACTACTGTGGTTAACCCCCTATCCTTTCAATGGGGGTGCAGGAAGAGACTTCTACTCGTCAGATCATTAACTACTGTGGTAAACCCCCCTATCCGTTCAAAGGGGGTGGAGGAAGAGGCTTCTACTCGTCAGATCATCAAATACGATCATCCATCATCAATGCCTAAAATTAACGAAAATATGTTATGCTGAACGGTTTAACACCTAATGACCCACATCTTGGAGTTGATGCCCAGTCTGTTGTATCACTTTTCAAACTTCTTCTAAAAAAACAAAAACACACAAAAAACGTTTTGGAAGATTATCCATGTTCTCTCCATCTGCAGGAATATCAAATCGAAACTGAAGGAGCCTTAACCCTAAAGGTTGTTTGGCAGCCAAGGACCATATAAAGCCAACTGTGAAAAGATGGACTGGATCACATAATGCCGGTATTATTCATCAATCTATGGACTTGTGGCATTCAACCGGCTCACCGTTAAGATTAGAATGCAGAGAAGTGCTAACGGTCGAAAAGATGGCTAGACTGACAGACTGACAGATAAACAGTTGACCTACAACCATGCTCTTGTCACTTTACAAAATCCCTAGAGACTTTGTCACTGTCCAGTTTTTTTCTGCAAATTTCGTAAAAACTGATCAACGCTAAAGAAGTTTTATCAGTTACCCCCTGTATATTTTGCGTTGTAACGCATTGACCTGATAAAGATCTGCTATCTCAGGACAAGTGAGCTTTATCACGTCAACGTGACATTGCACTTTTATGAACGAACCGGACTACTGGAAAATGACAAAAATGTTATTTTAACTGGTAAATATGGCAAAATTACTTAAAAAAATATCATAGGAAAAACATAGTCAGCTGATACTAAATATATCGGCCACCAGAATGCTTGGACGCACTGAGGATTGATCGTAAATTGCTAATTTATGAGTGTACAAGGGAATAAACCGATAAATAGAATACCAGATTCGTGTCATTTGATATTAAGTTTATCAGGCTTGGCTTCGAGAACGCATGTAGAATCGCTCGGCAAGCCTCGCGATTCTACAAGCGTTCTCGAAGCCTTGCCTGATAAACTTGATATCAAAAGACACTCACCTGGTATTCTCTATACAGGGTGGATAAAAATCTAATTCCGCAATCAATGACACAAAGATAATCCGATTTAGCCAGTTTTTGAACTTGTTTAAGCTTTTGTCCATGTCCACATTTTCTGCAAATTTCGGCACGAGCCGATTAAAACTAATGGAGTCGAGTCTACTAATATGAAAGTTTCAGGAGGTTCCGATCAAAACTTAAAGACTAATGCTGATGATAATGTCAAAATATGCATTCTAAGCAACCTATGGTCGATAGGCCAACAGTTTTCGAACTCATCCGAGCTTTTATCCTCAGCCTGCGTGCATGTAAGTTTCAGGCAGATCTGATTAAAACTGAAGGAGGTATGCTGATGGAAATGTCGCACATAGGCGTTATCAGCAATGGGGCGGACATATCTTAATCATTAATGGTCAAACAAGCCAGTTTTCGAACTCGTCCGAGCTTTTATCCCCAACCTTCTTATATGTAACCCGAGCTTCTTTCACAAGCCTACGTATGCAAGTTTCATGCAGATCTAATCAAAACGTAGGGATAATATGCTGGGCAATTTCAGCAACCAAGGGGACATAGCTCTATTATCGATATGCCGATCTTGCCAGTTTTCGAACCCATCCGAGCTTTCATTCCCATCCTACTTATATTTATGTTTCATGACGATCCGAATAAAACTGAAGGAGATATGGTGATGGCTAGCATTCTCCTATTGTAAATCTATGGGGCCTTGTGGCTGCCATGCCAACCAAAGTTTTCATACAATTGCCATAAAAAAGCGTGCCATTGTCATTAAACCCCCAATAGAGGCATGCTACAGATGACAAATGATTGAGATCAGCTGCAGGGTGCAGAGATATAACTAGGTGCTGACGGACGACAGGCGGACAGACGGACTACTATACTGTAAGCTCCCTTGGCTCCTTCGACCCAGGTGAGCAAAACAGAAGACGACGGTGATGCCTTTAATAATCGAGTCTGGTTCAGACATATCCAGGCGAAGAACTGTTGCAGTTGGTCTGGGCTACAAAGTCTCAGTAGAACGCAGCTAAGGGTAAGATTCGTCTAGCATAGGAAGGGATATTAGAAGAATTTGGTGCTAGCTAGCGGTGTTCCCATTCCCCTTAACAAGCTGAATAATCCTTCCTCAAACCGAATAATTAGACTGCTAGAAAGCACTTAACCCTTATTCCGCTGAATGATTAATTTAGCCACACCCATTTCTGACTTTGAACCAATCAGATAACTTGATGTAATTAATTCCTACAAATTCACAAATTGAATGACAAACAGTGTAGATCCTGCTCAGATGGCTTCCTCAGAAGCCATCTGAGCAGGATCTACACTGTTTGCAAAGGTAATGGTTATCGTGAACAGCAGGATGAGGATTTACCCATTTAGTACCAGAAACCCCGAAACGGGTACCCTGGCAAACAGTGCAGGCCCAGATCAGACGCCGCAGAACGCGGCGTCTGATCATGGCCTTCACTGTTTGCTAAAAGTTTAGTCATTTTCCAAATAAATTTTGAAGAAAACACAGCCTGGCACCCCTACAGTGCTGTAGGCTAATTCTGTGCACTTAAGACTTTGAGCTTTTGTTTCATCCATTCCAGGGATCTAAAACCTATTTTGCAGCACTATGCTATACAGTTGTCTTAGCTTGTTAAAAGACAATAGCAACCTTTAATTTCTCTGGTGCAGTTATGTTGTGGTCTGTCTTTAAATAGACACACCCCCATGTTAAGACGCCATCACTTTTGTCTGCTAATTCCGCGCACCCAAACAATAAAATCCAGTCAAGATACAATACTTTAGACAAGGAAAGATGTTGTGTTGTTATACTTGATTTGTCATGTGTTTATTAAATGCTGATGGTCCAGTTGGTTGAAAAAAATAGATGTCTGTAAAAAAAATCAAAATTAAGTAAGGGCCTGTGGCGCTCATTAAGCCTGATTCAGGTAAAAACAAAAAATACATTTCTTTCTTCCAGTTTACCCCCCAAGTGTCATCCAAAATAATATTTGAAGCTTTGTTTTGATACCTGTCAAAGAAAATTGAAAAGATTTAATCAGGTTCATTTAATTTTGAAATAATCCCAATGCGCCGAATTGGCAGATGCGCAGAATTAGCCTACATGACTGTAAATTTTGAAATGAACTCCTGTTACATATAAGGAGGAAGATTTCATTTGGTGCTGAAAGGGTTAACATCAAATGCACCGTAAAATACAAATTATAGAACGGTTTCGTTGAAATACAACAAAGTAACATTGAGCGAACGACACCAGAACCACTGGCGTTACATTACGAAAACACGTCTATACAAATACATTGTAAACTTTACCGCCGAAAAAACGCGAATTTTATTAACATAATTTCACACCCGACTGAATGCATGTATTTATCTTCGCCGTCTCCCGAAGGTGGCGACATTGGCCATATTCGACTGGTCAGTTTCGTGAAATTTCCATGAACTTCCACGCAGGAGTGTGGTGTCTTTCTTGTAATAGCCGATCACACGGTCCAATCAAATATGAGTTATTGTTCGAGTACATAGGTGGTCGTGGAGCACGATTCTATTCGATTACCTTAAAGTCAGTCAGTCAGATTCTATTCGATGGAAAAGTCGAACCTCCAGTGCACCACGATCGCTTAAGAGCTTGACACAAATAGAAGATTTGATTGGGCCATGTGACCGGCTATTACAAAAATAGCCATCAGAGGAGATGGCAAATCCCCCGACCAAAAGCCAATAGGGCCTTCTGAAGATTGTTCACCAATAAAAAGTGCACCAGAATTAAACCAATATATCACAAATGTATTGCAGATATGGCCATCACAATATTATATTATCAGGGGAGATAACTAAAAAACCAGGGCACTCAGAACTGTGGCTCTTGCGCATGAAATGCCTGCTTAAGGTCATGTATTTCTGAACAAAGTACCATTAATATGTCTCAAAGGGTATTGGAGATATGATGATCACAAGCTGGTCATACTGTTATATTGGAAGGGTAGATAACTCAAATACCACAGCACCAACAGTTGTGGTTCTTGCACATGACACCACTTCTGTACCTGGTATACAATTGCGCCAAGTTCCTTCAATATATCTCAAAGGGTGTTGGAGTTATGGCCATCACAAGGTTATATTGTCAGGGGAGATAACTAAAAACCCAGAGCACCCAGAGTTGTAATTCTGGAGCACGACACACCTGCTTATCCTCATGTACATCTGCATCAAGTACCACTAATATGTCTCAAAGGGTACTGAAGGTACGGTGATCGCAAGGTGGTCATACTGTTATATTGGAAGGGGAGATAACTCAAATATCATAGCACCAAGAGTTGGGGTTCTTGGGCATGAAGCACCGTCTCAATCTTGTATACAATTGTACTAAGTACCATCAATATATCTCAAAGGGTACTGGAGTTAGGGCCATCACAAGGTTATATTGTCAGGGGAGATAATTAAAAAATAGGGCACCCTGCTTAACCTCATGTACAACTGTACCAAGTACCATCAATATATCTCAAAGAGTATTGGAGATGTGGCCATCACAAAGTAGTGATTCTATATTATTGAAAGGGGAGACAACTCAAAAACCATGCCACCCAGAGTTGTGGTTTTTGTGCATGACACACCGTCTCGGCCTTGTGAACAACTGTGCCAGGTATCATCAATATATCTTAAAGGGTATTGGAGTTATGGCCATCACAAGGTAGTCACTCTATTTTATTGGAAGGGGAGATAACTCAAAAACCATGGCAACCAGAGTTGTGGTTCTTGTGCATGACACGCTGTCTCAGCCTTGTGAACAACTGTGCCAGGTACCATCAATATATCTCAAAGGGTATTAGAGTTATGGCCATCACAAAGTAGTCATTCTATTTTATTAAAAGGGGAGATAACTAAAAAAGAATGGCATCCAGAGTTCTGGTTCTTGCGCATGACACGCCGTCTCAGCCTTGTGAACAAGTGTGCCAAGAACCATCAATGAATCCCATAGGGTATAGGAGTTATGGCCATCACAAGGTTGTGTCTACGGACGGACGAACGGACGGACAGACGGACGGACGGACGGACGCCATGCTGATCGCTATATCCCCCGAACCTATTCGGTCAGGGGTCAGGGGATAAAAAGGCACCACACTCCTACGTGGAATTTCACGGAATTTTCACGAAACCTACCAGTCGAATACATGTACTATCATTGTTATTCAATACATAGAGATCGGTAAATGGGTCGCAATTCACGAGATGCCGAAAAAACACGAGAAGTTTTCGAAAGCCGACGAATTAGGCGATAACATTGACTAATTTATTCTTTGCATAAAGGTCAGTCTCCTTTCAAATTGTTCGAACTATACGAGGGACCACAATGGAACCAGTTTGGATAATTTTCATTTACTTTTTGTGTTATCCCTGGTACTGATTACATGACATTTAGCTCAGATTTTATGCATGTATGTGCATTTTATGTGTGTTTCTTATTTTATGTAAATTTTATCAAAACAAACTTCTACTACCACTACTACCTCTTGCAAGAGAACCTATAAAATTGAGGCTTGGATGGTTTATTAGTATAAACATATTTTATTGCATCATAAATCAAGCAACAGGGTCGGGCTGCATTTGTTACGGCCCTCCCCTACAAAACAGTATTACAGTAATATATACATGCACATGATAGTGGCAAATACAGAGACATTTTGAATACTTCATATGGAGGGGTATAACAAATAAACATACGTCACAGTTTCCAAAGATGATGAGAAAAAGAAAAAATGGTGAGAAAAAAAAAATGTATAAGATGTATAATGAATAAGTAAATAAAGAAAAACAGTGTGATAAAACATAATAATGTGAAAATGGAATGAGATGTCATGCTGGCCTAAGTGAGCAGCAGCCTAGTTGGCGAACCTTCTAGTATCCTTAATAAATGTTTGTACGGCTGTAAAGATGAGAGTGTTATCTTCAATCGAAAGACTAACATCTCCAAATAAAAGAATATTAATATTGAGTGGATGAAAAGCTCTGGTTGATTGGAAAAGAATTACTCTTTCGTTAGTGTAATGTGAACAGTGAAAGAAATAATGAGCAGCATCTTCGTTTTCGTCAGAGCAACTACAAGTGAAATTAGGTGATAAGTGATTAATATATAAGTCAAGACGTAAATTACTACAATTATTTCTAATTCTTGCGTGTAAAGCAGACACATATCTGTTACCAGTTCTATAGTGTAATGAGACTTTCGAGTTGTTCTGATGCCTTTTCAATTGATACTTAAAACATGCCACAGACGGTGAATTACGTAAATCGACGTCAAGAGAATTCCATGCTAAAATTGAGGATGGAATACAAGATTTGCGAGAGATTTCAGTCCTGCAGAAAGAAGCGGTAACATCTGCTTGGTTTCGGAGATTGTAAGCATTTGCTTCTCCCACTAAAGGGGGAATTAGATCGGATATATATGTAGGAACGAACCCGTTTATTGATTTATACATAAATACAAGTTTTTGCTGTCTGCGACGTTCCAAAAGTGACACCCAGCCACATTCTCTGTACAGATCGTCCGGAGAAACTGATCTGGTTAAGCCTGTAACTATGCGGGCAGCTTCATTCTGAAGTTTTTGAAGCGAGTTAATATCCTCTACAGTACAGCCATCCCACACAACACATGAATATTCAATAATAGGCAACAAATACGATAAATAAATTTGATTTAATGCAGAACGACTAAATGTATATTTCAGTTTCCGCATTATGCCAATAACTTTTTATGCACTGTTTTTAATATTATCAATATGGGAATGCCATTTACCGTTACTACTGAAAGTTAGACCTAAATGTTTATGGTCTGTGACAAATTTTATGGGAGTTCCATCAAATATTATATTAGGAAGTGATTCAATAAGTTTTAAAGTGAAAATCATTGCTTCTGTTTTAAATGGGTTAAATTTTATCAACCACTGAGATGCCCAATTTACTAACATTAGCAAATCATGGTTAATGATACCCTCAATGTCATTTAGAGTAGCTGCAGCGCAGAATAGGGAGCTATCGTCGGCAAATAATCTAGTAAGGCTAAGCAGAGAATCAGATATATCATCCGCCCCCGCCCATAGGGGCTTGAAGAAATATATGGGCTGCACGATGCTTCCACGCAGAGCTGAATCCGGCCCGCACACTAGTACTGGTAAACCGCTGGTAAGCCTGTCCAGGAACCGCGGTGCGAGGCGGACCGTCCATGCTAATAAACCCTATTGGTTTCATTGGGCGACAGGGATTGAGATGTCATTTCATCTCAATGTCGGGTAAAAGTCCAACAAAATTGAAAGCAACGTCTCCAAAATGACCTTTACAGTGTTGATTGGGACGTTAAACCTCAAATCAAACAAACAAGATATATCATTGATGTAAACTAAAAATAAAAGGGGGCCTAGAACAGACCCTTGAGGAACGCCAGCATTTATTCTCCTTAAGGTTGAAGAACTGTTTCTTATAACGACTTTTTGCTTCCTATCATTGAGATAGTCAGTAATCCAATCCAATAATTCACCGTCTATGCCATTTTGTTTTAATTTAAAAACTAATCCCTTATGCCACACTCTGTCGAAAGCTTTAGAAACGTCTAAGAAAACCATACATGAAAATTGGTTATTATCAAAAGTCTTGCAGATGTGATGATAGATGTCTATATGTTGAAAGGTTGTTGAATGATTGGGTAAAAAACCAGATTGGTATTTATAAAGTAAATTATTTTCATGTAAAAAGTTATAAATGTGTTTAAAAGCTATTCTTTCTTGTAGTTTGCCAACGTTACTTAAGAGAGAAACAGGTCGAAATGTCGAAGGATCAGAATTTTCTCCCTTTTTGGGTAAAGGTACAGCATTTGAATATTTATAGATCTCTGCAAACTTGCTTTCTCTGAAAGATCTATCAAAGAGTGTACACAGAGGCACAGATACTTCTTTTGCTACAGATTTTAGCATGTTGGTACTAATACCATCTGGCCCTGTAGCCTTGTTCGGATTTAAAAGTTCAATCAAAGATGCTACCTTTTGTGGTGTACATGCAATGCTGTGCAATGCTTGATAACCGACTTTGGCATTTATATTCAAAATCAGGCAGGTCGACGTTTTCATCATTGACTGTGGAGATAGATGTAAAATATAGAGGATATTCGATTTTTTTCAGTGTAAGATCGAATTTTATTTCATCGAATGAACACCAAAACTGTTATTTTCACGAGTGGCGTAGCCACGAGTGAAAATAGCAGATCTGGTGTTCATGAGTGAAATAAAATTTGATCTTGCACTGAAAAAATAAAATTTCTGTTTCTTACATGCTTCAAAAGGCAATAATTAGCGTTTTTAATGGTGTCGCTCACATTCGGAGAAAATTATCTTTGTTCCTGTTCGTTTCGCGTCAATTTAGTGGTGTCCATCGTGTTTAGTGGGTATACTATTGGGTTTAAACTGGAAGTTTACACCTGAGAAATGGCCTGGGATGGTATTATTATGAATGATTAATGAAATAATTGAGAGAGTAGTTTTCCAAAGAAGTTGCTGGCAAGTCTAACGTCGCGCGACAAAAGACGTGACGTCAGCGTCATAAATGACGTCAGTAACGTCCCCGTCACACATGAACGGGCTATGCGTCAATTAGAACACATTTCAGTATTGTTCAGTTATCTGACAAAGATAAAATTGAAATTAGAGTTAGATTTGAAGAAAAAAGTAGTCCCAAACAGTGAAAAATAAAAAATCGTATTTTCACTGTTTGAAACAGTGAAAATATCGATTTATATTTCACTGATAAATCTCTATCATTCATTGAAAAGCATGTAAGAAATAAAGGATATTTGATTTTTTCAGTGTAAGATCGAATTTTATTTCATCGAATGAACACCAAAACTGTTATTTTCACGAGTGGCGTAGCCACGAGTGAAAATAGCAGTTTTGGTGTTCATGAGTGAAATAAAATTTGATCTTGCACTGAAAAAATCAAATTTTCTGTTTCTTACATGCTTCGAAAGGCAATATTTAGCGTCTTTAATGGTGTCGCTCACATTCGGAGAAAATTATCTTTGTTCCTGTTCGTTTCGCGTCAATTTAGTGGTGTCCATCGTGTTTAGTGGGTATACTATTGGGTGTAAACTAAAAGTTTGCACCTGAGAAATGGCTTGGGATGGTATTATTATGAATGATTAATGAAATAATTGAGAGAGTAGTTTTCCAAAGAAGTTGCTGGCAAGTCTAACGTCGCGCGACAAAAGACGTGACGTCAGCGTCATAAATGACGTCAGTAACGTCCCCGTCACACATGAACGGGCTATGCGTCAATTAGAACACATTTCAGTATTGTTCAGTTATCTGACAAAGATAAAATTGAAATTAGAGTTAGATTTGAAGAAAAAAGTAGTCCCAAACTGAAAAATAAAAAATCGTATTTTCACTGTTTGAAACAGTGAAAATATCGATTTATATTTCACTGATAAATCTCTATCATTCATTGAAAAGCATGTAAGAAATTCGTTTAATAATTCTGCTTTATCTTCTGATTAAAAACAAAAGTCGTTTTGCCCGGTAACTGGGAATGAATTTAGAGGAGGAATTGAAGCGGATCTGGAATTGCTTTTAACAAAGTGGCGTACCACTTTCCAAAATTGTTTTTTATCATTAAAGTGAAAAACAGAAATAGAAAATTCTAAATTGTTGTAGAATTGCTCTTTTGCGTGTCGCTTTAAATTGTTAACTTTATTACGAAAGAACTTATATCTTGACAGAGTGTTAGCATTACCTGATTTGTTGAATTTCCGTTTTAATCTATCTCGTTTTCCAGACACACGTCTTATTTCAGAATCGTACTACGGCTTGTCATCAGGTCTAATAAGTACATTTTTGGATGGAACACAAGAGTTAACAAATTCAAGAAAGGTATCATTAAATTTAGAACAGGCTTCATCTAGACTACCTTCGCTTAGACATAACCAATCATAATTTGAATTTTTTTTTGTTTTAAAAGTGTAAAACTAGCCTTTTTATATAAAAATATTAGTCTACTGAAAGCGCCTTCAGTATCATACTGAAAGGGTAGTGTTATATATGTCATTTGTGGTCACTTATATTGGCTGGAATAGAATAGAAAAGAACCAGAATCCAGGAATGGCATGTCGTCTGGAATGATGATTGGGTCAAGAATGGCATGTAGCCTTGTTGATTCTGTTATAACATTAGTCATCGAGTTAATCAATAAAACATCTTTTAGATTGTGATAATTTGGATTCAGTAGATCTTCGTTGAGGTCTCCAACGATTATCAGATTTTTGGAGTGTTCGAGAGCCCTTTCAATATTTAAGATTAAATTGTTGAAAAACTGTATGTCAGCTGTAGAGGAACTATAAAATAAACCAATTAAATATAACTCAATTTTTACCTTAAGTTCAATCCATAAAGACTCTTCACAAAAAATATCAAGTTCTGGTTTTCTCACGTGAAGTAAGCTTGAATTGATATATGCTAGCACCCCCTCCCCCCCCCCCACCTCCATGATTTGTTCTGTCCTTTCTGTAAGGTACACTGAAACTGTTTGAAAGAAAAAGCATCTCTGTTGTAAAGTTGGCATCTAAATGAGTCTCAGAAAAACATAATATATTAAAATCAGAAAAATTATCAAGAATAAAGTCTAATTTGTTTCTAATGCTTCTGATATTTAAATGCAAAATTGAAAGATCGTGCACATTTTCAGGTCCTGGATTAGTTTCTATGTCACCAGCTTGAAGTAGTATATTAAAAAGAATGACAAAAAAGCAATACATATTGCAACTAGAAATGTGTCCAGACGACACAGATGCCCCCGCCAAGGGCCCCCGCCTCACCCCGAAAATCCATGTTGCAACAAAATTTTCTAAGTGTGTGACCTCGTCATCAGGAACATTTGTGAGAAGTTATATTGAAATTGGTGATAAAATATAAGCGCTAGTGACCTTGACCTTGAAAGTCGAACTCGCTCGAGGTATTGTCATAAGGAACATTTGTGTGAAGTTATTTTGAAACCAGTGAAGAAATGCAGGCGCTAGAGTGATGACAAAGTTTTCTAAAAATAGCCACAGTGACCTTGACCTTGAAAGTCGAAATGGCTCAAGATATTGTCATAAGGAACATTTGTGTGAAGTTATATTGAAATCGGTGAAGAAATGTAAGCGTTAGAGCGATGACAAAGTTTTTCTAAAAATAGCCACAGTGACCTTGACCTTGAAAGTAGAACTCGCTAGATATAATGTCATAAGGAACATTTGTGTGAAGTTATATTGAAATCGGTGAAAATAAGTAAGCGCTAGAGCGCTGACAAAGTTTTTCTAAAAATAGCCACAGTGACCTTGACCTTGAGGTCATGACCTTGAAAGTCAAACTCCCTCGAGATATTGTCATAAGGAACATTTGTGTGAAGTTATATTGAAATCAGTGAAGAAATATAGACGCTAGAGCTATGTTGTGCGAGGGGATAATTGAAAATTTTTAAGTCTGTGACCTTGACCTTGAGCTCATGGGCATGGGTGGGGGTATCGCTGAATAAAATGGACAGGTATCTAACATCATACCAAATATCAACTCAATCCATCGTACGATTTGGAAAATAACAACTCTTAAAATATCTAATTAAAAATTGTCTAAGTCTGTGACCTTGATCATGGGTGGGGGTATTGCTGAATAAAACATTGTACCTATATCTATCATCATATGAACCAAAGCCATCATAAAAGTTCAGGTTCTACCAGGTACAAATACCTTAACTGGAGTCTTTAACATGGAAAATTTCTAAGTCCATGACCTTGACCTTGAGGCCATAGGCATGGGTGGGGGTACAGCTGAATAAAACTTTGGACCTATATCTATAATCATACCAAATATGAACCAATTCCATCAAATGGTTTGGAAAATATGAGTTCTAAAATGTTCAAGTCTACCTGTTACAAAAACCTTAACCTGAGTCTTTAACATTGAAAATTTCTAAGTCTGTGACCTTGACCTTGAGGTCACAGGCATGGTCGGGGGTATTGCTTAATAAAACTTTGGACCTATATCTATCATCATACCAAAAATGAACCAGTTCCATCGAATGGTTAGGAAAATATGAGTTCTAAAAATTCAGGCTCTACCTGTTACAAAAACTTTAACCTGAGGTTACAGAATCACGTACGTACGTACACACACGTACAGACGGACGTACACATGTACGCACGTACGCACGTACGGAAAACCGAAAAACTATATGCCCCCGGCATCATATGATGCGGGGGCATAAAAATTCAAGACCATGAGAGCATTTGCGTGGTGGCAAATACATGAAAATAGCTTGTAAAGTGTCACCATTATTAAAACAAGAGGGCCACATGGCCCTATATCGCTCACCTGTGTACAAGAAAATCATTAGTGTAGGAGACCACTTGACATTGCTACATACTAAATATCTAAGCTCAGGCAAAGCGGTGTCCATGCTTATCAACCCTAATGGTTTCATTGGACGGCAGGGCTTGAGATGTAATTTCATCTCAATGTCTGGTAAAAGTCCCACAAAATTGGAAGAGACATCTCCAAAATGACCTATACAGTGTTGTCGGGGATGTAAAACCTCAAATCAAACAAAATCTGTGCCTTATGGTTTTGGAGAAAAAGATTTTTTTAAGTTTTTTTTCCAGTATAAGTCTATAGAAGCTAATGAGCCCTGGGGCTTGGCCAATTTTGACCCAAAGGGCACGGTTGGCAGGATTTATGTAGGCGACCATTTTGTGTTGCTATATACTAAATTTCTAAGGTCTGTACTTCATGGTTTCAAAGAAGATGTTTGAAGCTGTTTCCATTATAAGTTTGTTGGAGTTAAGGGGCCACAGGATTTAGACCCCAGGGGCATGATTGGCAGGATTCATGTAGGTGACCACTCGACATTGCTACATGCTAAATACCTAGGCTCTGGGACTTACGGTTTCAGAGAAGAAGATTTTTGAAGATTTTTTTCCCCATTTTAAGTTGTTTTTTTTTTTTTCATTATAATGGCCCTGTGGTTTCAGAGAAGAAGATTTTTGAAGTTTCCCCAATTGTAAGTCTATGGAAGCTAAAGAACCCTGGGGTGGGGCCAATTTGGATCCCAGGGGCATAACTGGATTTATGTAGGTAGCCACTTGACATTGCTACATACTAAAAATCTAAGCTCTGGGCCTTATGGTTTCATAGAAGAAGATTTTTTAAGTTTTTTTTTCCATTATAAGTCTATTGGAGGAGATGAGCTCGGGTGTGGCCAATTTTGACCCCAGGGGCAGGGTTAACAGGATTTATGTAGATGGCTATTTTATGTTGCTAGATACTAAATATCTAAGTTCTGTGCTTCACAGTTTCTGAGAAGAAGATTTTTGAAGCTTTTTTCCATTATGAGTCTATGGGAGCTAAGGGGCCCCGGGGCGTGGCCCATCTGGACCCCAGGGGCATGATTAGCAGGAAATATGTAGGTGACCACTTGCCGTTGCTACATGCTAAATATGTAAGCTCTGTGCCCTGTGGTTTCAGAGAAGAAGATTGTTGAAGTTTTTTTTTCCATTATGAGTCTATGGGAGCTAAAGGGGTCCCAGGTTGTGGCCCATTTGGACCCCAGGGGCATGATTGGCAGGATTTATGTAGGTGACCCCTTGTCATTGCTACATGGAAAATAACTAAGCTCTGGGCCCTGTGTTTTCAGAGAAGATTTTTGAAGCTTTTTTCCATTATGAGTCTATGGGAGCTAAGGGGCCCCGGGGCGTGGCCCATTTGGACCCCACGGACATGATTGGCAGGATTTATGTAGGTGACCACTTGCCATTGCTACATGCTAAATATCTCAGCTCTTGGCCCTGTGGTTTCAGAGAAGAAGACTTTTGAAGTTTGTTTTTTTTCCATTATGAGCCTATAGGAACTAAGGGCCCCCGGGGCGTGGCCCTTTTAGACCCCAGGGGCATGATTTGCAGGAATTATGTAGGTGACCACTTGCAGTTGCTACCTGCTTAATATCTAAGCTCTGGGTGCTGTGGTTTCAGAGAAGATTTTTAAAGCTTTTTTTAAATATGAGTCTATGGGAGCAAAGGGGCCCCGGCGCGTGGCCCATTTGGACCCCAGGGGCATGATTGGCAGGAATTATGTAGGTGACCACTTGCCGTTGGTACATGCTAAATATCTAAACTCTGGGCCCTGTGGTTTCAGAGAAGAAGATTTATGAAGCTTTTTTTTTCAATTATTAGTCTATGTGAGCTAAGGGGCCCCGGGGTGTGGCCCATTTGGACCCCAGGGGCATGATTAGCAGGATTTATGTAGGGGACCACTTGCCGTTGCTACATGCCAAAATACCTCAGTTCTGGGCCCTTTGGTTTCAGAGAAGAAGATTTTTGAAGCTTTTTTTCCATTATGATTCTATAGGAGCTAAAGGGCCCTGGGGGATGGCCCGTTTGGACCCCAGGAGCATGATTGGCAGGAATTATGTAGGTGACCACTTGCCGTTGCTGCCCTGTTAAATATCTAAGCTCTGGGTCATGTGGTTTCCGAGAAGAAGATTTTTGAAGGTTTTTGTTCCATTATGAGACCATGGGAGCGAAGGGGCCCCGGGGCGTCGCCCATTTGGAACCCAGGGGCATGATTGGCAGGAATTATGTAGGTGACCACTGGCCGTTGCTACATGCTAAATATCTAAGCTCTGGGCCCTGTGGTTTCAGAGAAGGAGATTTTTGAAGCTTTTTTTTTTCAATATGCGTCTTTGGGAGCTAAGGGGCCCCGAGGTGTGGCCGATTTGGACCCCAGGGGCATGATTGGCAGGAATTATGTAGGTGACCACTTGCCATTGCTACATGCTAAATATCTAAGCTCTGGGCCCTGTGGTTTCTGAGGAGAAGATTTTTGAAGCTTTTTTTCCCATTATAAGTCTATGTGAGCTAAGGGGCCCCGGGGCGTGGCCCATTTGGACCCTAGGGGCATGATTCGCAGGATTAATGTAGGTGACCACTTGTCGTTGCTACATGCCAAATACCTCAGTTCTGGGCCCTGTGGTTTCAGAGAAGAAGATTTTTGAAGCTTTTTTCCATTATGAGTCTATAGGAGCTAAAAGGCCCCGGGGCGTGGCCCATTTGGACCCCAGGGGCAAGATTGGCAGGAATTATATAGGTGACCACTTGTCGTTGCTGCCCTGATAAATATCTAAGCTCTGGGTCATGTGGTTTCCGAGAAGAAGATTTTTGAAGCTTTTTGTTCCATTATGAGTCTATCGGAGCGAAGGGGCCCCGGGGCGTCGCCCATTTGGAACCCAGGGGCATGATTGGCAGGAATTATGTAGGTGACCACTGGCTGTTGCTACATGCTAAATATCTTAGCTCTGGGCCATGTGGTTTCAGAGAAGAAGATTTTTGAAGCTTTTTTCTTTTCATTATGAGTCTTTGGGAGCTAAGGGGCCCCGGGGTGTGGCCAATTTGGACCCCAGGGGCATGATTGACAGGAATTATGTAGGTGACCACTTTCTGTTGCTACATGCCAAATATCTCAGATCTGGGTCCCGTGGTTTCAGAGAAGAAAATTTTGGAGCTTTTTTCCATTATGAGTCTATAGGAGCTAAAGGGCTCCGGGGCGTGGCCCGTTTGGACCCCAGGGGCATGATTGGCAGGAATTATGTAGGTGACCACTTGCCATTGCTATATGCTAAATATTTAAGCTCTGGGCCCTGTGGTTTCTGAGAAGAAGATTTTTGAAGCTTTTTGTTCCATTATGAGTCTATGGGAGCAAAGGGGCCCCGGGGCGTGGCCAATTTGGACCCCAGGGGTATGAATGGCAGAATTGTGTAGGTGACCACTGGCCGTTAATACATGCTAAATATTTAAGCGCTGTGCCCTTTGGTTTCAGAGAAGAAGATATTTTAATTTTTTCCCATTGTAAGTCTATGGGAGCTATATGTTGCCATGGCAACCAGAATTCCAATCTGAACAGCCCAAAAACCTTATGCAGCCTTTCCCCCTACCTGATGATGCTTCTCATTAAATTTGATCAAGATTGACCATGGGGTATTAGAGATATACTTATTTGAAATTGTTTACGGACGCACGGACGGACGGACGCACGACGGCTGACGGACAAAAAGTGATCACAAAAGCTCACCTTGTCACTACGTGACAGGTGAGCTAAAAACTGAATGCATATTTAGAGGGACCTTAAACATTTTCTTGCTGCTAGTGATGCCGTGGTGAAACAAACCAACCGAAACCCTCCACTGGTCAAGGGAAATACACATTATCAACCATAATGATCAGACATTTTGGCATTGGATCTCAGTGGTATGTCCCACAACTGCATCTGACACCCAGACAGCATGACAGTGATATGTGAAAATAAAATGAGATACATATAATATAGATGAATACATGTATTAATGGAGCATTTGTAGAAAAACATGTGTATGAAGGTAAACTTTGGAAGAAACAGATAAAAATTGGTGATAAGTTGTGAACTTAGCTACCATTAGGAAAACACGTCCATGTCAAACAGTAGTGTCCAACATGGTTACTGAACTGACTAATGGTGGGTTAAACTGTAACGCCCCTTACCCAATCCTGCCCCTGACACAGACCGTGGGTGACCGCAAGAACCGCCTCAGTGAGGCGGCTTCAACGAGCATCCACCATCCATGCTATTTATGCGAAAAAAGGAAAGTAATGTATACCACTATAAAGACCATTTTACGTGTATATGTAAAAGTGGGGTTTAAGAGGGTCACAATTACATAGACGTGTTTTCGTAATGTTATTAATCGGTTGATATCTCTCGGACAACTTACAAGACATTCATGGTTGAATGCAGTGAGCTAACATTGCCTCATTGTTGTATGCAGTGAGCCAAGAATACCTCATGTAGGTAGAAGAACACAATGTAATGAATCTGAACAAAAACATGTAGTAGACTATCAAATGTAGCACATTCTTTGTAACAAATTGAATGTGAAACCAGAAGACAAGCTAGCCAGCAGACCGTGAAGATCAAAGTTAAATGTTCTGTAGTGCTGCCTGACCCAGGTCTGTAAGGTCCACTTTGCTATTGACCTGCCTAGCATTAAACTTGCCGAATGCTGTAGGACTTTGGTATCCCGAACACCTTCGGGACCATAAAATGTTGTTCGAGGTGGTGGTAGTTCGGACTATTGAGAGTTACACATAGGCCAACTGCCTGTCCATGATCTTTATTGTATACTTACAACTTTTTATAGATGTGTGTTGTGTCTACTCATTAGTATCGCCAGAATGAGGCGATTCTGATGAGTACACACAACACATATTAAACAAATCTCCATAAATATACCTCAAATCGAATATCTGAAGCTATTAGAACAATTCTATAGGGACCAAGAGTGAGTACGATTTATCCATAGAAAACGAATTATCCATGTTCAAGTTATCGAATCTTTACCTGAGCAACATGTTTAACCCTTATCCTGTTGAATATTCAGTTTAGCCACACCCATTGCTGATACTGAACTAATTAGATTTCTTGGTGTAATTTATTCTTTCAAATTCATAAACTGAATGCCAAACAGGGTGGATCCTGATCAGGTCGCTTCTTCAGAAGCCATCTGGTCTGGAACCACTCTGTTTTCAAAGATAGGGGTTGTCGTGAACAGCAAGATAAGAGTTGACTGAAAATACAAATAAAGTCGCACAAATGTATAGATCCCATAATCTAATCTATTCAAATGATACCAAATTTTATGCGAACAGTGCAGATCTGGTCAGACAGCTTCCGAAGGAGCGGCCCGATCAAGATCTCCACTGTTTGCCTAGAACCATGGAACACTCATCTGTATGGTAAAATCAAAACTGTTAAATGTTTGTGGAAAATTACTTCATAATTGGTGATTCAAATTCAACCCCTATTGTACCAGACGGAATCTTCAACCCAGCAGCAGGAGTGGGTGGGTGAGTTTTAGTTTTACGTCCCACCAACAGCTGAGGTCATACGGAGACGGGACCTCGGTTTAAAGACTCATCCGAAAGTCTGGAGACGCCCTGGATCGATCCTGCGATCCCTGGTTTACAAGGCGAGTAGCGTAACCACTGCACCACGGAGGCTTCTTACATAGCAGGAATCCATTTCAAAATGTATATAGTAGTGTTAGGTTGTGTTTGCCCCCAAAAACTACCTGGAAATTTGGCTGATTTTTGGAAATTTGGCTGATTTATTTATTTATTCATTTTATTTATTTTTTTATTTATTTATTTTTTTTTTTGGCAAACAGTGTAGGTTCCGATCGGCGCCGCGCTATGTGGCGTCCGATCTGGGTCTGCACTGTTTGCCCACTATGGGGTTTACGGTGCTAAATGGGTTAGGACTTTCTAACACGTTTTTGTAGAAATTTGAATAATAATGTAAAAATATGAGCTTAGTCTCTGGTATTCAAAGTATGAGCAAACAGTGCTGGCCCAGTCAGTCTGTTCGTGAAAGATCAGCCTGATCAGTGTCCTCACTGCTTGCACCATGCCAATGGCTGCCAGCACTGTGAGATATTTGACACAATTAACAAAATTTGCGAATGTATTTTATCACCGTCAATGTGTTTTTTACGGCGTAGCCGTTATGGTTTTGCTTTTGTCCTACATTTTTCGTTATTCCATTGGTCAATAAAATCACATGTCCAAGGAGATGACCATTTCATTGGTCAATGATTTGCATAAATAAATCTATTCAAAAATACGACAGTTTACTGAAGTTTTAACCTAGGAAATGTTTCGTTTTTTATGTGAGAAATGAATGAAAAATATATACAGTTTCGGCTTGCTCACCGTCTTGTCCTTTGATGACCATACGTCATATCTAGTGAATTCTGTAACTGCTGCGGTGAATAGCTATTTTGACCTAATTTCACGTGGTTGGTCTATATAGCGAAAGGAACCATTTCGCGAAAGGAAGGTTCCTTTCGCGAAAGGAAGAATTTTCTGCGAAAGGAATTGTTTGTTTGATTTGAGGTTTAACGTCCCTATCAACACTGTGTAGCTCATTTTGGAGACGTTGCTTCCAAGTTTGTAGGACTTTTACCCGACATTGAGATGAAATGACACCTCAAGCCATGTTGCCCAATGAAACCAATAAATAGATATAGCATGACAAAAACATGTAATAATCGCATTACAAATTGACAGATGTTTAATTTACAATATATGCTAAATAAAAGTTGCAGTGTATCATTTGTCTTCAGCATACTTTATGTTCTCCATTTTAACATAAAATGGAAATTTTCGAATATCATTAATGTTATATAAATTCTGAAAAGGAATAAGTGTAATTTGACTTTTAATTAGGTGCACATAAGATCAAGTTTCCGTCCGTTTGTCTGCTCGTCCGTTTGTTCGTCCGCCTATGCGTTTACGTTCACCATAGCGACAACCCTAAATGTTAACCCTAGAATTTGTGTTCAAAAACAGTAAATGATTACGTTTTCTTATTTGTTGTGCATATACTTGAGATCATATGCTCTTGAAATGAGGTCATGTTTTTTACCTTGACCTTTTACATTGGCCTTAGCTCAAACAGGCGGGACACCGCCCTCTGCAAAGCTATTTTTCCTCGCGCGAAATCTGAATTGTTTGAATACAGTAAACCAGTTCATAGCTAGACAATTGTTGCTGTCACTACTGTAGCTCATATTGCACGACCTGCAGAAAAAGCGGCGACTGAAGTCGGTTGATTTTCTAAGAGTGCCCTAAAATCACCGTGTCATTCTGTCAGTCTGTCAGTCTGTCCGTCCGTAACCCGTTTGTGAAAATTGGTGATAGTGACTTAACCGCTTGGAATATTTAAACAATTTTTGGCATACTGATAGATATCAATGAGATCTAACCAATGAACTTACGAAATATTACATTCCATTTAGTATAGCCTCGCCGAGGCGAACAATGTGAAAATTTTCGAACTGCTTCAACTCGGAAACCGTTAGGCCGATTGAAGTCAAATTTCATATGGAGCCTCTATGGGATGGGGGAAACCAAAATTTGCTCATGGGGTCCAGGTCAAATCACCAAAATGGCCGCCAAGCCATATATGGTCTGTCTGTCTGTCCGTCCGTAACCCGTTTGTGAAAATTGGTGATAGTGACTTAACCGCTTTGAATATTTAAACAATTTTTGGCATACTGATAGTATCAATGAGGTCTAACCAATGAACTTGCGAAGTATTACATTCCATTTAGTATAGCCTCGCCGAGGCGAAAAATGTGAAAATTTTCGAACTGCTTCTCCTCGGAAACCGTTGGGCCGATTAAGGTCAAATTTCATATGGAGCCTCTATGGGATGGAGAAAACCAAAATTTGCTCATGGGGTCCAGGTCACATGACCAAAATGGCCGCCAAGCCATATATGGTAAAAAACCTTCAAAATAGTTTTCTCCAGAACCACTTGGCAGATTTCCACGAAACTTGATAAATTGCATCTGGGGCGTAGGCCCATCATAAATTGCTAAAATGGTGACCCTGGGTTGACCTCGACCTTCTTTGTGCCTAGGTCAAACTTTGACACATATGCTTTTGTATTGGAAAAGTGAGAATTCATTTCATTCTGCAAACGATTCAGAATACAGTACTAAAGTATTAGATATATTTTTGCTCCTTACGATAAGGCGCATTTATTGGGGGAACCGTTTGAGGTCCAGGTCACATGACCAAAATGACCGCCATACCCATATATGGTAACACTCATAAAGCTAAAAGCATCCGGCGGGTAGTGCACTTCAGCTGAAGCACTGGTTTCTAAACAACCTTCCAATTAAATCTACGCCGCATATATTTTTTTAAAGATATTTCTTGTTTTTCGATGACTTAAAGTTAATAACATAATATGTAACATAACATACGCTCAATTTACATTCAAATTTTACAGCCACATGAAGGGAAATGACATAATGTTCCGTAGCCATGACAACAATAACAATAACAGTCGGACGGACGGACAGACGAAAGCAATTCCTATAATCCACACTACGTGGCGGGGGATTAATAAATTTTGAATTGATCACAGAACGGGTAGGTTTGACTAAATTCCGAGCAAACGGGAACATCTGCTTCGGCGCGGACGCATTGGTGGCAATATGGTATCAAGATCCGCGTGCAGAGAGAGAGAGAGAGAGAGAGAGAGAGAGAGAGAGAGATGTCAGTATATCAATACGGCATCAAAATCCGCATGCAAAGAGAGAGAGGGGAGATATTAATATTTCAAGCAGTGAATTTTCATGAGAGAGAGAGAGAGAGAGAGAGAGAGAGAGAGAGAGAGAGATGGGGGAGGTATTTGCATGCCAATAAACCCTTTTCCCACGGATAACGAAAGCGAAAGTGCAAGGGAGAATGGAATGACATACAAAAGCATACCTGACCAATTTATACAAGAATACCATCAAGACCGCTAAAGAACATACCCGACCAACCAATCCAGGCTGCCGGCTAACAAGCACCAACAGTCCATGTTTAGGATATGAACAAAGAAGAAGAAGAAGAAGAAGAAGAAGAAGAAGAAGAAGAATATAACAACAACAACGTCAACATGTCTTCATAAAATGCCATTGCTGAAGCTGTAGGAGCTGTACACACGGTTGTTAAAAAAAAAAAAAAAAAAAAGATAAAAAGAAGAATGGGTGAGTGACAGAATATATCAACGCAGAAAAAAGTGCTTTGCCCACTAGTACGCTAAAAAACGCCTAGCTGATGTAGCCCAAACGAGCACTCATAGTCCAAGGCTGGGACAGACCCACACACATATAGAACAAATCACCTCGTCCAGGACTTCTGAGTGTGCGCAAAACATTAAACCGCTAAATACCATATGAGCCAGGCGTCTGGCAAACTGTTCATGCCCGTATCCTACGCCACAAAACGCGGCGTCCGGTCGGGATCTACACTGCCTGCTCAAAGTACAAGAAATAATGAATACCCAGCAGGCACGCGTCGCTAGGGCAACGTCGAATCAACGTCAGTGCAACGTCGCGACGCCGCACCGACGTTGATGTGACGTTGCATAAACGTCATGAAATTGAACCGACGTCGATGTGACGTCATAATTACATCATGCGCCTGCTGGATAATTTACATCGAAACAAACCTGTCATGGGTTCTCGAACTGGCAACAATAATCTATACCCAGCAGGCGCGCGTCTCTGGGGCAACGTCAAATCAACGCTAGTGCAACGTCACGACGTTGCACCGACGTTGATGTGACGTTGCATAAACGTCATGAAATTGAACCGACGTCGATGTGACGTCACAATTGCGTCATAAGCCTCCTGGGTAATTTACATCGAAACAAACCTGTCATGGGTTCTCGAAGTGGCAACAATAATGTATACCCAGCAGGCGCGCGTCTCTCGGGCAACGTCAAATCAACGCAAGACGTTGCACCGACGTTGATGTGACGTTGCATAAACGTCATGAAATTGAACCGACGTCGATGTGACGTCACAATTGCGTCATACGCCTGCTGGGTAATTTACATCGAAACAAACCTGACATGGGTTCTCGAACTGGCAACAATAATGTATACCCAGCAGGCGCGCGTCGCTGGGGCAACGTCAAATCAACGCTTGTGCAACGTCACGACGTTGCACCGACGTTGTTGTGACGTTGCATAAACGTTATGAAATTGAACCGACGTCGATGTGACGTCACAATTACGTCATGCGCCTGCTGGGTAATTTACATCGAACAAACCTGTCATGGGTTCTCGAACTGGCAACATAATATATGGATAAATATAGATGTAGTTATCAAGTCCCATTTGTGAAATGAAGGTGTTATTGGCTACAGGTCAACTAAATGATGAAATTTCAATAAAATCACCAATTCAATAAACTTCACTTACGGTGTGCTTATCTTAATCTAGTAAACGCATGGTGTATCACTCATGAATGAATGTCTAGCGTCTACTATAGTCGTTCAAAACGCAGTGAGACGTGACTGCACTTTTAATT
Source organism: Lucinisca nassula (assembly GCA_963580285.1). Lineage (NCBI taxonomy): Eukaryota > Metazoa > Mollusca > Bivalvia > Lucinida > Lucinidae > Lucinisca > Lucinisca nassula. Next base: position 119,791,958 of record OY757024.1, read on the forward strand.
TTTGACTCGTCCATATTTTAGGTAAATCGCCTTTAATTGGTATTTTCACACTTGGCGATAGCTAGCGTCCTATTCTTAATCTTATGTAACATAGAAATATAGTCGAGAAGGTCTAATAACACGTCTGCTAACATGGAGGTCTAGGGTTCAAATCTTGTGGGAGGTTTTTATTTATGTATTATTACTTTTTTACTTTTCCTAAACATTTTTCGTAAATGTGATCACGCGTTTACCGCGTAAATCATAAAAGTGGGTTACACAAGATATTGGTTTGTTTGTTTGATTGGCGGTTTATCGTCCCCGTCCATTTTGGAGACGTTGCTACCAATTCTGCGAGGTTCTACCCGACATTGAGATGACATCACAAAAAACACGCCTTTATAATTTTGACATCACCAAACCCGACTTTCATTATTGTAAAACTTGGGTTTATAGGGGTAAACAATATTTTCCTTATACCTGCTCTAATAAATAGATTGTGGATACTCGTTAGAACTGCTTCGGCGAGGTGGTTCTAACGAGTGCCCACAATCTATGTTTGGAACAAAAGTAAGAAATAAATATTGTAAATGTTCATAAAAAAATCGTTCTTTTGGTAGTAAATATTTCCAATATGTTCATATAGGCATGCTTTTGTAATGAAATGGCATCTCAAACCCTGCCCTCCTAATGAAACCAAAAGGGGTTATATGAATGAACGGGCCAACTCACAACACTTTGCCTGCCGGGCAGCATTAGATTTACTAAGCGTACCATTAATCATGTGCGATCAATTTCAGCTCTGTTAAAAAGCATCGTACAGCCCGATCGGTTTCTCAAAATCCCTCACATTAGATGTATATATTCATCTTATTGGAAAATGGAATTATTGTGGCTCGGATTCTAGTAAAAATATCAAAAATGTTACTAAGATGGATACCGTCATGATATACTGTCAGTGAAGGCGAAGCTGCATGTTTGAATGCTTTGTTGAAATGTATCTGAGCGTTATAAAATGAAATAAAATATAATTGTTTAAAACAAAAAGGGAACAAAAAGATAAAATATGAAAAATACAAATGAAGAAACTAACTATAAACATTAGAAATGAAGCAAATAAAGATGAAAATTAAATAGAAAATAATAAAGAAAAATATGTATGCCACTGGGACTCGAACCCTACTCGGCTAAAAGGTTCTAGTTTGATTCGCAGTGCTAAGCATTACACGAAACCACTAAGCCAAGACCTTTACATGATGGCAATGTCAAAACATTAACCTTTGTATTTAAAATCAAGTGTAAATGTTGTCCGAAACCTGCTTCCCCTAAAAAATGGAATAGTCTTGTCACGCTTAATCTTTGAACTCTCAAAGGTCGTTGATGAACTATAGTAGAAAACGCATAGAAATCTGATCAAGATGCAGTCGCTATAGAAGCAAGAGAGTAGGTCAGCACGGCAAAAAAAATAAAAGGCAAGAAAAGTTTGAAATAGCGCAAATCTAGAGAATATTTAATGGCAATACCAAATTCGCGCTATTTCTTCAGCCCGTTTCTGACCGTACCGCCCCATTCACGAGCTCCTGTGAAAAAAAGAAAAAGAAAACACATTTGACAGTATGAATTCTAGTAGACCATAGGGTCTGGTGTTTCAGAAATATGGGTGGTTGCGTCTGCTCCTTCCGGCCTAGGCTCATCTTCGATACTCAGCTTGACCGGCAGGCTGTCCTGAGCTGATACACGAACTGGTTCGCTTTTATGGTCTTTTTTGACAAGAATACGACCGTTATTGGTCCAAATACTGTCAATTTTACTGTCCTTTTTTAGGGTAAGTAGTTGTTTAACCAATGAATGGTTGCTAGCTGTTAAGTCCTCTGTCATGAACGTTTTATCTGGATTGTTCTTCAAGTTTAATGTTGCCGAAAACACTCGTTGCTTGTCATGGTAATGAATGAACTTGACAATTATTTGTCTAGGTTTGCCATTTATTGCACTGCCTACATACCCAGCAGGCACATGACGTAATTGTGACGTCACATCAACGTCGGTACAAGGTCATGACGTCTATTTAACGTCACATCGACGTCGGTGCAACGTCATGACGTTGCACCGACGTTGATTTGACGTTGCCTTAGCGACGTGTGCCTGCTGGGTAGTGACAACGATCAATGTCTCGCAACTGGAGCGGTCTAACATCCCGAAGCGCATGCGTATTAAGGTAATGCATCACCAATCTGATCAACTCCTCCTCATCTTTAATGGGGAGGGGAGTTTTAAAGTTGTTCAATCGAATGGAGGTCCTGCGTATGTATTGTGCTAGATCATTTAGCTCTGATTTTACTGAATCGAACTCTAGCATGAGGCAGTCTACTTGCATTGCCAGCTGCTCAATAGACACACATTTGTCTTCTAGTAACTTAGACTGCTCTCCGATAACCCTTTTCTAATCTACTATACCTGCTCTTGGGTTTCGATCACCTTGCGTTGCTCTTGAACAATTCTTGACTGCTCAGCCACAGACTCCTGCAATTTTCTATTCGATTCCACTACTTGATCGACAACTTTATCCTGCACCGATTTGACAGCTGCTTCAACTGTCGCTGTCACTGAAGCTTCTATTGTTTTTAGGATCAGAGGGCTCACCATGTCATAAAGAACTGGAGTTATTGATTTCGTAAACGAGGCATCATTGAAAGTCAATTTAACCATGTCCGAAAAACCCATACCACTACCCTTTTTCTCCTTTGCAGATGACATTTTGGGAAGATCAGACAAGGAGTTTTGCCTTCTTAGTCTGCGATCAGATTTACGCTCTGTTAGCACGGATGTGTCCCCGCCAATATCATACTCAAGCAGTTGTTTCACTTCGGTTTTAGTTAATGGGGAACCTTTCCGTTTCGTACCACCCTCACCCGCCTCGGACTGCAGAGAACCAGATCCAGGTTCAACCTCGCTCAAAACTTTCCCCAACTCCGATTCGGACATGACTGACCTTTTCTGTACACAGGTGATATAGTTTATCAACGACCTTTGAGAGTTCAAAGTTTAAGCGTGACGAGTCGAATCCATTTTTTAGGGGAAGCAGGTTTCGGATACCTTTTTTTGCGCGGGATTTTAAAGATATAAATCAATGTTTGCATCGATTTTAAACTAGAAGTCATGGTCGAGTGGTTAATGCGATGTACTGCGAGTCACACTAAAATTTTTTTTGGCGAGGGTTCGAGTCCCAGTGGCACATTTTTTTATATTTAATGTTTCATTTCTATTTTATCTTTTTTTATGTTTAAAGTTATTTTCTTTATTTTTTTATATTTACATCCTTAATATTTTGTTTCCTTTGTTTTATGTTCAACAATTATATTTTTATGTCATTGTAAATCTTTTGGATGCCGGCCTCGGTAGTTCAGTCGGATGCGGGTATGACTGGTGGTCAATAGGACGCGGGCTCGATACCTGCCGGGGTCAGCAACATTCTTTCCCATGGAGATTAATCATGAAATCTTTTCGATGGCCATTCCCTCCCTTCCTATGATTCAAGAAAGGCAGTTGTTAGTTTTTCGGGAAAGAATGTGCACTGTACTGGTTAACCGCTTAGGTATAAGCTTGCCCAGGAAAAGTGTGGATAAGTAAACTGACCGGCTCAAAAATGACATAAATAGTGATGCCTGGGCCGTTAAATCCCAATACAAACAAACGAAACTCTTTCAGATTCATTTCAACAGGGCTTTTGCCTTCACTGACGGCTGTGAACGTACGTTCAATCATAGTAACATTTTTGATAATACCTCTTGAATCCGAGCTACAACGATTCGCTTGTGCTCGTTCCATCCTTTCAATAAATGAATAAACATCTAATGTGATGGCACCGCCCATCGGGGCTTGGAGAATTAGTTCGAGCTGCACGATGCTTTCAAGCGGATCTGAAACTAAGGACACATGAGCAATGGTAAAACCGCTTAGTAAGTCCGAGCCCGCCCAGGCAAAGTGGTGCGGGTTGGACCGTCAATATTTATTAAACCCGTTTAGTTTTATTGGGTGGTTGGGCTTGAGATGTCATTTCATCTCAATGTCGGATGAAACCCCCACAAAACTGGAAGCAACTTCTCCAAACTTGACGGGGACAATAAACCTCAAATCAATCGAACAAACAAACAAACAAACATCTCCTGTGCTCCAATTTTATAGGTACGAAAAAATGTTAAGAAAAAGTAAAAAAAAAAAACAAAAAAAAAACACATCTGGCAAATATTCGAACCCTAGATCTCCAAGATGGGAGACGTGTTCCTAGACTGTCTCGACTGATCGTCAATCTGGTTAAACAGCGCGCACGTTTAAGAATATGACGGTAACTATCGCCTAGTGTAAAAAATACCAACTACAGGCGACTTACCTAAAACACGGACGAGTCCAAAATTAAAAGTGCAGTCACGTCTCACTGCGTTTTGAAAGACTATAGGCTCGACAAAGTTAGCAGGATGGCAGGACAGCAGGATGAAACATGTTAAGTTAGCAGGATGGCAGGACAGCAGGATGAAACATGTTAAGTTAGCAGGATGGCAGGACAGCAGGATGAAACATTAAGTTAGCAGGATGGCAGGACAGTAGGATGAAACATAATAAGTGAACAGGATCGCAGGACAGCAGGATGAAATATTAAATCAGCAGGATGGCAGGACAGCAGGATGAAACTAATAATTTAGGATGATGGAAGAACTGCAGGATGAGAACTTGTTCTGAATTTCAAAATATATACAACCATATAATTGGCACCTATAGCTATGTAAGAAACTAAAAATAAAATTTAGCCCTTTCTCGTCTTTAAAGCGTACGGCCGCGAAAACCCATTTTTCGTCCTGCCACAATTTCACCAAGATGAAAAATTGTTTCACATCACAAAACATTTATAGTCGGGGATTTGAAATTCGTAGCACCCGTATTTAAGGAGTTTAATGCACCTTATTTTCTCACACTTAACTATGACATGAATTTATTGAGAGGTCTCTCAGCATCTTGAAAATGGAGTTAGAAAATCCAAAAAGTCGGGAAAAAGACATAAAAAGGGGAGATAAATGTACCTACCCTCTTTTCTCATTTGAACATCAAAACAATTCAAAACGACATTTCCTCTGAAACTACAAGGCCAATTGGAACCAAATTACATGTGAAGCAGCCATGGGGTGGAAGAACAAACATATATTCTGAATGTCTGGGTCACATGACCAAAATGTCCACCATGCCCATATATGGTAAAAACCTTTGAAATCGCCCGTTCTCCGGAACCAATAGACCGATGGCCTTGGAACTTGATATGCAATATTGGGGACCCGGTCCCTTTCAGATTTGTTCAAATGATGACATTTGGTTGACTTTGACCTTTCTTACGTCAAGGTCACTTAGTGTTTTGTATGGCAAAGGCAAGATTTTCTGGTTCTGTTGCAGCTTATGACATCAGAGTTGATATTTGCAACCAGCTAAATTATCCTGGGGCCATAAAATTACATATTTCTATTTTTTCCAAAACTACTGTGCTAACTGATACCAAATTACATATACTGCGTCAGTGTGGTCGAGAAATCAAAGTTTGAGGGATCTGTGTGATTGTCACACCAATATATGGCCAAAAGTGATTTTGGATTCTGCATCTCAGGAAATACAATACCCTGGTATGCAACATTTTGGACTTTAGACCTACTGAGATTGTTCAAAGCTGACCATAATGTATGCGACGGCAACAAAAAACAATGATTGATTTAAAAATAATTTGGCAGCAATGGTCATGCAATTGGCCTCTACTAGACCATTATGGTCGATTAAAATAAATGGCCGCCAAGGGTGGGATAATTTATGCCCACTTGAGCTCTTGTGAGCGTAGTTGCCCATTGGCTCTTGTTTATAACTTTGTGTTCAGGTTAGTTATTAAAAGTCGCGTAAGCTTGATGGCAAGCGTAAACCATATTTAATTGGCGTTGTCACGATGCAGCAGCCACAATTCTCTGCTTTACTGATTGTGCTTGTTTGGTTATCTTTAATTGCTTAGCTGCATTTTCCAGCCTTCAGAAACCATTTATTCGATAACCAGTGGTAGTTTGGTATGAAGTTACGCTGACGGCAATACCACTGAAAGACAACAATGTTCAGTGAATTTAATAACTCGACCCTAATTCAGTCAGAATTTCGTCCAGTATTTCATAATTGAAGGAAAGACGTATTATAATCAGTTTACGCCCCTGAACAATCCAGCCTCCTTTTGACTGAAGGTCTGCGAAATTTGTCAGCAAACAAAAAGGAAACATTATATAATATTTGCATGGCAGAACGACGGTTTAACATAAATGTTTTATAGGTTTGTTTTGGTTTTTACCATTAATTTGCTGCAGAAAAAGTTGCTCTACTAAATTTAAATATCAGCATCTAATTCTCCAGCAGCGGATTCGATATACATCAGCTTATTTGCTGATTGAGACTCTGGTTTTGGTTTATCTTTTGGCAAATATGCGCAAATTGTGGTGACCAAGTTACATGAAGATGCAGGAAAGGTCAGTCGAGAATCTGTGTTGAACCCGATATTCCCACCCTTCTTGACAAAAGTGTAGAAGAAGAAGCTTGATTTACATAGGAATCGTTACATTTATTATGCCAAACATCGTCCCTGTTCAAAATATCTGACCTATAAGGTGTCAACCTTAAATAAGTTAACCTTTCATTCGGTTCCTTTCATAAGTACGAATGCATTTCCGCCAGAACGCCTGAAGGTAGGTGCATGATGCTCTGTCTCTGGAAGGGCTAACCGGAGCCTAACTATAGGGTTCCTTTGCTGCAGCATTCTAGCTATTCCATGTTGTTGAGTCCTCGTCGATGTCTCATCCCCTTATTCGTTTGATTTTATGTTCACGGAGATGTTGCATTGATGAGCTAGAATCCATCATGCAGACTGAACAACTAATGGGTTTTAACCAAGATAACCAATGATGAGGATTGAGGCCACCTTAAATCAATTAAAGTGTCCACCCCAAACCCCAACATCCGTAAACTTCTTACTGACCCATTCCAAGGTGTTTTGAATGGGAGATGCGATGTATTTTGTATAGGTTCCTAATCATTGCCTACACTCTGTTTGTCAAATCATGATAACTCCTGATGGCTTGACATAGAAGGCCCTTTTGGCAAATCTGTATGGGACAATTGGTATGGTTGGGTGAAGCAAAGGTGACGTTTAGCTTGCGTCAATAGGGCCTCCAACTGATATTGGCTTACAGCTGGACAAGACCTGCCGTTCTTGCAGCAGGTAATGGTAGAGGAGGGATACAGTTATTTCTTCTGTTTCTGCACTTATATTTATTTTTCTCTTTCTCTTCTGTTCCTCACTTTCATCTGCTCTACTATCTATTCTATCGCTTTTCTCTGGGAGAGGACACAAAATGACCAACAAGGGTGGACGTGCCTTTAAACCCAAAACATTCAATATATGGGACAAATATCAGTAAAAGGAACTAATGAAAAAGTAGACGAAGAACAGGTTAATCAGTGTATCACGTGAACAAGTCCGTGAAATGAAGACCCCATAAACCCAACTTTATATGGAGAAAACTGGGGTTTAGGGGGTTAACATTATTTTTCTTATTTCTGGTCCAAGACATAGGTTGTGGGTACTCGTTAGAACCGCCTGATGCGGTAATAACGAGCAATCTCAACCTATGTTTTGAACATTTATAACAAACATATCAAGGATTTTCATCAGAAAAGTAGCCATTTTGGAGATATGAAAAATGTACCAGTCGCACGGGTGAGTTATCGTAGAGGGACAAGGTTATCGAAGGCAGATTGTCCAATGAAAAGGTAGAAAGTAAGTGGAGGTGACATCTTAAGATGTACGTTTACAGGTTATACCACTACTCTGGGAAAAGGGAAGAAGGAAAATGTTTAAGGGGTGGATTTACATTACATAAAAGCTCTGTTACTATTTATTTTTAATCGTGCGACTTACCAGAAAATAAGGCACCCAGTAAGATTTCAATAGAGACCTTGTAGATGCTAGTAACATTTACGTGTTTAAAATATAATACTGTTGATGTTAGTTTGGGAGCCTTCAGCACAAACTGGAAACTTTGGATAATGAATATTGAAATATACAATGTATTTATTAAATGTTGAAAGAGTCAAGTCACCAGTTTAGAGATTCACTTGATAGTTCATCGCTGACATATGCTTGGTGATGTATATTCACCTTACTTAATAAAAACCAGAAGGAAATGGTCACCAGTAATTTTTCAAAAATATATCTGTTGGCCCCTGTTATGATTCATCTGTGACCAGCGAGTAAAATAATCTATTTTATGTATGTCTTAATATGGATTTTTATCACGATCTTTGACACAGCAGGAAAAACCAGCAAAAGGGTCCATAGGTATCTGAGTCCCTTGTTCATGCCCAGATTGACACAGTGTCATCAAGTTTCACATGCATGTGCAAAAATAACCGCCCTGCATACTGACGAAAAAGAAATTGTTTCAAAAAATACTAAAAATCTTTTAGCGCAAAAAGAGTGTAAAATTTACCAAATTTTTGGGGGTAAAATTTCAATGGTCAAAATTTATGGTAACACCGGATGTAGTTACGTCATATCATGAATTTGGGAATCTTTGAGTATTGACAAATATTTTGGCTGATACAATAAATCAACATTCAGTTGTAAGCGCAAGCTACACATAACTAAACTTAATCCAACTATTCCATTCGCATGGGGGTGGGTGTAAAGTCATAGAATTTTCAACCCCTTTTCCCCACCAGATTTGCTAAATAATCACATGTCACATAGATTAGGCTTCTATCTCATTGAAACAGCACAAACAAAGCGTGAGAATTTTGGGTGCATTAAATTTTTTGAAATCTGGTCTCAAATCCCGGACTATTAACATCATGTTGTAGGCAACAAAAATCTATGTAAGACAGTGAAAATTAAATTTGGCTCCTATCAGTGTTTAAAGCGTACGGCCGTGAAAACTCAATTTTCATCCTGCTGGAAATTCAACGCCAATTTTCATCCTGCTGAACATGTCAAGTTAGCAGGATGGCAGCACAGCAGGATGAGGAATTCTTCTGAATTTAAAAATATTTACCACCATGTCGTAGGCACATAAAAACTATGTAAGAAACTAGAAATCAAATTTAGCCCTTTCCCGTCTTTAAGGCGTACGGCTGCGAAAACCCAATTTTCGTCCTGCCACAAATACACCCAGATGAAAAATTGTTTCAATTCACAAAACTTTATTTTATTATTTTTTATTTAAACAATGTTTAAAGAGGATGGCACAAATAGCTACAGAGTAACTATTCTACCTTGTGGTCCTCTAAAACATACATACATACATTCAACAAATATAAATATTTTATGTACATATTTACAAAGTGTCAATGTTAAAAGTTAAGACATATGTATGATGAGCTATGCATTGTAAGACTGATAAACTCAAAATGTGACTAGAACTGGGATAGTTTAATTACATGATGTTATAGGCAACAAAAATCTATGTAAGAAAGTGGAAATTAAATTTGGCTCCTACCAGCGTTTAAAGCGTACGGCCTTGAAAACTCAATTTTCAATTTTCATCCTGCTGGAAATGCAACACTAATTTTCATCCTGCTGAGCCTGTCAAGTTAGCAGGATGACAGCACAGCAGAATGAGAAATCCTTCTGAATTTCAAGATATTTACCACTATGTTGTAGGCATCTAAAAACTATGTAAGAAACTAGAAATCAAATTTAGCCATTTCCCGTCTTTAGAGCGTACGGCAGGGAAAACCCATTTTTCGTCATGACACAAATTCACCCAGATGAAAAATTGTTTCAAATCACAAAACATAGACCATCATGCTGTAGGCAACAAAAATCTATGTAAGAAAATGGAAATTAAATTTGGCTCCTATCAGCGTTTAAAACGTACGGCCGTGAAAACTCAATTGTCATCCTCCTGGAAATGCAACATCAATTTTCATCCTGCTGAACCTGTCTAGTTAGCAGGATGGCAGCACAGCAGGATGAGAAATTCTTCTGAATTTCAAAATATTTACCACCATGTCGTAGGCACCTAAAAACTATGTAAGAAACTAGAAATCAAATTTAGCCCTTTCCCGTCTGTAAAGCGTACGGCCGCGAAAACCCAATTTTCGTTCTGCCACAAATACACTCTGATGAAAAATTGTTTCAATTCACAGAACTTTTACCATCATGTTGTAGGCAACAAAAATCTACATAAGAAAGTGGAAATTAAATTTGGCTCCTATCAGCGTTTAAAGCGTACGGCCTTGAAAACTCAATTCTCATCCTGCTGGAAATGCAACACCAATTTTCATCCTGCTGAGCCTGTCAAGTTAGCAGGATGGCAGCACAGCAGGATGAGAAAGTCTCCTGAATTTCAAAATATTAACCACTATGGTGTAGATATCTAAAAATAATGTAAGAAACTACAAATCAAATTTAGCCCTTTCCCGTCTTTAAAGCGTACGGCCGCGAAAACCCAATTTTCGTCCTGCCACAAATACACCCAGATGAAAACCTGTTTCCAATCACAAAACTTTTACCATCATGTTGTTGGCAACAAAAATCTATGCAAGAAATTGGAAATTATATTTGACCCCTATCAGCGCTTAAAGCGTTCGGCGGTGAAAACTCGATTTTCATCCTGCTGGAAATGCAACATAATGAAAAGATGATCGGACCTTCAAAACTTTCACCAATATCGGATAGGCAACAAAAATCTTTGTGAAAATGTAGCAGTCGAATGCGGCCCAGTTCGTCCTTTCAAATGTAGTACTCAAAAGAACCGTTTTTCATCCTGCTGAACCTGAGAAGTTAGCAGGATGGCAGCACAGCAGGATGAGAAATTCTTCTGAATTTCAAAATATTTACCACCATGTCGTAGGCACCTCAAACTATGAATAAAAATAGAAATCAAATTAAGCCCTTCTCCGTCTTTAAAGCGTATGGCCGCGGAAAAGCAATTTTCGTCCTGCCACAAATACACCCAGATGAAAACCTGTCTCAAATCACATAAAACTTTTACCATCATTTTGTAGGCAAAAAAAATCTATGTAAGAAAGTGGAAATTAAATTTGGCTCCTATAAGCGTTTAAATCGAACGGCCGTGAAACTCAATTTTCATCCTGCTGGAAATGCAACATCAATTTTCATCCTGCTGAGCCTGTCAAGTTAGCAGGATGGCAGCACAGCAGGATGAGAAATTCGCCTGAATTTCAAAAAATTCACCACCATGTTGTAGGCATCTAAAAATTTTGTAAGAAACGAGAAATCAAATTTAGCCCTTTCCCGTCTTTAAGGCGTACGGCCGCGAAAACCCATTTTTCGTCCTGCCACAATTTCACCAAGATGAAAAATTGTTTCACATCACAAAACATTTAACATGATGTTGTAGGCAACAAAAATCTATGTAAGACAGTGAAAATTAATTTGGCTCCTATCAGTGTTTAAAGCGTACGGCCGTAAAAACTCAATTTTCATCCTGCTGGAAATTCAACGCCAATTTTCATCCTGCTGAACCTGTCAAGTTACAGGATGGCAGCACAGCAGGATGAGGAATTCTTCTGAATTTAAAAATATTTACCACCATGTCGTAGGCACCTAAAAACTATGTAAGAAACTAGAAATCAAATTTAGCCCTTTCCCGTTTTCAAGGCGTACGGCTGCGAAAACCCAATTTTCGTCCTGCCACAAATACATCCAGATGAAAAGTTCTTTCAAATCACAAAACTTTTACCACCATGTTGTAGGCAACAAAAATCTATGCAAGAAATTGGAAATTATTTTTGACCCCTATCAGCGTTTAAAGCGTTCGGTCGTGAAAACTCAATTTTCATTCTGCTGGAAATTCAACATAATGAAAAGTTGATCGGACCTTCAAAACTTTCAAAAATATCGTGTAGGCAACAAAAATCTTTGTGAAAATGTAGCAGTCGAATGCGGCCCAGTTCGTCCTTTCAAATGTAGTACTCAAAAGAACCGTTTTTCATCCTGCTGAACCTGAATTGTTAGCAGGATGGCAGCACAGCAGGATGAGAAATTCTTCTGAATTTCAAAATATTTACCAACATGTTGTAGGCACCTAAAAACTATGTAAGAAACTAGAAATCAAATTTAGCCCTTTCCCGTCTTAAAGGCGTACGTCCTCGAAAACCCATTTTTCGTCCTACCACAAATACACCCAGATAAAAAATTGTCTCAAATCACAAAACATTTACCATCATGATGTAGGCAATTAAAATCTATGTAAGAAAGTGGAAATTAAATTTGGCTCCTATCAGCGTTTAAAGCGTACGTCCGTGAAAACTCAATTTTCATCCTGCTGGAAATGCAACATCAATTTTCATCCTGCTGAACCTGTCAAGTTAGCAGAATGGCAGCACAGCAGGATAAGAAATTCCTCTGAATTTCAAAATATTTACCACCATGTTGTAGGCACCTAAAACTATGTAAGAAACTAGAAATCAAATTTAGCCCTTTCCCGTCTTTAAAGCGTACGGCCGCGGAAAACCAATTTTCGTCCTGCCACAAAAACACCCAGATGAAAACCTGTTTCAAATCACAAAATTTTACCATCATGTTGTAGGCAACATAAATCTATGTAAGAAAGTGGAAATTAAATTTGGCTCCTATCAGCGTTTAAAGCGTACGGCCGTGAAAACTCAAGTTTCATCCTGGTGGAAATGCAACACCAATTTTCATCATGCTGAACCCGTCAAGTTAGCAGGATGGCAGCATAGCAGGATCAGAAATTCGTCTGAATTTCAAAATATTTACCACTATGTTGTAGGCACCTAAAAACTATGTAAGAAACTAGAAATCAAATTTAGCCCTTTCCCGTCTTTAAAGCGTACGGCCGCGAAAACCCCTTTTTCGTCCTGCCACAATTTTACCCAGATGAAAAATTGTGTCAAATCACAAAACATTTACCATCATGTTGTAGGCAACAAAAATCTATGTAAGACAGTGAAAATTAAATTTGGCCCCTATCAGTGTTTAAAGCGTACGGCCGTGAAAACTCAATTTTCATCCTGCTGGAAATGCAACATCAATCCTGCTGAACCTCTCAAGTTAGCAGGATGGCAGTATAGTAGGATGAAAAATTATTCTGTATTTCAAAATATTTACCACCATGTTTTAGGTACCTAAAAACTATGTAAGAAACTAGAAATCTTCTAGGCTTGAGATGTCATTTCATCTCAGTGTTGGGTAAAAGTCCCAAAAAATTGGAAGCAACGTCTCCAAAATGACCTTTACATGTTGACGGGGACGTTAAACATCAAATCAAACAAACAAACCAACACTCTATAGTATACTGTGGGGGCTCGTTTGAATTGCCTCATTGAGGCCATACAAATGTATACCCTCACTTGATAGTATATTGTGGGTGCTCGTTAGAACTGCCTGATTAAGACAATTCTAACGAGCGCCCAAAATCTATATTTTATTTTAAAATATCTAAACTGAGATTAGAATGAGATAAGCCTGGACATCTGTTTTATTCATTCAGCCATACCATCATTTGCTTAGCTGTGTCAGTTTTATTTAATTTATTTTACTAAGATATTTTACTAAGACTGCCTGTGTATAATTCATTTTACTTTTTATTTTTCTTCTTCTTTAAGAAGAAAAACAAGAATTTTTCTTCTTCTTTAAGAAGAAAAACAAGAAGAAGAATGGAAAAATCTTTCTATTATATCAAATTTAAAAGCAATTCTTTCATTCAAACATTATTTATTTATTTACCAGAAGAAGCTGTTTTCTATAATGTCAACTAATAATTTTTCAACAAATTTGAAGCTTCATTTTTTTATTATTTATTAATATTATTATTATTTATTTATTTTTTTTTTTTTTTTGGTATATTAGAACTAAATATGCTATATAATTAACCATTATGAAATATGTGTGTATTTTGTTTCTTTGTAATTTAAAATTAAAAAAAATAAATACATTAATCATGACTAAATTGTTTTGTTTGTCTATTGAAACCAACTATGGTGTGCCTGCTGTTACATAATTGAGATAACAAGATTAGCGTCTGTAGTATTCATTACCATGCAGTCAATTATAATAATAAGGAACCGCCTCCCTGATAAAGCTGCGCCAATGAAGTATACTGAATGAATGAGTCGTGTGCGAGATATATAATTACTATGTATGTTGCTTGTGGCAGTTAGATAGTAGCTTTTGTAAATTAAAGAATATAATACTATACCCTAGTGGTTCAGTGACTTAACCATCCCTTTAAGGGTCTCGTACACATACACACACACACTACAATTGGCGACGAGGATGCCCATTGTTTCGGGAGAAAATATATGTGTCAGGACATAAAATCGGACTAAACAGAATCGCTCTATAAAGATGGCAGCAGCATTACCAGTTTTTCAGAAGTTTGACATTTTTAGTGATGAAAACAGTGTCGGTATACGTTGGAACAAGTACATTTCTAAACTTGAAAATTTGTTTACTGGCTTGGCGATAGAGGCTAAAAAGGGGAAAAAGGCACTTTTATTGCACTACGCTGGGGACGAAGTTTACGAAATTTATGAGACCTTGAATTTGAGTGCCGACGATTCCAACTACGATGCGACAAAGACAGCTCTCAGTGATCATTTTAATCCTAAGAAAAACAAGGAATTTGAACGTTTTGAATTCAGGAACATTAAACAAGCACAAAATGAAACAATTGACCAATTTGCCACAAGACTGCGTCAAAAAGCAGAGAACTGTGAATTTACTGTAAAAGAAGATGAAATCAAAAGTCAAATTATTCAGGGTTGTTATTCACAGAGACTAAGAACAAAATGTTTGGAAGAGGATAAAGAGCTGAAAGATTTATTGACAATGGCTCGTACAATGGAAATTGCAAGTAAACAAGCCAAAACTATAGGAAATAAGGATAGCAGTTCCATGGACAATAATGTGGACAAAATAAAAAGCAAGTTTTCGGATAATACGCCGTCAAGACGCCCAACGTTCAATCAGCGTAGATCAGGACCACCAAAACCTCAACAAAAATGCAGGAATTGTGGGGGAAATTTTCCCCATGTGACAAAATGTCCAGCTCTCGGTCTAGAGTGTCACTATTGTCACAAACGAAACCACCTTATTTCGGTATGTAGGAAAAGGCTTCGGAATAGAAATAATCAGCGACGTTTGAGGGAAATTGCGGAAACTAGAGGGGATTCTGGAATTGATGCAGAGTTAAATGAACACAGTGACATAAACCTTGATTCCGACCCGGAAATCTCCTTTGGATTAAAAAGCGACAAAGTGAGTCAAACAGAAAGTAAAGTTCCATGCATGACGTTAAAAATCAATGACGTTGTTACAAAGTCGCTCATCGACACAGGGTCGTCTATAAACATTATTGATGAACGTGTCGTGGAGAAAATGTCTCCAAGGCCCCGTTTACAAAAATCAAAGATAAAGGCCTTCGCGTTTGGACAAAACAAACCTTTAGAAATTAAAGGGAAATACACATGTACAGTGGAAAATTCCATGAAATTCACGACTGCAGAATTTCATGTTGTGCCAGAAAATAAAGAGAACATTATTAGCTATCAGACAGCTATAGCTTTGGGTATAATTCCAGCCATTCGATCATTAATAGAGGGACACTTCTCGGATTTATGTGACAAGTATAAGAGCGTTTTTGAAGGGCTTGGAAAGTTAAAAGATCGTGAAATCAAGTTTCATATAGATGAATCAGTCGTTCCGGTAGCACAGAGTCCACGGCGGGTCCCGTTTCACCTACGTGAGAAGGTAGAAAAAGAACTTGACCGTCTGGAGAAAATGGACGTTATAGAACCTGTAACTGGAGCTACCCCGTGGGTCTCAAATTTAGTTGTAGCACCAAAAGCAAACGCCCCAAATGAGATACGACTTTGTGTGGATATGCGTAAAGCAAATCAAGCAATTAAAAGAGAACGTCACGTTACACCAACAATAGACGACATAATTTTAGAATTAAATGGCTCAACAGTGTTTTCAAAAGTTGACCTAAATAAAGGTGTTCACCAGCTGGTCCTCTCCGAGGAAAGCCGAAACATGACTACGTTTGCAACTCACGTCGGTCTCAGACGTTACAAACGCTTAAATTTTGGCGTTTCTTGCGCGCCGGAAATTTTTCAAAATGAGATTCGCCAGGCCCTGGAAGGATTAAACGGAACATTAAATATCAGTGACGATATAATTGTACATGGTAAGACCCGTGAAGAACATGATCAAAACCTAGAAGCGCTGTTGATTAGGTTGCAAGAGAAAAACTTAACTTTGAATAAAAACAAGTGTGAGTTTGGAAAAACCAAAATAAAATTCTATGGATTTATTTTCTCTGAAAGTGGATTTTCTCCTGACCCGCAGCAGATTGAGGCCATTAAAACTGTGGAAAGGCCGAAAACAGTGACTGAAATCCGTACTTTTCTAGGCATGACAAATCACGTTGCACGCTTCATTAACAATTATTCATCAATTACTGAACCTCTGCGTCGGTTAA
This sequence comes from Lucinisca nassula, assembly GCA_963580285.1. Classification (NCBI taxonomy): domain Eukaryota; kingdom Metazoa; phylum Mollusca; class Bivalvia; order Lucinida; family Lucinidae; genus Lucinisca; species Lucinisca nassula. Next base: position 119,808,472 of record OY757024.1, read on the forward strand.
CAAGACAGGAATATGCCTTCGAATGGACAGATGACCAAGAACAAGCATTTATTCGTTTAAAGGAGAGCTTGGTAAGTGACCAAGTTATGACTTATTTCGACCCTAGTTTGCCCTCAGAATTGTGGGTAGACGCGAGTCCAGTTGGTGTGTCCGGTATCCTAATACAGCAAGGGAAAATAGTATCATACGGCAGCCGTGCACTGAGTCCAACAGAACAGCGGTACAGTCAAACAGAACGAGAAACGCTAGCTTGTGTTTTTGGCTGCGAACATTTTCATCTGTATCTGTTCGGGAAAGCATTCGTATTAATCACTGATCACGCTCCACTGGAAAGCATATTTAATAATGTGAAACAGATACACAATGCTCGTTTGGAGAGATTTAGACTTAGGTTAAATACCTACAATTTCAAAGTAAAATATCGTAAAGCATCAGAAATGATCTCGGATTATTGCTCTAGGCATCCCTATAAACCATATACAAACACGAACATTGCTGAAGATTATGTCATATTTATGACACGTGCCGCGCAGCCTGCCGCATTATCATTATCAGACATTGCAAAAGCCACAAATGATGACGTTATCTTGAAATCTGTTATGGACGCGGTGCAGCGAAATACATGGGAAAAACAACAGTGTAAAAATAATGAGGTTTTTCAGTGCTATAAGACACTATCTACAGAACTATCGGTTGTGTCAGTAGAACAAGGTACTGTCTTACTACGAGGTACGAGACTGTGTATACCAGAGACATTGCAAAAACAGGTTGTTGATCTTGCCCATGAGGGTCACCAAGGTCGAGTTAAATGTAAGGCATTGCTTCGAGAGACATTGTGGTTCCCATATATGGATAGACTTGTTGATGAGATATGCAGGGACTGTATTCCATGTCAGGCATTTTTGAACCAAACATCTCCTGACCCGATCAAACCAACTGAATTACCAAAACAACCGTTTAGTGACATATCTGTGGATTTTTGTGGACCGTTTACGTCGGGATATTATTACATGGTAATTTTGGATGACTATAGTCGTTTTCCCGTGGTCGAGAAACTGTGTAATCTTACGGCAAAGACCGTAATAGCGCGTCTCGAGAAATTTTTCAGTATCTGGGGTATCTGTAATACATGCAGAACGGACAATGGTCCTCCGTGGAATTCAGAGGCAATGAGAGAATTTGCAGCACATATGGGATTTGTACATCGGAAGGCTATCCCATATCACCCAATGGGAAATAGTCAGGTAGAAAGCTTCATGAAACCGCTTCAAAAGGCCATATGAACTGCAGTGGCAGCTGGCTTAAATTATGAGACAGAAATCACGAAATTTCTCATAAATTTTCGGAACACGCCGAATAGAGCTTTAGGGCTAAGTCCGAGTGAAATTGTGTTCAAACGAAAGCTAAAAACGAAACTACCCCAGTTTTCAGTTCAGCCCAATGACAACTATCTAAGAAAACGAGACAAAAAGTACAAACTGAAAAACAAACAATACGCTGATCAGAAACGACGTGCAAAGCCATGTACGTTAAAACAAGGGGATTACGTTTTGTTAAAACGCCAGAGTCAGAACAAAGAGGAAACCGCGTTTTATCCTACGCCGGCCAAAGTGATCAGAAGGAAGGGTTGCATGATAACCGTTCAGTTCAAAGACAGATACGTTACTCGGGATGCTTCGAAGTTCAAATTCATCAGATATCCGGGTAACACGACGACAGAACAACAGCGACGTCAACAAAATGGAAAGTCAACGTCGAGTCAGTCGGATTGTCGGGGGTCAGTACAGCCTCCGAAACCAACGGAATTGCGACGTTCGAGACGGGAAATTCACCCACCACGTAGATTTAAGGATTAATATGTGTAATAAGTGTGATTGTGTGCGTTTTCGTATTTCAGTTTATGTGCATATGGAATAAGGATTAAAGTGTATTTTCCTGTGACACGCGATGTGAATAGTACAGGCACTAGCTCATAATACCTGTATTATATGAGTAGTGGCATATGAAAATAATGTTTCATTCAGTGCGCGTGTTGATTCGAAATCACTTTGGAATAACAAGTTTTTTTGTTTTTTTTTATTTCTTTTTTTTTCTCTATTGTAAATACATGTAGCAGATTTATCTTTTTATGATTCAAGTGTGAAACAATTTTCATGAACATACATCAAAGATAGGATTTCGCCTACACAGACATTATCAGAACATTTCAAAGGAAATAGTTCCAGCGGCCTGACAGCGAAATAAAACATGAGAAGAACATTGGCGAACTCTATTTCCAGGTGTCATTGATGTTAATGCTTGCATTGTTTTATCAAATATATTTGGTGAGAAAACAGACTTTGGGTGTGTGGTATTTTGTAACACTTGACTTTTCTTTCACATAAACTTTCACGGGGAGGAAGAAAATTAAACTATGCCCAGACTGTGATAGACATTTAATTACCATATCAGACATTTTATTTCTTCACGCTGATATGTTTTAATTTGATGATAACCACTAACTAAAACAAAGGAGGGATGTAGTATTCATTACCATGCAGTCAATTATAATAATAAGGAACCGCCTCCCTGATAAAGCTGCGCCAATGAAGTATACTGAATGAATGAGTCGTGTGCGAGATATATAATTACTATGTATGTTGCTTGTGGCAGTTAGATAGTAGCTTTTGTAAATAAAATAATATAATACTATACCCTAGTGGTTCAGTGACTTAACCATCCCTTTAAGGGTCTCGTACACATACACACACACACTACAGCGTCAAACAGAGCAGAGCTGTCAATCACTTATTAGTAAACTGTCAATCATTGTGAAGTCACAGTAGGTCTCCATTTACAGCCAATCAGATAAATAGAATTTGATGTTTACCCTACAGAGGTCAGACAAAGAATGACTCAGGTTTTCCTGTGCTCCCTTAAATTGTCCAGTCCTGTCTTTAAGCCCTTTCCCGTAATGGTGCTAAATAGATGATTAAAGCCAGGAGCACGTGTTTTCACACCTCACCATTAATCTTTTCTCGACAACACTGTTATCAATTTAAAACTTAACTCATATAACTGGTAAAGGGGCTAAAGAGATAATTAAAGACGTTTAACTTTGCAAAGAGCACGTGTTTTTTCACCTCACCATTAATCGCATTTATATTGCGTGAACATCGTGTGATGAATGAATCCAACTGAATAAACAAGGTGATTGACGGTATTGACGCTGCAAAACGTGGCGTCTGATCTGTGCCGCAAAGTGCTGGCGATGAATAAGGTGTACGGACTTTAAGTGATTTTACGGACCATTATCAATACACTCAGGCATTTTGCAGAAGCACCAGACTGGAATTTTTTACGATTTCACAAGTAAAGGAATGAAGTTTACGCCTGCCTGTATCTTTTCCTTTCGGAAACGGTGACATTTTTCCATTTGCCAAACATTCAACTAAATGCTGTCTCATTTTTGACACGTCGAATATTATTCTAGTGTTAATTGAGTCCGGAGCAAAACAAAACTCTACCACGTTCGCTTTTGCCCACAATCATTAGAATTCGGCTGTTGTTGAACAGGGGTATACATTTCTTCATTATTTATGCTCAAAAAAATAGGTTGTGGGTACTCGTTGAACCCCCTCGCCGTTCTATGGAGTTCGTATACTCACTGTTTAGAGCAGAAATATGAAAAAAATATGGGATTTTTTTTTGTTTTATCGGAATTTCATTTTAGGGTTGCTAAATTAACATTTTCTAGATCTCTGCTGAAAACATACAGTATGGTTACTCGTTAGAACAGCCTCGGTGAGGTGATTCTAAAAAGTACCCACAATCGATTTTCTTTTAGCAGTAATAAGGATAATAATAATAAACTACATTGTATATAAAGAAAACTGGGGTTCATGGGGGTATACATTATTTTTCATATTTTTGATCCAATACATAGGTTGTTGTTACACGTTAGAACCGCCTCAACGAGGATGTTCTAACGAGCAACCACAAACTATGTTTGCAGTATAAATAAGAAAAAACATGACAATTTTTTTATCAGAAAAGTAACCATTTTGGAAATGTGAAAAAATGCAGTATATCTCGAAACGTTAAGTCCTACAAATTGGAATGCAAAATCTTCAAAATAACCAAAATAGTGTTGATGGTGATGTTCACTCTCAATTCAAACAAACAAAATAACAGCATTCATTCAAAATATCAATTGGACACAACTTTTGTGGAAGTCAATTTCTACTATTTCAATCCAGGTATGCAGCACATGTCAACTTATTATGAGTTAAAGCAATTAGCTTAACACATGTTTAATCTCTTTAGAAAATTAATGGCCCGTAAATTCACCCAAAGTCCGTACACCTTATTCATCGCCAGCAAGAAATGGATGCGGTTCAATTTCATCGTTGTTTAAGCAAACAGTGTAGAACCAGGTCAGATGTCACATTTTGCGGCCCAGATCAGACGCCAACTTTGCAGCGTCTGATCATAATGGTCCGTAAAAACACTCAAAGTCCGTACACCTAATTCGTCGCCAGCAAGAAATGGATGCGGTTAAATTTCGTCGTTGATTAAGCAAACAGTGTAGACCCAGATCAATGCCGCATTTTGCAGCCCAGATCAGTCGCCAAGTTTTGCAGCGTCTGATCCTAATGGTCCGTAAAATCACTCAAAGTCCGTATACCTAATTCATCGCCTGCAAGAAATGTATGCTGTTAAATTTCGTCGTTGTTTAAGCAAACAGTGTAGACTCAGATCAGATACCGCATTTTTGCGGCCCAGATCAGACGCCACGTTTAGCAGCGTCTGTTAATTTGGGTCTACACTGTTTGCCAGTGTCCCACAAATGGGACGCTAGGCAAATATGGGTTAAATATCTTATCTGGATCTACACTGTTTGCCAATGTCCCACAAATGGGACTCCAGGCATATAAGGGTTAAACCTTTGATCAAGATCTACACTGTTTGCCAATGTCCCACCAATGGGACGCTAGGCATATATGGGTTAAACCTTTGATCAAGTTCTACACTGTTTGCCAAGTAGGTCTTGAGCCGTAATTAAAGATCACATAATATATCTTGGTGATCTTCTATAAAATATAGTCATGTTGTGTGCACTCATTAGAATCGCCTCAGTAAGGCGCTTATAATGAGCACACGACATACATATTTATCATTATTTGATACTAATTTCATTAATTTCTGATCACCCGAAGTGGAGACATTAGGGTTGACGCACCACTACCCCAACATCCAGGTCACAATCCGGGAATTTCCCGGACAAATCAACTTAAAAACTGGACCCCTAAAATATTAAAAATGAAAAATAATTTTTAATGAACTTTTAGAATGGAGATAACAAAATTATTTGATACTAATTTTATTAATTTCTGACCATCCGAAGTCGAGGTATTAGGGTTAACGCACCACTTCCCCAAAATTCAGGTCACAATCCGGAAATTTCCCGGCCAATTAACTTCAGAAATTGACCCTTAAAATGTTAAAAATGACTTTTATAATCATTTAGATTGGAGTTAACAATTTTATTTGCTACTAATTTCATTAATTTCTAACCACCCGAAGTGGAGATATTAGGGATAACGCACCAATAACCCCCCCCCCCCCCACAACCCCATTTCCCGGACATTTTCCGGACAATTTCCGGACATTAGTGTGCACCGTCCCGATCCGAAGGATGGTGCACTTTTTATCCCCCGTTCGAATAGGTTCGGGGGATATAGCGATCAGCCTGGCGTCAGTCCGTCTGTCCGTCCGTAGACGCAACCTTGTGATGGCCATCACTCCTATACCCATTGAGATTCATTAATGGTTCTTGGCACAATTTTTCACAAGGCTGAGACGGCGTGTCATGAACAAGAACCACAACTCTGGTTGCCATGGTTTTTTAGTTATCTCCCCTTCGAATAAAATAGAGTGACAGCCTTGTAATGGCCATAACTCCAATACCCTTTAAGATATATCGATGATACCTGGCACAGTTGTTCACAAGGCCAAGATGGTGTGTCATTCACAAGAACCACAACCCTGGGTGCCATGATTTTTTAGTTATCTCCCCTTCCAATAAAAAAGAATCACTACCTTGTGATGACCACATCTCCAATACTCTTTGAGATATATTAATGGTATTTGGTACAGTTGTACATGATGTTAAGCAGGTGTGTCACGTGCAAGAAACACTCTGAGTGCCCTGGTTTTTTAATTATCTCCCCTGACAATATAACCTTGTGATGGCCATAACTCCAATACCCTTTGAGATATATTGAGGGTATTTGGCACAATTATAGCAAACACACGAAGTGTTTGCTTTACTGTAGAGAGGCTGGAACAACATACTTAGGCACCCAAATCTCGCCTGGAATCCCGTTCAATTTCTCGCGATAATCCGCCATCTGTCTGTCTGTCTGTCTGTGTTTCTTAGTGTTCCACCGCTTCTTTAATCGGTGCACCCTCTTGGAGGTATAAGTTTAACGATAGAGAGCTCAAATCTATTGTGGTGCTTTTATTTACACGTTTGTGGCTTAACTTATTTATTTACACTGTATTTAAAATACTGTCTTTTCTGGATAGTCAGGTAGTGGACGCCCGCTTAAGGGCCACGATACGTCTCCTGTGTATTTTGGATAAGTACTCCCTTGTATACAGTTCCAGCAACCCCAGCCTCTCGTCCCCCAAATCGTTGGTATTAAGGAGCACAGACGCATCCAATGTAATTTGAGTCAAGAATTCTGGGTTACAGAGTTCATGAGAATTGTATTCATATCCAAAATTGCTTCTCAAAACCAAAAAAAGAGTCAAGTCCCAGTAAAACAGAAACACAAAAAACGTTGAAATAATTTTTAAAATGTTGCATCAAACGCTGAAGTTTGACAGCGGGAAAGTTTCGAAACTACGTCACGTATTAGCCGGAAAAACACAGCACCGCGCTTGGACCAACGATTTACCGGAGATTTACCGAAGGATTTACCGGAACTTCTCGGTAGGATGGAAAGCGCTTCTCACCTGGACAAGCAATTAAAACTTTTTCACAAATTTACTCCGTGTATGCAATAAAGTTCTGGAAAATAGTAAGAGACACAATGAGCTATCTGGCGGTTTCTGGTCAACTCGTACCTAAGTCAACTCGTACCTTAGTCAACTCGTACCCGAATTTGGTCAACTCGTACCTTAGTCAACTCGCACCCGAATTTGGTCAACTCGTACCTAAGTCAACTCGTACCTTAGTAAAAATAAAATTTGTTTTGGGGTAAGTTAAGCTTAAGTACACATATATACAGGTCAAATTTATGGTCTATGCAGACTCCTGATCCTTTTCCCGACGATGAAGACGATACATAGAGTGTGCATGACGCCATTACGCACGTGCGCCAAAATGGCGCCTTTCGTGTGTATGACCCCCATATCCCTTTGGCCAGACATAATTTATGGGTGCTCGTTAGAACTATCCCTGTGGGGCAGCTCTAACGAGTGCCAACAATCAATGCTCCAGAGGGATGTGATTGGTACATAACATCATGCTCAACATAAGACAAACTTCATATGTAAATATGTAAATGAAAATAACGAGAAAATATAATTGTAGAACTTACATTTCATGCTCAGTTGCAAATAAAATGTAGTTATACAATTATAATTTGTACTCATATATGCTGAAAACATAAATGTTGGCTAACATAAATGTTGCATATTCCTTATTACTGTTACTTTACGATAACACACCCGTGCAATATGGTGCGTTTTTCACATCTCCAAAATGGCAATTTTTCTTACGAAAATCCGTGTTTTTTTTTTTTTTTTTTTGTGTGTGTTTTTTTTATTTATTTATACTTCAAACATAGGCTGTGATCTTTCGTTGGAACGACTCTAACGAGTATCCTCAACCTATGTATTGGAGCATAAATAAAGATAATGTATAGCCCCGTAAACCCGAGTTTCTCTATAATATGAACTTAGGCACAGCCTAGATGCGGACATGAGCATTACCGGTCAGTTAATTAATGTTTAAAAGCAAAGATGATAGTGTTTTAACCCACCTGAGGTCTGAAAACTAGAGGGGAAGTGAATAATTGGAGACAACAAACCATTTTACCAATATACAGATACGGAGAAGCTTTAACTTACGTCCCTTGTTGATACAGACAGCATTTTGGTTCTGTATAGCTTTACCTGAGAGCATTCTTGCTGACTGTATAACCTTTGTGAGCATCCTTCTGACTGTCAGAATTAGAAATGTTTACTGGTGACACGTCCATAGACAATCCTTCACCAGTCTGATTAAAACATGGTTTCCGAAGTCAAAGGTCTTGCGAAATGCAAGTAGTTCAATTTTACCATGACATTGTGGGCAATCTGGATGGGGCCATAAAATTCATAAATCGTGGCCACAAACAGACTGACTCGATCATCATGGACTTCGCCAAGGCCTTTGACAAGGTTGAAGGTACCTCACAGAGGGCTATTATATAAACTTGACTACTATGGGATAAGTGGATCCACACATATGTGGATAAGCTCATGGCTCTCTGGGTGCTCACAACAAGTTGTACTTGATGGCCAAGCATCTGATCCAGTCCCTGTTTTATCCGGAGTCCCCCAAGGTTCAGTCCTTTGACTGGTCTTCTTGGTTTTCATCAATGATCTGACAGATAATATCAGGTCATCAGTCAGTTTGTTTGCTGATGATGTGTCCTGTATATATTCTCCGTCTGACTGTCTTATTTTACAAGATGACCTGGATCAACTTGCAGAGTGGGAGGCCGATTGGCAGATGAAGTTCAATGTGGCGGTGGCATTTTGGCCCCAGATTTACAAGGGGGGGGGGTAGCATAACCACTACACCAGGGAGGCTTCCGATCAAACACCTGAGCCTTCTGGTTTCAGACAAGAGGATTTTTAAAGCTTTTCCCTACGTAAGACTATGTAAAAACAAAGGGCCCCGGGGCAGGGGCATTTTTGGCCCCAGGACTATAATTTGAACAACCTTGACAGAGGTCCACTTGATGAAGCTACACACCAACTATCGAAGGCCTGGTTTCAGCAGAGACTATTTTTTAAGTTTTCATTAAAAACATCTGTTGTTGGCTCCCGTGACCTTGATCTGCGGACTGGAACCATTTGAACACTTCTGAAAGGGAACCGCCTAACAATCATTCCTATGAAGTTTGGTCAAAATCCGATCATTGGTTAGGAGGAGATGTGGTTTGAAGAAATTGTTTACGTAAGGACAGACGCAAACTGATCCCAAAAGCTCACCTCGTGATTACATGACAGGTGAGCTAATAAAAACAAAACAAAATATGCCTGACCCCCTTATATGACAAATGGACTTGTCCAATATATGGCAGTTGAAGAGTCTAATAGCATACAATGAATTAATGTCCCTATCAACACTGTAAGCTTTCGTTCCTATGAATTATTATTGTATGTATATATGTATTGCATGTTACAGAAATTGTGAAATAAATATGTATATCAAATTTGAATAATCGTGGTAGAAATCCACAAGACGAAGCTTCATGTCAATTATCAAAGACCTTGGTCTTCTGCTTTCAGACAAGAATATTTCAAGTGTTTTCATTGCCTTGACTTCTATTTCCTAGGGCTATAATTTGAACAATTTTGATAGAGGTACACTAGATGAAGCTTCACACCAAATATCAAAGACTTGGGCCTTGCAGTTCCAGAGTAGAAGATTTTTTTTAATTACCCTATATAAGTCAATGTAAAACCGAAGGGCCCCGGGGCGGAGGCATTTTTGGCCCAAGGGCTATGATTTGAACAATCTTGGTAGAGGTCCACACCAAATATCAAAGACCTGGGTCATACAGTTACGGAGAAGAAGATTTTTAAAGATTTTCCATGTATCCTGTATAATCCAATGTTAATAAGAAGATGATTTTTAAAGATTTTCCCTATATAAGTTTGTGTAAAACCAAAGGGCCCCGGGGCGGCGGCATTTTTGGCCCTAGGGCTATAATTTGAACAATTTTGCTAGAGGTTGACTAGATGAAGCTTCAAGCGAAATACGAAAAGACCTGGGCCTTGCAATTTCAGAGAAGAAGATTTTTAAAGATTTTCCATATACTAGCCTATGTAAAACCAAAAGCCCCCGGGACGGGGGCATTTTTGGATCCAGGACTATAATTTGAACAATCTTAGTAGCAGTCCACTAGGTGAAGCTTCATACCAAATATCAAAGACCTAGGCTATGCGGTTTTAGAGAAGAAGATTCCCTATATAAGCCTATGTAAAACCGAAGGCCCCCAGGGCGGAGGCATTTATTGCACTAGGCCTATATTGTGAAACTTTTAATAGAGGTTCACTATATGAAGCTTCACACCAAATGTCAAAGAACTGGGCGTTCGGTTTCAGAGAAGAAGATTTTTAAAAATATTCCCTATATAAGCCTATGTAAAACCAAAGGCCCCTGGGAGGGAGAATTTTTTCCCCAGGGCTTTAATTTAAACAATCTTGGTAGAGGTCCACTAGATGAAGCTTCATACCAAATATCAAAGACCTGCACCTTGTGGATTCAGAGATAAAGATTTTTAAATATTTTCCCTATACATGTATACATGTTACCCTATGAAAAAAACAAAGGGCCAAAATATCAAAGACCTGGGCCTAGTGGTTTCAGAAAAGAAGATTTTTCAAGTTTTCAGTGAAAAAAATCTATTTTTGGCTCCTGTGACATAGATGGGCAATGGACCGGACCCATTTGAACAACTTTGAAAGCGTGGACCCCTTTCAAAGTTGTTCAAATGGTTCCGGTCTAAGGATCATTCCTGTGAAGTTTGGTCAAAATCCGATCAGTGATGAGATGGAGGAGATGTCGTTTGAAGACTTGTTTACGGACGCACGCATGGACGACGGATGAAAAGTGATCACAAAAGCTCACCTTGGGACTACGTGAAAGGTGAGATAAAAAGGAATGTTGTGGGTACTTGTTGGAACAGTCACAACATAGCATTTGATGGGTATCCATAACATCTTTTTCAAATAATCAAAAATATTATCCCCATTTTCCCATCTTTTCTCTTTATCCGAATTGCAAATACTTTCTGGCATGATGAATGAGTTCAGGTCCCATGGAGAGTAAATTTGTCTGTTCACCAAGTCATCTACATCTACCAGTCATGTGCTGGGCTCTGCAGGGTCGTACGAACATCTGTCTCAATCGGGTTGCCCATGAACAGATCCAAATCAAATTAGCTGCCTTAAGGGTACACAAGAAGCATGCCAAAGAAACACTTCTTCAACTGACAATGTTTACAAATGACATGCAACTTGTCTTTTATGGATGTGTCCTGATCTATCACCGTTGGTTCCAAGTCAGGCTCTAACTGCTCTCTTCTTCCTCCAGATAATGAGTCTACTGTACGAAAGGCTATCAATCGAGTTTGCCATCCATTATACTCATTGGCACAGTTTCCGTTCATGATTAGACTAAGACCATCATCTATTAATAGGCAAATCAGCTGGTCTGCTGTACAGCATCAGGCAAATTACCAAATTATTCTGCTTTCTTACCTTGGTATTGATTCAGTTCATCAGGGATATATTCCTTATCGTCAAATGAAATTATTAATTCTAGTTTCCACTCCAAAACAATATTATCAACTCTGAATTACGAAAAAAAAATCCTTCCCGCGTTCACAAAAACCAGATAAAATGGCGGCTGATCATGAAATTGGAAATTGATTTCTGAGTGTATTCATCAGTGTGATTGAATGACAGGTAATGGCTGGGGTTCAAATGGGTGATACTCATAAGTTTTCTGTTAAAAGAAAATACTGTCATTAAACCCATAAAATTAATCGAAAGATAAAATGTAATATACACATTCAACATGCTCAACTATGCACTCGTTTGTTTATCAGATTTATACCCCCTCAGGAAAGAAATCCCCTTCTTCAATACAAAAACTGAAATAACCTCTATTTAAACTAAACTAACACTGTATAGGTCATTTTGGAGATGTTGCTTCCAATTTTTACCCGACATTGAGATGAAATGACATCTCAGTCCCTGCCACCCAATGAAACCAATAGGGTTTATAAGCCTGGATGGTCCTACTCACACCGCTTTGCCTGGGCAGGCTTAGATCCTTTAAGCGGTTTGTTTACCAGTACTCATGTGCAGTCGGTTTCAGCTCTGCGTGGAAGCATCATGCAGCCCATCTATTTCTTCAAGTAGAAGTAAAACAAAGATCAGGAATTGATACAATTAACTTACTCCATCCATAAAAGACACCAAAGGGAAAGAAATACAAACATTAAGCGACCAGACCATAATGGAAACCTAAACAAAGGAAGGCCATATGGACAGTTACTTTCCCACAAAATGGCCATATGACCATCCAAAATTAAAAGACACAAGTGATACACACAGTAAGTAACAAACAACAACATAAATAAATCGCCACAGAAGAGCCGCCTTGGAACGGTCAATGGAAGATTTCCACTGGGGGGGGGGGGCTTAAATCGATTTTACGTATGATGGGCAGGGGCCACAATTGTCTACAATATGTGTACATAATTACATATGATTTTTCGGTAATGATGCTTTTGGAGAAATTCACATTAACAGCTACACTTAAAAAGAACCGAGAAAGCTGTTTCCATCACCTGTTACTCTGAATTTGGAGTAATCAATACCCTCAGAACAGACTGGCTTCCTATACAAATGTGAAAAAAAAAACAATGAAATGCGAAAGTGACAAGATCACGATTGGCAGAATGGATTGAAAAAAAAAATAAAAAAAAAAAATGAATTAACTCAGTTTGCCTATGGAGCATGGTATCTCAGAGGTAAGACTTCACTTGCCTGTCATGCTAGAAGCCCCAGGTTCAATTCCGGGTAGCGGTGTACGAACTGCTACATTGGCATCATTTGCAGGGATGAATGCCACAAAGTGCAGCCTTTCGGATTTGGACGTTATCTGGAGGCCCCTGTGCAAGTAAAAGATCCCTACCAAAATTATCTATCTCTATTTACTGCCAACCCCTCTCCCGAGTGTTAAGGCAGATTACATGATTACTATGTCGGCTTTCAAGCCTTTCATTCTGCAAACCTGGAGTGTATTTGTTTGATTTGAGTTTTAACGTCTCACTTACCACTGTTAAGGTCATTTTGGAAATGTTGCTTCCAACTTTGTGCGACTTTTACCCGATATTGGGATGAAATGACCTCTCAAGCCCTGCCACCTAATGAAACCAATAGGGTATATAAGCATGGACGGGTCCGACTCGCACCGCTTTATGTGGGATGGGCAGGCCTAGTTCCTCTAAGCAGTTAACCAGTACTCGTGTGCGGGTCGAATTCAGCTTTGCTTGGAAGCATAAGCCGATATATTTTTCAAGCCCCGGGGGGCCGTCCTGGAGTAGCCCGGTTTCCCATGGTACCAAGGTAGTTAATGTTACAGTGTAAATATTTCAAAGATAGAGCTATTCTGCACTGAAATAATTTTATGTTAAATTTCTATAGGGTCTCTGCTTACAATTAAGGAGGAGTAATGAACACAATACTTCAGCTTGCATTTACAAAACTGTCAGATATGAACCTAGGTAGAATTTTCTCAGGCCAAAAGGAATTCCCATGGCACCAAGGAAAACAGAAAAGTGACAAATGTAGGAAACTGATTTGACTAAAAATGCATGTAATGGCATTTTATATTATTTAAAGCAATAAACATTAGTTTTTCAGGTGGGAGAAAACCTCAAAAATGATATAAAATACTTTTGACTGCTTTTAATCGGCCAAATGGCATATTCAAGTAAGCTACATTTGAGACACAGGAGGTACAAATCATCACAAGGATTATGTTAATGTCAAGCAAGTTTGATTCGTCATGTAACTTTAACTTGTAAGCTTATCCTCAGAGGTCCCATTGGGGCACAGAAATTCTGGGAATGTTTAAAGTATTTTAATGAATGCATACATAGATCACCTGCGTACTAAATGCAAAAAATTACTTTCAGTGTTAAACGAATACCCATACTATAGAAGGCCATATATATCTGCATGACACACGCAGAATGTTTTTTTTTTCCATACTTCAATTTAGAAGAACTTCCTGAGAAAATCTTAAGCCACAAAAGAAAAATCATGGGTATTTCAAAGATAAATTTAAGACAAATTTAAGAACCAGGGGGTGAAGTGAAAATGTGACAAATCATATTTCATCTGCATTTTAACTCTCTTAAATTTATCAAGATATTTATTATAACAATGTAATGAAATATATTTCTGTGGAAAGAGTCCTAGCCTACTATATTGATGTGAGGATATCAAGCCCATAGGAATTGTACAAGATTCAAAATGCAGCACAATATCGTTTACCCCGGTACCATGGAACCCTTGATATACATGTAATGTACACCTGCACGTATTCCTCGTGAGAGGGTGTTGCAGTAAAAGAAAGAAAGGAATTCCAAGGCATTACTTCATGCTTGATAGTATGACACACAGCGAGTCGGAATTAGCATGGAAATACTGGAAATAAAGAAAACTAGGTTGTTGCTGTCGAATAGTAACGCAGCCGGAAGGTAAGTAAAAGACGGGTACTTGATGTTTTTATTTTGCGCCAACTGTCAGACAGTTCGTCTATGAAAATGCAATAAGCGTCTCTGCAACATGGATCAATAATAGAGAAGCAGTCATCGTGACGTTTTTGAAAACCCCAATTTACATTTTTATTTATTTATTTATTTTTATTTGGTCGGATACGACAAAAAGTAACACATAGGTATATAAGTAGGCAGCATTTAAGATCGACAAAAGAAAATAAATAAAAAAAACTGACAGTCATGCAGTGCGCCTCACCGGAATTCTCGCGTCTCGCGAGAAAATTGAATCACTTCAACTTTTTTCACAGGCAATGCCGCTGACAACAACAACAACATGTGCTCGCATACGCGTTACCTATAGTCGGACAGGAGTCCGATGTCGTCCTCGATGCCTTCGGCATCGGCCGACTCATGTCCGTATAAAGTGAGGTTTAGGGGTGAGCCCATTGCACGGACAAACCCGGTTACATGTCGGCGAGTATAAACACAACGGGATGTACAGATAGCATAGTAAAAATAAATTTATATAATTTATTGCTTAAATTATAAACATTTGTTATACCGTTTAACTAACAAACTCTTAAATAAAAACAATCATCACGAATGCAAGCCTATATGAATTTGTCCCTCTTAAAAGTAGAAGTAAAACAAAGATCAGGAATTGATACAATTAACTTACTCCATCCATAAAAGACACCAAAGGGAAAGAAATACAAACATTAAGCGACCAGACCATAATGGAAACCTAAACAAAGGAAGGCCATATGGACAGTTACTTTCCCACAAAATGGCCATATGGCCATCCAAAATTAAAAGACACAAGTGATACACACAGTAAGTAACAAACAACAACATAAATAAATAGCCACAGAAGAGCCGCCTTGGAACGGTCAGTGGAAGATTTCCACTGGGGGGCTTAAATCGATTTTACGTGGCCACAATCCTCGCCCTTACTTCCGTCGCGATTTAGACAAATAATTTGTTCAGTCCGCATGAAGGCCTCCTAACTCATCAGTGCAACATCTCCGTGAACACAGAAATCAAAGAACCACAGAGGTGAGACAACGGTGAGGACTCGACAGCAAGAAACCACTGAAATGCTGGAGCAAAAGAAAACCAACAGTTAGACTCCGATGAGCCCGACCAGAGACAGAGCATCACCACTTTTATATATAAATAGTAAAACTGGGATTTAGTTTTAAGTTTTGTCAGAACAAAAACAGTCGCTCGCCGGCAAAATTAAAGCAATTAAAAACAGTCTTTAATGAAGGACGATTAGATTAAACTAGTACTGATAATCGTTTTTTTTACACCCACATTAATCGGTACACGATTAACTAAAGTGTTAATTAAATTAACCCAAATGGAATCTTCCATCTTATATATTTCGAAATTTAGGGGTGTCAGGTTGTGTTTTCTTCAAAATTTATTCGGGAAGTGGCTATACTTTTTCAAATAGCGTCCGCCCTGATCAGACGACGCCGCGTTCTGCGGCGTCTGATCTGGGCATTCAGTGTTTGACTACCCAAATGGAATTTGCCATCTTATATATTTCGAAATTTAGGGTGGCAGGTTGTGTTTTCTTCAAAATTTATTCGGGAAGTGGCTAAACTTTTTCAAACAGCGTAGGCCCTGATCATACCACGCCGCGTTCTGCAGCGTCTGATCTGGGCCTGCAGTGTTTGACAAGGCATCCCTTTGTGGGTTTCTGATACTGAATGGGTTAAAATTGAATAATAATGAAATAATAATAATGATAGTAATAATAATAATAATAATAAAAAATAATAATAAGTAGAGCAGGTTGATGGCGCGCCATCGCATATCCCCGCGTTCTGCGGCGTCGGATCGTGGCCTGCAGTGTTTGACAAGGTGCCCCTTTGTTGGTTTCAGGGACGGAATGGGTTTAAAGTGAATAATACTAGTATAATAATAATAATAATAATGAGAATAAAAATAATAATAACTAGAGCAGGTTGATGGCGCGCGATCGCAAATCCCCGCGCTGTGAAAACCATGTTACAATAAAAGGACCCAAAGTACTTCTTTCTGGCCTCCGGTGAACTTAAGACATGTCTCGGGGCAAGTTATAACCCATTTCAACTACTGTTCGGCAAAAAAAATAGAGTACCCCACCTACCCCTGGGGTACGAGTTGACCAAAATAGGTACGAGTTGACTGGGGGGGGGGGGGGGGGGGTACGAGTTGACCAAAGAACGGGTACGAGTTGACCAAAAACAGGTAGGAGTTGACTCAGGTACGGGTTGACTTAGGTACGAGTTGACCAGTTACCTATCTGGCTACCTGCTGATTTCTACCTTCTCAAGATTTACAAAGCGATAATGAGCCCCAAATCCCATTGCATAGCGCTTATGCTTCAGAATACTTTAAAGTATCCATGCTGCAAACTAACTGAGTTACCCTTTCTAATTTTCTTCCCATGAAGTGCACACAGGACAAACATTGGAGCATCATCATATTTAGGGTATGTGCAAAGCGGCGGTGAAGCTCAAACTATTGATAAGGTCATTTTCTGTCGTCTCCCAGAGAAAGGGACAAAAGAGATAGAAGTGGTAGTAGAGGAGAAGAGAGGGAGGCACAGGGCAGAAGGGGGGAAATGAATAAAGTATAGAAACATAAGTAACAACGCCCTAACCTCTACCCTACCTGCTGCAAGGACAGCAGGCATTGCCAGAATGTAAGTCAATATCACATGGACTCCCCAGTGATGCAAGCAACATCTTTGCCTTACAGCTGAACAAATTGAAAGCTTTAGTTTAGTTTAGGGAAGACTTGCACGATCCCTCTTGGAGCCCTCAATGATCCCTGATGTGACAATACTCTGTGGAAGTTGTCCTTAAGTATGTTCTAGAAAGGGTATCCTTTGGAAGCAAGGAATACACCACAGAACGGGAAAATATGGAGTGTACATGTTTTCTGGGCCAGACTAGCTAGTGTCGGCCATTTAGGCCTCCTCAGTGACCCTCAAATATTTTCAAATTCCACAATGGAATCAATGATCCCAAAGGACTACAAAATATAAACTACACTATGATGTAGGGCAAGGAGACTTTTTACGGCCGCCACACATTCCCAGACAACAGCTGTAGTGACGTTAAATATGTTCTAGAAAGGGTTTATCTTTTGGAAGCAAGGAATACAACATAAAACAGGAAAATATGGAGTGTACATGTTTTCTGGGCCAGACTAGCTAGTTTCGGCCATTTAGGCCTCATCAGTGACCCTCAAATATTTTCAAAATTACACAATGGAATCAATGATTCCAAAGGACAAGAAAATATAAACTACATTATGATGTACGCCAGGGAGACTTTTTACGGCCGTCACACATTCCCAGACAACAGCTGTAGTGACGTCAAATAAGTCTGAAGGAGAGCTTACAGATGTTTTCGCAAGAGTATCCTATACAGTTCGCTCCTTTCGGGTTGGAGGCACTGCGAGCATGGATGTCCACTTAGCCCGGAGAGATGCCACCACAACTTTGACACAAGATGTCAATGCTGGTGAGTTTGCCGGCCACAGTGTTGTATCACTCGGGAAGTAATGCTGGTTGTGTGGTAGTCACCTCTGACAAACAGAGCTACTCGCCTGTGCACCGTCTCCAGCCGCTGGATACAAAATGTGAATACCATACTGATGTGGCATAATCCAGGATAAGTCTAATCATGGTCTCTTCCATCATGCTTTAACATCTTCAGATCAGCTGCTTGTGTTCCTTCCAAAGAAACGCCTGGCAGTTTTTTTTTTTTTTTTTGTTTTTTTTTTTTTCTGCAGTTGCATCGAAATGGACATGTTTCTGAAATAAAGGATACCCAGGTACTTTCAAGTCTTTTAGACTGAAAGTTCTTGGCAATGTGCTCCTTTTTATTACCCTGACTGCTGCACATTTGGTTGGGTTGAAACGACTTTTGCCAGTTTGTATTCCATTATGGACATTGCTGTAGTCTTTCAAGTTCCCTGTGAAATGCTCGTGCTTGAGAGTTGGTGATATAAAAGAAGGTCATTAGCAAGAAGGTCAGCTCCAGAGCTGACTTTCTGTCGCAGGTAATTTACGCATGGGCAGAATAATAAATGTCCGAGCATTGCACCTTGAGGGACACTGGATACAGCTGGGGAAATTTAGTGCAAACTGGCCTTGTCCAGGTCTGGTTAGCCCCTGTTGGTAAGGAAGCTCTGGATCCACTGTAAGAGGTTGCATGCTGGCATTTCTGAGCTTGACAGTACTCAAGCCATTTATGTGGATCTTTGTCCAGAGCTGCGGTGTCTATCTGTTGACCTTCATCTATTCCTGCTGCAAGGTCTGGTCTGAACTTTTGTCAAAGTAAGCTGGCTTTTGCACGACAGCCTCTTTTGACATCTGTACTTTTGGTCTGCCGGACAAGATGCAAATGATCTCAGTTGGGGTCCGCATAGAAAGTACTGCAAAAATACTGAAAATACCATAGAGAATGGTGCCAGCGACTCCCCTAATTTTGCTAAGGAGTAGATATAAGAAATGTTAAGTACCCCACATAAATAGGCGGATAACTAAGGACTTGCTAGCGTGACTATCTATCTATCTATCTATCTATCTATCTATCTATCTATCTAGTATTATTGCGATAGGTCCCATTTGACCATTACTCGCAGGTGTACTTACACTCGATTTGCAGGACGAACGCCCGGGCGATAATCATGAAATTACGATAAGGCTCTTTAACTTGCATACGGGATGATTCTCCCTGCACTTTGTGGCATTCATCCCTACAACTGATGCCAATGGTACATATTTAGACACCAAACTTTATTGTTGCTGCTGTGAATCGAACCGGAGGCCTCTAGAATCAGAGGCGAGTGCACTAACCACTGAGCTACCAATCTAGCACTAGTATGTTTTTAATTATTTGTTTGTTTGTTTGTATTGGAGTTTTACGGCCCAGTCAACACAATTTAGGTCATTTTTGAGCCGGTCAGTTTACCTATCAACACTTCCTGGGCAGGCTTATACGTAAGCGGTTAACCAGTACAGTGCACATTCTTTCGCCAGAAACTGACAACTGCCCTTCTTGAATCAGCGGAAGGGAGAGAATGACCGTAGAAAAGATTTCATGATCAATCTCCACGAAAGAATGTTGCCGACATGTTTTTAATTAACTAAAGAAGTTAAGTGTTGTAAAACTTAAGTGTTGTAAATGAGTGTGTTTGCTCAAAAGGCAGTGCCTTTATTTCATAGCAAACACACGAAGTGTTTGCTTTACTGTAGAGAGGCTGGAACAACATACTTATGCACCCAAATCTCGCCTGGAATCTCGTTCTATTTCTCGCGATAATCCGCCATCTTTACAGAGTTCATGAGAATTGTATTTACATCCAAAAATTACTCTTCAAAAGCAAAAGGAGTCAAGTCCCGTTACAAAAGAAACACAAAAAGCGTCGAAATAATTTTAAAAGGCTCTTTTCGAAGACCGTTCCATCAAACGCTGAAGTTTGATCGCGGGAAAGTTTCGAAACTACGTCACGCGCACTGAGCCGAAAAGGTTAGCCGGTAAAATCCAGCACCGCGCTTGGACCAACGAATCACCGGACCATTTACCGAAGCATATACCGGAGCTTCTCGGTAGTGTGGAAAGCGCTTCTCGTTTGGCCAAGCAATTAAAACTGTTTACAAACTATTGCTCAGGTACATAAAATAAAGCCCTGTGAATAGTTGGGGACACAAAGAGCTATCTGGCTGAACCCGTCGTTTCCCCCAGACCGTTTCCTTCCTAGTCGTTTTGCCCAAAAGAGGTTTCCTCCCTGGTCGCCCCTCCCTCGCCCCTGGTCGTTTCGTCCCCCTTGTCGTTTCCCCCACTTTCCAAGGTAAAACAAGTTTCCACTGCAAACATTTTATTCATCTTTAACTTAACAGAGGTGAGAAGGGGCAAATATTAAAGTAGCATCATCGCCCTCTCACGTGAGTCCAAGGATAACTGATCCATAGTTACTGGCTGACACCGGGCCTTAAAAGTGGCAACTCGGGGAGTTGTGACTAGAACTTGTTACACAAAAATTATTGATTGTTTGATTTATGGTTTGGTGGCGAAACGACTGGGTGCCATAAAGGGTTGCAAAACTACTAGGGTGGGTGGGGGGACGTCTTGGGAGCGAAACGTCTTGTTACCAGCTGGCTACCTGTGGATTTCTACCTTGTCAAGATTTATAAAGTGATGATGAGCCCCAAATCCATAGCATAATGCTAGTGCTTCAGGACACTTAGAGTGCCCATGCTTCAAATTAACCGAATCACCCTATGTAATTTTCTGCCCATGAATTGCACACAGGACCAACACTGGAGCATCGTCAAACTAAGGCTATGTGCAAAGCAGCTGTGGAGCTCAAACAATTGCTTTGGGTTTAACCACACGCCAACCCTGGTTGGTCAGTTTGTGTTATCTCCCAGAGAAAGGAACTAAAGAGATAGAAGAGTAAGTAAAGGAGAAGAGAGGGAGGGACAGGGGAAAATGGGAAAGTGAATAAAAGTGTACAAATAGAAGAGATAACACTCCTTTTCTACCCCTACCTGCCGCAAGGACAGCAGGCCTCGTCCAACTGTAAATCAATATATGTTGTACTCCGGTCACCTTTGCCTCACAACAGAACAAATTAAAAACTTTGAAAAACAGTTTTATGTAGTTTATGGAAGATCCCTCTTGAAGCACTCAAAGATCCCTGAAGTGACAATATTCTTTGGAAGTTGGTCTTAAGTCTGATGCCCGTGCCGATGAAGGTGGGCTGATAGCAGATGCCGGTCCATATACCCCAGGGAGTATCCTCTACTGTTCGCTGCTTTCAGGTCGGAGAACCTGCAAGCATGGATGCCCAGAGATAGATGATGCCCGGAATTGACATCTTGATGTCAATGCTATCGAGTTTGCAGGTCAAGGTGTTGTATCACTCGGGAGGTAATGCTGGTAGTCACCTCGAGACAAACCGAGTTGCTCGCCGTTGCACCGTCTCGAGCTGATACTATATGTGGGCCCCATACTGATGTGGCATATTCCAGGATAAGTCTTATCATAGTCACTACATCATGCTTTAACATCTTTAGACCAGCTGGTTATCTTCCTTCCAAAGAAACACAAGGCTGCAGTTGGGCTTTTAACAGTTGCATAAAAAAAGGATGCCAAGGTACTTTCAAGTTTTTAAGATTGACAGTACATGGCTGTATTCCATTATAGACATTGCTGTAGTCTGTAAAGATTCCTCTGAAGTGCTGCAGTATCAGCAATACTTGAGATCTTGTGGTATAAAAGGCTGTTATTAGCAAAGAGGTGAACTCCAGAGCAGACTTTCTGTGGCAGGTCATTTATGAATGGGCAGAACAACAATGGTCTGAGAATGGCACCTTGAGGGACACCAGATACAGCTGGGCCAATCCCGGTAATCAGGCCTTTTTTACCAGGTCTGGTTAACCGCTGTTGGTCAGGAAGCGCTGGATCAACTGTAAGTGGTTTATATTTTGTCGTGTCTGAGCTTGATATTGCTCAAGCCATTCATGTGGAACTTTGCCAAACACCCCCCCCCCTCTCTCTCTATATATATATATCTATCTATCCTTACTGCCTAAGGTCACATTTGGTTATTGCTCACTTGAGATTTGAAGGACAAACGCATACGCGGTAATCATGACATTGCGGTAAGGATCTTAACCTGCAGAGGAGACTATTCTTTCTGCACGTGGGTGATGGGGTGGGGCTCCAGTTATCGTCTCGATCCGAAGGACGGTGCACTTTGTGACATTCATTCCTACAAATGATGCCAGTGGAACATGTTAATCGGATACTAAACTGTATTTTTGCTGCCGGGAATCGAACTGGGGGCCTCCAGCATCAGAGGCAAGTGGTTTACCCCGTAAGCAACCACTGTTGGTGTGTTTTTGATGTTCAACACAACTACTCTTTCTTTCTATATATAACTTACTTGATAACTTACTTGATCCAGCGGTGAATCTGTAAGCCCTGAAGGCTTTTCTTCACCCCCAATATGGATTCTGTGGTAGTTGTAGTATTTTCCGACTTCCATTACACTCCGGTTTGGAGTATCTATTTTGTTGATTTTGGTTATTGTCTTATCGTACTGTCACTTATGTCATGCCACCCACAAATTTTTGTGCTTAGTCATACCCCTTAATGCACCTCCTCTAAGCTATAATGCAAGTGATTCCACTCCTGGTCCAGTTTTGATTTAAATTCGTTGACAGTTTGTGAATCAATGACTCTCGCGGATAGGCTATTCCAGTGATCAATTATTCTGATAGCAAATGAGTGCTGTCTAAAGCTCTTGTTGCACCTTAGTTTAAACAGTTTGAGTTTGTGCCCTCTTGTGTAAGTGGAAGAGTACTGAAATAAACTTTCAGCTGTGATATCATCAAATCCTTTCAGTATCTTAAAAAGCTGTATCATGTCCCCTCTTTTCCTTCGGTAATCAAGAGAATATAATTTCAAATTCCTCAGCCTGTCACTGTAACTCAAGTTCTGTAATTCAGGCACTAAGCGGGTAGCTCTCCTCTGTACATTCTCAATTAATTTCTTATTTTTCTTTGTAAACGCGTACCATATAGCATCTCCATAGTCAAAAATAGGTCTGACCAGTGTCTTGTAGAGTTTCAGAAATAAGTCCTTGTCCATATATGAAAAGGATCTCTTAATCAAGCCGAGAATCTTATTTGCCCGTCCAGCAGCTTGGGAGATATGCCCATCAAATTTTAGTGACTCTGTGAAATTTATCCCTAGATCTTTTTCCTGTGAATCTTTGGTTAGACTACTAACATTGCCATTACTATTTCTCATCGTGTATTCATATTCCAGGTGTGCATTTCCATATTGTATATATTTACATTTGGAAACGTTAAAGCGCAAAAGCCACTCGTCTGACCAGTCACATAACGAGAACAGGTCCTGCTGAAGATTTCTTTGGTCCAACTCTGTATCTATAGCCTTATACAATTTGGTGTCAAATAACCTGCATAGACCATTAACAGTATCCGGTAGATCATTAATGTAGAATATAAATAGGACCGGACCTAGTACACTGCCTTGGGGTATTCCAGATAATACAGGCTTCCAGTCTGAGACTTCGCTGTTTAAGGTCACTCGTTGTCGTCTATTTGTGAGAAAACTTTCCAACCAGAGCAATGTACTTCCCATAATTCCAAAGGGTCTAACTTTCTCCAATAGTCGCCCATGTGGAACAGTACCAAATGCCTTTTGAAAGTCTAGATAAATGCAATCAACCTGGTTACCGTTGTCTATAGCTTTCGACCAATCATCAATGACATGCAATAACTAGAGGATACATCCACGGTGTTCTCTAAAACCAAATTGGCAATCTGAGAGTAGGTCATTATGTTTTAGATGGTTCATGATAACTTCCCTGACATTTTTTTCCAAAGTTTTGCACAATACAGAAGTCAGACTCACGGGTCTATAGTTTCCGGGAACAGATTTATCTCCCTTTTTAAAAATACAGGTAACGTTGGCTTCCTTCCCTTCTTTAGGTAATATTCCATTACTAAGGCATTTATTAAACAGAACACATATGGGTTCGGATAACTCTTTAGCAGTTTCTTTCAGAAAGCGAGGATGACATTCATCTGGTCCACATGACTTCGTTGGGTTAAGCCCTGTGAGCAACTTTTCCACTTTCTCCCTGGACACAAATATACCAGTAACAGTCATTTCTGTTTTCAGAGTTAAACTGGCAAAGTCACTATCCCCTTCAAGAGTGAACACCGATGAGAAAAAATTGTTGAGAATATTTGCTTTTTCCTTTATACCGGACTGCAACACTCCATTCTCATCCCTCAGATCAGAAACACCAGATCTGATACAAGTTTTGCTATTTACATATGACCAGAAAGATTTACAGTTCTCCTTGACCGAGTTTGCGATACCCTTCTCATGTCTTTTTCTAGCATATCTTACGGCCTTTGTTGCCTTATTTCTTAGTGTACAATATTCTTTGTAGTGTCTCTCACTCCGCGAGTGCATATAACGTTGCCAGGCTTTATATTTCTTTTTAACGGCACAAACAGAAAAATAGTCCATCCATTTTGGCTTATTCTCCATATTACTTCTCCGTTTAGTTAAGGGAATGTTTCTGTTTATATTGTTGGTCATTTCACTACGGATGAAATCAAAACAGTCCTGAACATTCTTATCTTTCAAAGAATCCCACCTCACCGCGTTTATTTCCTCCCTAGCTTTCACATAGTCACCCTTGCAAAATTGCCTTTTAGGTGAATTTGACTGTGTCTTTGTCATATTACAAGTGAAATAAGAAAGTATCTGAATGTGATCACTAGCTCCCAAATGATTACTATATACAATGTTTTCTAGCCAGTTTTCATCGTTGGTAATTACCAAATCCAGGGTATTGGGGGTTTGACCCTCTCTGTACCTTGATGGTCTAGTGATTAACTGAAACAAATAGTTGTCTCTAAGTGTCTCTAGAAACCAAAATGACTCACTATCTTGGCCTCTATCTGTGCTCCAAGTTAACCAGTTAATTTCTGGGTAATTAAAGTCTCCAAATATAAGGATATACTTATTCTTGCGAGCTACAGCTGTATCAATCAGACTTAAAGGTGTTCAAAATTTATTTCTGTACTTGAGCCACTCCTGTAGATTCCGCCAATTAGAATTGTTTCAGTTAAGTTAATTTTTACTTCACACCATACAGACTCTTGGAAGTGTAAGTCACCTAATTCCAAACATGGATATGAGTTAATACAGTCTTTAACATATATAATCACTCCTCTACTCTTTGGCTGGAGTTTATTGTTTAAATATAATGTGTAACCTTCAATGTTGAATTCAACGGGCAAAATCTGTGTAGAGTCCAAGGT
This sequence comes from Lucinisca nassula, assembly GCA_963580285.1. Classification (NCBI taxonomy): domain Eukaryota; kingdom Metazoa; phylum Mollusca; class Bivalvia; order Lucinida; family Lucinidae; genus Lucinisca; species Lucinisca nassula. The sequence continues at coordinate 119,833,924 of OY757024.1, forward strand.
TTTTGGGAAAATCTCAGTAATCACCATAACATCAGGGTTGAAAGATTGTGTAACCACCAACAACTCATCTCGCTTATTCATTAAGTTGTCTGCATTTGTATAGTATACTGATAAACTATTTATGCCTGATTCTGTAGTCATTATAATGTAGTCACAATGTGCAAAATATAAACTCTGTGCACAGAAAAAACAAATATGTGAAAATAACAAAAATTGAAAAGAAAAAGTTTGAACGTATTTACAAGTTCTGCAAGTCTTTACAGTTTCTTAATCAATGTTCACTGGTGACTGCTGTCCCCAGGAACTAGAGGGCTCACCATCCCCGCCAACCCCAGTATCTGAGAGAGTTCCATCACATCCAATCAAATTGGTGGGTGGTGTATACCACTTATACTTTAATGTCCTTTTGCTCACAGGTCTCTCTGTTCGGGTGGATGGTATGATTTTGCCCCTCAATATCCTTAGATTAGATTCACCATAATCCTCTCGCCGTCTCTTTTCCTGTCTAAGTTTATATGCCTCGTCCCTCTGTTTCTTAGTGAGGTCTGGAGAGAAATATATCACTTTTAATGTATTGTCTGTGCTGTTTCTAAGGTATTTTCCTGCGCGCAAGATTATATTTTTGCTTTCAAGGTCATACACTCGAAAACGTACTGGCCGGGGTCTTCCATTTGTATTTTCTCTGTCCTGGTTATTTCCTTCCCTTTGTGTTACCCTTTTCCCCAACCGAATGGGTTCTGATATCTCAATATCAGAGTCTTTCTTATGAATGTTTTCATTGCTCTTAAAGGAACTCATTTTTGATTTCAATCAACTCCTAAAACAGAGACTAGAATGTTTTTCATATTTTCAAGGTCATCACTTTTCCTATCTTGAGGGAAAGACTTTTCACTTTCTTTCATATTGAAGCAAATAACATTTAGTTTTCTCCTCTCTCTACCATTGCGCTCTAATAATACAGAGTCTACTAGCTCAACAAGCTCCTCTTTTTCAGCAATTTTGGGTCCTGCTGACCTACTTTCGGAAAGTTCGGTCACCTTAATCTCAAGCTCATCAGTTTTTCTTTGTGACATTATTTCATTATTTTCAAGTTTCTCCATTCTCTTAGTAATTTCCGCGTTATGTGACTCGCATGCAGTAACTCTAGTTATGCCCCCAACTTTGAAAAAGTTGGAGGGGCATATTGCTTCTGGTTCGTTCGTCCGTTCGTCTGTTCGTCCGTTCGTCTGTCCGTTACGCTTTTGATGCATAGCATATCTTTAGAACCGTGTATGCTAGGGTTTTGAAATTTCATATATGGATTCCTCATGGAAAATTAGCTGACGCGTATTTTTTTTCTCGTCCGGATTATGCCCCCTTCAAGAGTTATTGCCCTTTGAAATTTTTTTAATAAAATCTTGTCAGCAAGATATCTCAAAAACTATTGGAGCTAGAGCCTTGAAAGTTGGTGATTATATTGGTGGTGATGAGTAGATGAACTGATTAACTTTTGACAAAATTCCGAAAAATACTTTGTGAGTTATGGCCCTTTGTCATTTTGGTAATTTGTGCCCATTGTAATGTATGCTAAAAGTGATGCATAGCATAACTTTAGAACCATGTATTCTAGGGTTTTGAAATTTCATATATGGATTCCTCATGGAAAATTAGCTGATGCGTATTTTTTTTTCTTGTCCGGAATATGCCCCTTTTAAGAGTTATTGCCCTTTGAAATTTTTTTAATAAAATTTTGTCAGCAAGATATCTCAAAAACTATTGGAGCTAGAGCCTTGAAAGTTGGTGAATATATTGGTGGTGATGAGTAGATGAACTGATTAACTTTTGACAAAATTCCGAAAAATACTTTGTGAGTTATGGCCCTTTGCCATTTTGGTAATTTGTGCCCATTGTAATGTATGCTAAAAGCGATGCATAGCATATCTTTAGAACTGTGTATGCTAGGGTTTTGAAATTTCATATATGGATTCCTCATGGAAAATTAGCTGACGCGTATTTTTTTTCTCGTCCGGATTATGCCCCTTTTAAGAGTTATTGCCCTTTGAAATTTTTTTCATAAAATTTTGTCAGCAAGATATCTCAAAAACTATTGGAGCTAGAGCCTTGAAAGTTGGTGAATATATTGGTGGTAATGAGTAGATGAACTGATTAACTTTTGACAAAATTCCGAAAAATACTTTGTGAGTTATGGCCCTTTGTCATTTTGGCAATTTGTGCCCATTGTAATGTATGCTAAAAGTGATGCATAGCATATCTTTAGAACCGTGTATGCTAGGGTTTTGAAATTTCATATATGGATTCCTCATGGAAAATTAGCTGACGCGTATTTTTTTTCTCGTCCGGATTATGCCCCTTTTAAGAGTTATTGCCCTTTGAAATTTTTTTAATAAAATCTTGTCAGCAAGATATTTCAAAAACTATTGGAGCTAGAGCCTTGAAAATTGGTAAATAGATTGGTGGTGATGAGTAGATGAACTGATTAACTTATGACAAAATTCCGAAAAATACTTTGTGAGTTATGGCCCTTTGTCATTTTGGTAATTTGTGAAAAACTTTGTCATCGTTCTAGCGCCTACATTTCTCCACCAATTTCAATATAACTTCACACAAATGTTCTTTATAAAAAAATCTCGAGCGAGTTCGACTTTCAAGGTCATGACCTGAAGGTCAAGGTCACTGTGGCTATTTTTAGAAAAACTTTGTCATCGCTCTAGCGCCTGCATTTCTTCACCAATTTCAATATAATTTCACACAAATGTTCCTTAAAAGAAATCCTGAATGAGTGCGACTTCAAGGTCATGACCTCAAGGTCAAGGTCACTGTGGCTATTTTTAGAAAAACTTTGTCATCGCTCTAGCGCCTACATTTCTTCACCAATTTCAATATAACTTCACACAAATGTTTCTTATGACAATATCTCAGCGAGTTCGACTTTCAAGGTCATGACCTCAAGGTCAAGGTCACTGTGGCTATTTTAAGAAAAGCTTTGTCATCACTCTAGCGCCTACATTTCTTCACTGATTTCAATATAACTTCACACAAATGTGCCTTATGACAATATCTTGAGCGAGGTCGACTTTCAAGGTCATGACCTCAAGGTCAAGGTCACTGTGGCTATTTTTAGAAAAACTTTGTTATTGCTCTTGCACCTACATTTCTCCACTGATTTCAATATAACTTCACACAAATGTTCCTTATGACAATATCACGAGTGTGTTCGACTTTCAGGGTCATGACCTCAAGGTCAAGATCACTGTAGCTATTTTTAGAAAAATTTTGTAATCGCTCTAGCGCCTACATTTCTTCACCGATTTCAATATAACTTCACACAAATGTTCCTTATGACAATATCTCTAGTGAGTTCCACTTTCAAGGTCAAGGTCACTGTGGCTATTTTTAGAAAAACTTTGTCAATGCTCTAGCGCTTACATTTCTTCACCGATTTCAATATAACTTCACACAAATGATCCTTATGACAATATCTCAAGCCATTTCAACTTTCAAGGTCAAGGTCACAATGGCTATTTTTAGAAAAACTTTGTCATCGCTCCAGCGCCTTCATTTCTTCACCGATTTTAATATAACTTCACACAAATGATCCTTATGACAATACCTCGAAAGAGTTCGACTTTCAAAGTCAAGGTCACTGTGGCTATTTTTAGAAAAACTTTTTCATTGCTCTAGCGCTTACATTTTTTCACCAATTTCAAAATCGATTCACACAAATGTTCCTTATGACAATATCTGTAGTGAGTTCCACTTTCAAGGTCAAGGTCACTGTGGCTATTTTTAGAAAAACTTTGTCAATGCTCTAGCGCTTACATTTCTTCACCAATTTCAATATAACTTCACACAAATGTTCCTTAAGACAATATCTCGAGCGATTTCGACTTTCAAGGTCAAGGTCACTGTGGCTATTTTTAGAAAAACTTTGTCATCGCCCTAGCGACTACATTTCTTCACTGATTTCAATATAACTTCACACAAATGTTCCTTATAACAATACCTTGAGTGAGTTTGACTTTCAAGGTCAAGGTCACTGTGGCTATTTTTAGAAAAACTTTGACATGGCTCTAGCGCTTACATTTCTTCACCGATTTCAGTATAACTTCACACAAATGTTCCTTATGACAATATCTCGAACTATTTTGACTTTCAAGGTCAAGGTCACTGTGGCTATTTTTAGAAAATCTTTGTCATCGCTCTAGTGCCTACATTTATTGATGGATGTTAATAGAACTTCACACAAATGTTTCTTATGGTAATATCTCGAGTTGCTTTGATTTTCAAGGTCATGATCTCAAGGTCAAGGTCACTATGGCTATTTTTAGAAAACCTTTGTCATTGCTCTACCGCCTACATTTATGATTTTAATCTAACTTCACACAAAAGATGCTTATGATAATATCTTGAGCAAGATCTACTTCGCGGCCATGGCCTCAAGTCAAGGTCCCTATGACTATTTTTAGAGAAATATTGTCATCACTCTAGAACCTACATTTATGGATGGATTTTTAAACAAACTTTACACAAATGTTGCATATGATAATATCTCAAGCAAGTTGGACTTTTGCCATTTCAGTGTTTTCCACACACGAAGTTGTCTTGTGCGAGAGGATTTGTATCGCATGCAATGCCTTGTTTTTTTTAATAAAATCTTGTCAGCAAGTCCATATCTTGAGAACTATTAGAGCTTCATTAATCATTCTTGGTACAAACTTGCATCCAGGCATTGCAACTTCAACGCAAGCATCCATATCTGACCTTGACCTATATTTCATGGTTCACTGACTTTGTGAATTATTGTGACCACCCTGACTTTCACCATTTCTTGAAAACTATTAAAGCTTTTTTAATTATAATTGGTACAAACTTGCATCTAGGAATTGATACTGCAACGCAAGCATCCATATTTGACTTTTACCCATATTTCATGGTTCACTGACTTTGTGAATTATTGCGACCACCCTGACTTTCTATCTAATGTAAGAGTCCATTTCTCAAGATCTATTAGAGCTTCATTAATTGTATTTGGTACAAGCTTGCATTTAGGAATTGAAACTTCAATACAAGTATCCATTTCTGACCTTGACCTACATTTTATGGTTCACTGGCTTTGTAAAATAGTGTGACAACCCTAACGTTCACCCTGATGTAAGAGTCTGTTTTTAAGAGTTTCATTGATGATACTTGGTACATGCTTAATTGCAACTAGGAGTGAAATTTTTATGCAGGCATCCATGTTTGACCTTGACCTAGATTTCATGGTTTGGTGACTTTGCGCCCCCACAGGCGGGACATAGCCTTCGGGAGAATTCTTGTTGTATGTTTTTGAGTCTTTAACAATATTTGTTGAATATTTTGCCATCTAAGGACAAGCAAAGGTTGGGGGCATTGTGTTTTACAAACACCATTTCTAGTTAATAATTTCTTAACGCATGGGAAAGTAATTATACATGACCTACAAAACCACATCAGGCAGTCTGGAGTATCTATTAAATTTTTCAGGACAGCCGCTTTCAATTCTGTGCATGGCGGACAATACCAATGTTCACAGAATCCACACTGCAAGCCTTTATCAATAACCATTTTCTCCCAATTTGTACATGGGAAAGCAACATCATCTTCTGGTTCATCTATCTGGGTTGAGGAGCTACTGGGTTTACCTTTACGACTTGTTGCATTTCCTTTATTTCGGGGGTTGACCGTCATGGTGGCTGAATGACGTAAAAGTTATTGGTACATTGACACTCGAAGTGGGCAACAAATAATTATTAGCTGACTAAAATTGTCTTGAAATAAGATGTATCACTACAAAACTCAGCTCTCAAACAAAAATTGGTGGACCGATGGTCTGTAGATCTTCTTCAAAATATGGATAATCTTCTTAAAAATATTGCTGCGAATGGCGACCAATCTACCCAAACCGGAACCGGAAGTCATGTATATACTGCAACACCCCCGCCCACGAGGATAACGTGCAGGTGTACATTTCATACACGCAAGGTTCTACACAGTAACCGTGTAATTACGGTAGGGATCTTTCTACATATACTCCGATCGGTCACATTTGACCATTACTCACAGGAGATGGTTCTCCCTGCACTGGAGGGCCTCCAGTCCAGTTAACTATTAACTATCTAAGGGGTGTAAATGAGTGGGTTTGCTCAAAAGGCAGTGCCTTTATTCCATATTATTATACAAGGTTGAGATGGCACTTCATGCCTAAGAACCACAACTCTGGGTGCTATGGTATTTGAGTTATCTTCTCTTCCAACATAACAGTATGACCACTTTGTGATCACCATACCTCCGATACCCTTTGAGACATATTGGTGGTACATGATGCAGATGTACATGAGGTTAAGCAGGTGTGTCATGCTCAAGAATTACAACTCTGGGTGCTCTGGTTTTTCAGTTATCTCCCCTGACAATATAACCTTGTGATGGCCTTAACTCCAACACCCTTTGAGATATATCAATTTTCAAACGGCGCACAAACACTTTCTTAATCAACAACAGTGTATGTTGGCGTTTACACCATCTAGCGCATGCGCACTACTATCAATGTTGTCAAAATCTCTAGTGTACATATTTTTCTTCAACAACTACAGCGATTTCTCTCCAAAACGCTATGACAGCTATCGCTAAGGAGCGATGAGGTATCCCTGTAGTTAAGCAATGGTGCATGTTGCATTTTTACCTTGTCAAACTAAAACTGAGTTGAATGTGCGGGGGTATAGTTGTCAAACGTTTTATTGCACATTTCATTTTGTAATGAACACTGTCACTGGACTGGTGAGCAGAAGAAAGGTATACAAGCGTTAGTACTGTCAAGCCAATTCACAACCAGGGATCAACTCAGCGTGATATCTCATTGGTTAGTGCACTTGCCTCTGGTGCTATAGTAGAAACGATGTCGTTACGCAAATGGTTCCCCAATAAATTGGCCATTTGACGTAACGAAGGGATTCATTCTACGACAGTGTAGCAAAATTTTTCTGACAGTTCTTATAAAGTTATAGCGATCTGCCTTAAGTGTTACCTTAGTACTATTCGCTGACACAAATTTCGACAGGTTGTCAGAACTATCAACGTAGTTTCATAGATTTCTGTGTTTTGGAATCATAAACTGACCATTGACAGCCATATTGACATGATAAACGCATGTCACGAATGACACAAATGTGTTCATTATAAAATGCGGTACCAGTACCGAACCCGGTACCAGTACCGCGACCGTACTCTCAAAATGATCTATACTTCTTTCTTTCTTTCTTGGTGCGCGTTGGAATTAGTTAAGACTAAAGTGAGAAGACTAAGAGACCTGGCACAGGGTGTCAGGTGGGTGAAAAAAGGATAAAGATTTATGGTAAAAATGTGAGTAGGTGAGAGCAGAGTAAAAGATGGGTTAAAACAAAGATTGTCAGCCTTGTACTGAATACCAGTCACTGCTCTTTTAAACTGATCTAAGTCAGGAAGAGTAGCGATGTGAGTAGATAACCAGTTCCTGAGGTGGGGGGATAGAAAGAGAACTTTAGGTAATCAGAATAAACGTGAAGTTGCCTAAAGGATATTGGGTGCACATGCCGTGTGAAGCGCGTTGGTGTAGTATGGGAGTTCAGTTGCAACTACGTTGTGTACTATTTTATGGAACATGATGAGTCTTGCGTCATATCTGCGATGTTCAAGAGATCTCCATCCCAGGCCCTTCTGCAGGGCTGTCACAATCGAGACAGGGGAGGACTCATGCTTGACCCACCCGGCAGCACGTCTCTAAACCTGTTCCACCTTCGTAACATTTGTCTTTCATAGTTGTGAAACTCAGCTAAGCACAGTCATTAATGACTGGGCAAAACTCTTGGACAAAGGGGGACAGGTGGACACATTTATTCTGGACTTCGAGAAGGCTGTTGACACCCCTACTCATGAACTACTTAAATCTAAGTTATTTGGTTATAGAATTGGGGGAAAGAGATTCCTTTCTTTGCTACAGAAAACTGCGTGTTGTTGTTAATGGTGAATCTTCAGAGTGGGCTCCAGTTTTTTCTGGAGTCCCGCAAGGGACCGTTCTTGGTCCACTTTTGTTCTCCCTGTACATCAATGATATTTCCACGGGCATTGACTCAGAAATAAGACTGCTTGCAGATGACTGTGTTTGTTACCGGGAAATTAGAGATACCTGTAGATGACTCATTGAAACTTCAGGCTGACATAGATATATAAGGATGTTGGGCCCGAAAATGGGGCATGAGATTTCAGCCAGTTAAATGCAATATTATGCAGATAACTAGGAAGAGATCTAATAAAGTTGAGGCTTCTTACACCTTAGAGGGAACGGTCCTCGAGAATGTGGACTCCATTAAATACCTTGGAGTGACAATCTCACACAACTTGAGATGGAATACTCATATTAGCAACATGTGTACTAAGGCAAATAGAACGCTTGGTTTCCTGAGGCGAAATCTTCATCAGTGCCCTCAGGATGTAAAAGAGACAGCATATAATGGTCTTGTTCGCCCAATCTTGGAATATGGTAGTTGTATCTGGGACCCCAGTGAAGTGGTCCTTAACGATGAAATTGAGAAAGTTCAGAATAGAGCTGCTTGTAACAGGCAATTACTGCTTTGAAACTTGGAGCATGACTGGAATACTTGGAAAATTGAAATGGGAGTCTCTCAAGAAAAGGAGAAAAGACAGTAGGCTAATCCTTTTATACAAATGTCTAAAGGACGCTGGCAGCATTCCAACAGATGACCTTGTTTCCCAGCTAAACACTGTAGAAATCACCATTCGTTTCAGACCCTTACTGCAACAACTGACATTTATAAAGAGTCGTTCTTCCCCAGAACCATTAGAGATTGGAATGCCCTTCCCGATTCGATTATTTCGACAGCTGAATGTGCTGATGATTGTGTAGCTAAATTTACCTCTTTGGTTAGAGCTAGGGACTAACTTCCCACATTACAGGTCCTGGTGTATGAATGTCATTTGACGTGTCACCAGTAACAATTCTGATTCTGGTGTGAGGGCTCCAGGCGGTTGAAGTGTATTCCACCTGTGGGCGGACCATGGACTTGTAGGCTAGTTATCTGACTCTCTCATTCTTAGTTGTGATGTTGCGCTTGCGAAAACCTAAATATTTGTTAGCAGAGGAGGTCACTCGAGAGATATGAGTGTTGTAGCTAAGATCAGAGGAGAGATCAAGACCAAGATATTTTGCATCAGAGACAGATTCGAGGACCTGGCCATGGAGTTTTTACTTGTGTTTAATAACATCTCTGTTTCGTGTTATTAGTAGCACCTGACATTTTGAGGGATTAAACTCCATGTTCCAGTCACGCTCCCACTCGTGCAATCTATCTAGGTCTTGTTGAAGAGATTCACAGTCAAATAGAGAGTTTATAGTAAGATAAATTGCCGTGTCATCGGCAAATACGCACCTGGGATTGGAGACAGAAGAGGGAAGTTCATTGATATAGGCAAGAAAGAGGAATGGTCCAAAGACTGATCATTGGGGAACCCCAGAAGCGACAGGAACCTCAGTCGAACAGTCACCATCAAGAACAACAGACAGACTCCTGCCAGAGAGGAAAGATCGAGTCCAGTAGAGGATTTGTGGAGAGACGCCATATTCCTGTAGAATTAGTAGCAGTTTCTGATGGATGACCTTGTCGAAAGCCTTGCTAAAGTCTCTTGGGGCCCAGTTTGTTTACCAGAGGAGATATTGTTTCCGCTAACCAGACCGACCCTGCTTCAGACTCCACCACCACATCGACTCTACTATTTTATCATTAAAAGAACAAAATAAAAATTAAAACACCGACCCTCCCATTTTCAATTTCCTACCCTAACCAATATCGTCTTTGCATTTTCCCAAAGAAATTTCGCATTTTAAGTACATTTTTGTAGTTTTTTGGATTTAGTACCTTCCAAATTACAGAGCTGACATTTTTGAGCAACTAAAATGAATTATGATATACAGGACCGACCCAGTATTTTCCAGGAGAAAAAAAAGTAAAATAAAATGACAAAAAAAATTCTCCTACCTACCGACCAAATAATTTTTTCAGCATTTTTGTAGAAACACAGGTATTTTATTTACGCTTGATGATATCTGCAGCTCGTAACTGGCGGGATGCGGGTGGGTGGGGGAGGGTTTTTGAGAGGAAATCTGTTGGAATGCTGGCAACGGTCTAAAGAGACCTTTGAACAATAGTATCTATTGGAATGCTGGCAAAGGTCTAAAGAGACCTTTGAGCAATAGTATTACCCAACTGTTCCTCCTTTTCTTGAGAGCCTCCCAGCTAAAGTAAGCTTTACAGTTTTCCAGTCAAGTTTCCAGTTTCAAAGCAGTAATTGCTCGTTACAAATCTAGCTGCTTATTCTTATTTTTTTAATTTCTTAATGAAGGACCACTCTCTGAGGGCCCAGAAAAACTAACATATTCCAAAAATCGGGAGAACTGGTCCTCCATATGTGGCTTCTTTTACATCCTGGGGGCACTTTTAAAGATTTCGCCCCGAGAAACAAAGAGTTATTTTTGCCTTTGTACATATGTGGCTAATATGAGTATTGCATTTCCGTCATGTATGAGGGTCACGCCAAGGTATCTAATGGCATCCACATATCTCGTGGACCGTTCTCTCTGAAGTGAAAGAAGTTTCGATTTTCTTTTGTTCTTTACCCAGTTATCTGCATAATATTTGCGTCACAAAGTGATATCTCAAACCCCATTCTCTTGCCCAACACCCTATATTTATCTATATCCCTCCGAAGTTTCAATTAGTCATCGGTCTTTCTAATTTCATGATCGCAAACACAGCCATCTGTGGACAGTCTTATTTCGGAGTCGTTTTCATTGGAAATATCATACGTGTTCAAAAAGAACAACATATGACCAAGAACGAATCCTTGTGGGACACCAGACAACACGTAAGTCCACCCTGGTGTTCCACCGTTAACAACAACTCGTTGTTTGCTGTAGCACAGAAAGGAATCTATGCATTTGTGTTTTCCCGCCAATATCATAACAAAATAATTAACTTTTAAGCAGTTCATGAGAGACGTTGTCAAAGGCCCTTTCGACATCTGGAATAAATGTATCCATCTGTCGTCCTTTATCTAAGATTTTTTACCCAGTCATTTATAACCGTGATCAGCTGAGTTTCACAAATGTGCATTTTCCTAAATGCATGTTGCGTGTCTGACAAAAGATGGTGCTAAGCAAGTGATAATTAATATTTGAGCAACAAAATATGTTCAAGCAACTATCATGACACAGACGATTGTTCCGATCAACAGCTCTATCTCATTTCTACATAATACAGGCGATTGTTCCGATCAACAGCTCTATCTCATTTCTGCATAGTATATTGCATCATACAGACAGAAATATCATACTCCATGTTCTTTCCCAATACCCTAATCTATCTATACCCCCCCCCCCCCCCGAAGTTCCGCCTCTCTAGATAGATAGATAGATAGATAGATAGATAGATAGATAGATAGATAGATAGATAGATAGATAGATAGATAGATAGATAGATAGATACTATCATCAGTATACAAAGAGAACTACAATGGACCAAGAACTGTCCCTTGCGTGACACCAGACAAAAGTGAAGATTATCCTGAAGTTTCACCGTTAACCACAACTCGTTTTTGTAACAAAGAATGGAATCTAGCCATTTTGAGAGGCTGCCTATAAGAAAATAATTCACTTTTATGTAGTCATGAGTGGATATATCCAGAATAAATGTGTTCACAAATCCTCCTTTGGCCATGAGCTTGTACACTCTACCGTTTTTATATATAATAGATACAGTATTGTATAAAGGTTTCTTTTTGAAAATACAGAGAATAGGGATCAGAGGTTATATAATCTATTTATGAGAATTTCCATTCGAGAGTTAAATGTAAAATACCATGACATGGCCAGCTGAAGTAATACTGGGTATGCTATGAACAATACAGGGAATACTTATAGGTATAAACAAAGTTCCAAAATTACATGGATCTAAAAGTAGTCATTTTCATTATTCTGTTGGTTTAATTTAATCATTTCTTATTATTGTCAACAGCAGAAACTGAATAACAAAACACCTAATTTAGTCAAGGTAACTGGTGTCTTGTCATTAATGTTAACAATGATTTAAGCTTACAAGCAAACAGAGCATTAATTTCAATAAAACAAAGTAATTTTGATAGTACTATCAAAAGATCTGCAGTTCTTCATATTTTTATTCACTTATAGGCTCTATTACCCTTTATAATGGTGAGATATGGGCAGGATTTTAAATAAGTTATCAGAACAAGTCCATCTTTTAAATGTAATTTTTAATGAATTTAATAAAATATTTTTTTCCAGATTCTCCAATATCTTTTTTGGGGGGCTAAATTCTAAATTTAGCCACCCACCCAACTGAGGTAATGGCCAAATATGACCGACTCAGTATAAGAAGATAGACAGATAGATAGAAAGGAGTGCCTTCAAAAGCTACTAATTTTGAAAATGAGGTGTCAGTTACCATGAAATAAATATCTATGTGAACTTGCCAACAAATTATGTAAGAAAAATATTCCTGCATGGTTGCTGCTATTTCCGCTAGATATATATCACCGCCAGTATATTTAGTATATTTGGGTATCGTGGTGTTATCTACTATCTGCCGCGCGATATTTGTATTCAAAATCAGAATATATTACTGGCTACATGTCAAATGAAATTCAATCATCAGGACAGGAGATATGTAAAATTACGTATAGTCCCTAGCCCTCACCAAAGAGGTAAACCTAGCTACAATATCTTCTACACCTTCGGTTGAGGAAGTTATCGAATTTGGAAGTATATTCCAATCTCGAAATGATATGTTAAATTACGTATAGTCCCTAGCCCTCACCAAAGAGGTAAACCTAGCTACAATATCTTCTACACCTTCAGTTGAGGAAATTATCGAATTTGGAAGTATATTCCAGTCTCTAATGGATCGAGGGAAGAGGGATCCTATGTTAATTTCAGTTCTTGCAGTAGGGGTAAGAAATAAAAATAAGAGATTATTTCTACAACGCCTAAGTTGGGGAATATTGTAATCAGTTACATTGGTGGCTGCACCCTTTAGACCTGTGTTAAAATTATAAGCCTGCTGCCTCTTCTCCTTTTCATAAAAGATTCCAATCTTCATTTTTGTAGTATTTCAGTCATACTCGAAGTTATAAAGAGCGGTAATTGCCAATAAGGAATCTAGCAGCTGTATGCTGATTTTTTTACGATTTCGTTTTGAAGGACCAGTCTGTGGGGTCCCTAACACAACTAACATAACCCAAGACTGGGCAAACAAATCCTTTATATGCTGCCTCTTTTACATTCTAAAGCCACTGATAAAGTCGCAAGAAACGAAGTGTTCTACTAGCCAATGTACACGTTGCTTATATAAGCATTCTGTCTCATGTTATATGTGGTTGTCATGCCAAAGTATTTAACGGAATCCACATTTCGATGATCGTTCCATATCGGTCTTGTTCTTAGTTATCTGCATAATATGTTGCATGTAACGGGCTGAATCTTATACCTTTTTTACTAGCTGGGCATCCTAATATATCTATATATTTCTTATGAGAAGTGAGCCAACTGCATCTCAACTGAATCTCTAATTTCTCGTTAGCAATTGCAATAAATGCGAACAGTCTTACTTCTGGTTTGAATGTCACTGGAAATGTCATTAATATACAAGGAAAACAATTGTGGACCAAAAACAGCCCCTAATGGGACACCAGACTAAACTGGAACTCACTCCGAAGTTACACCATTAACAAAGACTCGCTGTTTTCTCAAGCGCAGTAAACAAAGCATTTAGGAAAAGGTACACATAAGCAGGATTATCAATGACGGGGTAAAAATCTTGTGACAAAGGTGTGTATGTGTGTGTGTGTGGGGGGGGGGGGGCACATTTTTTTCTGGACTTCGAGAAGGCTTTTTACATCCCCTACTGAAGGTCACGGATCCAAATTATTTAGTCATGACATTGGGTTAGGGCCTCAAATGGATAGATTCCTTTCTTTGCTACAGTAAACAGCGAGTTGTTCTTAGTGGTGAATCTTGAGAGTGGGCTCATTTTGTCTTGGGTCCAACAAAGGACTGTTCTTTGTCCACTTTTTTCTCCCTGCACATTTATGATATTTCCACTGACATTGACTCAGAAATAAATTTGTTCTAGAAAGGATTATCCTTTGGAAGCAAGGAATACACCACGGAACTGGAAAATATGGAGTGTACATGTTTATATGGCAATAGAACTGTTTTTGGAGACACGAATGACTTCACTTTTTTCCGGTTTGAACTCCATGGACCAGTTTCTTCTTTTCTCCTGTTACTGCTACTCGCTCACAGCTAGCTAAGCTTTACGAGCAGGATTTCCTGTGTGGAAACCAGTACTTTTTAAGCAATGTGGATGAAGTGCCTTGCTCAAGGGCACAACACTTTGGTCAGCGCGAGGATTAAACCCGCGACCTCTCGATCACAAATCCGATATGCCACCACTGCACCAAAGCCCTCCACGATTTTCCGAAATTTTCAAGTTTATGGAGATGGTTTGCAAAATTTCAGCATCTGACGGTGAGTTGATAGTGAGATAGGCAATTGTGTCGTCAGCAAATAGGCGAGCTCTACTTTTTAGAGAGTCAGGTCTCACACAGATCGTTTATGTATGCCAGGAATAAGCAGGGCCCAAGAACGATGGTGTTTTCCATATATGTATGGCATAGCCATTGAATATATTACAAGTAAATAGAAATTTAACTCATTAAATAGTTATAACAATTATATTCACTCTTAAAATCCTTATATGGATGAATGTGGAGCGTGATAGCTCAGTCGTGAGTGCACTTGCCTCTGGTGTTAGAGGTCCCCAATTCGATCCCCGGTGGTGGTGATAATTTTGGTGTCAGAACCCCGGTCCTATCACATTGGTATCTTTTGCAGAGATGAATCTCATAAAGTGCTCTGTTCTTCGGATCGGGAAGATAACTGAATGCCCCTATGCAGGGAGAGAAATCACATGTGCAGTAGTGTGCAGGTTAAGGAACCCTACCGTAATTACACGATTACTGTGTAGTCTTTCATACTACAAAACTAGTTTCTACACTTCCATGCATTTTCCTCTTTTCTCATCTGCCCCGATACTATCTCTTCCTCCCTTTCTCTGGGAGACGACACAAAATGACCCACAGTGACACGGGTACACGTGACCCCCCCCCCCCCGGAAAAAAGCAATCAGCACTGCAAAACTGGTGTGTCTGCTAATATACACCGTTTGTTAAGGCGACATTGGAAAAAAGAGAAAGAAATAAAGGTGCCATGAAGTGCCGGGGTTATTTAGTACCAGCGGTGAAGTATTTGGAATACATTCTTCTTTGAAACTGCTTGAATCCTGAATTAAAGGTTGAAAGAAAAGATGTGAGTCGTTAAATGTGAAAATAGATGCGAGAGATAAATGTTTTGTTGCAGAAAAGATTAAAAATTAAGAGGAGAGAAGAGATGAAGAGGTGAGGAAAACGCTTATCGCGCGATGTATAGATTTCTCGGCCGTTCGTGTTGCGCTTTAAATTCAGTGACGGAAACCAGCAAAAATTCGGAACCCAGCAACAAGTATGGCGTCAACAACAAAGTGAAAGTAGTGTATATACATTTCAGAACGGTTTTAATACTCCTTAAGATAAAACCGGGAGTTTGAAATGGTTTGAGCGTGACGAAAATGTATCAGTTTAATTTTCTATGACATTGTTCCCATAGGAAAATACGACTGATCGTCACAACAGGTAGATACGTGAATCACGTATTCACTGCTACATTGCGAAGATCTTTTCCATTCACTACCGTACCGACAGTAGGGAGGTTAAGGTAGTGATTTTCATTTCTAGTGCTATAGGTCCCGGGTTCGATCCTCGGCAGCGGCGATAAAATTTCGGTGTGTCCGAACACACTCCATTGGCAGCATTTGCAGGAATGAATGTCATAAAGTACACCGTACTTCGGATCGGGACGTTAACTGGAGCCCCCCCCCCCCCCCCCGTGCAAGGAGAACCATCCCTTATCCCTACCGTAATTACATGATTACTGTGTAGGCTTTCATCCTACAAAACCAAACATAATGCATACAGAATGCATGGTGAAGTATTTGGTGACTCTAACATATAACTAATAACATATCATATAATATATGTTAATTTTAAATTAAGTAATGATTAATGAATTATTCATTAATATTCACCAAACGGCCTATATAGGGTTCGCCGGCGTGACATCACTTCCCGTAGCAACCGATAGGCCGCCATTTTGGAGGTGAAAACAATAACAGAGCGACCGGCAATTTCCCTTTAGATCGCTATCAATTACATTGAATAAAATCGTTTTTTTTAACCTGAAAATGCATGTTACTGTAAGTAAAAATGATTAAAAGTAAAGAATAACGAGGCGGGAAATTTCCATTTAGTGAAATAACAGCTGCCTGATAACCGATGTCTACGGACTAGTGTCAAGTGTTGTGTATTCGGAGGTGTCATGGACTCGGGGAAATATACTCTATCCAAGTGTCAAGGTAGGTTTGACATTCTGTTTATTGTCAAAATAACACTGACTTCCAGTTTTGGGAAGTATTCTCAAATATAAAACCAATCACACAGTGTTACTGACCAAAGTTTTGGCTAAATCCTGCTATAATGTCTTCAGCTCTGATTAGCCAGCCCTAGTCACACATGGGAAAGACAAGTTCTGCTTGTGGATGTTCCAGTGAATTTATTTACCTCCCCCAAAATGTATCTCAAAGGTGGACAAGCCCAAAGAATCGATACGATAAAGGGGTCCACACTTTGGGTTGAAAGGACTGTAAAACCCCAAATTAAACAAAAATCTATACGGAGAAATGGTTCTTAGCTACAACCAACCAACCCTGTCTTTCATGCACCGAGAGACATTTCCCACCGTGCTATTATGCGGTTGAATAGCTATTCCGAGGTGATCTGCTCATCTGATCTGGGTCCACACTGTTTGCTTGTCATTTCTGCAAATAGTGTGAACCCAGATCAGATTGCTAAGAGGAGCTGTCTGATCTGAGTCCACACTGTTTGTCTGTAAAAAATCGTTGACTGCCGGTAGCTTTAAGTCATTTCTGCAAACAGTGTGGACCCAGATCAGACTGCTCATCTGATCTGGGTCCATACTGTTTGCATGTCATATGTCATTTCTGCAAATAGTGTGAACCCAGATCAGATTGCCCAGAGGAGCTGTCTGATCTGAGTCCACACTGTTTGCCTGTAAAAAAATCGTTGACTGCCGGTAGCTTTAAGTCATTTCTGCAAACAGTGTGGACCCAGATCAAACTGCTCATTTGATCTTGGTTTAAGTAAGGAGGTTTTTTTTCTACACTTTAAAGTTAATTACAATCAATTTCTAAATTTAGTCACCCATCCAACACCTGTGGTGATGTTCCAAAGGATCGCCTCGGTAAGTGCAGAAATGTTGTTGAAAGGGAGAAATACGAGCACTAGTTCGTGCCGAATTCGTGTTGCTAGAGAGAAATCAACAGACAATTTTACCAATAGAAAGGACAATTTCAGTTCATTGTCAACAAAGCAATTATGTATTGTGAATCAATTACCTGTTATAAAATGTTCACTGCACATGTAAACATATTTTGATGAAGGAATCCAGTCTGAACCATCAGCGTTCTGGCGACTGCAGGCCCTCATCCACCGAGACCGTCTCTCTGGATGTTTTTCTCCATTTGGGAACTGATAGAACGATAGCTTTTTATCCAGTTGTAAATGATGATTTGTACAACCACCTGCACTACAGATTTTTGGCATGTTTTATCAAAATTGTAAGAAATATGCTAGTGACTTTGGTTTTATTTACACTATTTGCTTATTCAAAATGGCGTTTGTTTTCACCTGCGTGCTCGTTGCTATCACGTGACAAACGAAAGTACCCGGATGACCGGCGAACCCTATAGGTATCTTGGCTATTACATTTCAGAACATGAACAAATAATCTTAGCCTATCACATAGTAAAAAATGTACAATATTGTGAAGTAAATAACAAAATAAATAAAGGGTTGGGAGGGTGGGAAAAACAAATTCTTCGTAGAGCCACCAAACAACAACTACGATGAGATTCAAACTGTAAAAGGGAACCGCCTTCAGATCGCTTTTATACTGAGTACATAATTTTCAACCAATCAGAATTCAAGCTGGTCTAAAGAGCGAACCTGTCACATACAAAATAGTGACACGAACCACAATTTGCAAATGTTATATCGTCTAATAATTAATCATTTTAATTCATCATTAAAATTTGTCAATTATTATTCCTGTATTTCATTTAGTTGAAGTTTCGTTTTGATAACTGGTTGAAATTAATAATAAAGAGTTTTCTAAATGAATATTTAATTTGATCTTATCTCATCTTCAAAATAACTTGAAACATGAATCTAAAGATTCATGA
Source organism: Lucinisca nassula (assembly GCA_963580285.1). NCBI lineage: Eukaryota > Metazoa > Mollusca > Bivalvia > Lucinida > Lucinidae > Lucinisca > Lucinisca nassula. The sequence continues at coordinate 119,852,421 of OY757024.1, forward strand.
GTTCTACAAAACCAAACATAATGCATACAGAATGCATGGTGAAGTATTTGGTGACTCTAACATATAACTAATTACATATCATATAATATATGTTAATTTTAAATTAAGTAATGATTAATGAATTATTCATTAATATTCACCAAACTGCCAACCCAAAGGCCCAAATTAGCAATACAAAGAAAACCATAAAGCAATAAAGTAAATTTAACAAAATCAAATAAATAAATAAATAAAAATAAATAAATAAATAAATAATGATAGGCTAAAAAATATATGAAATATATATTCACAAAACAATAAACTGATATATTTCATACGAGTAATTATTATCAGTACATCTTGCCAAAACGATTAGTATATTGAACCAGAAAATCCCCATCTTTGCAGACAGTGCAGAATCAAGTCATATGGTTTCATTAGAATCCATCTGACCAGACTCAACAGTTTCCCTCGTGCTGTCTTAAAACGAACGTACCAAATGCTTTGAAATGAATTAATTTCTAGAATTTATGCCGTCAAGCAATATAAAACCTAATCAGCAGAGCTTGATCCGGCAATACACTGTTTGCCACTATTTCATTCTTTTGTAACCAGAGCATATATGGGTTAACATTGAAAGCAAAAAGCAAACAAAATGAAACTGAAGCAGAATGATTGTACACCCTGAGCACCGGCAATAGCATTGTTGTCCATGTTTACTCATATACATATAGGCAGACATACCTTTATTATTAGAGTGTTTGAGATTTACGTCTCACCAACAGCTAAGGTCATACGAAGACGGGAACTCGGTATAAAGACTCATTCGAAAGTCCAAAGAAGCCTGTGATCGAACCTGCGAACCGTGGTTTACAATGTGGAGGCACAACCACTACACCAAAGGCTCCTACATCGATATATGCATATATACATACCCATAAACACACACATATATATGTATATACATATATACATACATATGCATACCTACATATAGTGTAACTGCCACATGATCCAAAGTACATGTGTGTACTCAAACTTCAAGTACCACCAACAGTTAAGGTCATACTGAGATATTAGACAAGTACCATAACCATTTCCCATTGTGGCTTCCAAAACGCTGCAGAGCCAGAAAAATCAGTATAAAACAATGTCTGTCAATCTAGTTTTTTATTCCCTAGATTGCAACTAGGCCATAGATTACATTCAAATATGGACAGCTATTGCAGGTCTCAGAATATACCAAAAACTAAACAATTAACAGCACACACAGAAAAAACAAAACGCCACATTTGTCTTACCAGATAACTTGTAGGAAATACTTCAAAAATCTGAAAAATAACATATTTCCATTACTACTTTAAAGTGGAAATAACCATGAGAAAGAAATGTCTCAGTCTATTTGAACCCTCCAAATTAAGGTGAAGTCCTTCATCTAACTTTGCAAATAAATAACGTCTATATGTGCCAAATCTTACTACAGCTTTATACGAGCATATAAACTTAAAACCTAAGTCAACACTCATTCTCACACGCAAGTGCCTGTTAACGTCTTTGATCATAGAATCTGTTACAGCATGATCACATGGTCTTGGTAATATTGATGAAACAATTATACGAATTGAGGGTTTACATTTTCGTATATTTGCTATGAGATTTCCAAAATCAGAAATTATGTGGTCAAATTTGTCTCTTCTTCCAATATTATTCGTACCAATATGAACTATTAAAATTTCATAAATATTCCAATTAATGTCTTCTTTCTGTAATAAGACCGAAAGCTTTGCAATGGTAGCTCCTGGAAAGGACTTCATTGTAACCCCTTGTATTGGTGGAATATCTTTAATTATTGAATCCCCTAGAATCAAAACTTTCCTACATTCTGAAAAAAAAAAAAAATCTATATGAAACTGAAAATATATGAGATACTTAACCCCTTTCAAACCTGAAATGTGGCATAAATTCTTACGTAAACAGTGTAGATCCAGAAGTGACGTCCCATGATGAGCTGCCCTTTCGAGATATACACTGCTAAACAATATGTTTTAATGACATACAAACGGCCTACCTCTTCAGAAATGAAATGTCTCATATAATTCTCTCCAAATATCAGAACTTTGTAATAACATAATAAATGAAAACATTGTCAAGTTTATCAACAGCTCATACAATGTAGTTTAACTATGGGAAAACAAACATTCTGTTATGTATATAACCTACATGTACAATGGTATATATATATACAATTTACATTCAATTATGCTCCCTTGTCTGTCCCTTCATTCTAGATGTATGTGATAACTCGATAAATGAAAACACTTTATCGAAAGTTACCAACCACACATATACTGTAGTGGAACCTAGAATAAAGGAATAAAAGTCCATATAAATATACATGTAGTGTACAAAAATGTCTCTGGAAATCAATTTTCTCAATTTTTCTAAATTCTAAAAGACCCTGATAACCCGATAAATGGAAACACTTCATCGAAAGTTATCAGCCACACATATAAAGTAGTGGATCTGCAAAAAAAAATGAATAAATACATGATAAATGAGGTAACATGAATAGAAACATATATACAACATAGCCATTGAAATCAATTTCCTCCTTCCTTCCTATGTATTGAGAACCCGATAAATGAAAACACTTTATCGAAAGTTATCAACCACACATTTGACTGTAGTGGAACCTAGAAAGAAGGTGAAAGAGAAAAAATAAATAAATATCTATATATATATAACTTTACATATGATCAAGAATATGTTGTCCAGGAATTTCTGTTACATCCTTAAATGGCTTGGTGTCCAAAATCTGCTGAGGTGCAGATGAATGATTCTTCCTACTAAGCTACTTTTAGGTGTGACAGCTGTCATTTTTGAACAGATAGGACAGTCTTTAAACACTAATAGTTTATATCAAGTACTTTATTGCTTGTTATCATTCTTAAATCAGCTAGTAGTTTACGCTCCTTTCTGAGTCAGAATTCTATGGGTTTTAATTGATGCTAGAGTGAAAATGAAGATCCATTTAAAAGCAGACAAAAATTTTGTAACCAAATGGATAAAACACTGTTTACTGTTCTTCTACTGCAATAAAGTTACAAAAAAATGGTTTCTTTGTAAATGTGTAAGGTAACATTGGACACCAGTGTCCAAGTTACTTCATGTCACAACTGACTTTTCCCCTTTTAAATTTTTTATGCAATGATTATTGTGTCTTTCATTTCAGTATTTGAAAGAAAATCATGTGAAACAAATTTCAGCATATTGTATGTGTATCATTTGCACTAGAGTTTGCTGATTTTAATAATTGTTCAGTAATTAATGATGTAATATTGGACACTAGTGTCCTGTTACATCTAACTTCTTTTCATTGATTGGAATGCTAATACATGTTTTTTTTCACATGTTTGCAATGTAATCGAAACTGATATTTACACAAATGAATACACTGCTGTAGTCAACTATTATAATGTATATTTCTTGATTTAATATGTCTTAAAATACAGGAACCAAACCATTATAGGATGTAACAATGGACACCATCTGTCCAGTTACATCTGGTTTAATTTTTGATTTATAATGATGTAGCAGCAGCTTAACCTAATCCCTGCCATACATGATTTTCTCCTTATATTGCTGGCTAACCTTCAGTTTTGTAGTTAGCATGCTACAATTAACCAGTCAGCTTAAATCATTAACTGTCTGTAGGATGTAACTTTGCACTACTCCAGTTCTGATAGGTTCACTATAAAATGTTTGTCAGACAATTTACCAGCAGTTCTATGCATATATATTTTACAATCAAAAAAACCTTGCATGTGTTTTTATCTAAAAAAACACATATACATAAGAGTAGCCCAGTGACAACCACATAAAAAGCAGTTTCAATGCCTGTTTTGTTGGGTTTTTTAAGATTTTTGAAGATGTAACATCTTCAGAGGTAACGGTGTCCAATATTTAACCTTGACCTGTCACTTATGATCATCACATGTTCTGGAATGTTTTCACCCATGCTAAAAGTGACCTAGATGATGATGCAGCAAGTGATGTTTGATTGCAACAGTCCATGATAAGAAATTTACAGGGACTGAATAATGAAATATCCTGTGATGTAACAAAATGGACACGAAATGGCAGTGTGAGTACTTCGTACAAATTGTTTTAATTACATTTTCTTTTCAGTTAATTATACTTAAGTCCGAAATCAAATAAAATCAACAGCCTTACTACATACAAATTTTGTAAAATGACAGGAGATCTCCTGTCTCTGAATTCAGCCTTGTCTAGGATGTAACAAAAATGGACACGAAAAGTTACATCACGAAGTCACGAAATAAAATTTAATTTTAACCCAAAGAACCTGTATTTAGAAGCTCAAGAGCTACTAAATTATTTTCTTGTGGGCCTTTGTCAGTCATCAAGACAATTTGTACTTTGGAATATCAATGAAGATGCTTGATATTTAATTTCAAAATTAACCAGTGAAAAAAAAATAACGCTTTGTGTCCAGAAAAATGGCAGATTTTAACAGTTTTCTCCTTGAAGTTGTTTGTACTACCAAGCTTATTATACTTTAAATTATGCCCACTAGGCCATTCTTTAATTGGCCATCAGCAGTCTGAAGATAGGACTTTGAATAAAGTGTGGAAATGAAATTGACCGTGATGTAACCAATATTCCTGGACAGTGAATTCTTGATCATATATATTAAAGAGTTTCAACCCATCATAACAGTGGACTCTTCCAATGTTATATGCTGCAAAAGTCCATTTGTCATTTAAGGGGTGTCAGGACTATTTCAATTTTTATTATTTCAATTTAGACAATCCTGTTAGCAAACAGTGCAGACCCTAATGAGACGCCGGGCCTGCCCTGCTTGCCAGGCCACCCTTTTGGGGTATCCCCCACCTATGATGGGTTAAAAGACACATTAAAATATTCAAGCCATCTGGCATGAAACAAATTCTTCGTAGAGCCACCAAACAACAACTACGATGAGATTCAAACTGTAAAAGGGAACCGCCTTCAGATCGCTTTTATACTGATACATAATTTTCAACCAATCAGAATTCAAGCTGGTCTAAAGAGCGAACCTGTCACATACAAAATAGTGACACGAACCACAATTTGCAAATGTTATATCGTCTAATAATTAATCATTTTAATTCATCATTAAAATTTGTCAATGGCCAAATATGACCGGCGCAGTATCAGTAGAAAGAAAGAAAGAAACTGAAAGGACTATTCGGTCGACTTCTTCCCTCTTAATCAGAGAACTTCGACTGAATCTAGCCTAGAATAGAGAAGTCACCTTGGTTATCCCCACATTTTTGGAAGAAAAGTGGGGATATTGTTATCGCCTCCGTCTGTCTGTCTGGCTATCTCCTCCTATACCGTTCATTGGAATTTAACCAAATTTGGTGTGTGAGTTACTTACATGAATGGCTTCTGCAAGAGCACATTAATTTTTGGACCAGCCCCCAGGGGTCCCTGGAAGAGGTCAAAACGTGGGGATTTGCGATGGCGCGCCATCGACTGCGCGATCTAGTTTTTTTTTCGAACATTTTTCAAACTCCTTTATAATGTTTGTGTTTTTTCTCAGTCATTAGGATAAAACCAAGTAATATCGATCAATAAAGGCAATCAATTGTGGAGCGTGGTAGCTCAGTAGTAAGTGCACTTGCCTGTGATGCTAGAAGCCTCTGGTTCAATTCCCGGCAGTGGTTATAAAATTGTGGTGTCCAAACATGCTCCACTGGCATCATTTGCACATGGATGAATGCCACAAAGTGCACCGTCTTTCTTAGAGCTGGGTATCGCCAGAAAAAATGGACCGCGATACCAGGCGGGCAATACGATACAGTATCGCGATACTTGCTTTGTACAGATTTGCTATGTTTTATTAGGTAAATTTGGACTTTTGTTGTAGGGTAGAAACAGAGTTTCCTGTTCAATAACAACATATTGGTTTTATTAAATATGTCCTTATAATTATATGCAATAAAATAATGACTTGACAAAAACAAAATGTTTCCATACAAGTGTTTTAAATGCCGATCCGGCACGTTCAATGTCTGGTCCAGCATCCATTGTTTATATGCATGTATATGTTAGTTGCGATGGCTTCTATCAACAATAAAACGGTAATTATGATGACTTCGCAGGTCCATCTAATCGCATGAACCCATCCAAGACACACACCATCAACCACACAAACATGTTTTAGAAGCAAAAGTTTTGAATAAATCTGAATGGTATTACTCAAACTACCAACAAAACTTATGTAGCACATGGGTCCATACTCGAGTCACTTGACCAGACACCTGTTGGTTCCAGTAGTTACTGTATACTGTATCCCGGTAGATACATCAACAGTTTTCTGAAAACTGTTTTTATTGGATATAAGCACGCCTTTTGGATAGATTTTTTATCGGCATAAGCACCTCAGAAAAATATACGTCTCTTGCTTTTGTTTGTTTGATTTGCGGTTTAACCTCCCCGTCAACACTGTAAAGGTCATTTGGAGACGTTGCTTCCAATTTTGTGGGACTTTTACCCGACACTGAGGTGAAATGACATATCAAGCCCTGTCGCCCAATGAAACCAATAGGGTTTATTAGCATGGACCGTCAGCCTTGCACGTAAAAAAAGTATCGATACCCGGAATTAGTATTGCGAAACAGTATGGCCAGCAAAAATATCACGATATATCGATGCATCGATGATATCGCCCCAGCTCTAGTCTTTCTGATCTGGATGTTAACTTGAGGCCCCTGTGCAGGTATGACCATCCCCTGTGCAGGTTAAGGATCCCTACCAGAATTACATGATTATTGTGTAGGCTTTCATCCTACAAACCTGGGGTGTATGTAATGTTCACCTGCAAGGGTCTCGGGTCGTTTCGCCGTGGGTCATTTCGCCCGTGGGTCGTTTCGCCCTTATTTTTTCAAGCCCTATTGATTAAGGTTATGTTTGTTTTGGTATGAAAAGGGATTGATGGGGGTATTGGGAGTTCCGAAAAACATGGTTTTGCCCTCGTGTGGTGCAGCTGGACGACCTACTGATGCCTTCTACATCAGGTTTGAGCAACCGAGCTACCAGCTCTTTGAGAAGATATTCGAGCTCACATAAGGTTAACAAGTCTTTGCAATAAAATGGGATTTAAGGCTGTGTGAAAATGACTGTTTATATTTAAAAAAAATGTGACATATTTTTCTTCCTGCTCAAAACATAGATTTTGGATTAGAACCGTCTAATTGTCTATGTTCTAGAATCAGAAATAAGAGAAATAAAGTATATGCGAAAACCCATTTTTCACTGTATAAAGTTGGGTACAGAGGGGCTGTGTTATCGTACTGGTCTGTTTAATAGTTTGCAATACGAAAACATGCTTATTCAAATACTGGAAAATTGTACCACCAAATAAAAAAATTAAAATTGTTCTGATCAAAGATTCTTATATTGTTCATATTTCTGCTCGGGTGCTCGTTAGAAACGCCTCGGCGAAGCGGTTCTAACGAACACCAACAGTCTGTGTATTTTGGGGCGGAAATATGAAAAACAATGTGTTGCATGTTCGTTGTGTGTTTTGTGGGTAGAACCCATAGTCTGCTATTTCTGCTACAGGCATGGAATGTGGATGGTCGTTAGAACCGCCTCGGCAAAGCGTTTCTAACAAGTACCCATATATTACATACTTAACACATTCTGACACTATTGTTTGGATTTGTGAAGATCACATACACAGTTTATATTTTTTTCACTTTTTATCTCTCTATCCGAACTCTGAAACGAGCCCGTCCATACATCACCCATCCGTAGGTGTCATTTGACGTGTAACCATGAACAGTTCAGATCCGTTCATCCGTCCGTCCATCTCCACAAGCATCACTTCATTCATTCATTCATTTCCGATTGTCCATCTACCAGTACTCTCTATTAATTCATTCATTAACTTTATCTATCTTTCTATCTTCTTATACTGAGTCGGTCATATTTGGCTATTACCTCAGTTCTCCGTATATTCAAAATCTATCTCCGTATATTCAAAATGCCGTCCGTTCATCCGTACGTCCGTCCATCTACCAACGCACAACTCCATTCACCCATTTATTCATTTATTTATTTATCCATCCGCCCATTTACTCATTCATTCCGTTTGTCACTCCCTTGAAATATAATTGCGGCGAAACGACCCACAGGCGAAACGACTCACGGGCGAAATGACCTACCAGGTAAGGGCGAAAGGACCCACCCCCAAAATCAGGGCGAAACGACTCAGGGCGAAACGACCCATGGGCGAAACGACCCGGAACCCCTGCAAGTAATGGGCAAATGTGACCGATCATAGTATCAGTAGAAAGAAAGAAAGGAAATGTATCTGCTTTGAAAAGTTGATAACTAAAACAGAAATTGACAGTCCACAAATTAATCCAACTGAATGTGTTATTTGCTTGTGTCAGAAACAGCCAACATGGAGATTATCAGCAGGCTTGGGGCCAATTACATTTGAAAGTAATTGATTAAATAACAATCAATTTGCTCGAAAAGTTTAATTGATTAAATTAAAATTACTCCATCACATGAATGTAATTCTTTAAATTACAATTACTTTTGCAATGTTGATTACAATAAAAGTTAAAAAACATATTAGTGCCATTTTACTTTATTATCTAGAAGTACAACAGGCATGACAATTTAACCCTTGTCCTGCTGAATATTTATATATGCCACACCCACTACCGATTATCAACCAATCAGATTACTTGATGCAAATTATTGCAACAAATTCACAATCTGAATGGCAAACAATGTAGATCCTGATCAGATGGCTTCGTTAGAAGCCATCTGATCTGGATCTACATTGTTTCAAAGATAAGGCATATCCGGTGTCAGATAATATTTTGACCCGTGTAATATTTTGACCCGCGGGTCAATATATTACAGTAATATTTTGACCCACCTATAATATTTTGACCCGCCCCTAAAACTTCAGCAAAATAAATCAGAAGTGGACTTTTATCGATAAATAGGTATTGACAAGATAAGAAATGGGTATTGCAAGGAGTCTATTGCAGATCTGACAAAGAAATGGGTATTGCAAGGAGTCTATTGCAGATCTGACAACATGGGTAGGGGGGTCAAAATATTATAGCTATAATAAAATGACACCCCCCCCCCCCCCATACATATCTTTTTTCAACTAAGGAAATAGACTCAAAATAATAGTACTGGACAATAATATCAATAGATTATTTCACATTTGACAAAATTAATGCAGAATAATATTCTCTTTTGAAATGGGTGTTGCTGCCAAGAAAGTGGGGGGGTTGGGGGTCAAAATATTATAGCTATAATAAAATGACCCCTCCCCCAGTACAATTTACAAAGTACTGGACAATAATATCATTATCATCATTATATCACATTTAACAAGATAATGAAGAATAATATTCTCATTTGAAATGGGTGTTGCTGCTTAGAAGGGGGGGAGGGGGGTCAAAATATTATACCCATAATAAAATGCACCCCCCCCCCCCCAAAGTATCTTTTTCAACAAAGGAAATGGAGTCAAAATAATGTAAAGAAAAGGGGATATAGCAGTAGATTTTTTCTAATTAACTGGATTAAAACAACAGAATAATCATGACTATTGAATGTTGAACTGTTGATTAAATGTAGGGGGGGGGGGTCAAAATATTATACCCATAATAAAATGACCCCCCACAGCAAGTATCTTTTTCAACCAAGGAAATGGACTCAAAATAATGTAAAGAAAAGGGGATATAGCAGTAGATTATTTCTAATTAACTTGGTTAAAACAACAGGATAATCATGACAATTGAACATTGAACTGTTGATGAAATGTAGGGGTGGGGTCAAAATATTATACCTATAATAAAATGACCCCCCACACCACGTATCCTTTTCAACCAAGGAATTGGACTCAAAATAATGTAAAGAAAAGGGGATATAGCAGTAGATTATTTCTAATTAACTTAATTTAAACAACAGGATAATCATGACTATTGAACGTTGAACTGTTGATGAAATTAATTTAATTACAAATATACGGAAAATTTCTTAAGATTTCAACATTGGATCGTTATTATACCCCCGACATAGGAAGTATGTCAGGGGGTATATAGTTTTCGTCTTTCCGTCCGTTCGTTAGTTCGTTCGTTCGTTAGTTCGTTCGTTCGTTAGTTAGTTCGTTCGTACTTCCGTCCATCCCGCCGTTCGTCAACCTTTACGTCAAAGTTTTGCGTTAAACCTTTTTGATAGCTCATATCTCTGTAACCACATGTTAAATTCTCTTCATATTTGGTAAAGGATATCTCTATAGCATTACCTTTCATATGGAATAACTAAGCCCCTGGGTCAAGCCCCTGTGTGGGCTGTCTGTCTGTCCGTCTGTCTGTTCATCTACTTTTACGTCAAAGTTTTGTGTTAAACCTTTTTGATTGCTCATATCTCTGTAACCGCATGTTAGATTCTCTTCATTTTTGGTAAAGGATATCTCTATAGCATTTCCTTTCATATGGAATATCCAAGCCCCTGGGTCAAGCCCCTGGGTGGGCTGTCTGTCCGTTTGTCAACTTTTACGTCAAAGTTTTGTGTTAAACCTTTTTGATTGCTAATAACTCTGTCACCACATGTTGGATTCTCCTCATATTTGGAACAGGATATCTCTATAGCATTACCTTTCATATGGAGTATCTAAGCCCCTGGGTCAAGCCCCTGGGTGGGCTGTCTGTCCGATTGTCAACTTTTACGTCGAAGTTTTGTGTTAAACCTTTTTGATTGCTCATATTTCTGTCACCACATGTTTGATTCTCTTCATATTTGGTACAGGATATCTCTATAGCATTACCTTTCGTTTGGAATATCTTAGCTCGCGGGTCAAGCCCCTGGGTGGGCTATCCACCCGTCATTCCGTTCATCAATATTTATGTCAATGTTTTGTGTTAAACCTTTTTGATTGCTCATATCTCTGTGACTACATGTTAGATTCTTTTCATATTTGGTAAAGGATATCTCTATAGCATAACCTTTCATATGGAATATCTAAGCCCCTGGGTCAAGCCCCTGGGTGGGCTGTCTGTCAGTTTGTCAACTTTTAAGTCGAAGTTTTGTGTTAAACCTTTTTGATTGCTTATATCTCTGTAACCTCATGTTAGATTCTCTTCATATTTGGTACAGAATATAGCTATAGTATTAACTTTCATATGGAATATCTAAGCTCCTGTGTCAAGCCCCTGGGTGGGGCTATGGGTCAATAATAAGGACTTACACATTTTGATTACGTCCAAGTTTTGTGTTAACTGTTTTGGTTTAAACAATATTTATTAGAATAAATTCACATATATACATCGCATAATAGTATATGGTACAGGATTTGATAACTGTTTTCATTATACTCCTTGCATACAAAGTATATCAAAGGTTATAGTTTTTGTCTTTCCATCTGTTCATTATTAGTTAGTTTGTTGTTTCTTTATGCTGTGACCCTTGTCAGATTTGTCAGTTTATACATGTATATTGGTCCTTGTGATCTTAGAAACAACAGCGACTAGAACTGTTAAGTTTTGCATAATATTTTCTCTTGAAATGCAGACAATAATAAATGCAAGTAATAATGAAAAATGCATTGCTTAATTATGTCATTATACAGCTACTTTAATTCAGCAAATGTTCTATGACAGCCTATTCTATGTTTGTTGTTTCCAGTTGAAATTGTTCCAAATTGAAACAAACTTTGAATTTTTATTATTCAGCAAAGACAAGCAGTCTCATCTTTGGATATGATAAATTATTCTATATTTGTTGAAATGCAATAGTTATTCTCAGTGGACTAAATGGAAAGTTTATATGGAAAGGTTCAATGCTACAAACAAATTTTCATTTCCACTAAAAGGGGATGGCACTGGTCGGGGGTATACGTGCCCCACTGGGCACTTTCTCTAGTTTTTTATATTTCCTTCCACAATAAGCTGTTTTAGGCGATTTTTTAAAAAAATATATTTTCGATATTGAGCCGTGGGCCAGCAGCTTTAAAGTTTAATTTTTTTTTAGTGAACTCAAATACCAGTATATCAATAACAGATAATTAGGGTGGGTCATTTTATTATAGCTATAATAATTTGACCCCCCCTCAATTTCAAGTCATTAAGTAACAACCCCTCCCAACTACTGAACCTTACTGAATCTAGTCTATTTCTAGCCATATAAAGCAATTTAAGTTTTAATTTAACTGTGTGAACTCAAATACCAGTACACTAATTACAAATAGTAAGGGTGGGTCATATTATTATAGCTATAATAATTTGACCCCCCCTCCCCATTTAAAGTCATTAAGTTACAATCCCTCCAACATACTGAACCAGTGAACCTTACTGAATCTAGTGTATTACAATCCATCTAATTCAATGAAAAGTTTAATTAATTGAATGAACTCAAATACCAATATATCAATAACAGATAATAAGGGTGGGTCATTATATTATAGCTATAATAATTTGACCCCCCCCCATTTCAGGTCATTAAGTTACAACCCCTCCCACATACTGAACCTTACTGAATCTAGTGTATTACAAGCCATCTAATTCCATTTAAAGTTTAATCTATTGAGTGAACTCAAATGCCAGTATATCAATAACAGATAATAAGGGTGGGTCATTTTATTATAGCTATAATAATTTGACCCTCCCCCCAATTTCAAGTCATTAAGTAACAACCCCTCCCACATGCTGAACCTTACTGAATATAGTCTATTTCTACCCATATTAAGCAATTTAAGTTTTAATTTAACTGTGTGAACTCAAATACCAGTACACTAATTACAAATAGTAAGGGTGGGTCATTTTATTATAGCTATAATAATTTGACCCCCCCTTATTTCAAGTCATTAAGTTACAACCCCTCCCACATACTGAACCTTACTGAATCTAGTGTATTACAAGCCATCTAATTCAATGAAAAGTTTAATTAATTGAATGAACTCAAATACCAGTATATCAATAACAGATAAAAAGGGTGGGTCATTTTATTATAGCTATAATAATTTGCCCCCCCCCCCCCCCACATGCATAGGCTGGTTCTCTCAATACCATTTTAGTCATGTGGTTTTTTTCTGTTATTTTTTATTTTTTCTGCTGCTTTTTAGCCATTTCCCTTTAAACATGATTGCCCTCCCTTTCTTATATATATTATAGTCATTATTCTTGCTGTAGATTTTCAGATCTAGCACTATCCCACCCCACCCCTCAGACACTGCCCAAGTGTAAAAATTAGCTGGAAAAACCACCACAATTGTCATAGTTTTACTGCTTAACAGTTACCTCACCATATTTGGTCATTTAAATGTAACTTTTGTGAAGTTAGGGAGGGGGGTCAAAATATTATGGGGGGGGTCAAAATATTATAATAATATATTGACCCGCGGGTCATAATATTATGACCCGCGGGTCACTTTTTAGGTGGGTCAAAATATTATATGACACCGGGATTAGCAGGACAAGGGTTAACACATCTCAAACAAATCCCACAGCAATTCATTAATAAAAGTTCATTAAAACTTTATGTTTGAAATGAAGCACAATCGCATACAAACTTATTTCAAAACTAAATCCATATTTTGAGGAGAAATAAGAAAAATATCTAACAAGTACCCACAATCCATATTTTGGACAGAAATAAGAAATATAAGGTTTACCCATGTAAACCCGTTCTTTCCCTTTGGTGTCTTTTATGGATGGAGTAAGTTAATTGTATCAATTCCTGATCTTTGTTTTACTTCTACTTTACTATACAAGTGGGGTTCAAGGGGCTAAAATTATAAATGCTTGTTTTTGTGATGCATATCCTGCTGAAAAAATAATTCAGCAGTACCCAGTTGTGATTATCAACCAATTAAATTAAGTAATACTATGTATTAGTTAATACATTCACAAACAGTGTAGACCCTGATCAGAAGCCATCTGATCTGGAATTACACTGATTGCAAAGGTAGGGCTTGTCACCATCTCGATAACAAGTCCGTGAAACGAAGAATCCTTTAAAGTAGAAGTAAAACAAAGATCAGGAATTGATACAATTAACTTACTCCTTCCATAAAAGACACCAAAGGGAAAGAAATACAAACATTAAGCGACCAGACCATAATGGAAACCTAAACAAAGGAAGGCCATATGGACAGTTACTTTCCCACAAAATGGCCATATGGCCATCCAAAATTAAAAGACACAAGTGATACACACAGTAAGTAACAAACAACAACATAAATAAATCGCCACAGAAGAGCCGCCTTGGAACGGTCAGTGGAAGATTTCCACTGGGGGGCTTAAATCGATTTTACGTGGCCACAATCCTCGCCCTTACTTCCGTCACGATTTAGACAAATAATTTGTTCAGTCCGCATGAAGGCCTCCTAACTCATCAGTGCAACACCTCCGTGAACACAGAAATCAAAGAACCACAGAGGTGAGACAACGGTGAGGACTCGACAGCAAGAAACCACTGAAATGCTGGAGCAAAAGAAAACCAACAGTTAGACTCCAATGAGCCCGACCAGAGACAGAGCATCAGGCACCAACCAACATTATCTCTTTAATTTTCAATAAGCCTTTTTAAACCCCACTAATATACAGAGAAAAAATTGGGGTTGACAGGGGTCTACATTATCTGCCTTATTTTTGTCGCACCTGCTTGTAGTAGGGTGCGACATAGGTGTCCGCTTTTCTGTCCGTGGGTCCATCCGTCCATCTGTCTGTTAACATTTACGTCAAAGTTTTTATCGAGTCAACTACAAACCTCAGCTACCATCAAACCTTACATGAAACATCTCCATGACCTTGTGACTGTGTAGGCACCTTGACTGGTGACTTTGACCTATATATGCGCTCCAGGCACTTTGACTATTACGTCGAAGTACAACAGTACGTCGAAGTTTGTATTGCAATCAACAATAAGACTACACAACCATCAAACATTTCATGGAACATCACCCTGAGCTCCTGACTAGGCAAGAACCTTGACAGGGGCTTGACCTGGTGACTTTGACCTATATTTTGCGCTCCAGTGACTTTGACCATTACGTCGAAGTTTTTATTGTAATCAACTATAAGACTAAACAACCATCAGACCTTCCATGAAACATCACCCTGAGCTCCTGACTACGCACACACCTTGACCCGGTGACCTTGACCTATATTTTACGCTCCAGTGAGTTTGACACAAATTACGCTGATGTTCCATATCTTCTCAAATAAAACGCCTACAACAATAAAATCTTGAATAGTGCTTCTCCTAGATGAATTGACTCTGCAGGTACCTTGTCATGGTGACCTTGGCCTATATTTTACACTCCACTGACTTTGACTCATTTTACGTCAAAGTTCCAGATCTCCACAAATAAAAGGCCCACAACCATCTAATCTTGCATAGTGCTTTGTTACATGTGGGTTTACGGCGTCCCGCAAACCCCCATGCTGACAAGACAACCGAGCATGATCTCTGACAGGTGTACGGGCAGCTGTGGGGTAAGGCACAAGAAAGATATCAAATGAATGACATGAATTATTTACAGCATCTATATACAACAATACTAACACAAAACATCACATTTAGTTGCTTCTGCAGCCCACTCACGACGTCCGCCCCGAAAGCAAAACAATGTTCTGTGCTTGGAACGGGTGACGTGAATGCCTACAGAAGCAAACAACAAAAACAACAACAAAATAAAAAAAAGAAACAACACAAGACGCGACTGGCCAGTTTATAACTTCGGGTGAACCCACCTCTCGCGCACTAGTGTGAACTAGTTTGTCGACCTTGTTGTTGACCACAGGTTGATATGTATCATTTAGCGATCGCGCACTGGTGTGAACTTGAAGTTCCGGTAACTTCTTCGTTTGATTCGCCTGAATCGCCTGCAGGTTACGACCTGTTTAGAATGGTCTCAAGTTGACCTGTTTATTTATGCTACGACGTCTGTTATTGTTACCACACATTGTTGTGCCTGCAAATTACGGTAATTGGACTAAGATACAGTTCACAAAACAGACATGCTATATCATGATCCCCCCTCCCGGAGAAGTAAGAATATGTTCATGCATATACCGTTATTGCGCATGCGCCGACCAGACACACAGGCTGATTAGTGCATGCGACAAATAACCGTACAGCAGAACTCAACTTGACTGTGCATCAAATTATCAGCACCCAGCGCTTGACACAATAATACTCAAAGTTTATGTTTCCTTACTGAGCACTACAGAAATCAATTAATGCTCACTACTACTGAGCATAATACTCATCAAATTTGTACTCACTACATTATCACAAGTAAGAGGCAATTGAACAGACCACGCCTTTGCACTACCTGGTCAGTTGCCAATTACAGGAAACATAACAAACTCTATTTCATATCCTTCTCCACGACATGGCTCACAAATATAGCTATTCACAAATTCATTACATTAACAACAGATAGAAGCTACAAACAGGAAGATTTTCATCATAAAGGCCAACACTGTTTGCCGTAAATTCTCTCTGTATTTGGCAGGCATCACGTCATAACCATCCTTGTGACGCTGATGACGCAGCTGACGTCATTCACATCACTCAGGCGCTATGACGTGTGGCGACCAAATACTCTCACTTATCATCATCGCATTCTTTTTACATGTACAAACATGCATAAACCGAGTTTTCAGACAAAAATGGCATCATTACAAAATGAACTTGTAAAAATATTTCTACTCAACTTGAACACGCTTGTAAAATCAAATTCATTACGGTTCATCATCACGGATAACCCGACAGGCTCTTGTAAGAGTTTGCCCTGATGATGAAGATATGGTTTAACCCATCTTAATTTTACGTCCCCTCTACACCTAATATCATATAGAGACGGGACCACGGTTTTCTAACCACAGCTAGTCAAAAGTCATGGATCAAACAAGTGACCCGGCGTTTATTAATTGTATTCTACAAAAGGGGTCTAAAAGCCTGAATGAATCTAGAATGAGCAGGTGTCCAAACTTTACGTCTCACCAACATCTAGGGTCAGAATGAGACAGGACCTCGCGTAAAAAGGCTCATTCTACTTCTGGAGAAGCCTGTGATCGATCCTGCGACCTCTAGCTGGCAAAGCTAGTAGCCTAATCACTTCACCACAGAGGCTTCAAAAGTGAATTCAGAATAGGCTTCAGAAAGTTGGGGTATACAGAAGTAAACCCCTCCAAAACCTACTAGAATGTTATACAAAAATAATACTGAACATAGATTTAACATACCTTTCAATATACTTTCACTGTCCCGTCACAATGTTTTGTGAATTCGTTACAACTTGACCTGCTGCTGAATAGTGTTCGTTTTTCAGGGTTTTTATATCTATGAATACTACCGGAAAATCATGCATACTCATATTAGCTCGAAAAAATCGTGGCGAGGTGAAGATACCGTCCACAATTAAAGCCAGATAGCAAAAATCGAGTAGATAATGGATTTGCGTTCAAATAGTATATTTCCCATAGGAAAAAATGATGAAATGACCCTATTAATCAATGGCATGACTCCTGTCAAAACGAACAACCACACAACATGTGACGGGAATGAAAATTATATATGGCACAATTTGGCGGTTGGCGATTTTTAGGCAAATTTTATAGAAATCAGCCTTATAGCGGCCCCCTGTATTGTAAAAACAGATCTCCACAAACGACTCATGCATACATTGTATGATATGTGCATGACTTGTGCATGGAGCAGCATATTTTGCCTACCATATTTCACCTACAATATTTTACTTGCACCGCCCAACCATAAACAGATCTCCATAAACCACTCATGCATACATCGTATGATATGTGCATGACTTGTTCATCGCACCGCCCTACCATATATCTACTAAAATAATTTAGATGTGCATAAGCACCAGAGAGGTTTCCTATTCCATCTCTTAACATGCTTCTCCTAGATGTACTGACTCTGCAGGTACCTTGACCCGGTGACCTTGACCTATATTTTAAGCTCCAGCTACATGTACTTTGACAATTTTTATGTCGAAGTTCCAGATCTCTGCAAATAATAGGCCTATGACCATCAACTCTTGCATAATGCTGCTCCTGGATGTACTGACTCTGCAGGTACCTTGACCTATATTTTTCACTCAAATGACTTTGACAGAATTTGCGTCAATGTTCCAGATCTTCTCAAATAAAAGGTCTGCAACCACCAAATCTTGCATATTGGTTCTCCTAGATATACTGACTATGCAGGTACCTTGACTTGGTGACCTTGACCTATTTTTTTGCCCTCCATTGACTTTAACACATTTTAGGTCGACATTACATATCTTCTTAACTAAAAGGCCTACAACCACCAAACCTTGCATAGTGCTCCTCCTACATTTACTGACTCTGCGGGTACCTTGACCTGGTGACCTTAACCTATAATATTATGCACTCCAGTGACTTTAACACATTTCACGTCAATGTTTGATATGTCCTAAAATAAATGGCCTACAGCCACCAAACCTTGCATTGTTTGTTTGTTTGATTTGAGGTTTAACGTCCCCGTCAACACTGTAAAGGTCATTTTGGAGACGTTGCTTCCAATTTTGTGGGAC
This sequence comes from Lucinisca nassula, assembly GCA_963580285.1. NCBI lineage: Eukaryota > Metazoa > Mollusca > Bivalvia > Lucinida > Lucinidae > Lucinisca > Lucinisca nassula. The sequence goes on from OY757024.1 coordinate 119,871,037, forward strand.
TTTTACCCGACATTGAGATGAAATGACATCTCAAGCCCTGTCGCCCAATGAAACCAATAGGGTTTATTAGCATGGACAGTCCGCCTAGCACTGCGGTTCCTGGACAGGCTTAGATCCTCTAAGCGGTTTACGAGTACTAGTGTGCGGGCCAGATTCAGCTCTGCGTGGAAGCATCATGCAGCCATGTATTTCTTCAAGCACCAAACCTTGCATAGTGCTTCTCCTCAATGTACTGATTTGGCACGTACCTTGACCTGGTGACCATGGCCTATATTTTTTCGTCCAGTGACTTTGACACATTTTACATCAACTATCAACTGCTAAGAAAGAAATTTACTTAATTAATAACAACATTCTGATTGTGGCTCCTATGACTTTTGCCCCCAGCAGGTGCGACAGCGCCTTCTGCTGAATTCTTGTTGTTCAAAAACGTCGATTGTGGGTACTCGTTAGAACAACCTAATTGAAGCAGTTCTGACAAGCACCCACAATCTATGATGAAAGAAAAAATTAAAAAGATATGACAATTTTAAATTTTAATATTTGTAATTTCTGACACCATGTTGGAAGCAGTGTGAGTCGGACCATCCATGCTTATAAACCCTATTGGTTTCACTGGGCGGTAGGGCTTGAGATGACTTTTCATCTCAATGTCGGGTAAAAGTCTTACAAAATTGGAAGCAATGTCTCCAAATGACCTTTGCAGTGTTGACGGGGACGTTAAAACTCAAATAAAAAAATCAAAATGTTGGACGCTGTTATTTCACATGGACATGTTTTCCGAATGTGGGATAGGGGTTAAAATTTGGTAAAAGGCCTTATTCATAGAACATTTGAGCTTTCACTTCTTGTTTATTCCGTTGCAGAGACCTTATCATGGATAATAACATAGACATTGAGAAATGTGGTATTAAATTTGATCCGCCTGCAATTGTGATAACTTACATGGAATGTGAAACACAGAAACGTCGAAGACGAACTATGCCATTGCGAGATTTTACGAAAACATCGAATGTGGAAAAGGCTGCTGAAGAATTACGCACAAATCCAAGACATAAAAGATATACTTCGCATATCACCGTTGCTCAACTTGAAAGACTGATTACTATTATTAAAGACAAGTTAAATGGTTTAAGTCTTACAGAAAGCATAGAGCGCAATAACAGAATGGACGCAATTGATCCTGAAGAAGATCTGAATCGTGTTGATGACGAAACATTAAAACGAAAGAAAGCCATCATGGAAAATACTTTTGAGAAACACCAGGTCAAACCAACAGATCCAGACTTTAAGTATGATGTTGAAGTTGAGTTTGATGCCAATAATGTGATAGAGTCAGGCTGGGACTCAGATGAAGGGTCTGATCAGGAGTTCTAAACCATCTGGAACCAGTTGTTTAAAACAAACAATGTCGTTAGTGAGCATATACAGTCAAACTTCGATGACTCGAACCCCTTCGGGACCATAGAAATTTGTTCGAAACAGCGGTAGTTCGAGCCACTGTTACATACTTCCAGAAAACATAACCGGGTATTTTTGGACTTTTCGGTGTTCTGTAACATAAATGATGCTGTGTGTACTCATTAGAATCGCCTCATTGAGGCGATTCTTATGAGTACACACAGCATACATTTGCAAGATAAAAGTCGAAAATCTCCTTAATTATCCCACACTTTTTCTTATGCAGAAGAATTCCCTAGGGACTCAAAAACGGGTTTGACTCAGCCATGGTAAACGAGCCATCAGTGTTCGAGCCAAAGAAGTTCGACTATAGTTAAAACTGGTGTTTTTATATGAAAACATGCTGATATATTTGCTGAAAATTGTGAGTAGCATTTGCAAAAGCTAGTCACATTTTTTCAGCAGAAATTTTGGTACATGTGCTATTGCACTTGCTAGAATAGTTAATATTCTGATCATTTACAAGCTCGTTAACCCAATGATCCATCTGATCTGGATCTACACTGTTTGCAAAGACAGGGGTGCCGTGTTCAGCAGAATAATGGCTAACCCATTGTCTACTATGCAGGAAACCCCTAAAGTGGTACCTTGGCAAACAGTGTAGGCACAGACAAGACACCACAGAAAGCGGCGTCTGATCAGTGCCTGCACTGTTTGCTTACAGAATTTTCTGTCAAAAATAGAATACAAAAAAATGAATAAAAAAAAAAATAGGCCTGACACCCCTTATATGACAAATGGACTTCTTGAGCATATATCAATGGAAGAGTCCACTAGTATACAATGGGTTAAGGGTTAATTTTCATTGTTCATTTGAGAAATATAATTATGTTGTGGGTACTTGACCTTGACCAGGTGATTCTAACAAGTACCCACAACATACATTGTCATGGAAAAACAAACAAATTTTCAAAAATGGTCCTTATCACACCACAACTTCTTTATACCACTATTAATAGGGTCCAAAGCAGAAACAGTGTAAGTTAAACAAACATGTTATATCCAAACACAAATGTATAGATTATATAGAAAAATGACCATTTATGGTCATTTTTCTATATAATCTATACATTTTTGGGATCCATCTTGAAACTGTGTTATATCCATAAATGTGTTATAATGAACCGTGTTATAATGAGGTTGTGGTGTACTTCTCTTTAGCTAGAACTATGATTATGTGGGCCAAGGAAAAGGGCTCTTAAATCATGTATGCCCAGCAAAGACTCAGCTCAGCATGTGCTTCTGCGGTCTGATCAGGATCCTCACTGTGAGCAATATGGATGGCCAGTAACAAAAATTTTCTTAATTTAGTCAGGGATGGTTGAATCAAGAAAATGTCTATATATAAATTTTGACCCCCTCAACCCCAAAATTTCATTTAGTAAAACTGGGGTTTAGGAGTAAAAATTTATTTTTCTTATTTCTGCTAAAAAAAAAAACAGATTGTGGGTACTCATTAGAACCGCCTCGTCAAGGTCCTTCTAACTAGTACAACAATCTATGATTTGAGAAGAAATATGAAAAATAGCATAATTTTTATCAGAAATGTTTTCATAATTTGGTGGTAAAAATTTTAATATATTTTAATAGGCACATTTTAATAATGGTAATCTGACGTACTTTGTATACAGGCTGATTTGAGATGCTGCTGAGCACATGTTACCATTATGAAAACACGCCTATTCAAATATATGTAAAATTTTAACACCAAAAAAATGAAAATTTTCAGATAAAAAGTTCTGAGATTTTTTTCATATTAGTGCTCAAATCATAGGTTCTGGGAACTCCTTAGAACCGCCTCAGTGAAATGGTTCTAACAAGTACCCATATGTTCAGGGAAACAGACTAAGCATTTTGCTTTAGGTACCCAGACTGCCATAAATCCATATTTTACATCAAGTTAATAGGCATTTTTATTCAAAACTTAGGCACCCAGGCAAAAATTTAGGCACCCCAGAGCTCTCGGAAACGCAGGATTCTGCGTATTTTACGCCAACTTTTGCCGTTGTACGCGTAAAATTCACAACCGGCGATTCTTGTGTACGCATGTTTTTATTGCGACACGCGTCCAAAATACAAGCGGTAAATTCAGAAGCCAATTTAGGCCGCTTATGCAATACCAATAAAAGATCAAATGCGGCGCCGCTTTTTATGTTGAAAGCGCACGTGCCACAAATCAGTAGGCATGACCTATATTGACAGGTATTATTTGCACCTGTCAGTGGGAGAGACGATATTGGAAAGTGGTCGGTTTGAGGCACGTGTTAAAAATGATTGTACCTGTTTAATCTCGCCGTGCTAATCCCCGTGTTTTTACGGATTACAATTAATTAGTTTACTAATTGATGTAAGCTCATATCATCAACGGATTAGCATGAGTCGGTAAAATATCACGTTTAGTTAAACCAGGGTTACGGCAAAGACGATATAATTGACGAATTACCAATGTCATGTATTTTCGCGACTACACGATCGTACTTTTATCGCTCGGTCAAAGTTTGTTTCGACGTTTACTGGTGACAAAATGTATGTAATTCTTCAAAATACAATCATTTTTAACAATTACAGGAAGTCAGACGTGGTTAGGATGCTTCCCCTACGAATTTGTTTACACCAATTAAAAATAATTGAGCTACTGTCACGTACATATACGTCCAAATTTGAAAGCACAAATATAGCTAAATAGAATGCTGCTTTTCTGATCTGGGTTTACATTATATCTGTTGTTATCCTAATACTACCTTATTTTTATGTGGCATTATTTGACTAGAAGTGTGAGAATAAATCTGAGCAACTGCATTGGAGGTGGGGGTAGACACATCAGTGAAATATTTCTAACTAGTACCCACAATCTACACGTTTGGAACGAAGTTTTTAAATGCATTTATCAGAAAAAAAAGAGTTTGGGAGCCATGAAAGTATACAGTTTTTCATATGGACGTGTAGCCTGATAATAAGAAGTTTTTGTCTATGTTCTATGCGCGATCAAGATCAGAACTCCAACTTTTTTATGTGGGAATCCAACTTTTTATCTGTGAATCCAACTTTTTACAAGGAAGGATTCCTGGAATCCTGTTTTCAAAATCCTAGTGAGAGCTCTGCACCCTGGTTGACTGGGCGCGTGTTAGTCTGTATCCCTGTATGTTACTGAGCAGAAATAAGGAAAATACTGTATTCCCTGTAAATCCCAGTTTTACTATATAGAAGTGGGGTTTAAGGGGTTCAGAATTATATAGGCGTGTTGTCGTGATGTGAAGACCTTTTTTGATAATAATAATTTCACGGACTTGCTCACGTGATGCTATGTTTTGGAACAGGAAAAAAAAGAAAATAATGCATACCCCTGTAATAATAATAATAATCGACCTTATTTATAGAGGGTAACACATTTAGTAAACTAGTACTAATCTTCCATGTGGCCCTCTTTTCCTGGGTAGAAATCAGTACTACGCAATGTGGATAAAGTCACTTGCTCCAGCAAACAACACTTGCCGCTCGTGGGGATCGAACCTGGTACCTCTCGATCCCGAGTCCGATACTTTACCACTGCACCACAGCGCTCCACAAAAGTGCTTACCAAAGTGCATATGATTTTATAGTGCTATGCTGTTAGCAAGTTTTATATAATTATAAGTACATGTACATCTTAATGCTGAGAAAAACTGCTTCTGAAAATGTCATCTGCTTGTGTTGTCTGCTAAATTTTTTTGCAAACTTTTAAAAGTATTCTTGCATACAGGCAAACAGTGTGGACCCAAATCAGACTGCTCTTAGAGGAGCAGTCTGATTAGGGTTCACACTGTTTGCATAAATGACTTTTAAAGTAAGTACATGTAGCAGACCTCAAAGCAGACGACACTTGTAGTGATTGGCATGCATTTTATGGGTTAAAACACCATTCTGAATATATCAGGGTTTAAACCTGGATCCCAAAAATGTATAGATTATATAAGAAAAAGGCCACGAATGGCCATTTTTCTGAATGATCTATATATCTGTGCTTGGATATAACACAGTTGTTTTTGCTATGGACCCCAACAATAGTGTTCCCAGCAGGCACACATCGCTAGAGCAATGTCAAATCAACGTCGGTGCATGACATTGCACCGACACAGATGTGACATTGCATTAACGCCATGGCATTGCACCGAGGTTGATGTGCCGTCACAATTACATCATGTGCCTGCTGGGTTATAAAGAGGTGTTATACAATATTGTTGAAGATTTTGTGCAGTTGTAAATAGTAGTAGCTAGATTTATGATGGCAGCTAGATAGACAGAGATGTTTGAGTTATAACCAAGTTCATAGATGATAATAGATCGAAGAACTTATTTTGATAGAATTATAATATAATCTTTATCAAACTGCAGATATTTCACATGCAAAAGGCTGTTATTTAAGATGTTAAATGAGTGCACTTTTGGTAACACTGGTTTGTAATTCTTATCAGTTACCCCCTATATAAGTTGCATTGTAACACACTGACCTGATAAATATATGCTATTTCAGGACAAGTGAGCTTTATCACGTCAAGGTGACATTGCACTTTCATGAATGAAGCATACTACCGGCAACAAATGGCTAAAATATTATTGTCACTGGAAAAAATTACATTAAAAAATATCGAAAGAAAAATAATGGTCAGCTGATAGTTAATATACTGACTTATATTCCCCACTGGAATGTGGGACACACTGAGGACAATCGATAATTGATAGTAAATTGCAAATTGAAAGAGTTTACAAGCACGCCTACGGAACGATAGAATGCGTAACCATTGGTTAAGAACGTGAAGCAATTAGAGCGACATCCGGTTAGGAATTAGATCGCTAAAAAAGGTAAAGAAACTGTGCAGTTTCTGTGTTTCATAAGTTATATAATTTTTACGAGGAAGTTATTTTAAAAACGGGGAATTACATTCAGGAGCCCATTGATATCGGCATCTTAGGAGTAAACACCAAATCCCGTACTTCACACATTTTGACTAAATTTAGTTTCTCCTGCTGAAGGTGAACTCAAGCCTTAGAAAACGAGTGGTTTTTCGAGGTGTTTGTTGCCTTTTATTTATTACTGCGCTTTGCTACAAGTTCAGCGTATTAACATGCACACACAATAAACATATATGGTTATATGTGTTGTGGATATTTTGCTTGTCATTGCAGCACTAGCGAGAAATCACCACGGAAAAGGTCGAAAATGGTTGGTTACGCATTAGATCTATAGAAATGATAACAGAACTTGCAACTATAAAGCGGATCTGTTTTCATCTCCACGGCCCCAAAATCACCCGCACCTTGTTCTACGGAACCATTTTTAGCCAACCTGATAAGCAGTGCGCTATTGATTCGATAATGACATAGTATTTTATGGAAACATTTTCAGTCTCCAGAATCATAGTACCGAATGATTTGCACGGACTTTTACGCTGTGTTTGTTTTATCAATGGTCCGGTAATTGACTGAAATGAAATAAAACAGGTTTTGGAGTTTTAATTTCTGCGAAGAACTCCTCATCTGCCAAAATTTGCTGGTTAAGCATTAGATCGTCTGGTTGAGCATTCGATAACCAGAGGAGAAAATCAAACCAGTTGCTGCCTAAGTAAATGCCAGCAGCTTACTACAATAAAAGGTGGTCTACATATGATTTCTGAATTGTGTTAAAATCACCAGAGAAAGAAAGCTTTGATGAAAAATACTTTTCTGGACAAGACCATTAAATGTCTGGGTATCATGCTTATCTGACCGAATGACGCGCCGATTCATAAATAAGAGGTCATTACTTGCTTTTGTAGAAAACAAAATGGCCAGCTTACGCTTTGTAATGGCGGTTAAATCTATATCCGGATGGGACGGCCATTAATGAACCGTCTCATCCGAGAATCAAAGCTGTTCGCCATCCTGTAAATGAATTTGACTAAATCCCCTATTAACAAGAATTGCCCAAAATAAAAAAAAATGGAGAGAACCCGTTTAAGAAACTCAGGCGTGAAAGGCTAAGGGTAAGATCGTTAACACTGCAGATACGAAAGCCTATTTGGCTTATGTAGGAGAAAATAAAATACCGTAAAGGCGTAGTAACGCGACACAAAAGACGTAGTAACGCAACAAAGGCGTAGAAACGCAAAACAAAAGATGCAGTAACGCCAATCAGAAGGCGAAGCTACGCAAAAAAAGGCGTAGTAACGCAAAAACAAGGCGTAGTAACGCGAAAAAGTGCATACTAATGCAAAAGAAAGACGTAGTAACGCAAAAGAAAGGCGCAGTAATGCGAATCAAAGGCGTTTTTACGCGAATCAAAAGGCGTAGTAATGCGAAAAAAGACATAGTAACGCAAAAGAAAGGCGTATTTGTTTTAGCTCGCCTCTGCAAAGCAAATAGGTAGCCGGAATATCCTACTCCTGGGACTGCGCATGCCCCCAAAATATATGTCTGTATCATGATCGATAACCCAGATCGGAGATCCCGTGAGTTCTATGCTAACTGTCAAAACGATAAGATAAAGATATTGTCTAAAACCAACTTCTTATTAATACAAACAGCGCAAGAATGACACACCATGTATTCTTAATCATGTTAATCAAGACGAACTAGAATCCATTTGTAAAATTTATAAGTTTTGAGTAAACAGGTGGACAGGTGCGTTCATTAAATAAATTGAGAGAAGTAAGTAAGTAAGTAAGTATGTAAGTCAGTCAGTCAGTAAGTAAGTAAGGACTTTATTTAGTGAGGGTAGCAACATTTAGCACATACAAAAATACATGTAGTAGCTAATCTTCCACGAGGCCCTCAGCTAATCTTCCATGATCTAATCTTCCTTCTTAATAAAACATACACGCTATAACATTTTGTTTCATCGGCAGTGTCATTTTTAGATATGAGGAAAAATATAGATATAATAAATTGGTAGAACATACAAGTTATAATATTTTCTTCCATCTGCAGTATCATGTTTAGATATGAGGTACTTTTGAAACCGTTTTGAATATGGAGCAATATTTTCTCACGGAGGTATCTAGGCAGTGATTAGGCAGTTTACATTAAGCCAAAAGTCCAGTTTTTTGTTCACTATCGACCGACTATTGATAATATTGTATTTAGTACTAAAAAGGTTGTAGACATTTGTTTTCTCCACATCATTTTGTTTCTTTGAATAATCATTACGAAAACACGCCTATACAAATACAATGTAACCTTTATCGCCAAAAAAAAAGAAGAAAATTTTAAGATGAAAAATTGTGATATTTTTCTCATTTCTGCACAAAATATAATGTGATTTAAAAAAAACAACAACAAAGGACTGGTGGGTCTATTGCCTCCGAGTGTAGGTAGGAGAAATAGTCTTAAACTGTTTCATTAATCTCTTAAATTCCAGTGTCCAATCAAATAGTGTACATCTTCACCAGACGCCGGATTCTGCAGCGTCTGATCAGGGTCTACACTCTTTGCCAAGCCCATCCTATGTTTCCAAGATAACCATCTTTAGTTTTTCACAAGTCTGACCTCACTGCGACTATTTTCATTCTAATAGTTTTCCCGACAAGTCAGTGATATTCACGTGCACTTAAGCATAGAACAGCTTTTCTTCTGAGCACCTTTGGGTCGATTGACAAACAATTCCCAGTGGAATTCTTTTCACTGACTGTTAAAAGGCGGTTCTTCTTTGGTGGTTTATTTATGTTTTTGTTTGTCACTGATTGTATGTATCGCATTTTGGATAGCCAGCTGGTATTGATTCCTGATCATTGCTTTACTTCTATTTTTTATAAGCACCAAGTTTATAATCATGGGTGTCTTATGCTCAACCTGGCTCTCTAATGCTTGACCATAGAAACACGATATAGATTTAATCGCCATTAAAAAGCGTAAGCTGGTCATTTTGTTTTCTACAAAAGCAAGTAATGACCTCTTATTTATGAATCTGTGCGTCATTCGGTCAGATAAGCATGATACCCAGACATTTAATGGTCTTGTCCAGAAAAGTATTTTTCATCACGGCTTTCTTTCTCTGGTGATTTTAACATAATTTAGAAATCATATGTAGACCACCTTTTATTGTAGTAAGCTGCTGGCATTTACTCAGGCAGCAACTGGTGAGATTTTCTCCTCTGGTTATCGAATGCTTAACCAGACGATCTAATGCTTAACCAGCAAATTTTGGCAGATGAGGAGTTCTTCGCAGAAATTAAAACTCCAAAACCTGTTTAAATTCATTTCAGGCAATTACCGGACAATTGATAAAACAAACACAGCGTAAAAGTCAGTGAAAATCATTCGGTACTATGATTCTGGAGACTGAAAATGTTTCCATAAAATACTATGTCATTATCGAATCAATAGCGCACTGCTTATCAGGTTGGCTAAAAATGGTTCCGTAGAACAAGGTGCGGGTGATTCTGGGGCCGTGGAGATGAAAACAGATCCGCTTTATAGTTGCAAGTTCTGTTATCATTTCTATAGATCTAATGCGTAACCAACCATTTTCGACCTTTTCCGTGGTGATTTCTCGCTGGTGCTGCATTGACAAGCAAAATATCCACAACACATATAACCATATATGTTTATTGTGTGTGCATGTTAATACGCTGAACTTGTAGCAAAGCGCAGTAATAAATAAAAGGCAACAAACACCTCGAAAAACCACTCGTTTTCTAAGGCTTGAGTTCACCTTCAGCAGGAGAAACTAAATTTAGCCAAAATGTGTGAAGTACGGGATTTGGTATTTACTCCAAAGATGCCGATATCAATGGGCTCCTGAATGTAATTCCCCGTTTTTTAAATAACTTCCTCGTAAAAATTATATAACTTATGAAACACAGAAACTGCACAGTTTCTTTACCTTTTTTAGCGATCTAATTCCTAACCGGATGTCGCTCTAATTGCTTCACGTTCTTAACCAATGGTTACGCATTCTATCGTTCCGTAGGCGTGACAAGGGGATAAACTGATAAATAGAATACCAGTTTCCTGTCTTTTGATATCAAGTTTATCAGGCTCTGCTTCAAGAACGCATGTAGAATTGCTTGGCAAGCCTCGCGAATCTTCAAACATTCTCGAAGCCTTGCCTGATAAACTTGATTATGATAACAAAAGACACCAACCTGGTATTCTCTATATGACAGGGTGTCCACGGTCAGGGAAAAAGTCAGGGAAAAAAATATTTTTTCAAGGTCAGGGAATTGTCAGGGAATTTTGAAATTGGTCAGGGAATTTTGAAATTTTAGCAAAAGTCAGGGAATTTTGAAAAAATATGTCCATGAATGATAAAAAATATTCCAAAACCATAGATCTTTACTATGTTGCAACGTAAAATGACCACCTACCTGAATCCCACCATTTGTACCAGTCATGCCCCTGAGATCAGAATTGGCCATGCCCTGGTGCTCATAAGCTCGCACAGACTTACAATGTAAAAACTTTAAGGCCCAAAGCTTAGATATTTAGTATGTAGCAAAGCCAAGTGGTCCCTAACATATGTCCTGCCAATCATGCCCCTGGGGTCCAAATAGGCCAGGCCCCGGGGCTCCTAAGCTCCCAATTATATCTTTAAAGCCAGTTGTCCAAACATGATTAAAATTCATGTGAAGCTTTATCAGGTAGGGTGAAAACAAGCAAAATGTTTTGGGGCAGATCAGTTGGAAACTCTTGTTGCCATGGCCATATCTCCCATAGACTTACAATGGGAAAAAACAATAAAAAAATTTTTTACTCTGAAACCTTAAGGCCCAGAGCTTAGCTATTTAGTATGTAGCAATATCAAGTTGTTCCCCTACATAAATCCTGTCAATCATACCCCTGTGGTCCAAATTGGCCACAACCAGGGGCTCCTTAGCTCCCATAGACTTATTATGGAAAAAAGCTTCAAACATCTTCTCCAAAACCATAAAGCCCATAGCTAAGATATTTAGTATGTAGCTGCATAAAATGATCACCTACGTATATCCTGCCAATCATGCTACGGGGGACAGAATTAGCCTCACCCCAGTGCTCAGAAGCTCCAATAGACTTACAATGGAAAAAATCATCTTCTATGAATCCACAAGGCCCAGAGCTTAGATATTTAGAATGTAGCAAGGCCAGGTGGTCCCTTACATTGATCCTGCCAATCATGCCCCTGGAGGTCCAAATTGACCACGCCCCGGGGCTCTTTAGCTCTCATAGATTTATAAAGGAAAAAACTTAAAAAATTTCTTCTCTGATACCATAAAGCCCATAGCTTAGATATTTACATTGTAGCCACGTGAATTGGTCAGCTACATAAATCCTGCAAACCATGCCTCTGGGGTCAAAAGTGGCCTGGTCCCGGGGCTCATTAGCTCCCATAAATTAAAAATGGAAAACACTTTGAGATCATAAGACCCAGATCTTAGATATTTAGTATGTAGCAATGTCAAGTGCTCACCAACATAAATCCTGCCAATCATGCCCCTGGGGTCCAAAATAGCCATGCTCCAGGGCTCATTAGCTCCCATGGACATGTAATGGAAAAAAACTTCAAAATTCTTCTCTGAAACCATAAGGCTCTTGGCTTGGATATTTCATATGTAACAATGCTAAGTGTTCATCTATATAAATCCTACCAATCATGTCCCTGGGCGCCAAGTTGGCTACTCCCCAGGGCTCATTAGCTCCCTCTTGACTTATCATAATAATAATAATAATAAAAAAAAAATACTTTAAAAATCTTCTTCTCTGAAACCATAAGGCCCAGAGCTTAGATATTCAGTATGTAATCCTACCAACCATGCCCCTACGGTCTATATTGACTATACCATGGGCCCCATTAGCTCCTATAGAGGCCTCTGTGGTGTAATGGTTATGCAATCCGCCTGATAAACAAAGGATCGCAGGATAGATCCAGGGCTTCTCCAGACTTCCAGATGAGTCTTTAATCTGAGGGCCTGTCTCGGTATCACCTTAGCTGTTGGTGGAATGTAAAACTAAAACACACTCACTCATTAGCTCCTGTAGACTTATAATATGAAAAATAGAGAAATCTTCTTCTGAATCTATCAGGCCCTGAGATTAGATATTTAGTATTGTTGCAACATCAATTGGCCACCAGCATAAATCCTGCCAACCCTATGGCATCCAAATTGGCTACTACACTTGGCTCATTATCTCCCACTGATTTATAATTGGAAGAAACTTCAAAAATCTTCTGCTGAGACAAACAGCTTTCTAAAATGTTCCTCAGGTGAGTGGTTAGGCTCATTGAGCCTCTTGTTTCAAGGATTTCATCCAAAAATACAAATGACTTATGTAACTACATGTGCATGTATGTGTTTAGAAAAAAGAAAAATAGAAAATAAATTCAAAGGAAAATACAAAAAAAAAACAAAAACAAACAAACAAAGCAAACAAAAACATATTTAAAGAGTAAGACAGTTACACTGGTATTGTAAAAGGAGAAAAGGGTTGGCTGCAGGGGAGCAGGAGGCCAACAGAATCTGATGTTAGAACTTAATGTGCAAAATGTCAAAAACGTTGGTCAGGGAAATTTGATTTTAGTCAGGGAAAAGTCAGGGAATTTTGCTTTACTCAAATTGTGGACACCCTGTATGACATGCAAGAATATCAACTTTGGTGTGACTGGCAGACCAGAGTGTTATAACTAGATGTTCAGGATGATATACACCCAGAATACAAGAACTGCTGATACTCATTGTGATTGATGATTCATAATCTTATGAATGAATGGACAGATAGGCAGATGGAAACTTTATGTTAACAGTGAAGGCTCTGATCAGAGATCAGTTGGTAAAACTAATGATGTTGTTAGGTAACCCATGGTATGCTAGTGGACTCTTCCATTGCTAAATGTTGGACAAGTCCATTTATAAATTGGTTTTATTCTATTTTTGATGGAAAATTCTGTTAGCAAATAGTGCAGGCCCTGATCCGAAGCCACATTCTGCGGCATCTGATCTGTGCCTACACTGTTTGCCAAGGTACCCCTTTAGGAGGTTCCCTGCATGCAATGGGTTAAACTATTGGTGAAACTTTGATCATTTAACTTGGCAAATATACTAATATTTTTGCAGACAAGATGTGAGCAGCTTTTGCAAATGCTCACATCTTTTTTCAGCAAAAAAAAAACAAAACAAAAAAAGAACAGAATATAAAATATTCTACTTACTGGTACTAAAACACTTAACCATCACCAAAACATGCCTATATAATTCTGACCCCCTTGAACCCCACTGTTATATAGTAAAACTGTGGTTTTGCGGTGGTACCGGTAAACCTTATTTTTCTTATTTCTCCTGTAAAAATAAATTGTTGGTACGGTACTCTTTAGAACCACCTCATTGAGGTGGTTCTAACGAGTACCCACAAACTTTATTTTAGAGCAGAAATAAGAAAAATAATGTTTACCCCTGTAAAACCGAGTTTTACTGCATGTATGTAGAATATGGGTTCACCCCCACCCATAGGGGCTTGAAGAAATATATTAGCTGCATGATGCTTCCACGCAGAGCTGAATCCGGCCCGAACACTAGTACTGGTAAACCGCTTAGAGGTTCTAAGCCTGTCCAGGGACGGCGGTGCGAGGTGGACCGTCCATGCTAATAAACCTTATTGGTTTCATTGGGCGGCAGGGCTTGAGATGTCATTTCATCTCAATGTCTGGTAAAAATCCCCAAAAAATTGGAAGCAACGCCTCCAAAATGACCTTTACAGTGTTGACAGGGACGTTAAACCCCAAATGAAACAAACAAATCAAGGGGGTCAGATTTATATAGGCATGTTTTCATGATATTTTTGCATACGAGTCTTTACATTAATGAAATAAAGCACGCACAACAAGAGTATAACAGGGAGCATTGATTTATGTAGACTTACACAGTGATATGGAAAGCATTAACCCTTGCCCTGCTGAATATTTAAATATGCCACACCCACTACTGATTAGCAACCAGTCAGATTACATGATGTAAATTATTGCAACAAATTCATAAATTGAATGGCAAACAATGAAGATCCTGATCAGATGGCTTCTTCAGAAGCCATCTGATCTGGATCTACATTGTTTGCCAGATAAGACACATCTGGGCTCAGCAGGATAAGGGTCAAGGTAGATAACTAGATGTGTACAGATATAACTGCTGATACAAATGATGAATGAGCAAATTCAGGGATTTAAAACAGGCCAGTTATGAAAACTTGTGATAAATATACTCGAGTAAACCCCACTTTTCACTGTACAATGTTTGAGTTGAGGTTTAACGTCCTCATCAACACTGTAAAGGTCATTTTGGAGACGTTGCTTCCAATTTTGTCGGACTTTTACCCGACATTGAGATGAAATGACACCTCAAGCCCTGCTGCCCAATGAAACCAATAGGGTTTATAAGCATGGATGGGCCGACTCGCACCACTTTGCCTGGGCAGTCTTAGATCCTCTAAGCTGATTACCAGTACTCGTGTGCAGGTCGGTTTCAGCTCTGCGTGGAAGCATCATGCAGCCCATATATTTCTTCAAGCCCGGATGGGCGGGGGCGACACTGTACAATGTAGGGTTCCCTGCGATGTGTATCACATTATAATGACAATCACATTCTGGCTTTAAGGTGACTGGTTACACATTAACTCATTGTATGCAAGTGGACTCTTCCACTGCTATATGTTGGACAAGTCCATTTGAGATGTAAGGGGTGTCAGGCCTATTTTTTTTCGTTTTTATTCTATTTCTGATAGAAAATTCTGTCAGCAAATAGTGCAGGCCCTGATCAGACGCAGCCTTCTGCGGTGTCTGATCTGGGCCTGCACTGTTTGTCAAGGTGCCCCTTTAGGGTTTTCCCACATGCAATGGGCTAAAGGAACCCTAAAGTTTGTATAGGAAATATTTGCCTCCCTTCTCAAGAGAGACAGAATTCATATGTAAGACAAATTGAATCAAACATCCATATCCAATGCAGAGAAATTCAAACCTTAGGGTTGGCAGTTTGTTTGTTTTTGAGTTTAAGGGCCCAGTGAACACTATTTAGGTCACTTTTGAGCCGGTCGATGTACCTATCCACACTTTTCCTGGGCAAGCTTATACGTAAGCGGTTAACCAGTACAGAGCACATTCTTTCGCCAGAAACTGACAACTGCCCTTCTTGAGTCAGCGGAATGAACGTAAAAATGATTTCATGATCAGTCTCCACAAAAGAATGTTGCCGACCCCGGCAGGTATCCATCCTGTGTCCTCCTGATCACCAGTCACACGCGCATCCGACTGAGCTACCAAGGCCAGAAAGGGTTGACGGATAACCGCTGAAATAAAGTTTTACTGAGTTTCCTACTTTGTTCATTAAGGATTTGAATTGCCTACCATTATTATCCTAAGTTTAGAGATAGAAAGACCCAAGCAAACACTGCAGACCCATATCAGACTGATCCTATAGGAGCAGTCTGATCAGGGCCTACACTGTTAGGTAGAGATACATAAATTATGTCAGTTATGAAGGTAGTACCCTGCATTGCCAAAAATAGAATACTGTCTCGTAGGTAAGAGAAATTATTTCCTGTACCAGCAGATCTCCTTTAACACTTTTCCTGCTGAATAAATTAATTTAGTTACACCCATTTCTTGACTACCAACAAATCAAATTGCTTGATATATTATAATGATTCAGTTCAACGACTGCAAGACAAAAAGTGTAGATCCTGATCCGATGGCTTCTTTAGAAGTCATCTGATCTGGATCTACACTTTTTGCAATTCTAGTGGTTGTCAAGTTCAGCAGGATAAGGGTTCAGAAGGAATTCATTCGACAGGGAAGTAAATACTTTGTTGCTTGAGTGGTCTTCCTTCCCATTGCTCCAGGAGCCGGCCTCGATAGCTCAGTCGGATCCGCGCCTGATTGGTGATCAGGAGGACACAGGTTCAATACCTGCAGGGGTCGGCAACATTTTTTGGTAGAGATTGATCATGAAATCTTTTCTAAGGCTATTCTCTCCCTTCTGCTGATTTAAGAATGGCAGTTGTCAGTTTCTGGCGAAAGAATAATCACTGTACTGGATAACTGCTTACGTATATGTCGGCCCAGGAAAAGTGTGGCTAAGTAAACTGACCGACTCAATTTGATCTAAACAGTTTTGACTGGGCCGTTAAACTCTGAAACAGGTAAGGAGTAACGAGGATAATTAAGGGATAAATTTCCTTATTTCTTATTAGAAACATACGTTGTGGGTACTTCTTAGAATCGCCTCGATGAGGCAATTCTAAGAAGTACTCAAAACGTATGATTTTAACCCTTATTTTGCTGTTCACGACAACCTCTATCTTTGGAAACAGTGTAGATCCAGATCAGATGGCTTCTAAAGAAGCCATCTGATCAGGATCTACACTGTTTGACATTCAATTTATGAAGTTGTAGGAATAAATTGTATCAAGTAATTTGATTGGTTGATAGACAGAAATGGGTATAGCTTAAATGAATATTCAGCAAGAGAAGGGTTAACAAATAATAAAGAAAATTTTTCCCACTACTTCTCATTAGGAACAATGCATGCATGAGAGATATAGAGGAGCTTACATGAGTGGTCATTTCAAAGGAAGTTTATGAAACGAGACTTTGGGGAGTTTCATAAAATTTCATATGAAATGACCACTCGTTTAAGATTCTGTTTATCATATGACCACTTTAAATTTGATTTCTTCGCCTTTTAATTTGATAAATTTTCCACATAAAATGCATTGTTGACATGGACGTTGTCATGACGTTACTTAATCCTGCCAAAATGTTTTTACATGTGTGGTCATACAATTTTTATTACATGACGTTATCCACCGCTTATCAACGACGTCATATGTTAAATAGAGGATCTTACACACGTGGTCATTTCAAATGAAGTTTATGAATCGAGACTTTGGCGAGTTTCATAAAATTTCATATGAAATGACCATGAGTGTAAAATTCTGTTTTTCATGCAACATTTATTGTCTCTAAGAAGTTAAAAAAATCAGAACATAGAAATGTCAAGGAGGGTGTCGTGACGTTACACGCCAGTTCAGTAGAGAAGAGAATAAATTGATGTGGATTTCTATTTTTGTCTTTGAATCCTTCCTCACAGTGCTGATTTATGTGTTCATGTTTTGTATGTCCTTACATTAATTTAAACAGGTACGTTAACACACTCAGGGGCATTTTGGACTTCTTAAAATGTGCAGATTTAACACTTTTTGTACCAAATGGAATCTTCCTCCTTATATATAGCAGGAGTCCATTTCGAAATTTATGGGTGTCAGTTTGTGTTTTCATCAAAATTTATTTGGAAAATGGCTGAACTTTTAGCAAACAGTGGAGGCCCTGATCAGACGCCGCATTCTGCGGCGTCTGATCAGGGCCTCCACTGTTTGCCAGGGTTCCCGTTTTGGGGTTTCTGGTACTAAATGGATTCATGCAATAATTATTCTCAATGACAAAGTTTATGCCAAGTTCAGATTCTGGGTATTTCACATTGTGTCTCAAAAATGCAGTTTTTCACAGACCTAGATGTGTCATTAAATTTTGTCAAATGATAATTTGTGACTACTTCATATTTGGCTTGGTCTCAAATTTAGTCTAATTGTACATGTCTATTTCATGTCAACGGTGATCATTCTGGAAGACCAGAGGGTATTTGCCAGCTTGCCTGAGCCCTAGCCATTCACCTGATATACATATAGCTACAGATAACGAAAAAAAGGGGGATTTCAAAAGGGTTAATTTTTTCTTCTCAGAAACAAAAGATGCATGTACTTGTTTTATCTGGGCCCTTCTCGATTGGGGCTTGGAGAAATAGATTTGGGTGCGTGGATCTTCCACGCAGAGCTGAACTGACCACACATGAGTACTAGTAAGCCTGCTCAGGCAAAGGGGTGCGAGTCCGACCGTCCATGCATATAAACCCTATTGGTTTCATTGGATG
This sequence comes from Lucinisca nassula, assembly GCA_963580285.1. Taxonomy (NCBI): domain Eukaryota; kingdom Metazoa; phylum Mollusca; class Bivalvia; order Lucinida; family Lucinidae; genus Lucinisca; species Lucinisca nassula. Next base: position 119,889,396 of record OY757024.1, read on the forward strand.
GCAGTGCTTGAGATGTCATTTCATCTCAATGTTGGGTAAAAGTCCCACAGCGTCTCTAAAATGACCAATATAGTGTTCACTGTTGAGGAGGACGTTAAACCCTAAATCAGACAAATAAAACTTGTTATATCTGGTGCCAACAATATTCACATGTATGTTTTAACAGTGTAGATCCAGATCAGATGGCTTCTGAAGAACCCTTATCCTGCTGTTCCTGACAGCCCCTTGCTTTGCAAACAGTGTAGATCCAGATCAGATGGCTTCTAAAGAAGCCATCTGATCAGGATCTACACAGTTTGTCATGCAGTTTATTAATTGAACAAATACATTTCAAGTAATTTGATTGGTTGATAAACATCAATAAGAGTGGCTTAATTAATTTATGCAGCAGGATAAGGGTAAATGAAGAAGTAAGAAAATATTTTTTATTGTTTATCCTTAACCCTTATCTTGCTGAATATTCATTTAAGCCACACCCATTTCTGTCTATCAGCCAATCAAATTACTTGATGTAATTTATTGCTACAAATTCATAAACTGAATGCCAAACTGTGTAGATCCTGATCAGATGGCTTCTTCAGAAGCCATCTGATCTGGATCTACACTGTTTGCAAAGATAGGGGTTGTTGTGAACAGCAAGAAAAGGGTTAATGAAGAAGTAACAGAAATCCTTAATGCTGCTGAGTGTTAGAGATTGACTATTTATCACATTGTGTTCTTTTTGAAATATACATTAAAAGTTTGATTTGTAAAGTGTGTTTGTTTGTTATTATTGGACCCATCTATCTATGTTAGTTGGGGAAGACCCCATAAAGGAACATTGGCAAACAGTGCAAGCCCAGATCAGAGGCTGCAAAATGTGGCGCCTGATCAGGTCCTTCACTTTTTGCAAAAGTTTCAGTAATTTTCAAAATAGATTGCTTAATGCTAACAAAGAGGCCCACGGGCCACTATGCTAACCAGAGGACATGTGGTTTTAAACCATGTACAGGCATGGCGCCGATCTTGGTCATGTGACTGTAATCCCACGAATAACTTTTCATTGCCTCATCCCATAGAGACTCTTCATGTAATTTGGTTTCAATCAGCACAGCAGTTTTAGTGGAGAAGATAAAAAAATACAGAATCTAAGCCATCCAGTACAAAGCTCGATGAATGACCTTGACTGTCAGTAAATGACCTTGACCTTTGGAATTGATAAACTTCCATTAAGCTGATTGCTATTTCTGATGCCATAGGCTACCATGTAATCAGAAATATCCACTGTTTTGCATTTTTTCCGCACAAATGTCTAAGTGACCAAATTTGACCGTGACATAAAAAAGTCAAGGTCAACCAAAGGTCATTAGAACAAACTTGGGCTTGAGTCCCTGGTGCTGCATACCAAATTTCAAGATCAGCGGCCATCTCGTTCCTGAGAAGAAAATTTTTAAAGGTTTTTACCATATATGGACATGGTGGCCATATTGGTCATGTGACCGAGTCCTTACTAACAATCTTTTGTTTCCCCTTGCCATAGAGGCTTCAACTGGCCAAGTAATTTCAGAGAAAATGTCGTTTGAAAATGTTGACCACGTAGATGACGTATGGCGCATTACTACCTTTACTATAAGTTCCCCTGGAGCCTTCGGCTCTGATGAGCCAAAAATTACTCGGCTTGATACCCAAAATTTCGAGATGCCACTGGTACCGCTTTTCTGTACAGGCCATCTTGTGCAAAGATACAACATCAGGTAGTAAGTTGTACTTGTTCAAAGGACGGGTTACAGTTTTCTATTGCAAAGTGCCTACTGAAAGAGCTAATTCTTGAAGTCAACAAATACTGATTAAAACACACTCATAAGGTGACCGAATATCTCTGGTTTGTTGAACAATGTTTTACATTTTCATCCGCATGCATTTTCGTAACACGATTTCCAGTTGAATACATGCACTACTGGTCATGTGTAACATTTGGCCTATTGTAAAACTGAAGACCCCTGTGGAGTTAACGAAAATTGCATGGTCGTCCACATTGTTAACTGGAGAAAACTACACACCACTTTATTTTAGAAACAATAATGCTTTAAAAAATCCTGATGTTTTAGCAGTTAACGATGTGGAGGATGTTGAAAAATAAACTTTTATCGATAAAATAAGATGAGAAAATCAATGTAATCAAAGTACTGTGCATACTGCCACAGGAAAAAGTATTTATTCTACATATACAGAAAGACAGTGGCTGGCCATCTGTATGAGCACGACCATGATTCCTTGCTGGGCAAACGGGAATGCTTTTCATTGATAAATTAAAGAACTATCATGTTACTGCTGTCACATGCTGTGCATGTTACTTGTATGACATACATTCATGTTTACCTTCAATTACCAGACACCGTCTGATATTGTTTACAGAGTATGGTACATTTCATCTTCTCTGCAGACGTACCCTGAATGCTGGTATAAACAGAAATGTTTTCAGAGGAAAACAATGTCCCCTCACCATAGATATAAAACACCCACTTGACTTTAATAACTAGATTAAAGTCAACAAAATGTAAGCTGCAAACAAGCCATTTTCGGCCCAAAACTGACAGTTTTGTGGGAGCCTATGACCTTAAAAAACAAACAGTCATTAAGAAGCTGAGATCACCGGACAAATTTGGTAGACTGTAATTAAATATTGTACCGATTTTGACCAACATTCATAAATTCTTAAATGATATAGTTACAGATAAGCCATTATTGGCCCCAAAAGAATAGTTTCGGGAGACCTTGGACTTAGAGTGCTGACAATAAGTACTATCTCTCATCTACTAACCTCTAAAATATGTTCTAGAACCGGTTATTCTTTGGAAGCAAGGAATACACCACAGAACTGGAAAACATGGCGTGAACATGTTTTCTGGGCCCGACTAGCTGGTTTCGGCCAATTGGGCTTCATCAGTGACCCTTAAATATTTATTTCCAAAATTCAACAATGGAATTTGTTTTGTTTGTTTGATTTGAGGTTTAACGTCCCCGTCAACACTGTAAAGGTCATTTTGGAGATGTTGGTTCCAATTTTGTCGGACTTTTACCCGACTCTGAGATGAAATGACATCTCAAGCCCTGTCGCCTAATGAAACCAATAGAGTTAATAAGCATGGACGGTCCGACTCGCACCGCTTTGCCTGGTTAGGTTTAGAACCTCTAAGTGGTTTACCGGTACTCGTGTGCGGGTCGGATGGAGCTCTGCCTGGAAGCATCATGCAGCTCATATATTTCTTCAAGCCTCAATGGGCGGGGGCCGTCAACAATGGAAACAATGATCCCGGAAGGACAAGAAAATATAAACTTTACTATGATGTAGGGCAGGGAGACTTTTTTACGGCCGCCACACATTTCCAGACACCAGCTGCAGTGACGTTAAATAAGTTGTAGAAAGGGAAAACCTAAGCCATTTTTGGCCAAAAATTGACTGTTTTTTGGGGGGCCTGTGTCCTTGAAAAAAGGTCATGGTCACCAAAATCTAATCAAATCTGCGGTATGTTGTAATGATATATTGTACCGAGTTTGAATGCAATTAATCAATTTGTTTATGAGAAATTGTGCAGACAAGCCTTTTTTTGTCCCAAAATCGTCCGTTTTGGGGAGCCTGTGACCTCGAAAAAATGTCAAGGTCGACAAAATATAATCAAATCAGCGTCATGTGGTAATGATATATTGTACTTAGTTCAATTTGTTCATGAGAAAGAGTGCAGAAAAGCCATTTTGGCCCAAAATTGACTGTCCTTGGGGTGCTGTGACCTTGAAAAAAGGTCAAGCTCACAAAATCTAATCAAATCTGTGGTTTGTTGTAATGATATATTGTACCAAATTGGCGAAAATCAATCAATTTTTTAATGAGATAGTGTGCAGACAAGCCATTTTTGGCTAAAATGTGATTGATTTTTGGGGCCTGGGGCCTTGAAAAAATGTCAAGGTCACCAAAATCTAATCAGATTTGTGGTATGTTGTAATGATATTTTGTTCCACGGTTGACTAAAAGTAATCAATTTGTTAATGAGACAGAGTGCAGAAAAGCCCTTTTGGGCCCAAAATTGACTATCTTTGGGGTGCTGTGATCTTGAAAAAAGGTCAAGTTCACCAAAATCTAATCAAATCTGCGGTATTTTGTAATGATATATTGTACTGTCCTAGTCTTTCTGCCAATATTTTAAATATATATTTAAGAATCGAAAATACATTACGTATTATTAAGCACTTATAACATATTATACATATTAGCACGCTTTAATGCGGTTAATTGTTTAAAAAAAATGTCATATTACTTTGGCAAATCACCAAAACTGACAATTACCCACTTGTAGAAAAACGGAAGTCACGTGATTGCACGTGTCATGGTTAATTGAATATTGTTGTCAAATGAACGTGCATATATTGAACTATGCTGCATATGAGTTTCATCGAGATCCATCGTAGGCACAAATATGGCTAACTTGTAACTTGTCCTTTTAGAACTAGTATGGTAAAGATTTAAGGTGACCAAATATTTAGGGACAAAACAGTAGTATGGGAAATTCTGTTCAGCTCAAAATGGGCTAAGATGCCTATAAAAGTCAATTTCCATTTAATAAAAAAACTAGTTTCAACAGTATTTGATTCATATTTGGGTTTGTGCTGTACATGTACAAACTTTTGTAGTGCTGCCAAAGCTTGTTAACCCCCAACCTCAGGGCTGCAAAAAGGTAATTGAACTGAAAATCTGCTGGTTGAATGTTATATGAGCCAGCGCATGACAAAACCTACAATGAGACATGTACTCCCAATGAAGACTCAGATCAGCCTGTGCATCCGTGCAGTCTGATCAGTCTTCGTTGTGCGCTCTAAGGATAGCTAAGGACCCAATGCTCCTTCATGCAGCAAGAGAAGTCTCTGGTTAGACTATATGGCTGTGCAGGCTGATCTGAGTCTTTGATGGGCGCACCTGTCTTATTGTGGGTTTTGTCCTGCGCTGGCTCATATATGTACACCTCAGCCTCTTTTTACCACTATTGTTGGGGTCCAAAGTAGAGACTGTCTGTTACCTACATTTCATGGTTGAATGGTTCAGTGATTTTGCCTTGTATCTAGAATACTGTTTGATGGATGAATTTCATACCCGGATTAAAAGTTCCATATGATCCGATGATTGATCTTAACCCTTATCTTGCTGAATATTCATTTAAGCCACACCCCATTTCTGTCTATCAACCAATCAAATTACTTGATGTAATTTATTGCTACAAATTCATAAACTAAATGCCAAACAGTGTAGATCCTGATCAGATGCCTTCTTCAGAAGCCATCTGATCTGGATCTACACTGTTTGCAAAGATAGGGTTTGTTGTGAACGGAAAGATAAGGGTAAAAATATATCTTGGTAAGTATGACCAATATTTCATGGTTAGTTGATTTTGCCTTTGAATACTATTTGATTGAGAAAATTCTTACCTTGATATTATGTTCCAGGTAACCAGATGATTGACAAAAATATATCTAGTTTATGTGACCTACATTACATGGTTCAATGTTTTTGCCTTATAACTCAAAGACTACTTGCGAGAGAAATGTCATACCTAGAATATAAGTTCCATGCGACCCGATGATTGACCTCAGAATATATCTAGGTCAGTGGGAACTATATTTTATGGTTCAGATTTTAACATATATCTTGTTAAGTTTCATGAAGTTTGAAGCAAAGCTGTTGCCTCTAGAGGGTGAACAAGATTTTAAAGTAGTCTAACATACCGGTAATGACCTAGTGTTTGACCCAACATGATCCTAGTTGAGTAGTTAACTTGCATTTGAATGGGAAAACAGGTCAGGAAATACATCTCGAGTTGACCAATGTTTATGGGTCTACTGCACCAAAGGAGACGAACCCATCAGATGCCAGCGATGAAGAAATGTGTAACAAAGTATGGATCTGGTGTACACTGACAGGCGAATTAAGGTGCAAGAAATAGCAAATGCAGTACACATTTCACATGGTAGCATTTCAACAATTTTACATGATCACTTGAGTTTGCGAAAGTTGGGTCCCAAAATCCTTTACCGACGAGCAAATGGCAACCAGAGCATCAGTATGCAGTGTATTGTTGAATCGGTTTAGGTCAAAGGAAGATGATTTTCTTTCAAGTCTGGTGACTGTAGGTGAGACCTGGGCCCATTATTATAAGCCAGAGCCAGTAGGGGGGTGGGGTGGTCTCGGAGGCCAAAGAAGTTCAAAACACAACCCTCTGCTGGCAAGATGATGGCAACTGTATTTTGGGATGCACAAGGCATTATTATGTTGGTCTTTCTAGCAAAGAAAAGTACAATAACAGGTGTGTATTATGCAAATTTGCTCTACCAACTCAGAACTGCAATCCTAGAAAAACATCGAGGTAAACTCTACAAAAGGATTTCTGCTCCAACAGGACAATGCAAATGTACAAACTTACAAAACTGCAATGGATGTTGTTGAGTGGAATGGGTACCAGCTAATACCACACCCCGCCTTTCTCTGGACCTAGCTCCTAGTGACTATTTCCTTGGAGGTCATTTCCGGTCCAACAAAGAAGTTGTGGTGGCATTTGAGGAGTGGGTCAGAGACCAGGACGCTGGGTTCTACAGTTCAAGGCTGATGGCACTAGAACAGCACTGGTCCAAGTGTATCATTCTAGACGGCAATTACATCGAAAAAGAATAGATCTCACCCAGAAATAAGTTAGGCTGTTTTTTTATTTTTTTTTTTGACCCACCCTCGTATATACAATATTTTCACATTGTGAAAAATAATACAACCATATATACTCACCGGAAATAGAAACTATACATTCATTTTTAAATTGTCACCGGCAAACCATTTTAATGAAATTTGAATTCCAATTAAATAAAGTATCATCAGTGGCATGTCTGCTTTATCGAATAAAATGTTTAATGATAGCTACGATTTAATGGGTAAAGCCACAGGTTCAAAGCAAGGGTCCAAATTTTGCTGTTCAAGTTTCCATTGAGTCAAACATTTTGTGCCGCGAATGTGATTCCCATTTTTACCAGTTAGTACTCATCATCTAACGTTAGGAATATTGTTTACAAAATGAAAATTTACACAATGGTTGAAAAGTTATCGATCTTTAAATATTGGACCAAACCACTGGAAGTGAGCGAAAAGTATGGCATTTCTGAGTGCGGTTTTTGTTTTAATCAGTATTTAAGACACATGTGAAGATGCTAAAACGATTGAAGGCACGTTAGGGTCGATTTTTGGTTTGCAACATTATTTTGAATATTTCGCTGAAAAAAGCAGTTCTTGAGATTTCAATAAAATGTTTGTTTCTCGATAATTTTTTTTAGATTTTATGTATTTTTTTATTCCTTGCTTTGCTTTTAACTTATTACCTATACGGAAAAATGTTGAAATCAAAATTCGATTACAAACAGATTTTGTGAAAAATGCACTTTTTTAAATTTTCCCCAAAAACTTTTATTTTGAACACCAGATTTTCTTTAAATTGTTACAGGATTCATGTCTATAGTTAGTCAAATCCTTCATCAGTAAATTTTAACTGAATTATTCACTTGTTTTGTCAGGCGAGACAATTTAAAAGTGTATAGTTTCTATTTCCGGTCAGTATATTTTCGCAGCAGCCGCCGAAACTACATTTATTTGTGTTTGTTTCTTGTGTGTTGAAAACAGAATTTTCACCCGTGCGAAAATCCGTGCTTGGCACTTGTGAAAATTCTGATGTTTTCAATACAGCAAGTGAAATACTTTTGGTATACCCTCAAAAAAGTAAGTTTCCTCTGTTAGTTTCTGGTTCAAAAATATGTTGTAGTTAACGTACAGTAAAATTCCTATATTAAGACCACCTTTGGGACTGTTCAAAAGTGGTCTTTAAGACCACTTTTGAACAGTCCCAAAGGTTGTCCATTACCGGCGGACACTATGGGCAGAAATCACAAAGGAAAATTAAGTGAAGCCTTCAAAATAAGCTGTTTCAAGCAGAATTAGTCTTAATTTCAGGTGGCCTTAATAGCGGAGTTTTACTGTATTTGTAAGAATAGCCTCATTGAGGTGCTTCTAACAAGTAACCATGCAAAACTTCTCTATCAAGAAACAAAGAATATCGTCTCCAAATCATCCTCAGTACTCCAGCTTATCCGGTTATCTTCCGTGACAGAAACTGACAACTGTCAGTCTGGAACAGCAGAGGGAGAGAAATACCATCACACAAACACACCTACCGTATTCGCCCTAATTACCGCACATGCTCCTATAAGCGCACACCAAAGCTATTTTTGAAAAAATATGCATAAGCACACACCTTACAGTAACCTCCCATTGAAGCTTTCACGGGAAATCTATAAAAACTTATAGTTATTTCTTCAACAGTGAAGCAGGGAACAAGACAATTCAGCTGCCAAGACAGTTACCCGAATGATTTTTGTGCGCTTAATAGGTCGATTTTTCACCACAATTTGTTGACACAATTTTGAAAAAACTAAGCGCACGGTGCGGTAATTAGGGCGAATAAGGTATATTATTTTGACCACCTTGAACCCCACTTTTATATGGTAAAATTGGGGTTTACAGGGGTGTACATTATTTTTCTTATTTCTGGTCAAAAAAATATATTGTGGGTACCCGTTAGAACCGCCTCATCGAGGCGATTCTAACGAGTATCCACAATTTATGTTTTGAGCAGAAATATGAAAAATCAGATTTTTATCTAAAAATTTCAGTTTTTGGTGGAAAAAAATTTACCAATATATTTGAATAGGCGTGTTTTCATAATGTTAGGAAAATATATATCATGATCAATCTCCATGTAAAAAGCTTTTTTTTCTGCTTTGTATGGCCCTTCTAACTTATTTCACTTTCATTCACGGTTAACCCATTGTATGCGGGGAAATCCCTAAAGGGGTTTCTTGGCAAACAGTGCAGGCCCAGATAAGACGCCGCACAATGTGGCATCTGATCAGGGCCTGCACTATTTGTTAACAGAATTTTCCATCAAAAATAGAATAAAAACAAAAAAATAGATCTGAGACCCCTTATATGACAAATGGACTTGTCCAACATAACAATGGAAGAGTTTACTAGCATAAAATGGGTTTAATCAGACATGCGAAAAAAATGGAGTTCCTGGAGACAAAGCCACTGACCTTCTAGTGCAAAACTTGGCATCTCACGTGACATGAGTGAGGCTTTATCCTGCAATATTGAGAGTTCTTATGTCGAGGACTCCATGCACTTAACTATTAGGCCACAGGGGGTGGTTTTGTGGGGGCCAAAAGTGTACCTTGGTGAACGATTGTAAGGCTAATACAGTATATCTGCTTCTTTCTCTTTTTATTTGACAACAACATACTTTATCACTCAATATGGCAGTTTAATGCATGTAGATACACCATCACAAAGAGGGTGGCAACGCTTTCATAATTTTCAATATCCCCTATTTATAAGAAAGAATAAGCTCGCTCCAAAAGTCACATAAGTTACCTCCCCTGAAGAAACCTCATAGGAGTATCCACTCACCTTAAAAGGAGTAGATAAAGCTCTAATATTTTCAGCCCTTTTTACAAGGGTAGACAACTTTCATGGTTCCTGTTTGCTCTCCTCTTAACTGAGCCTTTCTTAAATAGAAATCTGCCCTTAATTGCCCCTCCAATAGGGGCTTGAAGAAATAGATGGGCTGCATGAAGCTTCCATGCAGAGCTGAAACCTACCCGCAAACGAGTACTGGTAAACCGCTTAGAGGATCTAAACCTGCCCAGCCAAATCGGTGCAAGTCGGACCCTCCATGCTTATAAACCTTATTGGTTTCATTGGGTGGCAGGGCTTGAGATGTCATTTCATCTCAATGTCGGGTAAAACTGTAAAAGACCCACAAAACTGGAAGCAACATCTCCAAATTACCTTTAAAGTGTTGACGCATACGTTAAACCTCAAATCAAACAAACAAAGTCTGCTCTTAAAGGAAAGAATTTGCTCCTAAGGAGTAGACCTCTATAGTAGACCTCTCTCTATGTAAGGGAGATGAAAATATTTTTGAACCAGTCTCCCCTGAAGATGTATCTATTCCATTAAACCACTTCTGGGGCCAGTTGTTCAAAACTAACGACATCGTTAGTTAACGTATCGTTAAAACTTTGATCATTAAATATGCTGAAATTTTTGCTGAAAAAATGTGAGCAGCTTTTGCGGATGCAAAAGCTGCTCACATTTTTCAGCAAAAATACCAAAATACCAAAATTTACAATATTGTACTTGCTAGAAGAGTTAACAATATAACCACTTACGAGCTCCTTAAGCTAATGATGCTTTGAACAACTGGCCCCAGATTATTACAAATAAATGCACCTCACACAGGTATCACAATATTTCACCCTGTGGAAAGCTTAATGAAGTATTCTACAAGGGTTAGAGAATGATAAATCTAAAAATATCAATTACGCTCTTTTTTGGGATGAAAAATATGTAATGTTCAAAATACTGCAGGGCCTAAATGTATTGCACAATTTTCTTAAACCAATCATTTACACTCCCTCCCAAAATAGAAGAAAAGGCAATGATCAGGGATCGATTCAATTAACCCACAGCTCCAATCTGACAGCGACACCAAAGGGAAAGAAGCACAAACATGAAACAACTAGACCCTAATGGAAACATCAATGGCGGAGAGCCAAAAGGACAGTTACTTTCCCACAAAATGGTCAATTGGCTATCCAAAACAAAATAATAAAAGCGATTACACACACCCAAAGACAAACCATGACAAAAATAAACCGCGACAGAAGAACCGCCTTGGAACGGTCAGTGAAACGAATTCCAGGCCTCCTAGTGGCCCACTTTGAAAATATAGGTTTTTATATAGGTTCTTCTTACTCAAAATATAGGTTATTTACAGGTTTTTCAATAAAAATACAGGTTAAAAAAAGAGTCTTCCAAACTTACATAAAGATTTAAAACTGAAGAAAAAACATTTGATGAATTTTTGTGCCACAATTACTCAGATATAGTTGATCTGAAGTTTACAAAGTCCGAGCGAGCGAAGCGAGCAGGGAAAAAACATAAAAATTTATTGACATGTGAGGTTACCCTGAAAATAAAGTTTCCATTCTTTTGCTCACATTTTGTGCATTAACAAGAAAACTTACAGCAAAATTCCTCTATTAAGACCACCTTCGGGACTGTTCAAAAGTGGTCTTTAAGACCACTTTTGAACAGTCCCAAAGGTGGTCCCTGACCAGAGGACCCTGTGTGAAGAAAACACAAAGACAGAATAACGGCACCCCTCTAAATAAGTTTTTTTAAAGCAGAACTAGTCTTAATTTTAGGTGGTCTTAATAGCGGGGTTTTACTGTAATTCTCTAAATTGCATAAATTATGTTTTATCAAAGTGTTAACGCATACCTCACTTAACGGCATTTATTCTGTAACAGTAGAACACACCGTGAGTCATAATTGTTTTATTGCCCCCTGTGAATCAAAGGCGGCCCTTAATAGGGTGACTAGTAGCTCTTGTTGTATCCCCTGACTGAGGCACTTAAGAGGAAAATCAATAACATACACCAGTCAACAGTAACTTGTAATTTATTGATTTTCCCCAAGGAGGCCCCTTACCTGTTGAAGACAGGACTTCTCTTCAGTCAGCTCTGAGGGCTACATAATATTATGTAATGAAATGATAGTCCTCAATAATCAAGAATAAATGCCTTTAACAAGACAACCTCTATTCATGCTGATATCACTTAATATCAGGGCTCAGTTGTTCAAAGCCTTGTTTGTTTAACGAGCTCGTTAGTGATCATATTGTAAACTGTTCTAGCAAGTACAGTATATAAAATTTTGGTATTTTTGCTGAAAAAATGTATGCAAAAGCTACTCACGTTTTTTTTTCAGCAAAAATATTAGTATATTTGACATATTAAATGATCAAAGTTTTAACGATTCGTTAACAAATGAGCCAGCACATGACAAAATCTACAAGAAGTCTTGAGCGACCAGTGAAGACGCGGATCAGCCTGCACATTTGCACAGTCTGACCAGAGTCTTCGCTGATAGCATGTTCCTACTATAGACTAATATCTATGCAAAGAGACATAAGCAAAAGGTCTTGTCATAGTGGATGGGTGCCCAGGGTGATTTGAGTCACAGCTGGTCGCACAGGTCTTATTGTAGATTTTATCATGCGCAGGCTCAAATGATGTTGTTGGTTTTGAACAGCTGGGTCCTGATCATTCACCTGATATTGCCCGTTTTCTTGGATGCCTTCTATTTTCCACATGTCACCTAATGATGACTTCTGGCAATAACGTCACAAGAAAAAATTTGTTACACACTCACACAAATTTTGACGAAATGCATGCGATGAGGCTAAAACTACTTGTAAAAATGCAGAATGTCAACAGCTACATGTATATGTGTTTGTTTGATTTGAGGTTTAACGTCCAAGTCAACACTGTAAAGGTCATTTTGGAGATGTTGCTTCCAATTTTGTGGGACTTTTACCCGACACTGAGATGAAATGACTTCTCAAGCCCTGCTGCCCAATGTAACAATAGGGTTTATAAGCAATTAACTCTTTTTGTACCATATGGAATCTTCCTCCTTATATATAGCAGGAGTCTGTTTCAAAATTTAGGGGTGTCAGGTTGTGTTTTCATCAAAATTTATTTGGAAAATGACTGAACTTTTAGCAAACAGTGGAGGCCATGATCAGATGACACGTGATCTGGGCCTGCCCTGGTACCCGTTTTGGGGTTTCTGGTACTGAATGGGTTAAAGGGTAAATATTGGGATATCCAAGCTTGTGTCAGTCAATATCCCAACTCCGGACACTATCCCTGTGACATTGTTTATTTGTTTGTTTTTCATTGGACATAATGTTTTGAAATTAACCCTTATCTTGCTGTTCACGACACCCCCTATCTTTGCAAATAGTGTAGATCCAGATCAGATGGCTTCTTCTACACTGTTTGGCATTCAGTTTATGAATTTGTAACAATAAATTACATCAAGTAATTTGATTGGTAGATAGACAGAAATGGGTATGGCTTAAATGAATATTCAGCAAGAGAAGGGTTAAAATGAAAGAAGTTACCATATCTACAATACAATGTATGTATTCAGTCAGATAGGCCTGAGTAAACAGTGTAAAGCCACACAAGACGCCACAGAAAACGTCTGCACTGTTTGCCAATTATCCAGCCATTTACAGGCACAGCATGGGGTGGTAAACTGAACTTGTTCAACTCATCATGTGAACAAGCCCGTGTAATGAACACCCCCTAAACCCCACTTTATATAGTGAAAACTGGGGTTTAGGGGGTATATATAATTTTTCTTATTTCTTCTCCAAGATATAGTTTGTGGGTACTCGTTAGAACCGATTCAATGAGGCGGCTCAAACGAGCACCTACAACCTATGTTTACAAAAATATCACAGATTTTCAAAAAAAAGTAGCCATTTTGGAGATGTGAAAAAATGCACTATGTTGCATGGGTGTGTTGTCATAATGTTCTAGAACAGGCATGACAAGAGTTCAGATTTCCAAATATATAGGGTAAAAATATGGTGTCACCCAAAAATGTCGCAAAAAATATTAATTATTAACTCTCAAACTTTAAACATGGCAAGTGTAACACATGAATAAACATCTCCGGACAAGCACAGAGGAAAGACTCGGACAAGCCTACACATCAGTGTGGTCTGGTGACACTTGGACAAGCCTGCACATCAGTGTGGTCTGATCAGATTTTGCTATGCAATACATGAAACGCCAATGATTCAAGAACATTTGGGCCATATCAAGTGAAATGATGTCTTCTAGCATGTGAAACCCAAAGACTCAGAGCAGCCTGTGCATCTGTGCAGTCTAATCTGTCTGCAATATATGGTAATTGATACAAGGTTTCTTTATGCAGTATCACTGGGGCGTCCAACTCATATTAGCTTACAGTTGGGCAAGGCCGGCTGTCCTAACTGCAGGTAAGGGTAGAGGGAGAATATTGTAATTTATCATATGAAGTCGCGTCTGAGAGTGTAATAACGCCATGATATATTTTCGATAATTCACTAGTGGATTAAATATGCAAATTAGCTAGATACATCCCGTAACGTTGCACGTATGACATCCTTAGCGATGTCGCGTTTACTAATGATGGAATACTGAAATTTTTATAAAACCATCGTGAATAAAATGCATTTTAAATGCAATATGATAGATCGAATCTTGCATTCGTGCTCATGTATTATTGAATTTATTAAACTCGTTGAAGTATAGGGATAAAATGCTTGGCAAAGCCTCGCATTTTATCCCTTTTCCTCAGCTCGTTTGAATTTTAAATTAATTAAACTCGTTGAAGAAAAGGGATAAACTGCTCGGCAAAGCCTCGCATTTTATCCCTTTTCCTCAACTTGTTTAATAAATTCAATAATACATGAACACTCATGTAAGATCCTCTATTTCTACAATTCCATTCATTTTTCTCTGTCTCCCCTATCCTTCACTTCCATCTCCTCAACTATCACTTCTCCCTTTCTCTGGAAGACAACACAAAATGACCCAGAAGGGTTGACATGCCGTTAAACCCAAACACAATCAATCGATCGAATCTTAAGGTTGTATTCTGACAAGACTGATATTTTACTCCCTGCGAAGAAAAAGCATTGGTTACCTCTTAAATCTGGTCTGGAGTACTGGGTCACTGGCAAACAGTGTAGACACTGATTTGATGCCACAGAAATGCGGCAGAATGCAGCATCTGATCAGGGTCTACATATTTTGCTGAAGCACATGAATTTAAGGGTTTAACAGAACAGTATAAGCATTTTCCTGCCACCAAACAGAGACAATCGACCGACCAGTACTCTCAGTGCTTTGATTAATGGGACTTAGAGCATCATTTATGAAATATATTATCTGGACCAAAAAGCCTTTTGCTCAATGGCAAACAATGCAGACCAAGATCAGACTGCTCTTTCTAACCTGCATCACCTTCTCATCTAGCAGTATAGTAAAACAAACACATATGCCCCCCCCCCCCATCTGGGCTTGAAGAAATATATGGGCAACAATGTTGCTTTGATGCAGAGCTGAAACCAACCCGCACATGAGTATTGGTAAACCGCTCAGAGGATCTAAACCTGCCCAGGCAAAGCGATATGAGCCGCCCCTTCCATGCTTATAAACCCTATTGGTTTCATTTGGTGGCAGGGCTTGAGATGTCATTTCATCTCAATGTCGGGTAAAAGTCCCACAAAATTGGAAGCAAAATTCTCCAAAATGACCTTTACAATGTTGACAGGCATGTTTAACCTCAAATCAAACAGACAAACAAAACATAACATAAATGTCAATCTTTCTTGGCAGCAAATGTCAATGGAGCAGCACTTTCATAGGCTTAAACTGGACCCAAGGTAATATTTTATGCACCGCATTCATCTTAACACCCATCGGGGCTCGGAGAAATAGATTGGGCTGCAAGGTGCTTCAACGCAGAGCTGAAACTGGCCACACATGAGTACTGGTAAGCTGCTTAGAAGGTTAGAAGGACTAAGCCTAACCAGGCAAAGCGGTGTGAGTCAGATCGTACAATGCATATAAGTCTTCTTGTTTCATTGGGTGGCTGGGCTTGAGATGTCATTTCATCTAAATGTTGGGTGAAAGTCCCACAAAATTAGAAGCAACGGCTCTAAAATGACCTTTACAGTGCTGATGGGGAGGTTAAACCTCAAATCAAACAAACAAACATATTAACAGACACTTAACAATCATACAACATTAGCACCCCAGCCCATGAGGGCATGCAGAAATAGACTGGCCTGCATGATGCTTAGTGCAGAACTGTAACCGACCAAACTCAAGTTCTGCCCAGGAAAAAAAGGTGCGAGACAGACAGCTCCTTAACCCTAGCAGTTTCTTTCGACAGTTGGGCTATAGATGTCATTTCATCTCAATGTTGGGTATAAGTCCCACAAAATCAGAATATCTCCAAAATGACCTAAATAGTGTTGATGGGGATATACAACCGCTACACAAACAAACAACAACATTAAGACACTCCTGGATATATATGAAAGTCTCCGTGAAGAATGACATCAAACAGATCATGTGACATTTCCCCAGACTGTTGTAGCTGAGTATGTGTCGTGATACAGTACTGTCTCACCGCCAGCATCAGTTCTGAGATAGTCCAACCTCGAGTCAGAACTGTGTCTACCACCTCTTGAAACTGGAAGAGAGAGAAACAAATTCATGCTTTATTTTGCAACATCTGTCCCACAGAACAACCCATATCTTTGCAAACAGTGTAAACCTCGCTCATATGCCCTGTTTGTTTGAGGTTTAACGTCCCCTTCAACACTGTATAGGTCATTTTGGAGACAATGCTTCCAATTTTGTGGGACTTTTACCTGACATTGAGATGAAATGACATCCCTTTTCATAATAAACAACTAGTGCGAGTTTCAAGTAAATATGTTAAGTAATTACACAGATATTACAAAATGTCAAAGTTTTTCTAAAATTCTAATTCGAAAAAGGGACATAACTCTGCCCAAAATATTTTGAGGGTTACCTCACCTATTGGTATGAGTTCCCCTTTTCATAATGAACAACTTGTCCGAGTTTCAAATAAATATGTTCAGTAATTACAGAGATATTACAAAATGTCCCAGGTTTTGCATGACGACGACGACGACGCCAGAGCTATGACAATACCTTGTCGTTTTCTTCGAAAACAGCCCAGCTAAAAATTTATGGTAGTTTTTTCTGAATTTATGAAATTTCACTCCGATCTTTCAACAATACACGTTATCACATAATGTGACTGTTATTTTGTGGATTAGGTCATGTCATAAAACTGATATGACCACACGTTATGACATATGGTTATTGACACATAGTAATGACTCTGTCCACATTACGATAACACACCCGTGCGACATAGTGCATTTTGTCACATCTCCAAATTGTTTTATTTTCTTTTATTTCATTTGAGGTACACGTACTCCTTTGTCCTTACCTTCAGCACTCAGTTTTGGTATACTGTACATACCAAATTTCATTATAAAGACCAGCTAAAATTAAGACTACATGTATTTATGCTTTTAAAAGTATATTTACAGGCCTCGAACTGACCAAGTTTTTCCATGCCTGAATTACCTGATTTTGCAGCCTTAACACCCATCCTGCTGAATATGACTACCATTACCTTTGCAAACAGTGTAGAACAGATCAGCCATCTGATCAGGATATACACTGTAACAGTTTGTGAATTGAGCAAATACATTATATCAAGTTATTTGATTGGTGAATAGTCAGAAATGGGTGTAGCCAACTAAGGGCTATTCCAGTAAAAACGATATGGGAGGGGAAGACGGCAGTTGATATATTTTTCTGTTGGTGGTCGGTCTTGACGTTATTTTAATTACATGGGTAGTTAGTGTTTGAAAAAATAAAATTCTGTTGGTGGTCGGGTTAGTGGAAATTGAATTCTATAGGTGGTGGTTAATTTATTTGCCGACACCTGACAACAGAAAATAATAAAATACGGCTTTTTATGCGTGAGAGAGGTGCGTTAGCCGAGATATTCCGATTATTATTTATAAAAATCGGTATCTGGACGTTTCGCCCCAATATGCGTACCGGGGTTTACAGAGGTTTCGCCACCAAACTAGTTCGCCATCGGAGGTTTCGCCCCACGGGAGGTTTCGCCACTAGGAGGTTTCGCCACCAAAAAAAAAAAAAAAAAAGATTTCTAGAATTCCTTTGAATTACCTTTGCAGTAATTTAGAAAATGGATAAATACATGTAAAATGGATGAAAAACAATTAGTTGGGTATTCAGACCACACCACGGGGAGGCACTTATTAATAATAATAATCCCGACTTTATCAATTAACGCACAGATACGTATATTCCCATGTGTCGCCATTTGAACAAATACTTGTTTGCCCGTGTTTCAAAAGCAATCGCGTTATTTTTACCTTTTTCCTAAATATAAAAACGCCGGATGTTTATAAATGTTAAGTTTGGTAATTTGCCAACAATATTTGCGAAAAAAAACAAATATGTTTCTATACAAAGTTTTTGTGTAATTTGCAACCATACACCAGGGGCTTCTTCTACAGAATCACGATGACCTTGCCTGACGTAATGGAAAATTACTGGGCTGAGTTACTGAATGACGCAATATTTGTGTGTCGGTCGGGCATGATTTGCATGATTTAGGTAAAGACAATTAGCGCTGTATAATCAGTTAGATTCAAAGGATTTATGGTCCAAGATAATTAGTTAATTGGGGATTATGATACCCTAGGAATGTTTATACAGCGGATGCCACCCGGAGCGTGCCGAGCTTTGAGCCGCAATAAATTACGTAACAGTACCCAAAAGTGTACCCAGGTGGTCATCGGAAGGGCAATAAAACCCACAGATGGGTAGAAGGCCTTTCATAGGTCAATAGTTTTCAGCCCCTTTAATGAATATTAATTTCTAAAAAAAAAAAATATGCGACGTCTGATCAGGGTCTCACCGCCAACACCTTAACAGATAATCAGATGCAATTATTAAGCGGCACCTGATCAGGGTCTTCAGGTTTTTGGACCTTATAATGCTACGGCACCCGGATCAGACGCTCCACAATTATTGCCGCGACGTCTGATTCAGCTCCAACCGCCGACGGTTCATTTTATTTTATTTTCTGCGACCGAATAGGTTTGGAGGATGTAGCGACCGTCCAAATGTCCGCCCGTCCGTAGACACAACAGACAGATGCAAACAATGCAGATCCGGATCAGACGCCGTACTATTATTGAACGGCGTCTGATGAGAGTCAGCATGTTTGTAGAAGGCATCTGAGATGGCACAGACCCGGACAAGACGCTGCGCAACGGTTATGCGGCGTCTGATCAGGGTCTTATCGGCGACGGTGGTGTTTTTTATCCCTAGTCTGAACACGTTCGGAGCCTGGCGTCCGTTCATTCGCCCGTTCGTAGACACAAAATTATGAGTGGCGTTCGTTCAAATGTCCGTCCGTAGACGCAATAGACATATGAAAACAATGCAGGTCTGGATCAGATATACAATTATTAAACGGCGTCTGATGATGGTCTACATGTATGTAGACGGTATCTGAGACGGCGCAGATTTGAATCAGACGCCAGACAATTATAATACGGCGTCTGGATAGGGTCTACAGGTTTGTAGACGGAATATGCGACGGCACAGACCCAGACCAGACGCTGTACAATGATCATGCGACGTCTGATCATGGTCTGACCGCCGCCGGTGCGTTTTATTTTTATCCCCTGACCAAATAGGTTCGTGGATATAACAATCAGCCTGGTGTCCGTCCGTCCGCAAACAAAATTATGAGTGGCGTCCGTTCACATGACCGTCCGTCCGTAGACACAACAGACAGATGCAAGCAATGCAGATTCGAATCAAACCTGTACAATTATTAAACGGCGTCTGATGAGGGTCTACAGGTTTGTAGACGGCACATGGGTTGGCGCAGACCCGGACAAGACGCTGCACAACGATAATGCGGCGTCTGATCAGGGACTTATCGCCAACGGTGGTGTTTTTTATCCCTAGTCTGAACATGTTCGGGGGATATAGCGATCAGCCTGGCGTCATCCACCCAATCGTCTGTATAACAATAGACAGAACACAAAGGTGCAAACAATGCAGATTTGAATCAGACACCATACAATGATTATACGGCGTCTGGATAGGGTCTACAGGTTTTAGATAGCATATGCGACGGCACAGACCATGCGACGTCTGATCATGGTCTGACCGCCGCCGGTGCGTTTTATTTTTTATCCCCTGACCAAATACGTTCGGGATATAACAATCAGCCTGGCGTCCGTCCGTCCATCCGCAAACAAAATTGAGTCTGGCGTCCGTTCACATGTCCGTCCGTCCGTAGACACAACAGACAGATGCAAGCAATGCAGATTCGAATCAGACCTGTACAATTATTAAACGGCGTCTGATGAGGGTCTACAGGTTTATAGACGGCATATGGGTTGGCGCAGACCCGGACAAGACGCTGCACAAAGATAATGCGGCGTCTGATCAGGGACTTATCGTCGACGGTGGTGTTTTTTATCCCTAGTCTGAACATGTTCGGGGGATATAGCGATCAGCCTGGCATCATCCACCCGTCTGTCTGTATGACTATAGACAGAACACAAAGGTGCAAACAGCGCAGATCGGATTGAGAGCCCAGAAATTTATTATAAGGCGTCTGATCAGGGTCTACAGGGTTGTAGACGGCACAGACCAAGACCAGTAGCTATCAGCCTGGCGCCATCCACACATCTGTCTGTATGACAATAGACAGAACACAAAGGTGCAAACAGTGCAGATCGGGATCAGAGCCCAGACAATTATTATAAGGCATCTGATCAGGGTCTGCAGGTTGTAGACAGCACATGCGACGGCACAGACCCAGACCAGACGCTGTACAATGATCATGCGCATCAGATGTCATTTCACCTCAGTGTTGGGTAAAAGTCCCACCAAATTGGAAGCAATATCTCCAAAATGTCCTAAATAGTGTTGACGGGGATGTTATACCTCTAATCCAACAAACGAATCTTATTTCTAACAAAAAAAAAAAAATACAGAGGCGGCTCTTTGGGGTGAGCTGGCTATGGGGTGGTTGATACACTGATTTAAAAAAAAGGGTAAAGTTGGGGATCATCATCATCATCATCAACGGATTTTTTATTAACGTGCAGGTACAGGGGCAGCGTCCACATAAGTGGGCCCCCTTCCAGGTAGCTGGCTTGCTGCACGCATGGCAGATCTTACACCAGATCTCCAGGCTTGTCTATCATGAGGATCGATAGCAGAGAGCTTCCATTCTCTGCAATCTCTTTCTGTTAGCTGCTTCCAAGTCATCTTGGGCCTTCCTGGTCCCCGCTTTCCACCTACCTGTATGTCACAGGCAGTCTTGACTGCACCGTTGGAGCGTTCCACATGTCCATGCCAGCGAAGTCTTCTCTCTTTCAGGATGAGGTCCAGGTCCTCAATGCCAAGACGTTCAAGTAACTCACTGGACCTGATGGTGACAGTGTCCTGTGGCTTGACATTGCAGATCTGTCTGATCATTGCCCTGTCATTTCGCTGTAGACGTTGGAGGTTTGGCTTTGTCAATGGCCATGTCTCACTGGCATGGAGCATTGCGCTCCGCACACAAGAGCTATACACACGGCCACGTGTCTTGAACGAGAGGTGGCGGGAAGAGAGAACTGGTAGCAACTCCTTGAATTTCTTCCAGGCTGTTTTCACACGTGATGTAGTTGCAAGGTCGCAACCACCTGCTGCAGAGAGCATATCACCTAGGTAGCAGAAGGAAGCTACAACCTCCAGCTTGTTGGATCCGACTTGGACTTCCCTCTGTGGTCTGCCATCTAAGGGGCGTGCAGTTCCTTGGCAACGTGTACACCTGTAATCAGGGTCCTCTTTCAAGCGTTTGAGCCCACTGCATTTCTTGTGCACCCAGAACTTGCAGCCATTACAAAAGATACTGTTGCTGCCCACTCCAGTGCGACATACAGCGCATGGGAACTGGCCTGTACTCTGCAAGAGGTCCAGACCTGTACCACAGATCATGATCTTTGTCTTTCCTGCATTCACTCTCAGCCCTTACGCCTCCATTGCGTCTTTCCAAGTTAAGAGCCTCCTGACACATTCCTCAAGGGATTCAGCTATGATGACAAGGTCATCAGCATACAGGTCCTCCCAGGGGACTCCAGAGCGGAACTCGCATGACAAGGCTTCAAGCACAATGATGAAAAGCAGTGGGCTGAGAACAGAGCCTTGATGAACACCCACCTTCACCTCGAATTCTTCACTGTAACCATCACCAACGCGGACACGGCTCCGAGCATTAGCATACATCCCTTGGACCAGTTTCACAATCCACTCGTCCACTCCAAGTTTTCTTAGTGCCCACCAGATGACTTTCCTAGGCACTCGATCAAATGCCTTCTCCAGGTCTACAAAAGCCATGTAGAGTCTCCTGTTGGCCGCCAGATACTTCTCTTGCAGCTGCCGTACAACAAAAATTGCATCTGTTGTGCCTCTTCCTGGGACGAAGCCAAACTGGGAATCGTCGATGGACACCAACTGCCTGATGAGGCCATCCACAATCCTCTCCAGGACTTTCATGACCTGTTCTGTCAGCTTGAGACCACGGTAGTTGCCCCGTTCCAATGCATCGCCCTTGCCCTTGTAGAGACAGACAATGAAACTCTGTTCCCAGTCACAGGGTACCTTCCCATCACGGATGATTGCAGCTGCAAGGTCGCGGATCATTGAGGCACCCGCATCGCCTGCAGCTCTTATCATCTCCACCACTATGCCAGAGGGACCCGGTGCTTTGCCAGTCTTCATCTGAGAGATAGCCTTCTTAACCATATCAATAGTGATTGGGATGGGTGGCCCTTCCACTGGTGGTTCATCAGATAGGTGGTCAGGGTCCCAGTCAAACTCAACATTGAGTAGCCTTTGGTAGTGTTCTAACCAGGCCCTCTGCTTTGAGTCTTCACTCATTGACATCTCCCCTGCATCATTCTTTACTGGTTTGTCACCTACAACATCGGCATTCTCTCTTCTCATCTGGTTAGCAAGGCGGTATACTTCTGAGGACTTAGGGTCAATATTCTTGTAGATCTCCTTCTCAGCTTCTTGGCGAGCATGGTGCACCGCTCGTCTGGCTATGCGTTTGGCCGCAAGATATGATGCACGGGTGCCCTTACCAGTCTTCCAAGCTTTAAAGGCTTGCCGCTTGGCTGCAATGACCTTATTAACATCCTCATTCCACCACCAGGTTTCACGACGCCAGCGGTGGGGCCGAGTTGTGCCACACACCTCTTCAGTTGTCTTGAGCAGACCGGTCTTGATGCTGTTCCATATATCCTCAGTAGTAGCATCTGCTACACCGGCTGAAGCACTCACATGCTGGCTGAAAACCTCCTGGAAATGATTTCTTGTCTGAGATTCTTTCAGCTTCCAAACTTTTAGTCTGGGGGTGAACTTGCGCTTTGGTTTTGGTGGCACATCAATCCTCATGTCGCATATGAGTAGCTGATGTTGCAGGGCTACTTCCTCTCCAGGGATCACTTTGACATCTGTGACAAGTTTGCGCATTGTCCTGCGGTAAAGGATGAAATCTATCTGCGTAGCTGCGCTTCCTGACTTGTACGTGATAAGATGACTGTCACGTTTCTTGAAACATGTGTTTCCAAGAAGCAGGTCAAATGCCAGGGCATACTCTAGAATCCTCTCACCTTCAACATCTGGTTCAGGTCTACCATACCCGATCCCACCATGCACTTCCTTGTATCCAGTGCCTGCACGGCCTACGTGGCCATTCCAATCTCCGCATGGGATCAGGAGTTCGGATCCTGGGATCCTGGCAGTCACAGCACGCAGTTGGTCAAAGAACAAGTCCTTGACTTCTGCACTTAAACCACTCTGTGGGGCATACACAGACAGAAGGGTAACCACGCACTGGCCGACTACAAGCTTCACCACGATGATTCTGTCTGAGACTCTTTGCACTTCAAAAACTTTCTCTATCCACTCTTCTGCCACAAACACTCCTACACCAGCAGTGCCCTTATCATTTCCAGACCAGAAGAGCTTATACTTGGTGTCCTTGCCCATGATCGTGCGGCAGTTTCCACCACGGTATCTGGTCTCCTGGACACAACAGACATCCACTTTCCTGCGGGATAGTGTTTCCACTACCTCGCAAACTCTTCCTCTCAGGGTGTTAACATTGAGTGTTCCCACCCTGAATTTCCTCAGGCGCTTGCTTGATTCGCCACAATGGCCCGACCCTGCCTCCCACACCTGAGAGGAGGCCAAGCCGGAGACGTCACCAACAGAGCTTTGATGTCTGTTGGCACCGCCTAACCTTGATTCTGAATTTGTAGCTGCCATGATATGTTTTGACGGTTATAGTTTACAGGACCGCCTGTCCTGGCTGACGTCCCTACTCAATTCTTTTACGGCACCTGAGCAAGCCGCCGTTCCCAACTCACTAGGGCAGGTGTGCTTTACCGTTGTCCTTGTACAGCAAGGATCATCCGCCAAACCACAGTAGCTAGTACACCAAGCCATCGGTCTGTAGATGGTTGCTGCCTAGCTCTGCCACCCAGGTTGTGGCAGCCTCATAACCCTGAAGGTGGGGAGGCAACTGTGATAATGGGCAACCTCACATTCCCACACTCATTTAGAGTGTCACAGCTGGATGCATTTTTTATGTCATACCCAGGACCCTGGAGGTCGTTATATATGGCTTAGCACACTCAAGTATCTGACAACTCACAGGCTCTTCAGATAAATGAGTGTGACAAACCAGATTTTGTTCGGAGACCTACCAACTCCTAGAAGGATTTCCAGGATATATAGCTCAGCACATTCAAGTTTCTGACAACTCACAGGCTCTCCAGATAAATGAATGTGACGAGCCAGATTTCGTTCAGAGACCTACCAGCTCCTAGGAGGAATTGCCAACTAAGGCTATGGGCTCTATCTGCCCAGGCTAGGTTTTGTTTAAGGACCTATAACCCCTAGGTGGGTTGCCAATCAAGGCTACGAGTTCCACCTACCCAAGCTAGTTTTGTTTAGAGGTCTAGCATCTCCTAGATGGATTGCCAACCAAGGCTGTGGGTTCCATCTACCCAGGCTAGGTTTTGTTTAAGGGCCTAACCCCTAGGTGGATTGCCAACCAAGGCTATGGGTTCCACCTACCCAAGCTAGCTTTGTATAGAGATCTAGCAACTCCTAGATGGGTTTCTCTCCCGAGGTAACGAGTCCCTTCTGCCCGCATGCAACAGGTTGTACTAGATTACATGTTACTAGTAGCAGGAACGAACCTGACCTGACCTGATGGGGGTGCTAAAAAGGATAGACAGGCTGTAAGAGTGAGTGTTTGAGTTTTACGTCCCACCAACAGCTAAGGTCATACGGACACAGGACCTCGGTTTAAAGACTCATCAGAAAGTCTGGAGAAGCCCATAGATAGGCTGTAATAGTTATTTTAATCTTATGCAAAAGTACTGATTTTTTCATAAACAAAACACACCCATGTGTCATAGCACATTCTTTAATTTCTCCAAAATGGCTACTTTTCCATTGAAAACTTTGATATTTTTCTTATTTATACTCAGAACACAGGTTGTGGGTGCCGATTGAGGCAGTTCTTACGAGTACCCACAACATTGGTCTTGGTGCAGAAATAAGGAAAATAATGTATACCGGGTTCAAATAGATGTTCATTTCACAGACTTATGAACATGATCTTATTTCTGC
Source organism: Lucinisca nassula (assembly GCA_963580285.1). Lineage (NCBI taxonomy): Eukaryota > Metazoa > Mollusca > Bivalvia > Lucinida > Lucinidae > Lucinisca > Lucinisca nassula. The sequence goes on from OY757024.1 coordinate 119,914,734, forward strand.
ATAAAAAAGTATGTTATGGAAACTTGTTGGAAGAGCCTCAGTGACATGCCATGATGATTACCTACAAAATACTTTTTTGTGCGGAAATAAGAAAAATAATACGTGGATACCCCCTCTTTTCTGGGGCTATGGTCGTTAAAAATACTTTCTCTGACCAACCCAAAACAGAAATTTTTGCTAAAGAAAATATTTTGCTCACTTTGACACTTCATATTTTCAAAACGCAAAGAGAAACTATAATAAATTTAGTACCATTGGAAAGAAAATTTAATTTCCTAGAAACTTTACATTTACATAAATATTGTCAAATGTACAGAAAATACTAAAATAATCATTTTTGTAACATAAAGGTGTAAATCACACAAAAATGCCAATATCTCTGTTCAGATAAGACTGTCAGGCATGGGCTATTGATTACTGATTTACCTGTATCAGTGTTCTGTTAAGATGCTGTATTTGCTAATTTTGAGTAGTAAAGGGTTAAGTGAGATAAGTAAACCGGTATTAAAGTGCAAAGGTATCAGAATAAGGTGAGAGACAAAATAAGAAACATAATTAGGTAATCTGAGTTAAAGACTTTTATTAAAGAACAATATCATTGCAAACTGAAGTTTTTCAGAGACACTTTATTATTATCATGTGGTGGAAGTGTATGTTGTAGATTTAGAATCCTTATAATACCCGCAAGATAGAAAGATATGTTTGAGTGTCAAAGGAGAAAACCGTTATTGGAGGTCTTATATGAACTCTCAAATATAGCTGTCACTGTCTCATTGTATTGTTTCAATAACGATTTCAATTTTATCTTTTTCAGATCTGCCTATAAAAAGACGTTCCTGTCTGATATTTTATGTAAACAAATATTAGTAAATAAATTAATACATTACCGGTCTTTTTATTCCATACCCACTGACTGTTCCAAGGCAGTTCTTCTAAGGCGAGTTATTTATGTTATTGTTTGTTTCTTATTGTGTGTATTTTGTCTTTTTAGTTTGGATGGTCATCAGGCATTTTGTGGGAAAGTAACTGTCCTTTTGGCCTTCCTCTGTTGAGGTTTCCATTATTGTCTGATAGCTTCATGTTTGTGTTTCTTTCCTTTTGGTGTCTTTAGTGGGTGGTGTAAGTTAACTGTATCAATTCCTGATCTTTGTTTTAGTTCTACTTTGAGGTTCCTACTTGCACATGATTTTTTTTCCAATCACCCTCCCATCCCATGCTTTTTTAATCACCCTCAGTACAGGCTTTTCAACATTCCCAGTACGCCCTTATTGTCAGCTTTTAACTCGGTAGACATAAATTAACTGAGGTCTTAGAATAGCTCCTTGACATACATGCATTTAAAAATGGCAAAAGACATGAACTGATTTAGTTTTACACACACACACACATTATTTGTAATTTCGCCACCTCCCAAGAGGAATAACAGAGATTAAAACTCTTTTTTTCGTAAATGCTCCGATGGAAGTCAGCATTGCCGGGTCAATTGATAGAACACCTCGATGTTAATCCTCATTTTCAGTCAGTGTTTTTTTTTTTTTTTTTTTTTTAAATATTAATAATGCATAAAGGAAATAATGCAGAGGTATAAACAATGCTAACCTCCCTTCTTCCGGGCTCTCAAAGGAGAGGTCGAGATTACAAATGACCGATACATAATTATTAATTAACAACTTCCCCAAAAGAGAGACTTCAAGATAATTTTCTGCATCCCCATGAATATCAAATCATTAATAGTTATAAAACATAACCAGAGAAAACGTGATTTAGAACAGATCCAGTTTACTGATGTTTTAAATTACCAGTTGTCAGATCCAGTGGCTGTTTTAGCGGGTGTCCGACAAGGGTCGGTTCTTGGACGGGTCCTATTAGTTTTTTTTTAACTCATCTTCCAGGTAATTTAAGACCTTCTATTTTATCTTTGCAGACAATTGTGTATTAGGTAGGGATATTTTTACCCCTCAAGATTGTTCAACTGCAGGAAGCTGTAAATAAACTGGTACATTGGGAGACAGATTTGTAAATGAAATTTAACGTAACAAAATGTCACTATGAGGGTGATACGAACCTTCCCCCCCCCCCCCCCCCACACACACACACACAAACAGATAATACATAACTATTTTTACATAATCAGATATAAGATTCAGTTCAGTCTGCCAAATATCTTGGGGTTACTATTACAGATAATCTTGATTTGGGTGAGCGTGTATCTGAAACTTCTACAAAGGCATCTAAAACCCTTTTGTTTTCTCCACCGGAATTGTCACTGGTACCAAGAGAAACAGAGGAGATAGCATACAAAACGCTTGCATCCACAATCTGGAATCTGCCACAATCTGGAATCTTCATCTAAAAACTCTCGCTAATCAACTGGAGACAGCCCATCATTGGACTTACAAATGTTCGTGGTACATTAGCCATGTCGCCGAGATGCTGGATGAACTGCAGTGGCCAACACTGGAAGCCCGAAGGGGCAGTCTTCTTAAGCCTTCTTCCACAAATTCAGACAGCTGCAGTTGACATTAGCAAGGAATGGAACTTTACCCCTGCTCCAGCACTTAGACAGATGACAGCGTCACATTACTTTCAATACACAAAATGCCTGGCCTATTCTGTCGCTCTCAATTGTTCATTTTCCCCGGACCATTACCTTTGTGGAATGGTTTTCCTTCAGTGGCCTCCACAAATACCACCGAACAGTTTAAGACTAATTTAAAGTAACAAGTCCGGAGTATGTATTTAAGCATACTTCTGTATCACTTCTTGCAAATGGTTTGATCAGTAACTGCCCTTTTGGCCTTCCTCTGTTTAGGTTTCAATTATGGTCTGGTCGATCCGTGTTTGTGTTTCTTTCCCTTTGGTGGGTGGGGTAAGTTAATTGTATCGATTCCTGATCTTTGTTTTACTTCTACTTTGAAGCCATCTGATCTGGATCTACACTGTTTCCAAAAATAGGGGTTGTTGTGAACAGCAGGATAAGGGTTAAGGGTTAAATACTAGGTACAGAATGATTTTTAGAGATGAGACTGTTTTAACTTGATTGGTGGTTCCTTTGTAGCAAATAAAGTTAAGTGGATAATCAGAGTTGTTTAGATAATATAACACCCTGGCAGTTGCATGTCATTCATTTCTGCATATGGATCTAGTCTGGCAGTGCACAAAAAAAACCTACAAAATGGTGCATGACCAGTGAAGACTTCTGTCAGCATGCACACTTCTGATTAGCTGTAGCCCTCCACATTATGCATTAAGTTTGTCTTGGATAGATGTAAATTACTCAGTTTGAACACATAATGCTTGGGCTTAATTTTTTAATTTTTTATGCATTTGCTGTCAGATCTTAAGTCACATAACACACATTATTCTGTGGGTATTAGTGTGCCTTGGCCATTAAATAACATACCTATGCAATATATTTCTATATTTCTGGCTCTAGGAATGTCATTTTATATCAGATGATAAATTGTCATATTTTTTCTGCTCCAAACATAAGATTGTGGGTACTCGTTACAGCCGAGGTGGTGATTACCACAATATATTTTTTTTTTTAAGCAGAAGAAAGAAAAGTAATGTATACCCATGTAAACCCTACTTTTCTCTACCTAGAATGGGGTTTACTGGAGTATACGTTTCACAGAGTTGTTAACGGAACGCACAGAAATTTACATGTAGTTACTATTTACAAATTAAAATTGTTCTTGTGTTGTGTCAGGAAAATTCTGGAGTCTGTATCGTTTGCTTTTGAATATTTGCTCTGTAAATACAGCTCTTGCATAATTGGTAGAGGAGCAGATAAGCTGTCAGAGTATTTTATTTTCTCCAGATGTCTGGCACTATTAAGTTAGAACTGCCTCTGACATGATGCGTAATTGACGGACTCTACATAATGGACTAATTTGAAAGCAACTCTAAAACCAGAAAAAGTTGAGTTCTGAAGAGGTTTATGGCTCTTTCAACAGTATTTCACTCATATTGCACAGAACCAGATCGAAGTTTTTTTTAGCTCTTAACCCTTGCTGTCAGATGCAGTTTCCACCATATATATTTTTACTCAACATAGTGGCTTTTGAACAAGTAAATAAAAGGACTATGGAGTGCTGACTGCTTTACTTGCAGCAGCCATTTAATTCATGTTCTTTTGTCTCCCTTTCTGGTCAAGGACTAAATGTATAGACAGTTTGTTTGTTTGATTTGAGGTTTAATGTCCCCATCAACACAATTTAGGTCATTTTGGAGATGCTGTTTCCAATTTTGTGGGACTTTTACCCGACATTGAGATGAAATGACATCTCAATCCCTGCCGCTCAATAAAACCAATAGGGTTTATATGCATGGATGGGCCGACTCCCAGCAGTTTTCCAGGGCAGACTTAGACCTTCTAAGCAGATTACCAGTACTCATTTGTGGTTGGTATCAACTCTGCGTGGAAGCATCGTGCAGCTCATCTATTTCTCCAAGCCCTGATGGGCGGGGGCGATCATGTATAGACAGACTGAAATAACTGTAATGGTCATTACGCCAACCAACTAATGAAACAAAAACATTATTATTCCTGCTTTATTAAACGAAGTTCGCAAGAAATATGAAAATCAACATCAGATGTATTCAGCTTCTGTTCTGAAGTTGTCACAGACACCAATTTTTGTAATTTTGCATCTGTTAGAATACTTCTGAAAGGAAAGCAAAATGTGACGATTTACTTTCGGGGTCTCTGTGGCTCTGACAATGGTATAAGAGGACTTCAGTCATGATTGTGGGAAATCCAACTCCTGCATTCTGAGAGCCTGTTCTTTTTTTCTTCTCTTCAAGTTTCTCCCATCTTGTAAATTTAAGTGAAATATTCTAGAAAGGCCCCTGCCAGACCACCACTAAAATGTCTTTTTCAGATAACTTAGAAAATATTAAATTCTATGGGTCATGGTATGTGGAGCAAATACAATTCTATGGGTACTTGGCATAAAAAAATATCTAAATCTATAGGTAATTGGTCTCTGAAGAAATCAAATTCTATAAGTGGTGGGGTGAAAAAAAAAGTGCCGTCTTCCCCCCCCCCCCCCATATCGTTTTTTCTGGAATAGCCCTAATTTAATTCAGCAGGAAAAGCATTAAATAGTCATTTTAAACAGAATATAGGAGGAAAAATGAAGCTCTATGAATCCTGCAAATGCTTGAAAAGTATGAGGCCTGATATTTATAAGATTCAAGCTGTTCTTTCTTTATGTTTGCTATGCTCTGGGTCATAGGGAATGAGACCACCTTTGGGACTGTTCAAAAGTGGTCTTAAAGACCAGTCCCAAAGATGGTCTTAATATATGAATTTTACTATACCTTGTCCATTTTTTCATGTCCAAAGGTGTAGTAGATGAGATGAGGTGTTCCAGCATAGGATGCTGCCATCCACTGTATCAGGGATTTCAAGTGTGGGTTACCGCCAAATGCACCACATCCCCAGTTACCCGTGGCTATCGGACGACCATACTGCCTCTGGAAATAAATCAATAAGCTAGATCAGGTAATGTCAGGGCACTAATTGCAGAGATAAATCAAAGCACTGATAGAGCTGGTGGTTTTTGTTTGTTTGTATTGGAGTTTAACGGCCCAGTCAACACTATTTAGGTCATTTTTGAGCCGGTCAGTTTACCTATCCACACTTTCCTGGGCAGGCTTATACGTAAGTGGTTAACCAGTACAGTGCACATTCTTTTGCCAGAAACTGTCAACTGCCCTTCTTGAATCAGCGGAAGGGATAGAATGACCATAGACAAGAGGGCCCAGAGGGCCCTGAATCGCTCACCTGAGAATCAGTGTCTCTAGTACATTCTTGGCCCAAGGGCTATACTAGGTGAAGCTTCATACCAAATATCAAAGACCTGAGCCTTGTGGTTTCAGAGATGAAGATTTTTAAATATTTTCCATATATAAGCCTATGAAAAACCAAAGGGCCCCAGGGATGGGGGCATTTTTGGCCCCAGGGCTATAATTTGAACAATCTTGGTACAGGTCCACTAGATGAAGCTTCACACCAAATATCAAAGATCTGAGCCTTGCAGTTTCAGAGAAGAAGATTTTCAAAGATTTTACCTATATAAGCCTTTGTAAACCCTGAGGCCCCCAGGGCGGGGGCATTTCCGGCCCAAGGATCATAATTTGAACAATCTTGGTAGAGGTCCACTAGATATACCAAATATCGAAGACCTGGGCCTTTTGGTTTCAGAGAAGAAGATTTTTAAAGATGCCAATGTAAAAACCAAAGGCCCCCTGGGCGGGGGCATTTTTGGCCCTGGGGCTATGATTTGAACAATCTTGGTAGAGGTCCACTAGGTGAAGCTTCACACCAAATATCAAAGACCTCGGCCTTGCGGTTTCAGAGTAGAATATTTTAAAGATTTTCCCTATATAAGCCTATGTAAAACGAAAGGCCCCCGGGGCGGGTGCATTTTTGGCCCTAGGGCTATAATTCAAACAATCTTGGTAGAGGTCCACTAGGTGAAGCTTCCCACCAAATATCAAAGACCTGGGCCTTGTGGTTTCAGAGAAGAAGATTTTTAAAGATTTTACCTATATTAGCCTTTGTAAACCCTGAGGCCCCCAGGGCGGGGGAATTTCCGGCCCAAGGATCATAATTTGAAAAATCTTGGTAGAGGTCCACTAGATAAAGCTTTATACCAAATATCGAAGACCTGGGCCTTTTGGTTTCAGAGAAGAAGATTTTTAAAGATTTTCCCTGTATAAGCCTATGTAAAAACCAAAGGCCCCCGGGGCGGGGGCATTTTTGGCCCTGGGGCTATAATTTGAACAATCTTGGTAGAGGTCCACTAGGTGAAGCTTCACACCAAATATCAAAGACCTCGGCCTTGCGGTTTCAGAGTAGAAGTTTTTAAAGATTTTCCCTATATAAGCCTATGTAAAACGAAAGGCCCCCGGGGCGGGGGCATTTTTGGCCCTGGGGCTATAATTTGAACAATCTTGGTAGAGGTCCACTAGGTGAAGCTTCACACCAAATATCAAAGACCTCGGCCTTGCGGTTTCAGAGTAGAAGTTTTTAAAGATTTTCCCTATATAAGCCTATGTAAAACGAAAGGCCCCCGGGGCGGGTGCATTTTTGGCCCTAGGGCTATAATTCTAACAATCTTGGTAGAGGTCAACTAGGTGAAGCTTCACACCAAATATCAAAGACCTGGGCCTTGTGGTTTCAGAGAAGAAGATTTTTAAAGATTTTACCTATATAAGCCTTTGTAAACCCTGAGGCACCCAGGGCGGGGGCATTTCTGGCCCAAGGATCATAATTTGAACAATCTTGGTAGAGGTCCACTAGATAAAGCTTTATACCAAATATCGAAGACCTGGGCCTGTTGGTTTCAGAGAAGAAGATTTTTAAAGATTTTCCCTGTATAAGCCTATGTAAAAACCAAAGGCCCCCGGGGCGGGGGCATTTTTGGCCCTGGGGCTCTAATTCGAACAATCTTGGTAGAGGTCCACTACGTGAAGCTTCACACCAAATATCAAAGACCTGAGTCTTGTTATGTCAGAGAAGCAGATTTTTAAAGATTTTCCCTATATAAGCCTATGTAAAACCAAAGGCCCCCGGGGCGGAGACATTTTTGGCCCTAGGGCTATAATTTGAACAATCTTGGTAGAGGTCCACTAGATGAAGCTTCATACCAGATATCAGAGACCTGGGCCTTTCAGTTTCAGAGAAGAAGATTTTTAAAGATTTTCCCTGTATAAGCCTATGTAAAACCAAAGGCCCTTAGGGCGGTGGCATTTTTGGCCCTAGGGCTATAATTTGAACAATCTTGGTAGAGGTCCACTAGGTGAAGCTTCACACCAAATATCAAAGACCTGAGCCTTGTGGTTTCAGAGAAGAAGATTTTTAAAGATTTTACCTATATAAGCCTTTGTAAACCCTGAGGCCCCCAGGGCGGGGGCATTTCCGGCCCAAGGATCATAATTTGAACAATCTTGGTAGAGGTCCACTAGATAAAGCTTTATACCAAATATCGAAGACCTGGGCCTTTTGGTTTCAGAGAAGAAGATTTTTAAAGATTTTCCCTGTATAAGCCTATGTAAAAACCAAAGGCCCCCGGAGCGGGGGCATTTTTGGCCCTGGGGCTATAATTTGAACAATCTTGGTAGAGGTCCACTACGTGAAGCTTCACACCAAATATCAAAGACCTGAGCCTTGTGATGTCAGAGAAGCAGATTTTTAAAGATTTTCCCTATATAAGCCTATGTAAAACCAAAGGCCCCCGGGGCGGGAACATTTTTGGCCCTTGGGCTATAATTTGAACAATCTTGGTAGAGGTCCCATAGATGAAGCTTCATACCAAATATCAGAGACCTGGGCCTTTCGGTTTCAGAGAAGAAGATTTTTAAAGATTTTCCCTGTATAAGCCTATGTCAAACCAAAGGCCCTTAGGGCGGGGGCATTTTTGGCCCTAGGGCTTTAATTTGAACAATTTTGGTAGAGGTCCACTAGGTGAAGCCGCACACCAAATATCAAAGAACTGGGCCTTGTGGTTTCAGAGAAGAAGATTTTTAAAGATTTTCCCTATATAAGCCTATGTAAACACAAAGGCCCCCGGGGCGGGGGCATTTCTGGCCCAAGGGCCATAATTTGAACAATCTTGGTAGAGGTCCACTAGATGAAGCTTCATACCAAATATCAAAGACCTGGGCCTTTTGGTATCAGAGAAGAAGATTTTTAAAGTTTTCATTTCAAAAATCTATTTTTAGCTCCTGTGACCCAGATGTGCAATGGACCGGAACCATTTGAACAACTTTGAAAGGGGACCACCTAAGGATCATTCCTGTGAAGTTTGGTCAAAATCCGATCAGTGGTTTAGGAGGAGATGTCATTTGAAGAAAAAGTTTACGCACACACACACGCACGCACGCACACACGCACACACGCACGCACGACGGACGACGGACAAAAAGTGATCCCAAAAGCTCACCTCGTCACTACGTGACAGGTGAGCTAAAAAGATTTCATGATCAATCTCCACAAAAGAATGTTGCCGTCCCCGGTGGGAGTCGAACCCGCGTCCTTGATTGTTGCCTAATGTAGGCTGCAAAAACTGTCCTAAACGAGGACTTAAGGGGAATGGGAACACCTGGTAGATTTTGCCACCATTTTTTCAATGGAGACAACTTTTACGGACTTCCTGTTCGCTTTACTTTAAACTCTGTTCCCCTGACAAAGGGGTCTGCACTTAAAGGAAGGAATTTGCTCCTCAGGAGCAAATTCTTTCCTTTAGGAGTTGACCACTATTGACATGGGAGACAAAAATACTTTTGCAGGAGTTGCTTCCCATGAAGATGTTCCCATTCTCCTTAAGACTGTTTTGTTTAACCCTTAAATTCCTGTACTGTAAGTGAAATGTATACCCTATTAGATGCCACATTCTGCGGCATCTGATCTGGGTCTACAGTTTGCCAAACCAACACATGATTCCAGTCCAGGTTCTACAGGTAACCCTCTTACCCAACACTCTGACCAATAAGAATAGCTTGGCTGCAGTATTTTCTATAAATAACCCTTAACTGGAAGTCATTGATAGTCATATGGACTTCAACAGTGAAAAGCTACTGCGCTTTATAACTTTGGGTCGGCTGAAAATCATACCAATAATGAAAGTTCAGGTTCAGTTGTTCAAAGCATCATTAACCCATTGTATGCTAGTGGACCCTTCCATTCCTGTATGTTGGACAAGTCCATTTGTCATATAAGGGGTGTCAGACCTTTTTTATGTTTTCATTCTATATTCGACAGAAAATTCTGTTAGCAAAAGTGCAGGCCCTGATCAGACATCGCGTTCTGCGGCATCTGATCTGGACCTGCACTGTTTGCCAGGGTACCCATTTTGGGGTTTCTGGTACAAAAATGAGGTAACTTAATACTTGTTAGTAGTCAAAATGTTAACTGTCCTAGTGAGTACAGTATCCAATAAGCTTGTTTTTTCACTGAAAATATTGTGAGCAGCTTTAACCCTTTTTGTACCAAATGGAATCTTCCACCTTGTATAGAGGAGTCCATTAAAAAATTAGGGGTGTCAGGTTGCGTTTTCTTCAAAAACTATTTGAAAATTGGCTGAAACTTTTACAAACAGTGCAGGCCCTGATCAGATGCCGTGTTCTGCGGCGTCTGATCTGGACCTGCACTGTTTGCCAGGGTACCCATTTTGAGATTTCTGATGCCAAATGGTTTAACCCTTGTTCTGCTGAGCCCGGATATGCCTTTTCTTTGAAACAATGTAGATCCAGATCAGATGGCTTCTGAAGAAGCCATCTGATCAGGATCTACATTGTTTGCCATTCAGATTGTGAATTTGTTACAATAATTTGCATCAAGTAATCGGATTGGTTGATAATCGGTAGTGGGTGTGGCATATATGAATATTCAGCAGGACAAGTTTGTTAGGCTGAATGATGCTTCCACGCAGAGCTGAAACCGTCCACACACTAGTACTGGTAAACCGCTTAGAGGATCTGAGCTTGTCCAGGAACCCCGGTGCGAGGCAGACTGTCCATGCTTATAAACCCTATTAGTTTCATTAGGCGACAGGGCTTCAGATGTCATTTAATCTCAATGTCGGGTAAAGTCCCACAAAATTGGAAGCAATGTCTCCAAAATGACCTATACTGTGTTGACGGGGATGTTAAACCGCAAATCAAATAAACAAACAATTGTTAGTAGTCAAAATGTTAACTGTCCAAGTGAGTACAGTATCGAATAAGCTTGTATTTTCACTGAAAATATTGTGAGCAGCTCTAGTATTTACAAGTACAGTAAAATTGCACTATTAAGACCAGCTAAAATTAAGTCTAAATCTGCTTGACGGTTTCAGTTATTCTTTCTTTGTGTTTTCTACAGCCAGTGTCTCCTAGTCAGAGACCACCATTGGGACTGTTCAAAAGTGGTCTTTAAGACCACTTCTGAACAGTCCCAAAGGTGGTCTTAATATAGGAATTTTACTGTATCATGGGTTCATCTATGAAACAGACTTCAAAATCACTGGACATTGAAATTTAGGTCAAATGAAAGTATATACATGTATACTGTGAAAGCAATCTGGGTAAAACATGCAACCAATATCCTACATACAGTCACCCTTCTTCAAAGTAAAGCCGGCCTCGGTAGCTCAGTCGGATGAACATCTGACTGGTGATCAGGAGGACGCAGGTTCGAAACCTGCCGGGGTCGGCAACATTCTTTTGTGGAGATTGATCATGAAATCTTTTCTACACAGACACACAAACGGAAAGACAAAAGCTATATACCCCAAAGGTATACTATGTATGCCTGGGGTATAAAAATTAATTAAATGGGCATAACTCAGAAACTAAGAAAAGGGGAACAATCATTCTTGTGTGCTAGACTCCTTTCTCCAATACATATTCCTATAACGTTGCATGAAGATATCCTTAATGGTTACTGAGTTATGGAGCATACAAGAATGTTTACGGATGGATGGACGGATGGTTAGAACCATGCCATAATACGACCCATTTTTTTAAACAACATATGAGACAGTGCAAGACAAAACCTACAATAAGACACGTGCACCCAATGAAGACTCAAATCAGCCTGCGCATCTGCGCAGTCTGATCAGTCTTGGGTGTGAGCTCTAAGGATAGCTAAGGGCCCAAATGCTCCTTCATGCAACAAGAGACTTCTCTGCTTAGACTATATGGATGCACAGGCTGATCTGATTCTTTGCTGGGCACACATCTTATTGCAGGTTGAGTCATGCACTGGCTCATATAATCAATTGACCTACCCTCAGCTGACTCTCCTGTTCTCGTTTCAGTACTGACACTGAAGTAACCATCACTCTACTTGCAATTGATTCAGCAAAAGCCTCAAGTCTCTGATACGGTAGATCTAGGGCATCCTCATACTCCAGTGAACTCATGGTACCATCTGTTCCTCTGTCATTCAAACTACCTTGACCCTCAGAATCCAAATAGTCTGAGTCTGAAGTTTCTGATTCATCATTACTATATTCAAGACATTCAGTTTCTTCACCCCATGTGACCATTTTATTCTGTTCCAGCCAATCAGAACACACCATTCTATTCTCTGCCTCAATCATTGCTGTTTTCAGAATGCTGGTTGCCAGCTTGCTGCTATAATCATTCAGATTGGTACAGCGGCTGGCTCTCGGCCTTCTAGACCTTGCATTGTTATTCACATTCAAACTGACTGGGAAATCTTCTCTAAATGCAACAGTGACAGCTTCACACAAAATTCTTGTAGACAATCTATCTGCATAGTCAGAAACTTCTGTGTTCCCTTTCAATGAATCAGACTTAACTGAAAACCATGATACTGCAGAAAACTCGCTGTCAAATGATGCTCCAACATAGCGGCTTGGAAATTTAATACTGCTGAAATTATTATCTGAGCTGTCATTCCAACTCTGTCTCGGGTGGCATACTTGTCCTTTTCTATTAGACCAGGAAGACTGGGTGCGTGCTGAGGACTTCCCGTAACTAGAATTAAGAAGTTCATCCTCAAAACTTGCCAACACTGGGTCTCTGAAAGAACTGACAGTACTGCACACTGACTTACTAGATTCACTTGTACTGACACAACCATTAAATACTTGGAATGTAGGGACAGACACGTTTGCCTTCATCAGCTCCTCAGCAAATCTGCAATTCACACACACAAAAAACATTATTGACAGTGGACTACATAGAGGATCTTACATGAGTGCTCATGTATTATTGAATTTATTAAACGAGTTGAGGAAAAGGGATAAAATGCGAAGCTTGCCAAGCATTTTTTTCCTTTTCCTCAACAAGTTTAATAAATTCAATAATACACGAGCACGAATGCAAGATTCTATTTATCAAATGACATTTAAAACGCATTATATATTTGATTGTTTACAAAAAATATCAATATTCCGCCATTAGTAAACGCGACGTCATTAAGGACGCCGTACATGAAACTTTGCGGGACATATCTAGTAATTTGCATATTTAATCCACTAGTGGATTATCAAAAATATTACATGGCATTATTACACTCTCAGACGCGACGTCATATGATAAATGTAGATATAGAGGGTCTCATATTTGTTGTCATTTCATATGAAATTAATGAAACAAGCCTTTGGTGAGAAAAACTGATGTATTTTATAGGAGGATTTGTTTGTTTGAAATTAAACGCCCCCAACAACACTATTTAGGTTATTTTGTAGACGTTGCTTCCAATTTTGTGGGACTTTTACCCAACACTGAGATGAAATGACCTCTCAATACCTGCCACCCAATGAAACCAATAGGGTTTATATGCGTGGATGGTCTGACTCTCACCACTTTGTCTGGCCAAGCATACACCTTCTAAGCGGTTGGTTTCACCTCTGCGTGGAAGCATCATGCAGCCCAATCTATTTCTCGAAGCCCCGATGGGCAGGGGTCAGAATATTTTAGGAGGAGATAGCCAGAAACAAAACAATAACCGAAATTTTCAACGGGACATAATAAATATTCTGCTAATATTTGGTGGACTGTAACCTAGAAACAATATGCACTGCCCCACATCATGGTGTAACTATATCTCCAGTTTCTGCTTGACTGAATGTTAATTGTAGGAGTAGTTAGCCAGAAAACAAAGGTTCACAGAAATATTTTAAGAGGCAGCATTCAGTTAATATTTGGTGGACCCCGACCTTGAAATAATATGCACTGCTTCACATCATGGTCTAACTATATATCAAGTTTCAGCTTGATCAGATCTAAATTGTAGGAGGACTTAGCCGGAAACTAAATGTTTATGGAAAATTTCAAAGGGGCATAACTCTATAAATATTTGGTGGACCATAACCTCAACAGTATTTGCTGCGTCACATCATGGTCTAACTTTATATCAAGTTTCAGCTTGATTGGATGAGTTATCCGAAAATGAAAAGTTTAAAGATAGATGGACAGACACTTGGACGCGGAGGGGCATAACACAGTACGACCTTTTTTTCAAAAGGGCGTATAAAAAGGAAGCCTTTTTTCATAATCCCCACATTTTTCAAGTAGTAATGAGGTTATGTATTAAACACAGAATATCTTTGGATCCTCCATTTATATAATAAGAACTTGCCATGTACGTACAGAGGGAAACCTTTGATTAATCATGACAAACTATGATTTTTACATACCCCCACAGAAGAGGGGCTATCCAAATATGATTTTTTTCTTATTTTCTGCATGAAAGCATATGTTGTGGGCACTCATCAGAAGCACCTCACCAAGGAGTACCCACATCATAAATTTTCGTGCAGAAATATAGAAAAATATCTAAAGTCAAACTTCAATAGCTCGAACACCTTTAGGACAATGAAAATCTGTTCGAGACAGGGGTAGTTCGAGCCACTGAGGGTTATTATTAGGAGGCATAACGAGATACTTTTAGACATCTTTCTGGTGTTCTATAATGAAAATGTATGCGGTGTGTACTCATTAGAATCGCCTCATTGAGGCGATTCTAATGAGTACACACAGCATACATTTGCAAGATAAAAGAGTAAAATCTCCTTAATTATCCCCACTATTTCTTATGTAGAGGATTTGCCTAGGGGCTCAAGAATGGGTTCGACACATCCATGGTAAATGAGCCATCGGTGTTTGAGCCATCGAAGTTCTACTGTACTTTTTGGATGAAAAAAGCACCTTATAGCTATGTATGTAATCATAGGTCATAGAGCAAATTGATTAATCAGCAAATCACAAGGTTTTACTTCTTCCTAGGAGCTGACATTTTTTCAACTCACCTTGATAAAATAGGATCTCTAAACCCGCTACCACTTTTCCTGTGTCTAACTTCACAGCTGGCTCCATGACGAGACAGTTCCTCGGCAAACTTGCCAATATCTTCATCTGTTTTGCTCCACTGAGTTCTCCTCCCATTCACCGTGGGAGTAGAGTGTTGGAGTCTCTGCAGAGCTGCACCATTAGATATCTGCATCGGTTCACTGCTACGACGAGGAAAACTAAACATATCTTCATCTCCAGTGTCTTGCACTTTTAGAAATACATTTGTTAACAAATCTCGCGATAGACAATTTGCAAACTGATCATAATTTTTCTTACTCCTATGAGAGTCTGCAGGAGAACTAAACCGTTTATGATCTGTGTCTGAGGTCTGCGAACCTCTTCTATTTTTACCCTGTGAAGAACTATTGCTTTTTGATCCCATTTTTTTTAATTTCCTGGATACTGATTTGGCAGATCGTGGTGATGAGTTGCTGGACATGATGTGTACAGGGGAAATATTAATACTGTCTCTTTTTGGACTCTGGCATACATTGGTTGATCTTTCACTCAGTGAATTACTGTTAGGTGATTTTGAAAGATTGCTTCTAACTGACTGACGTCTTGGACTAGAATTTTCCTTATTATGCTCATCACTTTCAATATCACATGCTAGTTGACTATGTGGTACAGAAACAAGAGGACTAGAAATGTGACTCTCTAAGTCTATCACTCCTTCTACTACACCTTCTGTAATACTGTCTGTATTGTCAACAGTTTCTATAAACTTAGTACTATTTCCTGGAGGCAACATTTGTATTGCTTCATATGAAATTTCTATAGGAATAATCTCAATATTATCAGCCTTAGGTACAGACTCTCCTTCCCCACTCTTGTATACAACCTCTGTCATATCACCAATATCCCGGCTTCCTGTATCACGTAAATTATCACTAGTTATAATATTTATATCACAATGTGCTTGTAGTGGAACGGTTGAAGAAATTATCTGTGGCGCCTTAGGTCTGGCCCCAGGGTCAGGGATGGAATCATATATCTCAAACATTACTTCATCTGCTACATCTGTTGCAGATACATTAATATTAAAATCACTATTTCCAACTGCACCAAGATCAATATCACCTAGGCTTGAACTTGAAGACAGTCTAGAACGACAGTAGTACCTACTGTCACTGTAAGAATATCTTTGCTTATACTCAATTAAAGCTTCAGTAAAAGCCTTAACTATAAGATTATTAGCAATATTAATCAAAACATTATCATCATCATCATTATTCACATCAGGCTCGTTATCAACACTAGTCCTATCAGAATCAGAATCTATACTTTCACTGTCATCCTGCTCCACTGTCACATAAACATCTTCAAGGTGATTATTAAACTTATATCTGCTGAGATGAACTAAAACAGCTCTTAATTCTTTCTGGGTGTTGGTCCAAGCTCTTGTCTCTGAGATCTGGAATGGCCAAATCTGGGAAAAAAGATTATCTATAAAACTCCTAACAACGTTTTCATCAATACATATATCTTCCCTTTCAGTTTCAGATGAGTTTCTACAATGGTGATCATCATCATCATCTGTTTTATGTGTTCTTCTAGGTTTTACTGGTGACGGCTTTGCAAGCACAGCAGATGGCTGTATATTATGGAATTTCTGAACACCGGACACCGTCCTAGTGGAACTGTAAGCCTCAACACCTTCCCTTAGTAAGCTTTGTGCCAAATTTAGAGCAAACTCATTGACAACGGAAGGACCAACCTCTTCTTTGATAGTGTGGTATTTATATTTCTCCTGTTGTTGAAAGTTATCATAATACTCCTCAAATTCTGAACTAAATTCTGAGCTGTATTTGGTGCTACAGCCGCTACTTCTTCTTGATGATGGGAGATCATAACTACTTCTACGCGAGCTCAGGTCACTCAAGTTTGAACTCCTTCTTCTATAGTGAGCTAACCAGTCTCTGAAATTCACCTCCAAATGGTCCATTGGAATTTCATTATCTGCTGACATTGCCGAGCCTAGGGAGGCTGAAACAGAGCCAACAGAAGCTGAAGATTTACTCAATGATGAATCTTGAGTATCCGATGATGATGAATGGTCAAATTTACGTCTTTTGGTCAGTTTAAGAACAGCTTCAAACAAGGCCATTTCAACAGCATTTGACACCAAGTTGTCTGCATAAACCACCACAGAAAAAGGAACATCTGAAATACATGAAAAATTTTGGCCGTTATGTCCCATATGTGAGAAGTGTCAAGCAAAAAATTACCATCAGATTGATTGATTGATTGATTGCTTGCTTGGGGTTAAGTAACCTTATCCATGTATACACTTCAACATCAACTTTAATCCTTTGTCTTTTCCCTTTTTTGGTTTTGGCTTTACTGCCCTTTCAGTATCAATTCACTTATTTCACTGATTGTTAATCAGATGTGTGCGAAAACACAAGTACCCAGAGAAAAACACCTGATCTCCCACTACCACAGTGATAAAGAGACAGCATTCTTGCCACAAAGGTTCACACTATAAATCCTAGTGGGTAAACAATGACGAGGTCAATGTTAAGATAATGTTTATTTCTCTAATAAGATATGAAAGTCCATTTTATATGAGAAATCCCAAAATGGGCCATTGAGAAACAGCGCAGGCCTAGATCAGATGCTGAATAAGATGGCATCTGATAAATGTCTTCACTGTTTGCAGCAAGATAAACCATTTTTGTATTCAATTTCTACAAAACCACCGAGCCTGACTCCCTTAATTTGAAATGAGCTTCTGCTGTGTATAAGGGGAAAGGTTCCACTCAGTACAAAATGGGCACCTCAGCACTTTTCAAAGTGTATTTGGAAAAAAATAATAATTCAGAAGTAACAATTGTTTTAAGAAGGTCAGCCTCATTTACAGTCTTCAGCTTTGACCAACCTGAGCTGCCAGAACTGCTACTACTCTCATCAGCTGTGTAATATTCTTCCTCTGAGACAGCTTTTGGACATACCACTGGGAACTTCACACAAAATCCTGAAAATATATGCGAACAACATCATTAGAAAATCTCCAGCTTGTGGACATACAACTGGAAACTTCACAAAAAGCCCTGAAAAAAATAGGAAATCTCCAGCTCAGAGACAGCTTGTGGACATACCACTGGAAACCTCACACAAAGCCCTGAAAATATATGTGAACAACATCAATAGGAACTCTCGAACTCAGAGGCAGCTTCTGGACATACCACTGTAAACTTCACAAACAATCCTAAAAACAACAGGACTTTAAGTCCATATTCTTTCTTACCTGTGAATGCTTTGATGAGATCTCGTAGGATGAAATGATCCGTGTATTATTCCATACCCTGACCATGACTGTAGGAGACAGCATCAATAGAATTCTTTCTTACCTGTGAATACTTTGGTGAGATCTCGTAGAATGAGAAGATCCATGTATTGTTCCATACCCATATCATGAATGTTGGAGACAGCATCAATAGAATTCTTTCTTACCTGTGAATACTTTGTTGAGATCTTGTAGGATGAAATGATCCATGTATTGTTCCATACCCGACCATGACTGTAGGATACAGCATCAATAGAATTCTTACGTACATCAACCATAGTGCAGTTTATATTTTACTTTTGGTCCTTTGAGATCAGCGTGAATATTCTTAGAAATCGGAAATAAATTATTGGTTTAGACTCATATTCTAAACAGGTTTTTAATTATTTGGACTCCATTTTGATTCATATCAGTCTTTGAATCGACTGCCTATTCGAAATTCGCAAAATTGCAATTTTTTCCTCTGGCTTTCTTTGCCAGATCATTACAGGGTCACTGATGAGGCTTTATTAGCCGAAACTACGTAGTATGACCCATCTTCTTTCTTATGAATGTTTTCATTGCTCTTAAAGGAACTCATTTTTGATTTTTATTTACCTGTGAATGAAGATGATGATTTCGTGTTTAACGACGCAGCAACCCTCTTTGTGGGTCATAAGCGTCAAGTGGTTAATGATCAAATGGTATCTTACGTGTGAATGCTTTGTTGAGATCTCGTATGATGAAATGATCCATGTATTGTTCCCTACCCCTACCATGACTGTAGGAGACAGCATCAACAGAATTCTTTCTTACCTGTGAATGCTTTGTTACTAGTAGGATGAAATTATCCGTGTATTGTTCCCTACCCCTACCATGACTGTAGGAGACAGCATCAATAGAATTCTTTCTTACCTGTGAATGCTTTGTTACTAGTAGGATGAAATTATCCGTGTATTGTTCCCTACCCCTACCATGACTGTAGGAGACAGCATCAATAGAATTCTTTCTTACCTGTGAATGCTTTGTTGAGATCTCGTAGAATGAAATGATTCGTGTATTGTTCCCTACCCCTACCATGACTGTAGGATACAGCATCAATAGAATTCTTTCTTACCTATGAATGCTTTGTTGAGATCTCGTAGGATGAAATGATCCGTGTATTGTTCCCTAACCCGACCATGACTGTAGGAGACAGCATCAATAGCACAAAGCATCTTCTTTAAGTTGCCATCGCTGTCAACCTGGAAAATATAACCTGAATAAACAATGCCAAACTTTAACCCAATGTATGCTAGTGGACTCTTCCCTTGCTATATGTTGGACAAGTCCATTTGTCATATAAGGGGTTTCAGGCCTATTTTAATTTTAAGTTTTTATTCTATTTTTGACGGGAAAGTCTGTTAGCAAATAGTGCAGGCCCAGATCAGACGCCGCTTTCTGAGGTGTCTGATCTGGGCCTAAACTGTTTGCCAAGGTACCCCTTTAGGGGTTTCCCGCATACAATGGGTTAAAGGGGTTAATCCACTACTTAAGGGGAGCTGCTACACATTGCATTACTCTCTGCCAATCGGACAAGGTAAACAACTTCCGGAATGTCAGGCTACCAGTTCTCTGAAATGAGACACTCACCCAAAAGGTGTCCACTCTTAAAGGAAAGAATTTGCTCCTTGGTTTTCAAGCTATAGAAGGTAGTTCCCTATATACTTTTCAGCCCTACTATTTATTCTAAAGTCAATCATATTTAACCCTTTTTTACAAGCGTCTGTAGTGTAGTGGTTAAGCTACTCGCCTTGTATACCAGGGGTCGCAGGATCGATCCCGGGCTTCTCCAGACTTTGAGATGAGTCTTTAAACCAAGGTCCCATCTCAGTATGATCTTAGCTGTTGGTGAGACGTAAAACTCAAACACTCACAGATTTAACCCTTTTTGTACCAAATTGAATCATCCTCCTTATATATAGCAGGAGTCCATTTAGAGGTGTAAGGTTGTGTTTTCATCAAAATTTATTTGGAAAATGACTGAACTTTTAGCAAACAGTGGTAGCCCTGATCAGACACAGCATTCTGCAGCATCTGACCTGGGCCTGCACTCTTTGCCGGGGTACCCATTTTGGGGTTTCTGGTTTTTGTTTGATTTGAGGTTTAATGTCCCCGTCAACACTGTAAAGGTCATTTTGGAGGCGTTGCTTCCAATTTTGTGGGAATTTTACCCGACATTGAGATGAAATGACATCTCAAGCCCTGTCGCCCAATGAAACCAATAGGGTTTATTAGCATGGACGGCAAGCCTCGCACCGCGGTTCCTTGACAGGCGTAGATCCTCTAAGCGGTTTACAAGTACTAGTGTGCGGCCCGGATTCAGCTCTGCATGGAAGCATCGTGCAGCCCATATATTTTTTCAAGCCCCTATGGGTGGGGGCTGATTGGGGTTTCTGGTACAAAATGGGTTGATACAACCAATTATGTGAATTTTAGCAATTCAAATTGTTTGACTTCAATTAGGTCTGCCTTAATATAAACTATCTGAAACTTTAAAATTAACATTTCTAGCATCAAGTTAAAACAAAACTGGCTTAGATCGAAAAATCAGTATCTTGCGGCTTTATACTGATAGATGTGATACCTGTATGTCATCTCTGAAGTCACCAGCAAACTGTAGGGCTGATGCATAGCCTACTGTAGCTGAGAACTGTTCATAACCTTTTATCACTATGGCCTCATTGTCATCCATAACTTCCATGAACAGCATTGAAACTATAAGCTCGGGGCATACTGTGAATCGTATCTCTTCCTGAAATTACAGATACATGTACAATCACCACACATTCCATGTTACTACTGGGCCCAATTGTTCAAAGCATCGCTAGCTTAACAAGCTCATTAGTGGTAAAAATGTTAACTGTTCAAGTAAGTACATTATCCATTAAATGGGCATTTTTGCTGCAAAAATATGAGAAGCTTTTGCATTTGCAAAAGCTACTCACATTTTTTCAGCAAAAATATTAGCCTATTGGCCATATTTAATGATTGATCAAAGTTTTTAACGATTTTTTAACTAGCATTATTGCTAGTTTTGAACAACTGGCCCTTGACAACCACAGCTGTTTTTTTTTTTTTCGGATTTAGTTGTATGACCCTTTCTAGATTATTTCACTTATATTGAGCCAATAGATAATCAGAGGTGGGAGAAAACCAGGGTACCCAGAGAAAAACCACCTGACCTTCCATTGCAGAACATGGTGTCTCACATGCGACCTGTGCCAGGCTTGAACCACAGCGCTGAGAGACTGAATGATTAAGAGTCAGCACTCTTATCCACTAGGCCACAGAGGCCCCACAGCTTGGTGTTACGAGCAAAGCATAGCAGAAAGGAAAAGAACAGGAAAACCAGCAATAAGCTTTAACTATTACCCTGCTGAATAAATTAATTTAGCCAGACCCGGCCAACTAGCAACCAATCAAATTACTTGTCAATGATTCAATGTATTCATTCAATTCACATACACCAAGACAAAAAGTGTAGATCCTGATCAGATGGTTTCTTGAAGAAGCCATCTGATCTGGTCTACACTGTTTGCAAAGGTAGGGGTTCTCATGTTCAGCAGGATAATGGCTGAAATATTTAACAAGATTTATTTGCAACATGTTAAAGTTACTTTGCTGATATTGAAGATTAAGAAATAAACAAATACTTCTTAGTTCTGCCCCCAAATATCCTTAATTTAAGTTTTGATGTCTGATCCACATAGTATTAGCACTGAAATGAATAATAAATCCTATAGTAATTCAACACAGAATTAAGAATGAAATTTTCTCAGAACTCTCAAACTGAAGCTATCAGAAAAATATTTCTCCTTTAATATATAGATTCATGGAAGGTACTGGAACATGCTTGATAATGAATTTGCTACTACCTTCCAGGTAAAGGATTTATGAGGACTTAAGGGGAATGGGTACACCTTCAGGGGAGGCAACTTCTGCAAGTGTTTTTTTTCCCATAGCAATAGGGGCTCAACTCTTAAAGGAAAGAATTTGTTCCTGTGGAGCAAATTCGTTCCTTTAAGAGCAGACCTCTTTTTCGGTGGGGCTGATCCTGCAGAAAAGTGATCAGGAAGTCCTGAAAGTTGTCTCCCTTTGAAAAATGGCGGAAAAATGTGCTAGGTGTTCCCATTCACCTTAAATCTGTTCATAATCCAAAAATAATATGGGCACACCATATTTACCTTATCTTGCAGAAACCATCTGATCTGGATCTACACTGTTTGCAATGCAGTTTTTGAATTGAATGAATATATTATTTAAAGTCATTTGATTGGTTAATAGAAAGAAATGGGTGTGGTTAAATAAATTTATTCAGCAGGATAAGGGTATAGCAAGAAAGAAATGTATCCTAAATTTTACATCTGGAAATTGGCAGTTTAGCAGAGCTGCCACTGGGTCTTTGTAAACTGAAGTCCTGGGGCCAGTTGTTCAAAACTAACAACGTCATTAGACTTTGATCATTGAATATGGCAAATATGCTGAAATTTTTGCTGAAAAAAATGTGAGCAGCTTTTGCAGACGCAAAAGCTGCTCACATTTTTTCAGCAAAAATACCAAAATTTTAAATATTAAACTTGCTAGAAGACTTAACAATATGACCACTAACGAGCTCGTTAAGCTAACGATGCTTTGAACAACTGGCCCCAGGTTGGTTGTTTGATTTGAGGTTTAACGTCCCCGTCAACACTGTAAAGGTCATTTTGGAGACGTTGCTTCCAATTTTGTGGGACTTTTACCCGACATTGAGATGAAATGACATCTCAAGCCCTGTCGCCCAATGAAACCAATTGGGTTTATAAGCATGGACGGTCCACCTCGCACCGAGGTTCCCGGACAGGCTTAGATCCTCTAAGCGGTTTACCAGTACTAGTGTGCGGGCAAGATTCAGCTCTGCGTGGAAGCATCATGCAGCCCATATATTTCTACAAGCCCCTATGGGCGGGGGCCTTACTGGCCCCAGGACTCCATCCTTGTGAAAAGGTGGAGATCCCGTTAAAAAGACATAGAGCCCAACCTAAGGAAGTTGGAGTCCTGAATTTGATCACACATAATAGTCATACATAATTATTCCACACCACTATTGACTGACTCACACACATTTATGTCCTTTTGTTAAGTTTTTGATGCAAGAAAATAACATCGTCTGATGTCAAAGAATTTATGAGTGAGTCATGGCATCATAAAATAGTGGCTTTTCATGACATCAATCAAAACGCTCTTCCACCCACTGATTTATTGCAAATGTAATCACTGTACTTTTCCTTTGTCATACAGTAAAATTCTTTTAGTAAGACCACCTTTGGGACTGTTCAAAAGTGGTCTTGAAGACCACTTTTGAATAGTCCCGAAAGTGGTCTCTTCCTAGAGGACACAGGGTGTAAAACACACAAAGAAAGAATAACTGAAATGTTTAAAGTAAGATTTTTGTGAAGAATTAGTCTTAATTTTAGGCGGTTTTAATAGCGGAATTTTACTGTATATGCTGGCTGTGTAAGGAATTTTAGCATAATAACAGTAACTGAGGCTGTAATGTTTTGAGCTGTAATGATTCTGACTATTGGGACAGACAGGCCTAAGCAAACAATCCAGTCACAGATCAGACTGCTTCTGAAGAAACTGCTTCATAGTTTGCAATTCTGTCTTGCATCTTTTGGGCTCCTTGCTGGATCGTGAACCTAATTTGTTAATAATTTAGGAGCATTACAGCAATTCCTCAAGCAGGCCGAATTTTTAAGAATTTAAGGGGAATGAGAACACCTAGCACATTTTTCCGCCATTTTTCAAAGGGAGATAACTTTCAGGACTTCCTGTTAGCTTTTCTATAAGCCACTGAAAAAGGTGTCAACTCTTAAAGGTAAGAATTTGCTCCTGAATTTGCTCCTGAGGAGCAAATTCTTTCCTTTAAGAGTTGACCACTATTGAAATGGAAGACAAAAATACTTTTGCAGGAGTTGCCTCCCCTGAAGGTGTTTCCATTCCCCTTAACAGCAGCTACAATAAAAGTCTACTGAATAGGAGGAATAACAAAGATAATGAAGGCATAATTTTTGAAAAATATGTTGTGGGTACTTGATAAGAAATGCCTCAATGTGGGGATTGTTACAATTATCCACAACATTATCCTACTGAACATGACAACCCTGCTTTTGCAAACAATGTACATCCTGATCAGATGGCTTCTTGTTTAGTCAGCAATAGGGAAAGAATCCAAATATGTCTTCCATTTCAGCTATTTTAATTCTTGTTTGTTTGTTTGAGTTGAGGTTTAACATCCCCGTCAACACTGTAAAGGTCATTTTGGAGACATTGCTTCCAATTTTGTGGGACTTTTACTGGACATCGAGATGAAATGACATCTCAAGCCCTGTCGCCCAAGGAAATCAATAGGGTTTATAAGCATGGACGGGCCGACATGCACCGCTTTGCCTGCGCAGGCTTAGATCCTCTAAGCGGTTCACCAGTACTCGTGTGCGGGTCGGTTTCAGCTCTGCATGGAAGCATCATGCAGCCCATATATTTCTTCAAGCCCCCGTGGGTGGGGGCCGGTTTTATTTCTTGTATAGTGGTAACAATTATGTGAGGATCAGTAATTACCTGTACTCTTCCACGTGCCAGAGTTCCTCCACCAATATAACGATTAGCAAAGTCTACCTGCAATATTATAATATTATTAATCAAGTATATTTTGTATTGGCCCAGTTACAGGTCTGAGGTCTGCTGTATTGGCCCGAGGCCAAAGGCCGAGGCCAATACAGCTGACCATGGACCTGTAACTTGGCCAATATGAAATTACTTGAATAATGACAATTTTATTAATTGACACAGTTAAAAACATGATTATTGTTATTTGACCTACTGTTAATACAGATGACCTCCGTTCAATACAAGATAGTCAATTAATAATGTAGCATATAATGTCATTATTCCAATACAATTACAATATTAACCCTTATCTCAATCCATTACACTATTAACCCTTATCCTGCTGCATAATTAACTTAGCCACACCCATTTCTGACTTTGAACCAATCAGATTACTTGATGTAATTTATTGCTGCAAATTCACAAACTGAATGTCAAACAGTGTAGATGCTGATCAGATGGCTTCTTCAGAAGCCATCTGATCTGGATCTACACTGTTTGCAAAGGTTGGAGTTGTAGTGAACAGCAGGATAAGGGTAAAATAAGAATCCATCCTGAGACTATGTCATGCTTATCACGGCCAAATCTGACTTACAGTTTGAGAGATGGACTTGAACTCTAGCGTCCAAGCTATGCTTGATGCAAATGTTGTCGGCTAGAAAAACAAACACATGAATGAACAAAAGAAATGGCTAAAGTCCAGGGGTCAGTTGTTCAAAGCATTGTTATGTTAGCTTGTTAGTGCTCAAAACGTTAACTGTTCTAGTAAGTACAATATCTAATACTCTTTTTATTTTGTTTTTTGCAGCAAAAATGTGAGCAGCTTTTGCAAATGCAAAAGCTGCTCACATTTTTTCAGCAAAAATACTAGCAAATTAATAGCAATGTTAGTTTCGAACAACTGGGCCTCGATCCCTATATTACACCATGCTAGAAGCAGGGTGACAACAGAGTACTATCATCATCATCATCTTTCTGATCATAATCATCATCATCATCATCATCATCAGATTTTTTATTAAACATGCAGGGACAACATCCACATAAGTGGGACCACTTCCAGGTAGGTGGCTTGCTGCACGCATGGCAGATCTCACACCAGATCTCCAGGTATGTTTATCATGGGGGTGAATAGCCAAGAGCTTCCACTCTCTGCAGTCTCTTTCTGTCAGATGCTTCCAGGTCATCTTGGGCCTCCAAGGTCCACGTTTTCCATCCACCTGTATGTCAAAGGCTGTCTTGACTGCACCCTTGGAGCATTCCACATGTCCATACCAGCAAAACAAGTGTACCATATTTATCAACAAGAGCACCGCAAGCGGGTGCCAACGCTCGTCTGCAGTTTCTTTTAGAAAACAAAAGTTCTAAGTCAAATCAAATTGCAAGATGGAGTTATAAAACTTGTAAAGATTGTAGCTCTTGTGATGGTGAGTATGTGTATGAAGTTTCATGATGGTAGGCCAAATACTTTTGGAAATATGGTCAAGGTTAAGTTTTTTGGTTAATTTTTCGAAAAATAGGTCAAAGTTCAAAGGTCAAGGTCACAGGTCAAAAAGCGTGGTATGACTGAAAAGGTCTTGTCCCAAGGAACATTCATGTGAAGTTGGAAGGCTCTGTTGTGAATAGTATTGAAATAAGAGACAAAAACAATTAAAAAAAAACGGAGAGAAAAGGGGAGATAATTCAATCAAATTGCAAGATGGAGTTATAAAACTTGTAGGGAATGTAGCTCTTGTGATGGTGAGTAGGTGTATGAAGTTTCATGAAGGTAGGCCAAATACTTTTGGAAATATGGTCAAGGTTAAGGTTTTCGGTTAAATTTTCGAAAAATAGGTCAAAGTTCAAAGGTCAAGGTCACAGATCAAAAAGTGTGGTATCACTGAAAAGGTCTTGTCCCAAGGAACATTCATGTGAAGTTTGAAGGCTCTGTTGTGAATAGTATTAAAATGAGAGCAAAAAATGTGTTTCAGAAAAAAATTGGAAAAGGGGAGATAATTCAGCCAAAATCAACAATGTTGTTATGGTCCTTGGTCAAAATGTAGCTCTTGTGATGATGAGTGTGTGTATGAAGTTTCATGAGGCTAGGTCTAATACTTTTTAAGTTATAGCCAAGGTTAAGTTTTTTTGGAACGACGCAGGACGACACAGGACGACGCAGGACGACTACGCAGACGCCGGAGTGATGACAATAGCTCGAAAGTTTTTTTTCAAAAAACAGACGAGCTAAAAATTTTTTTTAAAAAACAGACGAGCTAAAAATAAGTATTTGGACATACAGCCTGTGCAAACGGTGCTCTTCCATTGCTATATGTATGACAAGTCCATTTGTCTGTTAGGGGTGTCACGCCTATTTTTTCATTTTTATTCTATTTTTGACGGAAAATTCTGTTAGCAAATAGTGCCGGACCAGATCAGACGCTGAGTTCTGCAGCATCTGATCTGGGCCTGCACTGTTTGCCAAGGTACTCCTTTAGGGGTTTCCCGCATACAATGGGTTAAGCTGATTTTACAGAAATGAGACAGATACAGTGTGTAGAGGCAGCATATCTCTCCTAATGTTTAAACCATTGTATATTGTTGGACTCTTCAATTGTTAGATATCGGACACATCATTTTGTCATTTAAGTTGTGTCGGGTCTGTTTTTGTTTTGTTCTTATGAAAAGTCCTATTAGCAAATACATGTAGTGCAGACCTTGATCAGATGCTATAATATGCAGTATTTGATATGGGTCTGCACAATTTTCCCAAGTCCCTTTCCATGGGTTTCCAGGTAAGAATGGACTAAGGTAATTATAAAATTCAAAAATACTGTTAGAACCCACAACCCTGTTATAACACTGTTCATTATAATATAGCTTTGGATATAACACAGTTTATCTCATTGTATACTAGTGGACTCTTCCATTCCTATATGTTGGACAAGTCCAGTTGTTATATTAGGGGCGGTAGGCCAATTTTTTGGTTTTTATCCTATTTTTGAAGAAAATTCTGTTAGCAAATAGTGCAGGCCCTGATCAGAGCCCGCATTCTGCGGTGTCTGATCAGGGCTTGGACTATTTGCCAAGATACCCCTTTAGTGGTTTCCCGCATACAATGGGATAAGGCTATGTTGTGGATTGTTCCTTATATCTCCATATAACCCTATGCTGTGGTTGTTCATGAGAACTGCCTTGGTGAGGCAGTCCTGATGAATACCCACAACATAACTGAGAAAAATTGCCCTCCAACTATCACCAAATGCTCATCCCATCTGTTTCTACGAAATCTAATCACAATCTCACCTCAATGGTACCACTGCTAGCCTCCTCTATACTTCCATCTGTGTGCACTGTAACAGGGCATAGGTCCAAGGTACAGTCTAGCCATGTGTCTAATGATGGAATCTCTTCTAGCTTCAACACCTGTTATTACATAGATTTCTTCATTATACACCACAACCTCATTATAACACTGTTCGTTATAACAGGATTTTGGTTATAACACTGTTTCAAGATGGATCCCAAAAATGTATAGATTATATAGAAAATCACAAATTGTCCTTTTTCTATATAATCTATACATTTTTAAAATGATCATAAATGGTCATTTTACTAAATAATCTAATAATCTATACATTTTTGTTTGGATATACCACGGTTGTTTAACTAACACAGTTTCTGATTTGGAACCCATTAATAGTGTTATAAATAGGTTATGGTGTATAAGAGGATCTTTAATACACGAGAGTTTCATAGATTTCATATGAAATGACCATGAGTGTAAGATTCTGTTTATCATATAACGATTTTTAATCAGATTTTATCACTGAAGAAGTTCAAAAGAGTTGTCATGGACTGGTCATGAAGCTATGGACAAGTAACTAGGTGTTATTACATGTGTGGTCATATGATATGATTTTTATGAAATGACGTTATCTACCAAAGCAAAGTGCAGACACAGATCAGGCTGCTCCTATAGGAGCAATGTGATCAAGGTCTACAATTTTTGCCATTCTTTGTTGACTCCTTGCTGGATCTTGAAACAAATTTGTCCAAATTTTAGGAGAATTACAGCAAGTACATAATAATGTATCCAAACTTTTACGGTAATAAACTGTTTTAACCCTTATCTTGCTGTTCATGACAACCCCTATCTTTGCAAACAGTGTAGATCCAGATCTGATGGCTTCTGAAGAAGTCTTATCTTGCTGTTCACGACAACCCCTATCTTTGCAAACAGTGTAGATCCAGATCAGATGGCTTCTGAAGAAGCCATCTGATCAGGATCTTCACTGTTTGGCATTCAGTTTATAAATTTGTAGCAATAAATTACATCAAGTAATTTGATTGGTTAATAGATAGAAATGGGTGTAGCTTAAATGAATATTCAGCAAGATAAGGGTTAATACCTATAGCACAAGTACAGTGAAAGTTTGTTACTAAGACAAGCCAAATGAAGACTAATTCTGCTTTGGAAAGCATATTCAAAAAGT
Organism: Lucinisca nassula; assembly: GCA_963580285.1. Taxonomy (NCBI): domain Eukaryota; kingdom Metazoa; phylum Mollusca; class Bivalvia; order Lucinida; family Lucinidae; genus Lucinisca; species Lucinisca nassula. Next base: position 119,943,981 of record OY757024.1, read on the forward strand.
TTCATTTATTCCTTCTTTATGTTTTCTGGACCAAGTGTACTCTGGTAAGAGACCAACTTTGGTCCTATTAAAAAGAGATCTTTAAGACCACCATTCATCTGAAACAAGGTTGTACTTTAAGGGTTTCCGGTACAAAATGGGTAAATGAGACTCGATGTTGATGCCACTTTTAATAGCATGTGTCCCCTATGTCTAGACAGTTTGTTTGCTTAGAGTTTAACAGCCTGGTCAACACTATTTAGGTCACATCCAGCAGGGTAGTTTACGGTAAATTACCTAACAATGTTTTTCCAGGACAGACTTATGCATAAGTGGTTAACCAGTACAGAACACATTCTTTTGCCACAAACTTACAACAGTCCATCTTAAATCAGCATAAGGAAGAGAATGTAAGAAGAATATAAGAATCTTATATTGGTGTGAGGGGTGGATAGAAAAATTCGTCCCGAGGGTCACTGTCCGGCATCACTTGGCTTGCCGAGTGATGCCGGACAGTGATCCCGAGGGATGGATTTTTCTATCCACCCCTCACACCAATATAGATTCTTTTTCTTACATACCTTCCATTTCTATTGCGAATTTTTAATGCTGCTGTCACTTCGGTTACCCACGTCCGCCATTTTGTGATGACACAACAGGAATGTTTAGTGACATCACGCATGACGACGCCGCGCATGAGGTTGCAAACACGCGATTATATTCGATTTGGGGTCGGAACACCAGGGTCAGAACATAAATTTCTGTCCCAGGGTAAAATCACGGATTTCCTTGTCTGGTGTGCAAGAAAGATTTCATGATCAGTCTCCACGAAATGTTGTTGACCCTGCAGGTATCAAACCTGTGACCTGCTGATCACCCGTCAGACACGCGTCCAACTGAGCTACCGAGGCCAGTGAAGTCTAGATAAAGGGGAGTTAGGATGACAAAGGTATATTTTTTCTTCTGTAAAAAACCTGTGTTGAAGTTACTTGTTAGAATCGCCTCAATGAGGTTATTCTAACAAGTACCCACAACATTCTTTTTCCAGAGAAATAAACAGAGGATCTTATATGAGTCTATTATTGAATTAATTAAACAAGCTGCCAAAAAGGGATAAAATGCGAGGCTTTGCCGGGCATTTTATCCCTTTTCCTCAGAGTTTAAACCTCAAGTGGATTATCCAATTTATTACATGGCATTATTCCATTCTCAGATGCGACGTCATATAATAAAGAAAATTGTACCATGATTATCCTTGTTACTTATCCTTATCTGGAGATACAAGGATCAATACAGTAAAATTCCTATATTAAGACCACCTTTGGGACTGTTCAAAAGTGGTCTTTAAGACCACTTTTGAACAGTCCCAAAGGTGGTCTTCAGACCACTTTTTGAACAGTCCCAAAGGTGGTCTCTGACCAGAGGACACTGCATGCAGAAAATTCGAAGAGAGAATTACTACAGTCTACTAAATAAGCTTCTAAGATCAGATTTAGTCTTAATTTTAGGAGGTCTTAATAGCAGAATTTTACTGTATAGTGATGTCACTTTTTAACAGATGGTGTGAACTGTTCCAGCCCATAGTCTGTAGAGAAAATCTGCCAGCACAACGAACACAAAACAAAGGTAGGAAAGAGAATATTTGGCTTTACAGCTGTTTCTGAAACCATCTACCGGTCTCATGATGCAATACAGTAAAATTCCTATATTAAGACCACCTTTGGAACTGTTCAAAATTGGACAGTCCCAAAGGTGGTCTCTGACCAGAGGACACTGTATATAGAAAAGACAAAGAGAGAATAACCGCAACTGAGTAAATAAGCTTCTAAAAGCAGATTCAGTCTTAATTTTAGGTGGTATTAACCCATTTAGTACCAGAAACCCCCAAACGGGTACCCTGGCAAACATTGCAGGCCAAGATCAGACGCCGCATAACGCGGCGTCTGATCAGGGCCTGCACTGTTTGCAAAAAGTTCAGCCACTTTCTGAACAAATTTTGACAAAACACCACTTGACACCCCTAAATTTTGAAATGGACTCCTGCTATATATAAGAAGGAAGATTCTATTTAGTACAAAAAGGGTTAATAGTGGAATTTTACTTTTAACAGAAAGTGCAAATTGTTCCAGCCCATAGTTTATAAAGAAAATTTGCCAGCACACCAATCACAAAACAAACTTTATTTCGTAGGAAAGAAAATATTTGGTTCTACAGCTGTTTCTGAAACCACCTACCTGTCTCATGAAAACTACAGAACCTGTCAATCTGTCCCATTCTGGCGATACTCGGTCAAAGAAGTTGAGAATACATTGAAGCTTGGCATTCTGGGAAGGGCTAAAAATATCAAATACACAATAACCTCTTTAATACCACAGTTTTTCGATATATATTTAATACAGTTTAAAGATGGATCTCAGAAATATATATAGATTATATTGTTTGTCTAAGTTATTCAGATGCTGTGGAATGCCTGGCAAGTCCAGTACTCTAAATTATTAACTTAATGTTTAACTGCCATCAAAAAACATGTGATAAAATATTGCGACAAAGTCTTCGAAAGATCAGGTAGAAATATGATAAAATTTCAAGACTGGCAAAAATTGAAAACCTACAAAGGGACATAACTCCAAGAGTCCATAATATCAAAAAGTGTGTTGAAAACATCTGATTTTTTTCAACACACAAGATGAAATTTTTTCGTATTTATTGAAAAAAGTAAATAAATTAGTATGAACTAAAATAGTAAATTTTCTATTTATTTTATATAAGAGTATTAAGACTATGTTATTCGACAGACTGCATGCATGGTAGTTAAGCCAATCACAGTTGACAACTTTGCTTCTCTCTTTAATTATACGACAGACTGCATGCATAATAGTTAACCCAATCACGTTGACAACTTTGCTTCCCTCTTTAATTGCTCTCCGGTGGGTCAGGCCTCAGATTCTATGTGGGTTCCAATGTAAAGGCTTATGTTGGTTGATACCTGATGCTTTGTCTCTGGTTGGGCCCATCGGAGTCTAACTGTTGTTTTTCTTTTCCTCCAGCATTTCAGTGGTTTCTTGCTGTCGAGTCCGCATCATTGTTTCATCTCTGTGGTTGTTTGATTTTTGTGTTTACGGAGATGTTGTTCTGATGATTTAGGAGGCCTTTGTGTGGACTGAACAAATTATTTGTCTTAATCGCTACGGAAGGGCGAGGATTTTGGCCACGTAAAATCGATTTAAGCCAACCCCACCCCCCCCCAGTGGAATTCGTTTCCACTGACCGTTCCAAGGTGGTTCTTCTGTTGCGGTTTATGCGATTTATTTTTGTTATGGTTTGTCTTTGGGTGTTTGTATCGCTTATATTATTTTATTTTGGATAGCCTTTTGGCCATTTTGTGGGAAAGTAACTGTCCTTTTAGCTTTCCACTATTGATGTTTACATTAGGGTATGTTGTTTCATGTTTGTGTTTCTTTCCCTTTGGTGTCTCTGATGAGAGCTGTGGGTTAATTGTATCGATTCCTGATCATTGCCTCCACTTCTATTTGGCGATATACTGTAATTGAACAGCTGTTCTACACATTGCTTTGGTCTTATGAAAATTCCTTGTGTTTTCAACACACTCAATGAAATATGTTTTCAACACATTCAATGAAATATTGGTATTTATCTAAAAAGAAAAGAAATTTGTCTTTTTACTTTATACGAAAAACAAACCCAAAAAGTAGTCCTGGCTGCTACTGTGAAAATAACGTGGACATATTATTTTTCACAAAGTGAAAATATCATATCTTTTCAATGTGAACATATTATTTTATTTGTTTCAGATATGCATTGATTTAATAGCTAAGTATATAAAATAAAAGAAGGTTCCGTTCCTGTGTACTTATATGGGAAGGGTTTTATTAACATGAGAAGATTTGTACTTACCTGGCAATGTTTTGCACTGACATGAAAATGTTTTGTACTTGCACGGGAGGTTTGTACACCTACTTACATGGGAAGGTTTGAGAAGAACTTGTTGAAGTTGATGTTGTTGAGCTTAGTTCCCCTCCCACGTTGTTCATTAGGGAACAGACAGAGGAAGGCCAGGGCTAGAATGGACACACACAACTGTCTCTGTATACTGTAACTTCCTTCTGCAAGAGAAATTAACCCTTTTTGTAACAAATATAATATAGCAAGAGTCCATTTCAAAATTTACGGGTGTCAGGTTGTGTTTTCTTCAAAATTGATTTGGAAAATGGCTGAACTATTTGCAAATAGTGGAGGCCCTGATCAGACGCCGCATTCTGCGGCGTCTGATCTGGGCCTGCACTGTTTGACAGGGTACCCATTTTGGGGTCTCCGGTAAACAATGGGTTAACAAATAAGTTTCTCTATAAAGCTGCTTCCCAGAATCTGTTCCTCTTTGGCAATTTCAGAATCTTACATTGGTGTGAGTGGTAGATAGAAAATTTGTCCAGAGGGTCACTCACCGGCATCACAAATGTAAGATTCTTTTTGTTGCATACATTCATTTCTGAGAATGGATTTTTTTTCATAATGCAGTCACTTTGATTGTCGACATCCGCCATATTCTGATGACAGTAATGCAGCATTTTTTATGTCACTTATGTGCAATAAAGTCAAACTTATGACCACCACACAGTATGAACTGATTCCAAACCACTAGCTATCTGCACCAAGTTATTTAAAGCATGGTTACTTTAACAAACTTGCCGGCCTCGGTAGATCAGTCGGTTGTGCATCTGACTGGTGATCAGGAGGATACGGGTTCGATACCTGCCGGGGTTGGCAACATTCTTTCGTTGAGATTATGAAATCTTTTCTATGGTCATTCTCTCCCTTCCCCTGAGTCAAAAGTCAGTTTCTGGCGAAAGAATGTGCACTGTACTGGTTAACCACTTACGTATAAGCCTGCCCAAGAAAAGTGTGCATAGGTAAACTGACCGGCTAAAAAATGACCTAAGACAGTGTTGACTGGGTCGTTAAACTCCAATACAAACAAACAAACAAAACGTTAACAAACTTGCCAGTGTTCAAAATATTGCAATTCACATTTTCCAGCAAAAACACTCAAAACAAGATGTGTTTGTGAAACACGAATGTGTCCCCGGGAATGGTCATTTTTTTCAAAGTTGGTCACAGTTCAAAGTCAAGGTCACAGGTCAAGATTTTTGGTTGAGTGGGAAGCCCTTGGTCCAAGGAACTTACATGCCAAATATGAAGGCTCTATCTTAAACGGTTCGAAAGTTATGAACAATAATATTTTTTCCTTTAAAGTAGGTCATGGGTCAAGGTCACAGGTAAAAAAATTTGGCAGCTCTTGTCACAAGGAACCTACATATGAAGGTTCTATCTTAAACGGTTCAAAAGTTATGAACAATTTTATTAGGTCTTTAAAGTAGATCAAAGGTCAAGGTCATGGTAAAAAATTTTGCGCCATTTATGGATAATACATGAAAGCGGTACCTCCACTTATGCATCAGTCCTGATATTAAAACAATCTGCTACAGAATAGATGAAAAATATCACTTTGAAAAAAGGTTAACCAAAAGGTAAATCTGGGACGACGCCCGCCCGTCCACAGGACGCCCGCCCGGACATCGCTATTTTAAAGGACGGATTTTTTTTACAAAACCCGTCCAAAAAGGTCAAAGGTCAAAATGATTTGCATGAATGTAAAGCTCTTGTTACAAAGAACCTACATGCCAAATATGAAAGCTGTATCTCAAATGGTTCAAAAGTTATGACCAATTTTAACTTTTTCTTTTATGAAGGTCAAAGGTCAAGGTCACAATTAAAAAAATTTGTGTGAATGTAAAGCTCTTGTCACAAGGAACCTACATGCAAAATATGAAGGCTGTATCTCAAATGATTCAAAAGTTATGCCCAAAATGTTATTTTTTTATTTTAAGTAGGTCAAAGGTCAAGGTCATGGTCACAGGTCAAATTTTTTTGCATTAATGTAAAGCTTTGTCACAAGGAACATACATGCCAAATATGAAGGATGTATCTCGAATGGTTCAAAAGTTATGACCAATGTAATTTTTTTTCTTCTTTTAAGTAGGTCAATGGTCAGGGTCAAGGTCACAGGTCAAATTTTTTTGTGTGAATGTAAAGCTCTTGTCACATGGAACCTACATGCAAAATATGAAGGCTGTATCTCAAATGGTTCAAAAGTTATGACCAAAATGTTTTTTTTTTTTATTTTTTTTTTATTTTAAGTAGATCAAAGGTCAAGGTCCAAATTTTTGGCATAAGTGTAAAGCTTTTGTCAAAAGGAACATACATGCCAAATATGAAGGCTGTATCTCAAGCGGTTCAAAAGTTATGACCAATGTAATGTTTTTCTTTTAAGTAGGTTAAAGGTCAAGGTCACAGGTCAAATTTTTTTTGCATGAATGTGAAGCTCTTGTCACAAGGAACCGTCATGCCAAATATGAATACTCTATCTCCAACAGTTCAAAAGTTATGACCAATGTTAAAGTTGTCCATGTACAAACCAACAAACAGACAGGGCAAAAACAATATGTCCCAGCTATCACTATCGGGGACATAAAAAGGTGCCTTAGCAAATCCAGGGATACAGACTAATATGTGCCCAGAGGCCCAAATTGCCTGAATTTTGGCCTTGGGCACCTATTGTAAGTTTTCAATAAATTAACTGCCCAGACATTTTTTCAATTTTCCCCATTATAAGTCAATGGAAACTATGCCATAGAAACCAAACTAAATGGCTGCTATTCATAAACAATAGGGCCATGATGCCCTAGGATTGCTCACCTAAATCACAGGTGCAAAAGTTATGATAATGTAGTTCAAAGGTCAAGGTCACAGGTCAAACTTTTTGTATGGGCAGGAAGCCCTTGTCACAAGAAACATACATGCCAAATGGTTCAAAAGCTTTGGTAATGTAGGTCAAAGGTCAAGGTTACAGGTCAAATTTTTTTGCATGGGTGGGAGGCCCTTGTCAGAAGTTCAGTGAACGTTTTTCATGATGAGAAATAAGGAAAAATATTTACATTCTCAGTTCATTACCCTTTTGGGTCACAATGTTGTTCATACCCCGATGAATACATTGACGCAATGTCATATGACCAGTATATGATGTCAAAAACAAATCATGGTTGTCTCAATTATGACTGATAACGATGACAATGTTATGACATCAATGGCACTCAACCACGGTTTCTAGGAAAACGGCTTGCAACTGTTTTCTTGTTTCAATTTTAGCCCTCAAGTCAATTTTTCACCACATGATGGATGGAAAATAATGTTTATAATGAATGTGATTTTTAAGCGTTCATTGAAGTATGAAAAGCAACGAGTCACGAGCTTTGTGATCCGTTGTTATTTATACTTCAATGAACATTTAAAAATTACATTCATTTCTTAGCTTTGCATGTGATCCGGTGTTATTTATACTTCAATGAACGTTTAAAAATTACATTCATTTCTTAACTTTGCTTGTGATCTGTTGTTATTATACTTCAATGAACGTTTAAAAATTACATTAATTTCTCAGCTTTGCTTGTGATCCGTTGTTATTTATACTTCAGTGAATGTTTAAAAATTACATTCATTTCTTAACTTTGCTTGTGATCCGTTGTTATTTATACTTCATAAACATTTAAAAAATTACATTCATTTCTCAGCTTTGCTTGTGATCCGTTGTTATTATACTTCAATGAATGTTTAAAAATTACATTCATTTCTCAGCTTTGCTTGTGATCCGTTGTTATTTATACTTCAGTGAATGTTTAAAAAATTACATTCATTTCTTAACTTTGCTTGTGATCTGGTGTTATTTATACTTCAATAAACTTTTAAAAGATTACACCACAACCTCTTTATAACACTATTTATGGGATCCAAAGTGGAAACTGTGTTAGTTAACAACCATGTTATATCCAAACAAAAATGTATAGAATATATAGAAAAATGACCATTTATAGTCATTTTTCTGTATAATCTATACATTTTTGGGATACATCTTGATTTGGTTTGTTTGTATTGGAGTTTAACTGTCCAGTCAACACTGTTTAAGGTCATTTTTGAGCCGGTTAGTTGACCTATACACACTTTTCCTGGTAGGCTTATACGTAAATGGTTAACCAGTACAGTACACATTCTTTCGCCAGAAACTGACAACTGCCCTTCTTGAATCAGCAGAAGGGAGAGAATGACCGTAGTAAAGATTTCCTGATCAGTCTCCATGAAAGAATGTTGCCTACCCTGGCAGGTATCGAACCCGCGACCCCCTGATCACCAGTCAGATGCGCATCCGACTGAGCTACTGAGGCCAGCAGATCCATCTTGAAATAGCGTAATATCCATAACCATGTAATACTGAACAGTGTTATAATGAGGTTGTGGTGTACATGATTTTTTTTAATTATTCCAGAATTATCCTATAAGGAGCTGTGTTTTACCCTCTTGTTGTTCACTAATGATTATCCCCTCTGTTGGTAATACAGTCTCAATCCTCAGAGCCAGTTCAATGATAGACGGGAATGTCTCCTTGAGAAAATGTTCTCTCTCCTCATTGCTGGCATGTTTCCTCATATACTTCACTAGGCCGTAGTAGATACTGGAGCCCCACTGGACATCTGGCTGTTCCATCTGACCCAGGTTTGTGTTGTAGATCCTCTGGTGACATTCTGCTAGTTTAGTCAGCTCACAGTTATCCTGCAGAACAAACATACAGTTATCTTGCTGAACTAATGTACGGCAATTCCACAGTTAGGATGTGGAACAAATATATGACTTAAAGCCATAATTGCCGGCCTCGGTAGCTCAATTGGATGCATGTATGACTGGAGCAATATGAAAGCGTTTCAAGCCAAGGAATTTGAAGCATGGTCGCCATTGTCAAGTTTGTAATTAGTCTGCACTTTCTTAATAAGTTAGAAATAAAGGAACAGCCAGAAATTGAGAGATGTTGATATTTAATGTCTTATCATAGTTTGTCAAAACAACAGACAGTGTTGGTATTAGTTGACAATTATTAAAGGACAACTTTCATTAGTCCTGCATAGAACAGGCCTTTATGGCATACTGTGGGTAAGAGCAATGACTCTTAAATTCTTAATCATAAGGTCTCTGTGGTTCAAACCTTGCTTGGGTCACATGAGATGCCAAGTTCTACAACTGAAGGTCACATGGTTTTTCCACAAGGGTACTCCTGTTCTTGCCCACCTCTGATTACTGATCAGCGAGAAACAAAGTTAAATAATCTGAAAGGGCTGTTAAACCAAAACCAACAGAAAAAGTCCTCCATAGAAATATAAAAAGTAGAAGTAAAACAAAGATCAGGAATCGATACAATTAACTTACTCCACCCATCAAAGACACCAAAGGGAAAGAAACACAAACATGAAGCGACCAGACCACAATGGAAACCTAAACAAAGGAAGGCCATAAGGACAGTTACTTTCCCACAAAATGGCCAAATGACCATCCAAAATAAAAAGACACAAGTGATACACACAGTAAGTAACAAACAACAACATAAATAAACTGCCACAGAAGAACCGCTGGCCTCGGTAGCCTCAGTGGGCAGTTCTAATAAAAGTAATGATTTTTATGGTGAAATATAGAAAATTGCCCCTTTAAACTTGTTTACAATTTAATACCCACATCAGCTGACTTTCCATTTTTTTACATGATGTATACCAAGATATAGTTGATTAACTAAAAACAGAGTGGTACTGAATAAATGAATATGTTTTAATAGAAAACACCATCTACTTGAGTGAGTGTTTGAGTTTTACGTCCCACCAACATCTAAGGTCATACGGAGACGGGACCTTGGTTTAAAGACTCATCCGAAAGTCTGAGAAGCCCGGGACTGATCCTGCGACCCATGGTTTACAAGGTGAATAGCGTAACTACTACACCATGGAGACCTTAACCACCCATTTGAAAGGAGGGTAATGCCTTTCTTGTGTTTTGTTTGTCTCCTTTCAAAATTTTCCAAATTAATGAGACAGCAATATTGTGCAATGTAGCTATTATACTTTTTGTGTCTGATTTATTCCAAATTGTTTACTTGATATGTCTGAATACACATACAGTCGAACTTCAATGGCTCGAACACCTTTGGGACCTCGAAAATATGTTCGAGACGGGTAGTTCGAGCCACTGAGCTAACTGTCAGGAGGCATAACGAGATACTTTTCGACATTTTTCCGGTGTTCTTTAATGAAAATATATGCTGTGTGTACTCATTAGAATCGCCTCATCGAGGCGATTCTAATGAGTACACACAGCATACATTTGCAAGATAAAAGGCTTAAATCTCCTTAATTATCCCCCACTATTTCTTATGTAGAGGATTTCGCTAGGTACCCAAAAATGGGTTCGACCCATCCATGGTAAACGAGCCATCGGTGTTCAAGCCATCGAAGTTCTACTATATATATCAAGACAGTATACTAAAGAACCTGGAGACAGAAGATGAAATTTTCATTTTTATGTTTAGTTAAAATACAAATGTATACGACTCATTAAAGAAATCAAATGAGAAAAAATGAAATAATTCTTGAATTTTGTATGCTTAAATATACACTGCAACCTCGTTATAGCGCTGATCGTTTAAGCGCGGAAATCAGTATAACACGGTTGTTCCATGGCTCCCGATTTTTTTTCCGTCGGGCGAGATTCCGCGCGTCCGAAATTGACTGGGGCGAACCGGCAGATTTTTTCGAGCGGCCGAAAGTGACGGGGGCGAATCAGCCGATTCGCTGAAATAGATTTGCGACAAGCCGCAGACTTGAATCCGTGGCATAGTAGAGCTTCCGCGCATCCGAAATTTACTGGGGCGAACCGGCCGATTTTTTTTCCAGCGTCCGAAATTGATGGGGGCGAATCGGCCGATTAGCTGAAATAGATCTTTGACAACCCGCACACTTGAATCCGGCGCATAGAACTTCCGCGCATCCGAAATTGACCGGGGCGAATCGGCCGATTTTTTCTGAGCGTCCGAAATTGACGGGCGCGAATCAATGAGATGAAACCACCGCTACAGTTTTTTCTGCACGCGATTGGTAAATGACGTCATCAGACCCCAGCAACCACACACGTGTCTATTGTTTTATCTAAATGGGGCGTATCTCTTTCATTAATTGTTTGTAAACGGTAAAAAAATTCTCGATAGCAAAACGGTTGTGGAAAACAGTGCTTTCTGTAAGCTCCGTGTCAATAACCAACAACAGCATACAGATGTGTTAACACGAATTTTTCTCCAACTTTTCTCGCCAAGCGTCTGCTATTTGGCGCCAAAACATAATCATTCACGAGATAGTAGAATAGTCGTAGCAACTCGTCTAAGGAGCAATTAAATAATTTTCACATTGATTGCGGATTAAATTTTATGATCGGGGAATAAACGCAAATTAGAGACATAACTTGACCATATCTTCACACCTTATCGACATGCACCGCAGGGTGGCAATTATATGACAGGGATTAACAATAGTGTCATAATTGAACCGTTATAAATCATCAAACAGTGTAAATCCAAATCCGATGTCTGCGGCGTCTTTCTGAGGTGTCTGATCTGGGCTTGCCGGTGCCCCCAAATTTATAACGCGGTGATCACCACTAATGCGGTTGGGGTTCTTGGAGCCCACCACCCGCGTTATAACGAGGTTGCAGTGTATTTGGTTATATAAAATCTAGTGAGTTTTATTAAAGACAATATATTTAGGTAGAAAATATTAATCATTTAAAAGTCCTGTATTACAGTAACGTCTGTCACCAGTTTTGTAATGTCCGTCGTTTTTAGACATGCTAAAAATTAGAAGACAGCACTTTACAAAAATAAAAACGGTCAAAACTAATTTTTTGTTTCTATGTTGCACATTTAGATACAGTTGTTTAAATAAAATAAAGCATAAAAATCGTTGATAAGGTTATATTTTCTTCTCCTAGTTATGCCTCAAACATTGGCCTGTAATGTCCATCACTGGACTGGTCTAAAACTTATCTTTTCTTTGACTGTTTCTGATAGGTAAAGCATTGTTCTATTGAATAATACTTAAGTAATGCCAAAAAAGTAAACTGCTGGGAGCTATGGGTTAATTGTATTCATTCTTGATCATTGCCTTCACTTCTATTTATTTTTTAATGTTAATGCTAACCCATTTGGACACTTTACTGTGCAGCAGGGCAAATTCTTCTGATAATGAGACCATGTTTTTGGAATTTACATCTATCTATTGTAGATGGGTTTGTTTCCAGCAAAATTTATGATAAAAGCAGTGATTTTGATTTTGAGATTGTGAATTTTCCTTTCTTTGATGGTGATGTTCCTCATTGTGGCATCCTATGGCGTTTATATTTCGCAGTTAATTTGATTTGCCAGAGTGTCTAGTCATGCAAATGACACTTGTAATAAATTGTTAACTGCTAAACTTCTTAATAAGGGTTATCGGTACCGTAAACTATGCAAAACCTTTTCAAACTTTTAGAGACGTCGTTCCAATTTAATTTCAATATTCAATGTTGGTCTTAAATCTCTTCTGCAACAAGGTCTATCGGAACCCAAATTTTATGGTGACTTTGTATATAAATTCAGAAAAATATATACTTGCAATGAGTTCAGCACCCAATTTCCTGAAATCATTCTTCGATAAAAAGATCGGGTATAACATAAATGTTATACGTCAAGACTGTATGCATGGTAGTTAACCCAGTAATGGTTGACAGCTTTGCTTTCCTCTTTTATTGCATGCCAGTGGGTCAGGCCTCATATTCTTTGACAGTTCCAGCGTAAAGGCTTACTGAGAATTAGAGAGAATTTAATTTTATGTAATGTTGGTTGGTGCCTGATGCTCTGTCTCTGGTTGTGCCCATCAGAGTCTACCGCCAGAGTCTAACAGTTGGTTTTCTTTTGCTCCAGCATTTCAGTGGTTTCTTTCTGTTGAGCTCTCACCGTTGTTTCATCTCTTTGGTTGTTTGATTTTTTGTGTTCTCGGAGATGCTGCACTGATGACATAGAAGGCCTTAATGTGGACTGAACAAATTATTTGTCCCAATCCGGACAGAAGTATGGGCAAGGACTGCGATTTAAGCCCCCCCACCCCAGTGAAATTCATATCATTGACTGTTTGTAGGCGGTTTTCTTTCTGTCAGTTTATTTTTGTTATGGTTTGACTTTGAGTGTATGTATCACTTGTATTTTTTTTTTCTCTTAGATAGCCAATTGGCCCTTTTGTGGGAAAGTAACTGTCCTTTTGGCTTTCCGCGATTGATGTTTCCATTAGGTATTGTTGTTTCATGTTTGTGTTTCTTTCCCTTTGTTGTCGCTAGTGGGAGCTGTGAGTTAATTGTATACATTCCTGATCATTGCCTTCACTTCTACTTTGTGCTCACTTACCTGTTCACTGAGGTTCTTGAGATAGTGCAGCTGATCTTTCACTATCCACCATGTTTCCTGGTCACAAGGGAAGACAACTCTTGTCATAATGATGGAGGGGCCACAGTCATTGTATCTTGACAACAGCTATCCCATTTATTCATTCTGTAGTGTGTAAACCACTGTCCTGTTCGAGATTCTAAAAAGATGGTGAGATTTTGTTAGATGAACACCTTAATATGAAACAAAGGCATTGCCTTTTGAGCAAACACACTCATTTACATCCCTTAGGTAGTTAATGGTGGTGTGGAACATAAAAAATATCAGTAGTGATAGCGTGGTAGCTCAGTGGTAAGTACACTTGCCGCCAATGCTAGAGCCTAGAGATCCCCGGTTCGATTCCCAGCAGCGACAATAAAGTTTGGTATCTGAACATGTTCTATTGGCATCATTTGTAGGGATGAACGTCATAAAGTGCACCGTCACTTGGATCGGTACGATAACTGGAGGCCCCATGTGAAGAAAGAATCATCCTCTCTGCATGTTAAAAATCATGCACCTGCCCGGTGCGATTTCGGACTTGTCCTGGGCGGCCGGGCAATGGATTTGTCAGCCCCTGGTGATGAGCATCCATTCTATAAAATTTTTTCTTGACAGCCACTCAGATCTGTGATCTGCAAATACTGATTTTGTTTGTTTGATTTGAGGTTAAAATCCCCGTCAACACTGTAAAGGTCATCTTGGAGAGGTTGCTTCCAATTTTGTGGGAATTTTGTTTGTTTTGAGGTTTAACATCCCCATCAACACTGTAAAGGTCATTTTGGAGACGTTGCTTCCAATTTTGTGGGACTTTTACCCGACATTGAGATGAAATGACATCTCAAGCCCTGTCGCCCAATGAAACCAATAGGGTTTATTAGCATGGATGGGACTTTTGCCCGACATTGAGATGAAATGACATCTCAAGCCCTGTCGCCCAATGAAACCAATACGGTTTATGAGCATGGACGGTCTGCCTTGCACCGGGGTTCCTGGACAGGCTTAGATCCTCTAAGCGGTCTACCAATCAGAATCACCAGTACTAGTGTGCGGGCCGGATTCAGCTCTGCGTGGAAGTATCATGCAGCCCATATATTTCTTCAAGCCCCTATGGGCGGGGGCTTCTGCAAATACTGCACTGATGTGTAGGCTGATAAGTATTCGCTTGTTTCAGAATGGCTTGCAGAGTTACAGAACAGCATGCAAAACATTCTCTGGGTAGCTCTGTGACTGCAGTCAGCTGTTGATTGATTATCGGCATCTGTTTTCTTATCAAACGATGAAACATGCAATATATTGAATGTGCTGACTGATAAGACTTTGTAATTTGCGATAAAGGCAAATCTGCTCCAACAATTTTATATGATCAGCCTGCACCTGCCGTTGTGATCAGATGCTTCGCTGTTCAAAGGACACCTCTATGGCTTCTGCACTATTTATAATGGAAGGAGCAAAGACAGCAATAGCACATGATGATCTCTGAAATGCAATATTAGAATGTAATGCTTTGAAATGGTAAGAAAAAAATCCAGGCAACAACGACCCACAAGTTTGGCCGAAAAGACCTATCCCACAAAAGTGGGCCAAAACAGTTGGGTATAAAAGCCAAGGCCGTGCCGGGTCGGGCCGAGCCGCCGAGCCAAAAATTGTCGATCCAAAGATTTTATTTTTCGGAATTTTAACCGAAAATGAAATGTTAGTGGTAAATTTTGGTATGATAATGTTAATTATATCAAATCTGATACTCAGCATAAATTTTGTTCTTTTTGGTGCCCTAATTTTTGTTTTATAGCAAATTTGCCAAATTTTTGGGGTATAAAAGCCAAGGCATTTTTTTCGTACGTTTTGATCGAATTTGAATGAAAAAGACATGAATGTGTGAAAACATGTACATGACAACCCCAAAAAAGTATTTTCTAAACCTTTTATTGTAAAAATTCCAGTCAATTCCTTTTAGTATTTGTAATAACCGTATTTTTGGTGGATTTATGTAGGCCGCGCCGTAAACAACCGCAACGGACGGCAATGTCAAATAAATGATAATGGCATTTAAATATAATATCTGAATGGTAGGAAATAAAGATAGAGCTTTATGAAACTCATCATATTTCTTAATCATGTTTTAGACATATTAATTATGTTTTGATACTTACCTATTGTATTATTATTGCTTGTTAATATGCATCAGTCAGTAAGTGATTAGTGCATTAATTGACTCATCTAATTGTTTTAATTAGTGAGATCTTGTCAATTAAGGTTCTTAAAGCATTCGATTCTTTAAGTTAACTGAACCGCGATCATCATGATACTCGTTAGAACCGCTACGACAAGGCAGTTCTGATGAGTACCCACAATCTATGTGTTCATAGATTGCATATATAGATGGACAATACCACCGCCTTGGTGATTGAAAGGGTCGTAAATATAGATTGTGGATACTCGTTAGAACCGCTTTGACAAGGCAGTTCTGATGAGTACCCACAATTCATAGATTGTGTATACTCGTTAGAACAACCTCGACAAGGCAGTTCTAACGAGTACACACATTCTATGTGTCCGAAATAATGTTTAATGTAAATAATGTATGTGCTATAAAAATTGGGGTTTGATGGATTCTAAATTAAATAGACATAAACTGCTTAGCAGTAATGTTCTTTATTGTTATTATCATTATGCATGTATACATTCGAATAAAAAAGAAAAAAAAAGATTTTTAATTCTTTATTGTTTTGTTTGAATTTGGATCATTGCCTTCATTTCTATTTTTAACGGCCAAGCCAACACTATTTAAGTCATTTTGAGCCGGTCAGTTTACCTATCCACACTTTTCCAGAGCAGGCTGACAACTGCCTATCTTGAATCAATTGAACAGAGAGAATGACCGTAGAAAATATTACATGTTCAATCTCCACAAAAGAATGCTGCCGACCTCAGCAGGTATCGAACCCGCATCCTCCTGGTCACCAGTCAGTAAACACTCCTACTGGCAGTAAACAGAACCCTACAGGCACACAACGTTGAATCTACTTTGTATCAACGTTGATTCAACGTGGAGTGCCTGCTGGGAACATATATTTACACTTTTTATGAAAAAAAAGTTTGGTGGACAAGAGTGTTGATTTCCCTTTAATGACGTCGAATCAACGTCATAAAACACTGAAGTCCTGGGACAATCATTTAAACAAAGTCGCATATACAAATTTTGTTCACTGGGATAACAGTCTGATGTCACTGAACAGCATGGGTCGTCATTCGATTCTGATCATTCCGGTCATTGTGTGCCTTCCCTTTAGGTCCTTTTCGGTCGTTTCCTGTAATAAGGTAATTCTAAAAATAGAAACAAAAATGAAATAAGTCATTCGATCATTAAGGTGATTCTGGTGAATATATTTAATTTTATCACAAACATATAATAAGTATAATCAATTTCAAATATCATAAGGCCAAAAAGAATTAATTTAACCGATGAATTTGAAAGAAATTAAGAAATGTCAATACTTTTTCGCCGCCTTGGCTTTTATACAACTGGATATCGGAAAAGGTTTCTGGTCAACTCGTACCTAAGTCAACTCGTACCTTAGCAGGGGTGTAAAATTCCACTCGCCCGCTCGCATTTGCGAGTAAGTTTTAAGGCAGGGCGAGTAAGTATTTCAAAACTGACCTTAATTTTTCTTCATTTTTAGCACCTAAATGAAAAGTTTAGACGATAAGGGCGAGTAAGTTTGAGAGAAATTTTACACCTCTGCTTAGTCAACTCGTACCCGAATTTGGTCAACTCGTACCTTAGTCAACTCGTACCTAAGTCAACTCGTACCTTAGTAAAAATAAAATTTGTTTTGGGGTAAGTTTGGCTTAAGTACACATGTACATTGTATACAGGTCAACTTTATGGTCTATGCAGACTCCTGATCCTTTTCCCGACGATGAAGACGATACATAGTGTGTGCATGACGCCATTACGCACGTGTGCCAAAATGGCGCCTTTCATGTGTATGACCCCCATATCCCTTTAGCCAGACATAATTCATGGGTGCTCGTTAGAACTATCCCTGTGGGGCAGCTCTAACGAGTACCAACAATCTATGCTCCAGAGGGATGTGATTAGTACATAACACCATGCTCAACATAAGACGAACTTCATATGTGTATATGTAAATGAAAATAACGAGAAAAAATATAATTGTAGAACTTACATTTCATGCTCAGTTGCAAATAAAATGTAGTTATACAATTATAATTTGTTCTTATATATGCTCAAAACATAAATGTTGGCTAACATAAATGTTGCATATTCCTTATTACTGTTACTTTACGATAACACACCCGTGCGATATAGTGCGTTTTTCACATCTCCGAAATGGCAGTTTTTCTTATGAAAATCCGTGTTTTTGTTGTTGTTGTTGTTGTTTTTCTTATTTATACTTCAAACATAGGCTGTGATCTTTAGTTGGAACGACTCTAACGAGTACCCTCAACCTGTGTATTGGAGCATAAATAAAGAAAGCTATTGGGTACCCCCGTAAACCCGAGTTTCTCTATATAAAGTGAGGTTTAGGGGTGTGCCCATTGCACGGACAAAACCGGTTACATGTCGGCGAGTATAAACACAGCGGGATGTACAGCTAGCACAATAAAAATAAATTCAGTTATATAATTTTATTGCTTAAATTATAAACATTTGTTATACCGTTTAACTAACAAACTCTGAAATAAAAACAATCATCCTGAATGCAAGCCTATATGAATTTGTCCCTCTTAAAACCCACTTTCATTTATAAATAGTAAAACTGGGATTTAATTTTAAGTTTTGTCAGAACAAAAACAGCCGCTCGCCGGCAAAATTAAAGCAATTAAAAACAGTCTTTAACGAAGGACGATTAGATTAAACTAGTACCGATAATCGTTTTTTACACCCACATTAATCGGTACACGATTAACTAAAGTGTTAATTAAATTAACCCAAATGGAATCTTCCATCTTATATATTTTGAAATTTAGGGGTGTCAGGTTGTGTTTTCTTCAAAATTTATTTGGGAAGTGGCTAAACTTTTTCAAACAGCGTCCGCCCTGATCAGACGACGCCGCGTTCTGCGGCGTCTGATCTGGGCATTCAGTGTTTGACTACCCAAATGGAATTTGCCATCTTATATATATCGAAATTTAGGGGTGTCAGGTTGTGTTTTCTTCAAAATTTATTCGGCAAGTGGCTAAACTTTTTCAAACAGCGTAGGCCCTGATCATACGACGCCGCGTTCTGCAGCCTCTGATCTGGGCCTGCAGTGATTGACAAGGCATCCCTTTGTGGGTTTCTGATACTGAATGGGTTAAAAGTGAATAGTAATAAAATAATAATAATGATAATAATAATAATAACAATAATAAAAATAATATTAACTAGAGCAGGTTGATGGCGCGCCATCACATATCCCCACGTTCTGCGGCGTCGGATCTGGGCCTGCAGTGTTTGACAAGGTACCCCTTTGTGGGTTTCAGGGACGGAATGGGTTTAAAGAGAATAATACTAATAAAATTATAATAATAATAATGATAATAATAAAAATAATAATAACTAGTGCAGGTTGATGGCGCGTGATCGCAAATCCCCGCGCTGTGAAAACCATGTTACAATAAAAGGACCCAAAGTACTTCTTTCTGGCCTCCGGTGAACTCAAGACATGTCTCGGGGCAAGTTATAACCCATTTCAACTATTGTTCGGCAAAAAAATAGAGTACCCCACCTACCCCTGGGGTACGAGTTGACCAAAATAGGTAAGAGTTGACTAGGGGGTACGAGTTGACCAAAGAACGGGTACGAGTTGACCAAAAACAGGTACGAGTTGACTCAGGTACGAGTTGACTTAGGTACGAGTTGACCAGTTACCTCGGAAAACAGCTATTAAAAGATAAATAAGCCATGTAGATACGTAAAACTACTTCTAGATATAACATATCTAATATATAATAATTTAATCCCACATTCACCCTAATATATATCTAACTTGTAACTAGAGACTAAAAATAAAATTTTCGGTAGGCTCGGCCTTGGCTTTTATACCCGACCGGCCGAAACAACTCAAGACCGAAATGTCACGCAACCTACCAGTATATTCAGATGCAGGGTACTGGAAAGATTTCACTACAATTCTGACATTAAACTGACCCACAGGGAAAAAATACTTCTAACTCCCTGAAACAGAATTGTTTACTGGTGACACATCCAGGACCTTTGACCGTCTGAACTAGTCCCCTAGACTGCACAATGGTGATGAATCTAGAGATGGAGTCATCTGCACTTTCTGCAGACATCAAGAGAGAAGAGGGGAGCGAGACCTGAGAGACCAAATTCAAAAATTGAATTATTCCTTGGAGGCTTGCCACATTCATTTTTCTGAAGAGCCGGTGAGTTGTCAGATATTTGAGTGTGTTGAGCTGTATAAAATTTAGAACAGGGTGCTGAATAGTCCTTTTTAATCCACAGCTCCCAGTACTTTCCTTTGATGTTGGCAGTACTAATAAATTTTGATAAATGTATTGTTATCATGTACTGATATCATGTACTGATATCATGTACAGTTTTGAATTGACCAATCAGCTGAGCTACAATTAAAATGGGAAGGGGCTTCTAGCTCTGCATGACAAAATTAACATTGTGGGTATTCCTTAAAATAGCCTCGCCGAGGTTATTTGAATGAGTACCCACATTTAAAATAGCTTCTACTTAATGGCAAACAGTGCAGACCCTGATCAGACTGCTCCTTCTAATCTTAAAATGAGAAGGGGCTTCTAGCTCTGCATGACAAAATTAACATTGTGGGTATTCTAGAAATTGGGTCGCCAAGGTTATTTGAATAAGTACTCACATTTAAAATAGTTTTTACTTAATGGCAAACAGTGCAGACCCTGGTCAGACTGCTCCTTCTAATTTTAAAATGGGAAGGGGCTCCTAGCTCTGCATGACAAGATTAACATTGTGGGTATTCATTCAAATAGCCTCGCCAAGGTTAATTGAATGAGTACCCACATTTAAAATAGCTTTTACTTAATGGCAAACAGTGCAGACCCTGATCAGACTGCTCCTTCTGATCTTAAAATGGGAAGGGGCTTCTAGCTCTGCATGACAAAGTTAACATTGTGGGTATTCATTAAAATTGCCTCGCCGAGGTTATTTGAATGAGTACCCACATTTAAAATAGCTTTTGCCGAATCAGTGCAGACCCTGATCAGACTGCTCCTTCTGATTAAGTTTCTCCAATTCTCCACGAAATCAAATTGTAGGTACTCGCTAGAAGTAAGTCCAACGAGTACCCACAACATGTTTTTGTGGGATGAGGCAGTTCAAATGAGTACCCACGACATACCTTTTTATGGAGAAAAAATATCCCTGAATTATCACAAAATACACTCCCATTTACTGGTGCCAAACATTTTATAAAACATTTGCATGCAGCAAAAGCACACATCTGAGTTCAAAGTAAGTCCTTTCACTTGAAGGTTCAGCATTAAAATGCCCCGGTGATAAACATCAGGTTAAAAAAGCATGGTCAAATAACCTATGGTCAGTTGGATTTAGACCAATCAAATCCAATTGAATATTAATGAAGCAGAGAAGCTGGCAGTGTCCTTTCAGACAGGACAATCCATTTTCCAGATGGGGTAAATCAGGTCCAATAAAAGAAATTGAAATTAACAGTAAATAAAACAAATATGCTTTAATAGGTTTTATCTATTACCTTTAAGTGGAAGTTACAATAAGCTGTGGATTTAAACAGATATATCCAATTGTTTTTGAGAAATATTGGTAAATATTTGTACTGATTGACATCTGTACAGGATAATTAGACTCGCCCTGGCGGGCTCGTCAAATTATCCTGTACAGATATCAATCAGTACAAATATTTACCAATATTTCACAACAAGAGGGCCATGATGGCCATGGATCGCTCACCTGACCCATAGAGTAACAAGTGGGCCATCAGGAAGGGCCATTATTGACCATAGGGTTATAATGTGCATAATGATGAGGGAGGTCTAAAAAGGTGAAGCTTCATACCAAATATCAAAAAAGGCTCTAATTTGAACAATCTTGGCAATTGTCCACTATATGAAGCTACACACCAAATATCAAAGGCCTTGGCCTTGCGGTTTCAGAGAAGAAGATTTTTTTTAAGATTTTCCCTAGATAAGCCTTTGTAAAACCAAAGGGCCCCGGGGCGGGGGGCATTTTTGGCCCAAACACTACATAAGCCTAAGTAAAACCAAATGGCCCCAGGGCAGGGGCATTTTTGGCCACAGGGCTATAATTTAAACAATCTTGATAAGGGTCCACTAGATGAAGTTTCACACCAAATATCAAAGACCTGGGCCTTGCTGTTTCAGAGAAGAAGATTTTCGAAGCTTATCTCTATATAAGTCTATGTAAAACCAAAGGGTCTCGGGGCGCGGGCATTTTTGACCCCAGGCTATAATTTGAACAATCTTGATAGAGGTCCACTAGATGAAATTTCACACCAAATATCAAAGACCTAGGCCAAGTGGTTTCACAGAAGAAGATTTTTAAAGATTTTTCCTATATAAGTCTATGTAAAACCAAAGGGCCACAAGGAGGGGCATTTTTGGTCTCAGGGCTATAATTTGAACAATCTTGGTACAGGTCCACAAGCTGAAGCTTCATACCAAATATCAAAGACCTGGGCCTTGTGGTTTCAGAGAAGAAGATTTTTCAAGATTTTACCTATACAAGTCTATGTAAAACCAAGGGCCCCGGAGCAGGGGCATTTTTGGCCCCAGGGCTATAATTTGAACAATTTTGGTAGAGGTCCACAAGATGAAGCTTCATACCAAATATCAAAGACCTGGGCCTTGCAGTTTTAGAGAAGAAGATTTTTAAAGATTTTCCCGATATAAGCTTATGTAAAACCAAAGGGCCTCGGGGCGGGGGCATTTTTGGCCCCAGCACTATAATTTGAATAATCTTGGTAGGGGTCCACTAGAGGCTTCATACCAAATATCAAAGGGCCACAAGGAGGGTCATTTTTGGTCTCAGGGCTATAATTTGAACAATCTTGGTACAGGTCCACAAGCTGAAGCTTCATACCAAATAGCAAAGACCTGGGCCTTGCCGTTTCAGAGAAGAAGATTTTTAAAGATTTTCCCTATATAAGCCCATGTAAAACCAAACGGCCCCAGGGCGGGGGCATTTTTTGCCCCAGCACTATAATTTGAACAATCTTGGTAGGGGTCCACTAAATGAAGCTTCATACAAAATATCAAAGACCTGGGCCTTGCGGTTTCAGAAAAGAAGATTTTTAAAGATTTTCCCTATATAAGCCCATGTAAAACCACAGGGCCCCGGGGCGGGTTTTTTTTTGTCCCCAGCACTTTAATTTGAACAATCTTGGCAGGGGTCCACTAGATGAAGCCTCATACCAAATATCAAAGACCTGGGCCTTGTGGTTTCAGAGAAGAAGATTTTTTAAGTTTTCGGTGAAAAAAATCTATTATTGGCTCCTGGGACCTATATGTGCAACGGACCGGAACCATTTGAACAACTTTGAAAGGGGACCACCTAAGGATCATTCCTGTGAAGTTTGGGCAAAATCCGATCAGTGGTTTAGGAGGAGATGTCGTTTGAAGAAATTGTTTACGCACGGATGACAGACAAAAAGTGATCCTAATATTAAACACAAGAGGGCCATGATGGCCCTGGATCGCTCACCTGATCCATAGAGTAACAAGTGGGCCCCGGGGAGGGCCATTATTGACCCCAAGGTTATAATGTGCGTAATGTTGAGGGAGGTCTAAAAAGGTGAAGCTTCATACCAAATATCAACAAAAGGCTATAATTGTCCACTAGATGAAGCTCCATACCAAATATCAAAGAAATAGGCCTTGCAGTTTCAGAGAAGAAGATTTTTAAAGATTTTCCAATATAAGTGTATGTAAAACCAAAGGGTCTCGGGGCGGGGGCATTTTTGGCCCCAGGGCTATAATTTGAACAATCTTGATAGAGGTCCACTAGAAGAAATTTCACACCAAATATCAAAGACCTAGGCCTAGTGGTTTCACAGAAGAAGAATTTTAAAGATACAAGTCTATGTAAAACCAAAGGGCTCTGGAGGGAAGGGGGCATTTTTGGCCTCAGGGCTATAATTTGAACAATCTTGGTAGAGGTCCACTAGCTGAAGCTTCATACCAAATACCAAAGACCTGAGGCCTTGTGGTTTCAGAGAAGAAGATTTTTCAAGATTTTCCCAATATAAGTCAATGTGAAACCAAAGGGCCCTGGAGCGGGGGCATTTTTGGCCCCAGGGCTATAATTTGAACAATCTTGGTAGAGGTCCACAAGATGAAGCTTCATACCAAATATCAAAGACCTGGGCGTTGCAGTTTCAGAGAAGAAGATTTTTAAAGATTTTCCTTACATAAGCCTATGTAAAACCAAAGGGCCCCGGGGCAGGGGCATTTTTGGCCCCAGCACTATAATTTGAACAATCTTGGTAGGGGTCCACTCGATGAAGCTTCATATCAAATATCAAAGACCTGGGCCTTGCGGTTTCAGAGAAGAAGATTTTTGAAGATTTTCCTATATAAGCCTATGTAAAACCAAAGGGCCCCGGGGTGGGGGCATTTTTGGCCCCAGCACTATAATTCAAACAATCTTGGTAGGGGTCCACTAGATGAAGCTTCATACCAAATATCAAAGACCTGGGCCTTGCGGTTTTACAGAAGAAGATTTTTTAAGTTTTTGGTGAAAAAATCTATTTTTGGCTCCTGTGACCTATATATGCAACGGACCGGAACCATTTGAACAACTTTGAAAGGGGTCCACCTACGGATCATTCCTGTGTAGTTTGGTCAAAATCCGATCAGTTGTTTAGGAGGAGATGTCGTTTGAAGAAATTGTTTACGCACGGATGACAGACAAAAAGTGATCCTAATATAAAACACAAGAGGGCCATGATGGCCCTGGATCGCTCACCTGATCCATAAGTAACAAGTGGGCCCCAGGGAGGGCCATTATTGACTCCAGGGCTATAATGTGCATAATGTTGAGGGAGGTCTAAAAAGGTCGAGCTTCATACCAAATATCAACAAAGGCAATAATTTGAACAATCTTGGCAAAGGTCCACTAGATGGAGCAACACACCAAATATCAAAGCCCTGGGCCTTGAAGTTTCAGAGAAGAAGATTTTTTTTATTAAAGATATTCCCTACAAATGCCTATGTAAAACCAAATGGCCCCCCAGCAGGGGCATTTTTGGCCTCAGGGCTATAATTTAAACAATCTTGATAGAGGTCCTCTAGATGAAGCTTCACACCAAATATCAAAGACCTGGGCCTTGCGGTTTCAGAAAAGAAGATTTTCAATGATTATCCCTATATAAGTCTATGTAAAACCAAAGGGCCCCGGGGCGGGGGCATTTGTGGCCCAGGGGCTATAATGTGAACAATCTAATGGTAGAGGTCCACTAGATGAAGCTTCATACCAAATATCAAAGACCTGAGCCTTGTGGTTTCAAAGAAGAAGATTTTTAAAGATTTTCCCTATATAAGCCTATGTAAAACCAAAGGGCCCCGGGGCGGGGGCATTTTTGGCCCCAGCACTATAATTTGAACAATCTTGGTAGGGGTCCACTAGATGAAGCTTCATACCAAATATCAAAGACCTGGGCCTTGTGGTTTCAGAGAAAAAGATTTTTAAAGATGTTCCCTTTATAAGCCTATGTAAAACCAAAGGGCCCCGGGGCGGGGGCATTTTTGGCCCCAGCACTATAATTTGAACAATCTTGGTAGGGGTCCACTAGATGAAGCATCATACGAAATATCAAAGACCTGGGCCTTGTGGTTTCAGAGAAGAAGATTTTTAAAGATTTTCCCTATATAAGAAAATGTAAAACCAAAGGGCCCCGTGGCGGGGGCATTTTTTGTCCCTGCACTAGATTTGAACAATCTTGGTAGGAGTCCACTAGATGAAGCTTCATACCAAATATCAAAGTCCTGGGCCTTGTGGTTTCAGAGAAGAAGATTTTTAAAGATTTTCCCTATATAAGCCTATGTAAAACCAAAGGGCCCCGGGGCGGGAGCATTTTTGGCCCCAGCATTATAATTTGAACAGTCTTGTTAGGGGTCCACTAGATGAAGCTTCATACCAAATATCAAAGACCTGGGCTTTGTGGTTACAGAGAAGAAGGTTTTTAAAGATTTTTCCTATATAAGCCAATGTAAAACCAAAGGGCCCCGTGGCGGGGGCATTTTTTGTCCCAGCACTGAAATTTGAACAATCTTGGTAGGGGTCCACTAGATGAAGCTTCATACCAAATATCAAAGGCCTGGGCCTTGAGGTTTCAGAGAAGAAGATTTTTAAAGATTTTCCCTATATAAGCCTATGTAAAAGCAAAGGGCCCCGGGGCGGGGGCATTTTTTGGCCCCAGCATTATAATTTGAACAATCTTGGTAGGGGTCCACTAGATGAAGCTTCATACCAAATATCAAAGACCTGGGCCTTGTGTTTTCAGAGAAGAAGATTTTTAAAGATTTTCCCTATATAAGCCTATGTAAAAGCAAAGGGCCCCGGGGCGGGGGCATTTTTTGGCCCCAGCATTATAATTTGAACAATCTTGGTAGGGGTCCACTAGATGAAGCTTCATACCAAATATCAAAGACCTGGGCCTTGTGGTTTCAGAGAAGAAGATTTTTTAAGTTTTTGGTGAAAAAAATCTATTTTTGGCTCCTGTGACCTAGATGTGCAGCGGACCGGAACCATTTGAACAACTTTGAAAGGGGACCACCTAAGGATCATATCTGTGCAGTTTGGTCAAAATCCGATCACAGGTTTAGGAGGAGATGTCGTTTAAAGAAATTGTTTACGCACGCACGCACGGACGGACGCACGACGGACAAAAAGTGATCCCAAAAGCTCACCTCGTCACTACGTGACGGTGAGCTAAAAACAATGGATATATCTATTACGTAGCTTTCAGTACACTGCTTGTTAAAAACTCGGATTCAGAATTGTTACTTTCATTTGGAAGAGCCTTGTGTTATCAGCTTGTCAGCGAGTGTGGACTGTCCGTACAGCTGGCAGACTATCTTGTAGTATTGTTGACTCAAAGTTGCCCTTTATATTAAAATGAAGGTCTCCCTGCTTCCCATGGTCTTGATTCTTTGGTTCACCCTTTGGAAATTAAGTAACAGAACCCAACCGGATGATGGAAATCAGGAATGCGGGATTGCAAAAGAGCAACACTGCGATAAAACTTCTCAGTACTTGGCTGTAACTAGGAAGCTAGGAAACAAACTACGTTCGGAGGGCTTACGCAACTTTAAGTCCTCAGGTGGAACAAATTTGGTCATTCTATTGATCCTGGCCGGAGACATTGAAACTAACCCCGGTCCAAGATTTCGCTGTGGGCTGTGCAAAAAATATTGCAAAGACTCTCAGAAATGGGTAGAATGTGAGGACTGTGAAAAGCATTTTCATGCCTCGTGTTCTGAATTGGATGAAAACCAATTGCTAGAGCTTGAAATTGGAATTGGAACTTGGTATTGCAAAGATTGCAAGGCAGACTGTGGCCTTTGCAGTGGTGATGTTCTAAATGAGCATAAGGCAGTTCAGTGTGACCAGTGTGAAATGTGGATTCACACTGATTGCGCTTTCCTTTCAGACGCCGAATATGGCAAACTGGTTAACTCGAGTTGTTCATGGATATGCCCGAAGTGCGAGTTTTTTTAATTTTTCTGACTCGTTCTTCAGCGAACCTATAGAACTGGAAGAAAGAAATAAATTTGAACCTCTGTCAAAGGAGAAAGGAGTTAAATCTCCGACTACTGACATGAGAAAGCCGAATTTTGTAAAAGGTTTGAAACTTTGCACTATTAACATTAACGGTTTAAGAGGAAAGATACTTGAACTTTTAGCTTTCCTTGATACTCACCAACCACATATTGTGGCTATTCAGGAAACAAAGATTGACAGTTCAATTATGACTTCAGAGCTTTTCCCTGAAACTTGCGAATACAGTGTCTACAGAAAAGATAGAAACACTCATGGCGGCGGGGTGATGTTGCTCGTTCACAGAGATATCCCTCATATACCATTCATGGAACTGGAAAACGATTCAGAATCTGTTTGGGTTAAGGTTTTTGAAAACAAAACTTCCCACTTTATTGCAAGTTGGTATCGACCACTAACGACACTGTCGAAAACTTCCACTTATTTAAAGATCAGCTTGATCGCATTAAGTCTCAGAAAAAGGGTAAAAAACTTCCAGCAGTACATGTCTTAGGCCACTTCAACTTCAGAGAGATTGTTTGGCCAGATAGGCTCAGCAAACAAGGCACGATGCTGAGTCCGTCAGAGGGACAGGTGTTGGTCGACATCATGAATGATCATGGCTTGGAACAGGTTGTTGACTTCCCTACTCGAGATAGAAACACTTTGGATTTGATTCTTACAACTTTGCCAGGACAGTTTGGGGATATTCAATCCCCGGACAAACTAAGTGATCATGATATTGTCTCTGGATTTTTGAAAATCTTCATACCACCTATAAAGAAACCTCGTAGAAAGGTGTACAGTACAGTCTTAGAAATCTTATTATCCCTCACGATCGTGCATGAACAAGAAAAGGATTACGCTTCGCGCACAACCCTCGCAAAACCCACGCTAGTTCCACGCTTGATCCACGCTTATTTCACGTTTGTCCACGCTCGTATCTCGCAACCATCGCGATCCACGGAAAGCCTTCACGCTACACGCTTAGGTCCACGTTGGCCCACGCTTGTCTCGCGCATCAATTTTTATCGAATTACATGTACATGTATAGGTTTTTGTTCATTAAATTACAACCAATTGGAATAAAAATAATAATAAAAAAAAACCCATTATGAATGGTTAAGTACCGTAAATTACGACTAAATGACCCGGTGAAACAAAGCATGAATTGATTATAGTGCTTCTGTGACTATGAAGAGAGAGATAGTGTTCGGTTTCCTTAAATTGGCAATTTAATTGGCAATCAAACATACATGTAGCTATCCGTAGTATTATTTACGCTACGCACTTACGTAACAAACAAGTATGCTTAAGCTGCAGATAATTATGATTGATTGGCCTGGTCAAATAAAATATCGCCCAAAGAAATTTAACACCAACTGACCCGGTGAGACAAAGCATGTTATAATTACAGAATTAGGTTTTAAATGGTCCGAGACGACGAAGAAGGAGATCGTGATGAGGCCCAAGGAAATTTAGCACTTAACTTTGGAATTTTGAAGAAATATTGTGTAATTGAACCTAATTTTTTTCTCCGGGTACTCCGGTTTTTGGCCCAACTCTGATTAAAAATCGGATTCATTACGAAAACACGCCTATAAAATACAATGCCACCTTATTTCGCAGAAAAAAATGAAAATTTTAAGGTGAAAACTTGTAATATTTTTCTTATTTCTGCTTAAAATATAGATTGTGGGCACTCGTTAGAACCGCCTCATCGAGACGGTTCTAACGAGGACCCACAATCTTTATTTTAGAGCAGAAATAAAAAAAATAAGGTATACCCCTGGAAACCCCAGTTTTACCATATAAAAGTGGGGTTCAAGGGGGTCAAAATTATATTGGCGTGTTTTCGTGATGTGAAGCAACTGAATTGATTTTGAAAGGCCACCCCAACCCACAGACACAATATTTAAATAGTTATTTAATAAGTTGTGTGCTGACGTTAACACTGCTGGGCCCCACCCATCGGAGCTACAAGAAAAAGATTGGATTGCCTGATGCTTCCACGCAGAGCTAAAACCCAATCGAACGTGAGCTTAACCCAAGCAAAGTGGTGTGCGTCGAGTTTCATTGGGCGGCAGCTTATGGGATGTCGTTTCATCTCAATGTCGCTAAAAGTCATTCAAAAATGGGAGCAGCCTCTTTAACATCCCCTTCAACACTACACGTATTCCCAATTATTGCTGGACTTTTACCCGACATTGAAATGAAATGACATTTCAAGCCCGTTGCCCAATGAAAACGAAAGGCTTATGTGCGCTTGACGGTCTGACTCAAGTCGTGTGTGGTCAGTTTCAGCTCTACGTGGAAGCATTATGCAGGTCAATCTATTTCTCCAAGGCCCGATGGGCGGGGGCAGTTCTGTTTGACTTGTTTTTTTTCTCAGCATTTTTTTCGCATCACCAGCTTTTCAAGTAGTCGGTTCAGTATTGTGACCCTTTGACGAAAGAGACTGCCCAACCCGACAACCTGAGAGAGCACAGAAAAGTTTGACCAGACTGCGTTTATGCGCATTGTGCAGACTGAGCTTGGTTTGCTGAGTGCAATATAAATTAGAGTATTTCTGCATATGTATATGTTCTAGG
Organism: Lucinisca nassula; assembly: GCA_963580285.1. Taxonomy (NCBI): domain Eukaryota; kingdom Metazoa; phylum Mollusca; class Bivalvia; order Lucinida; family Lucinidae; genus Lucinisca; species Lucinisca nassula. The sequence goes on from OY757024.1 coordinate 119,973,712, forward strand.
TTTTCCTCCTATTTCACTTGTCAGAGTTTGTTTGAAATCACTTTCGCTCGAGTTTTGTGAGACTTTTACCCGACATTGATATGAAATAGCGATCACATATAAGTTTGAGTGGAGATACCCCAAGGATGCCGGGCCTCTCCAGACTTTCGGATGAGTCTTTTAACCGAGGACCCGGCTCTGTATGACATTAGCTGTTGGTGGGACGAAAAACTAAAACACACACATATGTAGACCGCATTCTTATACATTTTCCTTGTACATGAACCGGCGCACGACAAAGACTTTTTTTCTACTACAGAAGTATCAGATCTGCATGTGCATCTAGACAACATGTCCAGTCTTCGCTTGTTGCTCTTTGAATATCCCACATAGTAGGCTTATTCGAACAGCAAAGGCTCTGATCAGACTGCACGGATGCGAAGGCTGATCTGAGTCTTCAATGGTTACACGTCTTATCGAATTACGTGTTCCCCAGTCTATGCATCCACTTTGGTCAAAGTCTTCACTTGTTGCTCTTTGAATAGCCCAGAGATCAGAATGCTCACAGGAACAGCAAATGCTCTGATCAGACTGCACAGATCAATTCTCTCAAACGAGCGATTATGTTTCCTGTAAGTGCCTTTTCACACGCAATAACTGTGCGCGTGCTCACTATTATGACGTAGTATGGTAAAACTGCACGTGCTTACATGACGAACTGCGGTAAATTGTGGGAATCATGTGCTCAGTCGGAGACGGCGCATGGAAAAAAGCAATCTGTCACACAGGTTGTTCACGAGAAGCGAGGGGTGTTTAACCCTTTTTGTACCAAATGGAATCTTCCAGCTTATATATGGCAGAAAAATCCATTTGAAAATTTAGGGGTGTCAGGTTGTGTTTTCTTCAAAATTGATTAGGTAAAAGGCTGAACTTTTTGCAAACAGTGTAGGCCCTGATCAGACGCCGCGTTCTGCGATGTCTGATCTGGGCCTGCACTGTTTGCCAGGGTACCCGTTTAGGGTTTTCCAGTCTGAAATGGGTTAATGGAGAAATAATGAAAACAGCATTACAATAAGATTGTTTAATCGAGGCATTGATGATTGTCTGAGTGTAGGCTGGGAAAATGGCCCTGGATGGGAGCTCAGACATTCGTTCGTTAATCCCTTAAATGCTGTAAACAATGCAGACTCTAATCAGCGGTCCTTTATTTGTCTGACCGGGATCTACCCTGTTTGTCATTTCCAGACCAGATCGATTCTACAGGTAAACCTTTATACACTACTCTGGCCTCACTCTGATACGAACAGCCCGGCTTTAATAAACCGCTACCTGGATTTCATACAAATTAGTGACAATCGTTTAGAATTAGTAAAGCTACTGCACTTCGTAACTTTTGGTCAATCTACCGAAAACTTCTGTGGTGCTTTGTAATAATAAAAACCTTTTCCGAGATGGGATACTGCTCTTGAAGGAAAGAATTTGCTCCCGAAGGGCAAGTATTTTTTTTACTTCACGCACATGCGTAATATGTCTGATGAGCCTTTCGCCTATAAATACACTGGAAGGCGCTGAAACAACACACGCACCCACCTTTCATGGACGGTTTTTTCCAGGTTGGCGGGCGCATCCATGCAGTCTGATCAAGTCAGCCATCACAAGTGGCCGCAGTTCTACCCATGGTGAAATGATACACTTACCTTTGACAATGCATGTTATTCTGGGTCTTTGTTTTGTTTGTTAGTTTGATTGAGGTTTAACGTCCCCGTAAACGCTGTAAAGGTCATTTTGGAGACTTCGCTTCCAATTTTGTGGGACTTTTTTGTCTTTTACCCGACAATGAGATGAAATGACATCTCAAGCCCTATTGCCCAATGAAACCAATAGGGTTTATATGCATGGACGGGCCGGCTCGCACCGCTTTGCATGGGCAGGCTTAGATCCTCTAAGCGGTTTACCAGTACTCGTGTGCGGGTCGGTTTCAGCTCTGCGTGGAAGCATCATGCAGCCCATATATTTTTTCAAGCCCCGATGGGCGGGGGTCGTTTGGGTCATGGTAGTAGCACGGGTTTTATGTAGAGCGCTAACTAATGTACGATCTCAGTGGTTTGTTTTAAAATATGCTGAACATGAGGCCGGCTGCGACATCTATTTTCAGTAAAAGGGTATACGATTCCTTGGTCGAGTCTACTGATTAAAATAGGGGTGTGTTGTTGATTTTAATATACCCGTTTTTATATTATTTTCGTCATTGTTGTTCATCCGTCCATCACAAGTGGCCGCAGTTCTATCCAAGGTGAAATGAGCGAAAACACTTAACTTTGACAGTGGATGTTATTCTGAGTCTTTGTTCATGTCGAGCGCTAGCTAACGTACGATCTCAATGGTTTGTTTAAAACATGCTGAACATGAGACCGACGGCCAAAACCAGTCAGCTCCGGCTACGACATTTTATTTTTCAGCTAAAGGGTATACGATTCATTGTGTGGTGTCACTGGTTATTGTTTGTGGGGGTTATATTATTTTCGTCACTGGTGTTCGTCCGTCCGTCCTTCCTTCCAACTGTCACAAACCTTGTGAATGCAACTACTTTTTTACTCATCACGCAAACATGTCTATATAGTTTTGACCCCCTTCAACCCCACTTTAATATAGCGAAGCTGGGGTACAGGGGTTAATCGTTATGTTCTTATATAGATTGTGGGTACCCGTTACAACCGCCTCGCCGAGGTTGTGATAACGATTACCCACAATCTATGTTTTGAGCAGAAATATGTAATTATCAGGATTTTTATCTGAAAAAAAAAATCCATTTTTGGTAGTAAAATTTTACCGATGTATTTCAATAGGCGTGTTTTCGTAATGTCTTAGTCTATGGTGACCGAACTTGGGACTGTAAAACTTGCACGAACTGCAAAGACTCGGGACTTGTAGACCGGACAACAACCTGCACGCACATATTTCAAACGCCTGGGTGAGTCGAAAAAGTTAGCCGTGTAGTGAGAAAGATTCTGACTGATCAGTGTTTGTAAAGGTCAGACCCAGTACCTAGCGCCGGCCAAAGCCTACACGCTCCTTTTGAAACGCCTCGGTGAGGTGATAAAGATAGCGGTGTAGCGAGAAAAGTTCTGACCCATCAGTCTATGAAAACCTCATCAGGTACTCGGATAAGGAACTGAACTGTTTACGCAAATAACAAAAATTATGTATGTTTTGTTTGTTGGTTTGATTTGAGGGTTAACGTCCCCGTCAACATTGTATAGGTCATTTTGGAGACGTTGCTTCCAATTTTGTGCGACTCTTAACCGACATTGAGATGAAATGACATCTCAAGCCCTGGCGCCCAAAGAAAGCATTAGGGTTTATAATCATGGACGGTCCTACTCGCACAGCTTTGCCTGGGCAGGCTTAGATCCTCTAAGCGGTTTACCAGTACCCGTGTGCGGTCGGATACAGCTCTGCGTGGAAGCATCATGCAGCCCATTCATTTCTTAAGCCCCGATATGCGGGGGTCAAGAGGTTGTGGTGTATATTGATATCTAGAGCTTTGGGAACAATTCGCTATGTGCTCAAGAGCGATTTCGATTTGGTCATTATAAACAAGCAAGTACTCGTGTGCGGTCGGTTTCAGCTCTGCGTAGCCCATCTTTTTCTTCAAGCCCCGATGGGCGGGGCGTACTAATGTATGCTAAAGTCATGACTGATCATTCTTGTGAACGTTACTTTAACCCGTCAGACCCAGTACTTGCACGACCTGCAAAAACTCAAGATTAACCTGCAAATCCTGCCTAACCAGCGTAGATCAGCTTTTCCGTATGCGCAGTTTGGTTAGCACTTCCGTTTTGTAGGCATCTGGTCATGATCTACACGGTTTCAAAAAAAAAAAAAAAAAAAACACGCACACACAAAAACAGGAGTTATTTTAAGTTATGCTATATATATAGATGTCATGATTGGTATTATAAATAATGGAATCGCCTCGTTAAACAGGAAGTAAAGTTCGAGCGAGCGCCAGCCAAATACAGTAAGATTCGCATGACCGGTAAAGACTCAGATTGGAGCCTGACTAGAGTTGATCAGCCTGCACAACCGCGAAGTCTGGTCAGAGACAATCATCGGGCATTCAGATTGGGATCTGAACTGTTTACGCAAATAACGCTGGTCATGTCATAGATACGTTTACATGTATCGCAGCGACGAACAAACAATACAAAAAAAAATGGAATCGCCTCGCTAACTGCAGTTTGAGCCAGCGCATGGCAGTAAGTCCTGAACGAGCAGTAAAGACCTCACAGCCTGTGCACCCGCTCAGCCTCATCTGGACCAGCCTGCGCATTCGCGCAGTCTCATCTGCAGCATCTGAGGAAACAAAAGAGGGAAGTGAAAACATGCTAAGTTCTGCACCGAAAGGTCAAGTGGATTTTCTCCGGGTAAGCCGAGTTTCGCCCACCTTTGATTAATGATCAACATCTTGAAAGAGCCATATTACCACACTACACCTGCCAAAAAGATGGGTCAATTTATGAGTGTTTACGAGATGCAAACAGTGTGGACCCTGATCAGAAAAGGTGTAGTCTCATGTGGGCCCACACTGTTTGCCTGTGTGCAAAAGTAAGTTTGCAAAATAATCAGCAGACGACAAATACGTTATTTCGTGATGCTGATCAGATGGCTTCTTCAGTCTTTTGTTTGAATTTGGGTTTAATGTCCCCATTAACACTATTTAGCTCATTTTGGGGACGTTGCTTCAAAATTTGTGGGACTTTTACCAGACACTGGACGCTAATTTAAGCTGTTGTTCAAAATGACTTTGTTTGAATTGAGGTAAACGTCCCCGTCAACACAGTGTGTCTTTTTGGAGAGTTTGCTTCCAATTTAGTTTGACTTTTACCCGACATTGAGATGAAATAACTTCTCAAGCCCTGTCACCAAGTCAAACCAAAAGGGTTTTTAAGCATGGACGGCCCGACTCGCACGGCGTTTCCTGAGCAGGCTTAGATCCTATAAGTGGATTACAAGTAATAGGATGCGGCCGGTTTCATCTCTGCGTGGAAGCATCATGCAGCCCATGTATTTCTTCAAGCCCCAATGGGCGGGGGCATGTTGTTCAAAATGACCTATAGGTTTAAATGTTTTTAGGATTTTTATTAAAGTGTAACCAGTAAACTTGACTTTTCTTTTCTGATATTCGAATCATTTGCTTTCAATAATGGGAATGTGTGGCGGCGGTAAAACGTCTCCCTGCCCTACATCATAGTGTAGATTATATTTTCTTGTCCTTTTGGATCATTGAATCCATTGTGGAATTTTGAAAATATCTGAGGGTCACTGATGAGGCCTAATTGGCCGAAATTAGCTAGTCTGGCCCAGCAAACATGTACACTCCATATATTTCAGTTCTGTGGTGTATTCTTGCTTCCAAAGGATAACCCTTTTATAGAACGTTATTAGCATGGACGGTCCGCCTCGCACCGAGGTTCCTGGACAGGCTTAGATCCTCTAAGCGGTTTACCAGTACTAGTGTGCGGGCCGGATTCAGCTCTGTGTGGAAGCATCATGCAACCCATATATTTCTTCAAGCCCCCATGGGCGGGGGCCTCGCACCCGTGCGACATAGTTTATTTTTTTCACGTATCCAAAACGGCTACTTTTCTGATGAAAATCCCTGATTTTCTTCTTATTTATACGGCAAACATATGTTGTGGGTGCTCGATAGAACTGCCTCTAACTAGTAGCCACAATCTATGTCTGAGAACAAATATGAGAAAAATAATTTATACCCCCGTAAACCCCATTTTCTCTATATAATGTGGGGCTTAGGAGGGGTTCATTTCACGGACTTGTTAACGTGGTGTGTCAATCAATGGCGTCGTGCGTCATAAAGAACTTTTTATTGTTGTAGAACATGAACTTGAGTCATATGTCATAGGTCAACATACTTTGTGTGAGCAGATAAAAGTCAGTATTCTAAAACTGAACTTTACACAGGTATGTATGATGAACGACCCCGGTTCGATGCAGTCCGTTCTCGTGCTCTTTCGGCGTTAAATGTCAGCCACTGCTGTATTCAGTCAAATGCCCACAATGGGCACGTGCTTCAGGATCGGCTGTGGGTATGTGCGTGAGCCCATGCATCCGTCAGATACTTTTTTTGATACATAATAAATATGTAAGTGACGATATGCCTTTTGAATCGTATATGCGAGGGTTTTAAAAATTTGTTGATATCCAAGCGGGGTTTGTGTTTATTGTATGAATTCTTCTTTTCTCCTCAAGATCATACCTCTTTCCTGCATATAGTAAGTACAGTAAATAAGATACATATATCTCAATATCAATACGTATGGAGCGAGCACACTACAGCAGGCCAACGTCGGGCCGACAGTGATGCGACAATGTTACCACGTCATGTCATTGTAGACCCAACTTTGGGCTGAAAATTTTGTATATGCATGTGTGAAAAAAAAAAAAAAAAAACATGCATCCCGGGTCATGCTGATAAACTTCATCGGGATTATGACCAAAGGTATAACTCTCTAAAATTATTTGTGTTTTTGCGATAATTACTTTCTGCCCCATTTAATAAAATAAATGTACAATTTGCGCAAAAACAAACAAACAAAAAAAAAACTGGTTCAATACGGGTGTTTCTCGCAAAACGAAAGATAGATAATCTTCTTCGCGTTTACCGTTAATCTTTTCCACGCTCGCGATCACGCTCGCGTTGCGCGAGCTCACGTTCGTTCTCCACGCTCCACGCAAAACCCGCGCAAGTTCCACGATTACTCCACGGAAAACCCACGCTAAAAAGTCACGTGACATTCGAAATTCATCACGCACGATCGTGAGGGATAATAAGATTTCTAAGACTGTACTGTACTTATATGAAAAGGGTGACTATGAAACTATGAGGAAGGATGCCCTAAAATTTGCAAGAGAGAAATACTTTAATGGTCATTCAGACGCTCGGTCTGTCCAGGAGAACTTTGATTTGATAAAGTCTTTCATTCAAGCTTCGTCCGAAAATCATATCCCCTCCAAAACTAGCAGGTCTGTATCTTCAATTCCTTGGATCACACCAGAAATAAGAAGAAAAATTCGGAGGAGAAATAAGATTCATGCTAAGGCAAAAAAGTCGGGAAGTGGTAAACTCAGAGCAAAATTTGAAAACTTGAGACGAGAAATTAAAAATGACATCAAAAATCAGCATGATCAGTATGTAAATAACTTGGTAGGCGATGTAAAGGCGAATCCCAGAGACTTCTACAGATATATCAATAGCCAGAAGAAAGATAGGCAAGGTATCCCACCCCTTAATAAAAGAGGAGGGAACGGGGTCGCTGAATCGGACTCTGAAAGGGCAGAGGAATTGGTTGGTCAATTCAATGATGCATTTAATAAAACCGAGTTCAACGAGGTTCCATTGACTTGAAGATCGGCCCCTTTCATGGAAAATATTGTTGTATCCTCTGCGGGAGTGATCAAATTACTTAAAGGCTTGAACCCTTCTAAAGCTTTAGGGCCTGATGAGCTTCATCCTAGAGTCCTGAAGGAACTAGCAAACGAGTTAGGTCCAGTTTTTGCTCATCTTTTCCAACAATCTCTCGATACGGGTGAAATTCCCAAAGAATGGCTCCTAGCGAACATCTGTCCACTTTTCAAAAAAGGGGACAGGGCTCTTGCTCGTAATTATTGCTCGGTGTCACTGACCTGTGTTCTATGTAAATTGCTTGAACACATAGTCTGCTCAAACATCATGGCCCACTTGGATGAACATAAACTTTTGTCAGACAGACAACATGCATTTAGGAAAAGGCATAGTTGCGAAACTCAGTTGAGCACGGTTATTAATGATTGGGCAAAAATCCTGGACAAAGGGGGGCAGGTGGACACATTTATTCTGGACTTTGAGAAGGCTTTTGACACCCCTCCTCATGAACTACTTAAATCCAAATTATTTGGTTATGGAATTGGTGGGAAGACTCTTAAATGGATAGATTCCTTCCTTTGCTACAGAAAACAGCGTGTTGTTGTTAATGGTGAATCTTCAGTATGGGCGCCAGTTTTGTCTGGAGTCCCACAAGGGACCGTTCTTGGTCCTCTATTGTTCTCCCTGTACATCAATGATATTTCCACTGATATTGACTCAGAAATAAGACTGTTCGCAGATGACTGTGTTTGTTACCGGGAAATTAGAGATACAGATGACTCACTGAAACTTCAGGCTGACATAGATAGATTAGGATGTTGGGCCAGAAAATGGGGCATGAGATTTCAACCAGTTAAATGCAATATTATGCAGAGAACAAGGAAGAGATCTAATAAAGTTGAGGCTTCTTACACCTTAGAGGGAACGGTCCTCGAAAATGTGAATTCCATTAAATACCTTGGTGTGACAATCACTCACGATTTGAGATGGAATACACACATTAGCAATATGTGTACAAAGGCGAATAGAACACTTGGTTTCCTGAGGCGAAATCTTCATCAGTGTCCTCAGGATGTGAAAGAAACAGCATACAGGGGACTTGTTCGCCCAATCTTGGAATATGGTAGTTGCATCTGGGACCCAAGCGGAGTGGTCCTAAATGAAGAAATTGAAAAAGTTCAGAATAGAGCTGCTAGATTTGTAACTGGAAATTATTGCTTTGAAACTGGGAGCATGACTGGAATTCTAGGAAAATTAAGATGGGAGTCTCTAAAGAAAAGGAGAAGAGACAGTAGGCTCAGGAATCGAGACAGTTCCCCGACAAGACAGTTCCCCGACACGGTTTTTGGAGACAGTTCCCCGACACATTTGAAGACAGTTCCCCGACACTTTTGAAGACAGTTCCCCGACACTATTGTTCAAAGTCAAATGACCTGTGACTGATCATGATGATTATCATAAAAGATAGTTATTATGTGTTCATCAATATGTTGAAGACAATTCACCGATAGACGTTTAGAAATATTAAATTATGGGTTCATCGACATTTTTGAGGACAGTTTCCCCGACAGACATTTACATGTATAAAATAAAAGCTTATACTTGATATCATTATCAATAAGTTTAATGAATACACCTAAAATTAAGCGAACTAGCATGTTCAGTTAATGAACCTGCACACATTTAAACAAAACAAAAATGTCTTCTAGGAAAAGCAATAGTATATTTCTAGTTGTCATTTTTCCATATGATAAACTTTTGAAAAATGAAGATGAGTTCAAAGTTTTTGTTTTAAATAAATATTATTAAAGTATTGGAACATTACCTCTCCTCTGGCTTAGACTTCGGTACCATAAACTACGCAAAGCCTTTTCAAAATTTTATAGACGTCATTCTGATTTAATTTCAAAATTCAATATTGGACTTAAATCTCTTCTGCAACAAGGTCTATCGGAACCCGAATTTTATGGTGACTTAGTATATAAATTCAGAAAAATATATAACCGCAATGACTTCAGCACCCAATTTCGTAAAATCATTCTTCGATATAAAAAGATTGGGTACAACATGGATATTATACGACAGACTGCATGCATGGTAGTTAACCCAATCACGGTTGGCAACTTTGCTTCCCTCTTTAATTGCACGCCGGTGGGTCAGGCCTCAGATTCTATGACGGCTCCAACGTAAAGGCTTATTGAAAATTAGAGAGATAATGTTGGTTGGTGCCTGATGCTCTGTCTCTGGTCGGGCTCATCGGAGTCTAACTGTTGGTTTTCTTTTGTTCCAGCATTTCAGTGGTTTCTTGCTGTCGAGTCCTCACCGTTGTCTCACCTCTGTGGTATTTGTATTTTTGTGTTCACGGAGATGTTGCACTGATGAGTTAGGAGGCCTTCATGCGGACTGAACAAATTATTTGTCTAAATCGCGACGGAAGTAAGGGCGAGGATTGTGGCCACGTAAAATCGATTTAAGCCCCCGGTGGAAATCTTCCACTGACCGTTCCAAGGCGGCTCTTCTGTGGCGATTTATTTATGTTGTTGTTTGTTGCTTACTGTGTGTATCACGTGTGTCTTTTAATTTTGGATGGCCATATGGCCATTTTGTGGGAAAGTAACTGTCCTTATGGCCTTCCTTTGTTTAGGTTTCAGTTATGGTCTGGTCGCTTAATGTTTGTATTTCTTTCCCTTTGGTGTCTTTAATGGGTGGAGTAAGTTAATTGTATCAATTCCTGATCTTTGTTTTACTTCTACTTTCCAGACAGATCATCGTCAGAACAAATGTCGGCGAACTGTCTTGAAATCAACGAGGAAATTTCAGGCAACTCATTAAAATAGTTACCATAGCAAGAAACGTCCAAATAATAACTAATATATCTAAAGACAATTCCCCGATACAGAAAGACATTGCCTCTCCAAATCATAGGTATACTTAATCTATTCACAATGATCACTTAGCCTCTATTATCCCCAATTGCCAGTTAGGACATTAAGACTATGAACAATAGTGTCGGGAAACTGTCTTTAAAAGTGTCTGGGAACTAATTGCCAATTATAATTATCAGTCACCAGGTCAATTAACTATGAACAAAAGTGTCGGGGAACTGTCTTCAAAAGTGTCGGGGAACTGTCTTCAAATGTGTCGGGGAACTGTCTCCAAAAACCGTGTCGGGGAACTGTCTTGTCGGGGAACTGTCTTGTTCCCGTAGGCTCATACTCTTATACAAAGGTCTAAAGGGTGCTGCCAGCATTCCAACAGATGACCTTGTTCCCCCAGCTAGGCATTGTAGAAAACACCTTTCAATGACGTTTCAGACCCTTACTGCAAGAACGGATATTTATAAAGAATCGTTTTTCCCCCGAACCATTAGAGATTGGAATGCCCTTCCCGATTCTATTATTTTGACGGATGAAGGTGCTGAGGATTGTGTAGCTAAGTTTACATCTTTGGTTAGAGCTAGGGACTAACTTCCCATATCACAGGTCCTGGTGTATGAATGTCATTTGACGTGTCACCAGTAACAATTCTGATTCTGACCAAGTCAACAGTCTTTATTGGTTCACTTGATTTCCCCCACCCACTGTGTCAAATTCCCGACAAAATTGTACTGACAATTTTTGTTCCAGAATATTCAGTCAAATGAAAACTGCAACCGTGTCAAGATACTGACCATATTGAATTTTTTGCTGCAGTAATTATTCAAATTTATTGTGATTATCTCTTATTTCTGTTGTTTCCCGTAAATAAGCGTAAAAAAAACTTTTCCGGAAATGGATTAAAATCCAACCTTAGTGGCGAGTTCGATCATCAACCGGGCTGGTCTAGAGTCAGTTTGATCATCGACCATACTATGGTAGCCTAAGTCAAACTGCGCATGTTCTTTCACCGTTGTGGTCGAACGACCTCCTTCTTCTTCCCAAAAAGTGCAGTGCCCCTCTGAAGCATCGCCGCGCTGTGACTGTACAAGGGTGTCGTGAGGCGACAAACAAAGTGCAAATTAAAACCGATAAAATAAACATGTTAAGACCTAGTGCTGATTAGCCAGGCCTGCCTTGAAGCTGTCCAAGGTCTCGGCTCTGGCGATGGAGGCCGGAAGCTGGTTCCAGAGGTGTACAGCTCAATCAGAATCAGAATTGTTACTGGTGACACATCAAATGACCTTCATACACCAGAACCTGTGATGTGGGAAGTTAGTCCCTAGCTCTAACCAAAGAGGTAAATTTAGCCACACAATCATCAGCACCTTCAGCTGTCGAAATAATCGAATCGGGAAGGGCATTCCAATCTCTAATGGTTCTGGGGAAGAACGACTCTTTATAAATGTCAGTTCTTGCGCTAAGGGTCTGAAACGCCAACGAATGGTGATTTCTACAGTGTCTAGCTGGGGGAACAAGGTCATCTGTTGGAATGCAGGAAGCACCCTTTAGACCTTTGTATAAAAGGATTAGCCTACTGTCTTTTCTTCTTTTCTTGACAGACCCCCATTTTAATTTTCCAAGTATTCCAGTCATGCTCCCAGTTTCAAAGCAGTAATTGCCTGTTACAAATCTAGCAGCTCTATTCTGAACTTTCTCAATTTCATCGTTAAGGACCACTCCACTGGGGTCCCAGATACAACTACCATATTCCAAGATTGGGCGAACAAGACCTTTATATGCTGCCTCTTTTACATCCTGAGGGCACTGATGAAGATTTCGCCTCAGGAAGCCAAGCGTTCTATTTGCCTTAGTACACATGTTGCTAATACGAGTATTCCATCTCAAGTTGTGTGAGATTGTCACTCCAAGGTATTTAATGGAGTCCACATTCTCGAGGACCGTTCCCTCTAAGGTGTAAGAAGCATCAACTTTATTAGATTTCTTCCTAGTTATCTGCATAATATTGCATTTAACTGGCTGAAATCTCATGCCCCATTTACGTGCCCAACATCCTAATCTATCTATGTCAGCCTGAAGTTTCAATGAGTCATCTGTATCTCTAATTTCCCGGTAACAAACACAGTCATCTGCGAACAGTCTTACTTCTGAGTCAATGTCAGTGGAAATATCATTGATGTACAGGGAGAACAAAAGTGGACCAAGAACGGTCCCTTGCGGGACTCCAGACAAAACTGGAGCCCACTCCGAAGATTCACCATTAACAACAACACGCTGTTTTCTGTAGCAAAGAAAGGAATCTATCCATTTTAGGGTCTTTCCCCCAATTCCATAACCAAATAATTTAGATTTAAGTAGTTCATGAGGAGGGGTGTCAAAAGCCTTCTCGAAGTCCAGAATAAATGTGTCCACCTGTCCGCCTTTGTCCAAGATTTTTGCCCAGTCATTAATAACTGTGCTTAGCTGAGTTTCACAACTGTGCCTTTTCCTAAATGCATGTTGTCTGTCTGACAAAAGTTTATGTTCGTCCAAGTGGGCCATGATGTTTGAGCAGACTATATGTTCCAGCAATTTACACAGAACACAAGTCAGAGACACAGTAGACACAGCTACTGGGAAGAAGGAGTGTTTGTATATGTCTGTGCGGCAGAATTGCACCAGATAGCACACGTTCCTCCTCCGCTGTAGGGAGACGGTGGCAGGATGGAGATACAGGCTGGCTGGTATGTCAATCAGGTTATGAACAATCCTGTACATCAGTACCAGTTTTACATCAGTGCGTCGCTGCTGAAGTGAGGGCCAGCCTAGAGTGGCAATCATCTGGCTTGTAAAGTAGAAGTAAAACAAAGATCAGGAATCGATACAATTAACTTACTCCACCAATCAAAGACACCAAAGGGATAGAAACACAAACATGAAGCGACCAGACCATAATGGAAACCTAAACAAAGGAAGGCCATAAGGACAGTTACATTTCCACAAAATGGCCAAATGGCCATCCAAACTAAAAAGACACTAGTGACACATACAGTAAGTAACAAACAACAACATAAATAAACCACCACAGAAGAACTACCTTGGAACGGTCAGTGGAAAGAATTCCACTGGGGGGGGGGACTTAAATCGATTTTACATGGCCATAATCCTCGCCCTTACCTCTGTCGCGGTATACCTCTTGTCATCCTGTAGTCGCCCACCACAAATCTTGCTGCTCGTCTCTGGACTGCCTCTAACTGGGATATGTTGGTAGCAGTGTAGGGGTCCCATACTGGAGCGGCGTACTCCAAGATCGGACGTACCAGCGTCTTGCAACATTGTGCATTCACATCCTTAGGGCAGCTGGTGACGTTTCTTCTCAGGAATATGCGAGAGTGTTGTTGGCCTTCTTGGAGACGTCGTCCACCTGTCTACCTCTGGTAGACCTTTTGTGTTGAGCGCTTTGGTGCAGTGGTAGCGCATCGGATTTGTGATCGAGAGATTGCGGGTTCGAGCCTCACGCTGACCAAAGTGTTGTGTCCTTGAGCAAAGCACTTCATCCACATTGCTTAAAAAGTACTGGTTACCACACAGGAAATCCTGCTCGCAATGCTCAGATGTGAGCGAGTAGCAGTAATAGGAGAAAAAAAAAACACATGGCAGCCCCAATGTCACATAGACATAAAAATTTATTTTACGTCGAATATTGTCAACAGAACAACATAAGCCCTGTAGGGCTTTTACTTCGACAAACTATTGTAAAATAACAGCAAGCTTTAAGTTATGAAATATATCACAGCATGTACATATATACATATAATTACTTACACATTAAGAGACTATGGAATATGGCACTTTGGTAAACGCAAACTGCAACTGGATATGTCCAAATGTGAGGTTTGCACCTTTTCAGACTCCTTCTTTGATGAATGTATAGAACTGAGTAAGCCAAACAGGTTTGAAGCTCTGTCAGAGGATAAGAGAGGCAAACCTTTGACTGCTGATGAAAATAAGTGGAGTGCTTTGGTGCAGTGGCAGCGCATCGGATTTGTGATCAAGAGGTTGCGGGTTCGAGCCTCACGCTGACCAAAGTGTTGTGCCCTTGAGCAAGGCACGTCATCCACATTGCTTAAAAAAGTACTGGTTACCACCCAGGAAATCCTGTTCGTAATGCTCAGATGTGAGCGAGTAGCAGTAATAGGAGGGAAAAAAGTCGAAGTTTGTAAAAGGTTTTTTACTTCTTTCTTTTTACTTTTTCTTTTTTCTTTTTTACTTTTTTACATCTTCTTTCTTATGAATGTTTTCATTGCTCTAAAAGGATCTCATTTTAGATTTTTATTTGCCTTCACTGCAGCTGGTGTTGTGCCGTGTGGCGGCCGTAAAACGTCTCCCCGTACATCAACCTTAGTGCAGTTTATATTTTACTTTTGGTCCTTTGAGATCGGCGTGAATATTCTGAGAAATCAGAAATAAATTATTGGTTTAGACTCATATTCTAGACAGGTTTTTAATTATTTGAACCCAATTTTGATTTATATCAGTCTTTGAATCGACTGCCTATTCGAAATTCGCAAAATTGCAGTATGTTTCCTCTGGCTTTCTTTGCCGGATCATTACAGGGTCACTGATGAGGCTTTATTAGCCGAAACTACGTAGTATGACCCATCTTCTTTCTTATGAATGTTTTCATTGCTCTAAAAGGATCTCATTTTAGATTTTTATTTGAAACTTTGCAGTATCACATAAATGGAATAAGAGGAAAAATTCTAGAACTTTTAGCTTTCCTCGATACATCTCAACCGCATATTGTTGCTATTCAGGAAACAAGGATTGACAGTTCAATTACCACATCTGTGCTTTATCCTGAAACTTGTCCGTACTGTGTCTATAGAAAAGATAGGAACCCTCATGGTGGTGGGGTGATGTTGCTCATTCACAGAGACATCCCTAACCTGCCTTTCATAGAATTGGAAAATGACACCGAATCGGTCTGGGTTAAGGTTTTGCAAATAAAACTTCCCACTTCGTAGCAAGTTGGTATCGACCACCAAATGGTACGGTCGAAAACTTCCAGTTGTGTTTAAAGATCAGCTGGATTGCATTAAGTCGCAGCAAAAGAGTAAAAAACTTCCGGCTGTACATGTTCTAGGTGACCTCAACTTCAGAGACATTGCTTGGCCCGACAGGCTCAGCAAACAACGCACAATGCTGAGTCAGTTCGAAGGACAAACATTAATTGACATTATGAACGATCATAGCTTGTAACAAATTTTTAACTTCCCCACTCGTGATAAGAACACATTGGATCTGATCCTTACGACTTTGCCAGGACAATTTGAAGATATTCATTCCCCAGATAAACTAAGTGATCACGATATTGTCTCCGGATATTTAAAAATTCACATTCCCCCAATAAAGAAACATCGGAGGAAGGTGTACTCATATCAGAAAGGTGACTTTGAAACTATGAGGAAGGATGCATTCAGATTTGAAAGAACAGGTAGAAATCCGTTTTGGTCTGTAAAAAATTCTAATGAAGTTTTAAATAAATTGAAATCCAGGCGTTTTCGTGCTTCAAGTCTGTCTACTTATGATTTTTCCATGCTTTACACTACACTTCCTCATAATCTTATAAAAAAAACTTAATGATTTAATTCAATGGACATTTCATAGGGAAGACACATCTATCTTGCATGTAATGTAAGATATGACATTTTTCACTTCTGAAGAGCATAAAAATTATACTTTATGGTCATGTCTGGAAGTGTGTGAAGCTCCCACCTTTGTACTTGACAATATTTACATAAGATTTGGTATTAAGTTATTTAGACAAGTTGTGCGTATTCCGATGGGTACTAATTGCGCATCACTTGTGGCTGATCTCTTTTTGTTCTGTTATGAGAGAGACTTCATGATGATGTCCCTTTCTGCTGAACCAGTCTGAAATCATTGAAGCTTTTAACTCCACTTCTAGATATTTGGAAGATTTATTGAATATTCATAATACCTATTTCGATGGTTTGATCAGTCAAGTTTACCTACCCCCCCCCCCCCCCACCCAAGAACAACAATTTAATAAAAGAAATTCTTCTGAAACCGAGGCCCTGTTTTTGGATTTACATCTATCTATTGTAGACGAGTTTCTTTCTTGTAAAATTTATGATAAACGCGATGATTTTGATTTTGAGATTGTAAATTTTCCTTTTTTTGGATGGTGATGGTCCTCGTGCGCCATCCTGTGGCGTTTATATTTCGCAATTAATTCGATTTGCTAGAGTGTGTAGTCATGTAACTGACTTCAACATTCGTAATACATTGTTAATGGCTAAACTTCTTAATCAGGGTTATCGGTACCTGTTTTGATATTGTTCGACAAGACCGAGTAGGTTACATGATTTTATTAAGGCATAACTGAAACTGATAATATATTTACAAGCATACAATATATTTAACATAAACAATGAGGTACGCCTTTGTGGGAGGAGCTTAAGCAATGGAAAAGTCATATGATCAAACTGTTTTTCCAAACACATTCCTCTTTCACCGAAAGATGTAATCATGCTCATTAAATGTGTAACATGTTTACCAGACTATAGGATCGTGCGTTTCCTGTTAAGCTTTGACACATGAAATAGATTCCAGTTATTTATATCAGTGAAAATAACAAGGCGTAATGTTTTACGTTTGGATATGTTTAGACAAGTCAGCATTATAACCACAAATCCGCTATAAATGTCGTGATTGAAACTAAGTAATAATCATCATATCTTGGCGGGGGTTTACCTTTTCGCCCACACCTAGTTCTTGCTGATGCAGTCTGACACCTGATATTTTCACGTTTTTGATTTATTGTCAGCCGTCTCCGTGGCACAAGGTAACTTCTGTAAGTGAACGCGATTTCTCCTATATGCCCCATTGTTGGTTTTCACGATATACGTCGTATTTTCGGAATTTCCAATTAACACTGTCCATTCTTTCTCCCAACGTTTTTCGTGATCGAGTTTGATCCTCACATTGTCGCCCTGTGATAATGCAGGTAAGTTTCGCGCTGCATGACGTTTGTTGAAGAAATATTCTTGTGCTGGTTTAGCTTTTAAGTGAGTTTCTTTCACTTGTTCATATTTCGCCCACTTTGGAAACAGTTTCTCCTATCTATCTATCTATCTATCTATCTATCTATCTATCTATCTATCTATCTATCTATCTATCTATCTATCTATCTATCTATCTATCTATCTATCTATCTATCTATCTATCTATCTATCTATTGGCAGGAGGTGTGTGTTGGAGTTAGTAAAAACTAAAGTGAGAAGACTAAGAGACCTGGCACAGGGTGTCAGGTGGGTGAAAAAAAAAAGATAAAGATTTATGGTTAAAATGTTAGCAGGTGAGAGCAGAGTAAAAGATGGGTTAAAAACAAAATTGCCAGCTTAGTACGGAATACCGGTCACTGCGCTCTTATACTGATCTTAGTCAGGAAGAGTAGCGATGTGAGCAAGTAACCGGTTCCAGAGGGTGATGCAATGGGGATAGAAAGAGAACTTTAAGTAATCAGAATTAGCCTGAAAAGTAGAAGTAAAACAAAGATCAGGAATTGATACAATTAACTTACTCCACCCATAAAAGACACCAAAGGGAAAGAAATACAAACATTAAGCGACCAGACCATAATGGAAACCTAAACAAAGGAAGGCCATAAGGACAGTTCCTTTCCCACAAAATGGCCATATGGCCATCCAAAATTAAAAGACACAAGTGATACACACAGTAAGTAACAAACAACAACATAAATAAATCGCCACAGAAGAGCCGCCTTGGAACGGTCAGTGGAAGATTTCCACTGGGGGGATTAAATCGACCCTACGTGGCCACAACCCCCGCCACCACCCCCGTCGCGATTTAGACAAACAACCCGCCCAGCCCGCATGAAGGCATCCCAACCCACCAGTACAACATATCCGTGAACACAAAAAATCAAAGAACCACAGAGGCGAGACAACGGTGAGGACTCGACAGCAAGAAACCACCGAAACGCTGGAGCAAAAGAAAACCAACAGCCAGACCCCGACGGGCCCGACTAGAGACAGAGCATCAGGCACCAACCAACACCACCAAGAATTAGATCTCTCTAACTCCCAACAAACCCCTACGTTGGAGCCGCCACAGAATCCGAGGCATGACCCACCGGCGTGCAATTAAAGTAGAAGTAAAACAAAGATCAGGAATTGATACAATTAACTAACTCCACCCATAAAAGACACCAAAGGGAAAGAAATACAAACACTAAGCGACCAGACCATAATGGAAACTTAAACAGAGGAAGGCCATAAGGACAGTTACTTTCCCACAAAATGGCCATATGGCCATCCAAAACCAAGAGACACAAGCGACACACATAGCAAGCAACAAACAACAACATAAATAAATCGCCACAGAAGAGCCGCCTTGGAACGGTCAGTGGAAGATTTCCACTGGGGGGCTTAAATCGATTTCACGTGGCCACAATCCTCGCCCTTACTTCCGTCGCGATTTAGACAAATATTTTGTTAAGTCCGCATGAAGGCCTCCTAACTCATCAGTGCAACATCTCCGTGAACACAAAAATCAAAGAACCACAGAGGTGAGACAACGGTGAGGACTCGACAGCAAAAAACCACTGAAATGCTGGAGCAAAAGAAAGCCAACAGTTAGACTCCGATGAGCCCGACCAGAGACAGAGCATCAGGCACCAACCAGCATTATCTCTCTAATTCTCAATTAGCCTTTACGTTGGAGCCGTCATAGAATCTGAGGCCTGACCCACCGGCGTGCAATTAAAGAGGGAAGCAAAGTTGCCAACCGTGATTGGGTTAACTACCATGCATGCAGTCTGTCGTATAATATCCATGTTGTACCCAATCTTTTTATATCGAAGAATGATTTTACGAAATTGGGTGCTGAAGTCATTGCGGTTATATATTTTTTCTGAATTTATATACTAAGTCACCATAAAATTCGGGTTCCGATAGACCTTGTTGCAGAAGAGATTTAAGTCCAATATTGAATTTTGAAATTAAATCAGAATGGCGTCTATAAAATTTTGAGAAAGGCTTTGCGTAGTTTATGGTACCGATAACCCTGATTAAGGAGTTTAGCCGTTAATAATTTATTACGATTGTTGAAGTCAGTTACATGACTACACACTCTAGCAAATCGAATTAATTGCGAAATATAAACGCCATAGGATGGCGCACGAGGAACATCACCATCCAAAAAAGGAAAATTTACAATCTCAAAATCAAAGTCATCGCGTTTATCATAAATTTTGCACGAAACAAATCCATCTACAATAGATAGATGTAAATCCAAAAACGGGGCCTCGGTATCAGAAGAATTTGCTTTATTTAACTGAAGTTCTAGGGGGTAAATCTGACTGATCAAACCATCAAAATAGGTATTATCAATATTTAATAAATCATCTAAATATCTAGAAGTAGAGCTAAAAGCTTCAATAATTTCAGATTGGTTATCAATGGAAAGCGACAAAATGAAGTCTCTTTCATAACAATACAATAACAGATCAGCCACAAGAGGTGAAGTTGCCTAAAGAATAGTGGGTGCATGTGTCGTGTAAAGCTTGTTGGTGTTTGTTTGTAGTATGGGAGTTCAATTGCAACTTTGTTGTGTATTATTTTATAGAACATGATGAGACTTGCGTCATATCTGCGATGTTCAAGATATCTCCATCCCTAGTCATTCTACACGGCTGTCACATTCGAGAGAGGAGAGTACTCATGCTTGACCAATCTGGCAGCACGTCTCTGCATCTGTTCCACCTTCGTAACATTCGTCTTGGTGTGAGGGCTCCAGAAGGTCGAAGCGTATTCCACCTGTGGGCGGACCATAGACATGTAGGTTAGTTCTTGGACTCTCTCATTCTTAGTGGTGATGTTGCGTTTGAGAAAACCTAAAGATTTGTTAGCAGAGGATCACTCGAGAGATATGAGTGTTGTAGCTAAGATCGGAGGAGAGATCAAGACAAAGATATTTTGCATCAGAGACAGACTCGAGGACCTGGCCATGGTGTTTATACTGCGGAAACCACCAATCGGTGATGCTTTCGTTTGGAATTTCCCTCCCAGAGGATGATATGGAACTTCCAAAGTTCTACTGGATTCCTAAGCTTCACAAGAACCCATACAAGTAGAGATATATCGCGGGTTATGCTAGTTGCTCAACCAAGCCTCTTTCACAGATCCTAACACGAATCCTTACTGCAGTTAAAGATGGCCTTTAGAAATATTGTGACACTGCATATGCCAGGAGTGGTGTGAATCAGATGTGGATCTTGAAAAACCCCAAATAGCTTCTAGAACATCTTCAGTCACAGTCTTTTCTCTCAGTAAACAGCATAAAATCTTTCGATTTCTCAACGCTCTACACAACTATTCCTCATGATAAATTGAAATCTAAACTCAAGGAAATCATAAATCAATGTTTTTTCCATAAGAATGGTAACCGTCTCTACCAGTATGTTGTCCTTGTCTACAAAGACACATACTTCGTTCGAGATCACTCTGATGTACCACAAAAGTACACTGATGCAGATGTCATAAGAATGCTGGAATATCTAATTGACAATATTTTCTTGGAGTTCAGTGGCCTATTATTTCAGCAAATAATTGGCATACCAATGGGTAACAACTGTGCACCGTTGCTTGCCGACTTATTCTTGTACTCGTATGAGGCGGAGTTTGTACAAGGCCTCCTCAAAGCAGGCAAGAAACGCCTTGCACAACAATTCAATTTCACCTACAGATATATAGATGATTTATTGTCTCTAAAAATGCAAAATTTGCAGAGTACTTGGAATTCATCTATCCACGTGAACTTGAAATTAAGGAAACAACAGAGACTGCAACCTCCTCCTCATACTTGGATTATTATCTCTATATTGACAACGGGACGGTTCCTACTAGGCGTACGATAAACGAGATGACTTCAATTTTCCCATTGGTAACTTTCCTTTCCTGAGCATTAATATCCCGTCTGCACCAGCATATGGAGTTTACGTTTCACAGTTAATCCGTTATGTTAGATAGTAGAAGTAAAACAAAGATCAGGAATCGATACAATTAACTTACTCCACCCATCAAAGACACCAAAGGGAAAGAAATACAAACAATAAGCGACCAGACCATAATGGAAACTTAAACAAAGGAAGGCCATAAGGACAGTTACTTTCCCACAAAATGGCCATATGGCCATCCAAAATTAAAAGACACAAGTGATACACACAGTAAGTAACAAACAACAACATAAATAAATCGCCACAGAAGAACCGCCTTGGCACGGTCAGTGGAAAGATTTCCACTGGGGGGCTTAAATCGATTTTACGTGGCCACAATCCTCGCCCTTACTTCCGCCGCGATTTAGACAAATAATTTGTTCAGTCCGCATGAAGGCCTCCTAACTCATCAGTGCAACATCTCCGTGAACAAGAGCCTGTTACAAGTATCAGGACTTTATGGAACGTGGGAAGGTGCTCACTACCAGGTAGTTATGCCAGGGGTATAAAAAAAAACTGGTATCAACACTAAAGAAAGTCTATGGGAGGCACCATGATTTTGTTGATCCGTACAATGTGGCCATTTGCAGAATTATTTCTGATATGTTTGCCAATGGAAAGCCATAGGAAGACTTCCAAAATCTCGGACATACCCTTCTCGGCATTTACACCTTTTCTTCGCTCGGGTCGATGGGCGTGGTGGGCGAAGCTTGCTTACCAAGTAATGCTCAATATCCGCGGACGCCTGATTACACTCTTCTGGAGTCCATGCCTGTTGATCTGACCATTGATATTTGCCATTTTGTCTATGGATTAACGATTTTGGATTAACGCTTTGGTACTACGACCTAAACTACTTAATAACATCTCTGTTTCGTGTTATATGTAGCACCTGGCATTTTGAGGGATTTAACTCCATGTCCCAGTCACGCTCCCACTCCTGCAATCTATCTAGGTCTTGTTGGAGAGATTCACAGTCAGATAGAGAGTTTATAGTAAGATATATTGCCGTGTCATCGGCAAAAAGACGCACCTGAGATTTGGAGACAGAAGAGGGAAGTTCATTGATATAGGCAAGAAAGAAGAGGGGCCAAGGGCTTATCCTTGGGGAACCCCAGAAGTGAAAGGAACCTCAGTCGAACAGTCGCCATCAAGAACAACAGACTGACTCCTGCCAGAGAGGAAGGATCGAGTCCAGTTGAGGATTTGTGGAGAGACGCCATACTCCTGTAGATTTAGCAGCAGTTTCTGATGGTTGACTTTGTCGAAAGCCTTGCTAAAGTCTAAAAGAACCAGATCAGTTTGTTTTCCAGAAGAGATATTTTTAGCAAGATTTTTCTGTGAGTTCGATTTATTGAGTCTTGGAGGAACGTTTTTCCCGAAAGCCATGTTGGAGCTCGTAGAGGATGTTGTAAGAAGTAAAGTGCGAAGAAAGATGGGAGGCCACTATATGTTCAAGAATTTTACAGAGAATGCAAGTTAAAGAGATTGGCCGATAGTTTGCCGGGTCACTGGTGTCGCCTTCTTGTAGAGTGGACAGACGTTTGCCTTGGTCCAGTCGCTTGGAACCTCACCTGTAGACAGAGACTTTTGAAAGAGGAGGGTGATGATCTCTGCCAGCTCGTGTCTAAGCTCTTTCAGCAACACTGGTTTAATTTGATCCGGGCCCGCAGCTTTGTCGGGTTTGAGGTTGCCTAAGAGTTTCAGTACACCTTCTTTGCCGACAGAGATATCAGGCATCTGAGGCTCCTATGAGCAAGGAACCTGTATACGCGGATTTCTACCGGTCATGAGTTCTGAAGAAGGAAATCTATATCCTGTTGCAGTAGGAGGAGTGCACCGATATGTCCTTATTGCAACAAACACATCTTTCTGTCTTTCACATCCCGGTTGGTCGGGCTTAAGATTATATGACGGTTCCGTAAAAAACATAAATGGAATTTTATTTTATTTTAGTAGTCTTTATGTTGGTTGGCGCCTGAAGCTCCGTCTTTGGTCGGGCCCCTCGGAGTCTAACTGTTGGTTTTCTTTTGCTCCAGCAATTCTGTTGTTGTATGCTGTCGAGTCCTCATCCTTTTTTCATCTCTGTATTTTTTTTTTATATTTTTATGTTCTCGGAGATGTTACACTGATGAGTTCGGAAGCCTTCATGCGGACTAAACAAAATTAGTGTATACCGCGACAGAGGTAAGGCGAGGATTACGCCGTTCCAAGGCGGTTCTTCTGTGGCGGTTTATTTATGTTGTTGTTTGTTACTTACTGTGCGTATCACTTGTGTCTTTTTATTTTGGATGACCATTTGGCCATTTTGTGGGAAAGTAACTGTCCTTATGGCCTTCTTTTGCTATAAATATAACGAACCTGTTAAATCTATCATTTTTAATTTCAATAAACTTGTTTCAGATCTTGATATTGATACTAATACTCTTGATTCATGTGATTGTAAAAACTCAGTGTATTGCTATCCTGCTGCTGGTCATGTAATTACTGGCAATTTGAAAAATATTCCTGATTCTAGGATAAGGAATATAATTTCTAAAGGACCGAAATATCGGTTTCCTTTTAAAATCGATTTCAGTAAATGTAGAGATGAAATCGCTGCTGCCTTGAATGAATTCGGTAATCGATGGTGTAAGCGAGAGTATGTTGAGCATAAAGCCCTCAAGGACTGGAAACTTAGCATTTTATAACTAGTAAATAAACGCATTTCTTTCTATTCTCAAAATACTAACTTATTACATCCTAAGCCTAAGACGTCTTTACGTCATCTTAAACTAGGTATTCAAGAATTTCATAAGAAGTTTGTTTTGGCCCCTGCAGACAAGGCCGCTAACAACGTCGTCGTTGTGTGAGGGCTCCACTATGTTAACACGCTTAAGCAGGAGCTTGGTGGTACTAAGGCCTATGAACTTCAGCCTGTAGCCGAAGAGAGGGTAATAGTAGATGAACATATTTGTCATTCAGCCATTCAGTTTGCTGTGTGTGTTACAGAAGGCCAAGACAAGCTTCCTACGCTATACTGGTTACCTAAACTTCATGAAAGACCTTACAAAGCACGGTTTATTGCAAATTCTAGCTCTTGCACTACCACTGAACTTTCTAAATTATTAACTTCCTGTCTTACTGCCATTAAAATGCACGTGATTAAATATTGTGATAAATTCTTTGAAAGATCAGGAAGAAATCTGTTTTCGTCTATAAAAATCGAATGAGGTTTTTAAAAAATCGAATGTTGGTTTTCTTTTGCTCCAGCAATTCTGTTGTTGTATGCCGTCGAGTCCTCAACCTTGTTTCATCTCTGTATGACACCCACGCTGAATGACACCGACCACACCAAACCTCATCCGCCAACCGGACTCCCACTGTGCAAGTCGATCTAGGTCATCTTGTAAAACAAGACAGTCAGAAGGAGAACATATGTTCATATACAGGACACAATCATTAGCAAACAAACGGACCGATGGTCTGATATTATCAGGGAGATCATTGATGAAAACCAAGAAGAGGACCGTCCAAGCACCGAACTCCGGGGAACCTCAGACAAACAGGGACCGGACCAGATGCCCGGCCATCAAGCACAACCCTCCCCGAGCGCCCAGAGAGCCATGAGCCAATCCACCCACGTGTGGATCCTCTTATCCCATAGTACTCCAGTCCACACAACACCCCCCCCCCCATCCCGCGATGAACCCCGCCAAAGGCCTTAGCGAAGTCCATGGTGATCAAGCCAGTCCGCCTGCGGCCACGGCCCCACCCAGACTGTCCACAATGTCACGGCAAAATTGAACTAGTTGCGCTTCACGAGACCCCCGACTCCGGAAACCACGCCGACACCAATCAAGAACGCTCCGAAAGGCCAGGTGCCTGCCGATATCTCTTACTAATATATGCTCTAGGGCTTTGCAGCAGATGCATGCCAGCGACACTGGTATTTCTTTCTCTTTCTTTCTACTTATACTGCCATCGTTCACATCAGAACGTTACTCGCAGGTGTACTTTACATACACACCAGGTTTGCAAGCTGAAAGCCTACACAGTAATCATATAATTTAGGTAGGGCCTTTCTTTGAGTGTTTGTATCGCTTATATTATTTTCCTTTGGATAGCCAATTCGCCATTTTGTGGGAAAGTAACTGTCCTTTTGGCTTTCCGTTGTTTATGTTTCCATTAGGATCTGTTGTTTCATGTTTGTGTTTCTTTCTCTTTGGTGTCTCTGATGGGAGCTGTGAGTTAATTTTATCGATTCCTGATCATTGCATTCACTTCTATTTAACCTGCATGAGCCGCACTGCACAGAGGTCCTCCAGTTAACGTCCCGATTCGAAGGACAGTAACTGAGGTAATGGCCAAATATGACCAACTCAGTATAAGAAGATCAGAATCAGAATCAGAATTGTTACTGGTGACACATCAAATGACCTTCATACACCAGGACCTGTGATATGTGAAGTTAGTCCCTAGCTCTAACCAAAGAGGTAAACTTAGCTACACAATCCTCAGCACCTTCAGCCGTCGAAATAATCGAATCGGGAAGGGCATTCCAATCTCTAATGGTTCGGGGGAAGAACGATTCTTTGTAAATGTCCGTTCTTGCAGTAAGGGTCTGAAATGTCATTAAATGGTGCTTTCTACAGTGCTTAGCCGGGGGAACAAGGTCATCTGTTGGAATGCAGGCAGCACCCTTTAGACCTTTGTATAAGAGTATGAGTCTACTGTCTCTTCTCCTTTTCTTGAGAGACTCCCATCTTAATTTTCCTAGAATTCCAGTCATACTCCCAGTTTCAAAGCAGTAATTGCCTGTTACAAATCTTGCAGCTCTATCCTTAACTTTTTCAGTTTCTTCATTAAGGACCACTCCGCTTTGGTCCCAGATGCAACTACCATATTCCAAGATTGGGCAAACAAGTCCCCTGTATGCTGTCTCTTTCACATCCTGAGGACACTGATGAAGATTTCGTCTAAGGAAACCAAGTGTTCTTTTCGCCTTTGTACACATGTTGCTAATGTGAGTGATTGTCACATTTTCGAGGAACGTTCCCTCTAAACTGTTAGAAGCCTCAACTTTATTAGATCCCTTCCTTATTATCTGCATAATATTGCATTTAACTGGCTGAAATCTTATGCCCCATTTTCGGGCCCAACATCCTAATCTATCTATGTCAGCCTGAAGTTTCAGTAGTCAGCTGTATCTCTAATTTCCCGGTAACAAACCAGTCGTCTTTTTTTTTTTTTTTTTGGTTTGGGTTTTACGGCCCTTTCAAGATTATTTCACTCATATCGAGCCGATCGTTAATCAGAGGTGGGCGAAAACCGGAGTACCCGGAGAAAAACCACCTGACCTTCCGTTGCAGAACTTGGAGAACAATAGAGGACCAAGAACAGTCCCTTGCGGGACTCCAGACATACTGAAGATTCACCATTAACAACAACGCGCTGTTTTCTGTAGCAAAGGAAGGAATCTATCCATTTGAGAGTGTCACAGAGTGAAATTATGGAAACTGGAGGAGCGCTTGCGCTTAGGACTTTCTAGTTGTTTCCAGTTATTTTCCCCTATTGATCGTCGTTTTTCAAACATCATATACTCATATATTTCATCTTTCATTAAGCATTAAGCATTCCCGAGTACCGGTGTCCTTATATAAGTCTCGCGCGCTTTTCACCTCACTGATTTTCACCTCACTGACACCGCATGCGCACACTCTTACCTCAGCCTTTGTCAGTCTTTTTTGTCCCTGGCACGGGTAGGTCTTACGACCACCTGACGGACACCATTTATATTATTTTCCTAATTACTTAGGATGTTAATATAATATATATCCAGGTATGCGTTTACTTTATTTCATTATCCTGTTGAACATTTGTAAATTATCATAATTGTCATTATTTCATGAATATTCATATCTTGCCGTTTCGACCTCTCGACCTCGAATCAGTCTTTCTTTGTCCCTGGCATGGGTAGGTCTCACGACCACCTGACGGACACCATGTATATTATTTTCCTAATTACTTAGGATTTTTATATAATATTTATTCAGATGAACGAGGTCGAGAGAGGGAGAAGGTTCTGATAACTCTGAAAAACATGAAACCATCCAACTTAGTTGTCGTTCGTTGAACCCGAACCCCCTCGAGAAAGCGGGAGGTCTAGAAACGTTGTTTCAACATCGTCTATCATCATGTGGCCACAACCACCTTAAATCCATTCATCATCAACCCGATACAAATAAACCCGTGAACAATTATGTCCGTGACAACTGGCGCCCAACGTGGGGCTTCTTTTAATGTAATAGGATGGCCTTCGGTCTTACTAATGCACCTAGCACATTTCAGAGGCTTATGGAGCGCTGTTTGGGGGACCTACACTTGAAGGAATGTCTCATTTACTTAGATGATATAATCATCTTCAGTAAGACATTCGATGAACACATCACCAGGCTGCAAAACGTGTTCAAACAGCTTAAGCAGCACGGCTTAAAGCTCAAAGCCTCCAAGTGTGAGTTTTTCAAGACCCAGGTGCAGTACGCAGGCCACATTGTCAGTAATAAGGGTGTTCAGACAGATCCTGGCAAAATTGCAGCGTTAAGAGAATGGCCTGCCCCTTCCAATATACAGGAATTGCGTAGTTTTATTCGGTTTGGCGGGTTATTATAGGCGCTTTGTCTGTAATTACTCCAAAATTGCGAAGCCTCGCAATGACCTGTTAGTAGGACACCCAAAAACTAAGAAAGCCAAGCGATCTAAGTCTGCAGTTCCTTGGTCTTGGGGACCAGATCAACAAACAGCCTTCGATACAATAATCGAAAAGCTTACATCACCACCAGCCTTGGCATATTCAAACTAAAGCAAAGAGTTCATTTTGAACATCGATGCTAGTGGTGATGGGCTAGGTGCTGTTCTATACCAAGAACAAGATGGTATAGAACGTGTCATAGCCTATGCTAGCAGAGGTCTTAGAGCCAGTGAGTGCAATTACCCTGCACATAAACTTGAATTTTTGGCCTTGAAATGGGCAGTGTGTGATAAATTCCATGATTACTTGAATGGAAATAAATTCACTGTTAGAACAGACAACAATCCATTGACGTATGTTCTAACAACGGCTAAGCTAGATGCCACAGGCCATCGTTGGCTAGCCGCACTGTCCAGTTATAATTTTAAGCTCATTTACAGGTCCGGCAAGAAAAACCAAGATGCCGATGCACTCAGTAGATTACCGTCTACTGATAAAGGGGCCCTGTATAATGACGCTATTAAGGCCATCTTCCAGGCGGCATTAGCCCCTCCAGAGGAGGCGCCGGCAGTTGAATGTGTATTGGTTGCACAGCATTTTGACCTCACTGGTGAAGAGGTTGGCTCTGACTCTGGTTCAGATTTCAGTCAAGTTGACTGGCGTGCTGAACAAACCATTGACGGCACGTTGAACAGGGTGAAGACAATTCTGGCCTCTGGACACAAACCTACCAAGAGACAGATTGCTCTTGAGGAGACGGAATGTCAGAAAATCTTGAAGGATTGGGACAGTCCATTTTTCAAAGACTATGTACTTTACCGTCGTCATTCTTTACATGGCACCTCTGTGAACCAGCTGGTATTGCCTGGGGTTTTCCGGGAGATAGCACTTAATGGTCTGCATGATGAGGCCGGCCATCAAGGCAGAGACAGCACTATGTCCCTGGTAAAATCTCGGTTTTACTGGCCTGTGATGGATGGTGACATTGAAAAGAAAGTCCGAAACTGTCCCAGATGCATCCGAAGAAAGTCTCGAGAGCGGGCTCCAGCAAAACTTGTGACTGTAGAGTCCACTTATCCCATGGACTTGGTATGCATGGATTTTCTGTCTCTTAAGACATCAGCGGGTGGTTACGAAAACATCTTGGTAATTACAGACCATTTCACCCACTATGCTCAGGCCATACCAACCAAGAACCAAACGGCCAAGACAACAGCCAAAGTTCTCTTCGAAAACTTCATCTGTCACTATGGGTTTCCATCCCGTTTACATAGTGACCAGAGCCGCAATTTTGAGAGCCAGGTTATTAAAGAGCTGTGTTCCATTGCTAACGTTGACAAGTCTAGGACTACACCCTACCATCCCATGGGTAATGGAATGCCTGAGCGCTTTAACTAGATAAAAATAAAAAAAATGAGTTCCTTTAAGAGCAATGAAAACATTCATAAGAAAATGGGTCATACTACGTAGTTTCGACTAATAAAGCCTCATCAGTGACCCTGTAATGATCCGGCTAAGAAAGCCGGAGGAAACATACTGCAATTTTTGCGAATTTCAAATGGACAGTCGATTCAAAGACTGATATAAATCAAAATGGGGTCCAAATAATTAAAAGCCTGTCTAGAATATGAGTCTAAACCAATAATTTATTTCTGATTTCTCAGAATAGACTCTGCTCAATATGTTGGGTACTTTGGAGGATGACCAGAAGTCTAACTGGAAGTCCTACGTTGCGCCCTTGGTTCATGCCTACAACTCAACCCGTCATGAGACCACTGGATTTTCCCCGCATCATTTAATGTTTGGGCGACACCCTAGACTGGCGGTTGATGCCTTTCTAGGCATAAATCCAGAGAGTAGGCATGCTAACCAGACAAAGTTTGCAGCCGATCTGAAAAAGAGGCTCGACTTTGCCTATAAGACAGCCACCAAGGAGGCCCGTCGCCAGGACAGAAGGCATAAGGAAACTTATGACTTCAAAGCTCGGGATGGCCAGCTTTTGCCCGTTAACCGTGTACTCGTGCGCAACCTCGGACTGAGGGGAAAGTGCAAGCTGGCAGATAAATGGGAGGAAGATGTGTACTTGGTTGTTGAACAGCCAAATACAGAGGTTCCTGTGTACGTTGTCAAACGTGAACATGGGAGGAGCATCCGAAGGATGCTGCACAGGAAACTCCTTCTTTCATTCATGGCCCTTCCAACATCCAAACAACGCTCCTTGGATACAGATATATCACCAAATAGCAGTTCTCAACCGTCACCGGTTGAGGGTGCAACTGCCGGTGATATCAATGTTCCAAGTAGAGCGGCAGGTAGTGCAGCCTCACCTGCACCAGACTCTGCAGTTCCAGATAGTGCAAACATGCTGGATGCACCGGTATCTCCTAGTGTGGTGATACCCCCAGAGAGATCGTCATTGAATCCTTTGGCGAAACCCTTCAGTCCTGCTCCGGGGTCTCAACCAGAATGGCGACCTCAAACACGCCCAACAAGGCATAGGCAGAAACCAAGGTGGCAGGCAGGAGGGGACTGGTTATTTTAAATTTTCGTATGTTTTAAACAGACTTAAAACGGCCGTAAGGCGTCTCCCCGTACATCAACCATAGTGCAGTTTATATTTTACTTTTGGTCCTTTGAGATCAGCGTGAATATTCTGAGAAATCAGAAATAAATTATTGTTCAGACTCATATTCTAGACAGGTTTTTAACTATTTGGATCCCATTTCGATTTATATCATTCTTTGAATGGACTGCCTATTCGAAATTCGTAAAATTGCAGTATGTTTCCTCTGGCTTTCTTTGCCGGATCATTACAGGGTCACTGATGAGGCTTTATTAGCCGAAACTACGTAGTATGACCCATCTTCTTTCTTATGAATGTTTTCATTGCTCTTAAAGGAACTCATTTTTGATTTTTATTTGCCTTCACTGCAGCTGGTGTTGTGCCGTGTGGCGGCCGTAAAACGTCTCCCCGTACATCAACCATAGTGCAGTTTATATTTTACTTTTGGTCCTTTGAGATCAGCGTGAATATTCTGAGAAATCAGAAATAAATTATTGTTTAGAATCATATTCTAGACAGGTTTTTAATTATTTGGATCCCATTTCGATTTATATCATTCTTTGAATCGACTGCCTATTCGAAATTCGTAAAATTGCAGTATTTTTCCTCTGGCTTTCTTTGCCGGATCATTACAGGGTCACTTATGAGGCTTTATTAGCCGAAACTACGTAGTATGACCCATCTTCTTTCTTATGACTGTTTTCATTGCTCTTAAAGGAAAATAAAAATCAAACATGAGTTCCTTTAAGAGCAATGAAATCATTCATAAGAAAGAAGATGGGTCATACTACGTAGTTTCTCATTTTTGATTTTTATTAACAGCTGACATGGTTTCCTGGTTTCCTGTGCGTGTATTTATTTTTTTTAATTGAAATGTCGAGACGACATTTTTCACAGAAGGGGAGGGGAGTGTGTGGCAGTAACGCTAAAACGTATTCTGGAGAGAGGCTTATAAAACGTTAATTCAGCTAAAGGGGCATCTGAATTGCAGTCTAGTGGCGAAGCATTGCTTGTCTTGGCGTGTCTGGAGAGCTTGTGTGTTGTCAGAGTGCCGTTGGCGGGTGGTGCACTGGCCTGCAATTCTGGTGACCCATTTTTTTTTTTTTTTAATTTCGTCTTCTGCTGGGTTGCAGATGGTTGACGGTGCATGATTTGACATGGCGTCTCTAGAGAGCCGGTGTGTTGTTAGAGTGCCGTTGATACGTGGTGCACTTGACTGCAAACTAGTAAGAGAGTTCTAGTAATTAAAAAAATTCGGCTTGTCATGATTTCGTGCTTGCTAGGGGCATGGGTTGGTTACAACCTAGGTGGGGGGCAATATCCCAATCAGACCATGACCGCTTCGTGCTTCTGGGCTGCGCTTTCGTGAAGAGGTGAATTGTTTTCATTAAGAATTTAATAGTTCTGTTATTTCACCTCTCTCCAGTCCAGCGCGTAAATATTTTTGTTTCATATGACACTTCAGTTGTGTTTTTAGGATAAGGGCATTAAGCAATTTTAGCCTGTTTTTAATGTTCAGCAGTTTCAGTCTAAACCAAAAAGAGTGTCTCTTATGTACGCGCAACCAATAAATGTTTTTTCTTCTAAGTTCTGTATATAATATTTTATATTTTTGCGCTATGCATACCGTGCAGCGTTTATGGCAGCGCATTTTGATAAGGGTTTACCTGGTAAAGTGTTAGATGTGTTCAACTTCACTAGCTCGCCAAACATTTGAAGCAATAGCCTCGGCTTCTATTTTATTATCAAATTGATATTTCCAAACATAATATACATCCAGTAAATTTATATTAATAATTGAAAAGGTGTAGTTAAACTTGTTTTTAAACTCATGCAAGTAATTTGTTGAGTAAGTTAAATGTCGGGACGACAATTTCCGAAGAAAGGGAGAATGTCACAGAGTGAAATTATGGAAACTGGAGGAGCGCTTGCGCTTAGGACTTTCTAGTCGTTTCCAGTTATTTTCCCCTATTGATCGTCGTTTTTCATGCATCATATACTCATATTTTTCATCTTTCATTAAGCATTAAGCATTCCTGAGTAGCGTATATCAATTTCCGGTGTCCTTATGTAAGTCTCGCGAGCTTTTCACCTCACTGATTAACACCGCTACGCACACTCTTACCTCAGCCTTTGTCAGTCTTTTTTGTCCCTGGCACGGGTAGGTCTTACGACCACCTGACGGACACCATTTACATTATTTTCCTAATTACTTCGGATGTTTATGTAGCCGGGTTACTCAGGGGATGTTGAAGCACGATGGAGGAATAACAATTATACAGATTCATTGTTCATATCTAATGTTTGGCATCACATATAGTATGTCAGTATGTTTGTGTTCAGTTCATAGTCTACACAAATATATAGGCCAAAACTATGGGTTTAGACCTTCTGTCTC
The DNA here is from genome assembly GCA_963580285.1 of Lucinisca nassula. Taxonomy (NCBI): domain Eukaryota; kingdom Metazoa; phylum Mollusca; class Bivalvia; order Lucinida; family Lucinidae; genus Lucinisca; species Lucinisca nassula. The sequence goes on from OY757024.1 coordinate 120,006,707, forward strand.
AGCTATGGGGAATCTCACATTCTCCAACACACCATAGAACCATCCATCTCTGTGATGTTAGATGAGCACCAAAATATGAGACATATTTGAAAAAATTATAAGTTTAATCAAATGCATATATATCAGGTGTTGATCTCTTCAATATCTAGCCAAGAATGGAAAACTAACTGTTTCTATTGTTAAATGAATTATATGCTCAGGTTTATCCAATGGGAAAATAGATTTCTATAACAAAATGATATTGCAAGTTAAAATTTGCCTTAGGCCACAGAACTGAAGTGTATGAAAAAGGTTCTCTTTAAAGGGACAGTTTGGCTAGATTTCTTTGTCTGATCCTTCATGACAATGCACTTGAAATAATACCTTTATCGATTTTATAAAAACCATGGCTAACAATGACATCATTAATTTCATTGTTCTACATATCAAGAAGTAAAAGCAACAATAAACTGACATTGTTTTATCATGCAAACAATGCAAACAAGCATATCTGCATTCCAAATTGTTCATTAAAATCATTAAAATACCCTCAAAAATGACACTGCTACATTTATATAATATTTATTCAGGTATGCGTTTACTTTATTTCATTATCCTGTTGAACATTTTTAAATTATCATAATTGTCATTATTTCATGAATATTCATATCTTGCCATTTCGATCTCTCGACCTCGAGTCAGTCGTTCTTTGTCCCTGGCATGGGTAGGTCTCACGACCACCTGACGGACACCATTTATATTATTTTTCTAATTACTTAGGATGTTTATATAATATTTATTCAGATGAACGAGGTCGAGAGAGGGAGAAGGTTCTGATAACTCTGAAAAACATGAAACCATCCAACTTAATGTCGTTCATTGAACCCCGAACCCCCTCGAGAAAGCGGGAGGTCTAGAAACGTTGTTTCAATACCGTCTATCATCATGTGGCAACAACCACCTTAAATCCATTCATCATCAACCCGACACAAATAAACCCGTGAACAATTATGCCCGTGCCAAGAGTCTTCCCTTCAATTCCATAACCAAATAATTTGGATTTAAGTTGTTCATGAGGAGGGTGTCAAAAGCCTTCTTGAAGGCCAGAATAAATGTGTCCACCTGCCCCCCTTTGTCCAGGATTTTTGCCCAATCGTTAATAACCGTGCTCAGCTGAGAATCAGAATCAGAATCAGAATTGTTACTGGTGACACGTCAAAAGACATTTATACACCAGGACCTGTGATGTGGGAAGTTAGTCCCTAGCTCTAACCAAAGAGGTAAATTTAGCTACACAATCATCAGCACCTTCAGCTGTCGAAATAATCGAATCGGGAAAGGCATTCCGATCTCTAATGGTTCTGGGTAAGAACGACACTTTATAAATGTCAGTTCTTGCAGTAAGGGTCTGAAACGCCAACGAATGGTGATTTCTACAGGGTCTAGCTTGGGGAACAAGGTCATCTGTTGGAATGCTAGCAGCACCCTTTAGACCTCTGTATAAAAGGATTCGCCTACTGTCTTTTCTCCTTTTCTTGAGAGACTCCCATTTTAATTTTCCAAGTATTCCAGTCATGCTCACAGTTTCAAAGCAGTAATTGCCTTTTACAAGTCTAGCAGCTCTATTCTGAACTTTCTCAATTTCATCGTTAAGGACCACTCCACTGGGGTCCCAGATACAACTACCATATTCCAAGATTGGGCGAACAAGACCTTTATATGCTGCCTCTTTAACATCCTAGGGGCACTGATGAAGATTTCGCCTCAGGAAACCAAGCGTTCTATTTGCCTTAGTACACATGTTGCTAATATGAGCATTCCATCTCAGGTTGTGTGAGATTGTCACTCCAAGGTATTTAATGGAGTCCACATTCTCGAGGACCGTTCCCTCTAAGCCTCAACTTTATTAGATCTCTTCCTAGTTATCTGCATAATATTGCATTTAACTGGCTGAAATCTCATGCCCCATTTTCGGGCCCAACATCCTAATCTATCTATGTCAGCCTGAAGTTTCACTGAGTCATCTGTATCTCTAATTCCCCGGTAACAAACACAATCATCTGCGAACAGTCTTATTTCTGAGTCAATGTCAGTGGAAATGTAATTGATGTACAGGGAGAACAAAAGTGGACCAAGAACGGTCCCTTGCGGGACTCCAGACAAAACTGGAGCCCACTCCGAAGATTCACCATTAACAACAACCCGCTGTTTTCTGTAGCAAAGAAATGAATCTATCCATTTGAGGGTCTTTCCCCCAATTCTATAACCAAATAACTTAGATTTAAGTAGTTCATGAGGAGGGGTGTCAAAAGCCTTCTCGAAGTCCAGAATAAATATGTCTACCTGTCCCCCTTTGTCCAAGATTTTTGCCCAGTCATTAATAACTGTGCTTAGCTGAGTTTCACAACTGTGCCTTTTCCTAAATGCATGTTGTCTGTCTGACAAAAGTTTATGTTCGTCCAAGTGGACCATGATGTTTGAGCAGACTATATGTTCCAGCAATTTACACAGAACACAAGTCAGAGACACAAGGCGATAATTACGGGCAAGAGCCCTATCTCATTTTTTGAAGAGTGGACAGATGTTTGCTAAGAGCCATTCTTTGGGTATTTCACCCGTATCAAGAGACTGTTGAAACAAGTGTGCAAAAACTGGACCCAACTCATTTGCTAGTTCCTTCAGGACTCTAGGATGAAACTCATCAGGCCCTAAGGCCTTACTTGGGTTTAAGCCTTGAAGTAACTTGATCACGCCTGCAGCTGTCACAACAATATTATTCATGAATGGAGCCGATCTTCCAGTCAATGGAACCTCCGTGAACTCAGTTTTATTAAACGCATCATTGAATTAACCAACTAGTTCCTCTGCCCTTTCAGAGTCTGATTCAGCAACCCCGTTCCCTCCTCTTTTATTTCTCTCTTTGAATTTCGCAACTATGCCTTTTCCTAAATGCATGTTGTCTGTCTGACAAAAGTTTATTATCATCCAAGTGGGCCATGGTATTTGAGCAGACTATGTGTTCAAGCAATTTGCATAGAACACCGGTCAGTGAAACCGGGCGATAATTACGAGCAAGAGCCCTGTCCCCCTTTTTGAAAAGTGGACAGATGTTCGCTAGGAGCCATTCTTTGGGAATTTCACCCGTATCGAGAGATTGATGGAAAAGATGAGCAAATACTGGACCTAACTCGTTTGCTTGTTCCTTCAGGACTCTAGGATGAAGCTCATCAGGCCCTAAAGTTTTAGAAGGGTTCAAGCCTTTAAGTAACTTGATCACTCCCGCCGAGGATACAACAATATTTTTCATGAAAGGGGCCGATCTTCCAGTCAATGGAACCTCTTTGAACTCAGTTTTATTAAATGCATCATTGAATTGACCAACCAATTCGTCTGCCCTTTCAGAGTCCGATTCAGCGACCCCGTTCCCTCCTCTTTTATTAAGGGGTGGGATACCTTGCCTATCTTTCTTCTGGCTATTGATATATCTGTAGAAGTCCCTGGGATTTGCCTTTACATCACCTACCAAGTTATTTACATACAGGTCATGCTGATTTTTGATGTCATTTTTAATTTCTCGTCTCAAGTTTTCAAATTTTGCTCTGAGTTTACCACTTACCAACTTTTTTGCCTTTGCATGAATCTTATTTCTCCTCCAAATTTTTCTTCTTACTTCTGGTGTGATCCAAGGAATTGAAGATTCAGAAACTCTTTCGTTCAAGCTTAGTCCGAATATCATATCCCCTCCAAAACTAGCAGAGTAGAAGTAAAACAAAGATAAGGAATCGATACAATTAACTTACTCCACCCATCCTTTGGTGTCTTTGATGGTAGGAGTAAGTTAATTGTATCGATTCCTGATCCTTGTTTTACTTCTACTCTGCTAGTTTTGGAGGGGATATGATTTTCGGACTAAGCTTGAACGAAAGAGTTTATCGAATCAAAGTTCTCCTGGACAGACCGAGCGTCTGAATGACCAATAAAGTATTTCTCTCTTGCAAATTTTAGGGCATCCTTCCTCATAGTTTCATAGTCACCCTGTTGATATAAGTACACCTTTCTACGATAGATAGATAGATAGATAGATAGATAGATAGATAGATAGATAGATAGATAGATAGATAGAGATAGATAGATAGATAGATAGATAGATAGATAGATAGATAGATAGATAGATAGATAGATAGACAGTGCACTTACTGATATTCATCTATAATTTGCTGCATCATATTTTTCACCTTTCTTCAGAATCAGAATTGATACTGGTGTTACAGACTGGGGTAACATTTGCTCGTCGCCAGTCATCCGGTACATTTTTATGTTCCCGGTAGCGATAGCGGGGACATATTGTTTTTGCCCTGCCCTGTCTGTTTGTGGGTTTGTTGGTTTGTTGGTTTGTACGTGGACAACTTTAACGTTGGCCATAACTTTTGAACCGTTTGAGATAGAGCTTTCATATTTGGCCTGAAGGTTCCTTGGGACAAGACCTTCACATTCATGCAAAAAAATTTGACCTGTGACCTTGACCTTGACCTTTGACCTACTTAAAAGTAAAAAAATAGCATTGGTCATAACTTTTGAACCACTTGAGATACAGCCTTCATATTTAGCATGTATGTTCCTTGTGACAAAAGCTTTACATTCATCAAAAAATTTTGACCTGTGACTTTGACCTTGACCTTTGACCTACTTAAAATAAAAAATAACATTTTGGTCATAACTTTCGAACCGTTTGAGATAGAGCCTTCATATTTTGCATGCAGCTTCCTTGTATCAAGAGCTTTACATTCACACAAAAAATTTTGACCGTGACCTTGACCTTGACCTTTGACCTACATAAAAGAAAAAGTTAACATTGGTCATAACTTTTGAACCGTTTGAGATACAGCCTTCATATTTAGCATGTATGTTCCTTGTGACAAAAGCTTTACATTCATGTCAAAAATTTTGACAGTGACCTTGACCTTGACCTTTGACCTACTTAAAATAAAAAATAGCATTTTGGTCATAACTTTTGAATGGTTTGAGATAGAGCCTCCATATTTCGCGTGTAGGTTCCTTGTGACAATAGCTTTACATTCACACAAAAAATTGACCTGTGACCTCGACCTCTGACCTACATAAAAGAAAAATTTAACATTGGTCATAACTTTTGAACCGTTTGAGATACAGCCTTCATATTAAGCATGTAGGTTCCTTGTGACAAAAGCTTTGCATTCATGCAAAAAATTTTGACCTGTGACCTTGACCTTTGACCTACTTAAAAAAATAAACATTTTTGGTCATAACATTCAAACCGTTTGAGATAGAGCTTTCATATTTGGCATGTAGGTTCCCTGTGATTAGAGCTTTTCATACATGCAAAATGTTTGGACCATGACCTTGACCTTTGACCTACTTAAAAGAAAAAATAAATTTGTTCATAACTTTGAACCGTTTAAGATAGAACCTTAATATTTGGCACGTAGGTTCCTTGTGACAATAGCTTTACATTTATGCAAATTTTTTTGACCTGTGTGACCTTGACCTACTTTAAAGAAAAAATATTATTGTTCATAACTTTTGAACCGTTTAAGATAGAGCTTTCATATTCGGCATGTAAGTTTCTTGTGTCAAGGGCTTCCCACACAAACAAAAATCTTGAACTGTGAGCAACTTTGAATAAAAAATGACCATGCCCGGGGACATGTTTTCTTTTTCACAAACACATCTTGTTTTTTTTTTTTTTTTTTTCTTCTACTCCTATTACTGCTACTCGCTCACATCTGATCATTACGAGCAGAATTTCCGGCATAATACCGTCATTCTCCCAGCTGGGAGGATTTCTTTTGAGGATTTTAAAATTTTAACTTAACACGGTATGCTAATGCATACCCACTCATCAGGGTCACTGAGGCGCTTGCCTAATGAAAATTCGTAAAATTTCGTCGATTATACGGAAAAGCACGAGATTTAATTTCACGCTATCGATCTCAGCCTGCCGAGGCAAAGCGCTGCAACAAATATGCTCATTCTAGGAATATGTCAGGGCTTAGACCATTTACATAAACAAATGCTGTAATAAGAAGCCTGTACCAGTGTTTTAGCTGTTTTGTCCAGAACAGGCGCCTGAAGGCAAATGGCCAATATTTCGCGTCACCAATTATATCCTGTATAATTGTCCATTTTTCATAAATCTCTCTGTTTTTAGACACTGCATGTGTTTTACTTTCAGCCATATTTTTTAAAGAAGATTATATTTGCTTCATGTAGAAACAGAAACCTGTACCGCTTCAAAGCTTGCGGGTGTGGACCTTGGAGACGTATAGGCCTATACTTGTTTGAAAGCCGGTTACGTCCATGCCTTTTTATGAAGCGACTTACTTCCACAAAAATCATCAAAGCAGTATATGAAAGTGCATGCATTATGAAAAAAAAAAGGAAACAAAAACTGCGATTAAACGTTAAATATATTATGCGTTCTTATTATATGCAGTCAGTGGTTATGCAATACGCTGGTATCAGCACTTCTACATTGCGCATAACTCTGCCAATTGTTTTTTGGGTGGAAATCGATAGATAGTCTCCCTTGCATCATTGCATGACTAGCTATGGACACTGCTGCATTTTATTCCGTCAAAGAATATTCGTAAGTTTTACCAAATATAATGCATTTAATTTTATGCAGATAATAAACCTTTGTGTGTGTGTGGGGGGGGGGGGCTTACAGTTGGGTGGGTGTGCGGGGGAATGGGCTAACTGGTGATCGCGTAATACTATTAACGGAATGAACAGCCGGTTTCAGTCGACAGGCATTTTTATTCTAGTGCAGTATCGTATGTTGTATGCATTTTATTCCTTAAAGCACATATTTTATTGGACCAGCCTGGGTAGCTGAGTCCGATGCGCGTCAGACTGGTGATCAGCACATGACGAAAACACGCCTATACAAATGCATTGCAAACTTTACCACTGGAAAAGTGAAAGTTCTAAGATGAACAATTGTGATATTTTAATTATTTCTGCAGAAAATATAGATTGTGGATACTCGTTAGAAACGCCTCATGGAGGCAGTTATAACGAGTACCCACAATCTATATTTTACAGTGAAAATAAGGTTTACCCTGTAAACCCCACTTTTGCTTTATAAAAGTTGGGTTCAAGGGGCTCAAAATCATATAGGCGTGTCTTCATGATAAGGACGCGGGTTCTATACCTGCCGGGGTCGGAAACATTATTTCGTGGAGATTGATCATGAAATCTTTTCTATGGTCATTCTTTGCCCCTTCCGCTGATTCAAGAAGGGCAGTTTTCATTTTCTGGCGAAAGAATGTGCACTATACTGGTTAACCGCTTACGTATATCATGCCTGCAAGGAAAATTGTGGCTAAGTAAACTGATCGGCTCAAAAATGGCCTAAATAGTGTGGAATGGATTTTAATCTCCAATACAAAAAAAAAACAAATCATATTTCATTGGCAGCATTATCCGGAATAAATAGCATTGATAGTTAATACAGTTTATTCCGTAAAGCATACATTTTATTGACAGCATTTTACGGAATAAACTGCATTTACAGTTAAATGGAGAACCACAATAATAGTTCCCTGCCAGGCGGTGACCTAAATAGTGTAGACTGGGCCGTTTAACTCCAATACCAAAAAAAAAAACAACAAACACATATTTTATTGGTAGCCGTTTACGGAATAAATAGCATTGACAGTTAATACAGTTTATTCCGTAAAGCACACATTTTATTGACTGCATTTTACGAAATAAACTGCATTTACAGTTAAATGGAGAACCACAATAATAGTTCCCTGCCAGGCGGTGACCTAAATAGTGTAGACTGGGCCGTTTAACTCCAATACAAAAAAAAACACATATTTTATTAGTAGCCGTTTACGGAATAAATAACATTGACAGTTAATACAGTTTATTCCGTAAAGCACACATTTTATTGACAGCATTTTACGGAATAAACTGCATTTACAGTTAAATGGAGAACCACAATAATATTTCCCTGCCAGGCGGTGACCTAAATAGTGTTGACTGGGTCGTTTAACTCCAATAGAAAAAGAAACATATTTTATTGATAGCCGTTTACGGAATAAATAGCATTGACAGTTAATACAGTTTATTCCGTAAAGCACATATTTTATTGGCAGCATTTTACGGAATAAACTGCATTTACAGTTAAATAGAGAACCACAATAATAGTTCCCTGCCAGGCGGTGACCTAAATAGTGTTGACTGGGTCGTTTAACTCAAATAGAAAAAAAAACATATTTAATTGGTTGCCGTTTACGGAATAAATAGCATTTACAGTTAATACAGTTTATTCCGTAAAGCACATATTTTATTGGCAGCATTTTACGGAATAAACTGCATTTACAGTTAAATGGAGAACCACAATAATAGTTCCCTGCCAGGCGGTGACCTAAATAGTGTTAACTGGGTCGTTTAACTCCAATAGAAAAAAAATATTTTATTGGTAGCCGTTTACGGAATAAATAGCATAAATTTACAGTTAATACAGTTTATTCCGTAAAGCACATATTTTATTGGCAGCATTTTACGGAATAAACTGCATTTACAGTTAAATGGAGAACCACAATAACAGTTCCCTGCAAGGCGGTACATACATGCATCAAATAGTATTATGGAAGAAGTCAGTGCTATATATACTACCGTTATCCTCCCAGGGAGGATGACGGTAGTATATATATACTACCGTTATCCTCCCAGCGCCGTTGCACCAGCGTTACTTCAAGAAACGGGCATTTTCTTGAACCGTGCATTTTAAGACACTCCTCCCCCCAAAAAAACATTGCCGAGCCCCATTTTGCTGCATTATAGTCCCCCGAAGAAAACCCTCTTCCCGGGGAAACTTCCCCTTGCAATGCATTGAAACAACAAGTCTGGAAGAAATCGTGGCTATATATATACTACCGTTATCCTCCCAGGGAGGATGACGGTAGTATATATACTACCGTTATCCTCCCAGCGCTGTTTCACCAGCGTTACTTCAAGAAACGGGCATTTTCTTGAACCGTGCATTTTAAGACACTTCCCCCAAAAGTTTTCCGAGCCCCATTTTCCTGCATTATGGTCCCCCGAAGAAAACCCTCTTCCCGGGGAAACTTCCCCTTGCGATGCATTGAAAGAATGTTCGGGAATAAGTCATCGTTATATATATACTACCGTCATCCTCCCTGGGAGGATAACGGTAGTATATATATAGCCACGATTTCTTCCAGACTCGTTGTTTCGATGCATTGCAAGGGGAAGTTTCCCCGGTAAGAGGGTTTTCTTCGGGGGACCATAATGCAGGAAAATGGGGCTCGGAAAACTTTTGGGGGAAGTGTCTTAAAATGCACGGTTCAAGAAAATGCCCGTTTCTTGAAGTAACGCTGGTGCAACAGCGCTGGGAGGATAACAGTAGTATATATATACTACCGTCATCCTCCCTGGGAGGATAACGGTAGTATATATATAGCCACGATTTCTTCTAGACTCGTTCTTTCGATGCATTGCAAGGGGAAGTTTCCCCGGGAAGAGGGTTTTCTTCGGGGGACCATAATGCAGGAAAATGGGGCTCGGAAAACTTTTGGGGGAAGTGTCTTAAAATGCACGGTTCAAGAAAATGCCCGTTTCTTGAAGTAACGCTGGTGCAACAGCGCTGGGAGGATAACGGTAGTATATATATACTACCGTCATCCTCCCTGGGAGGATAACGGTAGTATATATATAGCCACGATTTCTTCCAGACTCGTTCTTTCGATGCATTGCAAGGGGAAGTTTCCCCGGGAAGAGGGTTTTCTTCGGGGGACCATAATGCAGGAAAATGGGGCTCGGAAAACTTTTGGGGGAAGTGTCTTAAAATGCACGGTTCAAGAAAATGCCCGTTTCTTGAAGTAACGCTGGTGCAACAGCGCTGGGAGGATAACGGTAGTATATATATACTACCGTCATCCTCCCTGGGAGGATAACGGTAGTATATATATAGCCACGATTTCTTCCAGACTCGTTCTTTCGATGCATTGCAAGGGGAAGTTTCCCCGGGAAGAGGGTTTTCTTCGGGGGACCATAATGCAGGAAAATGGGGCTCGGAAAACTTTTGGGGGAAGTGTCTTAAAATGCACGGTTCAAGAAAATGCCCGTTTCTTGAAGTAACGCTGGTGCAACAGCGCTGGGAGGATAACGGTAGTATATATATACTACCGTCATCCTCCCTGGGAGGATAACGGTAGTATATATATAGCCACGATTTCTTCCAGACTCGTTCTTTCGATGCATTGCAAGGGGAAGTTTCCCCGGGAAGAGGGTTTTCTTCGGGGGACCATAATGCAGGAAAATGGGGCTCGGAAAACTTTTGGGGGAAGTGTCTTAAAATGCACGGTTCAAGAAAATGCCCGTTTCTTGAAGTAACGCTGGTGCAACAGCGCTGGGAGGATAACGGTAGTATATATATACTACCGTCATCCTCCCTGGGAGGATAACGGTAGTATATATATAGCCACGATTTCTTCCAGACTCGTTCTTTCGATGCATTGCAAGGGGAAGTTTCCCCGGGAAGAGGGTTTTCTTCGGGGGACCATAATGCAGGAAAATGGGGCTCGGAAAACTTTTGGGGGAAGTGTCTTAAAATGCACGGTTCAAGAAAATGCCCGTTTCTTGAAGTAACGCTGGTGCAACAGCGCTGGGAGGATAACGGTAGTATATATATACTACCGTCATCCTCCCTGGGAGGATAACGGTAGTATATATATAGCCACGATTTCTTCCAGACTCGTTCTTTCGATGCATTGCAAGGGGAAGTTTCCCCGGGAAGAGGGTTTTCTTCGGGGGACCATAATGCAGGAAAATGGGGCTCGGAAAACTTTTGGGGGAAGTGTCTTAAAATGCACGGTTCAAGAAAATGCCCGTTTCTTGAAGTAACGCTGGTGCAACAGCGCTGGGAGGATAACGGTAGTATATATATACTACCGTCATCCTCCCTGGGAGGATAACGGTAGTATATATATAGCCACGATTTCTTCCAGACTCGTTCTTTCGATGCATTGCAAGGGGAAGTTTCCCCGGGAAGAGGGTTTTCTTCGGGGGACCATAATGCAGGAAAATGGGGCTCGGAAAACTTTTGGGGGAAGTGTCTTAAAATGCACGGTTCAAGAAAATGCCCGTTTCTTGAAGTAACGCTGGTGCAACAGCGCTGGGAGGATAACGGTAGTATATATATACTACCGTCATCCTCCCTGGGAGGATAACGGTAGTATATATATAGCCACGATTTCTTCCAGACTCGTTCTTTCGATGCATTGCAAGGGGAAGTTTCCCCGGGAAGAGGGTTTTCTTCGGGGGACCATAATGCAGGAAAATGGGGCTCGGAAAACTTTTGGGGGAAGTGTCTTAAAATGCACGGTTCAAGAAAATGCCATTTTCTTGAAGTAACGCTGGTGCAACAGCGCTGGGAGGATAACGGTAGTATATATATACTACCGTCATCCTCCCTGGGAGGATAACGGTAGTATATATATAGCCACGATTTCTTCCAGACACGTTCTTTCGATGCTTTGCAAGGGGAAGTTTCCCCGGGAAGAGGGTTTTCTTCGGGGGACTATAATGCAGCAAAATGGGGCTTGGCAATGTTTTTGGGGGGGAAGTGTCTTAAAATGCACGGTTCAAGAAAATGCCCGTTTCTTGAAGTAACGCTGGTGCAACGGCGCTGGGAGGATAACGGTAGTATATATATACTACCGTCATCCTCCCTGGGAGGATAACGGTAGTATATATATAGCCACGATTTCTTCCAGACTCGTTGTTTCGATGCATTGCAAGGGGAAGTTTCCCCGGGAAGAGGGTTTTCTTCGGGGGGACTATAATGCAGCAAAATGGGGCTCGGCAATGTTTTTTTTTTTTTTTTGGGGGGGGGGGGAAGTGTCTTAAAATGCACGGTTAAAGAAAATGCCCGTTTCTTGATGTAACGCTGGTGCAACGGCGCTGGGAGGATAACGGTAATATATATATACTACCGTCATCCTCCCTGGGAGGATAACGGTAGTATATATATAGCCACGATTTCTTCCAGACTCGTTGTTTCGATGCATTGCAAGGGGAAGTTTCCCCGGAAAGAGGGGGTTTTCTTCCGGGGAATATTATGTAGTAAAATGGGGCTCGGCAAGGTTTACGGGAGAAGTCTGTCAAAATGCACAATTCAAGAAAATGCTCCTTGAAGTAAGGCCGATGCAACGGCGCTGGGAGGATTATATCGACGATTTTTTATTGTTGTTTTAATTTCGCATTTCGATAACACACCCATGCGACATACTGGATTTTATCACATCCCCGAAATTGCTACTATTCCCATGAAAATCTGTGATATTTTTCTTGCTTATATTGCAAAACTAGGTCGTAGGTGTTCGTTAGAACCGCCTCATTGAGGCGTTTCTAACGAGTACCCACAATCTACCTTGGAGCAGAAATAAGAAAAATGATGTATACCCCTTTAAAGCCCATTTTCTCTATATCAAATAGGGTTTAGAGTGGTCATGATTTTTACGGACTTGTTTACCTGATGGTAAGGGAAAGTTGCCCCCAAAAAGATGCATTTCTTGGGCAAACAATAATTCACCGCAATGGGTCCGGTAAATGTCCCCAAACATGGATTGCAATGGCAAATCACTTGTAATTTGATATATACGGAGTGGACACTTATTTTTTTTTTGGTCACACTATGATGACTGCTATATAATTGGTGGCCGTTCTACACCTGATGATCTAGAATTACCTTATATGGTTAGAAAAGCAGAAGGCGGGTGGAGCTTTCCACATCGTTGGATACTTTGGAATATTTTATTATGTTTAGAGGTATAGATATTACAATTCAATGAATACAGAATACATTTTCCCTCTTCATAGTGTGTGTGTGTACGTGTGTGTGTGTGTGTCAATTCGGGTTTAACGTCGCTTTTAACAATTTTTCAGTCATATCACGACGGTGCCCTCTTCATAGTGAAAACTTTATACTTGCCTACCCTAAAGCCGCTTCAGGATAGTCTGGACCACCCATATAAAACTTTACCACGTTGGCAGTGTTCAGAATACGCCTTGAAAATGTGGTCCGGAGAAGATGATTCTGAAAGTGGTTCATGGAATATGTCAGGGGGTGGCGCTCGTAGTAGGGCATCGGGTAGTGAGGATTCTAGCAGTGGAATGCGGCGGCGCAAACCGGGAAATTTCAAGAGGAAGCAAGATGACATTGGAAACATTTCATTCGCAGATTTCGGTAATCCATGGAATTTTTTTCACGTGTTTTTGAGTGAAGAACGTGTCGCCCATAGCTGGTGTAGAGCGAATGGATTGCTTGCAAAATCATTGCCGTGCCATATATGTGGTGCAGAAACTGAACTCCGGTACAGAGCAAATTACGTGGCTAGTGAGTCTTTCAGATGTACCAAGAATTATAGCCATGAAAGACAGACAAGGACATACTCATTCTTTGAGGGAGCCAAACTACCTGTTAACGACATTATGCTTTTTTTGAAAAGTTACATTGAGGGCAACTCTCTGAAACAATGTGCAACATTTGCAGGCATGAGTTATGGCAGTACTGCAGTAGACTGGGCAACGTACGTTAGAGACATGTTCAAAGATTACTTCAAGAGAAATATCGAAACCCAACTTCTGTCCGGTGAAATAGAAATCGATGAGTCTCTATTTGGGCGCAGAGTAAAATACCACCGCGGAAACCCTAATGTGGGCGTGAAGGTCTGGGTATTCGGGCTGATAGAACGCTCTAGTAACACTATCATTCTGTACCCAGTTAATGACAGAACAGAGGCTACCCTAGTGCCACTTATTCAAAGACATGACTGTTTATAGTGATGGTTGGTCCGCCTATTGTGAACTAAACAATTTAGGGTACAAACACTTCACTGTGCTACATAAGTATGCATTTAAGAAAATATATGTGGATGTGGAGACCAAAGAAGAAGTCGTTGTCCATACGAACAGAATAGAGGGGGCGTGGAAGCACGCAAAAGACCACTTTAGACGTATGTCTGGGACCAAATCAGCCCAGTTCGAAGGCCACCTCGCAGAGGTAATGTGGCGAAGCCGAGCCAAAGGCAACATATACGAGTCGTTCTTTGAGATGCTAAAGACTATCTATGGTCTGGACGGTCGTCCTGTATTTGCGTACTCCCGGAATGAACCTTTATTCGACACGTGGGATAGTGTTGTCCAGAATTCCGCTGAGAAAGAAATGATAATGCCCGCTGTCACAGATGCAGAGTCAGAGAGTGAGAGCTCCAGTGCTAGTCAAATTCCAAGTCTCCCAAGTATACTTCAGAGCAGTTCATCACTTTCGCAACAGCGTCAACAGGAGACTCTGCCGGTCGTAGAAGTCAGTTCTGACGATTCTTTCATTCCACCGAACCGCCCCGTGTCTCAACTACTTCGACCAGAAACTCAAATAATTTTGTCAGACTTATTTTCTGCAACCAGCATCTCGTCGGGATCCGACAACGAACAGGATAAAACCATTGTAGAAGACCCGTCGCCTGTGGTTCGACCAAAAAGGTCAGCCAGGTTAATGCAGCGCAAGGCCAGACTTGAAAAAGACTCTGATTCGTCCTCTGCACCATCAAGTCCTATTCCAGGCCCTTCAAGAACGAGACCAAAACGTGCTGCTACCACAGTTCAAACCGAAAAGACGACTTCGGAGAAACAGATGGCGTCGAAGACCTGTTCAACAAAAACCCTTAAGAAAACCAGTAAAAAGGAACATGTCTGTCACCCAGCAGGCTTTGAACAAAAGACCCTTCCAACAGATCGTACAAAACGTAGGGAAAAGTCTAAGACGGCTGCCGGTGGAGGAACATATGCATCGAAGGAGGACTTTGAATGGAATTTCCCTCCTTCAGACGATGATTTTCAGTAAAGTATTAACGCTGACGGCCCCCGCCAATCGGGGCTTGAAGAAATAGATGGGCTGCATGATGCTTCCACGCATAGCTGAGTCCGACCGCACACGAGTACTGGTAAACCGCTTAGAGGATCTAAGCCTGCCCAGGCAAAGCGGTGTGAGTCGCACCGCCCATGCTTATAAACACTATTTGTTTCATTGGGCGACAGGGCTTGAGATGTCATTTCATCTCAATGTCGGGTAAAAGTCCCACAAAATTGGAAGCAACGTCTCCAAAATGACCTATACAGTGTTGACGGGGAGGTTAAACCTCAAACGAAACAAACAATTAACGCTGACAGTATAAACTCTGTAAATAGTCATTTGATTTTTTCCGTTGTCAACTATGAAATATCTAACGGTTTGGTTAAAAAAAATGGTTTTCAAATGCGCAACGGTAGGGTACCGAAGATTGAAAATATTTTCCGAAAGTAAGGAATTGTAACTCGAGTCAGAGGGAACTGACAGTGTTATTCTGTGTGGACTTACATGCAAAGATGCAAAAGGGAAAGTCCATTAAAAATGGGAAAGCGACCCCATCTTCCTGAAGACCTAACTAATGACCACGTACATCATAGAACTGAACATGAACGCGCCACCCCCAAAATGCCTACGTCATATTAATAGACGTGACTTTGTTCGACTGACAGCTGGTAGCATCCATTAGGTAAGTTTTTAAAGTTTCTCAAATACAGGTGAACCATCAAGTAAACACGCCTAGTATATAAATGCTGACCCCTGGAACCCCACTTTTAGGCCCTATGTAGCAAAACGGGGTTTTCAGGAGTATACATCATTTTTCTTATTTCTGCTCTGAAACAAACATTGTGGGTACTCGTTAGAACCGACTCGGTGAGCTGGTTCTATCCAGTACCCACAATATATATTTTGAGCAGAAATAAGAAAAATATCACAATTTTTTATCTTAAAATTTCCGCGTTTTTTTTTTTTTTTTTTTTTTCCTTTTTTTCGTCGGTAAAGCTTACAATGCATTTGTATAGGCGTCTTTTCCTAATGATTCCAGTTTTCTTTCGACGAAAAGTCGAATTTTGATGCTTGGCATCAACATCGTTATTACAGGACCTTGAAGGTTTTTTAACGGCGTGCATGCCACATTCACCTCACAACGTTTTGCAATATTCGTCTTATTTGTACCAGAAAACAGGAGTTTGACATTTGATTGAAACTGTCTCGTGAAATGTAAATCCCTTTTTCCGCCAAAAAATATAACTATTTGTTGTTTGCTGAATTACTTTCAGACAGTGGCAAAGGTTAATTTACACTAGTATGGCTTGCTCCTCTGCGATTGTTTGTTTGACTGGTAAATAATGATGTAAAATCTATTAATCTGGTATTATCTACATTTATGCGCACACTATATAAATTTTCACTGTGCGGTCTCTTTATCCACTGTATGGGGGTTCAAATGTCCAGCAGCGCGTTTGAAGGCGGCTACTCGTTTCACATATATCCTATTGATAAACACATGTATCCTATCGATAAATTCCCTAGAATAAAGTTCTAACGACCCCAACTTTTCCTGATCTATAGTCTCATAATCCACAATTTTTGAGGCGTCTAAAGTCAGCTGGGTTTTAAAATTGTTGAACATTTTCCAATGAAAGTATAACACTTCGTGAGAGTTTCTGTATGTGTGCGTTCCTCACTGCTTCAAAGAAAGTACATTCTCCTAAGAAATGCTGCATTGCATGTATATACACAGCTTGCATGAGATTTCCTGCTTTGTGGGCGGTAACAAAAATTGGGTCGGGTATGAAACACCCTTCCCGATCCCGATCCCGATCCGAAAATCCCCGATCCAAAATTTTCTATTTGCCCTTATTCATTAATTAGAATATATGTTAAGAACTTTTTGTGTTTATTTTATTACTTTTAAGTATTTTAATCATTATTTATGTATATTTTGTTTAAATAAGTCCAATTTGTGATTTTATCCTAAATTATTCCTCTCTCAGGGGTATGAAAGACCCTGCCGATTTTTCGTAAAATTATTGTATTCTTCCGCTTCTTATAACAAAAATAACCAATAACTAAATGAAAAAATCAACATAAAGGAATTGTTATATACTTTTATGGCTTTTCTAGAATAAAAGAGAACTTAAAAAGAGTTTCGGAAGTGTTTTTTGCATATTTTTATCGAAAACGATTACCGATCATTATTGCTATTTAAAGTAACGTAAACTGAACCGAATGTGAAAGGTATCGCCAAAAAGGATCGATCTTGAGTTTCATATTGTCTCAAAAATCAAAAATAGATAGATAGAACATGGTGAAACTCTATCACTCGCACAATGGTAAATTGTTATATACTTATATGTCACATATACGATTTTTGAGACAATGTGAAACTCAAGATCGGTCCGTTTCCAGTCATCTCTTTCACATTCGATTCAATTTTCTTTACTATAAATAGCAATAATGATCAGTAATCGTTTTGGATAAAAATATGCAAAAACACCTCCGAAACTCTTTTTAAGTTCTCTTTTATTCTAGAAAAGCCTTTTAAGTATATAACAATTCCGTTATGTTGATTTTATCATTTAGTTATAGATTATTTTTTTGAATTAGAGGCGGAAGAATACAATATTTTTACGAAAAATCGGCAGGGTCTTTCATACCCCTGAGAGAGGAATATTTTAGGATAAAATTAAAAAATGGACTTATTTACACAAAATTCACATAAATAATGATTAAAATACTTAAAAGTAATAAAATAAACACAAAAAATTCTTAAAATATATTCTAATTGATGAACTAGGGCAAATAGAAAATTTTGGGTCGGGGATTTTCGGATCGGGATCGGGATCGGGAAGGGTGTTTCATACCCGACCCAAAAATTGCGCATGCGCATTTTAATCAAGCGTCTCATTGATCCTGATCACGTTTTTTCGCTGTAAAAACATGCAAAGGAAGAAAATTATTACCGCTGAAAACTTATCCTCCCAGCTGGGAGAATGACGGTATTATGCCGAATTTCCTAGGTGATAACCTGTACTTTTTTATAAGCAGTCCTTTTTTCTAACCAGTCCTTTTTTACTAACCAGTACTTTTTTCTGATTCTGATTCTTTAAATAAATCTTTTCGCTATTTGGACAAACCGAGGTACGACCTTTTACCGAACTAAAGGAAACGCTAGGTAACGCGAAACAAGTGTGACCTGTTTTTCAAGATGGAGTCCAAATGCTAAAAGGTATACACCGGTACCAAGTTTTAGTGCTTAATGAAATAGGAGGATGCATTTCGACTTAAACATGAGCTTTAAACTGTTAGAGTTTACAATTTCACACCATACTGTAATATTTCCAACAGTAATGCATTCGACTCACTGAAGGAGGAGACACTCAAAGCTGCTATAAATTCAAGAACAAAAGATCACTGAAGGTGTACCCGCCATATAGTGATACTTTTGCCGAATTCCTGCAAGAATGTAAATATAGGAACTATGCAGCATATCCACAGCTTTTGGAAATGCAGGATTCTGTGTATTTTACACCAAATTTATGCTATCGCATGTGTAATTTTCACTATCTGCAATTCTCACATGTTCGCATGATTGGTTCCGGGACGTTTCGCCCCAAAGACATTTCCTCCCTGGTTGTTTCGCCTCCTTTTTTGGCCCCTTATCGTTTAGCCCTCAACCCTAGTCATTTTGCCCCCAAAATATTTTCCCATATCAGAATCAGAATTGTTACTGGTGACACGTCAAATGACATTCATTCACCAGGACCTGTGATGTGGGAAGCGGTTCGTAGAAATACCGGAACACACCAAAACACCGGAACGCACTGGTAATTACCAGAACACACTCAAAAAAGATTTTTATTTGGTTAAATAAATGTATTTTGGAGGAATATACTATAATATACATTTTATATGCCTTATATTGACCAAATGTGACACAAAAACATACTTTATAAACCCTATCCTATCTATCTATCTCTCCATACGGCATACACCCTCAAATGAGTATTACGTGCCGGGTTCCCCGCAACATGCGATAAAAGAAAGGAGTTAAAATCAAGCGGATAGTAAGAACAGAGTAAAAGTGCATAGATCCGGTATATTTTTGTCAAGATGCGTTAGGCATAAGGCAGTTATAAGAAATACATTAAACGTCCAAAAATGTTATTTAAACCTAGAATAAATGTTACAGTGGTAATAAGTTATAGTATTTCATTTTTTATTGTAGGATTTACGTCCCATCGACACTGATTCAGAACACTTTATGTGTCATTTTGGAGACGTTGCTTTCAATTCTGGGTGATTTTTACGTACATTCACATGAGATGTATTCCCAAGCCCTACCGGCCAATGAAACAGAAGTTTTATATACAAGGACAGTCTGACTCGCACCTCTGCCTACGTCCCCAAGCCCCGATGGGCGGGGGCTCAAATTAAAGTTTTTGTTTCCATTAAATCCCGAAAGGGAATATCAAGGGCGGAATATCAATGATCAGAATGAACAATGTCATCACGAGAACCCGCCTATATAATTTTGCCACCCCCCCTCTCCCCGAAACCCCACTTTTATAGAGTAGATGTAAAAGTGGGTGTTTAAGGGTAAAGATTATTTTTCTTATTTCTGCTCAATAATAAAGATTGTGGGTATCGATAGAGTACGTCGAGGGGTTTCTATAGAGTCCCCGTAATTTATGTTTTGCGCAGAAATAAAAAAAGAAAAAAAAAATGCCATCTTATTCTGTGGAAGAAAACTTTTGTGTGTGTGTTTTTTTTTTTTTTGTGTGTTTTTTTTTTTGTTTTTTGTTTTTTTAGCGCCTTTCTGACATTGATTGAGTCGATGTTCTCAAGAAACGACATCAGTGATCTAATCAACATAGTTACAATTAACAAACCATATGATCCCCTTAAGCTCCGCCAGTTACCCGTTTGATACCTGGGGGTTAGTGTATGATGCAATAGTAACTGCACGCGCTAATAAACACGCTTCTGTTAATCGTGAATAAGGCTGACACGATTAATCGTATAATCGATTAATCGATCGATAAATTCAACAAAAATGATTATCATTTCTGATTTGCTTTTAATCGATTACTTGATAGGTACAATTTACTACCCAAAGTTATGCCTAAAATAGCTGGATGAGTGGCAAACAGTGCAGACCCTGATGAGACGCCGCATTCTGCGGCGTCTCATCTGGGTCTACACTGTTTGCTCAGGCCTGTCTGTTCAAATATACATATGGTAAAGTGCAACATATGGTAATATAATGCTCAGAAGAAAGCCAGACAGGTAAAATAATGACAAAAACCTTATCGATTACTAATCGATTATCGATCGCAATGACATGACTGATAATCGATTGTAGTTTCAGCTCCGATTAGCCAGCCCTAATCGTGAAGCAAGTAAATGAGCAGACTGCATGATGTCCACTCTTTTCGTTATATGTCCGTGCCTGTCCAAATCCTATTTTATTCCTTCGCTTGAGATTTTAGTTGGTCCTAATTTCTTAATTCGTTTGAGATTTTAGGTCTTAAAATTAAAATGGAATTATGTGATATATAAACTAATCGATAAACCAATAATCAGATCAGACAATAGTAAAAAAAAAAAAAAAAAAAAAATTATAACAAGATCTTTGAGAAAAAACATGCCTTTTTAAATTTAGTGAAAAAAAAGAAAGAATGAAAAATTTCAAATTAAAAAATGTGACAATTTTCATATTTCTGATACAAACATAGATTGTGAGTATTCGTTAGGACCGCCTCCCTTGAGGAGTTTCTAACGAGTACCCACAATCTATGTTTTTGAGCAGAAAAAAATACCCCCCGTCAACCCCGTTTTTGCTACAAAAAATGTGGGGTTAAAGGTAATTAATAAGATATAGGTCTGTTATAATGATAATAATTTCATCAATATTTTGTTGTAATCTGTTTGGTTCTTTGTGTTGGAGTTTAACGGCCCAGTCCATATTATTTTGGTTACCCGCACAGTAAGAAAAAAGCTTCCCTTCTTGAATCAGCGGGAGAGAATGATAGTAGAATATATTTCATGGTCAATATCCACGAAAGAATGACGGCGCCGGCGAAAGGAATAATCCCGTCAACACCACTCAGATTATATTGGAGATGTTTCTCGTCACCCATTGAAACCAAATTTGGCAGTCCCATTCGCAACACTGACTGGGAAGTCTTAGTAATTCTAAGTCGTTTATCATTACTCGAATGCAAACAGTTTCAGCTCAGCGCGGGAGCACCATGCAGCACAATTGGTCGCCCCAAGCCCAGAGGGCGGGGTGCTTTGAATATACATTGTGTTTTATATACTTATGTTGTTTCTAGAGAGAGAGAGTTATATAACATAATTACAATGAATTGATAAATTTTGAAATAACGCACTATGGGGAGAGAGAGAGAGAGTTATATAACATAATTACAATGAATTGATAAATTTTGAAATAACCCACTATGGACCGGAATGATCTAAGCTGTTGACTAAGCCAGAAATTATAATAATAATAATAAACAACAACAATAAAATGACACAGACAGAGTTGCCACTTAGCAAACTTGGTAAATATCTGATATAAAAAAATTGAAATTTTTACGAGCTAAGGTTTTTGACATTTCATGTTTTACTTCCCAATGGCGACACTATGCTGGAAATGTCAAGCTTTTTTGTGGCTAGAAGAATTGTCAAACTGTATTCTTGTGGTCATCAAATGAGTTATATCAGAGAGAGTAAATCTAAACATAAACTGCTCAGTATAGTTACTTGTATATACTTAGACCTACAGATCCGGAACACATTTGATAAAACATCGATCTAAGACAAATTTATTTATGCTTTTTATATCAGAAATGTTTTCAAAAACATCATACACAATAAAACAATGCAAATAAGTCAAAAATAACATTTCTAATTTTGTTTGTTTTGGAGTTTAACGGCCCAGTCAACACTATTTAGGGTCATTTTTGAGCCGGTCAGTTTACTTATCAACACTTTCCTGGGCTGGCTTATACGTAAGCGGTTAACCAGTACAGTGCACATTCTTTCGCCAGAAACTGACAACTGCCCTTCTTGAATCAGCGGAAGGGAGAGAATGACCGTAGAAAAGATTTTATGATCAATTTCCACGAAAGAATGTTGCCGTTCCCAGCGGGAGTCGAACCCGCGTCCTCCTGATCACCAGTCAGAACATTTCTAATAAAAGAAATATAAAAAATTCAAGTGTGTTCCGGTAATTACCAGTGTGTTCCGGTGTTTTGGTGTGTTCCGGTATTTCTACGAACCCTGTGGGAAGTAAGTCCATATTTTTTATATATAAAAGATTTGTTATCTCCATGTGTGACAGAAACAAATGGCAAGAAAGAGAGAGAGAACATGTAATTTAAATGAAAATGTTAATTAGGAATTATGATAAGTATTACCTGTTTTGATCAATATTGTTAATCACATTGTTTATTTGATTTGACACATTAATCACGCAATTAATACAATTAAGGATGAGGTGCAGATTGCCCACCCTTACGATTTGGCCGTAAGGCTTACTATTTTCGTGTCCAAATTACGACCTTACGATCCTGGCCGAATTCCGTACAATTTTCGGTGTTTTTAAAAAATCGGTAAATCAGAGTGATTATTTCGGTTCGGTTCAGATAAGCTCACATTTATACCGGAAAAAGAAAATAGTTATCGTTCCTGGCTTACTCCCGTTGGGAAATTAAATTAAATAATCATTGGCTAATGATTGGGAAGTTACCCAATCACATTTCATGTAACAAATTCATTTTGGTATGAGCAGCAAGACGGATGCCTTTACAAAGGGAAAACAAGAAAAGCTGAATCGGGCGAGTCATTGCAGTCAAACAAAAAAAAACCCGAGGCAATGAGCTGATTTTGACCCCCAATCGGATACCTTAAAAGCCTTATGAGTAAAATTTGAATCTTATGATTTTTTTTATTGGATCTTACTATTTTTTGACACAAGGGGTAGGCAAGTCTGGAGGTGTGAAAACACACGCTCTTTGCAAAGTAAAACGTCTTATTATAAATTATCGCTTTAGCACCTTTACCAGTTTTGTTTTAAGTTCATCGGTTGGTTAGTTAACAGAGTCGGCCAGCAAAGATTAATGGTGAGGTGTGAAATATGTGCTCTATGAAAAAATAATTGTATTTAATTATCTCTTTTTATGCCCCCAACTTCCAAAGGATAATCCTTTCTAGAACATATTTGAAGCAGTTGTGGAGGCATATTGCTTCTGCCATCTTCGTCTGTCCGTCCCGCTTATTACTGCATAACATAACTTTAATTGTGCTAGGTCTTTGAAATTTCAAAAATGGATTCATTATGAAAAAATAATTGGCCCATGTTTTTTTTCTCATCAGGATTATGCCCCTTTCTGGAGTTACACCCCTTTGCAAAAAATGCTATAAAATCTTGTAAGCAAGATATCTAAAAAACATTAGAGCTATTGCGCTGAAACTTTATATACTGATTGGGGATGATGAGAAGATGAACTGATTATCTTGTGAAAAAATCTGAATATTTTTACTTTTGTAATGCCCCTTTGAAACTTTAGGTGTTTTGAGCTTGTAGGCAAGATATCTCAATAACTGTTACAGCTATTGCCCTGAAACTTTACAGACTGAATCGGGATGATGAGTAGATAAAATCGGTCTACCTAAACACTGCAAAGACAGCAAAAGACATGCAAAAGACAGGCAAAGACACACAAAGACATTTAAATTGGACAAAGACACATAAAAATATACTGAAAGACTCCATCCCAGACCCCCAAAAAACATAATGCATGGTCAGCATCTAGTCCTGTACTGCATTTAGCTTGTCAATTAAGATGTAATTAATCACACCAGCAATCAATTAAGGATTTCTGTCAATCATTTTCAGTGCACGTTCACACATGCTTTACAGTGCGCGTGTGTTGCAAACGATTTTTTCGGGCAACCGTAGCAGCATTCATTTAGAAGGTTCACATGCGTTCTGTGCCCATTCAAAATAATTCTATAAGCCACAGACTATCTAATCACCAGATGATAAGAAAATAACCATTTTTAGCTCACCGTCACGTAGTGACGAGGTGAGCTTTTGGGATCACTTTTTGTCCGTCGTCCGTGCGTGCGTCCGTCCGTGCGTAAACAATTTCTTTAAACGACATCTCCTCCTAAACCACTGATCGGATTTTGACCAAACTTCACAGGAATGATCCTTAGGTGGTCCCCTTTCAAAGTTGTTCAAATGGTTCCGGTCCGTTGCACATCTAGGTCACAGGAGCCAAAAATAGATTTTTTTTACCAAAAACTTAAAAAATCTTCTTCTCTGAAACCACAAGGCCCAGGTCTTTGATATTTGGTATGAAGCTTCATCTAGTGGACCCCTACCAAGATTGTTCAAATTATAGTGCTGGGGCCAAAAATGCCCCTGCCCTGGGGCCCTTTGGTTTTACATAGGCTTATATAGGGAAAATCTTTAAAAATCTTCTTCTCTAAAACCACAAGGCCCAGGTCTATGATATTTGGTATGAAGCTTCATCTAGTGGACCCCTACCAAGATTGTTGAAATTGTAGTGCTGGGGCCAAAAATGTCCCCGCCCCAGGCCCTTTGGTTTTACATAGGCTTATATAGGGAAAATCTTTAAAAATCTTCTTCTCTGAAACCACAAGGCCCAGGACTTTGATATTTGGTATGAAGCTTCATCTAGTGGACCCCTACCAAGATTATTCAAATTTTAGTGCTGGGACAAAAAATGCCCCCGCCACGGGGCCCTTTGGTTTTACATTGGCTTATATAGGGAAAATCTTTAAAAATCTTCTTCTCTGAAACCACAAGGCCCAGGTCTTTGATATTTGGTATGAAGCTTCATCTAGTGGACCCCTACCAAGATTGTTCAAATTATAGTGCTGGGGCCAAAAATGCCCCCACCCCGGAGCCCTTTTGTTTTACATAGGCTTATATAGGGAAAATCTTTAAAAATCTTCTTCTCTGAAACCACAAGGCCCAGGACTTTGATATTTGGTATGAAGCTTCATCTAGTGGACCCCTACCAAGATTGTTCAAATTATAGTGCTGGGACAAAAAATGCTCCCACCACGGGGCCCTTTGGTTTTTACATAGGCTTATATAGGGAAAATCTTTAAAAATCTTCTTCTCTGAAACCACAAGGCCCAGGTCTTTGATATTTGGTATGAAGCTTCATCTAGTGGACCCCTACCAAGATTGTTCAAATCATAGTGCCGGGGCCAAAAATGCCCCCAACCCGGGGCCGTTTGGTTTTACATAGGCTTATATAGGGAAAATCTTTAAAAATTTTCTTCTCTGAAACCACAAGGCCCAGGACTTTGATATTTGGTATGAAGCTTCATCTAGTGGACCCCTACCAAGATTGTTCAAATTTTAGTGCTGGGACAAAGAATGCCCCCGCCACAGGGCCCTTTGGTTTTACATTGGCTTATATAGGGAAAATCTTTAAAAATCTTCTTCTCTGAAACCACAAGGCCCAGGTCTTTGATATTTGGTATGAAGCTTCATCTAGTGGACCCCTACCAAGATTGTTCAAATTTTAGTGCTGGGACAAAAAATGCCCCCGCCATGGGGCCCTTTGGTTTTACATTGGCTTATATAGGGAAAATCTTTAAAAATCTTCTTCTCTGAAATCACAAGGCCCAGGTCTTTGATATTTGGTATGAAGCTTCATCTAGTGGACCCATACCAAGATTGTTCAAATTATAGTGCTGGGGCCAAAAATGCCCCCACTCCGGGGCCCTTTGGTTTTACATAAGCTTATATAGGGAAAATCTTTAAAAATCTTCTTCTCTGAAACCACAAGGCCCAGGACTTTGATATTTGGTATGAAGCTTCATCTAGTGGACTCCTACCAAGATTGTTCAAATTATAGTGCTGGGACAAAAAATGCCCCCGCCATGGGGCCCTTTGGTTTTACATTGGCTTAAATAGGAAAAATCTTTAAAAATCTTTTTCTCTGAAACCACAAGGCCCAGGTCTTTGATATTTGGTATGAAGCTTCATCTAGTGGACCCCTACCAAGATTGTTCAAATTATAGTGCTGGGGCCAAAAATGCCCCCGCCCTGGGGCCATTTGGTTTTACATAGGCTTATATAGGGAAAATCTTTAAAAATCTTCTTCTCTGAAACCACAAGGCCCAGGACTTTGATATTTGGTATGAAGCTTCATCTAGTGGACTCCTACCAAGATTGTTCAAATTATAGTGATGGGACAAAAAATGCCCCCGCATTTTGGTATGAAGCTTCATCTAGTGGACCCCTACCAAGATTGTTCAAATTATAGTGCTGGGGCAAAAAATGCCTCCGTCCCGGGGCCCTTTGGTTTTACATAGGCTTATATAGGGAAAATCTTTAAAAATCTTCTTCTCTGAAACCGCTAGGCCCAGATCTTTGATATTTGATGTGTAGCTTCATCTAGTGGACCTTTGCCAAGATTGTTCAAATTATAGCCTTTGTTGATGTTTGGTATGAAGCTTCACCTTTAAGACCTCCCTCAACATTATGCACATTAAAGCCCTGGGGCCAATAATGGCCCTCTCTGGGGCCCACTTGTTACACTATGGATCAGGTGAGCGATCCAGGGCCATCATGGCCCTCTTGTTAGCTCACCGTCACGTAGTGACGAGGTGAGCTTTTGGGATCACTTTTTGTCCGTCGTCCGTCGTGCGTCCGTGCGTGCGTCCGTGCGTAAACAATTTCTTCAAACGACATCTCCTCCTAAACCACTGAGCGGATTTTGACCAAACTTCACAGGAATGATCCTTAGGTGGTCCCCTTTCAAAGTTGTTCAAATGGTTCCGGTCCGTTGCACATATAGGTCACAGGAGCCAAAAATAGATTTTTTTCACCAAAAACTTAAAAAATCTTCTTCTCTGAAACTGCAAGGCCCAGGTCTTTGATATTTGGTATGAAGCTTCATCTAGTGGACCCCTACCAAGATTGTTCAAATTATAGTGCTGGGGCCAAAAATGCCTCCGCCCCGGGGCCCTTTGGTTTAACATGGGCTTATATAGGGAAAATCTTTAAAAATCATCTTCTCTGAAACCACAAGGCCCAGGTCTTTGATATTTGGTATGAATCTTCATCTAATGGACCCCTACCAAGATTGTTCAAATTATAGTGCTGGGGCCAAAGATGCCCCCGCCCCGGGGCCCTTTGGTTTTACATAGGCTTATATAGGGAAAATCTTTAAAAATCTTCTTCTCTGAAACTGCAAGGCCTAGGTCTTTGATATTTGGTATGAAGCTTCATCCAGTGGACCCCTACCAAGATTGTTCAAATTATAGTGCTGGGGCCAAAAATTCCCCCGCCCCGGGGCCCTTTGGTTTTACATGGGCTTATATAGGGAAACCCTTTAAAAATCTTCTTCTCTGAAACCGCAAGGCCCAGGTCTTTGATATTTGGTATGAAGCTTCATCTAAAGGACCCCTACCAAGATTGTTCAAATTATAGTGCTGGGGCCAAAAATGCCCCCGCCCCAGGGCCCTTTGGTTTTACATGGGCTTATATTGGGAAAATCTTTAAAAAAACTTCTCTGCAACTGCAGGGCCCAGGTCTTTGCTATTTGGTATGAAGCTTCATCTAGTGGACCCCTACCAAGACTGTTCAAATTATAGTGCTGGGGCCAAAAATGCCCCCGCCCCGGGGCCCTTTGGTTTTACATAGGCTTATATAGGGAAACCCTTTAAAAATCTTCTTCTCTGAAACCGCAAGGCCCAGGTCTTTGATATTTGGTATGAAGCTTCATCTAAAGGACCCCTACCAAGATTGTTCAAATTATAGTGCTGGGGCCAGAAATGCCCCCGCCCCAGGGCCCTTTGGTTTTACATGGGCTTATATTGGGAAAATCTTTAAAAAATCTTCTACTCTGAAACTGCAAGGCCCAGGTCTTTGCTATTTGGTATGAAGCTTTATCTAGTCTACCCCTACCAAGACTGTTCAAATTATAGTGCTGGGGCCAAAAATGCCCCCGCCCCGGGGCCCTTTGGTTTTACATAGGTTTATATAGGGAAAATCTTTAAAAATCTTCTTCTCTGAAACTGCAGGGCCCAGGTCTTTGATATTTGGCTTTGATATTTGGTATGAAGCTTCATCTTGTGGACCTCTATCAAGATTGCTCAAATTATAGCCCTGGGGCCATAAATGCCCCCGCTCCGGGGCCCTTTGGTTTTTCATGGACTTATATAGGAAAAATCTTGAAAAATCTTCTACTCTGAAACCACAAGGCCTAGATCTTTGACATTTGGTATGAAGCTTCAGCTAGTGGACCTCTACCAAGATTGTTAAAATTATAGCCCTGGGGCCACAAATGCCCCCGCCCCAGGGCCTTTTGGTTTTACATAGATTTATAATAGAGATAATCTTTGAAAATCTTCTTCTCTGAAACAACAAGGCCCAGGTCTTTGATATTTGGGGTGAAGCTTCATCTAGTGGACCTCTATCAAGATTGTTTAAATTATAGCCCTGAGGCAAAAAATGCCCCTGCCCCGGGGCCATTTGGTTTTACATAGGCTTATGTAAGGAATATCTTCTTCTCTGAAACCGCAAGGCCCAGGTTTTTGATATTTGTTGTGTAGCTTTATCTAGTAGACCTTGGCCAAGATTGTTCAAATTATAGCCTTTGTTGATATTTGGTATGAAGCTTCATCTTTTTAGACCTCCCTCAACATTATGCACATTATTACCCTGGGGTCAATAATGGCCCTCCCCGGGGCCCACTTGTTACTCTATGGATCAGGTGAGCGATCCAGGGCCATCATGGTCCTCTTGTGTTTTATATTAGTATCACTTTTTGTCTGTCATCCGTGCGTAAACAATTTCTTCAAACGACATCTCCTCCTAAACCACTGATTGGATTTTGACCAAACTTCACAGGAATGATCCTTAGGTGGTCCCCTTTCAAAGTTGTTCAAATGGTTCTGGTCCGTTGCACATATAGGTTACAGGAGCCAAAAATAGATTTTTTCACCGAAAACTTAAAAAATCTTCTTCTCTGAAACCGCAAGGCCCAGGTCTTTTATATTTGGTATGAAGGTCCATCTAGTGGACCCCTACCAAGATTGTTCGAATTATAGTGCTGGGTCCAAAAATGCCCCCGCCCCTGGGCCCTTTGGTTTTACATGGGCTTATATAGGAAAACCTTCAATAATCTTCTTCTCTGAAACCACAAGGCCCAGATCTTTGATTTTTGGTATGAAGCTTCATTTAGTAGACCCCTACCAAGATTGTTAAAATTATAGTGCTGGGGTCAAAAATGCAGCCGCCCCGGGGTACTTTGGTTTTACATGGGCTTATATAGGGAAATCTTTAAAAATCTTCTTCTCTGAAACCGCAAGGCCCAGGTCTTTGATATTTGATATGAAGCTTCATCTAGTGGACCCCTACCAAGATTGTTCAAAGTATAGTGCTGGGGCCAAAAATGCCCCCGTCCCGGGGCCCTTTGGTTTTACATGGGCTTATATAGGGAAAATCTTTAAAAATCTTCTTCTCTGAAACCGCAAGGCCCAGGTCTTTGCTATTTGGTATGAAGCTTCATCTAGTGGACCCCTACCAAGATTATAGTGCTGGGGCGAAAAATGCCCCGCCCCGGGGCCCTTTGGTTTTACATAGGCTTATGCAGGGAAAATCTTTAAAAATCTTCTTCTCTTATACAACAAGGCCCAGGTCTTTGATATTTGGTATGAAGCTTCATCTAGTGGACCTCTACCAAGATTGTTCAAATTATAGCCCTGGGGCCAAAAATGCCCCCGCTCTAGGGCCCTTTGGTTTTACATAGAATAATTGAGGAAAAGTCTTGAAAAATCATCTTCTCTCAAACCACAAGGCCTAGGTCTTTGATATTTGGTATGAAGCTTCAGCTAGTGGACCTCTACCAAGATTGTTCAAATTATAGCCCTGAGGCCAAAAATGCCCCTGCCTTACGTAGGGAAAATCTTTAAAAATCTTCTTCTGTGAAACAACAAGGCCTAGGTCTTTGATATTTGGTGTGAAATATAATCTAGTGGACCTCTATCAAGATTGTTCAAATTATAGCCCTGGGGCCAAAAATGCCCGGGCCCCGAGACCCTTTTGTTTTACATAGACTTATATAGGAAAATCTTTAAAAATCTTCTTCTCTGAAACTGCAAGGCCCATGTCTTTGATATTTGGTTATGGAGCTTCATCTAGTGGAAAATTATAGCCTTTGTTGATATTTGGTATAAACCTTCACCTTTTTAGACCTCCCTCAACATTATGGACATTATAACCTTGGGGTCAATAATGGCCCTCCCTGGGGCCCACTTGTTACTCTATGGATCAGGTGAGCGATCCAGGGCCATCATGGCCCTCTTGTGTTTTATATTAGGATCACTTTTTGTCTGTCATCCGTGCGTAAACAATTTCTTCAAACGACATCTCCTCCTAAACCACTGATCGGATTTTGACCAAACTTCACAGGAATGATCCTTAGGTGGTCCCTTTTCAAAGTTGTTCAAATGGTTCCAGTCCGTTGCACATATAGGTCACAGGAGCCAAAAACAGATTTTTTCACCGAAAACTTAAAAAATCTTCTTCTCTGAAACCGCAGGGCCCAGGTCTTTGATATTTGGTATGAAGCTTCATCTAGTGGATCCCGACCAAGATCGTTCAAATTATAGTGCTGGGGCCAAAAATGCCCCCGCCCCGGGGCCCTTTGGTTTTACATTGGCTTATATAGGAAAATCTTCTTCTCTGAAACCACAAGGCCCAGGTCTTTGGTTTTTGGTATGAAGCTTCATCTAGTGGACCCCTACCAAGATTGTTCAAATTATAGTGCTGGGGCCAAAAAAATGCCCCCGCCCCGGGTCCCTTTGGTTTTACATGGGCTTATATAGATAAAATCTGTAAAAATCTTCTTCTCTGAAACCGCAAGGCCCAGGTCTTTGATATTTGATATGAAGCTTCATCTAGTGGACCCCTACCAAGATTGTTCAAATTATAGTGCTGGGGCCAAAAATGCCCCCGCCCCGGTGCCCTTTGGTTTTACTTAGACTTATATAGGGAAAATCTTGAAAAATCTTCTTCTCTGAAACCACAAGGCCTAGGTCATTGATATTTGGTATGAAGCTTCAGCTAGTGGACCTCTACCAAGTTTGTTCAAATTATAGCACTAAGGCCAAAAATGCCCCTGCCTCGGGACCCTTTGGTTTTACATAGACTTATATAGAGATAATCTTTGAAAATCTTCTTCTCTGAAACCACAAGGCCTAGGTCTTTGATATTTGGTGTGAAATTTCATCTAGTGGACCTCTATCAAGATTGTTCTAATTATAGCCCTGAGGCCAAAAATGCCCCCGCCCCCAGACCCTTTGGTTTTACATAGACTTATATAGGAAAATCTTTAAAAAATCTTCTTCTCTGAAACTGCAAGGCCCATGTCTTTGATATTTGGTATGGAGCTTCATCTAGTGGACAATTATAGCCTTTATTGATATTTGGTATGAAGCTTCACCTTTTTAGACCCCCCTCAACATTATGCACATTATAACCTTGGGGTCAATAATGACCCTCCCCGGGGTCCACTTGTTACTCTATGGATCAGGTGAGCGATCCAGGGCCATCATGGCCCTCTTGTTTATATTTCTGGTACTTACATGTTGCATTTTTCTTATTTGCTTACATTTTGCATCGACCTTTCAGACATTTGATGCACGGTCATGTACATGTAAGAGTGATTTCCCTTGCATGCTTGGGGTGATACCATTTTTTTCAGTCAGTCAGCTATAATTTCAAGTGGCTTTCTCTCTTCACATACAATTCAATGTGCTGTATATTTCACATGGGCATATTTACACAGAGGCCCGTGGAGGTTGTTCCAAACAAGATACGTAATTTATTCTGCTATATTCTGTCAGGGTTACAAACGTTGTCCATACCAGTTGTTTTCAGATTTAAAAAACTTACGTTTCTGTCGACAATGGACCATGGAATTTTGCAAATCAGAGTCAAATTAATTATATCTTAAAAATGTTTTCCCATCATTGTTTTTAGCTCTCCGTCACATTGTGACGAGGTGAGCTTTTGGGATAACTTTTTGTCTGTCATGCGTGCATTTGTGTGACCACCCATGATCCTTAGGTGGTCCCCTTTCAAAGTTGTTCAAATGCTTCCGGTCTGTTGCTAGGTCATAGGAGCCAAAGAAAGATTTTTTTTCACTGAAAACTTAAAAAAATCTTCTTCTCTGAAACGGCAAGGCCGAGGTCTTTGATGTTTGGTAAGAAACTTCATCTAGTGGACCCCTACCAAGATTGTTCAAATTATAGTGCTGGGGCCAAAAATGCCCCCCCCCCCACCCCCGGGGCCCTTTGGTTTTACATAGGCTTACATGTATATAGGGAAAATCTTTAAAAATCATCTTCTCTGAAACCGCAAGGCCCAGGACTCAGGACTTTGATATTTGGTATGAAGCTTCATCTATTGGACCTCTACCAAGATTGTTCAAATTATAGCTCTGGGGCCAAAAATGCCCCCGCTCTAGGGCCCTTTGGGTGTACATAGAGGTATATAGGGAAAATCTTTAAAAATCTTCTTCTCTGAAACCACAAGGCCCAGGTCTTTGATATTTGGTATGAAGCTTCATCTAGTTGACCCCTACCAGGATTGTTCCAATTACAATGTATAGTGCTTGGGCCGAAAATGCCCCCTCCCTGGGGCCCTTTGGTTTTACAGAGGGAAGATCTTTAAAAATCTTCTTCTATGAAACCACAAGTCCCAGGACTTTGATATTTGGTAAGAAGCTTCATCTAATGGACCTCTACCAAGATTGTTCAAATTATAGCCCTGGGGCCAAAAAATGCCTCCGCTCCAGGGCCCTTTGGTTTTACATAGGCTTATATAGAGAAAATCTTTAAAAATCATCTTCTCTGGAACCACAAGGCCTAGGTCTTTGATATTTGGTGTGAGATTTCATCAAGTGGACCCTCTATCAAGATTATTTAAATTATAGCCCTGGGGCCAAAAATGTCGCCGCCCCGAGACCCTTTGGTTTTACATAGACTTATAAAGGCAAATCTTTAAAAATCTTCTTCTCTGAAACTGCAAGGCCCAGGTCTTAGATATTTGTTATGGAACTTCATCTAGTGTACCTCTACCAAGATTGTTCAAATTATAGCCCTGGCGCCACAAATGCCCCCGTCCCTGGGCCCTTTGGTTTTACATAGACTTATATATAGAGATAATCTTTGAAAATCTTCTTCTCTGAAACAGCAAGGCCTTGGTCTTTGATATTTGGTGTGAAGCTTCTAGTGGACCTCTATCAAGAATGTTTAAATTAAAGCCCTGGGGCCAAAAATGCACCCGCCCCATGGCCATTTGGTTTTGCATAGGCTTATGTAGGGAATATCTTTAAAACAATCTTCTTCTCTGAACCACAAGGCCTACATGTAGGTCTTTGATATTTGGTGTGTAGCTTCATCTAGTGGACCTTTGTCAAGATTGTTCAAATTATAGCCTTTGTTGAGGTTTGGTATGAAGCTTCACCTTTTAGACCTCCCTCAACATTATGCACATTAATAATAATGGCCCTCCTCTGCACCCACTTGTTACACTATGGATCAGGTGAGCGATCCAGGGCCATCATGGTCCTATTGTTAATAATTTTTCTGATTAAGTAGTATACGAATCTGTAAACTGTGCCTTGCAAAATTTTACGTTTTTCCAATACCTGAATAATGATAGCTCCCGAACCAGCGTTTTTTTTTTTTTGGAAACAAAACTACATCATCAGAATAAACAAATGATGTGTATTGATTTGGCTGCAGCAGTTGAAAAGGCTAATAGGAGAGGTAAGAAAATAACAACAAAATAACTTCCAAGATTGTACGAATCTGCAAGCTCCCACTCTACCGTAAAAATCCTATAAATTGGGACACCTTGAACACTTGCTGTAATTCTCCTAAAATTTTAACAACCTTGTTCTCAGATCCAGTAATGAGTCAAAAATAGAGGCGGAATGCTAAACAATGTAAACGCTGATCAGACTGCTCCTTCAGATCTGGGTCTGCACTGTTTGCTTAGGCCTATCTGTCCCAATACTTAGGATCATTACAGTATTCAAATTTAACCCTTCTCTTGCTGAATATTCAGATTAGCCACACCCATTTCTCTCTATCAACCAATCAAATTACTTGATGTAATTTATTGCTACAAATTCATAAACTAAATGCCAAACAGTGTAGATCCTGATCAGATGGCTTCTTCAGAAGCCATCTGATCTGGATCTACACTGTTTTCAAAGATAGGGGATGTCGTGAACAGCAAGATAAGGGTTAACATAGTAAAAAAAAAAACTAAGATTTCTGAATGCAAGCGTGAGTTTAGTACTAACCAAAACCTAAAGGACTAAGTGTTTGGTACATCCAAACTCAGTTTTCTTTGTTTGTTTGATTTGAGGTTAACGTCCCCGTCAACACAGTATAGGTCATTTTGGAGACATTGCTTCCAATTTTGTGGAACTTCTACCCTTCTGCTCTTTATTTCTAGATGAAATAACATCTCAAGCCCTGTCGCCCAATGAAACCAATAGGGTTTATAAGCATGGACAGACAGACTCGCACTGCTTTGCCTGGGTAGGCTTAGATCCTCTAAGCGGTTTACCAGTACTAGTGTGCGGGTGGATTTCAGCTCTGTGTGGAAGCATCATGCAGCCCATCTATTAAGGGTGTAACAATATATTGAAATATCAATATATTGCAATACGTGTCTGAGCAATACGTATTGCAATATGACCTGAACAGTGTGACAATATATTGTGTTACTATATATAGAATAGAAAATCATTAGAAGTAATGTAAAATGAATCAGAATTTGAGAGAATAAAAATGTCCAAACAATTTGAATGTATTTGTTAGCCTAATAAGTGGTTGAAGCATGTCTTTACAGTGGCCTTCCACATAGATTGACATTGTGGACCTTAGATAATGATCCTTTTTGCTTGAATTTTCTAGTCTGAATGGTGCTTGGTGGTCTTCAGTCTTCAGATATGTCAATAATAAAATATAAGACTCTGGAAAGGCTTGTCAGATTAAATTAAACATGGGGAACAGCTACAATTCATCTGTCATTAAACAGAAAAAACTTCTAATGATTGATAAATGGTTTTGCTTAAGTATAGCTTTAATTGATAAAGCAATCAAAGGGTTTTTGTAATATACAATACATATTCAATACGTATTGCAATACAAAAAAAGCTGTATCGCAATATATCGCAATACGGTATTTGCATGCAATACTCAGCCCTACCATCTATTTCTTCAAGCCCCGATGGGCAGGGGTCGTTATCAAAACTTACTCTGTGTCTGACAACATTGCAGTGGATCCACTAGTTAATCTTTGAGTTTTATTTCCTCAAAACATTTACATATATCATACACTATGTTAGGTGAAAATATTGGTTTAATTTTCAAGGGGCAGCCTTATAATATTCGGCCTGTCCATCAGGGCTTGAAGAAATAGAAGGGCTGCATGATGCTTCCATGCAGAGTTGAAATCCAACCGCACACGAATACTGGTAAACATCTTAAGAGGATCTAAGCCTGCCCAGGAAAAGCAGTGCGAGTCAGACCGTCCATGCTTATTAACCCTTTTGGTTTCATTGGGCTACAGGGCTTGAGATGTCATTTCAACTCAATGTCGGGTAAAAGTCCCACAAAATTGGAAGCAACATCTCCAAAATGACCTTTACAGCGTTGACGGGGACGTTAAACCTCAAATCAAACAAAACAAACCTTATAATATTCTGATTATGCTTGCCCTGTATGATAACATTTTATAAGCAATGTTTTTGTGTCTTTTAAATGGTGCACTTGACAAAGTCACACATAGCCATGGAAACTCTTTGTATGTTACATTTACCAATTGCATGCAGGAAACACCTAAAGGGGTACCTTGGCAAACAGTGCAGGCCCAGATCAGACTCGCCGCAGAATGCGGCGTCTGATCAGGGCCTGCACTATTTGCTAACAGAATTTTCTATCAAAAATAGAATAAAAACGAAAAAATAGACCTAACATCCCATATATGACAAATGGACTTGTCCAACATATAGCAATGGAAGAGTCCACTAGCATAGAATGGGTTAACGGAATTTGACAAAATGAACAAATATTTGTATTTCAGTGGCCCTGTCTTGTCTAAAAAGGTGGTGTTCACAAGCTAATTTAGCATGATGTGGCCCGAACTGCTAGATATGACTCGTGAAGAGTCCAAGAGGATTCTGAGGAGGGTGGAGCTTGAGGCCTACTCATCAGTAGTGTCGGCATTCAGAGCCCAGGGAGACCTGACCAAAGATAAGAAGAGGCTTCTGCATGACCTGCAGAACACATTGAGGTACACACCTATATTCTTACATTAACCCTTTTTGTACCAAATGGAGTGAGTGAGTGAGTTTTAGTTTTACGTCCCACCAACAGCTATTGTCATACGGAGACGGGACCTCGGTTTAAAGACTCATCCGAAAGTCTGGAGAAGCCCAGGATCGATCCTGCGATCCCTGGTTTACAAGGCGAGTAGCGTAACCACTGCACCACGGAGGCTTCTTTGTACCAAATGGAATCTTCCTTTTTATATAAACCAGGAGTCCATTTCAAAATTAAGGGGTGTCATGTTGTGTTTTCTTCAAAATAACATTTTGCAAACAGTGTAGGCCCTGATCAGATGCCGCATTCTGCGGCATCTGATCTGGGCCTGAACTGTTTGCCAACTCCCTGTTTAGGTGTGTAAGGTTGTCTTGTAAGGTTGTTTTTTCTTCAAAATCTGTTCTGAAATTGGCTGAATTTTTTTTTCAACAGTGTAGGCCCTGATCAGACGCTGCATTCTGCTGTTTGCCAGGGTTTCTGGTACTGAATGGGTTAAGTCCTATGAACATAGCTGTTTGAAGGGATGTAAGGTTGTGTTTTCTTCAAAATCTGTTTGGAAATTGGCTGAACGTTTTGCAAATAGTGTAGGCCCAGATCAGACGCCCCATTCTGCGGCGTCTGATCTGGGCCTAAACTGTTTGCCAGGGTACCTGTTTTGGGGGGTCTGGTACTGGATGGGTTAAAGGTGCATTATTGAGCTATCTGGAAAAAATGCTTCCAAAAATAAAATACATATAGCTGGTATTTTTCTTTAAAACAATACAAATGAATGCATTTTATGCAAAAATGGGAACAATTATGATGACAGGTAAACGAGTTTGAGAGGGATTCCCTAACTAGGTTTTGAACACTAGTTAGATCTATTTTTAGTTCGTGACAAAGTTAGAATCCCCATATGTGACGTTATGCGACATTCATTTTTTGGCCTTGTTTGCTTAG
Source organism: Lucinisca nassula (assembly GCA_963580285.1). Lineage (NCBI taxonomy): Eukaryota > Metazoa > Mollusca > Bivalvia > Lucinida > Lucinidae > Lucinisca > Lucinisca nassula. The sequence goes on from OY757024.1 coordinate 120,043,962, forward strand.
GCCATAAGTGTATCGGAAAAAAAATGACGCTGAATAGCATGCCATAAGAAACGGCACACAGAGACGATACTGTTGCCATGTATGTGTAAAGTGACAGATTTATTTTTAGAACAGAAATTCCGAACACATGTTCAGAGCGAATGGTAAACACGAATGAAAACGACCATTTTCACAAAGTTCTGAAGCTGTATTTGGCTCCAAAAGTTTACACACAACAAAGGAGTATGCATTGAAGATAAAAACCAGAAAAAAAAATTGTGACCCGGTAGCTCAATAATGCACCTTTAAGTCCTATGAACATAGCTGTTTGAAGCTATACTTGGAAGGGCCAGAAGCCATGTTCAGACAACAAAACTGGCCCCGATAGCTCAGTTGGTAGAGTGTCCGCTCCGGGGAATGGGAGATCACGGGTTCGATCCCAGGCCACGGCATACCAAAGTCGTTAAAAATGGTACTAGCTGCTCCTCGCTTGGCACTCAGATTTATGGGGTAGAGCTAGGACTGGTCGACCCAGGATCAGGATAATGTGACTGGGTGTGGTATCATGTAATATGTCTGGGACATGATACTTCAGTGAGGCAGCACTATAAAAGTGAGCACTGAGCTCCCTGTCGCAACCAGACACCATCGTGATATGACTGAAAAATTGTTGAAAGCGACACACACTCAGACAACAAAACTAATGTTCAAATCATGAAATTCACATGCTGTTTGAACATGGGTTTTGAACACAAGATGGGCCTGCCTTTGTTTTCTTTATATTAAGTGACGTAACCTTGTTGCCCTGAATGTAGCATTTTAAAATTTTATGGTCAGGTCAGAATCTGATTGGGAAACTGATGTCATTGTTAACAACATTCTGAACTAGCCACCATGTTGGTTTTACAGTCGTATTTGAAGAGTTCATTTGGAGTCTTGGGGCATTTTGTCACAATTTGCCATTGGAATCATATGGCCTGCAAGAATAATGATCATCCATGGGTATTCCATTGCAATACCATTTGCCATGTTCCTCAGAAGATATTTGAACACTCAACCTAGTGGCCTCTTGTTCAAACAGCTACCTCAGGACCCTGCAAATGTTAATGTATGAAAAGCCATGGGTGATTCCTATATGAGCCCCGCCAAGCGAATTTCTGTCTTCAAGCATTCCGTCATGACAAATTTTAACTGCGCATGCCCAGCCATTCAGAGGGGCCAGGGATATGGCTTTCTGTCTGAAGGTTCCTCTTGATTCACTGCTTGTATGAGCGAGCAACGAAGGTTCTGGCGAGACTGCACGGATGCGCAGGCTCGCCTGAACCTTCGCTGCTCGCATAGGCAATAAGTACCAAAATTGCTTGACAGGGCCCATATTACCCTGGGGTGCTATAGTGCAGAAGGTTCGCTTGATACGGTCAAATGCAAACATGATATACCCTTCAAAGGAATGCGCAAAATGTCCTGAAAAAGCTTTGCAGTGTAACAGTGTAGTTATTTTGATTCTTGGCAGGAATATGGGATCACATTCCCTGACTGGAAGCGATATTTGCTCCCGCCCAACAGCTCTTTTGCCAGAAACTGATATCTGCTCTTTTGTTAACCCATTGTTTGCGGGAAACCCCATAAGGGGTATCTTGCTAAACAGTGTAGGCCCAGATCAGACGCCACCTCCACTATTTGCTGAAAGAATTTTCCATCAAAAATAAAATAAAAACGAAAAAAATAGGCCTGACACCCCTTATATGACTTGTCCAACATATAGCAAAGCATACAATGGGTTAATTTTGTTTGTTTGTACTGGAGTTTAACAGCCCAGTCAACACTATTTAGGTCATTTTTGAGTCGGTCAGTTTACCTATCAACACTTTCCTGGGCAGGCTTATACCTAAGCGGTTAACGAGTAAAGTGCACATTCTTTCGCCAGAAACTGACAACTGCCCTTCTTGAATCAGCGGAAGAGAATGAATGACCATAGAAAAGATTTCATGATCAATCTCCGCGAAAGAATGTTGCCGACCTGGGCGGGAGTTGAACCCGCGTCCTCCTGATCACCAGTCAGACGCACATCCCACTGAGCCACCGAGACCGGTTACAATGGGTTGTACAATGTTTTGAACAAATGGGCTAAGGTGACAACAGCTCCTCCTGTATCTTTTACAATCTAAAACATTATTACCATAAAAAATCCTGAAAATTGGGACACCTTGAAGACTTGCCTTTATACTCCTAAAATTTTAACAAATTAATTTCACGATCCAGGAATGAGTCTAAAATGTGCAGACAAAATAGCAAACAGTGTAGACCCTGATCAGACTGCTCCTTCAGGAGCAGTCTGATCAGGGTCTACACTATTTGCTTAGGCCTGTCTGTCCCAATACTTAGGATCATTACAGTAGTTATTTTTATTCTTGACAGGAAACATGGGATCACAAGCCGCGCCTAAGAGCGATATTTGCCTTTATCTGATGTACATGTAATCATTCAAGTCACAAACTATATAACAAACAGTTAAGATCCTGATCAGATGGCTTCAAAGCTATCTGATCTGGATCGATGCAGTTTGCAAAGGTAGGGAGTGGCTAACATGTATCTTGAAAGGGCAGTAAGAAAAGAAAAGAATGGAGTACTGAGAATAATTTGGGAATACAGTAAAACCTGTATTAAGCAATCACCTAAGGGATAACCAAAATGTGCTTGCTTAATACAGGTCAAATTTAATGCATTTGCCTTTTTGGGAACCAAATGGTTGCTTGCTTAAGACAGGTTGCTTGCTTAATAGAGGTGACCACTAAGACAGGTTTTACTGTATTTTTTTTCTTTTTTTCGCCATTTAAACATATTGTGGGTACGGTAATTGACCAATTAGTTTGATCACCCTAGCAGTTCGAACACCCAAAGTTATTTCGAATCTGTTGCTGAAAACTTTCTCATTTAATTCGAACTCCCAAATTTTTCAGAAATCAGAATTTTTAATACTTTGAACACACAAAAAATGCCGAAAAATGCACCCAGAACAAGCATTTCGGACCGTTACCGGGTTTATCATTACAACATCATACTGGTTGTATATGAGCTAGCGCGGGAAAAAAAAAGAAAACTTAGCATGAAATATGTGCGACTTCCAAAGACTCGGATCAACATGCACTCTGTGAGGCAAATGTCACTTGGATAGCCCTGTCGTAATGGAAGGTTCATACCCTCACCGAATACTGATCAGACTGTGAGAAACGCAGACAGCAAGTGCTTAGATCAACCTTGATGAGCCACAGGAGTTTCGCTTATTTATGTTGTGAAATCCCATCGTCTGCATCAGGCTCATGCGATCAGCGAAGACTCTAAACGGATTGCATGAGTACGCTAAGATGTGTCTTCGCTGGTTTCTCAACGACCTGCAAACATTGAACATGCGCACCCACTACCGGTATGTAAGACAAAGGGTTTCACTTATCCTTGTGACTTCGTAAGATTTAAGGGTTTAGTAAAGACTGATCACATTGCATCGATGTACAGGCTGATCCTAGTCAGTGATGTAGCATTGTGGCCTATACAAAGGCTTGGATCACCATGCATATGCAAGTGATTTCGCTTTGCTCTCAGACACTTTGGAGCGTAGCTTCCACTTTCATTATTATTTGTGTGACAGTGTTACCCTTTTTCCATGTGTTGTGGCATTTGATTCAATGCCCTGTGGCATTGATTCAATGCCTCTTTGATAGCAGAAGCGCCCCTTTAAATATTAATTGAGAGTTTCCCGCCTTTTTCCACAGAACGTCTTTTAGCATGTGCGAGTGAAATTCATGGTTGTTGCATGCAAAATGGTAGTTTAATTCAGCTTACCTGTTGGGTTACCCTGGTTTTCTGAGGAGCAAGTGAAGATGCCCATTTATTTGACGGTGACAAGGTTTTATAGAAAGTAATTTCGGGGAACATGATTAAGAAAATAAGTCATATGCGATGGGCGAAGACTCAGGTCAGCCTGCACATGCATGCAGTCTGAACAGTCTTCGTTGTTCGTATGTGCCTACCATGGCCCCTGTGCTAATCAAAGAACAACAGGTGAAAACTATGGCCACATTGGCTAGATGCGCAGGCTGATCTGGTCCTTCGTTTGAAACGGGTTTCTTTCGCCGTGCGCCGGCTTAAAACAACTGTGGACATTTAACCGGCCAAATCTGCTAACACATTTTAAGCTACCAAGTGCAAGGATCAGTCTGTTCAGATCTCCTATCTCGAGTAAAATACTTATTGCACATGGGCGTACAGAAAAGACTGATAAGTCTGCACAGTTGTACAATCGGGATTGTGTCTTCAATGTTGAAGAGATTTGAAACGTTTCATCGCGCACAAAGTGAAGATCGCACATACACATGTTAAAATTGTGTATGATGTCCGCATTTTCTTTTTCTTGTTACTTGCCTATCTAAATAACATGATGGTTTGGCATCCGCAGTCTAATCAGTCTTCAGCGGACTTCTTCGATGGGCATTGAATTGCTACATGTCCCCGGCTTACGCTGATTTGAGACAGCTTATGAGTAAACAGAGAACACACAAACAAGGCTGCGCAGTCTCGCCTGAGGCTTCACTATGCGCTTAAACAATATAAGTGTGTGTGTGTGTGTGGGGGGGGGGTGAAGTATCTTTGCGCCTAGCTCCACTGGGTAGCTGCACGTGCGGGTTTCAACATCACATCCCATATATACATGTAGCTGGACTTTGTCTGCTGCGGTGTAGCCGGAACCAAAAAAAATATTACAGACTATCAGGAAATTCTTTGAAAAATATATGGGCTTCTCTTAAGAAAAGAATTTGCTCCAAACAAATCAATTTCTGTTATTCCTGAGATCACAAATTGACTCGCCCATTTTAAAGGGAATAGTGATAGTTCAATAGGTGTAAATGGCATTAATGACAATGTGTAACCTTATACTTGTAACTACATGATAAGCTCGCATTCAAAGACCCCCTGCACACACTAACTTATTTATAGATCAAACGGTTCTGCACTGCATAAGTGATCTTTATAACTTCTAATCACTTGCGGATTGACAGGGCCGCGGGGAAAAAAACGTAGTTGTTTGAAATATTGAACCCAGCCTGGTCCAATGCATGAAATTCTTTCAGATCAAACAGTTCGAACACTGATAAATTTCCAATCTGATATTTTCTAATAATTCGAACACCCGGATCAGTATTTATTTTTTTACTGTTCGAATTAATTGGTCATTTACCGTACTTGTTAGAATCACCTCAATGAGGCATTTCTAACAAGTGCCCACAAAATATTTGTTTTGCAAAAAGAGGAAAATTATTAAAGCGAATGGGAGCACCTTCAGGGGAGGCAACTCCTGCAAAAGTATTTTTGTTTTTTGTCTCCCATGTCAATAGGGGTCAACTCTTAAAGGAAAGAATTTGCTCCTTAGGAGACCCCTTTTTGAGTGGGACAAGGCTTATAGAAAAGTGAACAGGAAGTCCTAAAAGTTGTCTCCCTTTGAAAAATAGCAGAAATATCTGCCAGGTGTATCCATACCTCCTCATCTGTAACTGTGATGTTCCGTATATTTTTGTCATTTATTTGCAGCATATCAACCGAGAGACACCGGGCAGAAGTGAGACGGGCTGTTAATGATGAAAAGCTGGCCACCATTGCTGACAAGTAAGTAGGGCTGACTAATCAGAGCTGAAAAGATGTCGATTATCAGTCCTGCCATTGTGACCATAATCTATTAGTAATGTCTGAAGATTTTTTGGCTTACTGTCTGAACAACTTTACCATATGCACATGTATATGGACAGGCAGGACTGGCGAACAGTGAAGTTTGTTTGATTTAAGGTTTTACATCCCCGTCAACACTGTATAGGTCATTTTGGAGACGTTGCTTCCAATTTTTGGGACTTTTACCTGACAATGAGATGAAATGACATCTCAAGCCCTGTCACCCAATGAAACCAATAGGGTTTATAAGCATGGACGGTCCGACTCGCACCGCTTTGCCTGGGCAGGCTTAGATTCTTTGAGTGGTTTACCAGTACTTGTGTGCAGTTGGTTTCAGCTCTGCGTGGAAGCATCAGGCAGCCCATCTATTTCTTCAAGCCCCTATGGGCGGGGGCTGTAGGTAAAGTGTACTTACCAGTATTCAAATTTAAGCTGAACGTAAAATTGGAACAGACACAGAAATCAAATGGGCCCCGTCAAGCGATTTTGGTACTTATCGCCTATGCGAGCAGCGAAGGTTCAGGCGAGCCTGCGCATCCACGCAGTCTCGCCAGAACCTTCGCTGCTCGCTCATACAAGCAATGAATCAAGAGGAACCTTCGGACAGAAAGCCATATCCCTGGCCCCTCAGAATGGCTGGGCATGCACAGTTAAAATTTGTCATGACGGAATGCTCAAAGACACAAATTCGCTTGGCGGGGCTCAAATAATCATTTATTAGCAAATCAGTAAAGATAATCTTGTTTTTTTCTTAACCATAAAATGCCAGTCTCACTTATTGTCATCTGCTTTGTTGTCTGCAAACAGTGTGGACCCAGATCAGACTGATATAACAAAAGCCATAACAAAAAATAAACCATGGCAGAAGAATTGCCTTGCAACGGTCAGTGAAAAGAATTTCACAGCGGGGCTTAAATCGATTTTACATGGCCACAATCCTCGCCCTATCGTTCGCAATTTAGACAAATTATTTGTTTAGTCTGCAGGAAGGTCTCCTAACTCATCAGTGCAACATCTCTGTGGACACAAAAATCAAACAACCACAGAGATGAAACAACGTTGAGGACCCGACTGCAAGAAACCACTGAAATGCTGGAGCAAAAGAAAACCAACAGTTAGACTCCGATGGGCCCGACCAGAGACAGAGCATCTAGGGATGGCAACTTTAATACAAGCATCCATATTTGACCTTGACCTCTATTTAATGGTTCGATGACTTTGTGCCCCCCACAATTGCGACATAGCTTTGGTGGAATTCTTGTTATATTTCAAAACCATACAATTAGGATTAGTGCTATAATATTCCTGGCACTGTTTGACCCTTTTTACCAAATGGAATCTTCCTCCTTATATTATGACAGGAGTCCATTTCAAAATTAAGGGGTGACAGGTTGTGTTTTCTTCAAAATTTATTTGGAAAATGGCTGAAGGTTTTGCAAACAGTGTAGGCCCTGATCAGATGCCGCATTCTGCGGCATCTAATCTGGGCCTGTACTGTTTGCCAGGGTATCCGTTTAGGGGTTTCTGGTACAAAATGGGTTAATCAATCAATGTTCACTGGCTTAAACCAGTGATCAACCACAAAGATTGAGCTAAGAACAGCCACTGGCCCTCGCCCATCGGGGCTTAGAGAAATAAATAGGGCTGCATGATGCTTCATATCAGAAAGGCCTCTGTGTCACTAAATTTGGTATAGTTACACCTTAATTCCTTTCAGAGTTGAAACTGAAGGCACATGAGTACTGGTAAACAGCTTAGAAGGTCTAAGCCTGCCCAGGCAAAGTAATGTGAGTCAGCCCATCCATACATATAAAACCTATTGGTTTCATTGTGCAGCAGGGCTTGAGATGTCATTTCATCTCAATGTTAAAAAATGAGAAGCAACATCTCCAAAATGAACTTAATAGTGTTGACGGGGGTGTTAAACTGCAATTCAAACAAAACAAAAAACTAAGATCAGCCACTAGTGTATGCTAATGTTTGGTATTTAAATAGAATCTGTGAGTGATTAAATTCACAAATATTACTTAAATAATTTTCTTGCAAATAATAATGAAGTTACAATAACTGTCATTCTGTTTAGTCATAACATTTTTGCAGCATGTCCCCAGCCAACTCAACCCAGGAATGGCTGATAGAAGGTCGGCGACTGGTTCCTCTCATGCCAAGACTGGTTCCCCAGACTGCATTCACAGTGACAGCCAATCAGGCAGCAAATGCTCAGGCAGAAATTAATGCAGCACTGCCAAGTCCATCCCAGACTGGAATCAGAGATAGTAAGTCAGGGCTCATGGGAATGATGGCTAATTAGAGATTCTTGTAACATTCAACTGTACATGTATTTAATCAGTTTGTATTTGGAATATATGAACTCAAAATCCCAAAGATCTACTTTCTTGCTGTGTGGAATAATTCCACACAGCTAAAAAGTGAGTCTTCAGGATTTTGTGACCAGTCAAAACACAGACCATTTTAATGCCTGTTAATGCCTATTAAGTACATGTATGTCAGGTGGCATAAATGTTTTATGAATGGCCTATTAACCCTTTCCCACTCAGATACGTGTTTTTACGTGTCTGCACCCCCCCCCCCTCATTTCAAGCCCAGAAGCACCTAAAATATGGTTATGTTTGCTTTAGGATTTGTTGGGCAAAAAAGTGACCTGTTTTTTTTGTGCGCCTCCCCACTAAAAATATTCTGGGGGGGGGGGGGGGGGGGTTGAAGGGGGCAACGCCCCCCTCACATCCCGAAAAATTTTGGGTGTATGGCCCAACTGGCCGCTAAAATTTATATCTGAGGCTGTCTGGGGTCAAAAATGCCTGAAAATTGATGTTGATAAAACATGCTACAAACAGTGAAAATGGCTAGTGCCAAACACCTTAATTGTTGCCTTGACAGCTGTGTGAAGATTAAAATGTGGTCAAAAATTCATGTGAAAACACACTTTTTGCCAACTTTGAGATGCCCCTTCTTTACCATGACAACAATGATCAAGTCATGAAAGGTTGCATTTGAAAGGCTACTGCCAAATGAACATTCATACGGAGTTTGGTGTAAAACAGACCATCCATTATGAAACAATGGCTAGTTGAAGTGGCTGTCAGGTGCAACACTGTGAAAATCAGTGAAATTCACAAAATCCCTGAGTGGTAAAGGGTGAAGGCGAATGGGAACACCAGGGGAGGCAACTCTTGCAAAAGTATTTTTGTCTCCAATGTCAATAGGGGTCAACTCTTAAAGGAAAGAATTTGCTCCAGAGGAGCAAATTCTTTCCTTTAAGAGTTGACCCGATTATCAGAGAGACTGAGCCTATAGAAAAGCGAACAGGAAGTCCCGAAAGTTGTCCCCCTTTGAAAAATGGTGGAAAAAAAGTGCTTGCTGTTCCCGTTCCCCTTAAAGCCTCATGCAGTTAGTGATGGCTCTAATCTGAGTCTTCATTGGTCACCCATGTTATAAATAGAAGATCTTGCACAAGTGGTCACATCATACAAAATTTATGAAACGAGCCTCTGTGAGTTTCATAAATTTCATATAAAATGACCAGAGTCTAAGATTCTGTTTATCATATATGGATTTCAAATTAGACTTTATCACCAAAGAAGTTCGAAAGAGAACATAGGATTGTCACAGACAGGGTGATGATCATATATTTACATTTCTAGTGTAAAGTCTAATGTAAACCTATAGAATACAATGTAGTTTATACTTCCATGAACGCATTGAGTCACATGATTTTCTGTGACGTCAAGTGACATCAGTCTAAACAATGGTTCTCCAAGGGCATTGGTGACATCAACGCTGTTCCGCTCTTTATAGAAAAACAGCATGTAAATGTTTTTCAGCTTTTAAATTTGCCCTATTAGCATTTTTTTTGCCCAGTGATGAGGGGCAAAGAATGTTAATATAAGAAATAAACTTAATTTTTCTGCTTTTCATGAAAGTATGAAGGCCATTGGGTCGCTAGCAAAGTTTCACGCGGACCACTGCATTCATACTTTCATGAACAGCAGAAAAATAAAATTCATTTCTAAAAACCATATGTCATGACCTGTGTCTATTGACTTCATAACAGCAATGAAGCACTTTTTCATCAGATACATCTCATATTTTCTGATGTACTTGTTGGAATTGCTATAGTGATTTAAATGGAACAAGTACTCATACTCACATGAAGAAAGAAGAAAAAATAAATATTCAGAAGCCACATTATTCCTCATTTTGTTAATCTAAAATATATAAAAAGGTGCAGGTTGAGAAGTATGATCAATGAAAATTCAGATCACACAGAGCACCCCCGCCCACCCTGGCTTGGAGAAATAGGCTGCTTGAAACCTACTGGACATTTGAGTACTAGTAAGCACTTAGAAGGTCTAAGCCTGTCCAAGCAAAGTGGTGCGTGTCAAACAGTCCCTTAAACTCCAGTGGTTTCTTTGGGTGGTAGAGCTTAAGATGTCATTTGATCTCAATGTTGGGTAAAAGTCACACAAAAAATCAGAAACAATGTCTCAAAAATGACCTAAATAGTGAAGATGGGGATGTAAATCCTCTACACAAACAAACAGACAGATTTACCATCTTTATCTTTGGATGAAAATACATAGCTGGCTTGTGTAACCTCATAGCTCCAGATTTAGTTTGTTTGATTTGAGGTTTAATGTCCCCGTTAACACTATTATGGTCATTTTGGAGACGTTGCTTCCAATTTTGTGGGACTTTTAGCCGACATTGAGATGAAATGACATCTCAAGCCCTGCCGCCCAAAGAAAAACCGATAGGGTTTATAAGATTGGTAGGGCCGTCTCGCACCACATTGCCTGGGCAGGCTTAGATCCTCTAAGCGGTTTATCAGTACTCGTGTGCTGGTCGGTTTCAGCTCTGTGTGGAAGCATTATGCAGCCCATGTATTTCTTCAAGCCCTGATGGGCAGCTCCAGATTTAGAGTTCTGGGGCTAATTTTGGGAAAATTGTTAACCATAAAATGCCAGTCACGACAATTGTCGTCTGCTTTGCCGGCTGCTGGTTACCTTGAAAGCATTTTATTTTTTTGCAAACAGTGTGGACCCAGATCACAGTGCTCCTGTAGGAGCAGTCTGATCTAGGCCCATACTGTTTGCCTGTATGCAAAAATATTTTTAAAAAGTTTGCGAAAAAATTCACCATAACACATAAGCAGACAACATTTTCAGATGTAATTTTTCTCCGCATCTTAAGGGTTAATGATGTGTTTTAACATAAGTATATAGCTCCATATTAAAAGGCAAAACTGAGAATAATTTGGGGATATTTTTTTACTTATTTCTGCATTAAAATGTATATTGTGGGTACTTGTTAGAATCGCCTCAATGAGACAAGTACCAACAACTTAACTTTCTAATAAGTTCCCTAAATTATCATCATAATTTCTTCTTCTGAAGCCATGTGTTTATTTTTCAGTGACAACAATACCGCCTGTGATGTCTCCTCCTGCTACCAGCCGACCATCACGCTCCTCTAGTCCAACGTCAAACGTCGTTGTCTTGCCCAGTGGCATGTCAATACACATAAAAGGTAAAGGAAGCTTCTTTCTTTTTCCCTAAAGGTTAAGCTTTCTTTTACAAAAGGCCATTAACATAGGTCTTCATTTTTTGCATGTAAACCCTTATCTTGCTGTTCACGACAACCCCTATCTTTGCAAACAGTGTAGATCCAGATCAGATGGCTTCTGAAGAAGCCATCTGATCAGGATCTACACTGTTTGACATTCAGTTTATGAATTTGTAAGAATAAATTACATCAAGTAATCTGATTGGTTCAAAGTTAGAAATGGGTGTGGCTTAAATGAATATTCAGCAAGAGAAGGGTTAAATAAAATAGAAGTGAGGGCAATGATCAGGAATAGATACAATTAATCCACAGCTCCCATCAGAGACACCAAAGGGAAAGAAACACAAACATGAAACAACAGACCCTAATGGAAACATCAATAGCGGAAAGCCAAACGGACAGTTACTTTCCCACAAAATGGCCAATGGGCTAGCCAAAACAAAATAATATATTAAAAGCAATACAAACATTTAAGTCCACTTGTTGTAAATCTTAATTATATAAAACATCAACGCCCAATCAGGTTGTCGAGAACCATGGTTTAGACTGACGTCACTGAAAATCATGTGACTCTATGTGTTCGTGGAAGTATTGAACTACATTGTTTTCTATAGGTTTACAATTGACTTTACACTGGAAATGTAAATATTGAAGTATGAATAACATCATGTCACTAACAAAGTAAGTGAAACCCTTACTTTGCTTCGCACTTCAATGACCATTAATGCTTCGCACTTCAATGACCATCAATGCTTCGTACTTCAATGACCATTAATGCTTCGTAAATTATCTTTTTTACTTATAATTACATCATTTTCCCTCCGTAATGTAACGAAAAATTCTGGTTTGAGGGTAAAAATTGAAACAAGTAAACAGATGCACGCATTGTTCCTATTGATATCGAAAGAGCTTCACTTACATCATAATGTCACCATCGTCCAATTATATTAGAGGGAATTGTGGTTTAGTTTTGACGTCACGGAATGATCATGACATCGTGTGAGTCAATTTAGTCATTGAGGTATGAACAACTATGAGTCCCTATGGTTAACTATAGGCATTTTCCTATAAATGCACTTAGAAAGTAAATGCAGTGAACCTTTGAAAACTTGAACATGGATAGTTTGTTTACCATGGCTAATTCGAACACGTTCTTGAGCCGCTAGAAAATTCATCCAATACTGCCAGATAGCCATATATTATTGGTTATTTTAGGGAGATTTGCATGATTTGAGGTGTAAAAGGTATGTTGTGTGTACTCATTAGAATCGCCTCAATGAGGCGATTCTAATGAGTACACACAACATACCATTTTTACATGGAAGATCGTTAAAATTGATCCCCGTTATGCTTCATGATCTGAAACTATGATTAAACCTCAGAAGTTCGAACTACCCATATTTCGAACATTTTTTCATGGTCCCAAAGGTGTTCAAATTATCGAAGCTTGACTGTATTTTGAAGTGATCACATCTTGTATTTCAGGAGGCCTCAACACAGAGGAAGAGGATGATGTTCAGATTCGCAAGCGGAGAAGAAGTACGTCTACGGACAGTATGGTCTCACCTTCAGCCACGCCCATCCCACAAGTGACGTACACCACAACAATGGCCAGTATTCCAACTGCTTCTCCTAAGAAGATTACTATCAGTAAAAGTCCAGTAGCAGCTCCGAGAGTGGTGGCTAGTGGCAGCCAGACACAAAAGGTATGGCTGGATGTTTGGTTACTTTCTTACTGTATACAGTTGAGCTTCAATGGCTCAAACACCTGTAGGACCGCAAATATCTGTTCGAGAAAGGAGTAGTTTGAGCCAGTGAGGGTAACTGCCAGGAGGCATTACAGGGATAATTTTGAGATTTTTTCAGTGTTCAATAATAAAATGTATACTGTGTGTACTCATTAGAATCGCCTCAATGAGGCGATTCTAATGAGTACCCACAGCACACATTTGCAAAAAAAATAAAAACTTGAAAAACTCCTTTGTTATCTCGCACATCTTCTTATGTAGACAAATTTCCTAGGGACTCAAGAACGGGTTTGACTCAGCCATGGTAAACGAGCCATCGGTGTTTGAGCCATCAAAGTTCTACTGTATTTTTCTAAGTATATATTGAAGCTTGTCCTGCTGAAAAAATTAATTTTGCAACACCCATTTCTGATTATCAACCAACCCCCCCCCCCCCCCCCCCCCCAAATTGGAGCTGGAAGAAATGGGCTGCATGATGCTTCCACATAGAGCTGAAACCGACACACACAGGAGTACTAGGGATAGGTATTGTCAGAATTTTCTTATCACGATATATTGCGATACGGTTACTGTGTATCACTATACGTATCACAGTATATTATGTAGCAATCTGAAAAACACTGGTAATTGGAAAACCCCATCATATGTGGGAAAAAGAAGGGAGGTTTTGTGTGTATATATCATTTAACCTATTTCTGCTCATGCACTTACAAAACAAAGGTACTTATAAGAATTGTCCCAATTTTATGAGGGGAAATAAAGATACTATCTGAAAATGCCATTAAATGTTGTTTTAGATTGATGGCCTCAGTCACTTTATTTGTGCTGTCATCTTTTGCAACCTGAAATGTTGCCAGATATCGGCTTTTCATTTTTGATTTTAAACGACTTGGTAGTTGGCCACGGTAAAGCTTGTTTTGGTTTCTCTTGATTACGCAATCTTGTAAATGCTGGGCGGCTTACACTACAACGGCGTATACAACAACAACAGCCGCGTGATTCACCGAAATCCTAGCTAGGCCTACACTATGACCGGCTTATACATACAGTAAAGGCTAGGAATCGATTAAATTCGGGAATGATGGGAATGATTCTGTTTACACTGAGCTGTATTTACCGATCAGTTAGAAAGAAAATATGAAAAATGGATGAAAACAAAGAAAATATCGAGAATATCGGTATTGGCGGACAGTATTGTGATATGAATTTTTTCTGAACTGTATCACGATATACCGATAATATCGCACATCACTAACGAGTACTGCTAAACCGCTTAGAGGATCTAGGCCTGCCCAGGCAAAGTGGTGCAAGTCAGACCGTCCATCCTTATGCATCAATAAGGTGATTGTAACATTCAGTCAAACAACACTTGTTTTATTTCAGGTTATATTAGTATCAAGTGCCAGTGGTGTGCCAAGCAGTTCCAACATTGTACAGAAATCTATCACAGTCCCGGTTGTCAAGACAACTGCCTCTGTTGGCACCTCGACAACCAGTATCACCAAGTCTATCATTGTCCCTGGCAACTCCATAGCAACCAATACTAGTATCGCAAATGTAGAATCTCAGACAGTGGCTTCCAGTGCTGTACACTCTTCAATAGGTAGGACAGTGTTTGAGTTGTTAGCAGAGAAACAGATAATTTTGCTGCCCCTGCCCATCAGGGCTTGGAGAAATTGATTGGGCTGGATGCTTTCACTCAGAGCTGAAACTGACCACACAGGAATACTTGTAAACCGCTTAAAAGGACTAAGCTTGCCCAGGCAAAGCTGTGTGAGTCAGACCGTCCAATGCATATAAGCCTTCTGGTTTCATTAGCTGGCAGGGCTTGAGATGTCATTTCACCTCAATTTTGGGTAAAAGTCCCACAAAATTGGAAGCAATGTCTTCAGAATAACCTAAATAGTGTTGAAGGGGACCTTAAATCCAATTCAAACAAAAACAAAACTGATCATTTCTGATAATTGAAGGATAATTTTGGACATTTAACCATAAAGACCTTCGTTGTGGGTATCATTAGAACCACTTAAATGAGGCAGTTCTTGAACCTATGTTGTGGTTATTCATTAGAACCGCCTCCATGAGGCGGTTCTAATGAATACCCACAACATAGGTTTGATGGGAGAGGTTAGAAAAATTTTTGATGGGAGAGGTAAGAAAAATTATCCTTCAGTTATCATCAAACATCCACTTTGTCTGTTGGTATAGTAATTTGATTGATTGATTGATTGATTGTTTTGGGTTTAACAATATGTCAACTTTTTGGATCATTTTGTGTCATCTCCCAGAGCAATGGAGATATTACAGGAGATGAAGTGAAGGACAAAGGAGAAAGAAGAAGATGAATGAAGGTGTAGAGACAGAAGAAATAACAATATTCCCCCCTCTACCCTTACCTGCTGCCAGGACAACAGACCTTGTCATTGGTATGGCCTATCAGAGTCAACAGTTTCAACCTAGACAGAGTTGTTCATTGCATTGTTTGCATAACCCTTTTTGTACCAAATGGAATCTTCCACCATATAAATAGCAGGAGTTCATTTCAAAATTAAGGGGTGACAGGTTGTCCTTTCTTCAAAATTTATTTGGAAAATGCTGACAGTTGATTGGCATATTATGTCGGCTGTACACACGTTTTCCGAGCTGGTCCCAAAGGTGCTCAATTGGGCTTAAATCCTGCGAAAACGCAGGCCAAGGAAGACCTTGCACACCATTTTGACTGCAAAAGTATATAGGTAGCCTCGCAGAATTAGCATGTGAATTGTCCTGTTGTAAAAGCATAACATCACCATTATTGCGAAAAAATGGTACTACCTCAGGCTCTAAGATTTCATTGATGTACCGACATGTCGTCAAATTGCTATCAACAATGATGAGTTGCGTTTTGTGGCCCCATGGGATCCCTCCCCACACCATTACGCTACTTCCACCCCAATGTGACACCTGTTTAACAGTCACTCCACGTCAACGCCATACTTTACTCCACCTATTAAACATTGCAACACAAAAACAGTACACCACGCCAACACTGTTGTGTCCATTGGATACTTTGTCAACACCAATTAAAGCGACTGATTAGGCATCCCACCATCAAAACGTTCCCCCTATACGTCTTATGGCTAAAAATACCGCATTCCTGGAGATGCCGCTGTACAGTTAAAGCACTTATTCGTAAGTTATGTGTTCTCACTGTCCCCCGGGCTGTTTCCACATACCTCCTGAATCGGTCACGTAAATGACTCAAAACAATGTACCGGCCCTGCTGACATGTAGTAACATGTTCACGCCCAGGGTGTTGTCTATCGTCCACATACCCTGTAGCATTGTGCCTTTCAACCAATCGAACAATCATAGCATGCGAACAACCCATACGCTCTGCAACTTGGCGGTATGAAAGCCCACCTTCCACCATGCCAAGGGCACAATGACGATCAACATTTCTTAGACGTCCCATTGGCTTGTTCTTTGGCTTTTAATGTAAAGAAACTGGACCTTATAAAGACAGTAAAGAAAGTGCCAAAAATATTGTGATTAAGAAAATTTTGCATATTTTGTGTTTTGCATGTGCACATGCACATCATGAAGATTGCGCAGTTTTCGTGTCAAATAAACTCATGCTTCGGTGACAACTTTACAATACCGTATTTATCAGTTGAAAAATAGAAGTGGAGGCAATGATCAGGAATCAATACAATCAACCCACAGCTCCCATCAGAGACACTAAAGGGAAAGACACATAAACATGAAACAACAGACCCTAATGGAAACACCAACAGCGGAAAGCCAAAAGGACAGTTACTTTCCCACAAAATGACCAATAGGCTATCCAAAACAAAATAACACAAGCGACACAAACACCCAAAGACAAGCCATAACAAAAATAAACCGCAACAGAAGAACCGCCTTGGAACGGTAAGCGGAAACGAATTTCACTGGGGGGCTTAAATCGCTTTTAGGTGGCAACAATCCTCGCACTTTACTTCTGTCGCAATTTAGACAAATAATTTGTTCAGTCCGCATGAAGGCCTCCTAAGTCAATCATTTTTTATCTTAAACTCAAGAAATCAAAGTTCTAAAAGTTGTGTCTGAGTATATAAGCTACCATAAGATACCAAAAAACTTTGGACACCTTGAGGACTTGCTGAAATTTTCCTAAAATTCTATCAAATTTGTTTCAATTTCCAGCAAGGAGTCCAAAATGTGCAGACAGAATAGCAAACATTGTAGACCCTGATCAGACAGCTCCTTAAGGAGCAGGACCCTGATCAGAGGAGCAGACTGATCTGGGTCTGCACTGTTTGCTTAGGCCTATCTTTCCCAATACTTAGGATCATTACGGTAATACAGGTACACAAGAGGAGAAATAGATGGGGCATCATGCAGAGTTGAAACCTACCGAACATGAGTACTAGTAAACTGCTTAGACGGCCTAAGCCTGCCCAGGCAAAGTGGTGCAAGTCAGACTGTCCCTGAATATAAACCCAAGCGGTTTCTTTTGGCGGTGGGGCTTGAGATGTCATTTCATCTCATTGTCTGGTAAAAGTCCCACAAAATTAAAAGCAATGTTCCCTAGATAACCTACCATATTCCTCCCATTTAGTGCCATTGCTCCAATACGTGTCCCCTCACTGTTTTTCCAAGAACAAAATAACATGTGCTCCTTCTGCTGTCAGAGGAAAAACAAAAAAATGGCTTACCTAAAGTAAAGATTAGCCTTTCAATCATCGCCGTATCTGCTATAAATCCTATCGTGCAAGTTATTTCTAAACTCCCTGCTATCACAGAGTTTGTGTTGACCACTTGGTACTTTACATGTCATGATTCCACCATACTCTGATGGAAAACTACCACATGTAATGGGTTTTAAACTCTCCGTTCTGGTAAGATTTTAATCTCTGAAAAGCGCCCCCTCTTTTTCCAAATATTTAAGTGCCCTGAGCGCTAAATGGAGGAATACGGTAAATGGTGTTGAGGGAGACGCAGAACCCCAACACAAACAAACAGGTACACTAATGACCAGGGTCCAGTTGTTCAAAACTAACGACGTCATTGGCTATCTTATCATTAAAACTTGGACCATTTAATTTGATAAATATGCTGGTATGGCTGAAAAAATGTGAGTAGCTTGCTCACATTTTTCCAGCAAAAATACCAAAATTTTAGTCATTGTACTTGCTAGAACAGTTGACAATATGACCACTAATGAGCTCGTTAAGCGGCCGTAAACGTCCGCCCGTACATCAACCATAGTGCAGTTTATATTTTACTTTTGGTCCTTTGAGATCAGGGTGAATATTCTGAGAAATAAATTTTTGGTTTAGACTCATATTCCAGACAGGTTTTTAATTATTTGGACCCCATTTTGATTTATATCAGTCGTTGAATCGACTGCCTATTCGAAATTTGCAAAATTGCAGTATGTTTCCTCTGGCTTTCTTGCCGGGTCATTCTAGGGTCACTGATGAGGCTTTATTAGCCAAAACTACGTAGTTTGACCCATCTTCTCTCTTATGAATGTTTTCATTGCTCTTAAAGGAACTCTTTTTTTGATTTTTATTTGAACAACTGGCCCCAGAAATGCTGTTTGAGACCCACATAGCTCCAGATGAAGAGGAGTACTGGAGATAAATTTTGGGATAATTTTCCTTATTTCTCTATTAACCCTTCTCTTGCTGAATATTCATTTAAGCCACACCCATTTCTGTCTATCAACCAATCAAATTACTTGATGTAATTTATTCCTACAAATTCATAAACTGAATGCCAAACAGTGTAGATCCTGATCAGATGGCTTCTTCAGAAGCCATCTGATCTGGATCTACACTGTTTGCAAAGATAGGGGTTGTCGTGAACAGCAAGATAAGGGTTAAAACATACACTGTGGGCAATTGTTTGTAGTGCCTCGTATTTGTTATACCAGTATGTTATTTGATTTTTTGTGTGAACTTTAAAGGCTTTTGGTCAAGCCACTTCTCTTATATGAGACCCGCCAAGCGAATTTGTGTCTTTGAGCATTCCGTCATGACAAATTTTAACTGTGCATGCCCAGCCATTCAGAGGGACCAGGGATATGGCTTTCTGTCTGAAGGTTCCTCTTGATTCACTGCTTGTATCAGCGAGCAGCGAAGGTTCTGGTGAGACTGCGCGGATGCGCAGGCTCGCCTGAACATTCACTGCTCGCATAGGCGATAAGTACCAAAATCGCTTGACGGGGCCCATATTGTTGTGGAGATGTAGGTTCAGGTAAGTGGAGAGGTAACAAGGGTGATAAGAAGATAAATTTTCTTTTTTTCTTCATAAAGACCTAGGTTGTGTGTACCTGTTAGAATCACCTAGGCAAAAAGACCTAGGTTGTGTGTAATTGTTAGAATCGCCTCGGTGAGGCGATTCTAACATCTACACACAAAATAGGTTTCTTAATTGGTTTAAGGAAAATTATCCCTTGTTTTACCTTGTTACTTCCACATATCTAGAGCTGTGTTGAGAAGTTATTCTAAAAAGTGATGTTCAAATTTTGTCAGGTTTATCTAATCAGACGGTGACAGGTACGTCGACTACAGCATTCCTCACCCCAACAGTGAGTGTGACGAGACCCAGATACAAGACTATACCCCGACAGAAAATACTACAGGTACGCCACATTTTCTTCATATCATTCATTTTTTTATTGCCGAGTGTCAAAGCAGTATCCATGTTTTTGTATGTTTATTGTTTATGCAGTCTTACAGAAACCTGTGTGTATGGTGTTTAAAAAAATAACGAATTTTGAATGTGGATAAAAAGCAAAGTAGTGTACCACACAGCCTCATTGTAACATGGTTCTTTATAATACCATTTTGGATATAACATGGTTCAAGATGGATCCAAAAATGTATAGATTATATAGAAAAATGACTATGAATGGTCATTATTGTGTACAGTCTGTACAATTTTCCAATGTGCATTTTTGTTTGGATATAACATGAAGAAGCCATCTGATCAGGATCTACACTGTTTGGCATTCAGTATATTAATTTGTAACAATAAATTACATTGAGAGACAGAAATGGGTGTGGCTTAAATGAATATTCAGGAAGATAAGGGTTAATAGTGTTATAAAGTGGTTGTAGAGTATTTATCATAGTAAGAGAACAGTGCTTTAATATTTTATTTTTATCATGAAAGCAAATCCTAGAAGGTCTTTTCATTAAGTGCACGTTCAGGTGCAACCTTTTGCTCCTTACCGGCCCCGATAGCTCAGTTGGTAGAGTGTCCGCTCAGGGGAACTGGAGGTCACGGGTTCGATCCCGGGCCGTGACATACCAAAGTCGTTAAGAATGGTACTAGCTGCTCCTCGCTTGGCACTCAGATTTACGGGGAAGAGCTAGGACTGGTCGACCCAGTGTCAAGATAATGTGACTGGGTGTGGTATCATGTAATGTGTCTGGGACATGATACTTCAGTAAGGCAGCACTATAAAAGTGAGCATTGAGCTCCCTGTCGCAACCAGACACCGTCGTGTTATGACTGAAAAATTGTTGAAATTGACATTAAACCTGAATTCACACACACACTGCTGAATTTAAACATGCTTGGGTCACCAAAGATGGCCAAAGTTGACATCATAAGGAACATATATATTAGCCCTTTTTGTACCAAATGGAATCTTCCTCCTTATATATAGCAGGGGTTCATTTCAAACTTTAGCAATGTCAGGTTGTTTTTTTCTTCAAAATTTATTTGGAAAATGGCTTAACTTTTCGCAAACAGTGTAGGCCCTGATCAGATGCCGCATTCTGCTGCGTCTGATCTGGGCCAGCACTGTTTGCCAGTGTCCTCATTTTGGGGTTTCTGAAACTAGACGGGTTAAGCAAGACAAGTTCCTTAACCCTTGTCCTGCTGAATATTTATATATGGCACACCCACTACCGATTATCAACCAATCAGATTACTTGATGCAAATTATTGCAACAAATTCACAATCTGAATGGCAACATCTGATCTGGCTCTAAATTGTTTGGAAAATAAGGCATATCCGGGCTCAGCAGGACAAGGGCTAATAAAAACAAGTCAGCAATTTGTCACTCTCTTTATCTCAGAAGTGTAATAATTGAGGTTAACACAGCAACCACTACCTTTGCAAACAGTGTAGATCCAGATCAGATGGCTTCTGAAGAAGCCATCTGATCAGGATCTACACTGTGAATGTAAGGATTACATTTTATTATAAAGGAATTTAATTGGTTGATAGTCAGAAATGGGTGTGGCTTAATTTATTCAGCAGGATAAGGGTTAATTGATGTCAAATATACTTGACAGTCAGAAATGGGTGTGTGTAAATTTATTCAGCAGGTTAAGGGTCAGTTGATGTCAAATATACTTGAATGTCAGAAATGGGTGTGGTTTTATTAATTTATTCAGCAGGATAAGGGTTAATTGATTGCAAGTATATTCTTGAAGAAGAGTATTCGGGTGTGCTTAATAAGTGAAATAGGGATTATTATGGTGAATACGATAATTTCTCTCATTTGTCTGCACTAATTAATGATGGCAAAAATCTTTTTTTTTTCAGTTGCCCCCTCAGCGTCCTGGAGTTGTGATCCCTATGGGACCACAGCCTGTCCAACCTTCACCGCAGAATATTCAAGGTGTCAGACAGACAAATAAACAAACACCAACAATACAGATACGACAAGAAGGAGGTATGTAGAAAAAGAGGCTTAACACAAATAAATAGACTGTCATAGTGGTTGATTAACCTAGTGCATGTGGGAAACCTCTAAAGAACCCCTTTGGGACCATGAACATTTATTCGAGACAGGGGTAGTTCGAGTGACTATTATTATTAAAAGGCCATAATGGAGATAATTTCTGGACATCTTTTCAGTGTTCTGTGACATAAATGTATGTTGTGTGTACTCATTAGAATTGCCTCAATGAGGCACTTCTAATGAGTACACACAGCATACATTTGCAAGATAAAAGACAAAATATATCCTTATCTTTCCCTCACCATTTCTTATGTAGAGAAATTTCTTAAGGTCTCTAAAACAGGTTCGAATCAGCCATGGTGTTCGACCCATCAAAGTTCTACTGTAACTGATTTATCAATATGTGTTTGCATTTAGAACATCAACATTGCAAGATAATGACTCACCCTCAGTCTGTTGGCCATTGTGATTTGAAGGGAATTAAAATAATTTAAATGTATATGATTCTTCAAGCCACATCGAATTTTGTTCTTACAGGAATGAGGATCATCACTCAGAATGTCCCTGGTGGTACCAGCACAAAGATCTTGCCCAAACCCAGTCAGCTGACCACACCCTCGGGAGCTCCTGTGGTGGTTGTGAGTGCTGGGAGTAACCAGACAGCCACCTCTACTGTAGCAATGCTGAACAGACCTATCACCACTTTCTCAGGTATATAGTAGGTTTTGTTTGAATTGAAGTTTAACGTCCCCATCAGCACTATATAGGTCATTTTGGAGACTTTGCTTCCAATTTTTTTTGGACTTATACCCGACATTGAAATGAAATGACATCTCGAGCCCTGCCGCCCAATGAAACCAATAGGGTTTATATGCATGGACGGTCAGACTCGCACCGCTTTGCCTGGGCAGGCTGAGACCCTCTAAGGGGTTTACCAGTACAAGTGTGGTCGGTTTCAGCTCTCGTGGAGGCACCATGCAGCCCATCTATTTATCCAAGCCCCAATGGATGGGGGCCCAATATGTAGTAGGTGTGGGGTAAAGATTGGTGTTAACCCTCAAGATGCCAAGAAAACTGCGTCTGAAAATGCCTTCCTTTAATGTAATATGCTAATGGTCTTGCAAACTTTTGAAGAAATATCTTTGTATGCAGGCAAACAGTTTGAACCCTGATCAGACTGCACCTAGAGGAGCAGTCTGATCTTGGTCCACACTGTTTGCAACATAGACTTTTAAAGTAAACCAGCAGTTGACAAAGCAGACAACAATTGTTGTGATTGGCATCTTAAGGGTTTAAAATTTTAAGAAATCATATATTCCCAGCCAAACCTTTCAGTGGAGTGGAGGGACCTTTTGTTCAAAACTTACGATACATAAAAAAATCTAACATTTAATATAGCAAATATTATTGCCAAAAAAATGTGAAATGCAAAAGCTGCTCACATTGCTTTAGGTTAACCCTTATCCTTCTGAGTAAAGTAAGCTTCTCACTCCCATTTCTGACCATCAACCAAATTGGGAAACTGCATGACAAACAGTGTAGAAAAACATTTTACCTATACATTGATACCAAACCTGTTAAAATCCGACTACTTTAGCCATGTATATCGTTTGATAAACACTGTCTACTCTTGTATACTAATACAAAACATGGTTGGAAGAAGGTCAGAGTACGCCATTGAAATACGGTGCTATATTAAGAATTGTTGTTTTCTTGGTATACGGTGCAAAGACATTTTTGATGAAATATGTTCGGTTTATTGGCATAATGAAATGTCTTTTCCGACAGTTTTTCGTTGTTGTAAGAAAATCGGCTGTGGGCTAGGCTCAACAGAAGATGCACCACATGATCGTCGGCCGAAAAGAGCAATATCTGTCAAGATGATTGCTAGAGTGAAAGAAATAGTTGCTACCGATGCACGATACACCACTGGGCAAATAGCTAGTATGGTTGGCATCTCATTAGGAGCAGCTCATACAATTCTGAAAGGGATTTGAAAATGAGAAAGATCTGTGCTAGATGGATTCTCCATCTGTTGACAGATGAGCAGAAAAAGACATGCATTCAGTGCGCTAAGAAGTTGCTTAAAAATTTTCCAAAATACTATGCATGGTCTTTCGCTAATGTCGTCACAGGTGACGAGACATGGGTTCACTTTTTTGAGCCAAAACTAAAGATTCAGAACAAAATATGGGCAACAAAGTATTGCAAAAGACCATGCATTGCAAATCGGACCATGAGCGTCAAGAAGATAATGTATGCCATAATATTTTTAAATCTGGGCCCTGCTATTCTGTATGCTGTTCCTAAAGGCAAATCTGTAAATGTGAAGTTTTACAAGAATAAAGTTCTTCGAAAATTGAAGAAATATTTCAAAGAACGAAGACCCGCAACTGGTTTGGCCAATGTCAGATTGCTACATGACAATGCGTCATCGCACAAGGCGTTCATTGTGCAAGACTATCTGAAGCAGGAAAAGGTTGTTGAACTCCCTCACTCCTTGTATTCCCCTGACCTTGCCCCGTGTGACTTTTTTTTTGTTCTGGCGGCTGAAGACATATCTTTCTGGTCGAAAATTTGTACAGCGCAAACACCTCGGTTCTGCAATATTCCAGTGCCTTCATAGTATACCTCGAAAAGTCTACCAAAATGCATTCAATGATTAGATCAGAAGACTGAAAGTTTGTATATCTGTTAAAGGGGAATACTTTGAGGGGACAAAATAAATTTTTCATCGAAATCTATCACGGAATCATTTTTATGTGCTTAGTTACATTCATATTTGAACAGTCCTCATATAGCTTCTATCTCTTTTCTCCCTTTCTTTGGGAGATGACACAAAATGATCCATAAGAGCTGACGTGTCAAACCCAAAACATTGACATGTCAAACCCAAAACAATCAATCAATCAAAATCGAAAATATTTGAGGGTCACTGATGAGTCCTAATTGGCTCATAACTATCCTGGCTCAACAAAACTGGTAAACATCACAATTTTCAGTTGTTATTTGCTTCAAAAGGAAACCTTTTTTTCCAGAACACATTTATTTTGTTTTGCACATCTCAGCATAAATAATGTTCAGGAAAGGCCGGCCTTGGTATCAAGTTATCATCAAACACATTATTTTCTCTCTTTTTCTTTGCAGGATCTCAGTCTGGTGCCAAAGTTCTCAACATTCAGACCCAGGGAGGAAAGATATTGTCAGGTCCTAGAGGCTCCAGTGTGGTTACCGTAAATCCTAAAACATTACACCTTACTACAATGAAAGGCACCTCAGGAATCACAGGTGAGCTTTACCCATACTTCACTGATCATGTCTAACAGACAGCATTTGCAAATATTTTTTCTTGTATTTTTCATAGAATATCAAGCCCTATTTCTATAGAAAATTAGGCAGATGATTCCCATGTAATGTCAAGCCCTATTTCTATAGAAAATAAGGCAGATGGTTCACATGTTATGTCAAGCTCTATTTTTATAGAAAATAAGGCAGATGGTTCACATGTAATGTCAAGCCCTATTTCTATAGAAAATAAAGCAGATGATTCACTTGTAATGTCAAGCACTATTTCTATAGAAAATAAGGCAGATGATTCCCATGTAATATCAAGCCCTATTTCTATAGAAAATAAGGCAGATGGTTCACATGTTATGTCAAGCTCTATTTCTATAGAAAATAAGGCAGATGGTTCACATGTAATGTCAAGCCCTATTTCTATAGAAAATAAAGCAGATGATTCACTTGTAATGTCAAGCCCTATTTCTGTAGAAAATAAAGCAGATGATTCCCATGTAATGTCAAGCCCTATATCTATGGAAAATAAGGCAGATGATTCACATGTAATGTCAAGCCCTATTTCTATAGAAAATTAGGCAGACAATTCACATGTAATGTCAAGCCCTATTTCTATAGAAAATTAGGCAGACGATTCACATGTAATGTCAAGCCCTATATCTATGGAAAATCAAGCAGATGATTCACATGTAATGTCAAGCCCTATTTCTATAGAAAATAAAGCAGATGATTCACATGTAATGTCAAGCACTGTTTCTATAGAAAATAAGGCAGATGATTCACATGTAATGTCAAGCCCTATTTCTATGGAAATAATGCAAAAACTGTATTGTTTTCTTCTCTAGAATTTTCTATAGTGCTTTATGGATAAAAATGATATGTGCACCTTGTGGGTCATTTTATGTTGTCTCCCAGAAAAAGGAAGAAAAGAGATATAAGAGATAGTAGAGCAGATGAAATTGAGGGATGGGAGAAAGAGGAAACTGGATGGAAGAGTGAATGAGAAGAAACAACAATATTTCCCCACTATCCTTACC
Source organism: Lucinisca nassula (assembly GCA_963580285.1). Lineage (NCBI taxonomy): Eukaryota > Metazoa > Mollusca > Bivalvia > Lucinida > Lucinidae > Lucinisca > Lucinisca nassula. The sequence goes on from OY757024.1 coordinate 120,070,014, forward strand.
TGCTGCAAGGACAGCAAGCCTTGCCTAATTGTAAGCACATATCGGTTTGACGCCCCAGTGTGGCAAGATCGTGCATGCCACGAAGACACAAACCAGTATCCATACTCACTCTTGTTAGAATACAGCTTCGTTTGAATAAAGAAGCTTTGTGTGCATGTTCCGACCATTCACTGACTGTACGGTTAACTCATTGTATGCTAGTGGACTCTTCCATTTCTAAATGTTGGACAAGCCTGTAACACTCGAGAGAGGGGTTGGCAGTAAACATAGATATATAGAAGTCCACTTGCCATATAAAGAGTTTCAGGCCTATTTTTTTCGTTTTATTTCTATTTTTGACTGCAAATGCTGTTAGCAAATAGTGCAGGCCCCTATCAGACGCCGCATTCTGCGGCATTTGATCTGGGCCTGCACTGTTTGCCAAGGTACCCCTTTGGGGGTTTCGGCATGTAATGGGTTAAGACTGGTCAGAATGTGCAGATATGCAGGCTGATATGAGTCTTTGCATGGTGGGCACACATCCAAAGACGCATTTCCACTTGTTACAACTCAAATTCTCCAATCAGATGGGCCTCCATGAACTTGTGGGTAAGAGCACTGGCTCTTAAGCTAATTAGGCCTCCCACTGCTGTGGTTCAAGCCTAGCTTGGATAACATGTGAGACGCCAAGTTCTGTGGTTCAAGCCTAGCTTGGATAACATGTGAGACGCCAAGTTCTGTGGCTCAAGCCTAGCTTGGATAACATGTGAGACGCCAAGTTCTGTGGTTCAAGCCTAGCTTGGATAACATGTGAGACGCCAAGTTCTGTGGTTCAAGCCTAGCTTGGATAACATGTGAGACGCCAAGTTCTGTGGCTCAAGCCTAGCTTGGATAACATGTGAGACGCCAAGTTCTGTGGCTCAAGCCTAGCTTGGATAACATGTGAGACGCCAAGTTCTGTGGTTCAAGCCTAGCTTGGATAACATGTGAGACGCCAAGTTCTGTGGCTCAAGCCTAGCTTGGATAACATGTGAGACGCCAAGTTCTGTGGCTCAAGCCTAGCTTGGATAACATGTGAGACGCCAAGTTCTGTGGCTCAAGCCTAGCTTGGATAACATGTGAGACGCCAAGTTCTGTGGCTCAAGCCTAGCTTGGATAACATGTGAGACGCCAAGTTCTGTGGCTCAAGCCTAGCTTGGATAACATGTGAGACGCCAAGTTCTGTGGCTCAAGCCTAGCTTGGATAACATGTGAGACGCCAAGTTCTGTGGCTCAAGCCTAGCTTGGATAACATGTGAGACGCCAAGTTCTGTGGCTCAAGCCTAGCTTGGATAACATGTGAGACGCCAAGTTCTGTGGCTCAAGCCTAGCTTGGATAACATGTGAGACGCCAAGTTCTGTGGCTCAAGCCTAGCTTGGATAACATGTGAGACGCCAAGTTCTGTGGCTCAAGCCTAGCTTGGATAACATGTGAGACGCCAAGTTCTGTGGCTCAAGCCTAGCTTGGATAACATGTGAGACGCCAAGTTCTGTGGCTCAAGCCTAGCTTGGATAACATGTGAGACGCCAAGTTCTGTGGCTCAAGCCTAGCTTGGATAACATGTGAGACGCCAAGTTCTGTGGCTCAAGCCTAGCTTGGATAACATGTGAGACGCCAAGTTCTGTAACAGAAAGTCAGGTGGTTTTTCTCCTGTACTCCAATTTTCCCCCATCTCTGATTAACGATTGGCTTGAAATAAGTGAATTAATCTTAAAAGGGTGGTAAACAACAAAAAAAATATCCTTAATCAGTACTTAAGGGGAATGGATACACGTTCAGGGGGGACAACTCCTGCAAAAGTATGTTTGTCTCCCATGTCAATAGGGGTCAACCCTCCTGAGGAGCAAATTCTTTCCTTTAACAGCAGACCCCTTTTTCAGTGGGACAGGGCTAATAGAAAAGCAAACAGGAAGTCCCGAAAGTTGTCTCCCTGACATCCCTATAATTTGAAACTTATCAGGTGAAAGATTCCATTGTTATATATGGGTTAAAGTAGCTGGATGAGTGACAGACATAATGGACCCTAATGAGACTCATTGCATCTGGGTCTACAATGCTTGTGCAGGCCTGTTTGTCTGAATACGTAAATATGGTACTTTGGGCTATCCCGAGAGAATATCTTTATGACATTTCTCATGATGATGATGATCCCACATTTACTTTTAGATTAAACTTCCGGCTTTTGAGACCCATGAAACAGGCCTCATATTTTTCAGGCATTTGCAAGATTTTAGGCTTTTAGAGCTTGATTTTTTCTTGCTTTCAGGATTTCAGATTTTGATTTTTCCTCCTATATTCTCTTTAACCCTTATCTTGCTGAACATGACATCCCCTAACTTTACAAACAGTGTGGATCCTGAAGAAGCCAACTGATCAGGTTTACACTGTTTGTCATGCAGTTTGTGAATTTTTAGAAATAAAGTGTATCAAGTAATTTGATTGATTGGTAGTCAGCAATGGGTGTCACGGTGTGGCTAAATTAGGTTTATTCAGCAGGACAAGGGTTAAAACGCAAAATCAGGCCTTTCGGGCATGGAAAAGCTTGGTCAGTATGAGGCCTGAAAGACACATAGTGATCTTGTGCTCTGATTGTTTTTCAGGGACAAAACCCAATGTAATAGTTGTACAGAAGACCCAGCCTAGAAGATCAGTGACCGGGGGCGCACCTGGCAAGACCACAGCAGTCATCTCTAGCCCGTTTGAAAAGGTATATGTAATTGCACTGTCCTAATCTAGGATGTTGCCTCACGGAATTGAGGGGCCAGTTGTTCAAAGCATCGTAAATTTAATGAGCTCGTTAGTGGTCAAATTGTTAACTGTTCTAGCAAGTACAATATCTAAAATTTTGGTATTTTTGCTGAAAAAATGTGAGCAACTTTTTTTTTTTTTTGCTGCTCACATGTTTTCAGCAAAAATATTAGCATATTTGCCATATTAAATGCTTGAAGATTTAACAATATGTTAACTAACGACGTTAGTTTTCAACTTCTTTGAAAATAGATGCAGTCAAACCCCTTTGTGACCATGTAAATTGGTTCGAGACAGTGGTAGTAAGAGCCATGGAGGGTTACTATTAGTTCCATATGAGGATGCATAATGGAGATAATTATGGGATATCTTTTTGATGTTCTGTGTTATAAATGTATGTTGTGTGTACTCATAAGAATCATCTCGATGAGGCGATTCTAATGAGTACACACAGAGCATGCATTTGCAAATGTATGTTGTGTGTACTCATTAGAATTGCCTCATCAAGGCAATTCAAATGAGTACACACAACATACGTTTGCAAAATAAAAGAAGAAAATCTCCCTATGTTATCCCTATATGGTGTTATGAGGAATTCCCTGCAGACTGAAGAACAGGGTTTGACTCATCCATGGAAAACGAGCCATTGGGGTTCAAGCCATTGAAGTTATACTATAATTATAACTCGAACTCCAATGGCTCGTTTCCCATAGCTAATTGAATTCTCTCTTTAGTCCCTAAAGAAATCATCGAAAATCTTTCAATAATTCTAGGTATCTTTATATAACTAGAACAATTTAGGAGAGTTTTTTTTTTTTATTTCATTGTGAAAAGATAAGTTGAACACTTTACGATAGCCTCGAGGAAGTGTTTCTAATTAGTTTTTAATGAGTAAAACCTATATACCCTTATTTTCTTGAAGATCAAAAAGATATCCTTAAGGGAAATGGGTTCACCTTCAGGAGAGGCAACTCCTGCAAAAGTATTTTTGTCTCCCATGTCAATAGGGGTCAACTCTTAAATGAAAGAATTTGGTCCTTAGGACCAAATTATTTCCTTTAAGAGTAGACCCCTTTTTCTTCGGGGTAGGACTTACAGAAAAGCGAACTGGAAGTCCCCAAAATTGTCTCCCTTCGAAGAAATGGTGGAAAATGTGCCAGGAAAATGCCCCCTTAAGTCATCTCCATTATGCCTAATGACCCGCCCCTATGAAATACTCAGTAATTCGAGCTACCTCTATCTGGAACATGGAGGATCTTACATGAGTGTTCATTTATTATTGAATTTATTAAACGAGCCGAGGAAAAAGGTTAAAATGCAAGGCTTTGCCGAGCTTTTTATCCCTTTTCCACAACTAGTTTAATAAATTCAATAATACACGGGCAAAAATGCAAGAATCTTTTTATCATATGGCATTTAAAATGCAAATAATTTAAATTTTTTTTAACAAAAATGACCATATTCTGCCATAAGTAAGCATGATGTCGTTAAGGACATCGTACAAATAACGTTATGGAGCTTTTTTACCTAATTTGCATATTTAATGCACCAGTGGATTATCGAATTTATTACTTGGCATTATTACACTGTCAGACAGACATCATATGATAGAATTTTTTTATTTCCCAGATGTATTCAAGCTGTTGTAGTTTGACTGTATAATTACAGGTCAAGGTCACAGATTGGGACATTTTCTGTTTTATTGATATTAGACAAGCTTACCGTGCCGTTGGAGTCATATGCTCAATCACTTGGCCATATACACAGTGAACTGACATTCTTCTTTAACCATTTCAGTCCTATAGACCAATACAAATACCAGTACAAACAGTGTAGATCAAGAGGACAGTTTGTTTGTTTGAGGTTTTACATCCCTATCAACACTATATAAAGTCGAACTTCAATGGCTCGAACACCTTTGGGACCTCGAAAATCTGTTTGAGACGGGGGTAGTTCGAGCCACTGAGGTTACTGTCAGGAGGCATAACGAGATGCTTTTTGACATCTTTTCAGTGTTCTATAATGAATATGTATGCGGTGTGTACTCATTAGAATCGCCTCATCGCATACATTTGCAAGGTAAAAGACTGAAATCTTCTGAATTATCCCCCATTATTTCTTACGTAGAGGATTTTGCTAGGGACTCAAGAATGTGTTCGACTCATCCATGGTAAACGAGCCGTCGGTGTTCGAGCCATCGAAGTTCTACTGTAAGTTATTTTAGAGATGTTGCTTCTGATTTTGTAGGACTTTTACCCAACATTGACATGAAATGACATCTCAAGCCCTACCACCCAAACAGACCACTGGGGTTTAAGGAGCACCACTATTCCTGTGCAGGCTAAGACCTTCTATGCTCTTTATAGAAGCCTCCGTGGTGCAGTGGTTACGCTACTCGCCTTGTAAACCAGGGATTGCAGGATCGATCCCGGGCTTCTCCAGACTTTCGGATGAGTCTTTAAACCGAGGTCCCGTCTCCGTCTGACCTTAGCTGTTTGTGGGACGTAAAACTAAAACTCACTCTATGCTCTTTACCATTACTCAAGTTTGGTTAGCCAACCTTGGTAGCTCAGTCGGATGCGCATCTGACTGGTGATCAGGAGGACACATGTTCAATACCTGCCAGGGTTGGCAACATTCTTTTGTGGAGATTGATCATGAAATCTTTTCTACAGTCATTCTCTCCCTTTCACTGCTTCAGGAAGGGCAGTTGTCAGTTTCTGGCAAACGAATGTGCACTGTACTGGTTAATCACTTACATATAAGCCTGCCCAGGAAAAGTGTGGATAGGTAAACTTACCAGCTCAAAAAATGACCTAAATAGTGTTGGCTCCGCCATTAAACTCCAATATAAACAAACAAGTTGGGTTTGTTTCACCTCAGCACAGAAGCACCATGCAGTCCAATCCGTTTCTCCAAGCCCAGTGGACAGTGTAGACACAGATCATACTATATCATTTGCTGTTCCACCAACACATTTAACCTTTAAAGCACTGTTAGCTTGGACTTTTTATTTTTCAGAGCAAAAAAGGCCTGACTTTTCAAGTTAATGGTCTGCACGGCAGATTATTCACTTGAAATGTCAAGCCTGATTGTCAACAATTTGGAATCTTGTTTTGTGCTTTCTGTAATTATCACATGTACTTTTGTTACAAAAACAGTGAAATTCCGCTATTAAGACCACCTAAAATTAAGAATTATTCTGGTTTAAAAAGTTTATTTAGGGGTATGCAGTTATTCTTTCTTTGCATTTTCTGAAAACAGTGTCCTCTGGTCAGGGACCACCTTTGGGACTGTTCAAAAGTGGTCTTAAAGACCACTTTTGAACAGTCCCAAAAGAGACCACTTTTAAACAGTCCCAAAGGTGGTCTTAATATAGGAATTTTACTGTATTTCCGAAACTAAATCAACAACATGAAGATTTCATCCCAGAAATGTTATTATGCCCCCAACTTTAAAAAAGTTGGGGGGCATATTGCTTCTGGCTTGTCCGTCCGTTAGTCCGTTAGTCCGTTCGTACGTCACGCTTTCTTGTGCATAGCATATCTTTAGAACCGTGTATGCTAGTGTTTTGAAATTTGATATATGGGTTCCTCATGAAAAAATAGTTGACCCGTATTTTTTTTCTTGTCCAAATTATCTCCCCTTCTTGAATTATTTCCCCTTTAATTAAATAACATAGAATTCTCGTTAGCAAGATATCTCAAAAAGTATTTGAGCTACAGCCTTGATATTTGGTATAGTGATTGGGACTAAGGAGGAGATTACCTGATTAAATTTTCAACCAATTCTATAAAATTTTGTTAGAGTTATGGCCCTTTGTAATTTTTTGCCACTCAATTGTGTTGCTTTCTGGTGCATAGCATATCTTTAGAACCGTGTATGCTAGTGTTTTGAAATTTCATATATGGGTTCCTCATGAAAAAATAGTTGACCCGTATTTTTTTTCTTGTCCAAATTATCTCCCCTTCTTGAATTATTTCCCCTTTAATTAAATAACATAGAATTCTCGTTAGCAAGATATCTCAAAATGTATTTGAGCTACAGCCTTGATATTTGGTATAGTGATTGGGACTAAGGAGGAGACTACCTGATTAAATTTTCAACCAATTCGATAAAATTTTGTTAGAGTTATGGCCCTTTGTAATTTTTTGCTACTCAATTGTGTTGCTTTCTGGTGCATAGCATATCTTCAGAACCGTGTATGCTAGTGTTTTGAAATTTCATATATGAGTTCCTCATGAAAAAATAGTTGACCCGTATTTTTTTTCTTGTCCAAATTATCTCCCCTTCTTGAATTATTTCCCCTTTAATTAAAAAACATAGAATTCTCGTTAAGAGTTTCATTGATGATACTTGGTACATGCTTGGAACTAGGAGTGAAATTTTTATGCAGGCATCCATGTTTGACCTTGACCTAGATTTCATGGTTTGGTGACTTTGCGCCTCCACAGGCGCGACATAGCCTTCGGGGGAATTCTTGTTGTATGTTTTTGAGTCTTTAACAATATTTGTTGAATATTTTGCCATCTAAGGACAAGCAAAGGTTGGGGGCATTGTGTTTTACAAACACCATTTCTAGTTTCTTACATGCTTTTCAATGAATGATAGAGATTTATCAGTGAATATAAATCGATATTTTCACTGTTTCAAACAGTGAAAATACGATTTTTTATTTTTCACTGTTTGGGACTACTTTTTTATTCAAATCTAACTCTAATTTCAATTTTATCTTTGTCAGATAACTGAACAATACTGAAATGTGTTCTAATTGACGCATAGCCCGTTCATGTGTGACGGGGACGTTACTGACGTCATTTATGACGCTGACGTCATGTCTTTTGTCGCGCTACGTTAGACTTGCCAGCAACTTCTTTGGAAAACTACGCTCTCAATTATTTCATTAATCATTCATAATAATACCATCCCGGGTCATTTCTCAGGTGCAAACTTTCAGTTTACACCCAATAGTATACCCACTAAACACAATGGACACCACTAAATTGACGCGAAACGAACAGGAACAAAGATAATTTTCTCCGAATGTGAGCGACACCATTAAAGACGCTAAATATTGCCTTTTGAAGCATGTAAGAAACAGAAAATTTTGATTTTTTCAGTGCAAGATCCAATTTTATTTCACTCATGAACACCAAAACCGTTATTTTCACTCGTGGCTACGCCACTCATGAAAATAACAGTTTTGGTGTTCATTCGATGAAATAAAATTCGATCTTACACTGAAAAAATCAAATATCCTCTATTTCATCCCAGAAATGTTATAACTTACTAACCTGAAGCTTTCACCATTGTTTCAGGAGTTAGTGAGTTTCTTACAGAAACAAGACCCTACCAAGCAGTATGTTGTCACGACAACCACGGCTAACTTGTCTAAACCAGTCGAGAGGAAGGTGATTGTAACAACACCAGCTCATGGGGACATAGCTCGCCAGGTCAGTATTAGTGGTTGTTCTTGCACACCAGATTTTACCCTGGGATAGAAATTTATGTTCTGACCCTGATGTTCCGACCCCAAATCGAATATAATCGCATGTTTGATAAATGCACTGGTTGATTACAACCTCATGCGCGGCGTCGTCATGCGTGACGTCACTAAACATTCCTGTTGTGTCATCACAAAATGGCGGACGTCGGTAACCGAAGTGACAGCAGCATTAAAAATTCGCAATAGAAATGGAAGGTATGCAAGAAAAAGAATCCAATATGGGTGTGAGGGGTGGATAGAAAAATCCGTCCCTCGGGATCACTGTCCGGCATCACTCGGCAAGCCTCGTGATGCTGGACAGTGTCCCTCGGGACAGATTTTTCAATCCACCCCTCACACCCATATAAGATTCTTATAATCTTGCATACCTTGTTTCAGCTCGTACCTGGGACCAAGTATTCAAAGCTTACAAGCCTCCTTGGTAACCCATTTTGTACTGAATGGAATCCTCCACCTTACATATAACACAAGCTCATTTTTATGTCCCTGGTAGTGATAGGGGGAACATGTCTCTCTCTGTGTGTGTGTGTGTGTGTGTGTGTGTGTGTGTGGGGGGGGGGTTTAACATCGCTTTCAACAATTTTTCAGTCATATCATGACAGTGTCTGGTTGCGACAGGGAGCTCAATGCTCACTTTTATATTGTGCCTCACTGAAGTATCATGTCCCAGACACATTACATGATACCACACTCAGTCACATTATCCTGACACTGGGTCGACCAGTCCCAGCTCTACCCCGTAAATGTGAGTGCCAAGCGAGGAGCAGCTAGTACCATTTTTAACGACTTTGGTATGTCACGGCCCGGGATCGAACCCGTGACCTCCCGTTCCCCAGAGCGGACACTCTACCAACTAAGCTATCGGGACCGGTAAACTTTTTGTTTGTTTGTTTGTTTGTAGGTGGACAACTTTAACATCGGTCATAACTTTTGAACCGTTTGAGATAGAGCATTCATATTTGGCATGTATGTTTCTTGTGACAAGAGCTTCACATTCATGCAAAAAATTTTGACCTGTGACCTTGACCTTTGACCTACTTAAAAGAAAAAAAAAAACCTTTTGGTCATAACTTTTGAAACATTTGGGATAGAGCCTTCATATTTGGCATGTAGGTTTCCTGTGATAAAAGCTTTACATTCATGCAAAAAATTTTGACTGTGACCTTGATCTTTGACCTAAAATAAATTCTAATGCACTTGCGTATGTAACTCGACGTCTGATTGGATAAGATCAAAAATTTGCGACAGTATATTCTGCGATATACTGTCGGAAATCCGACGTCATCATGTAACGTCGCTTTCCATTGGTTGTCATTTGGTTTTACGCAGCTCACCGCGCTTGCCGCCTTGTGCAAAACAGTACAGTTTTTAACTTAACAACTGAATAAGTGCATTAGAATGGGGATAACTGTATTGAAAATTGTCATTTGGGGAGGTAAATTGTCGGTTTTACCGTCGCAAATTACGTTTTACGGCTCCGCTAACGCGTCGCAGTAAAACGAAATTTCCGACCGTAAAACCTCCGATTTACCTCCCCAAATGACAATTTTCAGTACAGTTATCCCCTAAATAGTTCATAACTTTTTAACCCTTTAAGATAGAGACTTCATATTTGGCATGTAGGCTACTTGTGAAAAGAGCTTTACATTCATGCATAATACCTGTGACCTTGACCTATGACCCACTTAAAAGAAAAAATATTATTGTTCATAACTTTTGAACCGTTTAAGATAGAGCATTCATATTTGGCATGTAGGTTCCCTGTGTCTAGGGCTTCACACCCAAACAAAAAATCTTGACCTGTCACCCTGACCTTGAACTGTGACCAACGCTGAAAAAAAAACATGCCCAGGGACATGTTTGTGTTTCACAAACACAGCTTGTTGACTTTAGGGGGGGAGGGTTGTTCTTTCTTCAAAATTTATTTTGAAAAATAGCTGAACTTGTTGCAAACGTTGTAGGCCCTGATCAGACACCGCATTCTGCGGTATCTGATCTGGACCTGCACTGTTTGCTAATGACCTGTTTTGGGGTTTCTGGTATAAAATGGGTTAATCCTAGGCTTATAAATTTGGGATAACTTTTCATTTATTTCTCCAATTAACCATATGGTATGGGTACTTGGTATGCCTCCATGAGGTGATTTTAACAAGAACACACTAGTGGTTGGACTCTGCTAAAACTTGATGGTGGATCACCCGCTTATGCAAGTGACACAGGGGGCCCCCGCACAGCAGGGTTTGAAGAAATCGATTGGGCTGCATGGTGCTTTCATCCAGAGCTGAAGCTGACTGCACATGAGTACTGGTAAATTCCCTCAGAGGGTCTGAGCCTGTTCCGGCAAAGATGTGCAAGTCAGACTGTCCATACATAAATCCTATTGGTTTCATTGGGTGGCAGGGTTTGAGGTGTCATTTCATGTCAGTATCGAGTAAAAGTCCCACAAAATTGGAAGCAACGTCTCCAAAGCGACCTATGTAGTGTTCAGGGGGACATTAAACCTGAAATCAAACAAACAAAGTGACTGATGGTCAATTAAACCTCGACCAATGAAATTGCTAGAAATATTAACCCTTATCCTGCTTCATAATTAAGTTAGCCACACCCATTTCTGACATTGAACCAATCAGATTACTTGATGTAATTTATTGCTGCAAATTGACAAACTGAATGTCAAACAGTGTAAATCCTGATCAGAAGCCATCTGATCTGGATCCACACTTTTTGCAAAGGCAGGGCTTGTTGTGAACAGCAGGATAAGAGTTTAAATGGTTTTGAATTCAATAGAATTGCTTAACCCTTGTCCTGCTAATCCCGGATATGCCTTATCTTTGAAACAATGTAGAACCAGATCAGATGGCTTCTGACGAAGCCATCTGATCAGGATCTACATTGTTCACCATTCAGATTGTGAATTTGTTGCAATAATTTGCATCAAGTAATCTGATTGGTTGATAATCGGTAGTGGGTGTGGCATATATAAATATTCAGCAGGACAAGGGTTAAGAATGTATGAGCCAACAATCTCAAAGGATCAGAAAATAAACCTAGCTATAACAATTGTTTGTTTAGTAGCTGAATTCAGCAGGATGAAAATTTTAATCCATTTTCGATGGAGAAACTCCTAACAGAGGACACTGGCATATATTGAAGGTTCAGATCAGATGACGGCCCCCCACCCATCGGGGTTTGAAGAAATAGATGGGCTGCATGATGCTTTCACGCAGAGCTGAAACTGATCGCAAACGAGTACTGGTAAACCCCTTAAATAACTGTGCATTTGAAAATGTCATCTGTTCTTGCAAACTTTTTAAAAATATTTTTGAATACAGGCAGTATGATCAGGGACTTCACTGTTTGTCCCCAATCCCCCCAAAAATATCAGCCATTTTTTTTTTAAACCTGTATATTAACCCTTGTCCTGCTGAGCCTGGATATGCCTTATCTTTGAAACAATGTAGATCCAGAACAGATGGCTTCTGAAGAAGCCATCTGATCAGGATCTACATTGTTTGCCATTCAGATTGTGAATTTGTTGCAATAATTTGAATCAAGTAATCTGATTGGCTGATAATCAGTAGTGGGTGTGGCATATATAAATATTCAGCAGGACAAGGGTTGAGATACCACAAAAAACTGTGCATCTGAAAATGTCATCTGTTTATGTCATAGCTTAAACTTCTTGCAAACTCTTGCAAACTCCTAGAGGAGCAGTCTGATCTGGGTCCAAGCTATTTGCAACAATGACTTTTTAAAATAACCAGCAGATAATCATTATGATATCACATCCGTGCTACATAGTGCATTTTTCACACCCCCAAGATGGCTACTTTTCTGCATTTTTCACACCTCCAAGATGGCTACTTTTCTGATGAAAATCTGTGATATTTTTCTTATTTATAAAGCAAACATAGGTTGTGGGTGCTCGTTAGAACTGCCTCAAAGATGTGGTTCTAACGAGTACCCCCAACCTATGTTATGGAGCAGAAATAAGAAAATAATGTATACCCCCATATACCCCACATTTCTCTATATAAAGTGGGGTTTAGAGGGGTATTCTTTTCACGGACTTGATCATGTGATGAAAGCAGACAAGCAGATGACGGGTGTTATGATTCAGGGTTTCCCACATTTTAAAATCCTGAGAGTCCCTAGGACTCTCTGTGATCAGCCTCAAGGGTCCCACCCTAAATTCAGGAGTCCTAAATGTTAAATAGGAAAAAAAGTTTATACTTTCTGACATAGACAAAACTGCTCTGAATAATTTGTAAATCATCAAAATTAAACTTTCTGTAATAATCCTAAGTATTGGAACAGACAGCCCTAAGCAAACAGTGCAGACCCAGATCAGACTGCTCTTTAAGAGCAGTCTGATCAGGGTCTACACTGTTTGCCACCCTGTCTATACCTTTTCTACCCTTTGCAGGACTGCAAAACAAACTTGTTTACATTTTGGAGAATCACTGCATTTGGCTTAAATTCAGTTATGAAAAGCGTCTGTGTTTTGCATTAAAATTTTATGTATCCTAGATCCACTGTCAGGGGTCCATGAGGACTCCCACTGCCTCATTCAAGGAGTCCCAGGCAGACTTTAAGGAGTCAGAGACTCAATATCCTGCGTCAGGGAAAACTCTGATGATTGCAATCTTAGGGGCTAATAAAGTTCCATGAACAACTCCATCTGACACCCTTGATATTGAAAATGGACTTTTTCCTTTTATAAATGGAAAGAGTTTATGCAGGATGTGAAACTTCTCTTTACAGATAACTCAGAGCCTACAAAGATCCAAGTCTGAGACTGGGGACTCCCGGGCCACCTCAACCCTCCTCCATGATCTGATACAAGCTGTCGGAATACTCCCTGATGGTAGTCAAGGGGACCAGCCAGGGGAGGTCACTCTTAATCTAGATGAATCCCAGTTGGCAGCACTGTCAGCAGCAGCGACCAGTAGCAGTCAGCAGCAGCAGCAACAACAACAACAACAAGCTAAGGGAACAGGTATAGTTACTTGTTTGATTTGAGGTTTAACGTCCCCGTCAACACTGTAAAGGTCATTTTGGAGACATTGCTTCCAATTTTGTGGGACTTTTACCCGACACTGAGATGAAATTACATCTCAAGCCCTGTTGCCCAATGAAACCAGTAGGGTTTATAAGTAGGACGGCCTGACTAGCACCGCTTTGCCTGGGCAGGCTTAGATCCTTTACCAGTACTCATGTGTGGCATGTTTCAGCTCTGCCTGGAAGCATCATGCAGCCCATCTATTTTTCTTCAAGCCCCCATGTCAGGGGCCAAAAGGAATAGGTATAGGAACAGTTTCCTTGATTATCTTTTTCATTTCCATGGTCTTTCTCTCTATTCTCTTGATCCAAGAAGGGCAATAGTTAGTTTTTTGCTAAAGAATGTGTGCTGCTCTGGTTAGCTACTTACCGTAATGATCATAAGTATTGGGACAGACAGGCCCAAGCAAACAGTGCATACCCAGATCAGACTGCTCCTTCAAGGAGCAGTCTGATCAGGATCTACACTGTTTGCAATTCCATTGGCATGTTTTGGACTCCTTGCTGGATTGTGAAACGAATTTGCTAAAATTTTAGGAGAATTACAACAAATTCTCATGGTGTCCAAATTTTTGGACTTTTATGGTATATATCCTGCCCAGGAAAAATTTGGACAGGTTGACATGACCCGGGTACTGTTGACTCGCGACACTCCAAACTATACCAAACCATTTCCAGGACATACAAACTTTGTTTGTTTTCTCAAAATTCTGTTTTATTCTCAGGACTGCTTATGTAGGTGTAATTATGAGAAGTTTGACTTGGTTTTATATAAATTCCTGACTAGTGTTTCTGGGTCAAGTAAGCTAAACATTATGATTTTCATGAAGCTGTCAACCCCATCAGATGAACAGATACCCATTATAAGTTGGGGGTCACAAAATTTAACCATTTTTGTACCAAATGGAATCTTCCTCCTTATACATAGCACAAGTCTATTTCAAAATTAAGGGTTTTCAGGTTGCGTTTTCTGTCAAAATTTATTTGGAAAATGGCTGAAGTTTTTGCAAACAGTGTAGGCCCTGATCAGGTGCCGCGTTCTGCGGCGTCTGATCTGGGCCTACACTGTTTGCCAGGGTACCCATTTTGGGGTTTCTGGTACAAAATGTGTTAACCATCTCAGCCATGTAGGACAGATATCTATACTGGTATAAATACAATGGAACAGTGGAGATCCACGATAAGATTGCTCATAATGAGCCATCTCATCAGGATCTGTACTGCTTTCCATCCTGTTAATCCAATTAAACAGAATGGATGAGTCCATATTCATAGACACCACTTCAGGGGTGAAAAAATTATGATATTCACAATATTTTTGAAATACAGTACCTCCAATCCTAACCTCAACTTCTTTTTAACGGGCCTCTGTGGCCCAGTGGATAAGAGCGCTGATTCTTAATCATTAGGTCTGATCTCTAGTTCTAGTCTCACTCGGGTCTCATGTGAGAGGCCAAGTTCTGCAACGGAAGGTGGGGTGGTTTTCTCCGGATACCTACCTCTGATAAACGATCGGCTTGAAATAAGTGAAATATCTTGGAAGGGCCGTAAGGCTTGAAATAAGTGAAATATCTTGGAAAGGCCTTAAAACCAAAAACAGAAAATAAAACAAAAAAAAAACAACTCTTTTGCACATCATTAGCCACATTGTGCTAAAATCAGCTCGTGGTGTTAAGGGGAATGGGAACACCTTCAGGGGAGGCAACTCTTGCTAAAGTATTTTGTCTCCCATGTCAATAGGGATCAACTCGTGAAAGGAAAGAATTTGCTCCTGAGGAGCAAATTCTTTCCTTTAAGAGTAGACCCCTTTTTCAGTGGAACAGGGCTTATAGAAAAGTGAACAGGAAGTCCTGGAAGTTGTCTCCCTTTGAAAAATGGCAGAAAAATTTGCCAGGTGTTCCTATTCCCCTTAACAAAGGCTCAGATCAATTTGCACATCCACACACTATGATTAGTGCCATTGTTGTTCACTGATATGTAAAATACCTCTAGTATCTTTGTTTAAGAAATAGATCAGCTCTAGCAGTGATTTGGTGAGTAGATCAAATCACGAGCGCATAGTGCGAGTGATTTATCTACTTACAACTGACTGACAAACTGTGATATATTTCTCAACAAATCACGCAGTAGAGCTGATCTATTTCGATTGTAACACACTGGAAGTCAACTAAATGCTTTTGTTTCCTTCATATTCTCTCCACATTCCATAGTTTGAAGACATCACGCCAACATGTTTGACTGTAACACATGCAGTTACCTGTTTTTAGCTCACCGTCACGTAGTGACGAGGTGAGCTTTTGGGATCACTTTTTGTCCGTCGTCCGTCGTGCGTGCGTGCGTGCGTCCGTGCGTAAACAATTTCTTTAAACGACATCTCCTCCTAAACCACTGATTGGATTTTGACCAAACTTCACAGGAATGATCCTTAGGTGGTCCCCTTTCAAAGTTGTTCAAATGGTTCCGGTCCGTTGCACATCTAGGTCACAGGAGCCGAAAATAGTTTTTTTTTCACCAAAAACTTGCTGGGACCAAAAATGCCCCCGCCCCGGGGCCCTTTGGTTTTACATAGGCTTATATAGGGAAAATCTTTAAAAATCTTCTTCTCTGAAACCACAAGGCCCAGGTCTTTGATATTTGGTATGAAGCTTCATCTAGTGGACCCCTACCAAGATTGTTCAAATTAAAGTGCTGGGGCCAAAAATGCCCCCGCCCCGGGGGCCCTTTGGTTTTACCTAGGCTTATATAGGGAAAATCTTTTAAAATCTTCTTCTCTGAAACCACAAGGCCTAGAACTTTGATATTTGGTATGAAGCTTCATCTAGTGGACCCCTACCAAGATTGTTCAAATTATAGTGCTGGGGCAAAAAATGCCCCTGCCACGGGGCAGTTTGGTTTTACATAGGCTTATATAGGGAAAATCTTTAAAAATCTTCTTCTCTGAAACCACAGGGCACAGGTCTTTGATATTTGGAATGAAGCTTCATCTAGTGGACCCCTAACAAGATTGTTCAAATTATAGTGCTGGGACCAAAAATGCCCCCGCCCCGGGGCCCTTTGGTTTTACATAGGCTTATATAGGGAAAATCTTTAAAAATCTTCTTCTCTGAAACCACAAGGCCCAGGACTTTGATATTTGGTATGAAGCTTCATCTAGTGGACCCCCACCAAGATTGTTCAAATTACAGTGCTGGGGGCAAAAATGCCCCCATCCCGGGGCCCTTTGGTTTTACATAGGCTTATATAGGGAAAATCTTTAAAAATCTTCTTCTCTGAAACCGCAAAGCCCAGGACTTTTTATTTAGAATGAAGCTTTATCTAGTGGACCCCTACTAAGATTGTTCAAATTATAGCCCTTGGGCCAAAAATGCCCCCGCTCCAGGGCCCTTTGGTTTTACATAGACTTATATAGGGGAAATCTTTAAAAATCTTCTTCTCTGAAACCACAAGGCCCAGGTCTTTGATATTTGGTATGAAGCTTCATCTAGTGGACCCCTACCAAGATTGTTCAAATTATAGTGCTGGGGCCAAAAGTGGCCCCACCCCGGGGCCCTTTGGTTTTACATAGGATTATACAGGGAAAATCTTTAAAAATCTTCTTCTGTGAAACTGCAAGGCCCAGGTCTTTGATATTTGGTGTGAAATTTCATCTGGTGGACCACTATCAAGATTGTTCAAATTATAGCACTTGGGCCAAAAAGGACCCTGCCCTGAGACCCTTTGGTTTTACATAGATCTATATAGGGAAATCTTTAAAAATCTTCTTCTCTGAAACTGCAAGGCCCATGTCTTTGATATTTGGTATGGAGCTTCAGCTAGTGGACCTCTACCAAAATTGTTCAATTATAGCCCTCGGCCCACAAATGCCCCCCGCCCGGGCCCTTTGGTTTTAAATAGACTTATATAGAGATAATCTTTGAAAATCTTCTACTCTGAAACAGCAAGGCCCATGTCTTTGATATTTGTTGTGAACCTTCATCTAGTGGACCGCTATCAAGATTGTTTAAATTATAGTTCTGAGGCCAAAAATGCCCCCGCCCCGGGGCCATTTGCTTTTACATAGGCTTATGTAGGGCATATCTTTAAAAAAATCTTCTTCTCTGAAACCGCAAGGCCCAGGTCTTTGATATTTGATGTGTATCTTTATCTAGTGGACCTTTGCCAAGATTGTTCAAATTATAGCCTTTGCTGATATTTGGTATGAAGCTTCACCTTTTTAGACCTCCCTCAACATTATGCACATTATTGCCCTGGGGTCAATGATGGCCCTCCCGGGGCCCACATGTTACTCTATGGATCAGGTGAGCGATCCAGGGCCATCATGGCCCTCTTGTTGTAAAGTACTTGATGCGTTAAACAGACGTTACTCCGTCTAACATTGAGGAAACGATCAATGACGTTGCAAAACGTCATAAAACGGCGGCTGTTCGCGTCATGCTTTTTCGTCTAGTGATTTGTCACCCAATATATCACTGTATTTAACCATTGGCTATATAGGAGACCAGTGTTAGAATTAAAATTTCAAGACTTTCGCTAGTCTATGTAGCTATTAAAGCAGCTTCTGTCTTACCTGGCCTTACTCAGTAGACACGTTTTCTTGCAAAACAGATTATCTGTCTCCTGTTTCAGCTACCCAATCATTACCCAATAATGAATGGTTTGAGTATGATGTCACCGATGAACAGGGCAACACTTTCACGCACACGGCAGAGTCAGCGGACACAGCAGCTGCCATACAATCACTGCTGGACATGCAGGCTAATGGAGCTCAACAGAAACCAAAGGTCACAGTTCAGAGGTCGGCTAGTATAGATATTGGCCAGCTGTCGGACCAGCTGAATCAACAACAGTTTTATACTATAGGTAGGCTTCTTGTGGTTTATGTGATTCTTAACCTTTGTCTTGCTGAATAACAACAACACCTACCTTGGCAAACAGTGTAGATCCAGATCAGATGGCTTCTGAAGATGCCTTATCCTGCTGAACACAACAAACCCTACCTTTGCAAACAGTGTAGATCCAGATCAGATGGCTTCTGATGAAGCCTAATCCTGCTGAACACAACAACCCCTACCTTGGCAAACAGTGTAGATCCAGATCAGATGGCTTCTGAAGAAGTCTTATCCTGCTGAACACAACATCCCCTACCTTGGCAAACAGTGTAGATCCTGATCATATGGCTTCTGAAGAAGTCTTATCCTGCTGAACACAACATCCCCTACCTTGGCAAACAGTGTAGATCCAGATCAGATGGCTTCTGAAGAAGCCTTATCCTGCTGAACACAACATCCCCTACCTTGGCAAACAGTGTAGATCCTGATCATATGGCTTCTGAAGAAGTCTTATCCTGCTGAACACAACAAACCCTACCTTTGCAAACAGTGTAGATCCAGATCAGATGGCTTCTGATGAAGCCGTATCCTGCTGAACACAACAACCCCTGCCTTTGCAAACCTTATCCTGCTGAACACAACAACCACTACCTTGGCAAACAGTGTAGATCCAGATAAGATGGCTTCTGAAGGACCCTTATCCTGCTGTTCACAACAACCCCTACCTTTGCAAACAGTGTAGATCCAGATCAGATGGCTTCTGAAGAAGCCATCTGATCAGGATCTACACTGTTTGTCATTCAGTTTGTGAATTGAATGAATGCATTATATCAAGTATTTGATAGGTTGATAGTCAGAATTGGCGATTAGGTGAGGCAAAGTTGTCGTGTATCACACATCACAAGGGCATCTAACTGATTTTGTTTGATTTGAGGTTTAACTTCCCCGTCAACACTGTAAAAGTCATTTTGGAGATGTTGCTTCCAATTTTCTGGGACTTTTACCCAACATTGAGATGAAATGACATCTCAAGCCCTGTCCCCCAATGAAACCAACAGGGTTTATAAGCATGGACGGTCCGCCTCGCACTGCGGTTTCTGGACAGGCTTAGATCCTCTAAGCGGTTTTACCAGTACTAGTGTGCGGGCCAGATTCAGCTCTGCGTGGAAGCATCATGCAGCCCATATATTTCTTCAAGCCCCTATGGGCGGGGGCGGGCATCTAACTGATATTGGCTTACATTTGGGCAAGGCCTGTTGTTCTTGCAGCAGGTAGGGGTAGGGGAGAATGTTGTAATTTCTTCAGTTTCTAAACTTCCATTTATTTTCCTCTCTCTCCCCTGTCAATCACTTTCATCTCCTCTACTGTCCCTTCTCCTTTGGGAGAGACCGGCCCCGATAGCTCAGTTGGTAGAGTGTCTGTTCCGGGGAACGGGAGGTAACGGGTTCGATCCGGGGCCGCGACATACCAAAGTCGTTAAAAATGGTACTAGCTGCTTCTCGCTTGGCACTCAGATTTACGGGGTAGAGCTAGGACTGGTCGATCCAGTGTCAGGATAATGTGACTGGGTGTGGTATCATGTAATGTGTCTGGGACATGATACTTCAGTGAGGCAGCACTATAAACATGAGCAGTGAGCTCCCTGTCGCAACCAGACACCGTCGTGATATGACTGAAAAATTGTTGAAAGTGACGTTAAACCCGAATTCACACACACACACATCTCCTTCTGGAGATAACACAAAATGACCCACAAAGGTTGACATTTCGTTAAACCCCAACACAATCATGGTAGTCATAAATAGGTATGGACAAGAGTTAAAGGTGCATTATTGAGCTACCGGGTCTCAAATTTTTTTTTTCTGCTTTTTATCTTCAATGCATACTCCTTTGTCATGTGTACACTTTTGGAGCCAAATACAGCTTCAGAACTTTGTGAAAATGGTTGTTTTCATTCGTGTTTACCCTTCGCTCTGAACATGTGTTCGGAATTTCTGTTCTAAAAA
Source organism: Lucinisca nassula (assembly GCA_963580285.1). Lineage (NCBI taxonomy): Eukaryota > Metazoa > Mollusca > Bivalvia > Lucinida > Lucinidae > Lucinisca > Lucinisca nassula. Next base: position 120,090,183 of record OY757024.1, read on the forward strand.
TAAATCTGTCACTTTACAAATGCATGGCGACAGTATGGTCTCTTAGTGTCGTTACTTATGGCATGGTATTCAGCGTCATATTTTTTTCCGATTCAGGCATGGCCTAAGCAAACAAGGCCAAAAATGAACGTTGCATAACGTCCTATATGGGGATTCTATTTTTGTCACGAACTAAAAATAGATTTAACTAGTGTTCGAAACCTAGTTAGGGAATCCCTCTCAAACTCGTTTACCTGTCATCATACTTTTTCACATTTTTGCATAAAATGCATTCATTTGTATTGTTTTAAAGAAAAATACCAGCTATATAGAGGATCTTCCATGAGTGCTCATGTATTATTGAATTTATTAAACGAGTTGAGGAAAATGGATAAAATGCGAGGCTTGCCGAGCATTTTATCCCTTTTTCTCAACGAGTTTAATAAATTCAATAATACATGAGCACGAATGCAATATTCTATTTATCATATGAGATTTAAACGCATTTTTTAAAATGTCAATATTCCGCCGTTAGAAAACGCGACGTCGTTAAGGACGTCGTACATGTAACGTTACGGGACGTATCTAGCTAATTTGCATATTTAATCCACTAGTGGATTATCGAAAAATAATACATGACGTTATTATACTCTCAGACGCGATGTCATGTGATAAATGTATTTTATTTTTTGAAGCATTTTTTCCAGATAGCTCAATAATGCACCTTTAATGTCTGTGCTGACTGAGAGGGATGATAGAAAATCGGTGAGGCATTCCTGACAAACTTCTATAACATTTCTTTTTTGGAGTATTAGATTGCAAGACTCTTTCATGTCTATGGACTTGACTGTTGCATTTCAAACCCGAGGGAAGCCCATGCCGCTCGGAACCGAGGCTAAGCCTTTAACTTAGTAGTCATTTCATTCAAATTGCCGTTATAACGAGTTTTGCGGTTATAACGAATGTGGGTATAAAGAGGGTTGACTGTATTCAATTATTAAACTTTTATTATTTTCCAGAACAAGCAATGACAATATTGAATCAAAATGAAAAAGAACCAAGTTCATTCATACAGTCTGAAGCACAGCGTCAGGTAAGAAAGGCCCAATTTAAGAAATAGATCTGCTCTAGCTGTGATTTGTTGAGTAGTAAATCACAGTTTGGAGGTCAGTGGTAAAGTAGACAAATGACGTGCGCGTGATTTGTCTACTTACAACTGACCGACAAACTGTGATTTATTACCTAACAAATCACTGGCTAGAGCTGATCTATTTCGATTCTAACACACCGTAACTCGGCAATAATGCTCTTGTTTCCTCCAAATTCTCACAATTTTTCGCCATTGTTAGAAGAAATCCCTCTACAATTATCGACTGAAATACATGCATTTATATCCTTTTCTAATGTTTTCAATGCGAGAAAATGGCGTTACACCGTCCAACATCAAGGATATCGACTAATGACGTCATAAATTTGCAGTTTTTAATGACGTCACTCTTCACGCTCTTCCTTGCCGTGACTTGTTGTAGAATAAAACACAGTTATTTTCCATTGACTATATAGGTGCGCTGTTATAGAATCATTGTTAAAAACTTGGTGGATAGATTTTCTACTTCTCTTTCAAGTAATCAGTTTCGTTAAGTTTTTAAGCTACTAACTCTATATTAAAAAAACAACAACTATGAAAAAAAACATAGTGCTTGACATGAACTGTTTTGTAAGAGTTAGGTTTGTCTCTCTTATCTCTATAACATTACGATAACACACCTGTTCAACATAGTGCATTGTTCACATCTCCAAAATGGCTACTTTTCTGATTAAAATCCTTTTTATTTGACCTATAGATGCTCAAAACATAGGTTGTGTGTGCTCGTTAGAACCGCCTCAGTGAGGTGGTTCTAACGAGTACCCACAACCTATGTCTTGGAGCAGATATAAGAAAAATAATGAATACCCCCGTAAACCCCATTTTCTCTATATAAAGTGGGGTTTGGGGGGGTCTTCATTTCACAGACTTGTTCACGTGATGAAGAACCTCAGATGGAACAGTTTTTCATATTGATAAGATGCATGTATGAAGGTCTGTATTGCTGGATACAAGTAAAATCACAAAGCTCTATGGGAAAGAAGCAAAGCATGCTGGGGAAAACAAAGCATGCTGAGAAACAAAGCATGGTAGGAAAGAAAAGAAAATGTCTTGTCTTAGGATAACTTACATGTTAACCCATGTTGTGCCAGAAACCCCAAAATGGGTTATTGGAAAACAGCCCATGCCCAGATCAGAAATAGATTTTGAAGAAAACACAACCTGACACCCCTAAACTTTGAAATAGTCTTGTGCTAGATCACATTCAGTACAAAATGGATTGAAGTTTAGAAGTATGGGCAAGTATGCCGAGTCAGATATGGGTTTTATTGCTGAACAAATTCAGAAGAATTTCCGTAGAAAAAGGGGTTTGTCAAGCAAGGCATCATGCCATAATGCATAACCATGAGTTATAACAAATGTGGTTAAATGATAATATCAACTGGATAATAGCAACAGTATTACCTCCGGAGGCAAAACAATCCGTTAAAGAAACTCGTGCTTCGCACTCGTTTCTTTATCGGATTGTTTTGCCTCCCTCAGTTTACAAATCCCATATTTCAGTAAGGAGAATGAATAATCTCTGTTTACTAAATATGTTATCTTCTGTAAATATACCGGCCCCGATAGCTCAGTTGGTAGAGTGTCCGCTCCGGGGAACGGGAGGTCTCGGGTTCGATCCCGGGCCGCGACATACCAAAGTCGTTAAAAATGGTACTAGCTGCTCCTCGCTTGGCACTCGGATTTACGGGGTAGAGCTAGGACTGGTCAATCCAGTGTCAGGGTAATGTGACTGGGTGTGGTATCATGTAATGTGTCTGGGACATGATACTTCAGTGAGGCAGCACTATAAACGTGAGCATTGAGCTCCCTGTCGCAACCAGACACCGTCGTGATATGACTGAAAAATTGTTGAAAGCGACGTTAAACCCGAATTCACACACACTCTGTAAATAAAGTTGATTATTATTTTATTAAAACATCATCATCTTATATATTAAATTATAGACGGGCTTCCATGGCCTAGTAGTAAAGAGTGCTGACTCTTGATCATTATGTCTCTCACCGCTGTGGGTTTGAACCACACTTGGGATGCTAAGTTCTGAAGAAGGACAGATGGTGGTGTCATGTTGGTACTCTTTTTGTCCACACCTCTGATTAATGATTGTCTCAAAATGAGTGAAATAACTTGAAAGATTCGTTTGTTTGATTTGATGTTTAACATCCCCATCAACACTATGTAGGTCATTTTGGAGACGTTGCTTCCAATTTTGTGGGCATTTTACCCGACATTGAGATGAAATGACATCTCAAGCCCTGTCCCCCAATGAAACCAATAGGGTTTATAAGCATGGATGGTCCGACTCGCACAGCATTGCCTGGGCAGGCTTAGATCCTCTAAGCGTTTTACCAGTACTCGTGTGCGTTGAAAGGTTCGTAAATGTCGAGCAGGTTAGTTTACCTAACCACAAATTACTCTTTTCTGAGGTAAGCTTATATGTAAGTGGTTAACCAGTACACTGGACATTTTTTTTTTTTTCACCAGAAAGTGACGATCAACATGCAGAAGAGAAAACTGTTGGCAACTTGCATTTGTTTGTGGGTACCTGGGAACTGGGTAATCTATCATTGGGTTAAAAATCGTCAATACAGCTAAAAATATACTCAGGGTTTTCCATCTCCAAAATAGATAGTGAAGAAATCCAAGATATTCCAAATGACTATCCACAAACAATATGGCTGATAAAAATACCAAGCGTGAGGAGGTGAAAAAATCGTGATTTTTGCCTTATTTTGGCAACACGATTGTGAGGTCAAAATGCATGGAAAAATAGTGAAACTCACTCCTAATGAGTGAAAGTTGGCAGGTATGTCAAACCCAAAATCTCCTAGTCACCATTTAGACATGAATCCGGTCTAAAGCATATCTACAGATAAGGAGGCATGAGTAATTAAAGATAAATTAGGATATTTTCATCATTTCTCTATAAAAACATAGGTTGTTGGAACTTGTTAGAATCACCACATGATGCGATTCTAGCAAGTACCGTAATGATCCTAAGTATTGGGACAGATAGGTGCAAACAAACAGTGCAGACCCAGATCAGACTGCTCCTGAAGGAGTGGTCTGATCAGGGTCTACACTGTTTGCCATTCTGTCTGCACCTTCTTGACTCATTGCTGAATCGTGAAACCAATTTGTTAAATTTTCAGGAGAATTATCGGTATAGCAGGTCTCCCAATTTTTAGGATTTTTACAGTACCCAAACTGTATGTTTTAAGGGGAAATGGGATCACCTTCAGGGGAGGCAACTCCTGCAAAAGTATTTCTGTCTCCCATGTCAATAGGGGTCAACTCTTAAAGGAAAGAATTTGCTCCTGAGGAGCAAATTCTTTCCTTTAAGAGGAGACCCCTTTTTCAGTGGGACAGAGCTTACAGAAAAGCGAACAGGAAGTCCCAAAAGTTGTCTCCCTTTGAAAAACGGCGGAAAAATCTGCCAGGTGTTCCCATTCCCCTTAAACAAGAAATGAGGAAAATTATGCCATAAATATTTACATTGCAGAGATTGCAGAGAATGGAAGCTCTCTGCTATCGATCCTCATGATAGACAAGCCTGGAGATCTGGTGTAAGATCTGCCATGCGTGCAGCAAGCCAGCTACCTGGAAGGGGGCCCACTTATGTGGACATTGCCCCTGTACCTGCACGTTAATCAAAAATCCGTTGATGATGATGATGATGATTACTCTTCTTGGCCTTGAGCCGTGTTAGAGGATAGGCAATGTTTTTTTCAATTGTAGTTTTCGTCTCTTTTGACCCTTAAGATGCCAATCACAACAGTTGTCAGCTGCTTTGTAATTGTTGGAAATGGTGTGGACCCTGATCAGACTGCTCCTGTAGGAGCAGTCTGATCAGGGTCCACACAGTTTGTCTGTATACAAAAAGTTTTTAAAAAAACTTGTAAGAAGATTCAGCGGATGACGTAAACAGACAACCTTAACCCTTTTTGTACCAAATGGAATCTTCCTCCTTATATATAGCAGGAGTCCATTTTAAAATTTAGGGGTGTCAGGTTGTGTTTTCTTCAAAATTTATTTGAAAAACGGCTGAACTTTTTTGCAAACAGTGTAGGCCCTGATCAGACGCAGCATTCTGCAGCGTCTGATCTGGCCCTGCACTGTTTGCCAATAACCCATTTTGGGGTTTCCAGTACCAAATGGGTTAACAGTCAACATTTTTAGGTGCAGTTTTTGAGGGTGGGGAGAGGGGCATCTTAAGGGTTTAGCATGTTTTCCATCATCTTGCAGGCTACTACTACTACTATAGCTACAGATTCTGATAATGGTTTCACATCAGATCCCGGGGAAGTACTTACAGCAGAACCCATCAGTTCATCAAATATCTCAATCTCAATAGAACAGCCATCCCAAGTTGGTGGAACACAAACCCGGAATGCTTCTACATTAGTAGGTGTTGGGAATTATACCCAGGAGGTTGTGTCACAAGGTGACCTTGACCCACAAACTGGAGTATTCTACACCGACAAGGATGGAAATATCACAGTAGCTAAAAGTGCTGGGGAGTTAGTGAAAAAGCCGGGGATTGTGGTGTCTGTGGGGTCTAGTGAGGCGCCACAGGTTGTAGTGAGAACTGAAGAAGTTCAGGGACAAAGCAGTGAGGATTTGTTGAGTAGTTCTCTTGCACAGGCACAAATAGATTTGGACCCGTTTCAGTTTATTGAGGATGGGAATCTAAGTAAAGGTGTCAGTTCTAGTGAGAGTAGTGTGGATATACCTTTAGGTGAGAGTGGTGGACAGTCTGATACTGTGAGTTTAAGCAGTGCTTCTAGTGTTAGTGTGGCCGCCGGAGAACCAGAGAACGTTTCCAAGTCAGGTAAATGTGGTCAAAATACACTAAAATTCCTATATTAAGACCAACTTTAAGACCCTTTTTGAACAGTCTCAAAGATTGTCTCTGACCAGAGGACACTGCATCCGGAAAACACAAAGAAAGAATAACTACAACCTACTAAATAAGCTTTTTATAGCAAAATTAGTCTTAATTTTAGATGGTCTTATTGTGGAATTTTACTGTAAGTGACCCTGTTTATATAGAGGATCTTACATGAGTGCTCATGTATTATTGAATTTATTAAACAAGTTGAGGAAAAGGGATAAAATGCGAGGCTCTGCCGAGCATTTTATCCCTTTTCCTCAACGAGTTTATAAATTCAATAATACATGAGCACGAATGCAAGATTCTATTTATCATTTGACATTTAAAACGCTTTTTATTTACGATTGGTTACAAAAATGTCAATATTCTGCCGTTAGAAAACGCGACGTCGTTAAGGACGCCGAACATGCAACGTTACGGGACGTATCTAGCTAATTTTCATATTTAATCATTAGTGGATTATCAAAAATAATACATGGCGTTATTACACTCACAGATGCGACGTCATATGATAAATCGGCTTTCAATTTAAGGAGTTTAAATGAAACAAATATTTAGCTCAAGATGAGACAGATACTAAGAGATATTCAAGAATTTTATATCGAGGCGATTATAGCAAGTACCCATAACCTATACTTCTGACAACAAATAAGGAAATTATCCTTTAATTATCTTTGTCATGCCTGCTTGTTTGGAGATATGTGTGGGTACTTACTGGGACCACCGCTCGAGCAGTGATTCTTACAAGTACGCACATCATTATAGGGATGAATTTCATTTTTGTGGATTTTATCGATGTGTGAACTTGTGCGAATCATTCATACTAAGTTTGTGAGTGATTCGCTAATAAAATCCACAAAAATCATAATTTGTTCCTTATAATTTCAACTTTGTCATAGAAATGTTAACCAGAGGACCAATGGTCCTGAACCGCTCACCTGTCTGGTGACCTTGACCTTTATCACCCATAGATCTTCATGTATTCAGTTACTTTACCTGATCTACAAATTTTGGTGACACTGTCTTCAATGGTTTCCTATAAATCCATAATTTTCACTTTGCCCCATGCAAAAGCCTAAGTCGGCAAATTTGACATTGCTGTAAAATAGGTCAAGGTCAACCCAGGGTCACCATTTGTACAAACTATGATGGGCCTGAGTACCATATGCTACATGCCAAGTTTCAAGGCCACTGGCCTTATGGTTCTGGAGAAGAAGATTTTTGAAGGCTTTTTACCATATATGGGCATGGCGGCCATCTTGGTCATGTGATCCAGACCCCACGAACAAACTTTCGTTCCCCCATCCCTAGGGATGGGTATTGTCAGAATTTTCGTATCACGATATATCGCGATACGGTTACTGCGTATCACGATACGTATCACGATATATTATGTAGCAATCTGAAACACACTGGTAATTGGAAAACCACAATATATATGGAAAAGAGAAGGGAGTTTTCATGGGTAAATATCATTTAACCTACTTACAAAACAAAGGTACTTAAAAGAATTGTCCCAATGTTATGAGGGGAAAAAAAGATACTATCCGAAAGTGCTATTAAATGTTGTATTAGATTGATGGCCTCAGTCACTTTATTTGTGACTGTCATCTTTTGCAACCTGAAATGTTGCTAGATATCGGTAGTTGGCCATGGTAAAGTTTGTTTTGGTTTTCACTCTATTACACAATCTTGTAAATGCTTGGCAGCTTACACTAAAATGACGTATATAACAACAACAGCCGCGTGATTCACCGAAATCCTAGCTCGGCCTATGTAAAAATTCGGCTTTAAGACGAGGATTTTTCCCTCCAAAATGACCCCGTCTTATAGCCGAGGTCATGGACTTCAGGCTTTTTTCAGGCAATGTCCGGCGAAGACCAGACATACAGAAAAAGCCGATCAGTGATTTTTGAATTGATATAAATCGCCGCCCACAAACCACCGCTACCATTTTTCTGCATGCGATCGGTAAATTTCGTTATCCGACGCTAGCACCCCCATACGTGTTTAATGTCATTGTGTGTATCTCTTTCATAAAAATTGTTGGAACAGGTAAAAAACCTTTTCTCGATAGCTAAACGGTTGTGAATAGAGGTGGATAGAAAACCAGCGCTTTGCACAGCTCCCGAATTATCCCCAAAGGCTCTGTGTCAATAAACAACAGCGTTCGACTTTTCCCGTCCAGCGTCTGCTATTTGGCGCCAAAACATAACCATTCATGAGATCATAGGAAAGTCCGTTTTTATTATGCAAATATCTACCGTTAGATATAGCTTATTGTCTGAGGAGCGATTAAATCATTTTCACATTGATTGTGGATTAAATTTTGTGATTGGAGGATAAACGCCAATTACAATCAAAACGACCATATTTTCACACCTTATCGACAAGCACCGCAGGGTGGCAATTTTATGACAGAGATTAACAATAGTGTCAAACTTGAACCGTAATAAGTACACAGATGGTTTGTCTCTGAATTGACAGTGCAGCAATTATGTGATTTACTTACTGGTCTAGTTTTACCGTATTTAAGGACTCACAAAGACTGACAGACTGAGCTGTATTTACCGATCAGTTATGAAAGAAAATATGAAAAATGGATAAAAAAAAGAAAATATCGAAAATATCGGTATTGGCGGACCGTATTGTGATATGATTGTTTTCTGAACTGTATCACGATATACCGATATACCGATAATATCGCACATCACTACCCATCCCACTGAGGCTCCATATGAAATTTGGCTTTGATTGGCCCTGCAGTATAGGAGAAGAAGATCTTTGAAAATGGTGGACGGATGGACAGACGGACGGACGATGGACCATGGCTATACTATAAGCTCACCTATGAGCCTAAAGGCTCAGGTGAGCTAAAAATGCCAACAAAATGATACATTTTAGGCCCGATTTTACGAATTCTTTCAAAAGCGTAAGAATGAACTTACCAACGGCCACAGCAGAATGATTATTCAGTCAGAAGCTGCCATTTTTGAGTTTAAAAGGAGCCTAAGAGAAAAAAAAAGTCAAGTATATACGTATATTCAGTTTATTTGCCTTCTAAATAGGGGATGACTGTATTCAAAAGTGTGATTTGGGGAGGTAAATCGGTGGTTTTACGGTCGGAAATTTCGTTTTACGGCGACGCGTAACGCATCGCCGTAAAACGGAATTTGCGACCGTAAAACCACCGATTTACCTCCCCAAATGACAATTTTCAATACAGTTATCCCCATTCTAATTCACTTATTCAGTTGTTTTGTTAAAAAATGTACTATTTTGCACAAAGCGGCAGGCGTTGTGAGCTGCATAAAACCAAATGTAAGCCACTGAAAAACAACGTTATGTAGTGACGCCGGATTTCCGACAGTATATCGTGGAATATACTGTCGCAAATTTTTGATGTTATCCAATCAGACGTCCCGTTACATATGTAAGTGCATTAGAATTTTGAGTTTAATAGAAGCCTAAGAGAAAAAAAAGTCAAGTATATACGTATATTCAGTTTATTTGCTTTCTAATGTTACATTTTCAATAGTTTTCCATCTTTTAATCAAATGCTATTTACATCACTTAATATACAGTGACGAAAGGTGTGGGTTCTAAACGTGCACCTTGACATCATGTTATATTACTACCTTTCGCTGTGTGAAATAGTACTGAGGTTCTTTCTCATGGAATTTATAAAAGTATAAAACTTGTATTTCAACCAGTCAGTTAACTCAAAATGAACATAATGATGGAGAATTGGAATTATAAGTTTATATGGAGAAATAGGAAAAATTATCCCTAAATTATCTTCAATACTCCTCTTTTTCTGGAGCTATGATGAGGCTGCAAGGGAGACAACTTATGGGACTTCCTGTTCTCTTTTCTATAAGCCCTGTCCCACTGAATAAAGGGTCTACTCTTAAAGGAAAGAATTTGCTCCTCAGGAGCAAATTCTTTCCTTTAAGAGTTGACTCCTATAGACATGGGAGAAAAAAATATTTTGCAGGAGTTGCCTCCCCTGAAAGACCCCTATAGACATGGGAGAAAAAAATATTTTGCAGGAGTTGCCTCCCCTGAAAGACCCCTAAAGACATGGGAGAAAAAAATATTTTGCAGGAGTTGCCTCCCCTGAAAGACCCCTATAGACATGGGAGGAAACAAATATTTTGCAAGAGTTGCCTCCCCTGAAAGACCCCTATAGACATGGGAGAGAAAAAATATTTTGCAAGAGTTGCCTCCCCTGAAATACCCCTATAGACATGGGAGAAAAAAATATTTTGCAAGAGTTGCCTCCCCTGAAAGACCCCTATAGACATGGGAGAGAAAAAATATTTTGCAAGAGTTGCCTCCCCTGAAATACCCCTATAGACATGGGAGGAAAAAAATATTTTGCAGGAGTTGCCTCCCCTGAAAGACCCCTATAGACATGGGAGAGAAAAAATATTTTGCAAGAGTTGCCTCCCCTGAAATACCCCTATAGACATGGGAGAAAAAAATATTTTGCAAGAGTTGCCTCCCCTGAAAGACCCCTATAGACATGGGAGAGAAAAAATATTTTGCAAGCGTTGCCTCCCCTGAAAGACCCCTATAGACATGGGAGAAAAAAAATATTTTGCAGGAGTAGCCTCCCCTGAAAGACCCCTATAGACATGAGAGAAAAAAAATATTTGCAGGAGTTGCCTCCCCTGAAAGACCCCTATAGACATGGGAGAAAAAAAATATTTGCAGGAGTTGCCTCCCCTGAAAGACCCCTATAGACATGGGAGAAAAAAATATTTGCAGGAGTTGTCTCCCCTGAAAGACCCCTATAGACATAGGAGAAAAAAAATATTTGCAGGAGTTGCCTCCCCTGAAAGACCCCTATAGACATGAGAGAAAAAAAATATTTTGCAGATGTTGTCTCCCCTGAAAGACCCCTATAGACATTGGAGAAAAAAATATTTGCAGGAGTTGTCTCCCCTGAAAGACCCCTATAGACATGGGAGAAAAAAATATTTGCAGGAGTTGTCTCCCCTGAAAGACCCCTATATACATAGGAGAAAAAAAATATTTTGCAGGAGTTACCTCCCCTGAAAGACCCCTATAGACATGGGAGAAAAAAATATTTGCAGTAGTTGCCTCCCCTGAAAGACCCCTATAGACATGGGAGAAAAAAAATATTTGCAGGAGTTGCCTCCCCTGAAAGACCCCTATAGACATGAGAGAAAAAAAATATTTTGCAGATGTTGTCTCCCCTGAAAGACCCCTATAGACATTGGAGAAAAAAATATTTGCAGGAGTTGTCTCCCCTGAAAGACCCCTATAGACATGGGAGAAAAAATATTTGCAGGAGTTGTCTCCCCTGAAAGACCCCTATAGACATGGGAGAAAAAAATATTTGCAGGAGTTGTCTCCCCTGAAAGACCCCTATAGACATGGGAGAAAAAATATTTGCAGGAGTTGTCTCCCCTGAAAGTGTATCTGTTCCCCTTAATCTTTGGGGATAGTTTTAGGATTGTTTTGCTAAATCTCTATATCAGAAAAGGTATATCTGCTTGTAATAACTGTTCCTTCTCAAAACTTGCAGAAAGTTCGGGTGTGGTGCAATCTGTGGTCCTCACACAGCCAAGTACCAGCACAACACCATCCGTCAGAATACAGCCCAGTTCATTCATACCACTACAAGAAATGGCCATAGCTTCAGCGGGCTCTACTATCAACATTACTATGCAAAAACAGGTAGGTTTTTAGTCACATTGTGAGCCTGTCAGATCCTGATTCTTATGATATTGACAGTATTTAACTGGTTGGTTTTGTTAAATTTCCATGAAATTCCACATAGGAGTGTGGTGCCTTTCTTGTAATAGCCGGTTATATGGTCCAATCAAATCTTTTATTTGTGTCAAGCTCTTAAGCGATCGTGGTGCAGTGGAGGTTCAACTTTTCCATTGAATAGAATCGTGCTCCACCATCGCTTATGTACTTGAAAAATAACTCATATTTCATTGGACCATGTGATCGGGTATTATAAAAAAGACACCACACTCCTGTGTAGAATTTCACGGAAATTTCACGAAACTTACCAGTCTAAAATGGCCATTGTTTGTACTTCATAATGTTGTATGCAAATGTTTAAAATACCCTCTGTATATAAACCAACATGAGCCCAGATGCGTCCCTGGTGTAGTGGATAAACTACTTGCCTCATACACCAGAGTTTGTGGGTTCAGTTCTGGGCTTCCCAAGACTTTCAGATGAGTCTTGAAACTGAGGTCCGATGCATCTCCATGTGACCTTAGTTGTAGGTGAGAGGTAAAACTCCCCAGCACTCACACATCACAAGCCATGTCACCCATAGGGGCTTGAAGAAATATATGGGCTGCATGATGCTTCCACGCAGAGCTGAATCCGGCCCGCACACTAGTACTGGTAAACTGCTTAGAGGATCTAAGCCTGTCCAGGAACCGCGGTGCGAGGCAGACCCTCCATGCTTATAAACCCTATTGGTTTCATTGGGCGACAGGGCTTGAGATGTCATTTCATCTCAATGTCGGGTAAAAGTCCCACAAAATTGGAAGCAACGTCTCCAAAATGACCTTTACAGTGTTGACGGGGACGTTAAACCTCAAATCAAACAAACAAAAACCATGTCACGAGAAAACCTGTCTTTGGAATTTTTAACCAGGCCTCGTGGTTATAAAACTTTTTTCATGCTCAACTCAGCTGAGCAGGAAAATTGTAATGCTCGTAACTATTAAAATACAAGAAATCAGGCAATATTCCTGCTCAGATCAGCACAGAATGTCATTTATCCTGCTCATAAAGTTTAAAATGCCAACATTTGTTGGCATTTTAAAGTTTATGAGCAGGATAAATGTCAACTGTATTGTCTTGGTCTGCTTTCGATTCAATCATCATTTTGGTCTAGAATTAACCCATATATGCCTAGCGGCCCTTTTGGGGACATTGGCAAACAGTGTAGACACTCATCAGACATGGAGTCTGATCTGAGTATCTGAGTCTACACTGTTTGCTTAAAGAAAGTATGCACAAAACAAACCAGACACCCCTTTAATTGGCAGTGGACCACTCCAAACTCATTAAGTGGAATATTCCATCGTCATATAATATTATGGGTTACTTATCATTACCTTACTGAAACATTGTGAATATTCAGGGTAGGTAAAAACAGTTAAGCTGAATTTCCAGGTAACTACTTGCTAAGTTAATTATCCCCACGCTTTTCGAAGAAAAAGTGGGGATATTGTATTGTCTTCGTCGTCTGTACGTCCGTCCGTCCGTCTTACCGGATAACTCCTCCTAGACGGTTATAGATAGAAACTTGAAACTTTGGGAACTGATAGATCTTTGGTCTGGGGAGTGCATGACACTTTCAGAATTTTGATCACACCCCTACGGGTGGGCCCAGGGGGTGGGTCCCGTGGGGGTCAAAAATCAAAATTTCCAGAACAGGGTCGTGTAATATATCAAAGCAAACGGCATGATACGTAGAAAACATTACAACCAAAATTTGACCCCTGGGGTCAATTGAGGTCACCAGAGGTCAAAAACTGATTTTGACCCCTTTACCGGATAACTCCTCCTAGACAGTTATAGATAGAAACTTGAAACTTTGGGAACTGATAGATCTTTGGTCTGGGGAGTGCATGACACTTTCGGAATTTTGATCACACCCCTACGGGTGGGCCCAGGGTGTGGGGCCCGCGGGGGTCAAAAATAAAAATTTCCAGAACATGGTCGTGTAATATATCAAAGCGAACTGCATGAGGAGTAGAAAACATTACAACCAAAATTTGACCCCTGGGGTCAATTTTGAGGTCACCAGAGGTCAAAAACTGATTTTGACCCCTTTACCCCCATACATTACTCTTACCGGATAACTCCTCCTAGACCGTTATAGATAGAAACTTGAAACTTTGGGAACTGATAAAACTTTGGTTGGGGAGTGCATAACACTTTCGGAATTTTGACACTACCCCTGGGAGTTGGGCCAGGGGTGGGGCAACTTGGGGATAAAAAATCAAAGTTTTCAGAACACGGTTGTGTAGCATATTAAATAGCACGGCATGATGAGTAGAATACATCATAATCAAAATTTTACCCCTCAGGTCAAACATCCCTAGGGGATGGCCCAGGGGGTTGGGCCCGCGGGGAAGCGTGGGGATATGCGATGGCTTGCCATCGACTGCGCTTTTCTAGTTTAGAATGGATTTGCCCTTGATTGTAGAGTTTTATTGACTGATTGATTATAATAACTACCGTATTCGGGTGTGTATTACCCGCATTTGCGTACTACCCGCACCCCCCTTTTTTGCCAAAATCTGGGGGAAAACTGTTATTCTGTTGTATTACCCGCATGGAACATTTGCTGAAATTTTGGTGGATGCGTAAGTGAGAAAAAGTAAGAATTTGGCCAGTTTTGTAACACACAACGGAACGCGTAAAAAGGCGGGAAAATGCACGTGCGTGCGAGTATCACCAGAAAGCATGTATTTTGCATTAAAATGTTGAAAAAACTTTAGCTGTTCACCATTGTAATTTATTTATTAACCCACATATGCCCGCGGCCCTTTTTGGGACATCGGCAAACAGTGCAGTCCCAGATCAGACACCTCAGAAAGGCGCCGCAGACGTCTCGTTTTTGGGACATCGGCAAACAGTGCAGTCCCAGATCAGACACATCAGAAAGACGCCGCAGACGTCTGGTTTGGATTTACACTGTTTGATGATTTATAACGGTTCAATTATGACACTATTGTTAATCCCTGTCATATAATTGCCACCCTGCGGTGCGTGTCGATAAGGTGTGAAAATATGGTCAAGTTATGTCTCTAATTTGCGTTTATTCCCCAATCATCAAATTTAATCCGCAATCAATGTGAAAATTATTTAATTGCTCCTAAGACGAGTTGCTACGACTATTCTACTATCTGGTAAATGGTTATGTTTTGGCGCCAAAATAGCAGACGCTTGGCGAGAAAAGTTGAATGCTTTAATTTTTGTTAACACATCTGTATGCTGTTGTTGGTATTGACACGGAGCTTACGGAACCGTTTTGCTATCGAGAATATTTTTACCGTTTCCAAACATTTTTTTATGAGAGAGATACGCCCCATTAATATAAACAATAGACACGTGTGGGGTTGCTGGGGTCCGATGACGTCATTTACCGATCGCGTGCAGAAAAAAAAAAATGTAGCGGTGGTTTGTGGGCGGCGGTTTTGATGCCGGAAAACTTTGATGTTCGCATTGAACTTGCTTGTTTATTTCGTTTAAAATCAAAGTTTAAGGAATAATACTCACAAAATCGGGCTTGCTAGTAATGGAGATTGTTATATTACTCATGTGTAAGTAAAATTGAGTGGACAATTAAACGTTTTTTTATGTCGGGAATCGTAAAAGGATAGAGCATAACACGAGATGCATCGTATTTTCAGCTGACAAAAGTAAAAATAAAATGGTCCAAAAATAATTCGGGCGGATTACCCGCACCCTGAACTTGGCCCTGTAATTCGAGGGAAAAAACTGCGGGTAATACACGCCCGAATACGGTATCTTTATTATTGGCCCTGCCCATCCTGGCTTGAAGAAATGAATGGGCTGCATGATGCTTCCACGCAGAACTGAATACGACCGCACACGAGTACTGGTAAACCGTTTAGAGGATCTAAGCCTGCCCAGGCAAAGCGATGCGAGTCGGACCGTCAATGCTTATAAACCCTGTTGGTTTCCTTGGGCAACAGGCCTTGAGATATCATTTCATCTCAGTGTTGGGTAAAAGTCCCACAAAATTGAAAGCAACGTCTCCAAAATGACCTATAATTACAGTGTTGACTCAAATATAACAAACAAACAAACAATTGACTGAGTTATTATAATTACAGTCTGTGTTAAGCAAGCACCTAAGGGATTATCAAAATGTGCTTGCTTAAGACAGGTGCTTAGTACAGGTGAATATTAATGCATTTGCCCTTGTCAGAAACTACATTATAAATGCATGCTTGCTTAAGACAGGTTGCTTGTTTAGCAGAGGTGGCAACTATGACAGGTTTGACCGTACTATCTTTGTTATAATTTCAGTCCAGTCCTGTAGTGTCTGTGGCCTCGGAACCCAGTATACATGTGAGAGTAGAACACAGTGGCTTGGATACATCACATATGAAGATAGAAGATTTCACTAGTCAGCAGACCCTGGAGCCCATAGAATATGTTGGTATTGATCATATGGAGGAGATTTGCTCTGTAGAAAGTCCATCAGGTACAGTTGTTGGGGGTGGGGTGAGTGTGTTTCACTTTTACGTCTTACCCACAGCTAAGGTCATACGGAAACGGAACCTCGGTTTAAAGACTCATCCGAAAGTCTGCAAAGTTGGTGGTGGGGTGACAAGTAGGAGCTGAAGTGAAAAGTTTTTTTTTAACTTAAAGGGAATGGGAACATCTTCAGGGGAGGCAACTTCTGCAAAAGTATTTTTGTCTCCCATGTCAATAGGAGTCAACTCTTAAAGGAAAGAATTTGCTCCTCAGGAGCAAATTCTTTCCTTTAAGAGTAGACCCTTTTTTCAGTGCGATAGGGCTTGTTTGTTTTGTTTGTTTGATTTGAGGTTTAACGTCCCCGTCAACACTGTAAAGGTCATTTTGGAGACGTTGCTTCCAATTTTGTGGGACTTTTACCCGACATTGAGATGAAATGACATCTCAAGACCTGTCGCCCAATGAAACCAAAAGGGTTTATTAGCATGGACGGTCCGCCTCGCACCGCGGTTCCTGGACAGGCTTAGATCCTCTAAGCGGTTTACCAGTACTAGTGTGCGGGCCGGATTCAGCTCTGCGTGGAAGCATCGTGCAGCCCATATATTTCTTCAAGCCCCTATGGGCGGGGGCGATCAATAGGAGTCAACTCTTAAAGGAAAGAATTTGCTCCTGAGGAGCAAATTCTTTCCTTTAAGAGTAGACCCTTTTTTCAGTGCGATAGGGCTTGTATAAAAGTGAAAAAGTAGTCCAGAAACGTGTCTCCCTTTGAAAAATGGCAGAAAAATCTGTCAGGTCTTCCCATTCCTGTTAACTTTTAAAGGTGACAAATTGAAAATTTCATGTTTTTGTTAACCTGTAATCTATGTTTCTTAACCCTTGTCCTGCTGAATATTTATATATGCCACACCCAGTACCAGTAATCAACCAATCAGATTACTTGATGCAAATTATTGCAACAAATTCACAATCTGAATGGCAAACAATGTAGATCCTGATCAGATGGCTTCGTCAGAAGCCATCTGATCTGGATCTACATTGTTTCAAAGATAAGGCATATCCGGGATTAGCAGGACAAGGGTTAAACATTTAAGGGGAATGGGAACACCTGACAGATTTTTCTGCCATTTTTCAAAGGGAAACAACTTTCGTGACTTCATGTTCCCTTTTCTATAAGCCCTGTCCCACTGAAAAAGGGGTCTACTCTTAAAGGAAAGAATTTGCTCTCTTAAAGGAAAGAATTTGCTCCTGAGGAGCAAATTCTTGAGGAGCAAATTCTATCCAGAAGTTGCTCCTCATGCACAAATTGAATATGAGCAAATAGAATTTGCTCCTCAGGAGCAAATTCTATCCTTTAAGAGTTGACCCCTATTGACACCCTATATTTGTCATATTACGTTGCTGTTATTTAATTGATATGTCATGTCATCATATGATCACACTTTTAGTAATACCGTAAAAATTCGTCTATAAGACGAGGATTTTTCCCTCCAAAATGAGCCCCATAAAACGACCCCGTCTTATAGCCGAGGTCATGGACTGCAGGCTTTTTTCCGGCAATGTCCGGCGAAGACCGGACATACGGAAAAAGCCGATCGGTGATTTATGAATTGATATAAATCGCCGCCCACAAACCACCGCTACGATTTTTCTGCACGCGATCTGAAAATGACGCCATCCGACGCCATTACCCCCCACGTGTTTAATGTCATTGCATGTATCCCTTTCATAAAAAAAATGTTTGGAACCGGTAAAAAAATATTTTCCCGATAGCTAAGTGGTTGTGAATAGAAAATCATTGCTTTGCACAGCTCCAGAATTATCCCCAGAAGCTCCGTGTCAATAACCAACAACAGCGTTCGACTTTTCCCGCCAACGTCTGCTATTTGGCGCCATAACTTAACCATTCATGAGATCGTAGAAAAGTCCGATTTTTTAATGCAAACATCTACCGTTAGATGTAGCTAATAGTCTGAGGAGCAATTAAATCAGTTTCACACTGATTGTGGATTAAATTTTATGACTGGAGGATAAACGCAAATTAGAGACATAACTTGACCATATTTTCACACCTTATCGACACGCACCGCAGGGTGGCAATTATACGACAGGGATTAACAATAGTGTCATACTTGAACCGTAATAAATACACAGATGGTTTGTCTCTGAATTGACAGCGATTTACTTACTGGGTTAGTTTTACCGTATTTAAGGACTCAAAAAGACTGGCGATTTTTTTTTTTTTTTTTTGCACTTGTCCCGACCGAGCGTCATAAGGTCAAAGTGCACCTGCCCGGCGTGATTTCGGTCTTGTTCCGGACGGCCGGGAAATGGATTTGTCAGCCCCTGTCGTCTATTAAATAGAAGTTTATGTAGCCTAAGCCAGCAAAGCATGTACCGGGCCGACAGCGATACGACGTATCGGCCCGACGTTTGCCGCTATTTTGTGCTAGCAGGGGCGTTGGTTCTGAAACTGAATAGCTAGGTGTTGTGTTCCCCGAAAAAAAAAACAAAAAAAAATGTTCAGTTACTTATAAAAAAGCTGGAACAAATATTTCTATATTTTGTGGCTGGAAATGAGGGGTAAGTAGAGGGGTTTTCTGACGAAAAAAAAGGCCGATTTCTCACATCTAAATAGCATCTGGCGGTAGCAGCTAGGCCCCGACAGATATGGCAAAAATTTGACCCGTCTTATAAAAGAGTATAAGCAAAATCCCACTTTAGAATAATTGAAAAAGGGGTCCTGTCTTATAGCCGAATCGCCTTATAGCCGAATTTTTACGGTACATTGTTACTGGTGTGTGTAACGTCGTGACACCATCAATGACAACACTGTGTTTTCTCTTGAAATCCTTAAATTCTTCGGCAATAAAATCCAATTTAAAGCCGTTATATGATAAACAGAATCTTACAGTCGTGATTATTTCATAGGAAATTTATGAAACTGGCCAAAGGCTTGTTTCATAAATTTCATATGAAATGACCACTCGTGTAAGATCCTCTATTTATCCTTTAAAATTTTTCTGTTTTTCAGCGGGTTCCTCAGGGTTATCAGACAGTCAGGGAGAGGGGTCACTGATACTTGACCCCCAACACCCACATAGCAGAAGGAAAAGAAAGACAAGTACTGCAGAAGAGGGACAAGCATCGGGCTCGGGGATTGTGACAGGCTGGGTTAGAGCTGCACAGGGGTAGGTGATATTGTCAAGGTCAATTGTCCTCAATCCATCACGAAAACACGCCTTTATAATTTTGACCCCCTTGAACCTCACTTTTATATAGTACAACTTTGGTTTGCAGGGGTCAACCTTATTTTTCTTATTTCTGCTGAAAATATAGGTTGTGGGTACTCGTTAGAACCCCCTCATGATGTTTTCTTATTTCTGCTCTAAAATATAGATTGTGGGTACTCGTTAGTCAGCCTCATGAGGCGGTTCTAACGAGTACCAACAATCTATATTTTGAGCAGAAATAAGAAAAATATCACAATTTTTCAGGTTAAAATTTTCATTTTTTCGGTGATAAAGGTTGCAATGTATTTGTATACGCTTTTCGTAATGCCCTGCCATGATCTGTGCCATATGAGCCTTGTCATGAAAAACTTGTTTTAACCTTTAACCTGCTGAATATTCAATTAAGCCACACCCATTTCTGTCTATCAACCAATCAAATTACTTGATGTAATTTACTGCTACAAATTCATAAACTAAATGCCAAACAGTGTAGATCCAGATCAGATGGCTTCTTCAGAAGCCATCTGATCTGGATCTACACTGTTTGCAAAGATAGGGCTTGTCGCCTACAGCAGGGTAAAGGTTAAGCTTAGTGCAGATCAGTCTTTGTATCCACACACAATCTGATCAGCTACTTAGTGTCAGCATTATGGATATTATGATGCCTTTAGTTTCTAGGTATGAAATCTATACAAAATTTGAACTATTGCTAGTCTATGTAGCTGAGGATGCTGGTTTATTATACCCCCGCAAACGAAGTTTGAAGGGGGTATATAGGAGTCAGCTTGTCATCTGTCGTCGTCTGTCGTCGTCGGTCCGTTACAAAAAACTTTAACATTGCTCATAACTTCCTTATTCTTTGACCGATTTCTTTAATATTCACACTCCACACACCTTGCCACTAGTACTTAAGATTGATATACACAAACCTGACCTTGACCTTTACGTTGACCTTCCTCAAGGTCAAATACTTGTAAAAATTTGTCGGTACAAAAAAACTTTAACATTGCACATAACTTCCTCATTCTTTGACTGATTTCTTTAATATTCACACACCACACACATTGCTACTAGTACTTAAGATTGATATACACAAACCTGACCTTGACCTTCACGTTGACCTTCCTCAAGGTCAAATACTTGTAAAAATTTGTGGGTACAAAAAAACTTTAACATTGCACATAACTTCCTCATTCCTTGCTATTATTTATGTTAAATCATTTGTGTTATCAGAAACTATTATTATGTCATTGTGTGGCTCAGACTATCAAAAAACTTATATCTCTGTGACTCTTACTTTGAGTTACTATCTGACAACGCATGCGGGGGTATAATTGGCGCCCGTTAGGCGGCAGCTCTAGTTTCTTACACACACGATAAGGAAATCTATAGTTTTAGCTTGAGATAGAAATTCTGTTCTAACCCTGGTGTTCTTAACCAAAATCATATATTATCTCATGTTTGATAAATGCACTGGTTGAAAATGATCTCATATGTGCCGTCATGTTATAGTGTAGTGTCATCACAACATGGCAAACGTCGGCAACTGAAGTGATTTCAGTATTACAAATCCACTCTCAGAAATGGAAGGTATGCAAGAAAAAGAATCCTTCATGTGTGTGAGGGGTGGATAGAAAAATCTGTCCCTTGGGATCACTGCCCGGCTTCATTCGGCAAGCCTCGTGATGCCATACATTGACCCTCCAGACGGATTTTTCCATTCACCCCTCACAACCATGTAAGATTCTTATAATCTTCCACCTCATAAATTTGGAATGGTTCATTTCCTATGATAGTGGTGTAAGGTTTGTTTCGTTGGTGAAATTTTTGAAAAAACGTTTGTACTTTAAGCAAACAGCACAGACACAGTTCCGAAGCTGTTTAGAAGCTTTGTTCTGCAGGAAAACTTCTACAAATAGATTTTCTATTAAACCATAAAACACCAATCACTACAATTGTAGGCTGCTTTGCCATCTATAGGTTACCTTAAAAGTAATTTTTTGCAAACAGTGTAGAGCAGTCTGATCTGGACCCACACTGTTTGCCTGTATGCAAAAATATTTTTAAAAAGTTTGCAAAAAAAAAATCAGTAGACGACATGAGCAGAGGACACTTTTCAGATGTAGTTTTTCTCGGCGTCGAAAACAAATGTTATGGGTAATCATTAGAAGCACCTCAGCGAGGCGCTCTTAACCCTTGTTCTGCTAATCCCGGATATGCCTTCTCTTTGAAACAATGTAGATCCAGATCAGATGGCTTCTGACGAAGCCATCTGATCAGGATCTACATTGTTTGTCATTCAGTTTATGATTTTGTTGCAATAATTTGCATCAAGTAATCTGATTGGTTGATAATCGGTAGTGGGTGTGGCATATATGAATATTCAGCAGGACAAGGGTTAATGAGTTCCTACAACCTAAGTTTTCATGCAGAAATAAGAAGAATATCAGCCCTTTTTGGATGAAAAAAAGTGCTTTATCTGGAGCTATGATTATTGAGATGATGTGAGCACTTTCCTTTTTTTTCTACAGTGTGTTAAACAAAGTGTCCAAATACAGAGGTGTTGGCAGAGATAAGAATGAACTCAATGCAGCATTCTGGTTCACACAACCAGGTAAGTCATAGAAGAGTTAGCCGAGATAAGAATGAACTAATTACAGCATTCTGGTTCACACAACCTGGTAAGTCATAGCTACAGATACAGAGGTGTTGGCAGAGATAAGAATGAACTCAATGCAGCATGCTGGTTCACACAACCAGGGAAGTGATAGCTACAAATATGGAGGTGTTAGCAGAGATAAGAATGAACTCAATGCAGCATGCTGGTTCACACAACCAGGTTAGTCATAGCTACAAATATGGAGGTGTTGGCAGAGATAAGAATGAACTCAATGCAGCATGCTGGTTCACACAACCAGGTTAGTCATAGCTACAAATATGGAGGTGTTGGCAGAGATAAGAATGAACTCAATGCAGCATGCTGGTTCACACAACCAGGTTAGTCATAGCTACAAATATGGAGGTGTTGGCAGAGATAAGAATGAACTCAATGCAGCATGCTGGTTCACACAACCAGGTTAGTCATAGCTACAAATATGGAGGTGTTGGCAGAGATAAGAATGAACTCATTGCAGCATGCTGGTTCACACAACCAGGTTAGTCATAGCTACAAATACAGAGGAGTTGGCAGAGATAAGAATGAACTCACTTCAGCATTCTGGTTCACACAACCAGGTTAGTCATAGCTACAAATATGGAGGAGTTGGCAGAGATAAGAATGAACTCACTTCAGCATTCTGGTTCACACAACCAGGTTAGTCATAGCTACAAATATGGAGGTGTTGGCAGAGATAAGAATGAACTCATTGCAGCATTCTGGGTCACACAACCAGGTTAGTCATAGCTACAAATATGGAGGAGTTGGCAGAGATAAGAATGAACTCACTTCAGCATTCTGGTTCACACAACCAGGTTAGTCATAGCTACAAATACGGAGGAGTTGGCAGAGATAAGAATGAACTCACTTCAGCATTCTGGTTCACACAACCAGGTTAGTCATAGCTTCAAATATGGAGGTGTTGGCAGAGATAAGAATGAACTCATTGCAGCATTCTGGGTCACACAACCAGGTTAGTCATAGCTTCAAATACAGGGGAGTTGGCAGAGATAAGAGCATTCTGGTTCACTTAACCTGGTAAGTCATGGCTACAAATACAGAGGAGTTGACAGAGATAAGAATGAACTCACTGCAGCATTCTGGTTCACACATAGAAGCCCCCGTGGTGTAGTGGTTATGCTACTCGCCTTGTAAACCAGGGTCACAGGATTGATCCCCTCTTCCCAAGACTTTCGGATGAGTCTTTAAACCGAGGTCCCATCTCCGTATGACCTTAGCTGTTGGTGAGAGGTAAAACACAAACACTCACTCACTCTGGTTCACACAACCAGGTAAGTTGTATCTGCAAATACAGATGGGTTGGCAGAGATAAGAATGAAATCAATGCAGCATTCTGGTTCACACAAACAGGAAAATCATAGCTACTAATACAGAGGCATTGACAGAGATAAGAATGAACTCAATGCAGCATTCTGGTTCCCACAACCTGGTAAGTTATAGCTACAAATACAGATAAGTTGCCAGAGATAAGAATGAACTCATAGGTACATTTAAGATTGGCAGGGCGGAGTTATTGTTTGAATCTGCCTTTTGAATACTCTTTTAACAAAAAGGTAGAGCAAGTCATTGGATTGTGTGAATTGAACTGTAACACAAGGCCATTCGGCGTGCTTGCAAAAAGCATGTAAAAGGCACTACTGAATCTTCTTATGGACTCAGTGAATGTGACATTTTGACAACATCCGAACTGGCTGGCCCTGCCAGTTACAGTAAAATTCCTTTATTAAGTTGAGGTCTTAAGACCACCTTTGGAACTGTTCAAAAGTGGTCTTTAAGACCACTTTTGAACGGTCCCAAAGGTGGTCTCTGACTATGTTGAAAATAAAAAGAAAGAATAACTACAACCTACTAAATAAGATTTTTTTAGCAGAATTAGTCTTAATTTTTAGGTGTTCTTAATAGAAGAATTTTAATGTACATGCAGCCACTATACTAATTATAATTGCCTTGGTGAGGCAATTCTAACAAGTACCCACAACATATTTCTTAGAGAAATTAGAATATTACCCCCAGGATACTCCTCATCTTATTTGATCAGATGAATTCAAAGTAGAAGTAAAACAAAGATCAGGAATTGATACAATTAACTTACTCCGCCCATAAAAGACACCAAAGGGAAAGAAATACAAACATTAAACGACCAGACCATAATGGAAACCTAAACAAAGGAAGGCCATAAGGACAGTTACTTTCCCACAGAATGGCCATATGGCCATCCAAAATTAAAAGACACAAGTGATACACACAGTAAGTAACAAACAACAACATGAATAAATCACCACAGAAGAGCCGCCTTGGAACGGTCAGTGGAAGATTTCCACTGGGGGGCTTAAATCGATTTTACGTGGCCACAATCCTCGCCCTTACTTCCATTGCGATTTAGACAAATAATTTGTTCAGTCCGCATGAAGGCCTCCTAACTAATCAGTGCAACATCTCCGTGAACACAAAAATCAAAGAACCACAGAGGTGAGACAACGGTGAGGACTCGACAGCAAGAAACCACTGAAATGCTGGAGCAAAAGAAAACCAACAGTTAGACTCCGATGAGCCCGACCAGAGACAGAGCATCAGGCACCAACCAACATTATCTCTCTAATTCTCAATAAGCCTTTACGTTGGAGCCGTCATAGAATCTGAGGCCTGACCAACCGGCGTGCAATTAAAGAGGGAAGCAAAGTTGCCAACCGTGATTGGGTTAACTACCATGCATGCAGTCTGTCGTATAATATCCATGTTGTACCCAATCTTTTTATATCGAAGAATGATTTTACGAAATTGGGTGCTGAAGTATGTTTTCCCTGTTTGAATCACTATCAGTAATGACTATCTTTTGACCTTGATCTCATCTCAAAACTCCATCTTCCACTGATTTCTTCTCTTACTGAATTTATATGATTTGTATATTGCAGTTGATCCTTCAGATGCACCAGATTACTACACCATAGTGAAACGGCCGATGGATTTTGGAACTATAAAGAAAAAATTGGATGTGAGTGTACCCTCATAAAGAGGATCCTCCTTATAATGACAGTATTTGTTCCCTATTATTGTACCGTTATAAAGAATATATATTTTCCATTATAAAGAATCCCAGTTTAATAGGGAATAAAAGGCTTTTTCCCCATTATTACTCCAAAGAAACAAATGTTATAGACATTTGTTAGAATCTCCTCGGTGAGGCGATTCATACAAATTTATATAACATTTGTTTTTTTGATATTAAATTACAAGACACTTTCATGACTATGGACTCAATTTGTGCATTTCCAATAAGAGGAAAGCCCACGCCACTCAGAGCCGACGCTAAGCCCTTAGCTAAGCAGTCATTCCATTAAAATTGCCGTTATAACCACTTTGGCAGTTATAACAGATGTCGGTGTAAAGAGGGTTGACTGTACCTTAAAATTAATCTTAAAACTGAGGTTTACAGGGGTAAACCTTAGTTTTCTTTTTTTCTGCTCTAAATTTTAGAGCAGAAATAAGAAAAACATGGCAATTGTTCATCTTAAATTTTCGGGGGGTTTTATGGTAAAGTTTCCAATGCATTTGTATAGGTAAGTTTTCGTATTGATTAACCCTTACCCTTTTAAATAAATTAATTTCTGACTATCTAGCAAACAAATTACTTGGTATAATGTATTGTTCAGTTGACAAACTGCAATTACCCACAGCTCCCATCAGTGACACCAAAGGGAAAGAAACACAAACATGAAATAACTAGATTGGAAACATCAATAGAGAAAAGCCAAAAGGACAGTTTCTTTCCCATGAAATGGCCATTTGGCTATCCAAAACACACACGATGAAAGACAAACCATAACAAAAATAACAAGAAGCCATCTGATCTGGATCTACACTGTTTGCATAGGTAGGGGTTGTTGTGTTCAGCATTACCCTCTGTCAGTTCCAAGCTAGTAATTACTTCTTATCCGGAAAGTGTTTGTCCTAAGTCCATCAAATTTTTCATATTTTTAGCCAAATCTTTGATTTAAGAATGGTTCAGGTTATTTACCAGAATTTCTACTGTCAGATGGTTGGTCGTGCGTGTGTCCGTCCGTGCGTCCGTAAACAATTTCAAATAAGTATATCTCTAATACCCCATGGGCAGTCTTGATCAAATTTCATGAGAATCATCATAAGGTAGGGGGAAAGGCTGCATAAGGTTTTTGGGCAGATCAGATTGGAATTCTGGTTGCCATGGCAACAAATAGCTCCCATAGACTTACAATTGGAAAAAATTAAAATATCTTCTTCTCTAAAACTACTGGGCCCAGAGCTTAGATATTTAGCTTGTAACAATTTCAAGTGGTCACCTACATAAATCCTGCCAATCATGTCCCTAGGGTCCAAATTGGCCACACCCCTGGGCCCCTTAACTCCTATAGACGCATAATGGAAAAAAAAAGCTTCAAAAATCTTCTTCTCTGAAACCACAGAGCCCAGAGCTTAGATATTTAGCATGTAGCAACGGCAGGTGGTCACCTACATAATTCCTGCCGATCATGCCCCTGAGTTCCAAATGGGCCACACCCCCGGGCCCCTTCGCTCCCATAGACTCATAATGGAAAAAAAGCTTAAAATATCTTCTTCTCTGAAACCACAAGGCCCAGAGCTTAGATATTTAGCATGTAGCAATGGCAAGTGGTCACCTACGTTATTCCTGCCAATCATACCCCTTGGTTACAAACGGGCTACGCCCCGGGCCCCTTAGCTCCTATAGACTCATATTGGAAAAAAAGCTTCAAAAATCTTCTTCTCTGAAACCACAGGGCCCAGAGCTTAGATATTTAGCATGTAGCAATGGCAAGAAGTCACCTACATTACTCCTGCCAATAATGCCCCTGGGGTCCAAATGGGCCACGCCCTGGGGCCACTTAGCTCCCATAGACTCACATTGGAAGCAAGCTTCAAAAAATCTTCTTCTCTGAAACCACAGGGCCCAGAGCTCATATATTTAGCATGTGGCAATGACAAGTGGTCACCTACATAAATCCTGCCAATCATGCCCCTGGGGTCCAAATGGGCCACACCCTGGGACCTCATTAGCTCCCATAGACTCATAATGGAAAAAAGCTTAAAAAATCTTCTTCTCTGAAACCACAGGGCCCAGAGCTTAGATATTTAGCATGTAACAACGGCAAGTGGTCATCTACATATTTCCTGATAGTCATGCCCCTGGGGTCCAAATGGGCCAAGCCCCAGGGCCCCTTAGTTCCCATAGACTCATAATGGAAAAAAGCTTCAAAAATCTTCTTCTTAGAAACTGTGAAGCACAGAACTTAGATATTTAGTATCTAGCAACATAAAATAGCCAGCTACATAAATCCTGCTAACCCTGCCCCTGGGGTCAAAATTGGCCACGCCTGAGCTCATCAGCTCCAATAGACTTATAATCGAAAAAAACTTAAAAAATCTTCTTCTATGAAACCATAAGGCCTAGAGTTTAGATTTTTAGTATGTAGCAATGTCAGGTGGCCACCTACATAAATCCTGTCAATTATGCCCCTGGGATCCAAATTGGCCACCCCCAGGGCTCTTTAGCTTCCATAGACTTACAATTGGAAAAACTTCAAAAATCTTCTCCTCTGAAACCACAGGGCCCTTATAATGAAAAACACACACACACACACATACACATACACAAAAAAAAACAACAACTTAAAATGGGGAAAAAAAATCTTCAAAAATCTTCTTCTCTGAAACCATAAGTCCCAGAGCTTAGGTATTTAGCTTGTAGCATTGTCAAGTGGTTGCCTACATGTAGTGTTGTACCGATTGTCGCTGAACATCGAAAACTAATCGTTCTGAGCAACGTCGGCGACAATCGATAGCACTTTTGTCACTATCGATTGTAAATGAAGCCTGCCGAGCACACTCTTTTTATCGCAGAAAAAAAAAAAAAAAAAAATCTTCATGCCATCTTGATTAGGTTTCTTTTCTTTGAAGTCTATTTATCGGCATTATTTTCAACCTCTTTAAATTAACCCGGCACGTATTTTAGCACCTGACACCTGTGACCGTCCACGCTTCAGCGACCATAATTAGTTGGGCTTTAGGCACTGATTATAAATACCGTTATGTAAACATGTTTTTAGCATGTGACACCTGTTGACTGTCCACACTTCAGCGACCATAATTAGTGCCTTTGGCGTTGATTATAAATACCGTTGTGTAAACGCACGATCTTATCGCTTTTTTGACGGTAACAGAGACGTGGTCAAATGTGAGCTCGGTATTCATTTCAATATAAACATAAAATAAATAACGTTCGAGAAGTCAAAATGGAATATGTTTAAGTGTGTTTATCCATACCAATTCTTCCGAAATGAATTCATTGTAAGTTTTAGAGTGTGTAATATCTACCATTTTGCGATATAAATCGGATTTGTAATACACCTCAACCTCGCTATGTCCCGGAACTCCGGTTACAACCAACGCACCGTGTCAGTTAACCGAATCGCGTTATAAACGCTGACTGTATTCTTCACGCTACTATTCTACTATTGCACTGCAAACACACACCTCCTGTCATACCGATAAGCCTATAATGAATGTTCCGTGTGACAAGGTTTCACGTGAAAATAAGGTCAAGTTATGACTCTTATTTGGGTATATTCCTCAATCATAAAACACAATCAACAAGTGTGAAAATCCCCCTAAGGCGATTAGCAACATCTAAAGGTAAATGTATGAAAAATAAAAACATACTTTTCTACTGTCTCGTGAACGCTAGTTTTTTGTTGTTGTTTTTTTTTTCGCAGGAAAAACGCATGCTTGGCGCGAAAAAAAACAAAACAAAAACAACCTCTTTACTGGGTACGCTGCTATTGGTAAATAAGATTGAACTTTCAAAAATAAAACGTGCATAATACAAGGCGCATTTCTCAAAACACAACCGTCGTTTGGTTACTGAGAAAATATCGGTTCCATTTTTTTTTTATGAAAGAAAAAACGTCCTATTAAAATAAAAAAAATAACATTCAATGCATGTACATTTGCTACAATCCGATGACGTCATTTACCGATCGCCAACAGAAAAAATAGACAATTGATTTTTCAATGATGTTGGTTGCAGAAAACTTTTATGTTCGCATTGGTCTTGCCCATAAAGGCGGGTATGAAAGTTTGGGCTCATTTTATAGCCTGAATATTAAATTGTTAATTAAACTGCACTGCTTTCTTTTACGGTGATTTCTTTCTCGCTAAGCTGGCAGTTTTGAGTTGATTGCATGTCATGTTTTATGACGCGTGTCAAAGTAATTAAGTTTGTATAACTGTATAGATCTTTAATGAGGTGTTATGAATCTCAAATCGTGGGTGATTGTCACACAAAGGTATTTAATGGAATCACCGTTCCCTTAATTCCATTGGGTCTCTTCCTATTTATCTACATAATACTGCATTAACTTTAACGGGCTGAAATTTCATGCCCCATTTTCGTGCCCTACATCCTTATCATCATGTGGCTATATCATTCAGAAGTTTAATTGAGTCCACAGTAGCAAACACAGTCGTCTGCGAACAGTCTTATTTCTGAATCAATGTCAGAGGAAATATCATTAATGTACAGGGAGAATAACAGGGGACCAAGAACAGTCCCTTGTGGGACACCAGGCAAAACAAGAGCCCACTACCTCATTAACTATGAGCTGTTTTCTTGAGCAAATCACGCTCTGTAATTGGGTGGGAATGTATAAATGGAGGCTCTGAAAAAGTGTTTGCTATCATTATATGTTGTTGAAGCGAATGATGGGATATCCGATTGTACAATCGATAATCAATCGGTTTTACTTAACCGATAATCGATTGTAATTTTTCTGTCCGATTCACAACACTACCTACATGAATCCTGCCAATCATGCCCCTGGGGTCCAAATTGGGCAAATCCTGTGGCCCCTTAACTCCAACAAACTTATAATGAAAAAAAAGCTTCAAACATCTTCTTTGAAACCATGAAGTACAGACATTAGATATTTAGTATATAGCAACACAAAATGGTCGCCTACATAAATCCTGCCAACCATGCCCTTTGGGTCAAAATTGGCCAAGCCCCATGGCTCATTAGCTCCTATAGACTTATACTGGAAAAAACTTCAAAAAATCTTCTTCTCCAAAACCATAAGGCACAGGTTTGTTTGATTTGAGGTTTTACATCCCCGTCAACACTGTATAGGTCATTTTGGAGATGCCTCTTACAATTGTGTGGGACTTTTACCCGACATTGAGGTTAAATTACATCTCAAGCCCTGTCGTCCAATGAAACCAATAGGGTTTATAAGCATGGACACCACTTTGCCTGAGCTTTGATATTTAGTATGTAGCAATGTCAAGTGGTCTCCTACACCAATGATTTTCTGGTACCCAGGTGAGCGATATAGGGCCAATGGGCCCACTTGTTTGGTTTTACGGCCCTTTCAAGATTATTTCACTCATATCAAGCCGATCGTTAATCAGAGGTGGGCGAAAACCGGAGTACCCAGAGAAAAACCACCTGACCTTCTGTTGCAGAACTTGGCGTCTCACATGTGACCCGAGCGAGGCTCGAACCACAGCGGTGAGAGACCTAATGATCAAGAGTCAGCGCTCTTAACCACTAGGCCACGGAGGCCCGTTTCTACTGTCAGAATTGTTACTTTGTGAAATTGAAAAAAAAAAAAAAAAAGGGGGTCTAAACCTTGTCTTGCTTGTCCAACCATATAACATAACTTGGTGAAAGACGCAGTCATTTTCCTTATTACTTGTTAGAAACCATCACATGAACACATTACGAAAACATGCCTATACAAATACATTGCCACCTTTATCGCCGAAAAAATGAAGATTTTAAGATGAAAAATTACGATATTTTTCTTATTTCTGCTCAAATAATAGATTGTTGGTACTTGTTAGAACCGCCTCATCGAGGCGGTTCTAACGAGCACCCACAATCTATATTTTAGAGCAGAAATAAGAAAAATAAGGTTTACCCCTGCAAACCTCAGTTTTACTATATAAAAGTGGGGTTCGAGGGGGTCAGAATTATATAGGCGTGTTTTTGTGATGAAGTCTGTGAAATGAACACCCCCTAAACCCCACTTTATATAAAGAAAACGGGTTCATTGGGTATAAATTATTTTTCTTATTTCTGCTCAAAGACGTAGGCTGTGGGTACTCGTAATAACCGGCTCAATGAGTCTGTTCTAATGAGCACCCACAACCTATGTTTGCGCTAAAAATAAGAAATATATCACAGATTTTCATCAGAAAAGTAGCCATTTTGGAGACGTACAAAATACACTATGTCGTATGGGTGTGTTATCATAATGATACATTGTGGGTACTTGTTAGAATTGCCTCAATGAGCTGATTCTGATAAGTACCCACAATGCATTATCCCCAAATTAGCATGTAATGTCGCTGTTATTTAGTTGATAATGTCAGGTCAATAAAATCATGTGACCACATGCTTAATAGCGCATGGTTACTGACGTATAACCTCATTACCCTATCTGTTACAACTCTATGATTTTCATTGCATTTTTAGCAATAAAATCCAATTTAGAATTGTAATATGATAAACAGAATCTTACTGTCATGGTCATTTCATATGAAAGTATGAAACTCACCAAAGGCTTGTTTTATAAATTTTATATGAAAGGACCACTCGTGTAAGATCCTCTTTGTATCCTCATTATTTCTTACGGTATCTGAAGCTGTGATCTCATATAACATGTTGTACATTTCTACAGCTATGATCTCATATAACATCTCATATGAACAATACAATAAGACCGTGCAACCAGCAGAGACTTAAATCAACCTGTGCACCCATCCACTAAGACGAGACCTTTTGCTTATGTCTCTTTGCATAGATATTAGCCTGTAGTAGGTACATGCGATCAGCAAAGACTCTGATCAGACTGCACAAATGTGCAGGATGATCTGAGTCTTTGCTGGTCGCTCAAGATTTCTTGTACATTTTGTCATGCTCTGGCTCATATAACATGTTGTACATTTCTAGAGTGGAAAGTACCAAGACTTCGATGACTTTCATGCTGATATGATGCTGGTGAAAGACAACTGTTGTTTATATAATCCTGACCAAAGTGCTGTCAGAAGGGACTGCGATGAAGTGTTCAGTTTCTATCAACAGGAGCATGATAGGCTCATGGATAAATGGCAGAAGGTAAGAGCCCTATTGTTCAAACAATCGTTAGCTTAAGGAGATCAATAGCAGTCAATATGTTGACTGTTCTAGCAAATAGAAGTGAAGTCAGTGATCAGGAATCGATACAATTAACCCACACCTCCCATCAGAGACACCAAAGGGAAAGAAACCCAGACATTACATAACCAGACCTTAATGGAAACATCAGTAGCATAAAGCCAAAAGGAGTTACTTTCCCACAAAATGGGCAATATGAAGCCTTCTTGTGATGGAGGAAAAACATTTTGTTCAAATGGTTTAGGTCACATGACTAAGATGGCTGCCAAGAACTCTTCTCAGAAACCAAATGGCTCCACATACACACAGCACTCAGGTGAGCAGTTCAGCACTATTGGTCCTCTGGTCTTGTGAAACTTTCAACAGACAAAACAAAATTTACACCCCTTATATTTCAGTTGGGCATTTTCAAAGCTATGTGTCGTATACACAACAACCTTAATGGGGTCCAAAGCAGAAACTGTGTTAGTTAAACAACCATGTTATTTCCAAACAAAAATGTTTAGGTTATGTAGAAAAAAGACCATTTATGAAATGTTTATTTTTCTATATAATCTATACATTTTTGGGATCCATCTTGAAACCGTGTTATTTCCAAAACTGTGTTATAACGAACTGCATTAAAATGAGGTTGTGGTGTTTAAGTAAATGCAGACCTTAAATTCAAGAGGAACTGGTCAGACCTGTGTTAAAATTCCAGAAGGCTTTATTAGCTCACCTGAGCCGAAGGCTCATGTGAGGTATTAGTATGCCAATGATCCGGCGTCCGTCGGCCGTTGTCCGTTCACATTTTCAGCTAAATATATTTTTAAAGCCAGTTGGCCAATCATGATTAAATTTCATGAGAAGCATTATCAGGTTGGGGGAAAAGATGCATTATGTTTCGGGGCAGATCAGATGGAAACTCTTGTTGCCATGGCAACATATAGCTCCCATAGACTTACAATGGGAAAAACTTAAAAAATCTTCTTCTCTGAAACCAATAGGCCCAGGGCTTACATATGAAGCATGTAGCAATGTCAAGTGGTCCCCTACATAAATTGTGCCAATCATGCCCCTGGGGTCTAAACTGGCCACGCCCCGTGGTCCCTTAACCCCCAATAGAAATTAAAACTTAAAAAATCTTCTTCTCTGAATTCGCTGGGCACAGAGCTTACATATTAAGCATGTAGCAATGTTAAGTGGTCCTCTACATAGATTGTGCCAGTCATGCCCCTGGGGTCTAAACTGGCCACACCCCAGGGCCCCTTAGCCCCCATAGACTTATAATGGAAAAAAAGCTAACAAAAATCTTCTTCTCTGAAACCAATAGGCTTTGAGCTTACATATGAAGCATGTAGCAATGTCAAGTGGTCCCCTACATAAATTGTGCCAATTATGCCCCTGGGGTCTAAAGTGGCCACGCCCCGGGGTCCCTTAACCCCCATGGACTTATAATGGAAATAAAAGCTTAAAAAATCTTCTTCTCTGAAACCGCTAGGCACAGAGCTTACATATTAAGCATGTAGCAATGTCAAGTGATCCTCTACATAAATTGTGCCAATCATGCCCCTAGGGTCTAAACTGGCCACGCCCCGGGGCCCCTTAGCTCCCATAGACTTATAATGGAAAAAAAGCTTAACAAATCTTCTTCTCTGAAACCACTAGGCCCAGAGCTTACATATTGAACATTTAGCAATGTCTAGTGGTCCCCTACATAAATTGTGCCAATCATGCGCCTGGGATCTAAACTGGCCACGCCCTGGGGCCCCTTCGCCCCCATAGACTTATAATGGAAAGAAAAGCTTAAAAATCTTCTTCTCTGAAACCACTAGGCACAGTGCTTACATTTTAAGCATGTAGCAATGTCAAGTGGTCCTCTACATAAATTGTGACAATTATGCCCCTGGGGTCTTAACTGGCCACGCCCCGGGGCCCCTTAGCCCCCATAGACTTATAATGGAAAAAAGCTAAAAAAATCTTCTTCTCTGAAACCAATAGGTTGTGAGCTTACATATGAAGCGTGTAGCAATGTCAAGTGGTCCCCTACATAAATTGTGCCAATCATGCCCCTGGGGTCTAAACTGGCCATGCCCCCGGGTCCCTTAACCCCCATAGACTCATAATGGAAATAAAAGCTTAAAAAATCTTCTTCTCTGAAACCGCTAGGCACAGAGCTTACATATTAAGCATGTAGCAATGTCAAGTGGTCCTCTACATAAATTGTGCCAATCATGCCCCTAGGGTCTAAACTGGCCACGCCCCGGGGCCCCTTAGCTCCCATAGACTTATAATGAAAAAAAAGCTTAAAAATCTTCTTCTCTGAAACTTCTAGGTCCAGGGCTTACATATTAAGCATGTAGCAATGTCAAGTGGTCCCCTACATAAATAATGCCAATCATGCCCCTGGGATCGAAACTGGCCACACCCTGGGGCCCCTTCGCCCCCATAGACTTATAATGGAAAGAAAAGCTTAAAAAATCTTCTTCTCTGAAACCGCTAGGCACAGAGCTTACATATGAAGCATGTAGCAATGTCAAGTGGTCCCCTTCATAAATTGTGCCAATTATGCCCCTGGGGACTAAACTGGCCACGCCCCAGGGTCCCTTAACCACCATAGACTCATAATGGAAATAAAAGCTTAAAAAATCTTCTTCTCTGAAACCGCTAGCCATAGAGCTTACATATTAAGCATGTAGCAATGTCAAGTGGTCCTCTACATAAATTGTGCCAATCAAGCCCCTGGGGTCTAAACTGGCCATGCCCCAGGTCCCCTTAGCCACCATAAACTTATAATGGAAAAAAAGCTTAAAAAACCTTCTCTGAAACCACTAGGCCCAGAGCTTACATATTAAGCATGTAGCAATGTCAAGTGGTCCCCTACATAAATTGTGCCAATCATGCCCCTGGGGTCTAAACTGGCCACGCCCCGGGGCCCCTTAGCTCCCATTGACTTATAATGGAAAAAAAGTTTAAAAAATCTTCTTCTCTGAAACCACTAGGCCCAGAGCTTACATATTAAGCATGTAGCAATGTCAAGTGGTCCCCTACATAAATTGTGCCAATCATGCCCCTGGGATCTAAACTGGCCACGCCCTTGGGCCCCTTAGCCCCCATAGACTTATAATGGAAATAAAAGCTTAAAAAATCTTCTTCTCTGAAACTGCTAGGCACAGAGCTTACATATTAAGCATGTCGCAATGTCAAGTGGGGGTCTACATAAATTATGCCAATCATGCGCCTGGGGTCTAAACTGGCCACGCCTCGGGGCCCCTTAGCTCCAATTAACTTATAATGGAAAAAAAGCTTAAAAAATCTTCTTCTCTGAAACCACTAGGCCCAGAGCTTTTATATTAAGCATGTAGCAATGTCAAGTGGTCCCCTACTTCAATTGTGCCAATCATGCCCCTGGGATCTAAACTGGCCACGCCCCGGGGCCCCTTAGCTCCCATTGACTTATAATGGAAAAAAAGCTTAAAAAATCTTCTTCTCTGAAACCACTAGGCCCAGAGCTTACATATTAAGCATGTAGCAATGTAAAGTGGTCCCCTACATAAATTGTGCCAATCATGCCCCTGGGGTCTAAACTGGCCACGCCCCGGGGCCCCTTAGCTCCCATTGACTTATAATGGAAAAAAAGCTTAAAAAATCTTCTTCTCTGAAACCACTAGGCCCAGAGCTTACATATTAAGCATGTAGCAATGTCAAGTGGTCCCCTACATAAATTGTGCCAATCATGCCCTTGGGATCTAAACTGGCCACGCCCTTGGGCCCCTTAGCCCCCATAGACTTATAATGGAAATAAAAGTTTAAAAAATCTTCTTCTCTGAAACTGCTAGGCACAGAGCTTACATATTAAGCATGTCGCAATGTCAAGTGGGGGTCTACATAAATTATGCCAATCATGCGCCTGGGGTCTAAACTGGCCACGCCTCGGGGCCCCTTAGCTCCAATTAACTTATAATGGAAAAAAAGCTTAAAAAATCTTCTTCTCTGAAACCACTAGGCCCAGAGCTTTTATATTAAGCATGTAGCAATGTCAAGTGGTCCCCTACTTCAATTGTGCCAATCATGCCCCTGGGATCTAAACTGGCCACGCCCCGGGGCCCCTTAGCTCCCATTGACTTATAATGGAAAAAAAGCTTAAAAAATCTTCTTCTCTGAAACCACTAGGCCCAGAGCTTACATATTAAGCATGTAGCAATGTCAAGTGGTCCCCTACATAAATTGTGCCAATCATGCCCCTGGGATCTAAACTGGCCACGCCCTTGGGCCCCTTACCCCCCATAGACTTATAATGGAAATAAAAGCTTAAAAAATCTTCTTCTCTGAAACTGCTAGGCACAGAGCTTACATATTAAGCATGTCGCAATGTCAAGTGGGGGTCTACATAAATTATGCCAATCATGCCCCTGGGGTCTAAACTGGCCACGCCCCGGGGCCCCTTAGCTCCAATTGACTTATAATGGAAAAAAAGCTTAAAAAATCTTCTTCTCTGAAACCACTAGGCCCAGAGCTTTTATATTAAGCATGTAGCAATGTCAAGTGGTCCCCTACTTCAATTGTGCCAATCATTCCCCTGGGATCTAAACTGGCCACGCCCTGGGGCCCCTTCGCCCCCATAGACTTATAATGGAAAGAAAAGCTTAAAAAATGTTCTTCTCTGAAACCGCTAGGCACAGAGCTTACATTTTAAGCATGTAGCAATGTCAAGTGGTCCTCTACATAAATTGTGCCAATCATGCCCCTGGGGTCTAAACTGGCCCCGCCCCGGGGCCCCTTAGCCCCCATAGACTTATAATGGAAAAAAGCTAAAAAAATCATCTTCTCTGAAACCAATAGGCCGTGAGCTTACATATGAAGCATGTAGCAATGTCAAGTGGTCCCCTACATAAATTGTGCCAATCATGCCCCTGGGGTCTAAACTGGCCATGCCCCGGGTCCCTTAACCCTCATAGACTCATAATGGAAATAAAAGCTTAAAAAATCTTCTCTGAAACCGCTAGGCACAGAGCTTACATATTAAGCATGTAGCAATGTCAAGTGGTCCTCTACATAAATTGTGCCAATCATGCCCCTTGGGTCTAAACTGGCCATGCCCCAGGGCCCCTTAGCCCCCATAAACTTATAATGGAAAAAAAGCTTAAAAAATCTTCTTCTCTGAAACCACTAGGCCCAGAGCTTACATATTAAGCATGTAGCAATGTCAAGTGGTCCCCTACATAAATTGTGCCAATCATGCCCCTGGGATCTAAACTGGCCACGCCCTTGGGCCCCTTAGCCCCCATAGACTTATAATGGAAAAAAAGCTTAAAAGATCTTCTTCTCTGAAACCGGTAGTATTATTAGCTCACTTGAGCCGAAGGCTCATGTGAGGTATTGGTATGCCAATGGTCCGGCGTCTGTTTATGCCCCCAACTTTAAAAAAGTTGGGGGGCATATTGCTTCTGGCTTGTCCGTCCGTTCGTCCGTTCGTACGTCACGCTTTCTTGTGCATAGCATATCTTTAGAACCGTGTATGCTAGTGTTTTGAAATTTCATATATGGGTTCCTCATGAAAAAATAGTTGACCCGTATTTTTTTTCTTGTCCAAATTATCTCCCCTTCTTGAATTATTTCCCCTTTAATTAAATAACATAGAATTCTCGTTAGCAAGATATCTCAAAAAGTATTTGAGCTACAGCCTTGATATTTGGTATAGTGTTTGGGACTAAGGAGGAGATTACCTGATTAAATTTTCAACCAATTCTATAAAATTTTGTTAGAGTTATGGCCCTTTGTAATTTTTTGCCACTCAATTGTGTTGCTTTCTGGTGCATAGCATATCTTTAGAACCGTGTATGCTAGTGTTTTGAAATTTCATATATGGGTTCCTCATGAAAAAATAGTTGACCAGTATTTTTTTTCTTGTCCAAATTATCTCCCCTTCTTGAATTA
The DNA here is from genome assembly GCA_963580285.1 of Lucinisca nassula. Taxonomy (NCBI): domain Eukaryota; kingdom Metazoa; phylum Mollusca; class Bivalvia; order Lucinida; family Lucinidae; genus Lucinisca; species Lucinisca nassula. Next base: position 120,128,476 of record OY757024.1, read on the forward strand.
TTTCCCCTTTAATTAAATAACATAGAATTCTCGTTAGCAAGATATCTCAAAAAGTATTTGAGCTACAGCCTTGATATTTGGTATAGTGATTGGGACTAAGGAGGAGACTACCTGATTAAATTTTCAACCAATTCGATAAAATTTTGTTAGAGTTATGGCCCTTTGTAATTTTTTGCTACTCAATTGTGTTGCTTTCTGGTGCATAGCATATCTTCAGAACCGTGTATGCTAGTGTTTTGAAATTTCATATATGAGTTCCTCATGAAAAAATAGTTGACCCGTATTTTTTTTCTTGTCCAAATTATCTCCCCTTCTTGAATTATTTCCCCTTTAATTAAAAAACATAGAATTCTCGTTAGCAAGATATCTCAAAAAGTATTTAAGCTACAGCCCTGATACATGGTATAGTGATTGGGACTAAGGAGGAGACTACCTGATTAAATTTTCAACCAATTCTATAAAATTTTGTTAAAGTTATGGCCCTTTGTAATTTTTTGCCTCTCAATTGTGTTTCTTTCTGGTGCATAGCATATCTTTAGAACCGTGTATGCTAGTGTTTTGAAATTTCATATATGGGTTCCTCATGAAAAAATAGTTGACCAGTATTTTTTTTCTTGTCCAAATTATCTCCCCTTCTTGAATTATTTCCCCTTTAATTAAATAACATAGAATTCTCGTTTAGGAGTTTCATTGATGATACTTGGTACATGCTTGCAACTAGGAGTGAAATTTTTATGCAGGCATCCATGTTTGACCTTGACCTAGATTTCATGGTTTGGTGACAGGCGCAACATAGCCTTCTGGGGAATTCTTGTTGTATGTTTTTGAGTCTTTAACAATATTTGTTGAATATTTTGCCATCTAGGGACAAGCAAAGGTTGGGGGCATTGTGTTTTACAAACACCATTTCTAGTTACATTTTCAAATAAGTATATCTTTAAAGCCACTTGGCCAATCATGATTAAATTTCATGAGAAGCATTATCCGATCGAGGGAGAAGATGCAGTATGTTTTGGGGTAATTATGCCCCCAACTTTAAAAAAGTTGGGGGGCATATTGCTTCTGGCTTGTCCGTCCGTTCGTCCGTTCGTACGTCACGCTTTCTTGTGCATAGCATATCTTTAGAACCGTGTATGCTAGTGTTTTGAAATTTCATATATGGGTTCCTCATGAAAAAATAGTTGACCCGTATTTTTTTTCTTGTCCAAATTATCTCCCCTTCTTGAATTATTTCCCCTTTAATTAAATAACATAGAATTCTCGTTAGCAAGATATCTCAAAAAGTATTTGAGCTACAGCCTTGATATTTGGTATAGTGATTGGGACTAAGGAGGAGATTACCTGATTAAATTTTCAACCAATTCTATAAAATTTTGTTAGAGTTATGGCCCTTTGTAATTTTTTGCCACTCAATTGTGTTGCTTTCTGGTGCATAGCATATCTTTAGAACCGTGTATGCTAGTGTTTTGAAATTTCATATATGGGTTCCTCATGAAAAAATAGTTGACCCGTATTTTTTTTCTTGTCCAAATTATCTCCCCTTCTTGAATTATTTCCCCTTTAATTAAATAACATAGAATTCTCGTTAGCAAGATATCTCAAAAAGTATTTGAGCTACAGCCTTGATATTTGGTATAGTGATTGGGACTAAGGAGGAGACTACCTGATTAAATTTTCAACCAATTCGATAAAATTTTGTTAGAGTTATGGCCCTTTGTAATTTTTTGCTACTCAATTGTGTTGCTTTCTGGTGCATAGCATATCTTCAGAACCGTGTATGCTAGTGTTTTGAAATTTCATATATGAGTTCCTCATGAAAAAATAGTTGACCAGTATTTTTTTTCTTGTCCAAATTATCTCCCCTTCTTGAATTATTTCCCCTTTAATTAAAAAACATAGAATTCTCGTTAAGAGTTTCATTGATGATACTTGGTACATGCTTGGAACTAGGAGTGAAATTTTTATGCAGGCATCCATGTTTGACCTTGACCTAGATTTCATGGTTTGGTGACTTTGCGCCTCCACAGGCGCGACATAGCCTTCGGGGGAATTCTTGTTGTATGTTTTTGAGTCTTTAACAATATTTGTTGAATATTTTGCCATCTAAGGACAAGCAAAGGTTGGGGGCATTGTGTTTTACAAACACCATTTCTAGTTCAGATTTAAACTGGTATTGCCATGGCAACATATAGCTCCCATAGACTTACAATGGGACAAACTTAAAAATTTTTCTTCTCTGAAACCACTTGGCCCAGAGCTTACATGGTCACCTTAGTGCAAAAACGGGTTAACTGACATTTTTTCACAAAATCACTTTTTTTGATAAAATGGTGTACTATATCATGATACATGTATATAAGAATTATTTCAGTTGATCTTAAAATTGGAAATTGTATTTTTTGCAAAAAAGCAAAAAAGGTTATCTACAAGCTAATATTTTTTTGGTGCAAAAACGGGATAAGTACACTTATCCTCTTTTTGCACCAAGTTAATTCTATATAGCAATACAAAAAACTTGGTGCAAAAACAGTACAGGCATTAATAAGCCCTTCTTTTAAAGCTCTTTTTTAAACTATCTTAAAATACAACTTTCTTTTCAACATAATCAAATATTTGTAACTGATGTGTTTTTATTTGAAACCCTGTCACTATGATAATGAAATATTTTGGTGCAAAGAGCGCGAATCAGGAACGTTGCTGGGGACAAAATAACAAAACACATCTAAGAATGGGGGGTCTGGGGCTCCTCCCCAATGGGGGTTAAGGGAACAGTGCCCCTTATGGGGGACCAGAGGACAAAGCCAATCCCCCACCCCCGGGCGAACACGAAAAATAATAGAACAATTAATGAGTTCTCTGAGGTTTTTTACTCTTTTTTTCCCTTTAACTAGCTCATACTTAGGGATCCAATGTGTACGCACATACGTACATTGAAGCTACTCCCCTGGGAGCTATAGTACTTTACAGTGTGACATCACTTTAAATTTAATGTCATCATAAAATGCAAAAAACTGTTGTCATCAACAGAATCTATTCAAAGGTAAGACTTGATATTATATTCAGTAAGAATGGTTATTGAAATTTCTGACAGAATGGATGTGAAAATTTTTGAATCCCTAAAAAAGATAAACCCTCCAAGCACTAAGCATATTTAGCAGACAGCGTTTTCAAAGTTTTTTTTTTTTTTTTTTTTTTTTCAGGGGTGTTAGGTTGAGTAAGTTTCAGAAATTCATTCAGAAAATAGTTGAAGTTTCTGCAAACAGTGAAGGCCCAATTTAAATCTGATGCCATTCTGTGGCATCTGTTCTGGGCCTGCAACGTTTGCCAATTAACAATAATTATAATAATCGACCTAATTTAAAGAAGGTGTGTGTGTGAATTCGGGTTTAACGTCGCTTTCAACAATTTTTCAGTCATATCACGACGGTGTCTGGTTGCGACAGGGAGCTCAATGCTCACGTTTATAGTGCTGCCTCACTGAAGTATCATGTCCCAGACACATTACATGATACCACACGCAGTCACATTATCCTGACACTGGATCGACCAGTCCAAGCTCTACCCCGTAAATCTGAGTGCCAAACGAGGAGCAGCTAGTACCATTTTTAACGACTTTGGTATGTCGCGGCCCGGGATCGAACCCGAGACCTCCCGTTCCCCGGAGCGGACACTCTACCAACTGAGCTATCGGGGCCGGTCAATTTAAAGAAGGTAACACATTTAGTACTAGTACTAATCTTCCCTGTGGCCCTCTTTTACTGGGGTAGGAACCAGCTCTAAGCAATGTGGATAAAGTTTCTTGCTCAAGGAAACAACACATGGCGCTTGCGAGGATCGAATCGGGTACCTCTCGCTCTCAAATCCGATGCTTTACCACTGCACCACAGCGTTCCACAAACAACCGTTTGGGTTTCCCATATAAAATGGGATAACCCATTAATGACATGTAGAATCTTCCACCTATGACGTGGGCAACGTCTATTATATTTAGCCCTTTTCAAGTTAGCCATGCCCATTTCTGACTTTGAACCAATGAGATTACTTGATGTAATTTATTGCTGCAAATTCAAAGAAAGCCATCAGAAGAGATGGCAAATCCCCCGACCAAAAGCCAATATGGCCTTCAGAAGATTGTTCACCAATAGAACATACACCAGAATTAAACCGGCAATATATCACAAAAGTATTGATGTTATGGCCATCACAAAATTATACTGTCAGGGGACATAACTAAAATACCAGGGCACTCAGAATTGTGGTTCTTGCGAATGACATGCCTGCTTAAGCTTATGTATTTCTGTAAAAAGTACCATCAATATGTCTCAAAGGGTATTGGAGATATGGGGATCACAAGCTGGTCATACTGTTATATTGGAAGGGTATATAACTCAAATACCACAGCACCAACAGTTGTGGTTCTTGCACATGACACCCCTTCTGTACCTTGTATACAATTGTGCCAAGTTCCTTCAATATATCTCAAAGGGTGTTGGACTTATGGTGTTCACAAGGTTATATTGTCAGGGGAGATTACTCAAAAACCAGAGCACCCAGAGTTGTAATTCTTGAGCATGACACACCTGCTTAAAGCTTAGAGCTATCTGGAAAAAATGCTTCCAAAAATAAAATACATATAGTCGTTTTTTTTTCTTTAAAACAATACAAATGAATGCATTTTATGCAAAAATGCGAACAATTATGATGACAGGTAAACGAGTTTGAGAGGGATTCCCTAACTAGGTTTCGAACACTAGTTAGATCTATTTTTAGTTCGTGACAAAAATAGAATCCCCATATATGACGTTATGCGACGTTCATTTTTGGCCTTGTTTGCTTAGGCCATGCCTGAATCGGAAAAAATATGATGCTGATTACCATGCCATAAGTAACGACACTCAGAGACGATACTGTCGCCATGTATGGTAAAGTGACAGATTTATTTTTAGAACAGAAATTCCGAACACATGTTCAGAGCGAAGGGTAAACATGAATGAAAACGACCATTTTCACAAAGTTCTGAAGCTGTATTTGGCTCCAAAAGTGTACACATGACAAAGGAGTATGCACTGAAGATAAAACTAGAAAAAAAAATTGAGACCCGGTAGCTCAATAATGCACCTTTACCCTCATGTACATCTGCATCAAGTACCACCAATATGTCTCAAAGGGTATTTGAGGTACGGAGATCACAAGGTGGTCATACCGTTTTATTGGAAGTGGAGATAACTCAAATATCATAGCACCCAGAGTTGTGGTTCTTAGGCATGAAGTGCCGTCTCAACCTTGTATACAATTATGTCAAGTACCATCAATATATCTCAAAGGGTATTGGAGTTATGGCCATCACAAGGTTATATTGTCAAGGGAGATAATTTAAAAACCAGGGCACCCAGAGTTGTAGTTCTTGCATGTGACACATCTGCTTAACCTCATGTACAACTGTACCATCAATATATCTCAAAGAGTATTGGAGATATGGCCATCACAAGGTAGTGATTCTATATTATTGGAAGGGGAGATAACTCAAAAACCATGGCACCCAGAGTTGTGCACGACACACTTTCTCCGCCTTGTGAACAACTGTGCCAGGTATCATCAATATATCTTAAAGGGTATTGGAGTTGTGGTCAGCACAAGGTAGCCACTCTATTTTATTGGAAGGGGAGATAACTCAAAAACCATGGCAACCAGAGTTGTGGTTCTTGTGCATGACACGCTGTCTCAGCCTTGTGAACAACTGTGCCAAGTACCATCAATATATCTCAAAGGGTATTGGAGTTATGGCTATCACAAAGTAGTCATTCTATTTTATTAAAAGGGGAGATAACTCAAAAGTATGGCATCCAGAATCCTGGTTCTTGCGCATGACACGTCGTCTCAGCCTTGTGAACAAGTGTGCCAAGAACCATCAATGAATCTCAAAGGGTATAGGGCTGATCGCTATATCCCCCCAACCTATTCTGTCGGGGGATAAAAACCGAATGTCAAACAGTGTGGATCCTGATCAGATGACATCAGAGCTCTGTGTAAAAAGTAAAATCTGGACTGAGCTTGTGAACAAGGTATTGACTTATCAATCGATCCAAAGAAAATCTGGACTGGGCTCGTGTACGAAGTATTCGCTATCAATCGACCCAAAGATACTAAGCACAGAAGCTTCCCGCCTGCTATTTACACGAGTACTGGTAAACTGCTTAGAGGATCTAAGCCTGCCTAGGCAAAGCGGACTGTCCATGCTTATAAATAAACCCTATTGGTTTCATAGGGTGACAGGGCTTGAGATGTCATTTCATCTCAATGTTGGGTAAGTCCCACAAAATTGGAAGCAGCGTTTCTAAAATGACCTATACAGTGTTGATGGGGATGTTAAACCTCAAATCAAACAAACAAACAAACAAGTGACATTGCTTCCAATTTTGTGGAACTTTTACCTAACATTGTGATGACAAACCCTGCCGCCCAATAAAACCAATAGAGTTGACACGTATGGACAGTCTGACTCGCACTACTTTGTCTGGGTAGGCTTAGATCCTCTAAGCAGTTTACCAGTACTCATGTGCGGTTATTTCCAGCTCTCCATGGAAGCTTCATGCAGCCCAATCTATTTCTCCATGCGCCAAAGGACGGGGGCCTATCTCAGCTTGTTGCTTAAGAAATAAATATAAATGGCCATAGTAGGAAACTAGACTGCTCTTTTTTCTGCTGCTTTTGAATGATTTGAAGTTAAAAGAAAATCTTTACATGATGCATTATGAATTGCTCAAGTGCATCACATTTCCAAAAACAACATTGAAAACCTTACTTGACAAAGTAAAAAGTTGAGATTACATGGATTTATTTACAAAGGTACTGGAAAAGGTAGGACACTATGGACTTTACTTTTTGTTGACCATAAGCCTCTTTCTAAAATACAGTCATTAAATTAAATATTATCTTTATATTAGTGCATTAATTGTTTTATACAACAACAATTGGTGCCAAAACAGAAAATGGGCTTTTATCCTCTTTTTGCACCAAACATATAGTGTGCTAGAATATGATAAGGGCACTTGTCCTGTTTTTGCACCAAAAACTTCAGAAGCCATTTCAGGTTAAATGCTTTTTTTTTTCAATTTATCCTTTTATTTACAAAGTTAAAACTTTGTTTCTTATACATTTGAGTAATAACATATGGTCAATGCTTTTATTCCTAAAATGGTTTGCTTTTCGCAAAAGGTACAAATAATGGAACGTTTTTTCTTCGTCCTGTAAATTTTCAAAAATGCAGATAACCCGTTTTTGCACCAAGGTGACGTCAAGGTAATATGTCAGACATATTAAGCATGTAGCAATGTCAAGTGGTCCCCTAAATAAAGTGTGCCAATCATGCCCCTGGGGTCTAAACTGGCCACGCCCCGGGGCACCTTAGCCCCCATAGACTTATAATGGAAAAAAAAAACTTCAAAAATCTTCTCTGAAACCACTAGGCCCAGAGCTTACATATTAAGCATGTAGCAATGTCAAGTGGTCCCACTACATTAATCCTACCAAACCTGCCCCTAGGGTCCAAATTGACAATGCCGTGTTCTATTAGGAAGAACTTCAAAAAAAAATTATGCTCAAAGACCATGAGTCAAACAGCTAACTAAAATGTTCCTCAGGTGAGCGGTTAGGCTTATTGAGCCTCTTGTTGGATTATAGAGTTTGCATTACGAACATACGCCTATTCAAATACATTGAAAATTTTTCCACCAGAAAGAAAATCTGATATTTTTATTCTGCTCAAAACATAGATTGTGGTTACTCGTTAGAACCGTCTTGATATTAGGTGGGTAGGTTGGTTTGCATATTTTCTTTTTTCTGCAAATTATAAAAAATATCCCAAATACTGCAGTACTATTAACCCATTGTATACTAGTGGACTCTCCCATTGCTATATGTTGGACAAGTCCATTTGTCATTTAAGGGGTGTCAAGCATACTTTTTTGTTTTTATTCTATTTTTTACGGAAAATTCTGTTAGCAAATAGTGCAGGCCCTGATCAGATGCCACGTTCTGCAGCCTCTGATCTGGGCCTGCACTGTTTGCTAAGGTACTCCAGAAGAATGGAAAAGTTAAGAAATTTTGGTCATTTGTAAAGTCCCTGAAAAAAGAATCATTTGGGAACACTTCACTTATGGAAAATGGAATTTTGAAAACTGAATCGCGCAACAAGGCAAATATATGTAATAAGCAGTTTCAATCGGCGTCGCAAAACTGTTGGACAAGCTCAACATACATAAGGCATCTGGGCCTGACGGTCTGCATGCCAGGGTGCTTAAGGAATGTAGTGCTGAAATATCTCCCCTGCTGGCCTTTATTTTCAATGAATCACTTGCTCGGGGCACTGTACCAGATGACTGGTGACAAGCAAACGTAACCCCGGTCTGTAAGAAAGGAGAAAAATTTGATGCTGCGAATTACAGACCGGTGTCGCTCACATGCATCTGTTGCAAAACCCTGGAGCATATATTAGTTAGCAACATTAACAAGCACCTAGCCTCTGAAAGCATTCTTGCTGACTGCCAACATGGTTTCCGAAGTCGAAGGTCTTGTGAAACTCAATTAGTTCAGTTCTACCATGACATAGTGAGCAATCTGGATGGGGCCATTAATCGTGGCCACATACAGACTGACCTGATTATCATGGCTTTTGCCAAGGCCTTCGACAAGGTACCTCACAGGAGGCTATTGTACAAATTGGATCATTATGGGATTAGAGGATCCACACTTAAGTGGGTTAGCTCATGGCTCTCTGGACGCACACAAGTTGTACTTGACGGCCAAGCATCGGATCCAGTCCCTGTTTTGTCCGGTGTCCCACAAGGTTCAATACTTGGACCGGTCCTTTTCTTGATATTTATTAACGATCTTCCTGATAATATCAGGTCATCTGTTCGCTTGTTTGCTGATGATTGTGTTTTGTATAGGAATATATATACTTCTTCTGACTGTCTTATCTTACAAGATGACCTGGATAGCCTAGCACGTTGGGAGGCCGATTGGCAAATGAAGTTCAATGTGGCCAAATGTCATTCAATGAGGGTGTCACGGCACCCTCCAGACAAGCAGATTAAATTCAACTACTCTTTACATTAGCATACTTTGGAACATGTCCAATCCGCAAAATATCTTGGTATCACCATTACTCATAGTCTTGATTGGGGTCAACATATTTCTGAGATTACCTCTAAAGCAACTAGGACATTAGGGTTTCTTAGACGTAATTTAGCTTTTGCACCTAGGCAGACAAAGGATGTTGCATACAAAACCTTGGTCAGACCTCAATTAGAGTATGCATCACCTGTTTGGCATCCCCATGTTAAAACTCAGGTTCAACAGGTTGAGAAGGTTCAGAGGACGGCTGCCCGATGGACCTGCAGGAGATGGCGGAACAGAAGTAGAGTTAGTGAAATGCTCGATGAGCTGGAGTGGCCATCGTTGGAGGCCCGTTGCGAGCAGTCCTCTTTAACCTTCTTTTATAAGATACACTCTGACACAGTGTCTCTTAATAAAGATAAATACTTGACCCCTGTGACTACTTCAATTCAAACAAGGGCATCAAAACTAAACAACAGTCAATATCGTAAGTACCAGATCTATAGTGATGCCCTGAAGATTTTTTTCTTCCCTAGAACTATTCCTCAGTGGAAAGTCTTCCCTCCTCTGTGGTAAATGCCAAAACTGCAGAGGAGTTCAAAGCCCGCATGGTGTAGATTGGGATCCAGAGGTGTGCGTTTTAGTACACCCTTCTGAAAGCAGATTGTAAATAGTTTTAAGAACACATCGAGTGGGTGTTTTTTTGTTTTTTTTGCTAAATTCTAAATTTAGCGCACCACCCAACTGAGGTAATGGCCAAGTATGACCGACTCGGTATATGAAGATAGATAGATAGGGGTTTCCCGCATACAAAAGGTTAAAATGCAACACACTGCTACAGTAATTAACCATAGTATTGAGATAACAACATCCTACCATTTGAAGAGATCTGTTTTACCCACAGATGGTGTACGCGAAATGTGCACATTGAAAGGTAAACAGTGTAGACCCTGATCAGACTGCTACTTTGAGCAGTCTGATGTGGGTCTGCACTTTCTGCTCAGGCCTGTTAGTCCAACTGATTGGGGGAGATATGCCTTCTTGAAAAAAAAATGCTGTTCCCAGTGGCCAAAAATATATTGAGTAGGGAGGATTTTGGGCGAGTAGATAGACTGTTGCAAACAAACAGGGGCCAGTTGTTCAAAGCATCGTTAGCTTAACGAGCTCATTAGTGGTCATATTGTTAGCTGTTCTAACAAGTTTAATGTGTAAAATTTTGGTATTTTTGTCAAAAATATGTGAGCAGCTTTTGCATCCGCAAAAGCTGCTCACATTTTTTTCCAGCAAAAATATTAATATATTTGCTATAATAAATAATCAAAGTTTTAACGATACATTAACTAACGACGTCGTTAGTTTTGAACAACTGGCCCCTGAATTTTATTTTGGGCCTATTTTTTTGTTTCAGACACATATTGCTTCTCCTATATCCAAGAAACAGAGGTTGGACAAAAGTCCGGTAAGACCTTGAGATGTTCCTGAACACTTTGGTATCATGTTGGAAGAAGCACATGGTGAAGCCACGCCGGTGTCACATTGAACTGTGAAGAAAACTCTTCCAAGCCATCATAGCAGTGTTGAGCCTTTGCCGAGTCATGATGGAGCTCAATTTGATTTCGAGAGTGCCATAAATTCACCTATCCGTGAAAGAAAGGACAGACAGACCTCAATATTTTATCAGTTTTTCATGCTGACCTTGAAACTTCGATGGCTCGAACACCGATGGCTCGTTTACCCTGACTGAGTCAAACCATTTCTTTAGCCCCTAGGGAAATGCTCTACATAACAAATAGTGGGGGGACAATTTAGGAGAGCTTCGACTTTTATATTACAAATGTATGCTGTGTGTACTCATTAGAATCGCCTCCATGAGGCGATTCTAATGAGTACACACAGCATACATTTTCATTATAGAATACCGAAAAGATGTCCAAAATTATCTTGTTATGCCTCCTGCCAGTATCCCTCAGTGGCTCGAACTACCCCTGTCTCGAACAGATTTTCAAGGTCCCTAAGGTGTTCGAGCCATCGAAGTTCGACTGTAGTTGAGTTTGAAATATTTAACATTTGAAAATATTTAAATGCCAAAAGCTAAAGCTTTCCACATGCTCATCAGACCTGTAAAGGAAGATATTTGTCCCGCTCATAAATGTAGTCAAACCTGTCTTAGTGGCCACCTCTATTAAGCAAGCAACCTGTCTTAAGCAAGAGGGAATTTAGTTCCCGAAAAAGGCAAATGCATTAAAATTCATCTGTATTAAGCTAGCACCTGTCTCAAGCAAGCACATTTTCATTATCCCCGAGATGCTTGCTTAACACAGGTTGGACTGTAAAAAAAAATGCCAGTTTAAAATGTACAAGCAGAACACATTTCTTATGAGTCAATCATGAAAAAAAAAACAGATTTAAAACTACAATAAAATTCCTATATTAAGACCACCTTTGGGACTGTTCAAAAGTGGTCTTAAAGACCACTTTTGAACAGTCCCAAAGGTGGTCACCTACAAGAGCATATTGGATTTGGAAAACACAAAGTAAATATACTTTAATCTTCTAAATATGCTTTTTAAAAGCAAAGTTTGTCTCAATTTTAGGTGATCTTAACAGCGGATTTCTACTGTACATGACATGATTACTGTGTTGATATTGTGTTTTACCTTGAGCAAAAAGTGTGAGCAAAAGATAATGTGACTATTTATAGAGGTTCATAGAAGGAATGGTTGGTGTTGAATTTTACTCCTGAGAGCTGTGTTTTACTCCTGGGAGATGACTTTTAACCCTGGGAGTTGATGTCACCCTGGAAAGACACAATCACTTCCATAGAAGTTCACTGATCTGGAAAGAGAATTTTCCCATGAATAGTTTCAGGGCCAGAGATTTTAAAACACTTTACATGCTAGTGCTACAGTGATTCAGGTTTTTCTCAATTTGATGCTAACCAGTTGATTTTCAATTTTTCATGTTGATTATCTCATTTAACCCATTTTGTACCGGAAACCCCAAAACGGGTACCCTGGCAAACAGTGCAGGCCCAGATCAGATGCCGCAGAACGCGGCATCTGATCTGGGCCTACACTATTTGCAAAAAGTTCAGCCATTTTCCAAATCAGTTTTGGAGAAAACACAGCCTGACACCCCTAAATTTTGAAATGGACTCCTGCTATATATAAGGAGGAAGATTCTATTTGGTACAAAAAGGGTTTATGATTGCTACAAAGTCTACATATAGCTACGTATTTATCTTATTTTGGAATAAGAAATGCTTCCAGTGGAGATTTCAAAGCTGTAGATAGGTTGCAAAGTTCAATGACAATGAGTTTGGCATGTGTCTAGACAAACCGTTATCAGACAAATGGCAATCTGATAGAGGTTTGTACTAATAACTGATCATGCTGAATCATATCCCACCTGACCTCAAGTCTTGATGAATGGAAGCAAATCTTTGGAAGACAAAATTGAAAATAACCAGTCTTCGGTTAATCATTGCACCCATAGTCCATGGTAAACATAGCTGAGAAGTTGATTTTTTTGGGGGGGGGGGGGGTTGGTTTTACTGCCCTTTTAAGATTATTTCTCTCATATTGAGCCGATCATTGAAAACCGGAGTACCCAGAGAAAAACCACCTGACCTTCTGTTGCAGAACTTGGCATCTCACATGTGACCTGAGCAAGGCTCCAAACACTGCAGTGAGAGACCTAATGATTAAGAGTCAGCGCTCTTATCCACCAGGCCACGGAGGCCCGTTAGCTGAGAAGTTGACTTCAGTTTTTCATTAGAATTAGAATTCCAATTAATGCATGTGTATATAAAGCTTAAATATGCTCAGATCTAATGAGCAATATATTTTTTTTTTTTGTCCTGCATTAAAATGCTAACATTTGTATTTATTTTAATATTTCTGGCATGCTTTGTTCAGTTGAGCATGAAAAAATGTTAATATCTTCAGAACCAGGTTTTACTGATAAGATATATGTTATATTTTATTATATTTTAGAATTATTTCCTTTATGTATTAACCTTTAGCACCCTCTGGCCGGCTAATTCAACAGATGACGAATTGTTGATATTTTTCTCATATTTCCCAGATAACAGGACTTTACAGCTCATGCAAATTGTCTCCATAGACATTATGATAACACACCCGTGCAAATTGGTGCATTTTTACACGTTTCCAAAATGGCCATTTTTCTGATGAAAATCCGCGATATTTTTGAAAAAGATACTGCAAACATAGGTTGTGGGTGCTTGTTAGAACCGCCTCATTGAGGCGGTTCTAACAAGTACCACCCACCTATGTCTTTGAGGAAGAATAAGAAAAATAATGTATACCCCCGTAAACCCCAGTTTTCTCTATATAAAGTTGGGTATAGGGGGGTCTTCATTTCACGGACTTGTTCACGTGATGGAGGAGACAATTTGCATGAGATGTTAAGTCCTTCTAAGTGTCTGTTTCCCAGAAAACAGGGTTTAACATCTCTATAAAGGAGACAGTTTGCATGAGATGTTAAGTCCTGTTTTCTGGGAAAATAAAACAACTGGCCTTGACATTCCATGCAACTTATCTCCAGAGAGGAGACAATTTGCATGATGATAAGTCCTGTTTTTTTTTTTTGGAAATATAGGAAAAAAAAATCCAAAATGTTGTCTGCTGAAAAAAATACCCAGCATGCAGTGTTGAGTTAAATTCCTGTTTTCTGGGAAAAATAAGAAAAAAAATCCAAAATGTTGTCTGCTAAAAAAAAATACCCAGCTCGCAGAGTGTTGAGTTGAATGGATAAACCTGTCATTCTTTGCAAGGGGGGTAACTTTTGTGATCTATTGCTTACCCCTATACTGAAATTGTCTGAAAAGAGGGGATCAGTGCTTGAAGAGAAAAAGCCTTGCCCCACAGGAGAAGAAAATGCATTCTTGAAGAACAGAACCCTATTGATACAGAAGTCAGAAATATTCATTTCACCCTTATCCTGCTGAACAAGACAACCCCTATCTTTGCAAACAGTGTAGATCCAGATCAGATCGCTTCAGATCAGGATTTTCACGGTTTGTCATGCAGTTTGTGAACTTCATGAATTGATTGATTTGAGGTTTAATGTCCCAATTAACACTGTATAGGTCATTTTGGAGATGTTGCCTCCAATTTTGTTATGTACTTGTTAGAATCACCTTAAGGGGAATGGGAACACCTGGCAGATTTTTCTGCCATTTTTCAAAGGGAGGCAACTTTCAGAACTTCCTGTTTGCTTTTCTATAAGACCTGTTCAACTGAAAAAGGTGTCTACTCTTAAAGGAAAGAATTTGCTCCTCAGGAGCAAATTCTTTCCTTTAAGAGTTGACCCTTTTTGACATGGGAGACAAAAATACTTTTGCAGGAGTCGCCTCCCCTGAAGGTGTTCCCATTCACCTTAAACAGCATGTTGTGATGTACCAATTGGAATCACCTTAACTTGTCACTCCTTATCTGAAACTGAATATTTTATACCTGTATCAGGAAACATTTGCTAATGCAATAGAGTTACACTCCCCACCTTTCAGACATAGCAACTCATCTAAGAGTATTTTTCATTACTTTTGTACATGTTGCATTATTTATATTTCTTGGAAATTAGTTGTATATAATGTTATAATACTGTGTCATTGTAAGATACTTCATTTCCTTTCCTTGTAAATGTCCATTGTTCAGAATCCCATCTTTTCTTGTAAATTACCATTGTCCATTCAATTTGCATTAAAAATGTATTTTTATGCTCCAGCCATTCAAAGAATGGGGTAAAGTGCGTATAGTGTTAACCCTGTCCGTCCGTTCCTCTCTGTCCACATCCGGCATTAGCATTTTGTGTTTAAGTTTTTCATCAGTTTTTGTTTGTTTGATTTGAGGTTTAACGTCCCCGTCAACACTGTAAAGGTCATTTTGGAGACGTTGCTTCCAATTTTGTGGGACTTTTACCCAACATTGAGATGAAATAACATCTCAAGACCTGTCGCCCAATGAAACCAATAGGGTTTATTAGCATGGACGGTCCGCCTCGCACCGCGGTTCCTGGACAGGCTAAGATCCTCTAAGCGGTTTACCAGTACTAGTTTGCGGACCGGATTCTGCTCTGCGTGGAAGCATCATGCAGCCCATATATATCTTCATTTTCATCAGTTACAGTGTCACAGCTACCAGTCTGAGGCATATTTCCAGTTGACGTTTTTTTATTCTTTTATACTTTATTACAATGTCATTTTCTTCTTGGCTTAAGGGGAATGGGAACACCAGGCAGATTTTTCTGCCATTTTTCCAAGGGAGACTTCCTGTTCACTTTTCTATAAGCCCTGTTGCACTGAAAAGGGTGTCTACTCTTAAAGGAAAGAATTTGCTCCTTTGGAGCAAATTCTTTCCTTTAAGAGTTGACCCCTATTGACATGGGAGACAAAATTACTTTTGCAGGAGTTGCCTCCCCTGAAGGTGTATCAATTCCCCTAAGTGCTCAAGTTATCAAAGTTGTAACTAAACATGATATTCAATGTTTTGTCACATTTTCAGTAAGAGCAGTATGATAATAAGATTGTTGTTAGAACAATAGATCTCGGTGAACAGAAAAGTCTTTTTCTGTAGCTCTCATTACTGATTTCTGTAGTCATTCTAAATCCAGACCCCATAGTACAGGCAGCTGTGTCTCAGACTGCAAAGTCTGGGTGCAGACTTTGAGCCTTGACTCAGAGTGTTAGCCCCGGCCCAGCATTGGAGATCTGTCCCAGAATTTGAGTCAAATGACTCTATGGAGAATGACAATTAAATGCAGAGAAATTACAGTATTAAAACTAGCTGAAATTAAGACAAATTCTACTTTTAAAAACATATTTGAAGGTTTCAGTATTTGTTTCCTAGTGCTTCCAACACTGAGTGCCCTGTAGAAAAAGACCACCTTTGGGACTGTTCAAAAGTGGTCTTAAAGACCACTTTTGAACAGACCCAAAGGTGGTCATAATTTAGAAACTTTACCTTTTTTCTGTTCTCCAAAATCCACTGCTTCAAGATCTGTATGAAGGGAAAAGGGGTCTGTGAGCCTGTGCAAGATCAGGCTGTGCATCCACCCTGTCTGATAAGAGTCTTCACTGTGGGCTATATAGGTAACTCTTGGCCCAAACTTCCTTAAACAGACTACAGTAAAAATCCTAAAAATTTGGACACCTTGAGAATTTGCTGTAAGTCTTCAAAAATTTTAACAAATTTGTTTCATGATCCAGCAAGGAGTCCAAAAGGTGCAGACGGAATGGCAAACAGTGAAGACCCTAGGAGCAGTCTGATCTGGGTTTGCACTGTTTGCTTAGGCCTGCCTTTCCCAATATTTAGGATCATTATGGTAAGAAGTCTGTACAGTCTTAGCGTTTATTAATAGAAGGATATTCTAAAGCTTAATTTTAATGATAAGAAATAAATGTCTAAGCGTACCGTGCCCGTCTTATCTCCAGACTTTCAGATGAGTCGTTAAACTGAGGTCCCGTCTCCATATGACCTTAGCTGTTGATGGGACATAAAACTCAAACATGCACACACCCACACTGTGCCTTTCTTTTCGCATATACTGTATTTAGGAGGATTCTGACATGGGTCCATAACGTTAATGTATTACCTACTGGTCCCAGTGCATTAGGGTTTTATTAAGCCATTTGGAATCTGCATTGTTTGCACTTTATATGTTTACCTGTGTCCCACACCAACTCATTCGCTGTAAATAACAGCATCGGACTATTTGTGAAATTGATACACTTGCCATATTTTCCCCCATTTTTACTAGGGACTTCCTGTTTGATGTCTTATAAACTAAGTCCCCTTGAAAAAGGGGCCTGCTTTTAAAGGAAAGAATTTGCTTTAAAAGTAGGCCCCTGTTGATAAAGATGACAAAAGTATTTTTATGCCCCCGCCATTCGAAGAATGGTGGAAAGGGCATATAGCGTTGCCCCTGTCCCTCCGTCCGTCCATGAGTCCGAAACTTAAACGCAGTCAATAACTTCCTTATTTCTTGATGGATTTTAAAATTACTCGGCATAAATGTTAACCATCATGAGACGACGTGACACATGCAAAACCCAGGTCCGTACCTCCAAGGTCAAGGTCATACTTAGAGGTCAAAGGTCAAAAAAGGGTCCGAAACTTAAACGCAGTCAATAACTTTCTTATTTCTGGATGGATTTTGAAATTACTTTGTAGAAATGTTAACCATCATGAGGCAATGTGTCACATGCAAACCCAGATCCGAACCTCCAAGGTCAAGGTCATACTTAGAGGTCAAAGGTTAAAAAAAAATGGTCCGAAACTTAAACGCAGTCAATATCTTTCTTATCTCTGGATGGATTTTCAAATTACTTGGCAGAAATGTTGGCCATCATGAGACAATCTGCCTCTCACAAAACCAAGGTCCTTACCTCCAATTTCAAGGTCATACTTAGAGGTCAAATATGAAAAAAGGGTCCAAGATTTAAACACGGTCAATAACTTTCTATGGATGAATACGAACATAGAGATATTTTCAGGCGGGGGCATCCGTGTCCTAAGGACGCATTTCTAGTTTGAAGTAGTTGCTTCCCTTGAAAGTATAGCCATACCTCTTAATTAGTAAGTATTAAAAGTATTAATTAGTATATTCAAATTACTTAAGTTTTTAAGTAATGTACAGTGTACAGATATGTGTATAGTTGAACTCGTATTTTAGCTTTTAGTCATACCATACCATCTCATCCATGCAGATTTCATTTTTATGTGTGTATCCACCATTTAGCCATCAACATCCGATAAATAAGATAGGCGAAGTGTTTTATAAAAAATCATGTGCTCACTAAATGTTTTTATTTTCATTCTCATTTCTGTACATGTATCTTAATCATCAAAATCAAAGTTTTGAATGGCGTCTGGGTGGATATGCCATGTCTTGGTTTCTTTTTCCAATTTTGAAAAAAATGTAGACTTTCCACCATGTCAACAAGTCTGTGTACTGTAATGAACACACCTCTAAGTCTGTGTAATGAACACCCCTCTAAGTCTGTGCAATGAACACCCCTCTAAGTCTGTTCAATGAACACCCCTCTAAGTCTGTGCAGTGAACACCCCTCTAAGTCTGTGTAATGAAAACCCCTCTAAGTCTGTGTAATTAACACCCCTCTAAGTCTGTGTAATGGACACCCCTCTAAGTCTGTGCAATGCACACCCCTCTAAGTCTGTGTAATGAACACCCCTCTAAGTCTGCGTAATGAACACCCCTCTAAGTCTTTGTAATGAACACCCCTCTAAGTCTGTGTAATGAACACCCCTCTGTGAGAAGCCTCTGTGGTGTAGTGGTTATGTTATTCGCCTTGTAAAACAGGGATCGCAGGATCGATCCCGGGCTTCTCCAGACTTTCGGATGAGTCTTTAAACCGAGGTCCTGTCTCCGTATGACCTTAGCTGTTGGTGGGACGTAAAACTCAAACACTCACTCACTCTTAAGTCTTAGTAATGAACACCCCCGTAAACTTTGTCTTATGTAGAGACACTTGGGGTTCATGAGTGATTATGCTACTTGCCTTGTAAACCAGGGGTTGCAGGATCGATCCTGGGCTTCTCCAGACTTTCAGATGAGTCATTCAACCGAGGTCCCGTCTCCGTATGACCTTAGCTGTTGGCGAGATGTAAAACTCAAACACTCACTCACTCTCTTTACAGAGGTGTAATTTTTTTTTGGTAATATTTCTGCTCAAAGACAAACATTGACTCAATAGAACCACCTCACTGAGGAGATTCTAATGAGCACCCATGTTTTTAGTAAAGATAAGGAAATTTCTCAGATTTTCACCAGAAAAAAAATATGTCAGATTTGGAGACATAAAAGAATAGCCTAAGTTTCATGGGTGTATTTCCTAATGTTTTGGGAACAAGAAGTAGTTTACTTGGTATCTGAATCCCTTACTGTTTGCGTCTACTGTAGGGAAGAAGTTTTTTCTTGGACCCCTACCAATAGTGTTTTATCCCACTTTGTAAGGGAAACCCCCAAAACAGGATACTGGCAAACAAATGCAGGCCCAGATCAGATCCTGCACAACAAGGCATCTGATAAGGGCCTACACTATTTTTGAAAAAAAAATCAGCCATTTTCCAAATAAATTTTAAAGGCAACACAACCTGTCACCCCTAAGTTTTGGAATGGACTCCTGCTGTGTTTTAAGATTCCATTTTGTACAAAATGGGTTAAAGAGGTTGTGGTATACTTACAGGTAAACCCCTAAAATGCTTAGAAAAACTGCATCTGAAAATGTCATCTGTTTATGTTGTCTGCGACATCTTCCAAACTTTTTATAAATATATTTGCTTACAGGCAAACAGCATGGACCAGATCAGACTGCAGTCAGGGGCCAGTTGTTCAAAGTATTGTTAGCTTAACAAGCTCGTTAGTGGTCATATTGTTAACTCTTCTAGCAAGTACAGTATCGTAAATTTTGGTATTTTTGCTGAAAAAATGTGAGCCGCAAAAGCTGCTCACGTTTTTTTCAGCAAAAATTTCAGCATATTTGCCATATTAAATGACCAAAGTTTTACCGATACATTAACTAAAGACATCGTTAGTTTTGAACAAATGGCCCCTGATCCTGATCACAGTTTGCAACATTGACTATTAAAGAAACTGGCTAGCGACATAGCAGATGATAATTGTTGTGATTGGCATTTTAAGGTTTAACATGTTTTGTCCTGCTGTAGCTGTAGCTGTAGCCTCAGTCCATTTCAAAATATAGGGGTGTCAAACTGAGTTATTTTAAGAAATCTATCTAAAAAGTGCTTGGATATTTTGCCTTTCTTGGTGAGGGCCTGTCCTGTTTTCCAGTGCCCACTTTACGGTTTCACATGGGAAACCCACTAAACGGGTCATAGGCAAACAGTGCAGGCCCATATCAGACACTGCAGCAGAACACAACATCTGATCCTACCTAGTACAGTTTGGGGAAAGTTCAACCTTTTTATAAATATGCATGTATTACTAAAAGTGACTGAACCAGAAACCCCTAAATTTCTTTATAGCATTACGCAAACACGCCTATACAAATACATTGCCACCTTTATCGCCAAAAAAATGAAATTTTTATGACGAAAAATTGTGATATTTTTCTTATTTCTGCACAAAATAGAGATTGTGGGCACTCGTTAGAACCGCCTCATTGAGGCAGTTCTAACGAGTACCCACAATCTATATTTGTGAGCAGAAATAAGAAAAATAAGGTATACCCCTAGAAACCCCAGTTTTACTATATAAAAGTGGGGTTCAAGGGGGTCAAAATTATATAGGCGTGTTTTCTTGATGACTCCTGTTGTGCATAGGGGGAAAGATTTCATTCAGTACAAAAATGTGTTAATGCATATTCATAACAGAATAATCAGGAAAATCCATATTCATAACTTCATTTATTTGTTGCAGCCAATCATCTGTTGCATGATCATGTTGAGAATTGTTACTGGTAAAATAACAATATATAAACCAAGGGTTATTTGTTATTTCTTCAGCCACCTGGGTCCATTTGTCCAAAAAACATCTACATAGGCATAACAATATATATTACCAAGGGTTATTTGTTATTTCTTCATCCACCTGGGTCCATTTGTCCAAAACATCTACATAGGCATAACAATATATATTACCAAGGGTTATTTGTTATTTCTTCATCCACCTGGGTCCATTTGTCCAAAACATCTACATAGGCATAACAATATATATTACCAAGGGTTATTTGTTATTTCTTCATCCACCTGGGTCCATTTGTCCAAAACATCTACATAGGCATAACAATATATAAACCAAGGGTTATTTGTTATTTCTTCATCCACCTGGGTCCATTTGTCCAAAACATCTACATAGGCATAACAATATATATTACCAAGGGTTATTTGTTATTTCTTCAGGCACCTGGATCCATTTGTTCAGAACATCAACGTAGGCATAACAATATATATATCCAAGGATCCATTTGTTCAGAACATCAACGTAGGCATAACAATATATATATATCCAAGGATCCATTTGTTCAGAACATCAACATAGGCATAACAATATATATAACCAAGGATCCATTTGTTCAGAACATCAACATAGGCATAACAATATATATAACCAAGGATCCATTTGTTCAGAACATCAACATAGGCATAACAATATATATAACCAAGGATCCATTTGTTCAGAACATCTACATAGGCATAACAATATATATTACCAAGGGTTAGTTGTTATTTCTTCAGGCACCTGGATCCATTTCTTCAGAACATCTACATAGGCATAACAATATATAAACCAAGGGTTATTTGTTATTTCTTCAGCCACCTGGGTCCATTTGTCCAAAAAATCTACATAGGCATAACAATATATACATGTATTACCAAGGGTTATTTGTTATTTCTTCAGGCACCTGGATCCATTTCTTCAGAACATCAACATAGGCATAACAATATATAAACCAAGGATCCATTTGTTCAGAACATCAACATAGGCATATCAATACAAATGTATATATAACCAAGGGTTAGTTGTTATTTCTTCAGGCACCTGGATCCATTTGTTCAAAACATCAACATAGGCATAACAATATATATAACCAAGGATCCATTTGTTCAGAACATCAACATAGGCATAACAATATATATAACCAAGGATCCATTTGTTCAGAACATCAACATAGGTATAACAATATATATAACCAAGTGTTAGTTAATATTTCTTCAGCCACCCCTGGATCCATTTGTCCAAAACATCTACATAGGCATAACAATATTTATTACCAAGGGTTATTTGTTATTTTTCAGGCACCTGGATCCATTTCTTCAGAACATCTACGTAGGCATAACAATATATATAAACAAGGGTTAGTTATTATTTCTTCAGGTATAGTTCGAACAAATTGACCTGAGACTGGTGAACTCTATTGACATAATTTCACACCCGACTGAATGCATGTATTTATCTTTGCCGTCTCCCGAAAATGACGGTATTGTTATTCAATACATAGAGGTCAGTAAATGGGTCGCAATTCTCGTGATGCCAAAAATTCACGAGAAGGTTATGAAAGCCGACGTATTAGGTGATAACATTGACAAATTTTTACCATGCATAAAGGTTAGTCTCAGGTCACTTTGTTCGAACTATACCTGGGTACATTTGCTCAGAATATCTACACAGGCTGCCTTAGGAAACAAAAAAATGCACACACAAATATGTTCTATAAAAGGGTTATCCTTTGGAAGCAAGGAATACACCACAGAACTGGAAAATATGAAGTGTACATGTTTTCTGGGTCAGACTAGCTAGTTTCAGCCAATTAGGCCTCATCAGTGACCCTCAAATATTTTCAAAGTTCCACAATGGAATCAATGATCCCAAAGGACAAGAAAATATAAACTACACTATGATGTAGGGCAAGGAGACTTTTTACGGCAGCAACACATTCCCAGACACCAGCTGCAGTGATGTCAAATATGTTCTATCAAAGGGTTATCCTTTGGAAGCAAGGAATACACCGCAGAACTGGAAAATATGAAGTGTACATGTTTCCTGGGCCAAACTAGCTAGTTTCGGCCAATTAGGCCTCATCAGTGACCCACAAATATTTTCACAATGGAATCAATGATCCCAAAGGACAAGAAAATATAAACTACACTCTGATGTAGGGCATGGAGACTTTTTACAGCCGCCACACATTCCCAGACACCAGCTGCAGTGTCTTGAAATACGAAAATCAAGAATCAGGCTAGCTAGACTAGCTAGTTTCTGCAGGTGACCTTCTTTTACCTATTCCTACCTTTAAACCCATAAAAAAGACATATAGACCTGGATCACATTCCGCTTAATGCGGCCTCTGTTCTGTGTCGACACTGTTTACTCACATGATTTTCTGCCAAAAATAGAAGAAAAAATAACAAAGAATAGACCTGACACCCCTTCAATGACAATAGACTTGTCCAATCTCCAACATGAGATAAAGGAAGAGTTAACCAGTATACAATGGGTTAACCCTTATCTTGCTGAATATTCATTTTAGCCACACCCATTTCTGTCTATCAGCCAATCATATTACTTGATGTAATTTATTGCTACAAATTCATACACTGAATGCCAAACAGTGTAGATCCTGATCAGATGGCTTCTTCAGAAGCCATCTGATCTGGATCTACACTGTTTGCAAATATAGGGGTTGTCGTGAACAGCAAGATAAGGGTTAATGTTTCAAGAACAAGAATGGACTTGATGATCCCTGAGGAAATAAAAGCCTTTGTAGCTTAACCCTAGACCCAATATCCCCAGACTAGTAACTGGCTGAGTTGCCAAAATAAGTTTAAGTGGCTTGATCATACACCAATTTAAATGCATTATATGTAAAAATCCTAAAAATTCGGACATTTTGAGGACTTGCTGTAATTCTCCTAAAATATTAACAAATTTGTTTCATGATCCAGCAAGGAATCCAAAAGGTGCAGACACAATGGCAAACAGTGTTGACCCTGATCAGACTGTTCCTAGCAATAAAACTGTATCAGGCTCTTTTCAGATAAATAGGATCACTTATAGCATAGTGACTAGTCTGTGTATATAAACAAACTTGTAAGTGCTTTCTAGCAAGTACAAAGTCTTATACAGTGCTATTTTTTGCTGAAAAAAATCGTAAACCACTGACTATGACGGGCCTCCGTGACCTGGTGGAGTAAGAGTGCTGGCTCTTAATCATTAGGTCTCTCACTGCTGTGGTCCGAGCCTGGCTCAAGTCATATGTGAGACGCCAAGTTCCGCCAAGGTCAGGTGGTTTTTCTACAGGTACTCCGGTTTTTGCCCAACAATGATTCGCGATCGGCTAGTGAACGAATCTTGAAAGGTGCGTAAACCCCGCCCCACACCCCCTCAATAAAAAGCCGCTGAAACATAATTGTGCTTCACATGGTCTTTGTACTTGCATGTTCATTCATACTGGAGAAAAGCCACATACTTCTTTAACGTTCTGCAGGCAAATCTGTTGCAGGACTGCGGCTTTTGTTGTGTCATGGCACTGTACACCCTTTTATCATATGACGTCGCGTCTGAGAGTGTAATAATGCCATGTAATAAATTCAATAATCCACTAGTGGATTAAATATGCAAATTAATTAGATACACCCCGTAACGTTACATATACGACGTCGCTTTTTTAATGGCGGAATATTGACATTTTGTTAAAAAATCGTGAATAAAATGCGTTGTAAAAGTCATATGATAAATAGAATCTTACATTCTTGTTCATGTGTTATTGAATTTATTAAACTCGTTGAGGAAAAAGGATAAAATGCTCGGCACAGCCTCGCATTTTATCCTTTTTACTCAACTCGTTTAATAAATTCAATAAAACATGAACACTCATGTAAGATCCTCTATATATTCCCCCAAAATCAAACTCTTTAAACAAAGTAACAAATACTAATGCACTTGCGTATGTAACGTGACTTTTGATTGGATAACGCCGAAAATTTGTGACAGAATATCCTGCGATATACTGTGGGAAACCCGACGTCATCATGTAACGTCTCTTTTCGTTGGGTAGCATTCGATTTTATGTAGCTCACAGTTCATGCCGCTTTGAGTAAACTAAAAAAAATTAGTACAATGTTTAACAAAACATCTGAATAAGTGCATTAGAATGGGGATAACTGTATTGAAAGGTAAATCGTCGGTTTTACGGTCGCAAAATTCCGTTTTACAGCTCTGCTGACGCGTCACCGTTAAACATAATTTCCGACCGTAAAACCAAACTTTATCTCCCAAAATGACAATTTTGAATACATTTATCCCCTAAATACATTGCAGATGAACTTCAATGACTCAAATGTTTGAGTAGTTTGAGTCATTGAGGGTTAATCATCAAAACATCATGTCAGAAGACATAAAGCCTTTTGCTCAACAAGTTTAATAGATTTAATAATACATGAGCACTAATGCAAGATTCTATTAATTATATGGCATTTAATATTCATTTTATTCACGGTTTGTTTTCAAATATGTCAATATTCTGCCATAATTGTAAACCCGACGTCAATAGGCGCCAAAAAAAATAGCTGTGTTTCTACTAACATGCTTAAAAGATTTTTGGTCGGTAGGTTGAAAACAAAAAAAAAACTTCTATAATATTTATATTTTCTCCTGAAAAAAACAGTGGTCGGGCCTGTATTCTTTTATGTGTTTTTGTACACGGTTTTAGCTCCCCTGGGCCGAAGGCTTATACGATGGTAGTCCCTCAGTCGTCCCTCCGTCAACACTTTTGACCAGCTATATCTCTGCAGCCTGTAGGCTGATCTCAATCATTTCTCATCTGTAGCATTGATGACATAAGCTCTTTTTTCGAAATCTCACAAAAACTTTGGTTTCTATGGCAACCACAAGGTCCCATAGACTTACAATGGGAACTGTAGGCATTCAGTTTTGATCGGATCTTTCTGATACTTATATGTAAGGTGGCAGGGGATAAAAACCCGGGTGGGTTCGAAAACCGGCCAAGTCGGCCCATTTATCATAGAGTTAAAGCCCTTTGATTGCTGATAATGACGGTTTTTGACCTTGCCGTCATCGTAGCCCTTTAATTCTGATTGGATCTTTCTGAAACTTATATGTAAGGTGGCTGGGGATAAAACCTCGGATGAGTTCGAAACCCGACCAAGTCAGCCCATTTAGCATAGAGTTACGTCCCTTTTGAATCTTCTTGAAACTTACATGTAAGGAAGTCAGGGATAAAAGGTTGGATGAATTTAAAAACTGACGTGGATGGCCTATTTATCAATATGTCCCTTTGATTGCTGAAAATGCCCATTTTTGACATTGCAATCATCATAAGTCCCTAAGTTTTGAAATGATCGTCCTGAAACTTACATACATGTATAAGTAAGTTAGAGATAAAAGCTTGAATGTGTATGCAAACTAAAATTGTTGGCACATTACTTCCAGAGTTAAGTCCCTCTCTTTGCTGAAACTTCATAAATTGTAACTTGTCATCACCAATAGTCCTTAAGTTGTGATCGAATCTTCCTGAAACTAGGATATAAGTAGGTTGAGATTGAAATTTAGAATGAATTTGAAAACTAGTAATGACTGCCTGTCACTCATAGAGTTACGCCCCAATGTTTTCTGGATCCTTTTGAAACTTATACATAAGTAAGTCATGGATAAATGCCTGGATGAGTTTGAAAACTGGCAAAGTAGGCCCCATCTGTCGTAGAGTTATGTCCCCTTGATTGCTGAAAAAAATGCTTATTTATGACCTTGTCATCACTGTAGCCGCTTCAATTTTTATTGAATCTTCTTAAAACTTACACATAAGTAAGTCAGGGATATAAGCTCAGATTAGTTTGAAAACTGGCATTAATTGTAGTGTTGCATCCCCTTGATTGCTCAAAATGCCTATTATTGACCTTGTCATCACAGTAGCCCCGTCAGTTTTTTATCAGATCTTGATAAGTCAGGGATAAAAGCTCCGTTGAGTTCGAAAATTGGTGAGGCCAGCCTATCTTTCATAGAGTTATGTCTCTTTGATTGCAGAAAATGCCTATTTGTAGCCTTGTCATCACTGTAGCCCCTTTAGTTTTCATCAGATCATCTTGATTCAATCTTGAAACTTGTGTAAGTAAGTCGGGGATAAAGGCTCAAATGAGTTTGAAAATTGACGAGGTCAGCCTATCTGCCATAGAGTTACTTTCCTTTGATTGAGCCCCCGCCCATCGGGGTTTGAAAATTTAGATGGGCTGTATGATGCTTCCACGCAGAGCTGAAACCAGCGCACACTAGTTCTGGTAAACAGCCTAGAATATCTAAGCCTGTCCAGGAAACGCGGTGCGAGTCGGACCGTCCATGCTTATAAACCCTATCGGTTTCATTGGGCAACAGGGCTTGAGATGTCATTTCATCTCTATGTCGGGTAAAAGTCCCACAAAATTAGAAGCCTACAAAATGACCTATACTGTGTTGACGGGGATGTTAAACCTTAAATCAAACAAAACAAACAAACATCTCTTTGATTGCAGAAAAATCCTGTTTTTGCCTGTTTTTGGCCTTGTCATCAGCATAACTCCTTGAGTAACAAACGGAACTTCCTGAAACTTTGAATCTGTTTGCTCAGGTGAGCGATACAGGACCATCCATGGTCCTCTTGTTTGTTAATAAAATTGTCATGTTGAGACTTGCACTGTATAACATAATTCATTTTAGATACTCAAAAAAGTCAGCTCTGTAATTTGGAAGGTACTTAATGCCAAAAAGCTACAAAAATGTACTTTAAACGCAAAATTACTCTGACGACACTGGGAGATGATTAGTATAAGCGTTTCGCTTGTTTTCAAATCCTGTCATTGTAAATTGTACATGTACTGTTCGAATTGACTTGTCATAATGAAATGAATAAATATTGTTTAAACCAAGGGTCGGAAATTGAAAATGGTAAGGTCGGTGTATTAACTTTTATTTTGTTCTTTTATTGATAAAAATAGTAGAGCAAGGATGTCTGAAGCAGGGTCGGTCGGGTTAGCGCAAACATGGTTATTTTTGTTTTTAGCTCACCTGGGCCGAAGGCTCCAGGGGAGCTTATAGGATGGTAGTCTTTCCGTCGTCCGTCCGTCGTCATCCGTCCACACTTTTGACCAGCTATATCTCTGCAGCCTGCAGGCTGATCTCAATCATTTCTTATCTGTAGCATGCCTCTGGTGGGGCATTTATGACATTAGCTTTTAATCGAAATCGAATGGACACTTTGGTTACTATGGCAACCACAATGTCCCATAGATTTAAAATGGGAAAATGCTTGTTATCACCGTAGCACCTTCAGTTTTGATCGGATCTTTCTGAAACTTATATATACATGTAAGTAGATATGGGATGAAAGCTCGGATGAGTTCGAAAACTAGCAAAGTCCGCCCATTAATTATAGAGTTTTGTCTCCTTGATTGCTAAAAATGCCTATTTTTGAGGTTGCCATCACTGTAGCCCTTCGGTTTTGATCGGATCTTCCTGAAACTTATATACAAGTTAGTCAGGGTTAAAAGCTAGGTTGAGTTCGAAAAGTAGCGATGTCGGTCAATTACCCACGAAGTTAGAAAACTAGCAAGGTCGGCCCATTAATTATAGAGTTACGTCCCCTTGATTGATGAAAATGCTTATTTTTGACCTTGTCATCACTGTAGTCGCTTCAGTTTTGATCGGATCTTCTTGAAACTTACAAACAAGTAAGTCAGGGATAAAAGCTCGGATGAGGGCGAAAACTGGCGAGGCCGGCCTATCTGTCATATAGTTACTTCCCCTTGATTACTGAAAATATCTATTTTTGACCTCGTCATCACCGTAGCCCCTTCAGTTTTCAGAGGAACGTTTTGAAGCTTTCATGTTTTTAAGTAAGGGATAAAACCTCGGCTGAGTTAAAAAATTGGTGAGGTTGGCCTATATTTCAGAGAGTTATGTACCCCTTGATTACAAAAAATGCCTATCTTTGAACGTGTCATCACCCTTCGTACGTTTGTCATCGCTCTATCGCCTACATTTCTCGACCGATTTCAAATTCACTTCATACAAATGTTCCTTATGACAATATCTCGAGCGAGTTCGACTTTCAAGGATGTGGCCTCAAGGTCAAGGTCACTGTAGCTATTTTTAGAAAAAACATTGTCATCGCTGAAGCGCCTATATTTCTTGAACGATTTCAATATAACTTCACACAAATGCCCTTTATGGCAATATCTCGAGCAAGTTAACCTTTCAAGGTTGTGGCCTCAAGGTCAAGATCCCTGTGGCTATTTTTAGAAAAACTTTATCATCGCTCTAGCGCCTACATGTCTTGATCAATTTCAATATAACTTCACACAAATGTTCCTTAAGAAAATATATCGAGCCAGTTCGACTTTCAAGATCTTGGCCTAAAGATCAAGGTCAATGTCGCTATTTATAGGAAAACTTTGTTAAAATGGGTACAAATAAATTTTATATACATGTATTTTTATCATAAATTAACTATATCTTTCATTTTTTATAGTTTGTCTGATAAAAATGTGTATGTGTGTGTGTGTGGGGGGGGGGGTCTGCTATTTTGGCCTTGGTAGTTTTTTAGTTTGGTGTGTGTGTGTGAATTCGGGTTTAACGTCGCTTTCAACAATTTTTCAGTCATATCACGACGGTGTCTGGTTGCGACAGGCAGTTCAATGCTCACTTTTATAGTGCTGCCTCACTGGAGTATCATGTCCCAGACACATTACATGATACCACACCAAGTCACATTATCCTGACACTGGGTCGACCAGTCCTAGCTCTACCCCATAAATCTGAGTGCCAAGCGAGGAGCAGCTAGTACCATTGTTAACGACTTTGGTATGTCGCGGCCCGGGATCGAACCCGTGACCTCCCGTTCCCCAGAGCGGACACTCTACCACCTGAGCTATCGGGGCCGGTTTCTTTAGTTTGGTACCGAAACGTAACTAGTTCCGGTTTTGAGGCGGATTGATCCACTAAGGTAAACATTTAATTTAATCAAGTTCGAGTGTGATTTTTGTTGATACTACCGAGCAGAGGAGACTCTCCTAGACACCATTTAGTATAAATTGCCCTTCAGATACCATAAAGTCAACATACAACCTATAAATGATGAGTCATTTTGCGTTTAACCTCTTATTTGGAGTATGTTGCTTGCTGTTGGCATCATGTCTAGCATCTTTTTACATCTGTAGTGGACAGGATCCACAGGATATCCCTGTTGACTTTTTCCCAGTTTATATGGATACATGTGGTACAATAGCAAACGAGCATAATTTAAATTTGCACATCATTTGCACCATGTTTGCACCTCATCTATCCTAAAAAAATGGTTAAGAATGAAGGGATTTCCCGGTTCAAATACACTTTTTTCCTGTATCTATTTACAGTTATAATAGGTAATGTTTGGGACGTAGAATCACATCCTGGGCCAAATTCCAAAAATGACAGTTCAAATTTCCCCTGTGGACTTTGTCAAAGAAGTGTTGGTTGGGAAGATCCCAGAATTTGCTGTGACACTTGCAATGTCTGGTATTACATAGGCTGTCAAGGCATGTCATCAACTATGTATAGTCTATATAACAGATCATCGTATGCGAACGTAGCATGGGATTGCATGAAATGTGGAATGCCAAACTTTTCCACATCTTTGTTTGACACACCATCTTTTATAGACACTTATAACCATTTTGAGTAAAGTAGAAGTAAAACAAAGATCAGGAATCGATACAATTAACTTAATCCACCCATCAAAGAACCTTTATCAGACAACATTGGCCTACCCACTACAGCTTCTTCGCCCAATGTGCAGCAGCCAAAAGAAACTAAACCAAAGACCAAAAAGGCGGTCCTTAATCAACCCCCCCCCCACCCCCCATGACATTGATTATGAATTGTCAGTCAATAAGGAACAAAGGGCTGAACTTCATACCATTATCGACCCAGCAAAGCCGGACATCATTTTGGGCAATGAGTTCTGGTTAACTCCAGAAATTAAAAACTCAGGGTTTTTTTTTTTTTCAGAATCCTTTAAGACAGAGTTGGGGATGCACACGGAGGTGTCTTTGTGGCTTTCAAGCGAGACCTACTCTGTACAGAAACTCCGGTGTTGGACACCAACTCTGAAATTATTGGATGTAGGACTTTGTACATTGGTTCGTTTTATCGCCCACCTAATCAGATTGACCCAAAATGTCTTGAGGATTTCAATTCATCTTTGTCTAGGATAATGTCAAATGCAGATGCTTACATTTTGAGTTGTGGTGATACTGAATGGAGCAACATGCAGGTGCCCCATGGGGTATCTAAAGGCCAGTCACAGCAACAACTTTTAGATATAATTAAAGAACACTGCCTGGCCCAAGTAATTAATACACCTACCCGCCAAGAAAAGACCCGTGATTTATTATTCACAAATTCCCCATCCCACGTTAGTCGAGTTAGGGGGATGCCCCCGATCGGCAAAGCTGATCAAGACATAATCCTTATTGAATATCGGACCCATTGATGGGTCCGAGATATGATATTAAAGCAAAGCGAATCAGACAAGTCCCACGTAAAATATATCAATATAAACGTGCGGATATGAATGGACTGCGATACCATATGGCGCGATTTAGGGATTCTTTCCTTTCATCTGACCTTTCGCACATGTCAGTTAATGGTATGTGGGTAAATTTTAAGACCGAATTAACTACGGCTATGGAAAGGTTTATTCCACTCAAAATGACCAAAACAAAGCATGGTGCACCTTGGATCGACAACACGATCAAGCATCTAATCAGAAGACTCAATCAAATGTACTTTCGTGCTCATAAGTCTAGTAGCCCTGACGTTAAGAGCCATTACAAACGGTTCAGAGTACACGTACAAAAAGTAATAAGAGATGCATATTGGAAGCATGTTTCCAGCATCTTTACCTTTGAAGATGATAACACGGATCCCAATAGTCCCCTGAAGACATGTAAAGTTAAAAAGTTTTGGTCATTCGTAAAGTCCCCGAAAAAAAGCAAGGGTTTTGGGATCAGTTTTTCAAGGGAAAACGAAATTCTAAAAACAGATTCGCGCGATAAGGTCAACATATGTAATAAACAGTTTCGATCTGCATTTACGCGTGTAACTGATGGTGAGCTACCATCCAAAGTCAGGTAATTGTCAGTTCCCCTCCATGGGGGACATATCAGTTGACCCAAATGAGGTCGCTAAACTGTTTGGTAAGCTCAAGATACATAAGGCATCTGGGCTGGATGACCTGAATGCCAGGGTACTTAAGGAATATGGTGCTGAAATTTCTACCGTGCCGGCATTTATCTTCAATGAACCACTGTACCAGATGACTGGCGACAAGCGAATGTTACCCCGGTCTATAAACTCAATTAGTTCAACTTTACCATGACAATTGTGAGCAACTGGAATGGGGCCATAAACCGTGGCCACAAACAGATTGACTTGATCAACATGGTTCTTCTCCCAGGCCTTTGGCAGAGGGCTATTGCATAAATTGGATTACTATGGGATAAGAGGATCCACACATAGGTGGATTAGCTCATGGCTCTCAGGTTGTACTTGATGGCCAAGCGTCTGATCCAGTCCCTGTTTTATCTTGTGGCCCTCAATGTTCGGTCCTTTTCTTGGTATTCATTTATGATCTCCTTGATAATATCAGGTCATCTGCCCGTTTGTTTGCCGATGATTGTGTCCTTTATAGGAACATATATTCTCCTTCTGACTGTCTTATTTTACAAGATGACTTGGATCGACTATGTTAAGCATAAGCAGCATAAGAATTTATTTTTCTGAATCCCACTTTCACCCCACTGGGTGACCTAATAATGCTATTAATATCTTGTTTATTCATGTTAAAGAAGTTTCTGGAAAATGAGTCACAGATTAATTTCATTTGGTAAACAACCTGTTTACAATGAACAGTATTTTGGAACCTTCCAGAAAGTTCGGGGTTGCATTATTTTTAGAAAATTACCTTATCTTATTCCAAAGTCCTCTGGAACGTTCTTGAGAAATCTTTAGGTCTGTAAAAGAGCTTGAATTTTTCCTTGAGTCAGACTTTGGAGTTCGAAGTTTGGGTTTATAAGAAAAGTTATTTCTGAATTCTGTGATGGATTGTTTAAGGATATTTTTTTTTTTCATTTCGGACTGTGAATTCTGTGGGAACAAGGAAAATAGATTCATTCAAGGTTATTTCATAAAGAGCTAAGTAAAATTTTCTTACTTCTAAAGGTTAAAGATAGTTTGTAAATAAATTTCGTTAAATTTTTCCAAAAGGCTTGTTTGCCTTTTCTTTCTGCTACGCCTGGCTCGTAACAACTAGCACAGTGGGAGACCGATTGGCAGATGAAGTTGAATGTAGCCAAATGTCATTCAGTGAGGGTGACATCCTTCGGACAAGCAAATTATGTTTGATTATACACTACACCAACAAATTTTGGAGCAGGTTCAGTCCGCCAAATACCTTGGTATCCCAATCACAGATGATTTTGATTGGGGTCAACTAATTTCAGAGATAACATCGAAAGCAACTAGGACTTTAGGATGTCTTCGACGTAACTTGGCTTTTGTACCAAGTCAAACGAAGGGTGTTGCATATAAAACATTGGTTCGCCCGCAACTTGAATATGCATCACCCATTCAAGACATCCCTATGTTAAAACTCAGATTCAGCAGGTGGAGAAGGTGCAGAGGACAGCTGCTCGATGGACCTGCCCACGAAACAGAAACAGCGTCGGTGACATGCTTATCGAGCTAGAATGGCCGTCCATAGAGGCCCGTCGTGAGCAGTCCTCTTTAACCTTCTTCTATAAGATACATTCAGGTACAGTGTCCATTAATAAAGACAAATACTTGACCCCTGCGACAGTTTCAACCCGAACAAGGGCATCAAAAGTAAACAACTCACAATATCGTAGATACCAGTCCTATAGTGATGCCCTGAAAAATCCCATTTTCCCTAGAACTATTCCCCAGAGGAATATAGTCTTCCCTGTTCTGTGGTGCATGCAAAGACTGCAGAGGAGTTCAATACCCCGTACAGTGTAAGATTGAGACTCGGAGGAAATTGCTATGGGCCGATTTTATGGACCGAAATGACCCGGAACCCCTTGGAGTTTACCAATATCAGTCCGCTTGATATTAGTCGTTTATTTTGACACATTTTATAAAAAAAAGAAAAAAATAAATAAATAGAAAGATCAACCGCACCAATAATGACACGCCAATTGTGATGCACGAAAAGAATCCGGGTCGTTTCGCCCGTGGGTCGCTTCGCCGGCCCTGGGTCGTTTCAGGGATGGGGGTTGTTTCGCCCTTATCGCGTGAGTCGTTTCGCCCGTGAGTCGTTTCGCCCGTGGGTCGTTTCGCCGCAATTAGTGACAAACGAAGTGGATGGGTAAACGGACAGATGCTTGAATGAATACACGAATGAATAAATGAATAGAGTTGTGCGTTGGTAGAGGATGAACGGACGATTGGATTTACGGAGATGAATAAGTGATTTAACGAATGAATGATTGATTGAGTTTTCACGTCCGAGTCAACAATGTATAGGTCATTTTTCAGACGTTGCTTCCAGTTTTTTTTTTTTGTTTTTTTTTTTTTTTTGTGGGAGATGAAACGACATCTCAAACGGAAAGCCAAAAGGACAGTTACTCAGTTACTTTTTTTATAGAATGATAGTGATTATTGTTTCTCGTGACCAGGCTCATATCTGTCAAAGACTTTTTTACGTACGAGTTGTGCAAAAATACCAGAATTTGTTTATCAGATAAAAAAATGGATTTTTTGTGGAAAATCATTGATAGCAAGTCTACGTAGTGAAGATCACCCACGCCTAAACCCCACTTTATACAGCAATTAGTGGATCCGACAGCATATAGGGGAGAATCTTTAAATATGGTAGTTGCATCTGGGACCCAAGTGGAGTGGTCCTTAATGAAGAAATTGAAAAAGTTCAGAATAGAGCTGCTAGATTTTAACAAGCAATTACTGCTTTGAAACTGGGTGCATGACTGGAATTCTAGGAAAATTAAGATGGGAGTCTCTCAAGAAAAGGAGAAGATACAGTAGACTCATACTCTTATACAAAGGTCTAAAGGGTGCTGCCAGCATCCTAACGGATGACCTTGTTCCCCAGCTAGGCACTGTAGAAAGCACCATTCAATGACGTTTCAGACCCTTACTGCAAGAACGGACATTTATAAAGAATCGTTCTTCCCCCGAACCATTAGAGATTGGAATGCCTTTCCCGATTCTATTATTTCGACGGCTGAAGGTGCCGAGGATTGTGTAGCTAAGTTTACCTCTTTGGTTAGAGCTAGTGACTAACTTCCCATATCACAGGTCCTGGTGTATGAATGTCATTTGACGCGTCACCAGTAACAATTATGATTGTGATTCTGATATACTTTATTTTTCTTATTTCAGTTTCTTAAACATATACAATAAGAAATGAGAAAAAATATCACATTTTTACATATACATAGTCATTTTCACAGCCATAAGTCCTATTATATCAATGTCAAATATATAGAGGATATTTTTACTTTTTTGAGATGAAATTAAAAATATTTCATCGAGTGTGTTGAAAATACTGATGTTTTCAACACACGAGATGAAATATTTTTGATATTTATCGAAAAAAGGTAAATTTTCTTTTTATTTGATAATATTTTAGGACACTTACTGTAATTGATCAATCGGCTCTTACGTCACAATTTTTGACTTTGCTATGACGCCACAACTGGCAGTTGCAAACCATAAACAGTCGCCATTTTTAATACAGCATTTTACAGTTCAGAGAATGCTTTTTCAAGGTATTTTACAGAATTATTTTATAGATAACATATGAATTATGGCGAGAAAATAGTACGGGCTGCTACTGTGAAAATAACATGGTCATGTTATTTTTCACACTGTGATTTTCACAGTGTGAAAATATCACTTTTATTTGTTTCAGATATGCACTGATTTCACTGCTAGGTATTAAATAAGGATAATTACATTATAATAAACAAATTCACGGTAACCAGCGCCATCGCCAGTGGGGTGCAGTTTGCTGCTACAGATAACAGCAGAGATATTTAGCCAGCAGTCTTTATCACTAGACTCTAGTAAAGTTTCAGCTTTTAACACACCCAATTGTTTTTCTTGAAGTTATATAAAACCTACAAAAATAATCTTTCACTAGAATAATACTCTTCAAGCATGTAAGTTAGAATTTTGTTCTTTATCTTTCAATAATAGTGTAAAAATTTGCTTTAATTCTAGAATATTAGATCAAAACAAATGCCAGATTTTTACCATATGTTAAAATCAACAAAGGGTCATGTGCGCTCTTATCTTTCTCAGCAATTCTTTGATTCAAATGCACATGCAATGCCACAGTAGCAATTATGATGAGTCCTTTTGCATATATTGTGTATATCTGTAAAAACGAACCATATAAATCAATAAGCTAGATTGTTATGCAAATGTTTATAAAGTGATGATTTTGCTGAAACTACCATGCACTGGCCAATTTTATCAGGCACCTCTAGAATTACAGTAGCTGCCCATAGGCAAGATCTAATGTTCATTGTGAACCTCAAAAGTTTGAGTTGACATTTTGGTATTTCAAAATGTATTACACATGTATTTAAAGGGTTCTTAAAGTTGACCATGGTGTTCACACCTTTTTTTCCCATAGCAGAAAATAAAACTTTGTCCCATATACTATCCAGGATGAGCACCAAAATGGACCATGCTACCCATGATGATTTTTTGGAGATGACTAGAAGTGAACTTGAGGACTTTCTGGCCCCCAGAAATTTAAGCTGCTCCGGTTCAAAGCGCGAACTCGTTGCCAGAGCATATACTGCTTGGGAGTTGCAGATTCCGATTAGAATGACAGATGAAGCTCTTCAAGCAAAACTTCGAGAAGAATACAATAACAGACTTAGGAAACACAATTTTCAAGATCCTAAGCTACTACCTGATAGCTCATGGAAAAAGGATGTTACACAGTGGCCTGTTGTTGACCTAGGCAAGATCTTCCAGTATATACTAGACAACCGGGAATTCGTATCAGATTATATTGGAAAATACAAAACTCAGAAAGCGTATTCTTATTTCAAAAGTGGTTTTGTTGGTTCGATTGAAAATGCTGCTGATCCTGAAAATATCAATATAATATTATTACGTGTACGTGTAACACCATCACAAAGTGTGAGAGATGTTCCAAGGGAAATATGGGTTGCTACAAAGGCATCTGGTGAGACTTTAACAGCATGGTGTAGCTGTACTGCTGGATATGGTCGAACTTGTAACCACATCATTGCTGTCTTATATAAGGTTGAGTTTGCTATCACTAATGACTACAACAACCCAAGCTGCACAGAAAAGAGCTAAAAATGGAATGACCAAACCTTGCGACAAGTCCAGCCTATGAAAATTAAAGAAATGGAAATTCGAAGCGATAATCGTTTAGAGAATTCAGACATAGAAGCGCGACAAAACAAGAAAACGGCTAAGTTAAATTTTGATCCTAGGAGAGCAGGGGAAGACACTTTGACTTCAGCAGGTATAGGATCATTCCTTATAGGACTTACTAAGGTGTCTCCACAGTCGGTTGTTTTCACTGGTCTTTCATACCAAATAAGATCCCAAAGTTTGAAGCAGCTTCCACCAACCCTTATAGAAACTGCCGAGCAAATATCTGCCAAAGGAGACTTGAAATGTGATGAAGAGGAGACCAGGAAGTTTTTTTAATGCATTGTGCTTGAAAAAGAGCAGGTGAAAAAAAAATTGAAGAAACAACACGAAACCAGAGGGACAGTGACGAGTGGAAGCAACAAAGACTTGGGAGAATTACAGCATCAATGTGTCATACTGTTCACACCAAAGTGCGTTCAATGTTAAGAAAGCCGCACAAAAAGCAAAAAGTTTCACCACTTGTGGCAGAAATTGTATATGGTGGTCCATCTCTTGATCATCTTGAAGCAATAAAATGGGGCGTTGAACATGAACAAGATGCAAGGGAGGCACTTTATCGAACACTGTCACCATCACATAAAAATTTTAGCATAAAGCAGTGTGGTCTTAATGTACATAACAATATGCCATATATTGCAGCAAGCCCTGATGGCATTGCTGTCTGCGACTGTTGTGAAAGATCAGTAGTTGAATATAAATGTCCCTTTAAAATAAAAGGAAAAGATGTGACTGAGGTTTTCAAAGAGACTGACTTCTTAGAGGAAGTAGATGGGGAAGTACATTTGAGGACATCCCACAAGTATTACACACAAATTCAGTGTCAGATGGCCGTAACCAAAAACAAAGAGGTGCTACTTTTGTGTCGGGACAGGGCACGGAAGCCTCTTCATTGAACAGATCAGCTTTGATCAGTCATTTTGGGAAGAAGTGGAACAAAGTAGAAGTAAAACAAAGATCAGGAATTGATACAATTAACTTACTCCACCCATAAAAGACACCAAAGGGAAAGAAATACAAACATTAAGCGACCAGACCATAATGGAAACCTAAACAAAGGAAGGCCATAAGGACAGTTACTTTCCCACAAAATGACCATATGGCCATCCAAAATTAAAAGACACAAGTGATACACACGGTAAGTCACAAACAACAACATAAATAAATCGCCACAGAAGAGCCGCTTTGGAACGGTCAGTGGAAGATTTCCACTGGGGGGGGGGGGGGCTTAAATCGATTTTACGTGGCCACAATCCTCGCCCTTACTTCCGTCGCGATTTAGACAAATAATTTGTTCAGTCCGCATGAAGGCCTCCTTACTCATCAGTGCAACATCTCCGTGAACACAAAAATCAAAGAACCACAGAGGTGAGACAACGGTGAGGACTCGACAGCAAGAAACCACTGAAATGCTGGAGCAAAAGAAAACCAACAGTTAGACTCCGATGAGTCCGACCAGAGACAGAGCATCAGGCACCAACCAACATTATCTCTAATTATCAATAAGCCTTTACGTTGAAGCCGTCATAGAATCTGAGGCCTGACCCACCGGCGTGCAATTAAAGAGGGAAGCAAAGTTGCCAACCGTGATTGGGTTAACTACCATGCATGCAGTCTGTCGTATAATATCCATGATGTACCCAATCTTTTTATATCGAAGAATGATTTTACGAAATTGGGTGCTGAAGTCATTGCGGTTATAAAACCTTATTCTGTTTAACAAGAACAATGTTGTTAAGGTTATGTTAGGACACACAAAATAATCTACTATTGTCCAGAATGCAAGAAACTATGTCTTGATGATGGGGAGATCGAGGAAGACAATGAGAACGTAGTATGCTGTGATAGGTGTGATATGTGTTTTCACTGGGGATGTGTGGGTTTCTCATCGAAGATGCTGGCGTCTGATTTTGTTTGTAAAAGTTGCTAGGAAACATAAAACGCACTGTGTCATTAACCCTTCTCTTGCTGAATATTCAATTTAGCCACACCTATTACTGACTCTGAACAAATCAGATTACTTGATGTAATTTATTCTTATAAATCCATAAACTGAATGTCAAACAGTGTAGATCCTGATCAGATGGCTTCTCCGTCTGATCTGGATCTACACTGTTTGCAAAGATAGGGGTTGTCGTGAACAGCAAGATAAGGGTTAATGTAGAATAAATAATAGTTTTCTTACACTATTCAGTCACGCAGACACTGTTGATTTCCTTTTATGGGATTAGTTTTTACACTTTTAAACACAAAGAGGTTCTAACAAGTTACACAAAGCACAACAAGTCACAACTATGTCATCACACAAGTGTAAGCATGTAATTTCCATTTCATTGGAGAGAATGTTGTACCATTTAACCCGTGCAATCGCCTTCTCTACATAGATCCGGACATTTGCTATCCTCGACGTTTCCTGCACATTGGCCCCCGACATCTGTAGACATCCCTGTTTACTAGGTGGAATAGATAAGGAAGCTTGACGTTGCAGAAGTTCTTCTTTTATTTTAAATCCCCTGTCAGCCATAATTTGGTCATATGGCTCGACAAAATTATAAAACCCACTGTTTTCTACAATGAACTTATCTGATGCACGCCCTCCGTAACAGTCCGAAACAAATGAAATATGGCCTGTAGGTGTTATGCCTATGAGGACTTTGAATGTACAGTGATGTTTATATGCAGACAAGCACATTGCCTGAACATCAAGAGCTGATGGCGTTTCAATAAAAAACTCAGTGCAGTCAATAATGCATCTCACTTTGGGAAACCATTTCCTAAAACATCAGGTAAAGATTTTCTTATATCCGCTCGTGTTGGTCACATAACCAACCATCCAAGTTCTTTCAGCATTAGTTTTATCCATGTTGTGAAGACAGAATTCACAAGTCCAGTAGAAACTTGAAACCTAAATGCCAAATCAGGGACTAATAGGCCTACTCTGGGCCTCATCATGACTAGAATAAACTCCTGTTCTAGTGTAAGTTTTCTACTAGGTCCAGGGCGAACATATTCTCCTGGCTTAGCGAATGGATCAGCACCCATTGTCTCTGCTTTGGTTTGTTTCTCTCCTTTCCAGTACCTCATATTTGTTGCTTTGAGGAGAAGAAAGTTAAAAACAAATTTGAAAAGCTCAGTGCGTTTAAAACCGGTTTAAAATCTAACGTCTGTCTCTCTTGTTAGTTGTTCAAATGCCATGGCCCCAGAACTTAAAATAGTTGGCTCTTCAGTACAGCTAGCTACAGGTTTTGTTTCTGGCGATTTCTTTTTTGCAGGAGTAGGATTCACACTGGTTCTGCCCTTGCGCTTTACAGGTGATTTCTTTTTATGGTCACTCTCCGTCAAGTAGAGGGTTGGATTTGCATTGGCATGGGTTGGTTGTGCATCCACGAAATGGTTTAAACAGACTCGCATGTATTTGCCAATTGTGAAATCTGCTCTCCCTTTGCTGATTTGTTTCTCCCATAATCCGCTTCTTTCCATCATCTGACGGGATCTTGTGAAACTGCAGGTCTTTTACGTGTGACCTTATAACATACCTCTCAGGGTAACGTCTGTCATTGTCGCAGCCCCCAACGCAACACCTGTCATGCTTCCCCATGATAACACTAATGATGTTTCAGTCTGTAAGAATATGTGATTTGCTTAGCAATGCAGGTCAATGCAGCACATACACAGTTTATGCCTTTATTCGGACATACATTTGATATTTTAAATGAGTGCCCTCTGGAACAGTGTTCAATAGAAGCAGTAATGTTTAATAGAATAAACATAAATGTTGGCAGCTAAGGTGCATTTAACTTCATTTTTGAAATTATTTGTAGCCACTACCTGTACATGAACTCTTCTGGAAAATAAACACCGTGGGAACTAAATATTTACTGCAATGGAAATGTACCTTTGTTTGTTTCTAATTAAAATTTCATATTTTTTTCAAATCATTTCTTTGCTATAATAAAGTAAACATATGGTAAAATAGAAGTTTAATTACCTCTTATAAGTTTGGTTAACAGATTCCTGTAATTAATGCTTAATTTTAATGAAAATCTGGATGTAAACAAAGAAATCTCTTAGCAGACTACACATTTACTATGGGAGGGCAGTTTATCTGTAGCAGCAGATTGCACCCCAATGGAGATGGCGCTGATTACCGTGATAGAGTTTATTGTCACCACTAGATGCAAGCTTGTTACAAAGTTCATTGACGACGCCCTTATAGTTCTTGAGAAATTAACTTGAATGGTAGGATGGTCGCTAGGTTTGACGCAATATTTTACAAAGTCGGTGAACCGTGAAAAGTTGGCCAAGGTCAAATATGGATGCTTGAATTATCGCTGCAATCCCAAGATGCAAGTTTGTACCAAGTATCATTAATGAAAATCTTACAGTTCTTGAGAAATAAACAAAAATAGTACGGACATGAGTCGGCCGATGCCGAAGGCATCGGCCGATGTCGTCCGACTCATGTCCGACTATAGGTAACGCGTATACGAGCACGTATCTGTCAACTGTTGTTGTTGTTGTCAGCTGATTGCCTTTGAAATAAGTCGAAGTGATTCAATTTTCTCGCGAGACGCGAGAATTCCGGTGAGGTGCACTGCATGATTGTCAATTTTTTATTTACTTTTTTTTGGGTCGATCTTAAATGATGTTTACTTATATATGTTTGTATTACTTTTTGTCGTATCCGACCAAATGAGAATAAATAAATAAATAAAAACTGTAAATTGGGATTTTTCAAAAACGTCACGATGACTGCTTCTCCATTATTGATCCATGTTGCAGAGACGCTTATTCCATTTTCATAGACAAACTGTCTGACAGTTGCCGCGAAATAAAAAAATATAGTACCCGTCTTCTGTTTACTTTTCGTCTGCGTTACGATTCCTGAACTGTACGGACAGCAACAGCAACAAATTTTTTTCTCGTTTATTCACCAGTATTTCCATGGTAATTTCCGACTCGTAGTATGTCATACTATTTAACATGAAGTAATGGGTCCTTGGAATTCCATAGGCAAACAGACTTAATTCAATTTTTGGTGGTTTTCTATCCATTCTGCGGATTGCATGTCTTGTCACTTTCGCATTCCATAGTTTCACTTTGTTTTCACAGGGCTAATTAGGAAGTCCGTTTGTTCTGCAATATTTCATTTTTACACCTGTAAGTGTTTCACCACAGTCATCATCTCCCATTTTCTTTATTCATATGCTGCTTTCCATTTACAATGTCAATGGCAAGTTCAAACTGTGTCAGGGGTGCTATTCTTAATGAACACAGTTATTCTTTCAGTCATGTTAGTGGTCCTTGCAATGTTTCACTTGACCATCCTTACACTCCTATTGTTGCGGAAGCTATAGAGGGTACAGAAACTCTTGAGGGTATTGAATACTCCAAACTGAGGGTGCCAGGTGATGGAAACTGCTTTTTCAGTTCTTTAAGTGTAGCTATTAATGGGAATTTCTCCAAAACCAGTCATTACCGAACAATCATATGTACACATATTGTAGAAAATTGGGAATTGTTCAAGGACCTAGCCACTATAGCACATGATTTACACACTCCAATACTTAGTACCTACATTCAGCTAATGCTAGAAAAAAATGGTTGGGGCACTGTCTGTGAGGTTAAGGCAGCCTGTGATGTCCTTCATACCAACATCACAGTATGGCTGAAAGGCAGGGCTAATGGGGCTATACACTTTACCATGAACAGATACCAACCTACTGAAAGTTCACATGAAAATATCTCCCTTTTATTATGGGGTGATCATTAGACACCCCTTATTCAAACTGACCAGTTACCAACACATGCTATACAAGGTCTTTCGCCGAGTCCTGTGCAAAGTCACTTGCATAAACGCAGAAGCACCAACCAAAATAAAGCAGGGGCAAATCAAAAGAAAAAACGCACAGAGGGAAACAAAAATACTAACACTAATCGCCAAGAGACTCAAACATCAAACAATGCCAACGAAGAAATGCTAAATACAGGTACATGCAGTGACCAACATGAACCACAACACCATTTCACTTATACTGCCATAGAAAATGACCTCTACCAGACGTGTCGCAAACTTGGGAGTTCACTTCCAACACCCTA
Source organism: Lucinisca nassula (assembly GCA_963580285.1). NCBI lineage: Eukaryota > Metazoa > Mollusca > Bivalvia > Lucinida > Lucinidae > Lucinisca > Lucinisca nassula. Next base: position 120,171,688 of record OY757024.1, read on the forward strand.
CACCAACAGAAACAAAATATCAAGCAAAAATTCGCAATATACGCTCAAAGGAAAAAATACTTCACGTCTCTGCGCAGGACTTGCCACCACCACCTCCACTATCTGATGAGCATCAATACAACAAAGTCATGGACTGCATCCGTGATTTTGAGTTGCAACAGATGTCATACACATTTGCCTTCTGCGAAATTTGCAAAGAACGTCGTCTGGAAATGAAAATGGCATCTGCTCACATATGCTCTCGGTGCAGCAGAGACAAAAGTGCGGTTCCAAGGTTTTCTGCTGCAAATAACATGGACCCAGGCGAGGTCCCAGTACAGTTAGCTAATTTAACCATTGTTGAGCAGCAGCTCATATGCAGATTATCGCCTGCCATTCAAGTGCACATGCTCAAACATGGCGGCATAGCAGCAAATGGACATTGTGTCACTTTTCCACAAAATGTCAATGAACCATCACAGATCTTGCCAAAACTTCCCTCAGAAATAAACATCATTCGAGTTCGGAAGCAAGGCAAAAATCAAACTACTTCAGACTTCAATGTGCGTAGATATGTTGTGCAGCATGCATTACTTTGGTTGAAAGAAAACAATCCTGCCTATTCGGATATTTCTATCAGCCAGTCCCGTTTGGAACAGCTCCCTGATAATGGTCCTATTGAGGTGCCAACAGTGGTCACCGCATCTTCAACAACCGTAAAAGATGCCGGGCCAGCTCCAGGACAATGTGATCCTGGTGAAGTTGACGGTGACACAGTCTCTGGTATCAATTTGCCAGATCCAACTATTAACATAAGGGAAGAAGTTCAGAAAGTTGTTGAGGATATCATTGGACCAAACCATGGCCCTGTGACATCTAAGAGGAAACATGTCACCATTCCATGGCCCACCAGAGACAATGCTCCTCTATCTGAATTTACAACTAAATATTTCTTTTCCTTGGCCTTTCCTTGTCTGTTTCCTTACGGGACTGGTGATTTCCATATCAATCGTCCACGCACATGCGATTCTATGTCTGACTGGGCAGAGCACCTCATCTGGTACAAAGATGGTCGCTTTGCTCAGCACCAGTATTTTAAGTTCATTGCGCATAACATCATTATGCGCAAACGCACACTGGAACAAAGCAGTTTCATTGTCAAACAACAACTTGGTGACAATCCGCTGACTCTGGAAGAAATCAAAGATAGATTGCAACAAGGAGACATGACCATTGGCCAAAAACTTCTATACTTTGGGGCTTGCTTGCGTGGTACTTCTCAGTACTGGGCACAGAGACAAAAAGAACTTCGTTCTTTAATACATTTCCAAATCAATGAGGGTAATGGTTTGCCCTCATTCTTTACTACTGGTAGCTGTGCTGAGTACCACTTCAAGCCACTCCGCCGTCTGCTTCAAATGTACACTGTAGACACTTCAGGTGTATCTCTGGATCTAAATAACCATAACACTATGTTTACTGTCCTCCAGAAAAACACGCATATTGTGTCGCATTACTTTGATCTGCGGACAAAGTGTTACTTTGAAAAGGTCATGCAACCGGCATTCAATGTTAACGCCTACTGGTATAGGCAAGAATTTGCAAAATCTAGGGGAATGATCCACTGGCACGGGCTTTGTTGGCGGCAGGACAAGCAGCCACACCAACTTTTACATGAAGCCCTTGACTCGGGCCTTGCCGAACAAGACTGTGCAAAAGCACTTTCAGACTGGGCTAGTGCCACTTTTCGAATGACAGCATCTCATCCAGCTGGCACAGATGATGAAGGCTGCTCGAGAAAAAATTTGTGGCCACCACCAGAAGGCACTGCCCCTGCTCCTCCGGAAGAGAAGAATCCATTGATCAAACTCCTTATGGATGTCTCTGAGTCACAGGCCTCACTCTTGGAGGACCATTTGCTTCTTACTAACAGAATCAATATACACAGGTGTTCAGATTTCTGTTGGATAAAGGCAAAAAAGGGTGCTCATCAGGGTAAGCTAGTGTGCCGAATGGAATTTGGCCCAAAAGCCACACCTGGCAAGGCTCTGCGAAAAGGTCCAGCAATTGTAAAGGACAAAAATGGTTCTCTTCGGCTGGAAATGCCAAGAGACCATCCCATGTTAGTACAGCATTCTATGTACCATACTCAAGCATGGCGAGCAAATGGCGACATTTCACTCATCCTGTCCAAGAGTTCACCAGATAATCCCTCCATTGAGGACATTATCGCCACAGAAAAGTACATAACAGGTTATGCCTGCAAAGGTAATGAACCTACCGGTGCTGTAATGGAACTATTTAACGACATTGCAAATTCTGCCGATGAGTCCACCGGAGCCAGTGCTCAGTCTGTTTGTACTAAGCTTCTGATGAAAACAGTTAAACGAGACGTCTCAAGCATGGAAGCTTCTTATGAACTCACAGGTTTACCCTTATACAGGTGCAGCCATCAGTTCCAAAATATCAGTTTTTCAGGGTCACGTGTCCTAGAACGTACTGGTTCCAATCTCACCAAAAGTACACCCCTTGACAAATATCTCAATCGCCCAGAACAGGAACAATGTTCTTGGTATCAGTTTGTTTGCAAACAAGGGAAGGTACCCGTCATCAGTGGAAGCAGTATTAGAGCTACTTGGCCACTACATGATGACTACTCACGCTCAATGCTACTACTTCACTGGCCAAACTGGCGTAGAATTAGTGACATTAAGGCTGAGGAACTCTCATGGATTCAGATCATGACTGACTTCTTGGACAGTGAACACTGCCCAAATTTCGTTAAGGCTGATGTTGAAAAGGCGAAAAGACGGAGTCCTGACAATGAGGATTCAGATTCTGAATCTGAACCCTCTGATGACAGTGATGTTCAGCAGCCTGACTGGATGGGCCTGTTGCAGCCGAATCCTGATTATGTTGACTCAGTGTCAGACTTTGTCTTCGATGATGGTGGCCCCAACCATGACTGGAGCAATACGAACAACAATTATCCTCCAGACCATGGCCTCAAATTTATCGAAAAACTTCATGAACTGCCAGCTGCTCCTGACGACATCTTGGATCTCCCCGATGTAGATTTATCTCTCATGAACAAGGAACAGAGGTTTGCATTCAACCTTGTCATGCTGACTCTAATCCAATACCGAGACAATCCAACTTGTGTTGAATCACTTCGTTTGGTTGTGTCCGGTACAGCCGGATCTGGCAAGAGCTTCCTTGTCAAATGCTTGGTCCATGCGATTAGAAAGCTTCTTCAGAACAACAGGTCTGTGCAAGTCTTGGGTCCAACAGGAAACAGTGCCAACTTACTGTCCGGCCAAACTATCCACAGTTTCCTGGAGGTGCCAACTGGCAAGAAACTTTCCCAAGACATGATTCCACCTGATGGAGTGAGGGGTGAACTTCTGCAGCAAAACTGTGAAGGGCTTTGTGCATTACTCATTGATGAAAGGTCACTTGTTGGTTGCACAACATTAGGCTGGATGGAGTTCTTATGCAGACATGGCATGAAAAACTCTGAACGGTCATGGGGTGGCATTCCTGTTGTTGTGTTCTTGGGCGATGACGTTCAGTTACCACCTGTCTGTGACTCTCCAGTCTATTTTCTGAACAACATCAAGCTGCCAGCGGCTTTGCATGGAGCACTTGTTTGGCAAGACTTCAAAGTGGTCATTGCTTTACAAACAATCATAAGACAAAATGCAAGCCAGGCACAATTGAGGGCTGTCCTCATGTCAATGAGAGAGCACAAAACCACTCAACCACAGGCCCAGTGGCTTCAGCAGTTCCAGTGGGACAATCTGAAGGCTACATATGGTGACCAACTGTTACAAGACATGGATACAAATGGCCTTTTTGTGTTTCCAACTCATGCTGCAGAATGGAATCACAACAAAACCCAACTCCTGAAGGCTAATGAGAATGAACCAATTGCAAAGGTGTCAGCAGTTGACAAGGGTGTGCATGCAAAAAAAGCCACCAGTGACAAAGCCGGTGGTTTACAACAAACTCTCTATTTGTGTAGGGGTTCCAAAGTGATGTTGACCAGTAATCTTCATGTTCCTTTTGGTCTCTTCAATGGCTCCATTGGGAAAGTCATGGACATCCTCTACTTTGATGGAAGGAGTCCAAAAGATTCTTTACCCGATGTGGTAATGGTCGCATTTGACAAATACACTGGCCCACCATTTCTACCAGGAAATCCTATAGTGGTGCCAATTGTACCTGTCGAAAGACTAATAGACTGCTTCTGCTTTGGCTGCAAGCGGAAACAGATCCCACTTAGGCTTGGGTGGGGTACTACCATCCACCGGTGTCAGGGTATGACCATTGGAAGAGGAGAAACCAATCGGTACATTGTTATTGACCCAGGTACAAAGCAGTTTGAGTCACAAAACCCTGGTGCTCTGTTTGTAGCTCTCTCTAGAGCTAAAACTGCTGGAGGTCCAGGTGAATATCCAGACTTCGCTTGGCATCCTCATGTACTTGTTAATGAAGATCGCCTGTGTCATCAGGTCAATACACCAACAACACGGGCTCGACACCATGAACTGGCTAGAATAAGTTTTCTAGCCCAAAAGACAAAAGAAGTGTTTCAAATGTTTGACACTGATGATGTCTTTCAAACAATCATCTTCACATTGGACCCCTCCTTCATAATGGAGGAATAGCATGGAATGCCGGATGTTTGGACTCTTGTCCAAGTCAGTCTCTTGTGCGCGTCTATTCTATGTTTTTCTGATGCATTCATATAACCAATATTTCACTGGATAACTGTTTTGCCATTTCTGTCATTTTGGTCGGTACATCAGCGGTTTTTCAGCTGCAAATTCTGTTCTACAGCATCACGTTAGTGGAGTCTTAAAACCTAGACTATCACCAAACCACTGTTATACCTTCCAAAACTTACAAATTTCACATCGGCCCCAGTCCGCTGGGGCTTCCCGAAATAGATGGGCTGTATGATGCTGCCACGCATAGCTGAAACCGACCCGCACATGAGTACTGGTAAACCGCTTATAGGGTCTAAGCCCGCCCAGGCAAAGCGGTGCAACAAGGGCCGTCCATGCATATAATCTCAATTGGTTTCATTGGACGACAGGGCTTGAGATGTCATTTCATCTCAGTGTCGGGTAAAAGTCCCACAAAAATGGAAGCAACATCTCCAAATTGACCTTTACAGTGTTGATGGTGACATCAAACCTTAAATCAACAAAAATTAAACAACAGTTATTCCCTGCATTATTGGTGGCATGAATGTATCAAATATTCCAATGCACTTTTCTATGCATTCCACATATGCAAATACACACTGTGATTCATTTTGCACGTGTCTATATGATAAATGTCAGGATACACTGTTACAGATTTCTTGACGTCATCTATCCAGACCTCTCATCACAGTTACAGGTGCATTAAAATGTTTTCTTACGTCAACATGGCTGTATAGGACTTTTGAACGGAGTACATTGCTGTTCATGCTGTACCCAGCAAAGTTGCCATCTGTTTTGGGTGTGTGGCATGTCAGCTACTAACCCTCCACAAAACCAACTGTCGGGTTCATCCCAACAGCAAATAATTCCCCCACTTTCACCTTTTACAGTCATGTTCACAGTCAGCTGGAAAGTCATCAGGTTCCAAAAATTTACAGAGTGCACAGCAATGTTCATTTGTTGCTACTTGAAAAACAACCACACACAAAAATACTTTAGTGTCAGCATTCATCCAAGTACCTACACCTTATATTCAAATCATACCACCCGCCCATCAAGCCTTGAAGAAATAGATGGGCTGCATGATGCTTCCACGCAGAGCTGAAACTGACCCGCACACAAGTACTGGTAAACCACTTTGAGGATCTAAGCCTGCCCAGCCAATTCACTGTGAGTCGACCCGTCCCTGCTTATAAACCTTATTGCTTTCATTGGACGGCAGGACTTGAGATGTCATTTCATTTCATTGTCGGGTAAAAGTCCCACAAAATTGGCAGCAACGTCCCCAAAATGACCTTTACAGTGTTGACGGGGATGTTAAACTTCACATAAATTTAAACAAACTAATTTATTCATATCTACAATATGATGTTGTTGACCTAGTGGATATACACAGTTACATTTCACTGCTTTTGGCACTAGTCCTTTGCTCTGGTTTTAGAAGCAAGTCAAACTTATAGTTGGAATTTTTAACTACACCAGGGAAACAACTATGATATTCTATCAACCTGTCATGATCATAGTCAATTAGAAGCTTATTAACCGATAAATCTACTTACATTTATGGATCAGCTGTTTTCAGCGAGCGACCCCCACCCCCCACAGCCGGTTCATCACGTTTTGAACAGAAACAAATGCATCTCAGCCAACTCCTTTTCATTTTTAATGCATTCACACGGTTATGGTACAATATTACCAAAGACTGTGTACAAAGCATTTTTTTATCACACCTTCGTCGCCTGCAAGCGTGTATTAATATCAAATCAAATTTACATTCAGGTAGTTCGACCACGAACCGTGGTTAACCATGGTTAACCAGTGGTTAACCAAAGTGTGATCGAAATCAGTCTGGTAGCGGTCTGGTAGCATGGCGGAAGTGTCGTGACGTCACTCTGCTCGAACCAGACTAGATAACCCTGTGACGTCGACGTCGACGGTTCGCCGAGAAGTCAACGGCGGAAATCTACCATAACAACAACAACAACAAGCGTGGGTTACTCTGGTAGATACGTCACACCATACGTAACAAACATGGCGGCGAAAGGTGCGAACACTAATGTCCGGGAATTGACTGCTTCTGTTCAAGAAATAGAGGGTCTGTGTACCAGTCAACCAAACATCTACCAGACGTCGTTCGATCACACCGGTGAAAAAACATGGAAATCATGGGAAGAACGTGCACAATTTGATCATGGTAGATGATCGAACTCGCTCATTACTTTTTAATTTTCCTCAAATACGTACAAAGTCTTTAATTTCACAAAAACGAACAACAAAAAAAAGGTGAATACTACTTGCATTTTCAACGGAAGAGGCCAGTTTCTTGAAAAAGACTGTGAACTAGTGTCATAGATCTGGTAAAAGTATGTTTGTTTCAGTGGAATAAATCAAAACAGTAAAATTATTGTTTGTTTTAAATTCTGAAGCAGCCTTGCGCCCTTGCCCTATATGTAACTATTTCCTATAAACCTACCTATACTTCTAACAATGCATGTACCGCACATTGGTTTCACCTAGATAACTTGCGACAGCGCGCTTTATGCTCCAGTGCATTCGCTATTTTTCAGCTGAAGTGATAAGTTTATACTTTTCACCTTGTACATGTCATAGTATTTATGGGAAATTATTTATATAATTTCAGGTAGGAGTAATTTCATAGTAATTGAAATTTATAGTTCATTGTATTTTAGCTGTATTAGAACGTAGAATATACATTCTGCATTTGTATGTTTTGATACTGCAAGACAAAAACGTATGATGTGTATTCAAATATTTACCCATGTCACAATGTTTACTTGTTGATTTAATATAAATCACGTGGTGATTTAGATTAAATCAACCAGGGCATTCGCTATTTTTCAGCTGAAGTGATAAGTTTATACTTTTCACCTTGTACATGTCATAGTATTTATGGGAAATTATTTATATAATTTCAGATGATTCTCTATGTCAACTACGATGAATATGCCTTGTACCTTGTCAAACTACGATTATGACGTCACTCATTAAAGATCTTGACCTTTGACCATCCTTCATGTTTTCTGTTGAAATCCAGTGAAAGTCGAACCGTGAAACGGTGACAAATTTTGGTGGCCAGTGTGACACTGGATAAAGCTGTATTGCCTTATTTCAACAACATGGATATGGTTTTACCAGATTGGATTTATCGTTTTATGGATATATCTATTTACAAAGTCAACGACATATTCTATTTTTGACACGGAATTCCATGAATACTAATACGTCATGTGCTAATAGCTTATAAATATTCATTCTAGGGCGTGCGCGATCCAATCAGATTTGGGATTACTCGATTACGTATACTCAGGAGTAGCTGGATGTAAACAAGCTTGTGTACTGGGACACGTGTTAATTCAAGGCCGGCCAATTCGTTTGTCAACATGTTTGAAATTCCGCGGATAGAATTCCAGGATAGCATCAACGCAGACGAGAAACACGCTACCAGTTAATCAACGAAGCGGTGTGTGCATTTTTCATGAACACTTTTTGGCTGGATTAATATTCAGCTGACTGACATTTTTGATTTTGTTGTGTTGTGTAGATAGTGAACTTGGATATATTTATATGACAACGGATAAGTAGGATACGGTTAGGTACGATTTATCATTAATTTTGCTGTGTCAGTTGTATAATGAATCTGTTTACTTGTCATAAGGTATTATAAGATTTATTTTTCATTTATGCAAAGCAGGTATCGGCTCGCTGCACAGGTGTGTTGACAGTTCATTTCACAGGGAATACAGGGCGGCATATAGACTGTCAATGTGTTTGAGTAGCGGTTGTTTACCAATAGAGTCATAGGTCATGGCATATAGACATAAATAGACACTTGCTGCCTAAATTAGCACCCTGTCTACGCTCGCATAATTGTTCATTCACGGCATGCTACTTACTAACCGTCTGCGCATTATATTACTAACTTGCCTTATTATGTCCCTAAATCCTGTGGCTTTACTTAATTCAAAGGAGCTTATTCACCAAAACCCTATTTCAATTAATTGACATGTGTTGAAACAGAAAATTTTCGGTCGGTTTCGAAATTACAAAAAGGAACAAGTCCTTCACCTGTTGAGTCAAGTTTTATCGATATATATATAAATCTACTTTAATATAGCAACTGACAGAATAGTGCAGTGGATAGTGCACTGGACCACGGTTCGGGACACGGTCATCCAATGCGTGAGTTCGAACCTCCCAAAGGTATCGATTTTTTTTTTTTTCCTTAGTCAACCAAATTTTTTTTTCTCTATTTTTTTTTTTCTCATATTCGTTTTTGCATCTCTATTTATTTTTTTTTATTTTTGTTCAAATCAACATAGAATTTGTCATAAACTCCATGGCAGACATTTTTTGTGTCCCTATATTCTGTATATATTCATAACTCCACCTGGTTGCCACAAAACTCGATTCTACGCGGCTGTACGTTGACTTGACGAAAGATTCCGACGGTTCGTTGTTTTTTTTTTTTATTATTAATTTCGGCAAAGTTCGGACGTTTTCGCTGCAGCGTCAGATATTTTCAATTTTGGGAAGGACTTTCACAGACAGCTGTCGCCTTTCTGTTGAAAATCCATATACGGTGGACAGGTAAGTTATGGACTAGGTAAGTATCTCATTGATTTTTTCATTACACCACGACTCGTTTAACCCTTCCACCCCCCCCCCCCCCCCCTCCGCGAAAAAAAAAATGTGTGAAAAGAATTGAATTGGTGAAATTTATAAAACATTCATATATGAAATAAAATATTCTACGGAGGACAGGTAGTGTCGCTGTTACAGCCATTTGTACAGTGAGAGACTGTGACATAGTATAAAGTGAGAGAATATTTTGAAAGTATATCACATTCATACGTGAAATAAAATATTCTACGGAGGACAAGTAGTGTCGCTGTTACAGTCATTAATACAGTGAGAGACGGTGACACAGTATAAAGTGAGACAATATTTTGAAAGTATATCACATTCCAATGTGAAATAAAATATTCTACGGAGGACAAGTAGTGTCGCTGTTACAGTCATTAGTACAGTGAGAGACTGTAACATAGTATAAAGTGAGAAAATATTTTGAAAGTATATCACATTCATAAGAATACATAAAAATGGATGCGCGCGAAGAAAGAGTTCTTAGAAGGGACAGAATAAGAGAAGAGCAGCAGAGACAGTTAAGACTAGGACAAGATTTAGAACGTTTAAGATCACAAAGAGAAATGTTTGTGACAGAGGGAGAATTAAGGAGAGCAGAACGGCAACAGATATACATAACTGGACAAACCCTTACTCCTCAAGAGCAAATAGTGAGACGCCATACAGAAACTCAGGAAAGGCGACTGGCAAGAGTTCCCGTGCATTCTGTAGAACGTCCAGAACAGGAATCTGTTTATGGACCAGCACTTTCCTCAACTAGAAATCCAGCTTATCAAGCAAATTTTCAGGATTTAAATGAAACATTGGATATCACCGGAGCTCCCGATACCTATCTGCTCGATTACACGGATGGCGTTTTTGAATCTCAAGAAAATGAAGAAAGTTATGACTTGGATAGTTTAATTAGTGGAAAGGAAGGGTTACAAAGCTATGACATAACGCGGAATATGGTCCTGAATCAAGACGGTGAAAGGCGTTTAATCGCAGAAAACTGTGTTAAAGAAGAAAATGGTGTACACAGTCACGATATGACACAAAATGTTGCACAGCGTCAAGATCGTGACGGCAGTTCAGATAGAAAAGAATATTCAGAACGCATGAGCGTCAGAAGCGATGGAGAGGTGTACAGAGTGTTAAAAGAAAGAGCACAAGTTCCGAAACAGTTTGAGAAAGAATCAGATTTTTATAGAAAATCTGAAAGTGATGCACAAGATAAGGCGTATATAAGCCACTTTAATAAAATGCAAGACAAAATGGGAGCAAGGAGTAAAGCTTATACAAGATTACCTCATGATAGGGAACTGTATAAACAGGATAGAACAGATAAGAAAGAGTTATACAAGGGTCTACAGGACAACAGTGAACAGTATGATCATGTAAAAAAAGAACATGGCTCGACCGGGACTCGAACCCAGGGCCTTTCGCATACCGTGCGAACACTCTACCGACTGAGCTACCGAGCCACACGGTCGACCTGCTACATAAGATTAATGTAGAAAGCCACACATATATCATAGTATGATGTTGCTGAGAGAGTGGTTACACTCATGGTAATTTCATCTAACATACAGCTCGGATCGATGGGTCCGAACATACAGGAAACAAGTCTTTGTTGGCTTTGATAGATTTCAAATGAAATGAGTCTGTTTGCATGTTAAAAAATAATAGTAAGAGATGCAACTCTTGCATTCCCACTGAAATTCAAGAACGCGGTTTTTTCCCTTGGCAAGGAAAACGATGTATGGGTTGCAAAACGGTTCCAGGGGAAAATAGTGTCACCGTTTCACGGTTCGACTTTCACTGGATTTCAACAGAAAACATGAAGGATGGTCAAAGGTCAAGATCTTTAATGAGTGACGTCATAATCGTAGTTTGACAAGGTACAAGGCATATTCATCGTAGTTGACATAGAGAATCATCTGAAATTATATAAATAATTTCCCATAAATACTATGACATGTACAAGGTGAAAAGTATAAACTTATCACTTCAGCTGAAAAATAGCGAATGCCCTGGTTGATTTAATCTAAATCACCACGTGATTTATATTAAATCAACAAGTAAACAATGTGACATGGGTAAATATTTGAATACACATCATACGTTTTTGTCTTGCAGTATCAAAACATACAAATGCAGAATGTATATTCTACGTTCTAATACAGCTAAAATACAATGAACTATAAATTTCAATTACTATGAAATTACTCCTACCTGAAATTATATAAATAATTTCCCATAAATACTATGACATGTACAAGGTGAAAAGTATAAACTTATCACTTCAGCTGAAAAATAGCGAATGCACTGGAGCATAAAGCGCGCTGTCGCAAGTTATCTAGGTGAAACCAATGTGCGGTACATGCATTGTTAGAAGTATAGGTAGGTTTATAGGAAATAGTTACATATAGGGCAAGGGCGCAAGGCTGCTTCAGAATTTAAAACAAACAATAATTTTACTGTTTTGATTTATTCCACTGAAACAAACATACTTTTACCAGATCTATGACACTCTTCCCCGCTTAATTAAATGTCGTCCCGACATTTACAAACATAACAAATTGAAAACATACTGGCAGTTTTCATAATTGTCTTGGCAATAAACATAAAAAAAAACATGTCCATAAATTCCATACTCAATTACAGCCAAATGTCGAAATCTGGTAGGTGTCTCACGATCCAGTCGTCAGGAATTCTGCAAGAAAATTGTTATTGAGATCTAACAGCCTGTTACAAAACATTCATGATTATTTACACACTGGTGTTGTTGTTGATGACGATGATGATGATGATGGACATGATGATGATGATGAAAATGATGAGGAAGATGATATTGATGGTGATTTACTGGCTATCAAAATTAAACTCTTTTAGCTGAATCTTCTCTGAGAACCAACTCTGTGGTTCCTCTTTCAAATTTCTACAACGTCTTCCCGTTCATCTGTAATTATGTATGGTCTAGAATGTGCTCCATTTAACACACTTTCTCCTTCTGAAGGATTGGAGTTTTCAACACGTGCACTATGATCTATTACAACCGGTCTGTGCCCTAGTTGCCAATCATTAGACTGCATCCAGTCTGGCGGTCGTCTTAATCTCTGAATTCTATCTGTCCTTCTGTGACTGTGTAAAGGTACTTCTTTCTTGGATTTGTCACGCTGTTGCTGTTTATTCTTCAGGTATTTCTGTTCTTTACACCGCTTGCCTAGCTGATGTCCTTGAGTTCTGTCTCCCTCAGACTGTTTCCTCCTTGCTGGGATGATATATCTTCTACCTCTAACCGACTTATCACTCTCGTCATCAGAACTTGAACTTGTAAAAAGAGAACAGGGTAATACTGAAAGTAAGGAACCATTAGGTACGAATATAAGTAAAAGTGAACAGTCCCGAAGTGAGTGGTTAGAGAAGGTAGATAACGAGATACAGTATCTGGATAGGAGATTAAGGCAAATGAGAGAAACTAGTGAACAGCTGAAATATGAAATAGAAATAAAAGAGAATACTGAAGATAAATCAATATATACTTCAGAGTTTCGGACAGCTTATTCAACTGGACATAAGTGTATATCTTTGCCAAGAGAATCGCATAAGGAATTAAGCGCGTCAGCCACTAAAGATAGGAGGGATAGTAGTATGGGAAGAATTTTGCCTCGAGAAAGTCAAGAAGAAGTGCAAAGACAAATACATATATGCCAAAGAAAAGATGACAATGGTTATCAGAGAGATTACCAGAAGAGCACATGTTTAGCAGAAAAAGGAGCAAAAGAAATGCAAACTCGAGGAACGCGTTTTCCAAACAGGGAAATGTTAGCAGGAGAAATATTAGATGGTGTAGAATATGGACATGCGTCTGGGATTGAGAAAAGAGCAGATAAGTGTAATACAGATACAAAGCATTTAGTTAAGCCAGTAGGAAGGCAGAAAGATATTGTAGACGAAACTTTTTCTTTACATAACGAGAGAATTTTCGCGCCTACCAGAAAGGAACCGGTGCAAATAAGAGTGCGATATGAAGATTTTGAATCTGACGATGAGACTGTGAGCCAAATAACCAATGGCAGACTGGAAAGGTTGCAACTGCAAAAGAATCGTATAATGGCTATGAAATTGAGACAGGAAGAGATCAACCAAAAAGAGATTGAATTAAATAGAAGAGAAAAACAGTTGAAGTATCAAGCCGAAATGCAAAGAGAAATGGAGCCTTTAGAGGAGGAACTGTTACTGAAAGAACAAGAAATAGATGAAAGGATGAGACAATTAAGGTTAAGGGAAGATGAGATAGAAAGGGCTGAAATGTTAAGTAGAGACAAGGCACAGTATGGAATCAATAAAATATGCCCAGCAGAAAACACTGCACACATTCTGCAGTCAATTAAGCAGGAAGAAACGACCACGACACGTGATGTAAAGAAAGAGATAGAGTGTAAGGATATTGGATTCATGAATCTTAACGAGAATGAAGCTACAAATAAAATTGCTATCAAGACAATTGATAGAGGTACAGATGCTTATGTTTCAGAGAAACCAACGTTCTTTCCAAAGTTTTCTACCTTCTCCGGAGAGGACAATAAACAAAGGAAAGAAAGTAATTTTGAAGAATGGAGATATGAAGTTGTGTGCTGTATAAAAGAAGGTATGCATTCACAACAAGCTATTGCACAGGCAATACGAAAGTCGTTGACAGGAAAAGCAAAGCAGGTGCTTATACACTCGGGAACTACTGCAAACATTGACGAGATTATGAAGAAGCTTGAAAGAGTGTTTGGAAATGTTGCAAGTGGAGAGAGCATGATGCAAGAGTTTTATACTGCTACACAGAGTCAAACTGAGAATGCCGTTGCATGGGGATTAAGGTTAGAAGAGATAGTGCAAACTGCTGTGGATAAAGGGCACATTAAACCAGAATCAACGAATACAATGTTGAAGAATCGGTTTTGGAAAGAACTGAAAAGTGAAAGGCTTAAAAACGCGACGAGAATACACTTTTTCAACACTGATGATTATCAGGAACTTTTAAGCCGTGTACGTGAGGAAGAAAATGAAATGAAATTGTTTGCAGGAGTTCAACACCAGCCTGTGAAAACAAATTTCAACTGCCAAAAGGAGAATAAAGAGGGTAACGAGTCATCAAAACTAGACCTTCTCTATGATAAGATCACAGCTATGGAAGAAGACATTAAAGAGTTAAAGAAAAAGTCTGAGTGGACATCGAGACCTTCAAGGCCTTATGGTCGATTTAGAAGACATGACGACAGATATAACAAACGTGACAATTTACAAAGAAATAATACAGGAGACGGGGTACAGGAGAATACAGAGGTAAAACAGCAGGATTTAAACGCCTAGGTGTCTCCGTCAAAGGGCAGACTGGAGACAAACACCAACAAAGCCCTAACAAACATATTTCCTTTGAAAAAGTTGTGGGGAGGAGGAATGAGTCATCCGCGAGAATAAATGGAAAAACTACTCAAGTATTGGTTGACAGTGGATCAGAAATAACAACCATTTCAGAGAATTTTTTTTTGGAAATGGATCCAAAGCCACGGTTACACCCTATGGAGGAATTCAATGTCAAAATACAAGGGGCTGGTGGCAATATGATTCCATATTCAGGAGTAATAGTAATTGAAATACAGACACCATTTCTTGGAGCAGGTGTTATTGAAGTGGGTGCTTTTGTTGTACCGACAACAGAGTATAGTATGGATGTTCCTGTTATAATAGGTACAAATGCCATTGATCAAGTAAAAGAAATGTGTAGAGAAAAAGATACAGCACATATACCTGAAGCATGGAGGAATGCATTCATTTCCTTACAAAGAAGTAATGTGGGGGTCGTAAAGTCAACTAACAGGAAAGATCTGGAGATTCAACCTATGGAGATAGTGACAGTGTCAGGTATAGTGAGGAAACAAGACAATGCTGAGTCAGTTGTGATGGAACAGACCGAGGGTGCAACAAGCCGACTTGGTGTTTGTCCCCGGGTTATTTCGTTGGAGAAACCTGGAAACTATCAGAGAGTGAAAGTTAGACTCTTCAACATGTCTGCAAAAGTAGTCAGCATCAAACCAAAATCTGACCTATGTGAGTTGCACGAAGTTAAGGTCCTCAGAAGTGTGGAATATAATTCACAGGAAGATGAAGCCGTCAATCTTAAACACCAACAGGCCAAGAATGCGCGAGGGGCGTCAGATGAGAATGAAAGTTGGAATATACAAGAGTTAGAATATTCGAACCTTTCACAAGATCAGAAGGAAACAGTCGCAGCCTTTCTTCAGAAATGGAAACACATATTTTCAAAGGGAATTACAGACCTTGGAAACTGTGACTTAGTTAAGCATGAGATAAAGATGAAGGATGATACACCGTTTAAAGAGCCCCATCGTAAGATACCCCCCGCAATATTCCAGGAGGTTCGAGAACATTTGAAAGAGATGCTAGAAGCAGGTGCAATAAGGCCCAGTACTAGCCCTTACTCATCAAATGTGGTAATAGTGCGAAAAAAAGATGGGACAATCCGATTCTGCGTAGACTTCCGTAAATTGAATAGCAAGACAATCGCTGATGCTTATGCAATTCCAAGAGTGGATGACACTTTACACCTTCTTGCCGGGGCAAAGTATTTTACAAAGTTGGATTTACGCAGCGGATACTGGCAGGTGGAGATCAAGGAGGATGACAAACAAAAGACAGCCTTTCAAGTTGGAACTATGGGTTTCTTTGAGTTCAATAGGATGCCCTTTGGTCTTTGTAACGCTCCGGCAACGTTCCAAAGGTTAATGGAACGTTGCATGGGTGAGTTGAACTTGAGGGACTGCTTGATATACCTTGACGACATTATCATTTTTTCGTCGACAGTCGAACAACACCTCGAGCGACTGGAAGCAGTCTTCAAATGCCTAGCTAAGCACAACTTGAAACTGAAAGCGTCAAAATGTGAATTCCTGCGTTCTAAAGTGACATATCTAGGTCATGTAGTCTCCGAAAATGGAATCGAGACTGACCCTGAAAAGATAGAGGCAGTAAAGAATTGGACCATTCCAACTTCTGTTAAGGACGTCCGTGCTTATCTTGGATTCACAGGATATTATAGGAAATTTATCAAGGATTATGCTAAAATTGCAAGACCTTTTAATGATCTCCTTGTTGGCCAGTGTTCTGACAAAAAGGGAAAGAAAGCAGGAACAAAGTTGAAGAAATTGCCATTCAGATGGACGGAAAGGGAACAGATCGCATTCGACACACTAAAGGAAAAACTGATAAGTCCGCCTATTTTAGCTTATGCCGATTACGCTGTACCTTTCAAACTCCATACTGACGCATCAACGACAGGTTTGGGGGCTGTTCTCTACCAGAACCAGAGTGGAGAAGAAAGAGTCATCGCCTACGCAAGCAGGAGCCTCAAGACATCAGAAAAGAACTACCCTGCTCACAAGCTGGAATTTCTTGCCTTGAAATGGGCCGTTACAGAAAAGTTCCACGACTATCTGTACGGTGCCAACTTTGATGTCGTGACGGACAACAACCCGTTGACGTATGTTTTCTCGACTGCAAAACTTGACGCTACAGGACAACGCTGGTTAGCTGAGTTGTCGAATTACAATTGTACAATCAGTTACCGGAGCGGAAAGAACAATGCCGATGCTGACGGCCTGTCAAGGAAACAGAGTTCAGAGGTCACCACCGTCTTTCCAGAGGTCCTTAAGACCATTAGCAACATGATGGCGACAGATGCAGTTCCTATGGTAGAAACTATATTACATACTGACAATCAGGAGGAGAATGGGGATGAAATTCCAACTGATATTCTGGAAGGAACAGCCTTGTCAATGCAAGACTGGACAAGAGCACAGACCAGTGACAAAAACATCAAGTATATCCTGGACCAAGTGAGCATGGGTCAGAAACCCTCGAAGGCACAAGCAGAGCAAAGTGGCATTGATGAAAGATATTTGATAAGCTGGGAGAAGTTCAACATTAAAGACGGCATCCTCTATCGGACAACAGAATTGAGAGATGAGACAGTTAACCAGATTGTCCTACCAGCAGCAATGAAAAAAAACATTTTCCAGGCTTACCATGATGACTTAGGACATCAAGGCCGCGATAGGACAATATCGCTAATCCAGCGACGATTCTATTGGCCCGGCATGAACAGGTACATAGGAGAACATATTAACCAGTGTGGAAGGTGTATCCGTAGGAAGACAGCCCCAGTTAAGGCTGCAGAGCTAGTCAATATTACATCGACAAGTCCGATGGAGCTGGTCTGTATAGATTACCTCACCCTCGAAAGATCGAAAGGAGGATTTGAAAATATACTAGTAATCACAGACCACTTCAGTCGCTTTGCACAAGCAATACCGACAAGAAATCAGACAGCCCATACAACAGCTCGGGTTATCTTTGAGAACTATTTTGTGCATTACGGATTTCCGGCTAAATTGCACAGCGATAAAGGGGCCAACTTCGAGTCAAAGACTATAAAGAAGTTATGCAAGCTAACGGGTATTACCAAGACAAGGACAACGCCATACCATCCCATGGGAAATGGGATGGTTGAACGTTTTAATAAGACGCTTCTTAACATGTTGGGAACCTTAACGGAAGAGAAGAAAGCAAATTGGGCAGCCCATGTGCCTACGTTGACCCATGCCTACAATGCGGCAATTCATGAAACAACGGGTTTCTCTCCCTACTTTTTAATGTTTGGGCGACACCCACGTCTTGCTGTAGACGCCTTTCTCGGTTTGAACACGGAAGATGCCAGGAGTCAAAAGGAGTATGTTGACAAGCTTAAAGACCGACTGAAGCATGCCTATAAGAAAGCAAGTGAAGAGGCTAAGAAGAAAGGGGTCAAATACAAGCACTATTATGACCAGAGAGTAAGAAGTGCAACTTTGGAAGTCGGCGACAGAGTGCTGGTAAAGAAAGTCGGGATTAAAGGAAAGCACAAGCTGGCAGACCTCTGGGAGCCATGCACCTACGTGGTCATTGGCCAACCGATGCCCGACATACCTGTTTTCACAGTGCAGAAAGAAGGAAGTGCTGCAAAGCCCAAACTGTTACACCGCAATATGCTGCTGCCGTTCTGTGGTATACCGGTTCCGGAGGAAAGTGATACAGACGAGGAGGAGGCGAGTAATAAGTTTGAGACTACAACAGAAGACACAAGTGATGACATACATTATAAACTCGATCAAGGGTATGTATTTCATTCATCTTTTGTATGCCCCCGTAGAAGGGCATATAGTTTTTGCACTGTCCATTTGACGGGGTTGTGCATTCTTAAGTCCGCAACTTTTTTCGGTGATGCGAACTACTTCCACATTTCTTCAACGATTGAGCTGAAACTTTGCACATGTATTCCTTGTGAGGTAAAGGGATGCCAAAGACAATTTTCATGTTGATCAGGACTATCATTTTCGAAGGAGTTACGGCCCTTTCATCAAATTGTCTCCCACGGGGGCATTACTCACTGATAGTTACAGCTGTTTTTTTTTCTCCTATAACTGCTACTCGCTCACATCTCAGCATTACGAGCAGGACTTCCTGGGTGTTAATCAGTACTTTTTTTAAAGCAATCTGGATGCATCGCCTTGCTCAATGACACAACACTTTGGTCAGTGTGAGGATCGAACCCGCAACCTCTCGATCACAAATCCGATGCGCTACCACTGCACCAAAGCACTCCCATGTATGCTATGCCTATCGGAAAGCAGTAATCATACATATAGTGGATATCTGATTTCTTTCAGTGTAAGATTGATTTTTATTTCAGTCAATTAACACCAAAAGAAATATTTTCACGACTGGCGAAGCCACAAGTGATAATACTTATTTTCGTGCTCAAGAGTGATTTTTATTTCACCTAATGAACACTGAAAGAAGTATTTTCACAATTGCCGAAGCCACGAGTGAAAATACTTCTTTTGGTGTTCAAGATTGAAATAAAAATTATAAAAAATTATATGGTGTGTGGCATGTCTGCTACTAACCAACTTCTATTCTTCATGCAGCTACTTTCTACTACTCTCTATAGCTTCTGCCATCCTCCATATTGTTGCATGCAAAAATAGTACATAATGCAGTAATACTTTCTTCCAGATGGATGATGTACACCTGTCAATCTTCACCGATTCCAGAGGGGGAAAATTGAAGCAGTTTATAGATACAAATATGCTATTTGAAAAGGCCAATGTTCAGGTCATAGTACAGAGTGGGGGCAACCTTCAACATATCATAAATTCAATGAAAAGAAAAGTAAACACAATTCTAACTGCTAAAAAAATGGCAGAACAGACATACATTTGTGTATCCAGGAAATTAATATGAAGAAAATACATTGCATTATCCCCATACTTCACTTGCTCTGTTCTTTCAATTCTGTTACAATTAAAGTCAATTTACTACGTTTCCTGTCATACGTGCTTGTTATAAAACTGCTGTGTGATTTAAATATCCATGTAGTACTTCATGTGGTGTGTGGCATGTCAGCTACTAACCCTGAGTCACATTGGCATCATTTACTTCACAGCACAATATCATACACTTACCTGACAGGGGCGGAAGTTAAAATGATAATATATAGAAAACAGAAAGTTTTGCCTTTATATATCCATTATCCATTACTTCATACCTTTCGTTCAAACAAAAATCTAAAGCTTTCCTCTGTAAGTGGTGTGTGGCATGTCAGCTACTAACCCTTACATTAAATATCTGCATCTGCACAGTAGGGTATGTACCAATGGAAATCCTGCTTTTTAATGTCTCAATGTTGCACACTAAGTTGTTGATAAAACCCCCACCTGGATGTCTACAATGACTTGTAATGAGGTAAGTATTAAATAAACCGAAGAATCATACAAAAATGATGCTTTTAAATTAAAAAAAAAAATGGCAGAGAATGGCAATTCTTTCAATATTGAAATTTTCTTTTCAATAAAAAAAATATATATGTTTCATTGCAAAGCGATATCATTGTTCCTCTCTTGTTTCGTATTATACCACTAAGACATTTAACTCTTTCACATAACTGCTTAAATGCAACATTAATCATACGAAACATTTTCTAAGGTTTCATGTAACCTTAACCTGTTAATGCACTAACACATTGTCTTCTACATTGCAACGTTACCCAAAGTTCTCAGAATATTTCGTCTAACTGCTATTATCCTATATTCATTACAGCTTCTTGTGCCCCAACACCTCCGTGACTGCTTGCATGGAAAAGTTACACATCTTGTCCTTGGTAGGTCAATTGTTGGTCTGTTGAATTCTTTTTATGCTTTCTTGTTTGTTAGATTCTGTTTTTGTTTCAGTTACAAAATATTAATATACGCCCTCATATAATTTATATTCAGCATGAATGAAGTACTTGCTTACGCACTTTTCTCATATTGCATCTTTCAGGCATGAAACACTTACAGATCTAAATCCTATTGTATCTTACACTCCAGATATCTTCTGGACTTTATGTTGTAGACTGAAATATACATGCAGGTGTGCATCTTTGCAGAAAAGGAATCTCGTGGAAATATGTCTATAAATACAATCATTAGCAAATAATACACTATTATATTTTTCGTTGCAGGAATGACACATTCTCAGAGAATGAGCACTGTGTACTGGTGACACATCCTTAGATAATCCTTCACCAGGAAGACAATCCTTCTCTTGAAACAGGACCATGCTGTACAGAACTTGGCAAGTACAATTAATAATTGGTAAATTACTGATAGCCTAGCTTTCAAATTTATAGCCAAATGGGTTAGTGGTTGATCCCTGTCATTTGTACTGTAATACTCATGTCCGTATCTAGGCTGTGCCTAAGTTCATATTAGGGTGAGCGTTAGGTTTGACCTCGGACCCATCAATAGTATTGATGGGTCCGAGGTTTGACGCAATAGTTTTCAAAGTCAGTGAACCATGAAAAGTAGATGAAGATCAAATATAGCACCAACCGAGTATATTACAATATTTTCCGGGACTCTCCATATCCCAATCGATCCCATTATATACCAAAAAATATCTAACCTCAATCCATACGGCTTGAAAAAATAAGGGCGAAACAACCCACCATATCAGGGCGGAACGACACACGGACGAAACGACCCAGGGCGAAACGACTCAGGGCGAAACGTTACACGGGCGAAACGACTCACGGGACCCACGACAACGAAACGAATAGTAAGGTATACCGGAAGTGAGAGTGGAAGGTGTTGGCTGAATAAATTACCAAGAAGTATTTCTGTAAAGCTGGAAGTAATGAGGTGACGACTGACTGACATAGTATTTTTGGAGGAAAACAGTTACATTTTTCAATATGGTAATGTCTGAAAGTCAATTCATAGCTCCTAAGTGCTTAAGGAATGTAGTGCTGAAATATCTCCCCTGCTGGCCTTTATTTTCAATGAATCACTTGCTCGGGGCACTGTACCAGATGACTGGCGACAAGCAAACGTAACCCTGGTCTGTAAGAAAGGAGAAAAATATGATGCTGCGAATTACAGACCGGTGTCGCTCACATGCATCTGTTGCAAAACCCTGGAGCATATATTAGTTAGCAACAAACAGGCTTATGACAACTACTTGGCTGATGTCCTTGGTTTAAATGATAAACCTGAAAATGCCTCTGAACCTTCTGAGGCTAGTTCTGCCAAATTTTCCACGAAAAAACTCTTCTCTTTCATAAAAAATTGCAAGCAAGACACCCAAGGTATAGGTCCATTATTAGATCCTGTAACTGGCAAATATTCCACAACCAATTTAGATAAGACAAATACTCTCAACAGACAATTTCAGTCCTCCTTCACACCCCTATCACCATTGAGTTTAAGTCAGCTTTCTGACAATGCTCTCAAGAATGGATTGGCAAATGGCACCATTAATAAAGAATCTGTTCCGGAAGAATACTTACCCAAATTCCCGGAAATGCCTACAATAAACATATCAGCAGCAGGAATTCTTAAACTCTTATCGAACCTAAACCCGACCAAAGCCGCCGGTCCAGATGCTCTTAAACCAGTAGTCCTTAAATCCCTTAGAGACCAAATAGCGCCCATGCTTCAGGTCATTTTCCAGAAATCACTTTCCAGTGGTCAAATCCCCTCGGATTGGAAGACAGCCATTGTTTCTCCCCTGTTCAAAAAGGGTGACAAAAGTGACCCTGCAAATTACAGGCCTATCTCCTTAACTTGCATTTGCTGCAAGTTAATGGAGCATATTGTTGCATCCAACCTTACTAAGCATCTCGACAAACATAACATCTTGTATGATCTTCAACATGGATTTAGGGAAAGGAGGTCCTGCGAAACACAGCTCATCCAACTTGTTGATGAGCTTGCACGAAATCTATCAGCAGGTCACCAGACTGACCTGATACTCCTGGATTTTAGTAAAGCATTCGATAAGGTTAGCCATATTAAATTACTCCACAAACTGCACCAACATGGCATAACCTCAAACACCCTAAACTGGATCAAAGCTTTCCTTTTTGGCCGTACTCAACGTGTAGCCCTAGAGGGGGAAACCTCATCCCAAATTCCGGTCACATCTGGGGTTCCCCAAGGATCAGTACTGGGACCGATCCTGTTTCTTTTATACATCAATGACCTACCAGAGCAGATCCACTCACAGGTCAGACTTTTTGCAGATGACACGGCAATATATTTGGCTGTCCGCAGTGATGCTGACTGTACCTTATTGCAAAGGGACCTCCAAAAGCTTGAAACTTGGGAAAAGAACTGGGAAATGGAATTTAACCCGGGTAAATGCCAGGTCCTACACATTTCCCGTTCTAAAGAACCCATTAGACACAATTACATTCTCCACGGTGAAGTCCTCCAGGAGGCTGATCATGCCAAGTACCTGGGCCTTGAGTTTAGCCGTGATTTAACTTGGAACACCCACATTCATAACGTGACCACCAAAGCAAATCGGACCCTGGGCTTCATACGTAGGAATATACGCACCAAACATCAAGGCATACGTGAAACAGCTTATAATACCCTTGTTAGGCCCCAGCTTGAGTATGCCTCCCCTGTGTGGAGCCCATATACCCAGTCAAATATAAACAAGGTTGAGCAAGTCCAAAGAAGAGCAGCTAGATGGGTCAAACATGACTACTCTTCATATAGTAGTGTGACCCAGATGCTCAATACCCTGGAATGGAGATCATTGGAACAGAGGCGGGCAGATGCTCGCCTCCTATTGTTCTACAAGATAGTATATAGTCTTGTCGAGATTCCGCTCCCTACATACATCCGACATCCAATCAGAACTACTAAAAACATGCATACTATGCACTATATTCAAATCCCTACTACTGCCAGTTACTATAAATACAGTTTCTTCCCCTTGGCTGTGGTACAATGGAATCACCTTCCCCCTCATGCTGTTGTGTGCTCCGATCTGGATTCTTTCAGATCGACCATATGCACCCTCCATCACCCAATGCCATGAACCGTGAAACATTGTTTTTATCTGCTTTTAATCTCTACTTTACTAACACTGTTTTTACTTTCAATCCTCCTAAAATCTAATACTTTTTCTTCTATCACACTTTTCTTTTTCTGACGCGCGCAGCTGCACATAATCCTCGCGAGAGGGTGCTGCAGGATATATAGATAGATAGATAACATTAACAAGCACCTAGCCTTTGAAAGCATTCTTGCTGACTGCCAGCATGGTTTCCGAAGTCAAAGGTCTTGTGAAACTCAATTAGTTCAGTTCTACCATGACATAGTGAGCAATCTGGATGGGGCCATTAATCGTGGCCACAAACAGACTGACCTGATTATCATGGATTTTGCCAAGGCCTTCGACAAGGTACCTCACAGGAGGCTATTGTACAAACTAGATCATTATGGGATTAGAGGATCCACACTTAAGTTGGTTAGCTCATGGCTCTCTGGACGCACTCAACAAGTTGTACTTGACGGCCAAGCGTCGGATCCAGTCCCTGTTTTGTCCGGTGTCCCACAAGGTTCGGTACTTGGACCGGTCCTTTTCCTGATATTTATTAACGATCTTCCTGATAATATCAGGTCATCTGTTCGCTTGTTTGCTGATGATTGTGTTTTGTATAGGAACATATATACTACTTCTGACTGTCTTATCTTACAAGATGACCTGGATTGCCTTGCACGTTGGGAGGCCGATTGGCAAATGAAGTTCAATGTGGCCAAATGTCATTCAATGAGGGTGTCACGGCACCCTCCAGACAAGCAGATTAAATTCAACTACTCATTACATCAGCATACTTTGGAACATGTCCAATCTGCAAAATATCTTGGTATCACCATTACTGATAATCTTGAATGGGGTCAACATATTTCTGAGATTACCTCTAAAGCAACTAGGACATTAGGGTTTCTTAGATGTAATTTGGCTTTTGCACCTAGGCAGACAAAGGGTGTTGCATACAAAACCTTGGTTAGACCTCAATTAGAGTATGCATCACCTGTTTGGCATCCCCATGTTAAAATTCAGGTTCAGCAGGTTGAGAAGGTTCAGAGGACGGCTGCCCGATGGACCTGCAGGCGATGGCGGAACAGAAGCAGTGTTGGTGATATGCTCGATGAGCTGGAGTGGCCATCCTTGGAGGCCCGTCGCGAGCAGTCCTCTTTAACCTTCTTTTATAAGATACACTCTGACACAGTGTCTCTTAATAAAGATAAATACTTGACCCCTGTGACTACTTCAACTCAAACAAGGGCATCAAAACTAAACAACAGTCAATATCGTAGGTACCAGGCCTATAGTGATGCCCTGAAGAATTCTTTCTTCCCTAGAACTATTCCTCAGTGGAATAGTCTTCCCTCCTCTGTGGTAAATGCCAAAACTGCAGAGGAGTTCAAAGCCCGCATGGTGTAGATTGGGATCCAGAGGTGTGCGTTTTAGTACACCTCTGAAAGCAGATTGTAAATAGTTTTAAGAACTCATCCAGTGGGTGTGTTTTTTTTTTTTTTTTGCTAAATTCTAAATTTAGCGCACCACCCAACTGAGGTAATGGCCAAGTTTGACCGACTCAGTATATGAAGATAGATAGATAGATAATTTCCTGTCTGAAGAGTATCGGAATTGTCACGAATGGGTGGGGTACATGTGGCAGATCCATACCCCGAGGCGGAGTTGGATGTCACACAAATGAATTAAAAAACCGATGAAAGATTAATGTCTTTCTTTCTTAATTTTTCCAGCCTATTTATGCCCCCAACTTCGAAGAAGTTGTGGGGGCATATTGGTTTTGCCCTGTTCGTCCGTCCGTCCTTCCGTCCTTCCGTCCGTCCCACTTTTTACTGCATAGCATAACTTTAGAACCATGGGTGCTAGGTTTTTGAAATTTCATATATGGATTCCTCATGAAAAAATAATTGACCCGTGTTTTTTTTCTCGTCAGGATTATGCCCCTTTTTTGAGTTATGCCCCTTTGCAAAAAATACTATGAAATCTTGTAAGCAAGATATCTCAAAAACTGTTTGAGCTATTGCCCTGAAACTTTACATGCTGGTTGGGGATGATGAGTAGATGAACTGATTAACTTTTGAAAAAAATCCGAAATTTTTTTCTTGAGTTATGGCCCTTTGAAATTTTTCGCGTTTTAAGTTTGTAAGCAAGATATCTAAAAAAACTATTTGAGGTTTTTCCCCGAAACTTCACAGACTTGTCGGGGATGATGAGTAGATGAACTGATCAACTTTTGAAAAAAATCCGATTTTTTTTTCTTGAGTTATGGCCCTTAGATTTTTTTCGTGTTTTCAGCTTGTAAGCAAGATATCTCAATAATTGTTTGAGCGATTGCCCTGCAACTTTACAAGCTGGTTTGGGATGATGTGTAGATGAACTGATTAACTGTTGAAAAAAAATCCTATATTTTTTTCTTGAGTTATGGCCCTTTGAAATTTTTCGCGTTTTAAGTTTGTAAGCAAGATATCTCAAAAACTATATGAGGTTTTTCCCCAAAACTTCACAGACTGGTTGGGTATGATGAGTAGATGAACTGATTAACTTTTGAAAAAAATCCAATTTTTTTTTCTTGAGTTATGGCTCTTTGATTTTTTTCGTGTTTTCAGCTTGTAAGCAAGATATCTCAAAAATTGTTTGAGCTATTGCCCTGAAACTTTACAGGCTGGTTGGGGATGATGAGTAGATGAACTGATTAACTTTTGAAAAAAATCCGAAATTTTTTTCTTGAGTTATGGCCCTTTGAAATTTTTCGCGTTTTGGCATATTGGTTTTGCCCTGTTCGTCCGTCCGTCCTTACGTCCGTCCCACTTTTTACTGCATAGCATAACTTTAGAACCATGGGTGCTAGGTTTTTGAAATTTCATATATGGATTCCTCATGAAAAAATAATTGACCCGTGTTTTTTTTCTCGTCAGGATTATGCCCCTTTTTTGAGTTATGCCCCTTTGCAAAAAATACTATGAAATCTTGTAAGCAAGATATCTCAAAAACTGTTTGAGCTATTGCCCTGAAACTTTACATGCTGGTTGGGGATGATGAGTAGATGAACTGATTAACTTTTGAAAAAAATCCGAAATTTTTTTCTTGCGTTATGGCCCTTTGAAATTTTTCGCGTTTTAAGTTTGTAAGCAAGATATCTAAAAACTATTTGAGGTTTTTCCCCGAAACTTCACAGACTTGTCGGGGATGATGAGTAGATGAACTGATCAACTTTTGAAAAAAATCCGATTTTTTTTCTTGAGTTATGGCCCTTAGATTTTTTTCGTGTTTTCAGCTTGTAAGCAAGATATCTCAATAATTGTTTGAGCGATTGCCCTGCAACTTTACAAGCTGGTTTGGGATGATGTGTAGATGAACTGATTAACTGTTGAAAAAAAATCCTATATTTTTTTCTTGAGTTATGGCCCTTTGAAATTTTTCGCGTTTTAAGTTTGTAAGCAAGATATCTCAAAAACTATATGAGGTTTTTCCCCAAAACTTCACAGACTGGTTGGGTATGATGAGTAGATGAACTGATTAACTTTTGAAAAAAATCCAATTTTTTTTTCTTGAGTTATGGCCCTTTGATTTTTTTCGTGTTTTCAGCTTGTAAGCAAGATATCTCAAAAATTGTTTGAGCTATTGCCCTGAAACTTTACAGGCTGGTTGGGGATGATGAGTAGATGAACTGATTAACTTTTGAAAAAAATCAGAAATTTTTTTCTTGAGTTATGGCCATTTGAAATTTTTCGCGTTTTAAGTTTGTAAGCAAGATATCTAAAAAACTATTTTAGGTTTTTCCCCGAAACTTCACAGACTGGTCAGGGATGATGAGTAGATGATTAACTACAGCTTTTCTTGTGTAATTTCAGCATTACAGCCACATAAAAACAAGATATCTCAATTACTGTTAGGGACAAGCAGTGTTAGGGTCAAGCAGTTGGGGCAGGGATTTTCCTACCCTTCAGAATCAGGGTCCAGGGGCCGCTGGGTTTGGGAAAAACAGCTCGCTAATAATTATAGTTGGGAATTTAAATCAGCTGTAACTTTGTCAATTTTTGTTCAATTTTCATGAAATTTTTATCAAAATGTAGCACAACATCAGAAATTGGGAAATTCATTATAAAATTTGGGAATATCTGTCTCTAAATTGGGAAAAATAGGGGCCGATTACCGGCCCCAAAATTGCACTAGGAAAATCCCTGTGGGGGCATTGTGTTTCATAAACACTGGCTCTAGTTTTCATTTATCCTGATGTATGAATGTCATTTGACGTGTCACCAGTAACAATATCCATGGCCAGAAGCTACAGGAGACCAAGAAGGCCAAGTACTTGGGCGCCATACTCTCCTCCAACATGTCTTGGAATGCTCATGTCGCCTAAAAGGCCAACAACACACTAGCCTTCCGAAGCAGAAATTTAGGTTCATGCCCCAAGTGCACTAAGGAGAATGCTACAATACCCTCGTCGGGCCACAGACAGAATATGCATCCACCGTCTGGGACCCCTACACCAAGGTCTTCACACTTCGTGTCGAGATGGTACAACACAGAGCTGCCAGATTCGTTTCTGGGGATAACCGCCGAACAAGCAGCGTAAGTACCATGCTCGACAGCCTAGGTTGGGAAAGCCTCCAAGATCGCAGAAGGCAAGCCAAGGCTGTAATGATGTATGGGATTGTAAACGGACTGGTCACCATCAGCATTCCCACCTTCATACACCACCAAAGCATAACTACAAGAGGACACTGCAACCGGTTCATCCCTCCTTTTTGCAGAAGCCAGACGATGGAGGGGTCCTCATCCCCACGGCAGTTCTCATCTGGAACCAACTCTCTGACGGCCTTGTCGCAGCCCCCAAGCTTGGAGACCTTCAAGTCTGGGATCGCCGCAGCCCACCCCTTCTAAGCCAGCTGGCAGTTTTTAACCGGTTTTTAGTTTTGGACCCTCCCTCGCGCATGTAAATAATCACCAAGGTGTATGCTAGCAGATTTGCAGCCCTGCATGACACAAGTAGAAAAAGAATTCTGATTCTAGAATAAGTCAGTCAATGTTATGGCCTAATACGTCGGCTTTTGTAAACTTCTCATGAATTTCGGCGTCCAGTGAATTGCGATCCAGTTACAGACCTCTATGTATTGATCGCCTATTCGGGGGACGGTGAAGATAAATACATGCATTCAGTCGGGTGTGAAATAATGTTAATAGAGTTCACCAGTCTCAGGTCAATTTGTTCAAACTATAAACCGCTAAGAAGGACAAAGCCTGCCCAGGCAAAGTGGTGTGAGTCCAGCCGTCTAATGCATATATGCCTTTTTGCTTTCATTGGGCAGCAATACTTGAGATGTCATTTCATCTGAATGTCGGGTACAAGTCGCAAAAAATTGGAAGCAACATCTCCAAAATGACCTGAATAGTGTTGACGGGGACATTTAACGGCAGTGCAAACAACAAACAAAACCCAAGCAAATTAATAACATCATTTAAAACTGAGCTACTGTCTGTTCGAGCCAAATGAAGGAAAAATTAAGTGTTACATGCAAAGAGATGTGTTTTTGGTCATTGTCGCACCTGCTTGTAGCAGGGTGCATCATAGGCGTCTGCTTTTCCGTCCCTCCGTCTGTTAACATTTACATTGAAGTTCAACATTTATGTCAAAGTTTGTATCTAAGTAAACTACAAACCTCAACTACCATCAAACCTTACATGAAGCATCTCCCTTTTCCAACTTTGTAGGCACCTCGACCTGGTGGCTTTGACCTATATTTTGCACTCCAGTGACTTTGGCTGCTATTTGACGCCAAAACATAACCATTTAACCCTTAACCACTCAGATACGTATTTTCCCGAGCCAATCCATTACCACTCAGACCCGTATATTTACGACTTTATCGATTAACATACAGATACGTATATCACGGGTGGTAATCAGGGGAACTAGCTCGAAAATGAGTCAATGGAAATTTGTTCCCTCGACACATCCGGGAGCTCTCGAGCTAGCTCCATCACCAGAAAACTTGAAAACAAAGGTAGGTCTCGAAGAGTTTTATCACCATTTTTTTCTTTGTAAGCTATTTATAAAAAAATCCGGCAGTGCAGTTCCACATAGAAATGATTAAACTTTGTACCTCGCTAGAATTTGCCATGGAAATTTGCAGCGCTGGAGTATGAATGAAACCAAACTTTTTATCACGGACCTGAAAAATTGTCAATTTATGTCAACACGGAGATTTTGGCCGACGATTTTTCATTTTCCGTCAAAAGTACGCCCTTCACACCCCGAGAAGCAACATCCCTAGTGAAATGAAACATGGAACGTTTGAAATAAGCAAAATATTTTGGCCGTGATTACGTTACTTGCCACGTATGACGAAATTACTGTCCGAGCTAGTCTTCTCGACAATCGAGCTAGTTCACTCGACATGGAGATAGTGCCCTCAAAGATGAAACATTCATCAGATGACTGGGGCCTGATTCGATGTCCTCTATGTCCCACCCAGTTTATCCAACTGGTTTCTTTACCTCTGGCTAGTGGGCCTGGTGATTAAGTTTGCTGTCTGTCTGGTTTAACCATTTAGCTGCAAACTCAAAATGAGATTTGACATAATACATTTTTATATTGAATGTTCGATTTTCTTTTCAGATGGACACTTTCCAAGGAAAAAGTTCCAAAGGACTATTCCTGAGCAGAAAAAATACCGGACATGCAACAAAATATATATATATATTCCTGTGCTAGATAATCGGGCGCCTCTTTCTTTTTTATTCCCTAGATTATTATAGTTATTCATGAATCATTCGACTAAGTATCATCCCTACATTTTGAGTATTATATCCGATAGAGGCTTTTGTCTGTCTGTCTGTCCATCCGTCTGTACGTTTGTTCTTTCGTTCATCCTTCTTCCAATGGACCCATCCATCTAAATACCCACTCACTTACCCCTCTCTGTAGTGTACCCATCCATCCAACCAACATCCATCCATCCATTGATCCGTTCTAAATTGGAAGCAACTAAGTGGGCGAAATGACTCAGGGGGCGAAAAGACCAGGCTTTGTGGACGAAACAGCTATGGGTGCAAAATGGGGCGACACTACCAGGGAGGAACGACTGAGGAGCCGTCTTGTGGGCATAGTATCTTGTTACTCCACTAGCAAGAGGTAAAGACACCAGTTGGATAAATTGCCTGGAAAGACATCGAATCAGGCCCCAGTCATCTGATGGATGTTTCATCTTCATTTTTTGAGGGCAATATCTACACGACGAGTGAATATGAAGAAGGCACAGCAACTAGGTGGGCGAAATGACTCAGGGTGCGAAAAGACCAGGCTTTGTGGACGAAACAGCTATGGTAGCAAAATGGGGCGAAACGACCAGAGAGAAACGACTGAGGGGCCGTCTTGTGGGCATAGTATCTTGTTACCCCACTAGCCAGAGGTAAAGAAACCAGTTGGATAAATTACCATAGAAAGAAATCGAATCAGGCCCCAGTCATCTGATGGATGTTTCATCTTCATTTTTGAGGGGAATATCTCCATGTCGAGTGAACTAGCTCCTTGTCGAGAAGACTAGCTCGGACAGTAATTTCGTCATAAGTCGCAAGTTACGTAATCACGGCCAAAATATTTTGCTTATTTCAAACTTGGTTTCATTCATACTCCAGCGCTGCAAATTTGCATGGCAAATTCTAGCGAGGTACAAAGTTAAATCATTTAAGGAAGAAAAGAATCATCAAAGGAGAAAATGGTGATATAACTCTTCAACACCTACCTTTGTTTACAAGTTTCGTGGTGATGGAGCTAGCTCGAGAGTTCCCGGATGTGTCGAGGGAACAAATTTCCATTGACTCATTTTCGAGCTAGTTCCCCTGATTACCACCCGTGTATATTCCCGTGTGTCGCCATTTGAACAAATACGTGTTTGCCCATGTCTCAAAATCAATCTCGTTATTTTTACCTTTTTCCTAAATATAAAAACGCCAGATGTTTATTAATGTTAAGTTTGATCTTTTGCCAACAATATTTGCGAAAAAACAAATATGTTTCTATACAAAGTTTTTGTGTAATTTGCAACCAAACACACCAGGGGTTTCTTCTACTGAATCACGATGACATTGCCTGACCGTAATGGAAAATTACTGGGTTGAGTTACTGAATGACGCAATATTTGTGTGTCGGTTGCGCATGATTTGCATGATTTATGTTAAGACAATTAGCGCTGTATAATCAGTGAGCTTCAAGGGATTTATGGTCCAAGGTAATTAGTTAATTGGGGATCATAATACCCTAGGAATGTTTATACAGCGGATGCCACCCGGAGCGTGCCGAGCTTTGAGCCGCAATAAATTACGTAACAGTACCCAAAAGTGTACCCAGGTGGTCATCAGAAGGGCAATAAAACCCACAGATGGGTAGAAGGCCTTTCATTGGTCAATAGTTTCAGCCCCTTTAATGAATATTAATTTCTACAAAAAAAATGCAACGTCTGATCAGGGTCTCACCGCCGACACTTTACAGGCAATTATTAGCGGCACCTGATCAGGGTCTTCAGGTTTTTGGACCTTATAATGCTACGGTACCCTGATCAGATGCTCCACAATTATCGCCGCGACGTCTGATTCAGCTCCAACTGCCGACGGTTCGTTTTTGTCGCGCCTGCTATTAGCATGGCGCGATATAGGCGCCCAGTTTTCCGTCCGTTTGTCAAGGCGTCAACATTTGCGACCACCCTAGCTTCACACTGAGGTTTAAGTTTATTTTTGAAGAACTATAAGAGCTTCATTAATGATACTTGGTACAAACTTGTATCTAGGGATGACAACTTACATGCAAGCATCC
This sequence comes from Lucinisca nassula, assembly GCA_963580285.1. Classification (NCBI taxonomy): domain Eukaryota; kingdom Metazoa; phylum Mollusca; class Bivalvia; order Lucinida; family Lucinidae; genus Lucinisca; species Lucinisca nassula. The sequence continues at coordinate 120,204,328 of OY757024.1, forward strand.
ATATTTGACCTTGACCTACATTTCATGGTTCACTGACTTTGTAAAATATTGCAACCACCCTAGCGTTCACCCTGAGGTTCAAGTTTATTTCTGAAGAACTATAAGAGCTTCATTAATGATACTTGGTACAAACTTGTATCTGGGTATGGTAACTTAAATGCAAGCATCCATATTTGACCTTGACCTATATTTCATGGTTCACTGACTTTGTAAAATATTGCAACCACCCTAATGGTCAAGTTTATTTCTCAAGAACTATAAGAGCTACATTAATTGTATTTGGTACAAACTTGTATCTGTGGATGGCAACTTAAATGCAAGCGTCCATATTTGACCTTGACCTACATTTCATGGTTCACTGACATTGTAAAATATTGCGACCACCCTAGCGTTCACCCTAATGATTAAGTTCATTTCTCAAGAATTATTAGAGCTTAATGATACTTAGTACAAGCTTGCATTTAAGAATGGAAACTTTTGTGCAAGCATCTATGTTTGACCTTGACCTACATATCATAGTTGGGTGACTTTGCGCCCCCACAGGCGCGACATAGCCTTCAGCGGAATTCTTGTATTTTATTTTCCGCGACTGAATAGGTATGGAGGATATAGCGACCGTCCATATGTCCGTCCGTCCGTAGACACAACAAACAGATGCAAACAATGCAGATCCGGATCAGACGCCGTACTATTATTGAACGGCGTCTGATGAGGGTCTACATGTTTGAAAAAGGCATCTGAGACGGCGTAGACCCGGACAAGACACTGCGCAACGGTAATGCGGCGTCTGATCAGGGTCTTATCGCCGACAGTGGTGTTTTTTTATCCCTAGTCTGAACAGGTTCGGAGCCTGGCATCCGTTCATTCGCCCTACGTAGACACAAAATTATGAGTGGCGTCCGTTCAAATGTTCATCCGTAGACGCAACAGACATGAAAACAATGCAGATCCGGATAAGATGTACAATTATTAAATGACGTCTGATGATGGTCTACAGGTTTGTAGACCCGGGCAAGACGTTGCGCAACAACAATGCGGCGTCTGTTAAGTGTCTTATCGCCGACGGTGGTGGTTTTTTTTTAACCCTAGTCTGAACAGGTACGGGGGATATAGCGATCAGCATTGCATCATCCACCTAACCGTCTGTAGAACAAAAGACAACACAAAGGTGCAAACAGTGCAGATTTGAATCAGACGCCATACAATTATTGGAGTCTGGATAGGGTCTACAGGTTTGTAGACGGCATATGCGACGGCACAAACCCAGAGCAGACGCTGTACAGTGATCACACGACGTCTGATCATGGTCTGACCTCAAGGGCGCGTTTTATTTTTATCCCCTGACCAAATAGGTTCGGGGATATAACAATCAGCCTCGCGTCCGTCCATCTGTCTGTCCGCATACAAAATTATTAGTCTGGCGTCCGTTCACATGTCCGTCCGTCTGTAGACACAACAGACAGATGCAAGCAATGCAGGTTCGAATCAGACCCTGTACAATTACATGTATTAAACGGCGTCTGATGAGGGTCTACAGGTTTGTAGACGGCATATGGGTCGGCGCAGACCCGGACAAGACGCTGCACGGCGATAATGCGTCTTTTGATCAGGGACTTATCACCAACGGTGGTGTTTTTTATCCCTAGTCTGAACATGTTCGCGGGATATAGCGATCAGCCACCCAATTGTCTGTATAACAATAGACAGAACACAAAGGTGCAAACAGTGTAGATTTGAATCAGACGCCTCACAATGATGATGCAGCGTCTGGATAGGGTCTACAGGTTTGTAGACTGCATATGCGACGGCACAGACCCAGACCAGACGCTGAACAATGATCATGCGACGTCTAATCATGGTCTGACTGCCGGCGGTGCATTTTATTTTTTATCCCCTGACGAAATAGGTTCGGGGATATAACAATCAGCCTGGCGTCCGTCCGGCCGTCTGCAAACAAAATCATGAGTCTGGCGTCCATTCACATGTCCGTCCGTCTGTCCGTAGACACAACAGACAGATGCAAGCAATGCAGATTCGAATCAGACCTGTACAATTATTAAACGGCATCTGATGAGGGTCTACAGGTTTGTAGGCGGCATATGGGTCGGCGCAGACCCGGAAAAGACGCTGCACAACGATAATGCGGCGTCTGATCAGGGACTTATCGCCGACGGTGGTGTTTTTTTTATCCCTAGTCTGAACATGTTCGGGGGATATAGCGATCAGCCTGGCATCATCCATCCGTCTGTCTGTATGACTATAGACAGAACACCTAGGTTCAAACAGTGCAGATCGGGATCAGAGCCCTGAAAATTATAAGGCTTCTGATCAGGGTCTACAGGGTTGTAGACAGCACATGCGACGGCACAAACCCAGACCAGTTGCTGTCAGCCTGGCGTCATCCACCCGTCTATCTGTATGACAACAGACAGAACACAAAGGTGCAAACAGTGCAGATCGGGATCAGAGCCCGAACAATTATTATAAGACGTCTGATCAGGGTCTACAGGGTTGAAGACAGCACATGCGACGGCACAGACCCAGACCAGACGCTGTACAATGATCATGCGCATCAGATGTCATTTCACCTCAGTGTTGGGTAAAAGTCCCACCAAATTGGAAGTAACATCTCCAAAATGTGCTAATGTGTTGACGGGGATGTTATACCTCAAATCAAACAAACGAATCTTTTGCTAGAAAAAAAAAATACAATAAAATACAGAGACGGCTCTTTGGGGTGAGCTGGCTATGGGGTGGTTGATGCTCTGATTTAAAAAAAAAGGTAAAGTTGGGGATGGGGGTGCAAAAAAGGATAGATAGGCTGTAATAGTTATTTTAATCTTATGCAAAAGTACTGAATATTTTATAAAAAAACACACCCATGGGTCATAGTACATTCTTTATTTCTCCAAAATGGCTACTTTTCCATTGAAAACTTTGATATTTTTCTTATTTATACTCAGAACATAGGTTGTGGGTGCCGATTGAGGCAGTTCTAATAGTGCCCACAACCTTGGTCTGGGTGCAGAAATAATGAAAATAATGTATACCGGGTTCAGATAGATGTTCATTTCACAGACTTATGAACATGATCTTATTTCTGCATAAAAAAGTATGTTATGGAAACTTGTTGGAAGAGCCTCAGTGACATGCCCTGATGATTACCTACAAAATATTTTTTTGTACGGAAATAAGAAAAATAATACGTGGATACCCCCTCTTTTCTGGGGCTATGGTGGTTAAAAATACTTTCTCTGACCAACCCAAAACAGAAATTTTTGCTCAAGAAAATATTTTGCTTACTTTGACACTTCATATTTTCAAAACGCAAAGAGAAACTATAATAAATTTAGTACCATTGGAAAGAAAATTTAATTTCCTAGAATTTTTACATTTACATAATTATTGTCAAATGTACAGAAAATACTAAAATAATCATTATTGTAACATACGGGTGTTAATCACACAAAAATGCCAATATCTCTGTTCAGATAAGACTGCCAGGCCTATCAGCCATATACATGTATGGACTATTGATTTACCTATATCAGTGTTCTGTTAAGATACTATATTTGCTAATTTTCTGAGTGGTAAAGGGTTAAGAGATAATGGAATAGTCTGTTTTTATCCCCCGACCGAATAGGTTCGGGGGATATAGCGATCAGCCTGGTGTCCGTCCGTCCGTAGACGCAACCTTGTGATGGCCATAACTCCTATACCCTTTGAGATTCATTGATGGTTCTTGGCACAATTGTTCACAAGGCCGAGACGGCGTGTCATGCGCAAGAACCAGAACTCTGGATGCCATACTTTTTTAGTTATCTCCCCTTCCAATAAAATAGAATGACTACTTTGTGATGGCCATAACTCCAATACCCTTTGAGATATATTGATGGTACCTGGCACAGTTGTTCACAAGGCTGAGACAGCGTGTCATGTACAAGAACCACAACTCTGGTTGGCATGGTTTTGGAGTTATCTCCCCTTCCAATAAAATAGAGTGACAACCTTGTGATGGCCATAACTCATATACCCTTTGAGATTCATTGTTGGTTCTTGGCACAATTGTTCACAAGGCTGAGATGGTGTGTCATGCGCAAGAACCAGAACTCTGAATGCCATACTTTTTTAGTTATCTCCCCTTCCAATAAAATAGAATGACTGCTTTGTGATGGCCATAACTCCAAAAATAGAGTGACAACCTTGTGATGGCCATAACTCCTATACCCTTTGATATTTATTGATGGTTCTTGGCACAATTGTTCACAAGGCTGAGACAGCGTTTCATGCACAAGAACCAGAACTCTGGATGCCATGCTTTTTAGTTATCTCCCCTTTTAATAAAATAGAATGACTACTTTGTGATGCCCATAACTCATATACCCTTTGAGATATATTGATGGTACCTGGCACAGTTGTTCACAAGGCTGAGACGGCATGTCATGCACAAGAACCACAACTCTGGTTGCCATGGTTTTGGAGTTATCTCCCCTTCCAGTAAAATAGAGTGACAGCCTTGGGATGGCCATAATTCCAATACCCTTTTAGATATGTTGATGATACCTGGCACAGTTGTTCACAAGGCCGAGACGGTGTCTCATGCACAAGAACCACAACTCTGAGGGCCATGGTTTTTTAATTATCTCCCCTTCCAATAATATAGAATCACGACCTTGTGATGGCCACATCTCCAACACTCTTTGAGATATATTGCTGATACTTGGTACAGTTGTACATGAGGTTAAGCAGGTGTGTCATGTGCAAGAACCACAACTCTTGGTGCCCTGGTTTTTTAATTATCTTCCCTGACAATATAACCTTGTGATGGCCATAACTCCAATACCCTTTCATATATATTGATGATACTTGGCACAATTGTATACAACGTTGAGACGGCGCTTCATGCCTAAGAACCACAACTCTGGGTGCCATGATATTTGAGTTATCTCCCCTTCCAATATAACAGTATGACAACCTTGTGATCATCATACCTACAGTACCCTTCGAGACATATTGGTGGTACTTGATGTAGATGTACATGAGGTTAAGCAGGTGTGTCATGCTCAAGAATTACAACTCTGGGTGCTCATGTTTTTTTAGTTTTCTCCCCTGGCAATGTAACCTTGTGATGGCCATAACTCCAACACCCTTTGAGATATATTGAAGGAACTTGGCACAATTGTATACAAGGTACAGAAGGGATGGCATGTTCAAGAACCACAACTGTTGGTGCTGTGGTATTTGAGTTATCTACCCTTTCAATATAACAGTATGACCAGCTTGTGATCACCATATCTCCAATACCTTTTGAGACATATTGATTTTATTTTGTAGAGAAATACATGGGCTTAAGGAGGCATGTCATGCGCAAGAACCACATTTCTGAGTGCCCTGGTTTTTTAGTTATCTCCCCTGACAGTATAATCTTGTGATGGCCATAACTGCAATACTTTTGTGATATATTGCTGGTTTAATTCTGGTGCACTTTCTATTGGTGAACAATCTTCTGAAGGCCATATTGGCTTTTGGTCGGGGGATTTGCCATCTCTTCCGATGGCTATTTTTATTGGTTGGTTGATTGATTTGAGGTTTAACGTCCCCGTCAACACTGTAAAGGTCATTTTGGAGACCTTACTTCCAATTTTTAGGGACTTTTACCCGACATTGAGATGAAATGACATTGGTTGGTTGGTTGATTTGAGGTTTACCCCTACAACCACCAAACCTCACATAGTGCTTCTCCTCAATGTACTGATTTGGCACGTACCTTGACCTGGTGACCATGGTCTATATTTTTTGGTCCAGTGACTTTGACACATTTTACATCAACTATCAACTGCTAAGAATGAAATGTACTTATTTAATAACTATGTTCTGATTGTGGCTCCTGTGACTTTTGCCCCCAGCTTGGCTACCCTGCCGTCTGCAAAATTCTTGTTTTAAGGTCAGGCTCCAATTTTTCAGGTTTGACTCCAACTTTTGTTACCATGGATGGATTTTTAAACTTTTTTTTCAAAATCCTAGTGAGATTTCTGATTGACAACATGAACTGCCAGTCTTAGTTGCAACAGAAACAATCCTGAAAAATCCGGAAAAACATGCCAGAAAACGTGTGAAATGACCACAGGCAAATAAAGAAGAATCATATTAACCCTTATCTTGCTGAATATTCATTTAAGCCACACCCATTTCTGTATATCAACCAATCAAATTACTTGATGTAATTTATTTCTACAAATTCATAAACTGAATGTCAAACAGTGCAGATCCTGATCAGATGGCTTCTTCAGAAGCCATCTGATCTGGATCTACACTTTTTTCAAAGATAGGGGTTGTCGTGAACAGCAAGATAAGGGTTAAAGTGCATTCTTCTTGGGAGAGAAACTATGCTTGGTTTGATAAAAGCTGAGAAACATGCAGCATGCACCTGGTGCTGGGATACACAGAGAAGTACTGTAACACAGTGGGAGGATTTAAACCATCTATACTACCCATTTTGTTTCAGCTGCAACTTCCTCTTCATTCAACTAAAAATATTTTAGTTCCAAATTGTCAGATTATAAGGTTTTGATTTAACTCTGTGCGCTTGATGGCAAGAATGTACACACTTTGTCACAAAGCACTGTGAAGACAAGTCAAACATGACTGACAGTCAAGTGTGTCAACTAGATAACATGTAGGAACTTTGCACCTGTGTCCTCCAACTGAAGTAAATTTCAGCAATTATCATGAAGACACAATATTTTTGGTGATGTACATGGAGGTAGTACATTGACCAGTCGGTGGTCATCACTGACAGGTGGGTATGCTCTTGTACTAGAACAGTGAATCTTTTGTTTCGTCAAAATATTTCAGATAAAAGAAACTTGCTATTCAGATCTTTGATCTTTATTTGTTTGTTTGTTTGTTTGATTTGAGGTTTAACCTCCCCATCAACACTCTAAAGGTCAATTTTGAGACGTTGCTTCCAATTTTGTGGGACTTTTACCCGACATTGAGATGAAATGACATCTCAAGCCCTGTCGCCCAATGAAACCAATAGGGTTTATTAGCATGGACAGTCCGCCTCACACCGCGGTTCCTGGACAGGCTTAGATCCTCTAAGCGGTTTACCAGTACTAGTGTGGAGACTGGATTCAGCTCTGCGTGGAAGCATCGTGCAGCCCATATATTTCTTCAAGCCCCTATGGGCGGAGGCGATCTTTGATCTTTAATCCATTTAGTACCAGAAACCCCAAAACAATTACCCTAGCAAACAGTGCAGGCCCAGATCAGAAGACGTCTGATCTGGGCCTACACTGTTTGCAAAAGGTTCAGCCATTTTCCAACTTAAATTTCAAGAAAACACGACCTGACACCCCTAACTTTTGAAATGGTCTTGTGCTGTATATATTATGTGGAAGATTCCATTTGGTACAAAAAGGGTTAATATAGAAAAGAAACATTTGACAGCAGTGCCAAGAATAGAATGGTGCAGCTGAAACAAAATGGGTAGTGAAACTGGTATGAATAAACAACTCATTCATTGCTATATTTTGGACAAGTCCATCTGTCATATGAGGGGTGTCAGGCCCATTTTTAGCTCACCTGTCACATAGTGACAAGGTGAGCTTTTGGGATCACTTTTTGTCCGCCGTGCATCCGTCCGTGCGTGCGTGCATCCGTGCGTGCGTCCGTAAACTTTTTCTTCAAACAACGTCTCCTCCTAAACCACTGATCAGATTTTGACCAAACTTCACAGGAATGATCCTTAGGTGATCCCTTTCAAAGTTGTTCAAATGGTTCCGGTCCGTTGCACATATAGGTCACAGGAGCCAAAAATAGATTTTTTTCACCGAAAACTTAAAAAATCTTCTTCTCTGAAACCACAAGGCCCAGGACATTGATATTTGGTACGAAGCTTCATCTAGTGGACCCCTACCAAGATTGTTCAAATTATAGTGCTGGAGCAAAAAATGCCCCCGCACTGGGGCCCTTTGGTTTTACATGGGCTTATATAGGGAGAATCTTTAAAAATCTTCTTCTCTGAAACCGTTAGGCCCAGGTCTTTGATATTTGGTATGAAGCTTAATCTAGTGAACCCCTACCAAGATTGTTCAAATTATAGTGCTGGAGCCAAAAATGCCCCCGCACTGGGGCCCTTTGGTTTTACATGGGCTTATATAGGGAGAATCTTTAAAAATTTTCTTCTCTGAAACCGTCAGGCCCAGGTCTTTGATATTTGGTATGAAGCTTAATCTAGTGAACCCCTACCAAGATTGTGCTAATTACAGTGCTGGAGCTAAAAATGCCCCCGCACCAGGGCCCTTTGGTTTTACATGGGCTTATATAGGGAAAATCTTTAAAAATCTTCTTCTCTGATACCGCAAGGCCCAGGTCTTTGATATATGGTATGAAGCTTCATCTAGTGGACCCCTACCAAGATTGTTCAAATTATAGTGCTTGGGCCAAAAATGCTCCCGCACCAAGGCCCTTTGGTTTTACATAGGCTTATATAGGGAAAATCATTAAAAATCTTCTTCTCTGAAACCGCAAGGCCCAGGTCTTCGATATTTGGTATGAAACTTCATCTAGTGGACCCTTACCAAGATTGTTCAAATTATAGTGCTGGGGCCAAAAATGCCCCCGCCCCAGGGCTCTTTGGTTTTACATGGGCTTATATAGGGAAAAACCTTCTCCTCTGAAACTGCAAGGCCCAGGTCTTTGATATTTGGTATGAAGCTTCATCTTGTGGACCTCTACCAAGATTGTTCAAATTATAGCCCTGGGGCCAAAAATGCCCCCGCTCCGGGGCCCTTTGGTTTTACATAGACTTATATCGGAAAAATCTTGAAAAATCTTCTTCTCTGAAACCACAAGGCTTAGGTCTTTGATATTTGTTATGAAGCTTCAGCTAGTGGACCTCTAACAAGATTGTTCAAAGTATAGCCCTGAGACCAAAAATGCCCCCTCCATATGGCCCTTTGGTTTAACATAGACTTATACATGTACAGTCCAACCTGTATTAAGCAAGCACCTAAGGGATAATCAAAATCTGCTTGCTTAAGACAGGTGCTTGCTTAATACGGGTGAATTTTAATGCATTTTCCTTATTTGGGAACGGAATGTCTGCTTGCTTAATACAGGTTGCTTACTTAATAGAGGTGGCCACTATGACAGGTTTTACTGTATAGGGAAAATCTTTAAAAATCTTCTTCTCTGAAACCACAAGGCTTAGGTCTTTGATATTTGTTATGAAGCTTCAGCTAGTGGACCTCTACCAAGATTGTTCAAATTATAGCCCTGGGGCCAAAAATGTCCCTGCTCAGGGGCCCTTTAGTTTTACATAGACTTATTTAGGGAAAAATCTTGTTTTACATAGACTTCTTTATGCAGGGTATCTTGTTTTACATAGACTTCTTTATGCAGGGTAAACCTTTAAAATCTTCTCTGAAACCACAAAGCCCAGGTCTTTCATATTCGATATGAAGCTTCATCTTGTGGACCTCTACCAAGATTGTTCAAATTATAGCCCTGGGGCCAAAATTGACCCTGCCTGGGGCCCACTTGTTATACATTGTATCAGGTGAGCGAACCAGGGCCCTCTGGGCCCTCTTGTTGGTTTTTGTCGCACCTGGTTGTAGCAGGGTGCGACATAGGTGTCCAATTTTCCGTCCTTCTGTTAACATTTATGCCGAAGTTCGACATTTACGTCAAAGTTTTTATTTTACAAACCCCAGCTACCAACAAACCTTACATGAAACATCTCAAAGACATTCCCATTTTGTAAGCACTTTGACCTATATTCTGTGCTCCAGTGACTTTGACCATTACGTTAAAGTTCGACATTTACGTCAAAGTTTTTGTTTAAGTCAACTACAAACTTCAGCTACCATCAAACCTTACAGGAAACATCACCCTGACCTTCTCACTTTGTAAGCAACTTGACCTGGTGACTTTGACCTATATTTTGCGTCTGTTCCTTCGTCCGTCTGTTAATATTTACGTCGAAGTTCGACATTTATGTCAAAGTTTTTATTTAAGTCAAGTACAAGCTTCAGCTACCATCAAACCTTACATGAAGCATCTCCCTTACCTTTTGACTTTGTAGGCACCTTGACCTGGTGACTTTGACCAATATTTTGCGCTCCAGTGACTTTGATCATTAAGTCGAAGTTCAACATTACATCGAAGTTTGTATTGTAATCAACTATACGACTAAACAATCATCAGACCTTTCATGAAACTTCATCCTAAGCTCCTGACTAGGCAAGCACATTGACCCAGTGACCTTGACCTATATTTTACGCTCCAGTGTCTTGACACAAATTAAGTTGATGTTCCAGATCTTGCCAAATAAAAGGCCTACAACCATAATATCTTGCATAGTGCTTCTCCTAGATGTATTGACTCTGCAGGTACATTGACATGGTGACCTTGACCTATATTCTACTCTCCACAGACTTTGACACATTTTACATCGAAGTTCCAGATTTCCTCAAATAAAATGCTCACAACCATCAAATCTACCGGCCCCGATAGCTCAGTTGTTAGAGTGTCCGCTCCGGAGAACGGGAGGTCACGGGTTCGATCCCGGGCCGCGACATACCAAAGTCGTTTAAAATGGTACTAGCTGCTCCTCCTTTGGCACTCAGACTTACGGAGTAGAGCTAGGACTGGTCGATCCAGTGTCAGGATAATGTGACTGGGTGTGGTATCATGTAATGTGTCTGGGACATGATACTTCAGTGAGGCAGCACTATAAAAGTGAGCTCCCTGTCGCAACCAGACACCGTCGTGATATGACTGAAAAATTGTTGAAAGCGAGGTTAAACCCGAAATCACACACACACACCATCAAATCTTGTTTAATGCTTCTCCTGGATGTACTGACTCTGCCGGTACCTTGACTTGGTGACCATGACCTGTATTTTACGCTCGAGCAACTTTGACACATTTTACATCGAAGTTCCAGATCTCTGCAAATAATAGGCCTACAACCATCAAATCTTGCATAATGCTGCTTCTAGATGTACTGACTGTGCATGTACCGTGACTTGGTGACCTTGGCCTATTTATCGTACTCCATTGACTTTACACATTTTAGGTTGACATGCCATATCTTCTTAACTATAAGGCCTACAACCACCAAACCTTGCATGGTGCTTCTCTTACATTTACTGACTCTGCGAGTTAATTTGACCTGGTAAACTTGACCCATATTATGAACTCTAGTGACATTAACACATTTTACGTCAATGTTCTATATGTCCTTAAATAAATGGCCTACAGCCACCAAGCCTTGCAAAAGCCACCGCCCATAGGGCCTTGAAGAAATATATGGGCTGCATGATGCTTCCACGCAGAGCTGAATCCGGCCCGCACACTACTACTGGTAAACCGCTTAGAGATTCTAAGCCTTCCATGAACCACGGTGCGAGGCGGACCGTCCGTGCTAATAAACCCTATTGGTTTCATTGGGCGACAGGGCTTGAGATGTCATTTCATCTCAATGTCGGGTAAAAGTCCCACAAAATTGGAAGCAACATCTCCAAAATGACCTTTACAGTGTTGACGGGGACTCAAACCTCAAATCAACCAGCCAACCAAGCCTTGCATAAGCCCCCGCCAATAGGGGCTTGAAGAAATATGGGCTGCATGATGCTTCCACGCAGAGCTGAATCCGGCCCGCACACTAGTACTGGTAAACCACTTAGAGGATCCAAGCCTGTCCAGGAGCCGCGGTGCGAGGCGGACCGTCCATGCTAATAAACCCTATTGGTTTCATTGGGCGACAGGGCTTGAGATGTCATTTCATCTCAATGTCGGGTAAAAGTCCCACAAAATTGGAAGTACCATCTCCAAACTGACCTTTACAGTGTTGACGGGAACGTTAAAGATCAAATCAAACAAACAAACCAAGCCTTGCATAGTGCTTCTCCTTGATGTACTGATTTGGCACATACCTTGACCTGGTGACCATGGCCTATATTTTTTGGTCCAGTGACTTTGACACATTTTACATCAACTACTAACTGCTAAGAATGAAATTTACTTATTTAATAACAATGTTCTGATTGTGGCTCCTGTGACTTTTGCCCCTAGCAGGCGCGACGCCGCCTTCTGCGGAATTCTTGTTATTCTATTTTTTATTGAAAACTCGGTTAGCAAATAGTGCATGCCCTATTCTGCGGCGTCTGATCTGGGCCTGCACTGTTTGCCAAGGTACCCCTATAGGGGTCCCCCGCATACAATGAGTTAACCCATATACGCCTAGCGGCCCTTTTTTGGGACATTGGCAAACAGTGTACACCCAGATCAGACGCCGCGTATCGCGGCGTCTGATCTGGGTATACACTGTATGCACAAAGTACATGCATTTGCTTAAAACTTACACCTCAAACTATACAAACTCATCACCCCTATAATTGGAAATGGGCCCCTCCAAACTTATTAGGTGGGAGATTCCATTGCCATATATGGGTTAAATGAGCTGGTCCATAGGATAATGGCCTGCTCCTGTCAATTGTACTGCAGAATTAAATCTCCGCATAAAAAGATATGTTTATGTAGTAAAATACATATACGGTAAAATGCTGTTGAAAATAGTAATAATAAAAAGCCTACCTACCCTTCCTATTTTTGTTTTTCATGAAATAGAAAAAGTTTTTTTTTGTCTTATAGAGTGTAGATGCTCACCAAATTTGCAGGTAGAAGCCTCCGTGGTGTAGTGGTTACGCTACTCGCCTTGTAAACCAGGGATCGCAGGATCGATCCTGGGCTTCTCCAGACTTTCGGATGAGTCCTTTAACCAAGGTCCCATCTCCGTATGACCTTAGCTGTTGGTGGGACGTAAAACTCAAACACTCACCCTCCAAATTTGCAGGAAAAGTTCGTACAGTAGAGCTGCCACATTTTTAACCTGCTCAGCCACGTAATCTAGTTATCCCCACGTTTTTTGAAGGAAAAGTGGGGATATTGTTATCGCCTCCGTCCCTCCGTCCGTCTGTCCGGCTATCTCCTCCTATACCGTTCATTGGAATTCAACCAAATTTGGTGTGTGAGTTACTTACATGAATGGCTTCTGAAAGAGCACATTAATTTTTGGACCAGCCCCCAGGGGTCCCTGGAAGAGGTCAAAACGTGGGGATTTGTGATGGTGCGCCATCGACTGCGCGATCTAGTTGCTTTTGTCCGCCCCATTTCCAAGCATAAGCCCGTACATAGTTCCCCTGCAAGCTATTGCAGTGATGCAGCGTGCACACTGTGGATAAGCATTTGGAATCTTAAGGGTTAAAGTCTTAAAGGTAATTGTTTTCATTGCAGATGCAGTTTATGTTGTTATTTAGCCGTCAAGGCAAGCTGCGTTTACAGAAGTGGTACACTGCACTGCAGGATAAAGCAAAGAAGAAAATTACACGAGAACTTGTCACATTAGTCCTGTCTAGAAAGCCAAAAATGTGTAGCTTCTTGGAGTGGAAAGATCTCAAGATTGTATATAAACGGTAAGCACTGGAAAGAAATTGTGATACAAATTAGTGGTGTGCAGTTAGATCAATCTACAACAGGGCCTGACAGTTTCAGACATAAACCCAGCAGTCCACAGCATCTTGAAAATGGCTCTGAATTACAATATTTCTTCTATATTCCGGTGTTAAGGAAAACGGTCGGTCTGTCTGACATTTCCGTCAAATGTAGAAAGTCTTTGACACGTTTCGCCAGACTGGGCACCTGTCCAACTGTCCGAGAGATAAATGAGTCCGCATTCTCCAACAAGGTAAATTACAATAACGGAAAATTCCTTGTTAACCCTTATCTTGCTGAATATTCATTTAAGCCACACCCATTTCTGTCTATGAACCAATTAAATTACTTGATATAATTTATTGCTACAAATTCATAAACTGAATGCCAAACAGTGTAGATCCTGATCAGATGGCTTCTTCAGAAGCCATCTGATCTGGATCTACACTGTTTGCAAAGATAGGGGTTGTCGTGAACAGCAAGATAAGGGTTAATGACTTTCAGCCGAATGCAAAAAAGAAATCGTTGCGATGTCATGTTCACAAATATGCTTATGTAACCCAGCAGCTGATTGGTCAATATTTCTCATACTATTATTTATAAACAACCAATCATCACAAGCATAGCAGTATTCGGCCCAAATATGCGCTGACAGTGATTGCTTTTGGCCTTGGAATAACGTAACCTGTAATAGCTAATTTAACTTGTTAAAATTTTATAGAAAAATTGTCTCTTATTTTCAAGTTCCTTTTTATGAACACTGGAGCTTTTGTAACGAGTATGGTTTTTATATAAAATGTCGGTATAAAGAGGATTATCTTTAATTGTATGGAATCCTAATTAAGGCTGGCAGGATTAATCGGATAAGGGCATGTTTAAAAAAAATGCATCCATTTATAATTTGCCATCCCATACTCGCATTGTACAATAAAATGTAGAAAAAACATATCTTAAAGATGTGTTCTGTCGTCCTTTTTAATCCTGTGAAGTTTCATCAATATTGAACAAGAAATAAAAAAGTTATGCGAAAAAAACTAGCGGAAAACCTAAGGAGTGTAACACTTTTAGTGTGACATAATTTAGTCATATTAAATTTCAGAGAAATACAGCAGTGTAAAAGGTAAAACCATTTGGTAAAATCAGGCTAAATATGAATCATCAATATTTCAGCTATGAAATACTGAATACCTATGACAATATTACTATCCATTTTGAATATAGCATGGTAAATTGGAAACAGTCCCTTTAAAAATACCTTGAACATAAAATCAATACCTTTATTGGTTGAAATGGCTGCTGAGTGCTATTTATAACTGGCATGTATGTGTAAAGATTTTTTGTATTTGACAACACGTTTTGTTCAAAGAAATGATGAGTTTTCATACCGGCTGCATTTGAACTTTTGTCAAGAAGCTTCAAAAGACCGCAACCCATAAATCTAAGGAGTGTAACATTTTGTGTTCAGCATGTGATATTTTTGTCAGAAAGGTGGTATTTAAAGGTTCTGTTTTGTTTTTCTGGAAGACATCCCCACACTAGATCTCCAGCAAAACTTACTGCAGTCTGTTGCAACGCATGCTCTTTGCAGGGCAGAATATGTGTTCTAAGGAGTGTAACACCATTTCTAGGAAAAAATCATCAGTTAATTTTCTTTAACTATGCTTAAGAAATTTTATCTAAGTTGAATGTATCAACTTATTTTATTAAAGTGAAGACAAAGGCATGATTTAAAGCCATTTTAATTCAAGGTAATTCACTTAGTCAGCTTATTTTGCATGTTATGTGTCATTTTTGGCAAAAACAACAATAGTTGTTCTGCCAGATTTGAGTAAAATCCAATAGAAACGTAGATGTTTTTTTCTTAAGTTACTTTGTTTATAATTGGTTAATTAAACAGTAAATAACAAGATATATTATACCTAAAAGTACTGGTTAGCTTTGCTTTTTCAAGTTCAGTATAAAGTGTTACACTCCTTAGCAAATTGCAGTTTGGCAATGCATGTTATCAACTAACCATTTATTCTTAACAGAGTGTGAATAACTGAAGACTACCATTGTGAAGTACTTAAGTAATGGCCAAATTTGTTGTTAAACTGCCTGGAATAAGGCAGTCTAGGAGAAATAGGGGGCTAACAACACATAGAGGATATTTGATCTTTTCAGTGTAAGATAGAATTTTATTTCATCGAATGAACACCAAAACCAGAATTGTCACGAGTGGAGTAGCCAAAAGTGAAAATACCAGTTTTGGGGTTCATGAGTGAAAATAAATTTTAATCTTACACTGAAAAAATCAAATTTTTTGTTTCTTACATGCTTCAAAACTGCAATATACAGCTTGACTAATCACGTTACTCACCCTCAGAGAAAACTAACTATGTTCCTTGTCATTTTGCGTTAATTTAAAGGTGTCCAACGTATTTACTGTGTATAATATTGGGTGTAAACTAAACATTTGCACCTGAGAAATAGCTTGGGATGACATGTTTATGAATGGTTACTGAAATAATTGAGATATTAGTTTCCCAAAGAAGGTGCTGACAGATCTAATGTTGCACGACAAAATAATATGTGACGTCAGCATAAAAAATGACGTCATGAACGTCCTTGTGACGTGTGAACGGCTTAGCGTCAATTTTATAAACAGTTCATTAATTTTCATTATGATCTGACAATTGAAAAACTGACCACAGAATTAGATTTGGAGAAAAAAGCAATCCCAAACAGTGAAAAATAAAATTGAAATCAGTCAGTTTGAAACAGTGACAATATGATCCTTTTTTATTTCACTGAGAAATCTCTATATTTCATTGAAAAGCGTGTAAGAAACAGCAAAGACTCAGATCAGTCTGCACATGTATCAAGAGTTGTCTGATATGTCTTTGCTGGATCCATGAATTAATTTGTTTTGCGTGATTAGCTAGATAAACTGTGCTAAGACAACAGATCAGACAACAGGGATGTCTAGGCTGATCTCACTATTGTGTGGATACTCAAGTTTGTTAGTTGAAGGAATTGATGTGCACCAATTACTTCTTTAAATGTTTGTTCTGGTACTGCTTTCAAGCTGAAAAATGGATTATACTGCAATCAGACATTCTAGGAACCTAATAAAGGGGGGTCGAATAACTGCACTCTATAATCGGTAGTGACCTAAAATAACTTCTACTGACCTATAATACGTCTGGTGACCGTTCATAGACCCGACCTACTTTTCAGGTCCCTATTTTACAAGTGTAATCAATAATATGCAACATTTTATACATGGGAAAACAATGGAACTGCCAGTTAAAATCTTTGCAATATTTATTATACCCCCACAAATGAAATTTGGGGGGGTATATAGGAGTGAGCTTGTCGGTCTGTCTGTCGGTCGGTCGGTCGGTCGGTCTGTTGACTTGGTTTCCAGACGATAACTCAAAAAGCGCTTCACCGATTTTTATAATTTTTGGTACACTGATGTAACATCATAAAATACAGGTCAAGTTCGATTTCCACTACAATTCGTCAATTTTCGACATAGTTATGGCCCCTTTCAAGTGAAAAAATTGCAAAATGCGCTGATGTACTATCAAGGCAGTTTGGAAAATGCGCTGACGTACTATCAAGGCAGTTTTTGTGGGGGTATTCATCACCTTTAGTGATAGCTCTAGTTTAAACAGATTTTCAGATATTTCAGCCAAATTCTTACCTTCTCGGCTTTTCCTTGTTTGAATGGCCTCTTGGAATAACTGCGCACTGAAACTGCAGTTGCGTCTCAACGTCGAAAATAATTTTAAAGCTAAAATAAACTATTTATTTGCAGATTTTCATACCGAAAGTGAAGTGCTGAGAAACTTTTATTCGATTGTCCGTGTTGTTTACTAGGTCTTTGGGGGCGGTGACGTCAGAAACTTTGCACTCGTTGATGTCGGGTTATACTACGTGAGCGCCATGGCACTGAATGTTGTTTAACATGCCACACAGTCTGCTGCTTTTTTTGCTAGAATTTGCTAAATTATGCTAAAGCTCGCCCCTATAAAATTGTCTAAGGCTCATCGATTATATTTTATTATTAACGACACTAACCATGTATTTACTATATTGAGTGAATGGCATAACGATGTATCATGGCATTTGAGATGATAATGCTTATTTCTGATACCTAGATTTTGAAAAAGCCTGATACATTGTAGTTCCTACAAATCTTGCTTTTGTATGTTTTATGATTACCACTAGCAATGCTAAGGAGTGTAACGCTGAAAGGCTTTGTACATGTATATATGTCAGCTTTTAGTGCTGTATCTTCAAAACAGACTTTGTTTGAACTAAATATGCTTCTGTTTTATTGAAGTTACATTCCTGATTTTGGTGATTTGATTCATTTAATACCAATCCTTCTGATCGGAAACTGCTCAGAATCTGTAAAATATACGAGCAAACATTTTGAAAAATTACTATGAAGATAACAAAATCAAGTAATTTTTGGTAGTTTTAGTAGATATTTATAAGCCTCAAATGAACACATTTACTTTTGGATTACCATTGTACGTTTTTAGGGAATGAACAGGGTTCGCGCTAGGATTTTTTTTTTCTTTCGCCATCACTTTCGCCAATTTAATTTTTTTTGAGCCAAAATCTTAAAACCTGAGCCAGTTGAAGAAAATTCTTCGCAAAATGCAGAACATGGATAAAAAAGATCTGCTCTACAATTTTCTTTGGCACTTAAAAGGTTGAAGCTTAAATGCACAGACTGTCCTTTTGTGGCCTTTATGGACGTGTGTAATGGGTCGAGGTGCGCCTAAAGAACCCAGGATTTTTATCAAACCAACACGGTCACACGTCAAACCAGTCATCTATGCTGTCTTGCCGATAGATAGCTTAGCAAAATCCATAGACCAAAATCATTTAGATAGATTGAGTTTTCCGACTTCCAGCGGCATTACCTTCTCTGCCTAAAATGCAACAAAACCTTGCTTAAATGCTTTTGTTTTTGCTCCAACAAGTAAGCGTTGTTAGGTCATGGAGGCTGCCATTTTGGTTGATCACATGATCACATTACCGTAAGAATTCGGCTATAAGACGAGGATTTTTCCCTCCAAAATGAGCCCCAAAAATGGCCCCGTCTTAAAGCCGAGGTCATGGACTGCATGCTTTTTTCCGGCAATGTCCGGCGAAGACCAGACATACGGAAACAGCCTATCGGTGATTTTTGCATTGATATAAAGCGCCGCCCACAAACCACCGCTACCATTTAGCTGCACAGGATTGGTAAATGACGTCATCCGACACCAGCACCCGAACATGTATTTAATGTCATTGTGTGTATCTATTTCATTAAAAAAAACGTTAGGAACAGGGTAGAAAATATTTTCTCGATAGCTAAACGGTTGTAAATAGAGGTGGATAGAAAATCAGCGCTTTGCACAGCTTCCGAATTATCCCCAGAAGCTCCGTGTCAATAACCAACAACAGCGTTCGACTTTTCCGGCTCAGCGTCTGCTATTTGGCGCCAAAACATAACCATACACGAGATCGTAGAAAAGTCCATTTTTATTACCGTTAGATGTAGCTAATTGTCTGAAGACCGATTAAATCATTTTCACATTGATTGTGGATTAAATTTTATGATTGACATAACTTGACCATATTTTCACACCTTATCGACACGCACCGCAGGGTGGCAATTAAAAGGGATTAACAATAGTGTCATACTTGAATTGTAATAAATACACAAATGGTTTGTCTTTGAATTGACAGTGCAGCAATTATTGCGATTTACTTACTGGTATAGTTTTACCGGATTTAAGGACTCAAAAAGACTGACAGTTATAGATGATTTTTTTTGCACTTGTCCGACCGGGCGGCATAAGGTCAAAGTGCAGTTGCCCGGTCCGCTGGGAAATGGATTTGTCAGTCCTGTCGTCTATTAAATAGGTGGAAGAAAAGGTCTAAAATACACGTTTCAGTAAACGGCTTAAGTCGGCAATAACCGGGATGGGACTTCTTTTTCTTTTTTATAGTTTTTTTTTTTCGCCACTAGTTTTCGCCAAAAGACACAGATTTGCGCCAGATTTATTTTCTTGTCGCATTTGGCGACTTTGGCGACCGCTAGTGCGAACCCTGAATGAATCTTGTGTTTTAATGACTACCCGAAATGCTAAGGAGTGTAACAATGAAATTTTTTGTTCTATATGTGAATGTTCTAGTCATTTTACTTGCTTTTGTTGTAATTAAGAGTTGCATGTTTTATCATTTTCCATGCCTAAGTGGCGTAAGGCAATTTCGTAGTAACTAGGTCACATTATGTCCAGAACACAATCCAATTTACGACACCAGGCATTATTTTCAACATCCTTTGTAAGAAAAATATGTTTTGCAGCATCCTCTTCATTTTCCATTATCAAAATATCAAGTTAACAACAATACACAGGTTTGAGATAGTTCAGAGTTACATAGTTACTGTTTCAAATTAAGTAATGCTTCTTTTTATATAACAATGTAATATACTAAGGAGTGTAACAGTTCATAAGAAATACATGGCTTTTCTTTACCATTTACCATCACTGAACCAACAGTGGAATTAATGTGAAATTTTCAGCATGGTTTTCAATGAAACCCAGCTTTATAAAAAAGCTAGTTTTACTACCTTTGAGATGTTCAATTAGAGTTTTAAGAACTTTTCTGTATGCACGTTTCAAGAAAATAGCCAAAACTGAGCTATAAAATGGTAAAGTGGCAGCATCTTCATCAGTTTTAATTATCAAAACATCTGGTTTGCATCCTTACATAGTTTGAGATAGTTCAGAGTTACAATGTTACTGTTTCAAGTTTATTAATGCTTCTTTTCTATAACAATTTAATATACTAAGGAGTGTAGCGTTTTCATAAGAAATACATGGCTTTTTTTACCATTTACCATTACTGAACCAATGGTGGAATCAATGTGAAATTTTCATCATGGTTTTCTATGAAACCCAGCTTTATAAAAAAGCTGGTTTAACTTCTTTGAGATGTTCAATTTCAAAGTCATGAAAACTTTTCTGTTTGCATTTTTTAAAAAATAGCGAAAAACGATCTATAAAATGGTAAAATTTGATAAAAAAAAATGAAAAATGAAAAAGATTAAAGCACAAAAGCTTTATTAGACATATATTCCATCATTTCATATGGAAAATTCATATTTTTAGTCTTAAATATCTTGATCTTCAACTCCTGAAAAGTTTAAGGATAGTTCAGAAAATCTTTGAAGCATATTAAATAAAATTTAAAATAAAAAAAAATGGCTTTGTTATTCATAAAAACCCCGACGGATAAGTGAAATCCAATGTGAGCGGAATATTTTCCACTAGAAATGAGACTCTGCAAAGGAGTTTTATTTTTGACCCTCTATGTCACACTTTGGATGCATTTATTTTGAACATACCCATAATCGATTATTCAGTTGATAAATTTCACAAAAATGATTATCATTACTGATTTGCTTGCAATTGATTATTTGATAAGTACACTTAACTACCCAAAGTTGCGCCTAAAAACCTGTATGAGTGGCAAACAAAGCAGACCAAGATGAGATGCCGCATTCTGCGGCATCTCATCTTGGGCTACACTGTTTGCTCAGGCCTGTCTGTTCAAATACATATGGCAAAGTACAGCATATGGTCGGAGTCATGCTCAGAAAGAAAGCCAGACAGGTAAAATTATGACCAAATCTTCAATAATTACTAATCGATTATTGATCACAATGATAAGACCGATAACCGGTTATCTTTTCAGCTCCGATTCAGCCCTAATCCTAATCATTGCCCTCACTTCTGCTTGTTTTGATTTCTAAGCACACTACTCTAACATCTAAATATTCTAACATCTAATTTCCATGCCTAAGTGGCGTAAGGCAATTTCGTAGTAACTAGGTCACATTATGTCCAGAACACAATCCAATTTACGACACCAGGCATTATTTTCAACATCCTTTGTAAGAAAAATATGTTTTGCAGCATCCTCTTCATTTTCCATTATCAAAATAT
This sequence comes from Lucinisca nassula, assembly GCA_963580285.1. Classification (NCBI taxonomy): domain Eukaryota; kingdom Metazoa; phylum Mollusca; class Bivalvia; order Lucinida; family Lucinidae; genus Lucinisca; species Lucinisca nassula. Next base: position 120,225,837 of record OY757024.1, read on the forward strand.
CAAGTTAACAACAATACACAGGTTTGAGATAGTTCAGAGTTACATAGTTACTGTTTCAAATTAAGTAATGCTTCTTTTTATATAACAATGTAATATACTAAGGAGTGTAACAGTTCATAAGAAATACATGGCTTTTTTTTACCATTTACCATCACTGAACCAACAGTGGAATTAATGTGAAATTTTCAGCATGGTTTTCAATGAAACCCAGCTTTATAAAAAAGCTTGTTTTACTACCTTTGAGATGTTCAATTAGAGTTTTAAGAACTTTTCTGTATGCACGTTTCAAGAAAATAGCCAAAACTGAGCTATAAAATGGTAAAGTGGCAGCATCTTCATCAGTTTTAATTATCAAAACATCTGGTTTGCATCCTTACATAGTTTGAGATAGTTCAGAGTTACAATGTTACTGTTTCAAGTTTATTAATGCTTCTTTTCTATAACAATTTAATATACTAAGGAGTGTAACGTTTTCATAAGAAATACATGGCTTTTTTGACCATTTACCATTACTGAACCAATGGTGGAATCAGTGTGAAATTTTCATCATGGTTTTCTATGAAACCCAGCTTTATAAAAAAGCTGGTTTAACTTCTTTGAGATGTTCAATTTCAAAGTCATGAAAACTTTTCTGTTTGCATTTTTTAAAAAATAGCGAAAAACGATCTATAAAATGGTAAAATTTGATAAAAAAAAATGAAAAATGAAAAAGATTAAAGCACAAAAGCTTTATTAGACATATATTCCATCATTTCATATGGAAAATTCATATTTTTAGTCTTAAATATCTTGATCTTCAACTCCTGAAAAGTTTAAGGATAGTTCAGAAAATCTTTGAAGCATATTAAATAAAATTTAAAATAAAAAAAAATGGCTTTGTTATTCATAAAAACCCCGACGGATAAGTGAAATCCAATGTGAGCGGAATATTTTCCAATAGAAATGAGACTCTGCAAAGGAGTTTTATTTTTGACCCTCTATGTCACACTTTGGATGCATTTATTTTGAACATACCCATAATCGATTATTCAATTGATAAATTTCACAAAAATGATTATCATTACTGATTTGCTTGCAATTGATTATTTGATAAGTACACTTAACTACCCAAAGTTGCGCCTAAAAACCTGTATGAGTGGCAAACAAAGCAGACCAAGATGAGATGCCGCATTCTGCGGCATCTCATCTGGGGCTACACTGTTTGCTCAGGCCTGTCTGTTCAAATACATATGGCAAAGTACAGCATATGGTCGGAGTCATGCTCAGAAAGAAAGCCAGACAGGTAAAATTATGACCAAATCTTCAATAATTACTAATCGATTATTGATCACAATGATAAGACCGATAACCGGTTATCTTTTCAGCTCCGATTCAGCCCTAATCCTAATCATTGCCCTCACTTCTGCTTGTTTTGATTTCTAAGCACACTACTCTAACATCTAAATATTAAGGCAAATATGGTATATACACCACAACCTCTTTATAACACTGTTAATGGGTCCAAACGTGAAACCAGATTAGTTAAACAACCATGTTATATCCAAACAAAAATATAGATAATATAGAAAAATGACCATTTATATTCCGTCAAAATCCTAAAAATTTGGACATCTTCAGGACTTCTGTAATTCTCCTAAAAATTTGACAAATTAACTTCATGGGCCCGCAAGGAGTCCAAAAAGTGCAGACAAAATGGCAAACAGTATAGACCCTGATCAGACTGTTCCTTGAGGAGCAGTCAGATCTGGGTCTGCACTGTTTGCTTTGGCCTATCTGTCCCAATACTTAGGCTCATTATGGTAATCTATACATTTTTGGATCCATCTTAAAACCGTGTTATATCCAAAACCATGTTATAACGAAAAGTGGTATAATGAGGTTGTGGTGTATAAGTTTCTTTGGCACAATGACTGCATAGGCCCTATGGTGTTACAGGGCCAGATAATGTAAAGTTTTCTTAATTCTGTTTGTACCAAATGGAATCTTCTACCTTACACATGTAAATAGCAGGAGTTGATTTCCAAATTTAGAGGTGTCAGGTTGTCTTTTCTTCAAAATTTATTTGGGAATGGCTGAACTTATTGCATACAGTGTTGGCCCAGATCAGACGCCACATTCTTCGGCATCTGATCTTAGCCTGCAATGGTTGCCAGGGTACCCGTTTTGGGGTTTCCGGTACAAAATGGGTTAACCCATCTTGTAGGAGAAACCCCAGAACATGACATTGACAAACAGTGCAGCATCTGATCAGGCCTTCATTGTTTGTTGAAAATTCAACCATTTTCTAAATACATTTCAGGAAATAGCTGAACCTGACACCAATAAATTTCAAAAATGGACTTCTACTATATGCAGTAGAATTCCGCTATTAAGACCACCCAAAAAGTAAGATGCATAAATCAGATTTTAAAAGCTTATTAATCCCCGCGGCGATGCGGAGCTGGGGGTATAGGAATGGCCTCCGTCTGTCCGTCAGTCCATCTTGGAATTTTGTGTCCGTGCCATATCTCCATTACCCCTGGAAGGATTTTCATTAAACTTTTGTGAAATATACCTCCCTCGGTGAGCTGATGCGCAGAACCCATAAATAAACCATGCCAATTCAAGGTCAAGGTAAAGGTGAGAAGGTTGAGCCTTGATACAAAGTGTGGCGGGGGATTTGGCTGTCCCTCAGACTGCTTTCTTGTGGATAAGGTTTCTTTGTATTTTGTTGATAAGATTGTTTCTTTGTATTTTGTACACTCAGTGTCTCCTAATAAGAGACTACCTTCGGGACCGTTCAAAAGTGGGCGTAAGACCACTTTTGAACAGTCCTAAAGGTAGTCTTAATATAGGAACAGTCCCAAAGGTAGTCTTAATATAGGAACAGTCCCAAAGGTAGTCTTAATATAGGAACAGTCCCAAAGGTAGTCTTAATATAGGAACAGTCCCAAAGGTAGTCTTAATATAGGAACAGTCCCAAAGGTAGTCTTAATATAGGAATTTTACTGTATACAAGGTGGAAGATTCTATTCAGAACAAAATGGGTAAATGAGTTTATCAATATTTTTTGTTGCCAGGTATGCGAGTTTATATTTCTGTTGTGCAATAGAGAACGAGGACAATGAGTTACTCACCCTAGAAATCATACACAGATATGTTGAGCTACTTGACAAATACTTTGGCAGTGTAAGTACATTTTATCATATGAAAAATAGAAGTGAAGGCAATGATCAGGACTCTATACAATTAACCTACCGCTCCCATCAGAGATACCAAAGGGAAAGGGACACAAACATGAAACAACAGACCTTATGAAAACATCAATAGCAGAAAGCCAAAAGCACAGTTACTTCCACACAAAATGGTCAATTGGCTATCCAAAACAAAATATTAGCAATACAAACACTCAAAGACAAACCATAACAAGAAATAAATCCCTACAGAAGAATTGCCTTGGAACAGTCAGGTAAACAAATTCCACTGTGGGGCTTAAATCATCATTGATAAGCAGTGGATAACAAAGTGTTATAAAAATCTTATGACCACAAGTGTAATAACACTTGGCGGGATTAATTAACGTCATGATGACATCCATGTCAACCATGCATTATTTGTGGAAAAAAATTGTCAAATTTAAAGGTGATACAATCCACTTTAGAGGGGTCATATTATTATCAGAATCTTACACTCGTGGTCATTTCAAATTAAATTTATGAAATTCGCCAAAGGCTCGTTTCATAAGTTACATATGAAATGACCACTCATGTAAGATTCTCTACATACTACATATTGCAATAATCCATTAGACATTCATCCAGGCATTGGAGATTAGAACGGTACACTGTGACATAATTTTAGGGGGCAGTGCATTGAAAAATCTCTGAAAGATACATTAACCTATTGCATGCGGGAAACTCCTAAAGGAGTACCTCTGCAAACAGTGCAGGCCAAGATCAGACACCCCATAATGCGGCATCTGATCAGGGCCTGCACTATTTGCTAATGGAATTTTCCATTAAAAATAGAATAAAAATGAAAATGATAGGCCTGATGACACCCCTTATATGACAAATGGATTTGTCCAACATATAGCAATGGAAGAGTCCACTAGCATACAATGGGTTAAACTTTCACCAACTTATTTTTACTGTGGATTTGCTGTAAGGTTGGTTCTGATGATTGACATACAAGAGACATGAATCTTGCATTGGTCGCATGCTGATGACTGAGAGTGTAATGTATCTGATTGGATACCTGCACACTTGTCATGTCAAAACTGGGTTAATACTTATCCTTGCCAGTTTGTTATGTCATAATCTGAAGTTTGGTGGTCAAATGATGCAGTAACACTTTAGAAATTGATTGCAGTTTGTTGTGGTTAGAGGTTATTAAGTGTTACCTCCACAGTAAAGTCTAATGAATGTTGAAAATTGAAGTAACAGTTAGGACAGGCTCAAATGTCAGCATACAGAGGGTCATTTGTACAAACATTTCCAGTTACTTGTGGGTCCTTTATTAGTTCCCCTGTATGACATACATGGAGAATGGAGAGGTATTGTAGTCAACCCGGTCGTCTGTGTGTGCATGTGCATTTGTGTTCCTGTCACAGTGTGTTTAAGTTTTTCAATTGCTTATACCTTGACATCCACACATCACGGAGTATTTATATTAAGAACTTTGGTACCTGGGAGGGTCTTCTGAGATTCCAAGAGAACACACCCCTGGGTTCATGTCTGGGGGTGGGGCTAGGGGTCAAAATATAGTACACATTTGTTATATATGTTTTATGCATTTCCATTGTGCAAATAAGTTATGGACACAACTCATTATACATAAGCCAACTATGTGACATTTTAAGTTTTAAAGAGTGACAGTCATGGTGACCTACATTTCATGGTCCAGGTGGCCTACATTTCACAGTCCAGTGATTTTTACCTTATATCTGGAAGACTATTTGTTGATTAAATGTCATACCTGGGATATTAGTTCCATGTGACCCACTGAATGATTCATTTCATGGTACAGTGATTTTGCCTTAAACATTGAATACTATTTGATGGAGAAACTTCATACCTGGATTATAAATTCCATGTGACCCAATAAATGACTAATAATATATCTAGGTCATTGTGACTTATATTTCACCCCTTACAGACTTAACTAATAAGATTCTTGCAAGCCTGACACTTACAACTTTTGAATATCAGACTTGCACGTAGAATGGCGGGATTTTGTATGCAAATGAGCTTCACTTATCAGTGACTTATCAGTGAGAGACATACAACTTGTGAAACTCTCACTCAGAACTTGCAAGTCTCTCACTTACAACTTGCTGTTTCTCACTCGCACTTGTGAGTATGACTCATTCTTAAATGTAAATTTGTGACCCTATTGTTGAAGTACCAAAAGGGTGGAGGATTATTATACAAGATGAATTTAACATGTGCATGGCTGTTATAGGAGAAATACACGCTTGTTAGAAATAAAATGTTATTTCAAGATTGAAAGTTCTGGACCAATCTAATTTTGATTTACATTTATCAAGTTAATTAGTATTTTTGATTACAAACGAAAGCAAACTTTTTGAATTATGTATGAACAAAAACATGTATCAAGTAATGAAAATGTGAAATAAATTTCTGTATTTCAAGGCAATGGGGCCTGATATCAATGAATAATCATATTTGACTCAAGCAGCAGTGCAAAAATGCAAAAATCCTGGAGTAAATCACACATTGCAAACATGCAACTGAAATACAAGTATTTGCAACACAAACAATAATATTGTACATACATGTATTTATTTTATCAGTCTTACTCCCGCTTCTTAGAAATGCTCAACATGTAGAAAGTCCTTCCAGTCACAGCTTACATTATCAACAACAAAATTTATAATACACACAACAGAAAATGCTAGTCAAAGAATTTAGCACTACTTTTAATTTACAGGAAGCTGTCAGTGAGCATGCTCAGAGTTGAACGTCAGTAATATCTGAACTAAAACCAAGACTTGCAAATGACAATCAAGTTTTGTAGGTCACTTGTAAGTGACTTAAAAGTTCTACAGACTCTCTCAAGTTGTGAGTTTTCCACATATATGCCATGTCTATGTGACTTGTATGTGACATATACGGGACATAAGTTTTCAGTAACTTGCAACTCACATACTTCCAAAACTTATAACTTGTACGCCATGTATACATGACTTAGTGACTTATACTTGGCGTATAAGTTGATTTCATAAGGGACTGTGTAATGATTTTACCTTACAACTCGAATACTGTTTGATAGAGAAATGTCATACTTGGGATGTTAGTTCCATACAACCTGATTATTGACCTCAAAATATATCTAGGTTGGTGTGACCTATATTTCATGGTCCAGTGATTTTGCCTTATTTCTTATATACTATTTGATTGAGAAACTTCATAACTGGATCATAAATTCCATGTGACCTGATGAATGACATAAATTATATCTAGGTCATTGTGACCTATATTTCACGGTTCAATGATTTTACCTTACAACTTGGACTACTTGATGGAGAAATGCCATACCTGGTATATAAGTGACGTTTGATGCAATGGTTGACCTCAAAATTTATCTAGGTTAGTGTGACCTATATTTCATGATTCAGCGATTTGGCCTTATTTGATGGAGAAACTTCATAGCTTGATTATAAGTTCCATGTGACCAGATGAATAACATAAAAATATATTAAGGTCAATATGACCTATATTTCATGGTTTAATGATTTTGCTTTGTAAATCAATGACACTATGATGAAGAAATGTCATACCTGGAATATACATTCCATGTGAACTGATGATTGACTTCAAAATATATCTAGGTCAGTATGACCTGTATTTCATGGATCAGTGATTTTACCTTATGTCTTGAAAGCACAAAACAGGTGAGTTATGCTGTCATGCGACAGCTGTTGTTTCTATTATATAGTTTGTTTAACCTATTTTGTACCAAATGGAATCTTCCGCCTTATAAATAGCAGGAGTCCATTTCAAAATTTAGGGGTGACAAGTTGTGTTACATATATCTTTAAAACTTACTTGTAAAATGGCTGAACTTTATGAAAACAACATAGGCCCTGATCTGGTGTCGCATTCTGCGATGTCTGATCTTGACCTGCACTGTTTGCCAGTACCGAGTTTTCAGGTACAAAATTGGTTAACACTACACAAAATAGAAGTGAAGGCAATGATAAGGAATCAATACAATTAATACACAGCTCCCATCAGACACCAAAGGGAAAGAAACACAAACATGAAACAACAGACCCTAATGGAAATATCAATAGCAGAAAGCCAAAAGGACAGTAACTTACCCACAAAATGGCTAATCGACTATCCAAAACAAAATAATATAAGCGATACAATCGCTCAAAGACAGACCATAACAAAAATAAACCGCGACAGAAGAACCGCCTTGGAACGATCAGTGGAACCAATTCCACTGGGGGGCTTAAATCGATTTTACGTGGCCACAATCCTCGCCCTTACTTCCCTCGCGATTTAGACAAAGTCTGATTTGCACAGTTTTATTGGCCAGTTGCAGTCATGTGGACAACAGCAGAATGAGTGCTGCTGTACTAGAAACTTGGGTTGATTGACAAACAACTGACCCAAAAAGTACGGTGGTTTGATAAAAAGAGTGCCACTTAATGTCATTCATTTTTCTACATAGGTGTGTGAATTAGACATAATATTTAACTTTGAGAAAGCCTACTTCATGCTGGATGAGTTATTACTGGGAGGTGAAATACAAGAGACTAGCAAAAAGAACATTTTAAAAGCTATTGCTGCACAAGATCTATTACAAGAGGTAAGCTTTTGTTAACTTTCCGCATGCTTGTTGTCAACATAGCGAGTGACATGGGCATGCATTGTTTCATATTCTCCATCACGGGAACAAGTCCTTGAAATGAACACCCCCCTAAACCCCACTTTATATAGAGAAAACTGGGGTTTACAGGGGGTATAGATTATTTTTCTTACTTTTGCTCCAGGACATAGGTTGTGGGTACTTGTTAGAACCATCTCCATAAGGCGGTTCTAACGAGCACCCACAACCTATGTTTGCAGTATAAATAAAAAAAATACCACAAATTTTCATTGGAAATATAGCAATTTTCAAGGTACAATAGAATGCAGTATGTCACATGGGTGTGTTTTCGTTATTCATTGTAAGAAAAAAGTCATAACCCTTGTTCTGTTGAATAAATTGATTATGCCAGACCCATTTTTGATTATCAGCCAATCAAATTACTTAAGATGATGTATTCAATCAGTTCACAAACTGAATGACAAACAGTGTAGATCCTGGCTAGGTGGCTGCCTCTGGATCTACGCTGTTTGCTAAGGTATGAGTCGTCATGTCATTTTGTACCGGAAACCCCTAAATGGGTAAATGGTAAACAGTGCAGCCCCAGATCAGATGGCGCAGAACACGGTGTCTGATCAGGGCCTACACTGTTTGCAAAAAGTTCAGCCAATTTCCAAATAACATTTGAAGGAAACACAACCTGACATTCTAAATTTTGAAATTGACTTTTTCTATATACAAGGTGGAAGATTCCATTCGTTACAAAATGGGTTAACCCTTATCTTGCTGTTCACGACAACCCCTATCTTTGCAAACAGTGTAGATCCATCTGATCAGGATCTACACTGTTTGACATTCATTTTATGAATTTGTAGAGTTAAATTACATCAAGTAATCTGATTGGTTCAAAGTCAGAGATGGGTGTGGCTAAAATGAATATTCAGCAAGAGAAGGGTTAATAGTGTTAGAAAGAGGTAATGGTATAGACCAGTAAATGTCTGATGTCGTTATCACATCACATAGCTTCACATAAGAATGCATTATTCAAGGATAATTAACCCTTATCGTGATGAATAAATTTATTTGGCCACACCCATCTCTGACTATCCACCAATCAAATTGCTTGATGAAATGTATTGGTTCAGTTCACAAACTGCATGACAAACAGTTTAGATCCTGATCAGATGGCTTCTGGATCTACGCTGTTTGCAAAGATAGGGGCTGTCGTGTTCAGCGGGATTAGGCTGGGGCTGTTGTGTTCAGCAGAATTAGGGTGGGGCTGTTGTGTTCAGCATGATAAGTCTGGGGCTGTTGTGTTCAGCAGGATAAGCACTAAGGGATTTTTTTTTCTTTTTTTTTTCTATATATATAAAATCATATGTTGTGGGTATTTTTTTATAATCGCCTCATCAGGGTACTTAACCCATTGTATACTAGTGGACACTTCCATGGCTATATGTTGGACAAGTCCATTTGTCATATAAGGGGTGTCAGGCCTATTTTTAGCTCACCTGAGCAAAGCTCAAGGTGAGCTTTTGTGATCACCTTTTGTCCGTCGTATGTGTGTCGTTCGATGTGCGTTATGCGTCGTCAACATTTACCTTGTTAAGACTCTAAAGACCACAATTTTGCTTCAGTCTTCATGAAACTTTTCCAGAATGTTTGTCTTAATGATATCTGGGTCAAGTTCGAATATTGGTTATGTTAGGTCAAAATTTAGGTCAGTAGGTCAAATCAGAGAAAAACCTTGTTAAGACTCTAGAGGCCACAGTTTTGGTCCAGTCGTCCTGAAACTTGCTCAGAATGATTTTCCTGACAATATCTCGGTCAAGTTCGAATATGGGTCATGTCGGGTTAAAAAGTAGGTCAGCAGGTCAAATCATAGAAAAACCTTGTTAATGCTCTAGAGGCCACAGTTTTGGTCCAATTGTCCACAAATTTGCTCAGAATGATCATCCTGACAATATCTCGGTTAAGTTCGAATACGGGTCATATGGGATCAAAAAGGAAGTCAGCAGGTCAAATCACAGAAAAACATTATTAAACTTGCTCAGAATTATTATCCTGTCAATATCTTGGCCATGTACCAATATGGGTCATGTCGGGTCAAAAAGTAGGTCAGCAGGTCAAATCATAGAAAAACCTTCTTAAGACTCTAGAGGCCGCAGTTTTGGTCCAATCATCATCAAACTTGCACAGAATGATCATTTCTATAATATCTAGGTCAAGTTCGAATATGGGTCAGGTGGGTTTAAAAAGTAGGTCAGTAGGTCAAATTATAGAAAAACCTTGTTAACACTCTAGAGGCCACATGTTTGGTCCAATCATCATCAAACTTGCTCAGAATGATCATCTCTACAATATCTAGGTCAAGTGCGAATATGGGTCATGTGGGTTCAAAAAGTAGGTCAATAGGTCAAATCATAGAAAAACCTTGTTAACACTCTACGGACCACAATTTTTAGCTCACCTGAGCAAAGCTCAAGGTGAGCATTTGTGATCACCTTTTGTCCGTCGTAAGTGCATCTTGCCTCATTCATTATGTGACGTGCGTTGTCAACATTTACCTTGTTCATCCTCAACAGACCACAATTTTATTCATTCTTCATGAAACTTTACCAGAATGTTTGTCTTGATGATATCTGGGTCAAGCTCGAATATGGGTCATATCAGGTAAAAACTAGGTCACTAGGTCAAATTTCCTTGAAATCCTTGTTCACCCTCTAGAGACAGTAGATTTGTTTCTCTAGTACTCACGACAATGTAACTTATGCTACCCTCTATTCCCCCAGAAGCGCTGACTTTGACTACCAGCCGTTCAAGACCACCGCAACCTTTATTCCCCACTTGTCACCCAGTGACTGAAAATCACTAACCGTAAAATCACGGACTTCGTGACAACATACCTGTAAAATAACCTCTTTGCTCGGCGCTTTTCGAAGTGAAAGGACGTGTTGGATAATTTAGCCAGGGTATTCCTAGGCTCGAGCAGCCCTATTACCCCCGGTTTGCTTTCAAATTTTGTTTAGACTTATTATTATTGCCGTGCTGTTTTCTCTTTTTTCTGTTTTATTTCAGAATTTGGAGTTCAGTTTGAAATGCTAAATAGATGTTCAGGTAAGCAAGGAAGGGGTTGTTCACGCTTCCTCGCGGAGTGGGACAACCACCTTCTTTGCCATTCATGCAGGGATTGTTCTCAGGATAATCCCTGTGAGGTTTGTTCCGACTGGTCAACTTTGACATGGTCCAAATCTATTAAGGCCGTGTCTAAGTTGTCCAGACGGTCTAACTTAGACAAGACTGGGGAAAAGGTGCAGACGGAGGGTGCTTCTAGGGAGTTCTCCCGACCCTTCCAAAAGGGTAACGAGACTCCTGTTGTCACCGACCAAACGGTTAGTGATGTGGAAGTTCCCTCCTCCCTTGCTTTGACCGCTGGTTCAAACCTTGGGGCTCCTCTTCCTGAGTGTTCCACAGCTGGAAACGGTACTGGAAACTCTTCCCAGTCTACGTGTCGAAGGGAATCTGAAGGTAATTCAGGTGACCAGCGGCCCAGACCTTCTCAATCACCATTGAGACGTCCGGCCATTCGACACCATGATAGGGTCCATGGCTCCCGTTCTCGCTCGAGGCGGGCCCATCGTTCCCCATCTTTAAGTACTTACCGGCGTCCAAGAGCCTACCGCTCTCGAAGCCGTGGTAAAAGCCGCTCGGCTATTCGTTCCCGTAGCCGCGGCCGTTACCGCTCAAATAGTACTACGAAGAACCGTCGCTCTAGATCTTGCTCTCGGAGATTTTCAAGATCAAGCTCGGGTTCTTTCAGCAGCCATGGCTCGCGACCCAAGCGTAGCCATAGCCGCCGCTCCATGCGTAGCCATGGCCGCCGCTCCAGGCGTAGCCATAGCCGTCGCTCCAGGCGTAGCCATAGCCGTCGCTCCAGGCGTGTCCACAGGTCTCCTCGAGGCCAACGTTCACGCTCTAAAACGACCAGCCGTCATAGGGGCAGACGCTCCCCATCGCATGGTCGTAGGCAGATTTCCCGCTCACCTTCCAGGTCGAGCGGTTCAAGTCAACCTTTTCTGGAACCAACAAGAAGGCTTAGGTTCCAGAATGAACGTAATCCCCTGCTGGTTTCTGTAAGCACAGCGAGTGGGTTTTCATGTTCTAGTACTAGTGACAATTTAGTTCACAGTGTACAACCGGATATGCGAAATTTGATTCGTCAAATTTTGTCTGAAGAATTGAGTACCAATACCGCCAGTCGGAAAAGGTCTCGATCCCTTTCTTCATCGGAAGATTGTGATAGAAGGGTTAGAAGAAATTCTTCATCTCTTTCTAATCCATCAAACGTGGATAAAACCTGTCAGTCAACTTGTAATGAGGATAGTACTGACGTTGGGGATAAGGGCCCAGGGGCTAAATCCCCAGTGGTTACAGAGTCCACTGATAATATTCCCTCTGTTATTCAGGAACCGGAAATACTTCTCAGGCCGGAACCTGGAGAGAAAATTGACGATTCGGCTGATGAATGGTGTGATCAAGAGAATGAGGGTGACAATTTGGTACAACCTTCACTGGCTGCACAATTGTCATATGTTGAGGCCTTGGACTCTCTACGCAGAAGGCTAGGTCCTCAACTTTGTCCCGAAGTGGCTCAACCTGAACCCCAATCAGGTGCGTCAGCCTTGGACTTCTTTACTAAGAAATCCACGGAAACTGTTCAACCGGTCCTTCCTCAAAGTCGTTTAATTTTGGAGCAAATTTCCAAAATTAATTCGAAAATCCAAGGACCCAATCCTATTCAAGGATCACCATTGGACAGTTATCCTAAGGGCATGGGGACCAATAGGTTTCCCAGTTTGATGATGAAACCTAAAGTGTTTGGTCAGGATTCGTATAGAATAGCGGATCCTACTTTACAACTAAATCCTCCCCCAATAGATCCATCGTTCAGAGAGGTTCTTAAGCAGGGGGCATCATTGCCTACTTCTCACAATATCCAGCTGTCGCACCTGGAGATTTGGGAGAAATTGGCAAGAGCAGGTGTACATGTTACTTCCCATGCTGATATGTTTCTGTATGGCATTCTTTCAGCATTGGGGAGCTCAACGCCTTCCCAGTCAGATCTGGCGGAAGTGCGTAGGTATTTGGAAGCTCTAGCTCAGTCACATATGCATCTGTTTGATGTATTAGTTAGACTGGCTAGTGGTCCATTGCTTGCCAGACGCGATGCGTATCTTGACAAGTGTGCCTTGGACTCTTCAATAAAAGCCTCACTTAGAGTTCAGCCTTTGGAGTCTTCAACCCTTTTTGGCTCTAAGATTCCAGAAGTGGCAAAATCTTATAAGGAGGACTTGACAAGGAGAAGTCTGCAGAGGGCAGCGGCTCCTCCTCACCCTAAGAAGAAAAGAAAGACCGGAGCTAAGTCTGAAGATGTCAAATTAGTTGTTAGCTCTTCAGAGAGTGGACAGCGTCAGGTTTTTTCCAAACCGGCTGCCTCCACCCAAGCTCCGCAGCAAAGTTCTCATCCCAGCAGGTTTAGAAAACCTAAAGGGAAGAGGAACAAGAATCAAAAATAGGGGTGCCCGCTTCTGCCAGGTCTGCCCGGACTCTTTGGAGTCATCGGGCTCGATCAAGTACAGTTTGCCAAAACCGGACATTCCCACCGGTGGCAGACTGTATCACTTTTGTCAGGCCTGGCAAAAGATCACCACAGACCAGTGGACACAGTCTGTGATAAGAAGCGGGTTTCGAATCCAATTTAGTGTCCAACCCAAATTGGCCAGAGTAGTTCCTCATTTTTTGAGGAAACCTCCAGCAGATCCAGAGAAAATTCGACTCCTTCAAGAGGAGATAGAATCTATGCTGGAAAAGCGTGCCATAGAACCAGTCACTTCACATCATCCGAAGGGGGGCTTTTACAGCCGATTATTTCTGGTTCAGAAAAAATCAGGAGGATGGAGACCGGTAATCGATCTTTCCAGATTGAACCGGTACATTCTTGCCCCTCATTTCAAAATGGAAACTGTAGACTCAGTTCGTCTTGCATTACGGAAGAACGACTGGGCCATATCAGTGGACTTAAAGGATGCATACTTCCACATTCTGATCCACCGGAAGTCCAGGAGGTATCTCCGCTTCCATTTTATGGGGAGAACATACCAATTTTGAGCTCTAGCGTTCGGGCTCTCTCCAGCCCCCTACGTTTTCACCAGAGTAGTGAAAACGGTAGTGAAGCACTGTCGTCTCCAGGGAATGTGTTTGCATGCATACCTGGACGATTGGCTTCAGCCTTCAGCCTCTCAGTTCCTGTCCATTCAGCACCGGGATCGGTTACTGAGGACGGTTTTGAACCTCGGATTTGTCCCGAATTGGGACAAATCAGAGCTAATTCCCAGTCAAATATTCTGTTTCCTGGGTGCTCGTTTCGATCTGGAGAAGGGTGTGATCGGACCTTCTCTGGACAGGATAGTAAGATTGCAAGCAAGTATACAGAAGATGTTTGCATCTCAGTCAGCGTCTGCCCGGGAAGTTCATTCTTTACTCGGACAGATGGAATCTGTGGCCCGTCTTCTACCTTATGGCCAGGCTCACAAACGTTTACTACAATGGCATGTGAAAGACCGTTGGTCTCAGGCAACTCAGTCTTGGGACTACCGTATTTCGCTGGGTCCTTGGTTCAGACAAGCAGTAGAGCAATGGCTGAACAAGGAATTTCTTCATGCTATGGTTCCGCTGGTTCAGCCACAACCAGACTTCTATCTGTTCACGGATGCGAGTCTGGTTGGATGGGGTGCCCATTTGGACGATCGCTCAGTTTCAGGCCAGTGGTCTGTTCAATGGAGCAAAGAACACATAAATGTTCTGGAACTCCGAGCAGTTTGGTTAGCTCTGAAGTCCTTTTGTCAGATAATTTCGGGCTGCCAGGTGTTGTTGTCGACAGACAACACAACCGTGGCGGCTTATCTGAACAAAGGAGGGGGGGCCAGGTCTCGAACCCTGTCGTTTATGGCAACCAAGCTGCTAGCATGGTGTGCGAAGCGACAGGTGTCTCTCACAGCCAAATTCGTTCCAAGCAAACTGAACGTTCTCGCGGATTCTCTGTCGAGGAAAGGGCAGATCATTCATACAGAGTGGACGCTCCACAGGGGCACACTGTCTCAGATTTTTCACTTCTGGGAAGTCCCTCATATAGATCTGTTTGCGACGAGACTAAACAATCAACTTCCGACCTTTATGTCTCCATTTCACGACCCCCTAGCTTGGGCAGTGGATGCTATGTCCCAGTCCTGGGAGGGAATGTTAGCGTACGCATTCCCTCCCATTCCCCTTCTTTTGAAGGTGCTATTGAAAATGGAGAAAGAGACATGCTTGGTCATTCTGATAGCTCCATGCTGGGAAAGTCACCCGTGCTTTCCAGTGTTGTTGTCTCTGCTGGTTGCTCCAGGGATCAAACTCCCTCGTCGGCGGGATCTTTTGATCCAACCACACTCCCGTCTGGCTCATCCGAAACCGGAAATATTCAACCTGCACGCTTGGTTGTGCTGCAGGGAGGTCTCGAGAAGGCAGGATTTTCTGCCGAGAGAGTCTGTGCCGCTAAAAGAGCTTCCACACAGTCTCTCTACAATTACCGTTGGAACGCTTGGATGGATTGGTGTCTCCAACGGGAGATGGATCCCATCGATCCATCTGTAATGGTTTTGGCAGACTTCCTTATCTTCCTGTTTGAAGAGAAGAAGCTGTCTCCTGTTTCTGTTAAAGGGTACAGGTCAGCCATTTCATCCACGCTGAAGCATTTATCTTCAGTCGATTTTTCCTCCGATCCTGTTCTCTCTGATATCATAAAGAGTATGGAATTGGAAAAACCAGTTGTAAGCAGGGTTGTTCCTCATTGGGATCTTTCTCTTGTTTTAGACTGTCTCAAAGAGTCTCCCTTTGAGCCGATGTCTTCTTGTTCACTCAAATGCTTGACTCAGAAAACAGTTTTTCTGATCGCCCTTGCTTCAGGTCGGAGGCGTAGTGAAATCCATGCACTATCTGCCTCTTCCGGCTCTGTGAATTTTTCAGCAGACAGAAACTCTGTTAAACTTCATTTTTCCCTGGATTTTTGGCTAAAAATCAGGTTCCTTCTGTAGCGGGAATTCCCGTTGAAATTCCAGCTCTTTCTATGGATAAAGGTCGTTCTGGCACAATTCTGTGTCCAGTTCGTGCTTTGCGTTTTTATTTGAGAAGGACAAAAAGTTTTCGGAGAAAAAGAGAAAGACTCTTTATTTCCTATGTTAAGAATTATGACAAGGAAATAAGTCCTTCTACTATATCCAGGTGGATTGTGGAGACTGTTCGTTTTGCTTATGATCAAAAAGGCAGTTCCAAATCTTACAAGATTTGTGCTCATGAGCTAAGGGCTTTGAGTGCAAGTTTTGCTTGGCTAAATGGGGTCCCCTTGGATGCTGTTCTCAGAGCCGGTTTTTGGCGCTCTGAGAATTCCTTTATTAAGTTTTATCTAAGAGATACAGCTGGGATCAATGGGAAGTTATTTTCTCTGGGCCCTGTTGTGGCATCACAGAAAGTAATTTCCTCTTCTGTTTAATTCTTGTCCGGTGATCATTGACCGTACCGTTGAACACCGTGTTAAATATTTAGTTCCGCCTTCTGTGACGTCATAAATATGCACAGCGGATTAATACATTTGTGGTCAAAAAATGAAAGTAAAGTTTATTTTGACCATTTTTGAGCGTTTTTTCGCTCATTTTGTTTCGAGGTTTCGTTTTATTGTTTCACTCCTCTTTAGGGGAGTGCTTTTGCAACGCTGCTTTGGGTCTGGACTTTCCGGGAAAACAGCACGCATGTTTTTTCTAAAGTCCTAATTGTAAGTGTCAAATTCGACATGACCGGGTTTTTCGGGCATTTTGCTCTGTTACCAGCCTGGAGTCTCCTTACATACGATCCACTGTCGTCCTAATAATCGGACCACCTTCAGTTGCACAACGTTACCTCATGAGAAATCGGTAAGTTCCTTTATTCTTATTTTTATTGTGAATTTATCAGATTTTCCCACCATCCATGTAAGATTAAATCTAATTAGCATAAGTTACATTGTCGTGAGTACTAGAGAAACAAATTTTATATGTTGTTTTAACATAAATATTTGTGATCTATACTCACGACAATGTAACGACAAGGCCCTTATTTATATATATTTATATAACTCCCAACCTCCCCGCTTATCTGTTTTAATTTCCTCGCAAAGAGGTTATTTTACAGGTATGTTGTCACGAAGTCCGTGATCACGGTTAGTGATTTTCAGTCACTGGGTGACAAGTGGGGAATAAAGGTTGCGGTGGTCTTGAACGGCTGGTAGTCAAAGTCGGCGCTTCTGGGGGAATAGAGGGTAGCATAAGTTACATTGTCGTGAGTATAGATCACAAATATTTATGTTAAAACAACATATAAATTTTGCTTCAAACTTCACCAGATTGTTTGACTTGATGAGTCAGGTTTGAATATGGGTCATGTCATGTCAAAACCTAGGTCACTAGGTCAAATTCCTTGAAAACCTTGTTCACCCTCTAGATACTACAATTTCACTTCAATCTTCATGAAACTTTACCAGAATGTTTGTCTTGATGATATCTGGGTCAAGTTTGAATATTGATCATGTCAGGTCAGAAACTAGGTCACTAGGTCAAATTCCTTGAAAACCTTGTACAGCCTCTAAAGGCCACGATTATTGCTTCAGTCTTCAATCTCTATGAAATTTGTTCAGATAATAGTGTTAAAAACTCGTAGCATCTACCTCGTCAAACTTGAATATTAAGGATGTAAATCTCTTACCTCAGGCGAGCGATTTAGGACCATCATGGTCCTCTTGTTTCGTTTTTATT
Source organism: Lucinisca nassula (assembly GCA_963580285.1). Taxonomy (NCBI): domain Eukaryota; kingdom Metazoa; phylum Mollusca; class Bivalvia; order Lucinida; family Lucinidae; genus Lucinisca; species Lucinisca nassula. The sequence goes on from OY757024.1 coordinate 120,243,539, forward strand.
CTATTTTTGACGGAAAATTTTGTTAGCAAATAAGGCAGGCCCTGATCAGATGCCGCATTCTGCGGCATCTGATCTGGACCTGCACTGTTTGCCAAGGTACCCCTTTAGAGGTCTGCACTGTTTGCCAAGGTACCCCTTTAGGGATTTTCCACATTGCAATGGGTTAATAGAAAGACTTATAGGGCTTGTTTTTATGCACTGTGGTCTTTTAATGGTACATGTGGTAAGTTAAATGTATTTGGTGTTAATGCTGTTGTTGTGGCCAGTGTACATGAGACATGAAGTTTATTTTACAGTGATGTAACTGGGATTAAAAAAACAATATAAACAACACCTACAAAAAAAAAAAAAAAAGGAAAGATAGAAAAAAAAATCTTTCAATGAGATGGGTTGTGGGTTGCTATTTAAGCTAAGAACTAGTTCCCATTGAATTCTTTCCTTTCAGAGTAGCACAAAAGGGAGTGAATGGAAATGCTTCATATTCAGATAATTTCCCTTTATTGCATACCTGTTTCATTGTGCACAGGCTCTGAATATGTTTAAAATTTGGCCAGTTGTCCATTTGATGGTGTTGATTAAAAAGTGACACATAACTGCTAAAAAGATATTTCCCTAATACTGAGCCTGTCTAAAAGAAACTACATTCTGAATGTAAAAGTACATATTAACCATTTTTGTACCAAATGGAATCTTCCTTCTTATATATGGCAGGAGTGCATTTAATATTAGGGGGTGTCAGGTTGTGTTTTCAAACACTTTTTGGAAATTGACAAACTTTTTAGCAAACACTGTAGGCCCTGATCAGATGCCACATTCTCTGGCATCTGATCTGGGCCTGCACTGTTTGCCAGGGTACCCGTTTTGGGATTTCTGGTACAAAACAGGTTAAAGGCTATTGACATGCTCCCACCATAAGAAAAACAGTCTCATGATGCATGTGTGTTCTGCATATCATGCATTGTCTAATCTGTGGACATTCACTTTGTGAGAATGCTTCACTGGAACCCAGCATGTAACTGGTAGATAAAAAGGCAGTGCTAAATAATGCATAGTCTAATCTTTCGACATTCATTGTGTTAGAATGCTTCACTGGAACCCAGCACATTACTGGTAGATAAATGGCAGTGCCAAATTAACATGCATAGTCTAATCTGTGGACATCACTGTGTTAGAATGCTTCGCTGGAACTCTGCATATTACTGGAAGATAAATGGCAATTCCAAATTATCATGCATAGTCTAATCTGTGGACATTCCCTGTGTGAGAATGCTTCACTAGAATCCAGCACATTACTGGTAGATAAATGGCAGTTCCAAATCATCATGCATATTCTAAACTATGGACATTCCCTGTGTGAGAATGCTTCTCTAGAACCCAGCACGTTAATGGTAGATAAATGTCAGTTCCAAATCATCATGCATAGTCTAAGATAAATTGCAGTGCCAAATTAACATGCATAGTCTAATCTGTGGACATCACTGTGTTAGAATGCTTCACTGGAACCCAGCACATTACTGGTAGATAAATGGCAGTGCCAAATTAACATGCATATTCTAATCAGTGGACATCACTGTGTTAGAATGCTTCACAGGAATCCAGCACAATGCTGGACTGGTAGATAAATGGCAGTGCCAAATTAACATGCATAGTCTAATCAGTGGACATCACTGTGTTAGAATGCTTCACTGGAACCCAGCACATTACTGGTAGATAAATTGCAGTGCCAAATTAACATGCATAGTCTAACCTGTGGACATCACTGTGTTAGAATGCTTCACTGGAACCCAGCACATTACTGGACTTGTAGATAAATTGCGGTGCCAAATTAACATGCATAGTCTAACCTGTGGACTTCACTGTGTTAGAAGGCTTCACTGCACATTACTGGAAGATAAATGGCAGTGCCAAAGCATCATGCATAGTCTAATCTATGGACATTCACTGTGTGAGAATGCTTCACTGGTACCCAGCACATTACTGGAAGATAAACAGCAGTGCCAAATCATCATGAATGGATAGTCTAATCTGTGGACATTCCTTTACTGGTACCCAGCACATTACTGGAAGATAAACAGCAGTGCCAAATCATCATGAATGGATAGTCTAATCTGTGGACATTCCTTTACTGGTACCCAGCACATTACTGGAAGATAAACAGCATTGCCAAATCATCATGAATGGATAGTCTAATTTGTGAACATTCCTTTACTGGTACCCAGCACATTACTGGAAGATAAACAGCAGTGCCAAATCATCATGAATGGATAGTCTAATCTGTGGACATTCCTTTACTGGTACCCAGCACGTTACTGGAAGATAAACAGCGGTGCCAAATCATCATGAATGGATAGTCTAATCTGTGGACAACCCTTTACTGGTACCCAGCACATTACTGGAAGATAAATAGCAGTGCCAAATGATCATGAATGGATAGTCTAATCTGTGGACATTCCTTTACTGGTACCCAGCACGTTACTGGAAGATAAACAGCAGTGCCAAATCATCATGAATGGATAGTCTAATCTGTGGACATTCCTTTACTGGTACCCAGCACATTACTGGAAGATAAATAGCAGTGCCAAATCATCATGAATGGATAGTCTAATTTGTGGACATTCCTTTACTGGTACCCAGCACATTACTGGAAGATAAACAGCAGTGCCAAATCATCAGGAATGGATAGTCTAATCTGTGGACATTCCATTACTGGTACCAAGCACATTACTGGAAGATAAATAGCAGTGCCAAATCATCAGGTTGACAAGTCTGATTAATGAACACCCCTGTAAACCCCACTTTATATAGAATAAAGTAGGGTTTACATTATTTTCCTTACTATTGCTCAAAACCATAGGTTGTGAGTATTTTTAGAACTACCCCAGTGTTTTTTATTTGTGAGAAGATCATCCAACACTTACTAAGCCAAGGTTCACTGGCTAGCTAGTCTTGAAAAACTAGCTAGTCTTGCCCAGAAAACATGTACACTCCATATTTATCACTTCTGTGGTGTATTCATTGCTTCCAAAGGATAACCCTTTTTTAGAACATATTTAACTTTACTACAGCTGGCGTGTGGGAATGTGTGGCAGCGGTAAAACGTCTCCCTGCCCTACATCATAGTGTAGATTGTATTTTCTTGTCCTTTGGGATCATTGATTCCATTGTGGAATTTTGAAAATATCTGAGGGTCACTGATGAGGCCTAATTGGCCGAAACTAGCTAGTCTGGGCCAGAAAACATGTACACTCCATATTTTTCACTTCTGTGGTGTATTCATTGCTTCCAAAGGATAACCATTTTATAGAACATATATAAGACACATTATCAGACCGTTCATATCTATATACATGTAAAGTAAAAATGTTGCTCAGAATTTCTAACTGCTTTAGTAGAACCTGAAAGCTTGTATTTGCTAGGGCTGGCTAATCGGAGCTGAAAAGATAATCGATTATCAGTCCTGTCATTGCGATCGATAATCGATTAGTAATCACTAAGGTTTTTGTCATAATTTAACCTGTCTAAGCATGACTCTTACCATATGTTGCACTTTACCATATGTATATTTGAACAGACATGCCTGAGCAAACAGTGTAAACCCAGATGAGACACGGCAGAATGCGGCGTCTCATCAGGGTCTGCACTGTTTGCCACTCATCCAGGTATTTTAGGCTTGGGAATTAAATTGTACCTATCAAGTAATCGATTAAAAGGAAGTCAGAAACGATAATCATTTTTGTGCAATTTATCGATCGATTAATCGTGTCAGCCTTAGTATTTGCTTCGATAATTTCAGTGTCTGTGCAGGCCTATTGCTAGTTTGCTTTAACATCTACCATAAATATCCAAAAAATTTGGGCACCTTCAGGACTTTCATTAGTTCAATTAAAGCCCCCCCCCCCCCCCCACCCCACCCCCAGTGGAATTCTTTCCACTGACCCTTCCAAGGCGGTTCTTCTGTGGCGGTTTATTTATGTTGTTGTTTATTACTACTCACTGTGTGTATCACTTGTGTCTTTTTATTTTGGATGGCCATTTGGCCATTTTGTGGGAATGTAACTGTCCTTATGGCCATCCTTTGTTTAGGTTTCCATTATGGTCTGGTCGCTTCATGTTTGTGTTTCTTTCCCTTTGGTGTCTTTGATGGGTGGAGTAAAATAATTGTATCGATTCCTGATCTTTGTTTTACTTCTACTTTGTGTCTCTGTGCAGACTGTATGTAGAGTCTTTTGTGTCCATAGAACACATGAGCCGCATCATTAGAAACATTGTCTTATGCATTCGCAAACAACAAAGGCACAGATCAGCCTGCACATCTGTTCAGTGATTTGCAGTTTTATCAGCTTACCCGGTAACCCTTTTTTGTACCAAATGGAATCTTCCTCCTTATATACAGCCAGGGTCCATTTCAAAATTTAGGGGTATCAGGTTGTGTTTTCTTTAAATTGTACTGTCAAACCTGTCTTAGTGGCCACCTCTATTAAGCAAGCAACCTGTCTTAAGCAAGCAGGCATTTTGTTCCAGTAAAAGGCAAATGCATTAAAATTCACCTGTATTAAGCAAGCACCTCTTAAGCAAGCACATTTTCATTATCCCTTAGGTGCTTGCTTAACACAAGTTGGACTGTATTTAGAAAATGGCTGTACTTTTTGCAAACAGTGTAGGCCCTGATCAGACGCCGCATTTTGCGGCGTCTGATCTGGGCCTGCACTGTTTGCCCAACACCGGTTTTTGGGGTTTCAGGTACAAAATGGGTTAACTGCTCTGATAGTACCATGATGATACTGAGCATTGAGACAAATAGGCTTAGGCAAACAATGCAGAGCCAGATCAGACTGCTTCTTAAGGAACAGTTTGATCAAGGTATACACTGTTTGCCATTCTGTCTGCACCTTTTGGACTCTTTGGTGTGTTGTGAAAATTTTAGGAGAATTTCAACAAGTCATAACGGTACATTTACATAGTTCAAAGTACACATGTGCATTCTGCTATGAAATGGTCTGTTCCAGCACAGACAAAATGGTTGAAATAACAAAAGATTTCAAAGCAGAAAGGGTGTAGAAAAACTTGCCCCAGAAATTACAGTATAATTCATTGAAAAATATGTAGTTTGCTGAATTAACCCATTAGGTGCCAATCACAACAATTGTCATCTGCTTTGTCATCTGCCAGTTACTTTAAAAGTCATGTTTACAAACAGTGTGGACCCAGATCAGACTGCTACTCTAGGAGCAGTCTGATCTGGGTCCGCACTGTTTGCTTGTACGCAAAAATATTTTTCAAAAGTTGCAAAAAGATTCTCAACAGACGTCATTAGCAGACAACATTTTCAGGTTTTTTTTTTTTTATTATTCTCAAAATCAGTTCATACATGTAGATAGAAATTTATCTCACCGTTGTGGTTTGAGCCTCGCTCGGGTCACATGTGAGACACCAAGTTCTGCAACGGAAGATCAGGTGGTTTTTCTCTGGGTACTCCGGTTTTCGCCCACCTCTGATTAACAATCGGCTTGATATGAGTGAAATAATCTTAACCCTTGTCCTGCTGAATATTCATATATGCCACAACCACTACCGATTATCAACCAATCAGATAACTTGATGCAAATTATTGCAACAAATCCACAATCTGAATGGCAAACAATGTAGATCCTGATCAGATGGCTTCATCAGAAGCCATCTGATCTGGATCTTCATTGTTTCAAAGATAAGGCATATCCGGGATTAGCAGGACAAGGGTTAAAAAGGCCATAAAACCAAAAAAAAAAAAAAAAAGATAGAAATTTAAAGTCTGTTTTACTGAGAACCCTTATATGCAGTACTTCTATTAACAAAACTGCTTCCACCCTGTGCTTAACTTGCTGAATAATTAATTTAGCCACACCAATTTCTGACATTGAACCAATCAGTTTACTTGATGTAATTTATTCATCCAAATTCACAAACTGAATGTCAAACAGTGTAGATTCAGGAGCCATCTGATCTTGATCTACCCTGTTTGCAAAGGAAGGGGATGTCATGTTCATAATAAGATTTAACCCATTTAGTACCAGAAACCCCAAAACGGGTACCCTGGCAAACAGTGCAGGCGCAGATCAGACACTGCAGAACGTGGCGTCTGGTCTGGGCCGCCACTGTTTGCTAAAAGTTCAATCATTTTCGAAATAAATGTTTGAAGAAAACACAACCTGACACCCCTAAATTTTGAAATGGACTCTGCTATACATAAGGGGGAAGATTCCATTTGGTACCAAAAGTGTTAAGGCAGTCCTATATATAACCTATCTGTGGCTGTTGTGGGGGCTTGAACTTGTCTCACAGGCACTCGTCCAGCCCTTACATACCTCACTATCACTACTCAAATTATCTTTCCTTATAAACCTGTTCACTACCCAGCTATGTTTCATCTCATATTCATACCTCTCAGCTGCTGCATGCATTAATTTAACCCTTGTCCTGCTGAGCCCGGATACATCTTATCTTTCAAACAATGAAGATCCAGATCAGATGGAAGAAGCCATCTGACCAGGATCTTCATTGTTTGTCATTCAGCTAATGAATTTGTTGCAATAATTTGCATCAAGTAATCTGATTGGTTGATAATCAATAGTGGGTGTGGCATATATAAATATTCAGCAGGTCAAGGGTTAACCAATTTTGAAGTGAATAAAATCTTTGTCGCTATATATTGTTTGTTTGATTTGAAGTTTAACATCCCCGTCAACACTGTATAGTCATTTTGGAGACATATCATCCAATTTTGTGGGACTTTTACAAGACATTGAGATGAAATGACATCTCAATCCCTGCCGACCAATGAAACCAATAGGGTTATAAGCATGGACGGGCCGACTCAACCGCTTTGCCTGGGCAGGCTTAGATCCTCTAAGCGGTTTACCAGTAATCGTGTGCGGGTGGGTTTCACTTCTGTGTGGAAGCATCATGCAGCCCATCATTCTATTTCTTCATGCCCCTATGGGTGGGGGCCATTGTCACTGTGTAAAACAGTAGTTTTGAAATCTGGGGTGTCAGGTTTAGTTGTTTCAAGAAATGCATTAACCCTTATCTTGCTGAATATTCATTAAAGCCACACCCATTTCTGTCTATCAACCAATCAAATTACTTGATGTATTTTATTGCTATAAATTCATAAACTAAATGCCAAACAGTGAAGATCCTGATCAGATGGCTTCTTCAGAAGCCATCTGATCTGGATCTACAGTGTTTCCAAAGATAGGGGTTGTTGTGAACAGCAAGATAAGGGTTAAAATATGGCTAAACTTGTTGGCAAACATGTGTAGGTCCTGATCAGATGCTGCTTTCTGTATCCGTGGCATCTAATCGGGACCTGCACTGTACAAAATAGTTTTACCCTTAAGATGCCAAGAAAAAAGTGCATCTGAAAATTTGTTTTGTTTATGTCGTCTGTTGCATCTTTTTGAAAACTTTTAAACATATAGGCTAATTGTCAACCCAGATCAGACTGTTCCTAGAGCAGCAATCTGATCTGGATCCACACTGTTTGCATCGATGTCTTTAAAAGTAACCAACAGACAACAGAGAAATGAAAATTGTTGTGATTGGCATCTTATGAGTTAATATTATGTTTAATTTGATGAACAATACATGAAATATACACTAAATTCTGCTATTAGGACCACCTAAAATGAAGTCTAATTCTGCTTTGAAAAGCTTTTTTAGGTGCCTGAAGTTATTTTTTCCTTGTGTTTTCCACATGCAGTTTCCTCTGGTCAGAGACCACCTTTGGGGCTGTTCAAAAGTGGTCTTTAAGACCACTTTTGAACAGCCCCAAAAGTGGTCTTGATATAGGAATTTGCTGTATCTTGCTTTTCATCTGGAGACAAAATAGAAGGCAATGATCAGGACTCAACATACTTACCTCACACCTCCCATTCAAGACATCAAAGGGAAAGGAACACTAACATAAATTAACATCACTATAATGAAAACATCACTGGTGGAAAACCAAAAAGACAGTTACTTTCCCACAAAATGGCCAAATGGCTAATTATTGTCTAGAGATGGTATAAATAGAAATAGAAAAGGCTAAGGCTCAATTGTCAAGAGATGATATGAATAGAAATACTGATTTTAAGGCACTCATAAGTTTATATATTTAGCCTGTTAGCCAGCTATTATGTAAAACAGCTTTTTTCACAACTGATATCTTTTGTCATTGAAAACTTCTAGAAATTTTAATGTACATGTAACACATTACATTGGTTGTTGTTGCTATATTTTGAAAGACAAGTGGATGTTGTGCATTAGTTAGAAAAGAAGAAAAAAAAACATTTTTGTTTTAATTTCATGCCTTTTTGGTATGCTTACTTAGTATAAATGTTTTTGAAATTGCTTGAATGAAGCTCTGAATACAAGATTTTGTTGGTTCAAATCATTAAATGGGATTCATTCATTGGGTGGCTCTGTAAAATACTTGTATCCCAACATACAATTAACTTCTTTACATTACTGAGAGGACTACTAGAAAGGCATGTCTGTGCTGGAAAGAAGAGGGTTTCATCCCAGAAGTGTGTATGTTTTCCATTCTGATAGATATCAGTCTTGAATCAATTTGGCTATTTTCTTTGTAAAGGATGAGGCGCTAGATACAGTCCTGTATGAATATGGATTAACCTAGGCCGTAGCCATGGACCAGGAACTGCTTGTGTGGGTATACTAATATTTGCTTGAATGTTCTTCTGTGAGTAAGGGTCCATCACCACATGCATTTCTTAACCTGGCTGCTCTTACATTTGATATAGATAGTCTGCAAATCTTCCTAGGTTAGACTTTTTACATTAAACTCTTTTTGAAAGTGTTCAGTTTGATAGGCAGATCATTTGTATTTGCATGTTGTTTGAACGAAATTCTAGTTGACTGTAATGGAAATGCAGTTAATGAGTACAAAAGATGGATTCTTGGAGTAGGAAATGATTGGTGAAAAAAATCTTACACAGATATATCCCCTTATTGACAACATTCCACTGTACAAAAGTGGAATTCAGTGTTAGTGTGTAATTTCATAAGCACTATACTGTTATGAATCCTTTTAATTCAGTAAATTAGCTAATTTAATTGTCATTTGACAGTAGACCAGTAACTTTCATAGGAAGTTACAGTGTAATTCAGCACACTCCAACATTTTAAAACATTCCTTATTTGCAGCCTAATTAATGCCCGCAGATAATCAAGGTGAATTCAGCCAAGACACCTAAATATTAGGATACCTTAATTCCTTACCAAACTGGTTCTAAGCGGCTCGATATGATAGAAATAATCTTGAAAGGGCAGCAAAACCAAATACAAAAAAAAAAAAAAAAAAAAACACTTGTTCTAAAAGTGAACATGTATGGTTTACTACCTGATGTTGTGACTATAACAGCAAGATGAGTGGCATACTGTCTGAATAGATAGCGTAAATATGGTCAATTGCCTTTGGATACAAACAAAACATTATAGACAGAGCATAGAGTAAAGTAGGAGTAAAACAAAGATCAGGAATTGATACAATTAACTTACTCCACCCATAAAAGACACCAAAGGGAAAGAAATACAAACATTAAGCGACCAGACCATAATGGAAACCTAAACAAAGGAAGGCCATAAGGACAGTTACTTTCCCACAAAATGGCCATGTGGCCATCCAAAATTAAAAGACATACACACAGTAAGTAACAAACAACAACATAAATAAATCGCCACAGAAGAGCCACCTTTGAATGGTCAGTGGAAGATTTCCACTGGGGGGCTTAAATCGATTTTATGTGGCCACAATCCTCGCCCTTACTTCCGTCGCGATTTAGACAAATAATTTGTTCAGTCCGCATGAAGGCCTCCTAACTCATCAGTGCAACATCTCCGTGAACACAAAAATCAAAGAACCACAGAGGTGAGACAACGGTGAGGACTCGACAGCAAGAAACCACTGAAATGCTGGAGCAAAAGAAAACCAACAGTTAGACTCTGATGAGCCCGACCAGAGATTTTCGATTTTAATGAGACACATTATAAGCAGTACTGGAGTGAGGAAAACTGTCTGTGCCCTCTAGTGTATACTTTAGCAGAACTCAATGAGCAGAACTTCAAATTCAAATATAATAAAAATGGAATCAACGATTTCAAAGGAAATACAAATATAAACTGCATTGTGATGAAGCCACTGATAGATAATGAACCAAAATGATAAATTGTCAGTATTATGGATAATAACTTATAATATCCTCTTTCTGCCTTTGTATGTTGTGCCTTCTTGATGAATACCTCTCTGACCAGAACAGGCATGTTGTTCCTCATTAGAATAATGTCATCTAATTTATATTTAATGTAACATGCTTAGTTTGTTTTTATTTGCACTCGCTTGCTATTCTTCATCATTTAGTAGTTGCTGTGCTATACATTAATTGGAAATAAGCTGGATTATAATGTATTTAAGCTTCACTAGTGCACTAGTTTAGTTTTGTTTCAGTTGAGGTTTAAGGTCCATGTCGACACTATTTAAGTCATTTTGGAGACGTTGTTTCCAATTTTGTGGAACTTTTACCCAACATTGAGATGAAATGACAGCTCAAGCTCTTGCCTGTAGGACAGACTTAGTCCTTCTAAATGGTTTACCAGAATTATGTGTTGTCAGTTGTAGCTATATGTGGAAGCACTATGCAACCCAATCTATTTCTCCAAGCCTCGAAGTCAGCTTGTGATTTCAAAATTCTTGTTAATTTAGCGACACTTGGAAAAAAGAAGTGGAGGCAATGATCAGGAATCGATACAATTGACCCACAGCTCCCATCTGAGACACCAAAGCCCATAAATTAGCCCATGGTATATAAACATATAAACTAAAACAAAACCTTTTACTTTTCTACAATAATAGCTAGTGGATGAATAAATGGATAGAAAAAAAAATAAATAAATTATGCATGTTTCTAGCACACAATTATGCTGGAAATATAATTATGATATATATAAAGGCCTAATAATACAATGAAAATGTTACTCAAGAAAGGAAGTCACGGACACTGCAAACAGCCACCCATCATGTGAAATGTCAGTGAATGGTCCTTTTTGTTAAAGTAGGTCTTTGTACATCATGAAAACATACCAATACTAATACATTGTAAATTTTACTGCCGAAAAAACGAAAACTTCCAGATGAAAATTTGTGATATTTTTCTTATTTTTGCTTAAAATATAGATTTTGGGTACTCGTTAGAACCGCTCCATCAAGGCGGTTCTAACGAATACCCACAATCTATATTTTTGAGCAAAAATAAGAAAAATAAGGTTTACCCCTGCAAACCCCAGTTCTACTGTATAAAAGTGGGGTTCAAGGGGGTCAAAATTATATAGACTTGTTTTCGTGATGTATGTATGTATTGCTTGTATCATTTTTTTATTTTTGATAGCCGTTTGTCCATTTTGTGGGAAAGTGAAAGTCCTTTATGTTTTCTGTTTGTGATGTTTTCATTAGGGTTTAGTTATTTCATCGACCCCGCCCATCGGGGCTTAAAGAATTATATTTAGGCTTCATGATGCTTCCACCCAGAGCTGAAACCGACCGCACATGAGTACTGATAAAGTGCTTAGAGGATCTAAGCTTGCCCAGGCAAAGCGGTGCGAGTCGGCCCTTCAATGCTTATAAATCCTATTGATTTCATTGGATGGCAGGGCTTGAGATGTCTGTTCGTCTTATTGTTGGGTTAAAGTCCCACAAAATAGGAAGCGACGTCTCCAAAATGACATTTACAGTGTTGAGGGGATTTTAAACCTCAAATCAAACAAAACAGATTGGTTATTTCATGTTCGTGTTACTTTCCCCTTGATGTCTCTGATTGGAGGTGTTGGGTAGTTGTATTGATTCCTGATCCTTGTCTTCACTTTTCTGTTGAGACTTTCCAAAAAGTTGGAGTCAGAAATGAAAAGTTGGAGTACACTGCTCCTTATTGGGATTTAACGAGAACTCTGTATTAGTAAGAAAAAAATATCACACAGTTTCATCAGAAAAGAAAGCATTTTGGAGATAGAGGATCTTACATGAATACTCATGTATTATTGAATTTATTAAACTCGTTGAGGAAAAGGGATAAAATGCGAGGCTTTGCCGAGCATTTTATCCCGTTTCCTCAACGAGTTTAATAAATTCAATAATACATGAGCACGAATGCAAGATTCTATTTATCATATGACATTTAAAACGCATTTTATTCACGATTGTTCACAAAAATGTCAATATTCCGCCATTAGTAAACACGACGTCGTAAAGGACGTCGTAGATGTAACGTTACGGGACGTATCTAACTAATTTGCATATTTAATCCACTAGTGGATTATCGAAAATATTACATGGCGTTATTACACTCTCAGATGCGACGTCATATGATAAATCAGAAAAATGCACTTCATCATACGGATGTGTTATCGTAATGGCCAAAGCCACTGAAAGATGAGAAAGAATAATGACATGAGGTCACATAGAAAAGAAACGCAAAACATGATTTACATCCAATAAACGTATATGAAAATAAGAGTGAAGACAGTGATTACGAATCAATACACTTACCTCACACCTCCCATGCAGGACACCATATGGAAAGAAACACAAAAATAAAACAATTTCACCATATTGAAAACGTCACACACGGAAAGCCAAAAGGACAGTTACTTTCCCACAAAACGGCCAATTGCGTGTGGCCATCTTGGGATCGTCGTACAGTTCCAATACAGATTTCTACAAAATAGCAATTGTGCATTTCCCAGTTAAACAATGAGTCATGACTGCAACATAGAGTGAAAGCAACTTCTTACGAATTTAGGCAATCATGTTCAAGACTTCAAGGTCAGTTTGCACCAGAGCAGATGGAATCAACCAGTTAGATCACAGAGTTCTGAATTCCGGACATTACACATTGGGCTGTATCAAAAAGATTTAGGCTGCATCCATCATAACATCCAAGTAAAGTCATTGCAGATACTCTTAACATAAATGACAATTATGCAAGTCTTGATCTGACTAGTAACCATTAGTAATGTATTCTGTATGCTTTATATATCTTATGGCTGACTACATGCTTGTGTAGACAATTTTCTGGTTTCTTTGTTATTACCTGAGTTTCTTTTTCATTAAGAGGGATTTGTTTGAAAGTCAGCTTTACGATGGCCTATAAGGTTAGGTAATATTTTCAGAATTCCGAAGATAAGCAGAAAAGTGTCCATAGATACAATTTTTTTTTTTTCACTTGCATGTTCCCATATTTTATGCACGTGAGGATAAAGATCCGTTCTGATGCACCTGTGAATGTAACACATCACCTTATCAGATAGCTTCAAGTATTTGTGGCAATAGTCTGAAATATATTGTCATAATGGGCAAAGTTCACTAATTAAACAAAACAAATAGTCACATTAGAATGAGGAAAGTTGTATTGGAGGTTGGCATTTGGGTCGATCATCATCCAGTGTACAATTGCACATTGCATAGAATGAAAAACAATCAGCTAAAGCCACTGCCAAAGAACGTGGCCATCTAAATCATGGAAAGTAACACGAAGGCACACACAGAAACATAAATCATTGCACACACCAACACAAGGATTAATTTGACAGTTAACCCTTCTCTTGCTGAATATTCAGTTTAGCCACGCCCATTTATGACTTTGAACCAATCAGATTACTTGATGTAATTTATTTCTACAAATTCATAAATTGAATGTCAAACAGTATAGATCCTGATCAGATGGCTTCTTCAGAAGCCGTCTGATCTGGATCTACACTGTTTCCAAAAATAGGGGTTGTCGTGAACAGCATGAGAAGAGTTAAAATTACCAACATGGTATTATTTTGATGAATTTTAACAGTCAAAATAAACTCATTTAACATAATTATCTTGTCACTAGCATGCATTTACAATTGCCTGTAATTTCGTTAGTAGAAAAATGACTTTTGCATGCATCAGGTGAAGCTCCCAACATATATCAATCAGAAAACAGATTTACAGTATTGATTTAGTTACCTTCAGGTGGACCAACTACTTTGATTGTTGTGAATAATATTAGAATCTAGAGTGAAAGTTGGGCCCATAGAATCGATTTAAATGTCGCACAATCTCCAAAATGACCTTTTTTAGTGTTGACTGGGATGTTAAACCTCAGATCAAACACAGTCGTTCTCTTTCTGCCATTGGTAGGCTGTTGTCTTTGACTGTGACTTTTGCTGGGCAGCTATTTCTATATTTGTTCAGTCAACTACTTGCAATGCATTTACAGTGTTAACCCTTATCTTGCTGTTCCCGACAACCCCTATTTTTGCAAGCAGTGTAGATCCAGATCAGATGGCTTCTGAAGAAGCCATCTGATCAGGATCTACACTGTTTGGCATTCAGTTTATGAATTTGTAGCAATAAATTACATCAAGTAATTTGATTGGTTGATAGACAGAAATGGGTGTGGCTTAAATTAATATTCAGCAAGATAAGGGTTAAATTGTTTTCTGATGCATAATTGGCACCTTTATTGGATGTGCTGTGAAACTAAACAGAAGAAGAAAGAAGATGACAAAACATGCATTTTCACTGTTAGGTGAAGATGTTTTAATTTAAAGAAACTTTTTTTCACATAATTCACAAAGTAAACTGTTTCATATCTTATTCATTAAATTCACGTCATAGATTTGCAGTTTAAAGCATGACCTGCAATGTATGTTGACGTCTTGTGTTAGCTTTTTCCCATTTTATTTGACACATTTTTCCTTTATGCTGGACTAATGTTTAACAAGAAATATCCTTGGCCCAGGTCTTCAAGTTAAAGATGTCATTAGTTAAAGTATCGTTAAAACTTTGATCATGTGCTATGGCAAATGTGCTCATATCTTTATTGAAAACAAAAAGAAAAAAAGAAAAGAAAAGAAGTTACAAATGCAAACGTTTTTAGAAAAGTATCTGCATATCAGATATTGCTCTTGCTAAACCATTTAACGTTTTGGCATCAGACGAACTTGTTCAGCTAATGAAATGGTGCACAACTGGGCCATGGTTATTTTTCTACCCGAAGCATGTAAATTTCCCATTTCCTGTTGTATCTGTTGCCGAATGTTTGTGTTGAGTTCTTCAGAAACAGCATCTTGTATGATAGTATCTGTATTATGCACAGTGAACATTATCTTTCCTTTCAATAAGTTACTTTTTAGCTCACCAGAGCTGAAGGCTCCGGGGGAGCTTATAGGATAGGCAGTTGTGGCGTCTGCGTCTGCGTCAACACTTTCAAACGACATCTCCTCTGAAGCCATTGGGCTGATTGGGCCCAAATTTTATCTGTAGCATTCTTGGGCTGGGGGATTGAAAGTTTGTGTTTTTTTATGAAAATCGGCTCATTAGTTTGGTTGCTATGGCAACTTAGAATTTCCATAGACTTATAATGGGGAAATTTGAAAAATGGCATTTACTGCCAAGCCTCTGCAGATATTTTGACAAAACTTTAATTGAAATGTTCCTTAGGCAATCTACTATCTGCCATATGATTTTAGGCCTACTGCTCATTTTTATTGGTTGCCATGGAAACCAAAATGCAAAAAAATACTTAAAAAGTCATCTCCTCAGATACCATATGCTCTAGGAGGCAGAGACTTTTTGAAAATATTCACCATATTTGCCTTTACAGGTTTTGTGTTTTTTTTTTGTGAAATTCTGCTCTTGAGATTGGTTGCTATGGCAGCTTAGATTTTCCATAGACTTATAATGGGGAAAATAGAAAAATGGCATTAACTGCCAAGCCTTTGCAGATATTTTGACACAACTTTCATAGAAATGTTCCTTAAGCAATCTTTCATCTGCCATATGATTTTAGGCCTATTGCTTATTTTGGCTGGTTGCCATGGAAACCAAAATGAAAAAAAAAATAGAAAAAAAAAAATACTTAAAAAAATCATCTCCTCAGAAACCGTATGCTCTATGAGGCTTAGAGTTTATGGAAATATTCACCATATTTGCCTTTACAAGTTTTATGTTTTTTATGAAATTTGGCTTTTAAGTTTGGTTGCTATGGCAACTTAGATTTTCCATAGACTTATAAGGGGGAAAATTGAAAAATGGCCTTAACTGCCAAGCCTTTGCAAATAGTTAGGGCCCCGCACTGAAAGTGTGGGTGCCCTTTAATAATCACTCTGTCTGTCTGTCCGTCTTTTTATCCTCCATAACTTTCTTATTAGGGCCCCGCACTGAAAGTGTGGGTGCCCTATAGTAATCACTCTGTCCATCCGTCTGTCTGTCTGTCCGTCCATCTGTCCGTCCACAAATTTCTGATAGCACTGCCGGGGCCCTAGTCAGTTTCACTGACAGCTCTAGTTTGACTTAACTTCCATAGAAGGGTTCCTTATGCAATCTTCTATCTGCCATATGAATTTAGGCCTACTGCTCATTTCTATTCATTGCCAGGGAAACCAAAACGAAAAGAAGATAGAAAAACAAAATACTTTCAAAAATCATTTCCTCAGAAACCGTATGCTCTATGAGGCTGAGAATTTATGAAAATATTCACCATATACGTCGGCTCATTAGTTTGGTTGCTATAGCAACTTACAATTTCCATAGACTTATAATGGGGAAAATTGAAAAATGGCATTTACTGCCAAACCTCTGCAGAGATTTTTGATAAAACTTTAATAGAAATAATACTTAGGCAATTTTCTATGTGCCATATGAATTTAGGCCTACTGTTCATTTTTTAGCTCACCAGAGCCGAAGGCTCCGGGGGGAGCTTATAGGATAGGCAGTTGTCCGTCGGCGTCTGCGTGGTCTGTGTCGTCTGCATCTGTGTCTGCGTCGTCGTGTGACGTCAACACTTTTGAACGACATCTCTTCTGAAGCCGCTAGGCCGATTGGGCCCAAATTTCATCTGTAGCAGCCTTGGGTTGGGGGATTGAAAGTTTGTGTTTTTTATGAAATTCGGCTTATTAGTTTGGTTGCTATGGCAACTTAGAGTTTCCATAGACTTATAATGGGGAAAATTGAAAAATGGCATTTACTGGCAAGCCGCTGCAGATATTTTGACAAAACTTTCATAGAAATATTCCTTAGGCAATCTACTATCTGCCATATGATTTTAGGCCTACTGCTCGTTTGTATTGGTTGCCATGGAAACCAAAATGAAAAAAAAATAGAAAAAAAAATACTTAAAAAATCATCTCCTCAGAAACCGTATGCTCTATGAGGCTGAGAGTTTATGAAAATATTCACCATATTTGCCTTTACAGGTTTTGTGTTTTTTATGAAATTCGGCTCTTTAGTTTGGTTGCTATGGCAACTTAGATTTTCCAAAGACTTATAATGGGGAAAATTGAAAAATGGCATTATCTACAAAGCCTTTGCAGATATTTTTACAAAACTTTCATAGAAGTGTTCCTTTAGTAAACATCTCTTAGCCATATGCTTTTATGTCAACCTGGGGGTCCAGTAGGTTGTGCCAGGGCCATGCCACGCCCCCAGTACTTCATAAAATGCCTTATATCTCAGAAACCTCACAGATCCCCACCCCTAAACCATATATATTCTTGTTCCTTATGATAAGGTGCATTAAGTGACACCAACCTGGGGATCCCCCCGGATGTGCCGGGGACATGCCCCACCCCCTCCACTTCATAAAATGCCATTTATCTCAGAAACCATTCAGATCCCCACCCGTAAACCATATATATTCTCGTCTCTTATGATAAGACGCACCCAGTGACACCAAGCTGGGGGTCCCTCGGGATTTGCCTGGGCCATGCCCCACCCCTCCATTTCACAACAGGCCCAATATTCCAGAAACCTAACAGATCCAAACCCCTTAAATGAAATATATTTTTGTTCCTTATGATAAGTTGCATTCAGTGACACCAACCTGGGGGACACCTGGGATGTGCTGGGGACATGCCCAACCCCCTCCACTTCATAAAAGGTTGGCCCCCACCCATAGGGGCTTAAAGAAATGTATGGGCTGCATGATGCTTCCACGCATAGCTGAATCCGGCCCGCACACTAGTACTGGTAAACTGCTTAGAGGATCTAAGCCTGTCCAGGAACCGCGGTGCGAGGCCGACCATCCATGCTAATAAACCCTATCAGTTTCATTGGGTGGCAGGGCTTGAGATGTCATTTCATCTCAATGTCGGGTAAAAGTCCCAAACAATTGGAAGCAATGTCTCCATAATGACCTTTACAGTGTTGACGGGGACGTTAACCTCAAATCAAACAAACAAACAAAACATCATAAAAGGCCAAATATTCCCAAACCTTACAAATCCCCACCCCTAAACCATATGTATTCTTGTTCCTTATGATAAGAAGCATTAAGTGACACAAACCTGGGGGTCCCCCCAGATGTGCCGGGGACATGCCCCACCCCCTCCACTTCGAAAAATGCCATTTATCTCAGAAACCATTCAGATCTCCACCCCTAAACCAAATATATTCTTTTTCTTATAAGACGCACCCAGTGACACCAAGCTGAGGGTCCCCCGGGATTTGCAGGGGTCATGCCCCACCCCCTCCACTTCATAATAGGGCAAATATTCCAGAAACCTTACCGATCCCCACCCCTAAACCATATATATATTCTTGTTCCTTGCGATAAGACACATTCAGTGACACCAACATAGGGTTCCCCCAGGGCTCGCATGGGCCATGGTCCACCCTTCACTTCACAAAAGACCATATATCTGAGAACCTGTTCAGAGCCCTACCTCTAAGCCATATATATTCTTGTTCCTTATGTTAAAGTGCAATCAGTGACATCAGCATAGGTTCCCCCTCCCCCCCCCCCCTTGCATGCCCCATCCCTTTACTTCATTAAAAGCCATAGCCCCCGCCCATAGGGGCTTGAAGAAATATATTGGCTGCATGATGCTTCCACGCAGAGCTGAATCCGGCCTGCACACTAGTACTGGTAAACCGCTTAGAGGATCTAAGCCTGTCCAGGAACCGCGGTGCGAGGCGGACCGTCCATGCTAATAAACCCTAATGGTTGCATTGGGTGACAGGGCTTGAGATGTCATTTCATCTCAATGTCGGGTAAAAGTCCCACAAAATTGGAAGCAACATCTCCAAAATGACCTTTACAGTGTTGACGGGGATGTTAAGCCTCAAATCAAACAAACAAACAAATCATTTAAAGCCATATATCTCAGAAACCGGTCAGATCCCCGCCCCTTAACCATATATATTCATAATACTTCCCCACTTCATAATAGGCCATATATCTCAGAAACTGTTCAAATCCCCACCACATAATCACATATATTCTTGCTCATTTTTATTAGACACATTCAGTCACCCCATCTTGTGGGGTCTGCAGGGGCCATTTCTCTCCCATCCACTTCATAAAAGGGCCTCATTATGGCCCTCATATCTCACAAACTGTTCAGCATTAGGTTGCAACAATCTTGGGCTTTCTGGAATCCACCATGCCCGAATCCCTCCACTGCTTGAAAGGCCTTACATCTCAGGAGCCATACATATCCCACTGCTAAACTATATATGTCTCTGTTCTTTTTTTTATAAGACACATTTAGTGACACCAACCAGGGCTCAATTGGGTTCATGCCCCACCCTCTCTACTGTATAAAACACCTAATATTTCAGATACAGTCCACATAAGTGCTCATTTGGGAATGGGGTTTGTTTGGGAGACTTTATATTTGGTAGATTAAAATCATACCATGTTAAAATACATGTCTGCCATTGGGCAGTGCCCATCTGAGCTCCGGTTTATGAAATTTGGCTCTTTGGTTTGTTTGCTATGGCAAGTTAAGAGTTTCCATTGACTTCTAACGGGGGAAAATTGAAAACTGACATTTATGCCTTTCAAGATATTTTGTCAAACTTACATAGAAATGTTCCTTTAATAATGTTCTTTTAGGCCTTTTGGTTGCCACAGATGGGAAATTGTCAGTTGTCATCTGTTGTCCTGCAACAACACATTCAAGCGGCATCAGACCTCTGAAGCCACTAGGCCGATTGGGTCCAAATTTTATCTGAAGCATCCTTGGGTGCAGGGCTTCCATGGTAAATAAAATACTTTGCTGCCAGTCGGCAGTGCCCCCTGGCTCTGGTGAGCATAGTGGCCCATGGGCCTCTTGTTTCTTTTTTGGTTTCAGAAAATAATACTTCTGTAGTATATTTCATAGTTTGGTAAAATGCCATAGAAAAAAGTAATTTTGATGTTGTCAATCATGGTATATAAAAAGGTTATTTCTTGAATTCTTCATTCAGTTAATACAATATAGTTTCTTTTCTCCAAAATTACGGGTCGGATTCAGGAATCAAGTTCAAATTACATACTTTTTTCTCAATAAAAATATCAATAATTACAGTATTATGAAACATAAACAACAAAATCAAACTGTTGAAATTGAAAACAGCGAATAATTGCTTCACTCATTTAATTATCAAGGATTGTCAGCTGTTTTTATAATTTCATGCGATTCGTTATTAGTTAGTTACTACATAGTTAGTTACTACATAGTTACTACAAATGAAAAACACACAAAATTGGTTTTGTTTTGGTTAGAAGACTCATTTACCATGTAAAAGCCAAAAACTGTTTTTTTTTATGTTAACTCGCCAGCCTGGGCTATTGTTTTAAACACCAAAGGGGCATCTGTGACAACTTCACAGAATAAATCATTAGAAAGGTCAAGATTTAAAACCATTAAAAATTACACTTACCACAAGATTTCTAAACTTTTTTACATGTACTATTTTATTATACCCCTGGCATACGAAGTATTTCAGGGGGTATATAGTTTTCGTCTTTCCGTCTGTTCGTTGGTTCGTTCGTTCGTTCGTTAGTTAGTTATTTCGTTTGTTCGTACTTCCGTCTGTCCCGATGTTAGTCAACCTTTACGTCAAAGTTTTGCATTAAACCTTTTTGATAGCTCATATCTCTGTAACCACATGTTAAACTCTCTTCATATTCCGTAAAGGACATCTCTATAGCATTACCTTTCATATGGAATAGCAAAGCCCCTGGGTCAAGCCCCTGGGTGGGCTGTCTGTCTGTATGTCCATCTACTTTTACGTCAAAGTTTTGTGTTAAACCTTTTTCATTGCTGATATCTCTGTGAACACACCTTAGATTCTCTTCATATTTGGTATAGGACATCTCTAGAGCATTACCTTTCAATGGAATATCTAAGCCTCTGGGTCAAGCCTCTGGGTGGGCTGTCTGTCCATCTGTCTGTCTGTTCAGCTACTTTTACGTCAAAGTTTTGTGTTAAACCTTTTTCATTGCTGGTATCTCTGTAACCACATGTTAGATTCTCTTCATATTCGTAAAAGGATATCTCTATAGCATTATCTTTCATATGGAATAGCTAAGCCCCTGGGTGGGCTGTCTGTCTGTCAATCTGTCTGTTCATCTACTTTTTTGTCAAATTTTTGTGTTAAACCTTTTTCATTGCTGATATCTCTGTAACCACATGTTAGATTCTCTTCATATTTGGTAAAGGATATCTCTATAGCAATACCTTTCATATAGATTATCTAAGCCTCTGGGTCAAGCCCCTGGGTGAGCTGTCCGCCCGTTTGTCAACTTTGATATTAAAGTTTTGTATTAAACCTTTTTGATTGCTCTTATATCTGTAACCACATCTTAGATTCTCTTCATATTTGGTAAAGGAAATCTCTATAGCATTACCTTTCATATGGAATATCTAAGCCCCTGGGTCAAGCCCCTGGGTGGGCTGTCCGTCCGTTTGTCAACTTTTATGTCCAAATTTTGTGTTAAACCTTTTTGATTGCTCGTATCTCTGTAACCTCATGTTAGATTCTCTTCATATTTGGTACAGAATATATTTATAGTATTAACTTTCATATGGAATATCTAAGCTCATGGGTCAAGCCCCTGGGTGGGGCTTGGGGTCAATAATTAAGACTTTGGCATTTTAATTACCTCCAAGTTTTGTGTTAACTGTTTTCATTATACTCCTTGTTGTTGAAAAGCAATATTTATTCTCAGTGGACTAAATGGAAAGTTTATATGGAAAGGTTCAATGCTACAGACAAATTGTCATTTCCCCTAAAAGGGGATGGCACTGGCCGGGGGTATACGTGACCCACAGGGCACTTTTTATAGTTAAATACCCTGTGTGTCTATTCACAAAAGGTTTGTAACTTTAGTTCCATTTGCTAAGAGAAGCAGACGATCACGTGCATGCCTCCAATTCTTTGAAGTGGTGTGCAAAATGCTGCTTTCATTTGAAACTGCATACAAAATCGAAATTGGTAGGGCTAAATGCTACATGAATTTTCTACAATATTTTCCATCATGGTTAACAGCAATAGTGGCAACAAAGCGCTTTTTAAAGAAATCGCAAAAATTGAACAACAGGTATAGAAATAGCAACAGTTTGAAAATTGCAATATTTTTAATTGAAAGGGAGATAATCTGAGAATTCCACAAATTAAAACCTTGATTGTAGTGCATGGTCATGAGATATTGTAAAAGTAAAGTGAGTTTCGATGATCAATGGTCATGTTCTTTCATCTCAGACAAAAAATGATCATCTGCGCATGTGCAATGCCAAATTCCTTGCAAAACCTTTCTACGCTTATATTGCAAGACAACTCTTGAGCAGTATAGTATGGGCAAATGCAAATGCATGCCTTTTGTAGCTAAACGTCTGACTCACATGTTTACAGCCACGTTTAGCTGAATGGCTGCCGGATAGGTACTGAAATATCCCCAGGGGTTGGTATAGTTACTTTTTTGACCGGGTATATATTCTTGTTCCTTATGATAAGACACATTCTGTCGCACCAATCTGGGTGCGCCTTTAGGCTTGGGCAATGTGCTTTGGCCATGCTCCAACCCTCCACTTCATAAAAGGCCATATATCTCAGAAACCATTCAGATCCCTGCACCATAAACATACATAATCTTGTTCCTTTTGATTAGACACATTCAGTCACACCAACTTGTGGGGATTGGCAGGGGCCATTTCTCACCAATCCAGTGCATAAATTGGCCTCATATCTCAGAAACTTTTCTGATCCCCACCCCTAAACCATGCATATTTATGGTCCTCATAAGACACATTCAGTAACTACAAACTTGGTCTTTCCTTTGTTCTGCTGGGGCCATGCCCCAACCCCTCCACTGGTTAAAAGGCCTTATACATGTATCTCAGAAACCTTACAGATCCCCACCCCTAAACCATATTTATTCTTGTTCCTTATGGTAAGACACATTCAGTGACATCAGTCTAGGGGTCTCCTGGGGTGCATTGGGGCCTTGCCCCACCCATCCACTTCACAAAAGCCCTGATATCTTTGAAACTGTTCAGAGCCCCACCCCGAAACCATATACATGATGTATATTCATGTTTCTTATAATAAGACATATTCATTGACACCATCCTGGGGGTCCCCCTGGGTGCCCCGACTCATGCCCCACCCCTCCACTTCTTAATAAGCCATATATCTCAGGAACTGTACGGATTGATTGATTTTGCATTTTAAGTCCCCATCAACACTATTAAGGTCATTTTGGAGATGGTGCTTCCAATTTTGTGGGACTTTTACCCGACATTGAGATGAAATGACATCTCAAGCCCTGCCGCCCAATGAAACCAGAAGGGTTTATATGCATGCAATGAGCCTTACCATAAGGAACAAGAATATATGGTTTAGGGGTGGAGATCTGTACATATTATCGCTCCCGCCGATCGGGGCTTGAAGAAATAGATTGGGCTGCACGATGCTTCCGTGCAGAGCTAAAACCGATCGCGCACATGAGTACTGGTAACCCGCTTAGAGGCGCTTAACCTGCCCAGGCAAAATGGTGCAAGTCCAACTAGTGACAAGGGCTTCCAACTCATACAAAATTATTTTGACCTATGACCTACTTTATCATGACTTTTGAACCATTTTCTCAGTTAATTTGATTTGCTAGAGTGTCTAGTCATGTAATTAACTTTAACACTCATTATAAATTTTTAATTGCTTAATCAGGGTTATCGGTACCATAAATATGCAAAGTCTTTTCTAAATTTTATAGACATCATTCCGATTTAATTTCTGAATTCAGTGTTTGACATAAATCTCTTCTGCAACAAGGTCTATTGGAATCCGAATTTTATGGTGACTTTGTATATAAATTTAGAAAACAATGTTTACTTGCAATGACTTCAGTATCCAATTCTGTAAAACTATTCTTCGATATATAAAAAATTGGAACAACATTAATGTTATACGGCAGATTCCATGCATGGTAGTTAACCCAATCAGGGTTGATAACTTTGCTTCCCTCTTTAATTGCATGCCGGTTGGTCTGACCTCGGATTCCATGACGGTTCCTACTTAAAGGCTAACTTAGAATTAAAATTTAATTTTATGTAATGTCAGTTGCCTCCTGATGCTCTGTCTCTGAGCGGGCCCATCGGTGTCCGTTGATTTTCTTTTACTCCAGCATTTCAGTTATTTCTTGATGTTGAGTCTTCACCGTTGTTTTACCTCTGTGGTTGTTTGATTTGTGTGTTTTCGGAGATGTTGCACTGATGAGTTAGGAGGCATTCATGTGGACTTAACAAGTTATTTGTCTACATCACAACAGAAGTTAGGGTGAGGATTGCGGCCGCATAAAATCTGTTTAAGCCCACAGTGAAATACTGACCGTTACAAGTTGGTTCTTCTGTCGCGGTTTATTTTTGTTATAGTTCATCTTTGAATGTGTTAATCGCTTATATCTTCTTGTTTTTGGAATGCCAATGGGAAAGTAACTGTCCTTTTGGCTTTCCGCTAGTGATGTTTCCATTAATGTCTAGTTATTTCATGTTTGTGTTTCTTTCCCTTTGATGTCTCTGATTGGAGATGTGGGTTTATTGTGTCGATCCCTGATCAGTGCCTTCACTTTATTTTGAGCTAGAGCCTTGATATTTAGTATACTGATTAGGACATAGGAGGTCGCCTGATTTAATTTTCAACCAGTTTCAAGAAATTCCATTGTAGTCATGTCCGTTTGCAATTTCTGGCCATTTAATTCTGTTACTTTCTTGCAGCAAGATAATTTGAAACATGACGAAAGCACGCCTGTATAATTATGACCCCATCGAACCCCACTTTTATATAGTAAAACTGGGGTTTGTAGGGGTAAACCTTATTAATATCACAATTTTTCATTTCAAAATTTTCTTTTTTTTCGGCGATAAAGGTTACAATGTTTTGCTATAGGCGTGTTTTCGTAATGACTGTTTAAGTTGTTGCCTTGAAACTTGATAGGCTGATAGGGAATATCGAGAACATGACCTGATTAAGTTTTGAGAAAAATCTGATAGTTTTTCTTCAGTAATGGCTCTTTGAAAGTTTGGGCATTTAGGTGCAAGCATACATGTATGGTTGGGGGCATATTGTTTTACTAACACATTTTCTAGTTTTATGTTACTAGGCCGGATTGACATTTTGACAGCTCACGTTTTCATAACGACAGGATGAATTTGGCTTATATTTGGTGTGATGATATATGTAATTCCAAAATTTGTATTCAGCAACACTCCCATCCCTTCCCATGGCCTTAATGTCATAGACTAAGACATCTTTCTTGGCTGGTTATGGTATCTGATAACTTTTTTTCCTATTATGTATGCACGTTCTGAGATCAACGACTCAAGGTTAGAAGTCGGTTTATTATTGATATGTTATGTAATGCTGTATGTGAAATGTTTTATTTTTATATTGAACACATGATTCCTGAAACTGACCAAAGTTTGCCCTTGAGGGTGCCACTTGGACTTCGATTTTAGATGTGAATTATTACTGCACGATGATAACCACTAAATTTGATACTTAACTACACACCATTCAGAGGTTCAATTTGTCACGAGCTACTCTGACATGCTCTTTTAGTAAGAAATTTTGTAATTGTTAATCCTATTTCACAGCAAACTACAAATGGAATATTCAGACTTGCTGATGGGTGCATCGGTTGTGTGTATGCCTACTGCTAGCAAAGAGTGTCTCTCGTTTCGGACATCTTCAAGAAGAGCATATGTTACTATTTATATTCAGCAGACTAAAAGTATCAAGTAATAATTACATACGTCGTATTTCCTCGTGTTGCCCTCAAAGCAATGAATTGATTGTGGTCTGCAATTCAGACGTTAACCTCTTGTTTCAGGAGGAGACACCGCAAGGATTTTTTGAGGATCATGGCCTTGGCTGAAACAACACTCCTGCCTTGCATGTCACCTGGCTGCGGTGCCTACGCCATCGACTAATCCCTTATACTAACTGGACTATGCGCTTGAAAACAGTGATCGTGAAGCATTTGTATTTGTTAGAAAATATAAAAAAACGTTCTTACTGAATGTACCACAGACTTCTTTATAAGACTACTAAAACAAGTGTTTGATTTAGTTGCTTGTTTGCATCTTCTCAACCAAGGCACACTTCCACAGCATGCAGAGGTTTGTCCTACAAACGGTAAATGTTGCATATGATTTCGTTGGCACCGAGTGACAGTATACAAGTATATTCGACCTTCGGTACAAGCACAGTGGTATCTTAAAATTCTTTAAATCTGTTTAAAGTACTTTTGTAGCTGCACTTCGCGTATTCGAGAGGGGTTAGCTTTAAAATAATACAAACTTGGCATTTGTTTTACAAATTTAAGTTGCAACAAATATTTCCATGAGAAATTAAAGCAGAATTGAAACAATAAAATGTGCCACATGTAGACAACATTCGCTGTATTTGGGAAACACAATTTAAAAGATTCTGTTCTTGTAATTAATTAGGATATATCAGTGTTTTTTCTTTATTATGTAAACAGTTTGAATGAAATTAATACCGAGTATTTAACGAGTATTTAACTGTATTTAAATTAATAGTCCACGTTTAGACAGGCTCACCGATAGCTCATTTACAACTAGCATAACTGATTTAGTATGTTGGTCTTGGTCTTGCATCCTACTTTAGTTCTAAAAGTTTAGACCGTATTGGTATCGTTCAGTGCAAAATAGAAGTGAAGGCAATGATTAGTCTGTCATTTGTATTTTTAGCCCATACCAATGACCTCAATGCCAAAGTCACGGACTTAGATTTTTTTATATTTTTAAGAGCTCATATTTACCCAACCATACGATTGATCTGTTTTATATTTAGTATGTTGATAGATACAGGTCCAAGGTTTTCTACAGTAATTCCATCCCCCCTCCCATACTTGAGACTTCAAGGTCAAGGTCATAGACTTAAAAATTTTACAGTTATGTTTTTAAGTGGTCAATTTTCCAAACAATGGGTTATATGATGATAAAGGTCCAAAGATTAATTCAGCAATATCCCCACCTACGCTTGTGACATCAAGGAAACTTCCAGCAAGCTACGATGTCTGATTACATCTCTTGTTCGTAATGTTTATTGCTTTCAAGTACTTACCGGAATGCGCTAATCTAAAATGTATCATTATTAGGTAGGCCAGGGATCTGATACAATTATTAGATGTAACGTCTTTGTTTATTGTTTTATGAAAACGAGCTTCCAACATTGGCGGCCAGCAAAGAATATGTACAGTCTGATCAGAGCCTTCTCTGTCCACTTGAAGCTTCTATGTACCGCAAGGTCTCCCTGCTCCTTAGGGCAACCAATCTCGGTGTCTAACAGTTACTACAGTCTCACAATCTGGTCTGTGTCACCAGTGTTTGAATGACCCTGAGGATTTTTTATCCTGTGGCATGACTAATATTAAATGATGATGTGTACCATCTAAGAACCACACCTCTTGTCTTAACAATGAACTCCCGTCTACTTGATATCAACAGGTTGAAGAGTCCAATTGACGCCATGTTCAAGACACACCACAACCTTTCTTTAACTCTTTTCATTATCATTATATCACGATGTTTGATGTAATATTTCTTGAAGACGGATCACAAAAATGTATAGATTATGCTGAAAAATGATCAAAAATGGTCATTGTCTGTATAATCTGTATACCATGTTTGGATATAATGCGGTTGTTCAACTAACATGGTTTCCGACAAGAGTGGTGTAAACAGGTGGTTAAGCACATGTATCGCCCAGCTTAGTATGGACTTCCTATTGTTCACATAACAAAATTTATCCAGTGACTTAGTGAGTAGCCTGTCAGTGCATGATGCTTCTGTCCTGGTGCTACTGGAACCTCGCTGAATATCAGACTGTTGGTAAGATATCTGCATTTGGCAACAAAATGTGATTTAAATGAATTCCTGGTTTCATTTTCAGCAGAAGTAAATGAGTTTAACATCTGCAAAAGCGTAATTTCCCAGCTTCAAAATTAGTCAAACTATGAGTGCTGTACTAAGTAAAAACATTTCTGTCGGAAATACCAGAGTTTTCTGCTTTAAAAACAATTATTAGAAGTTAATTTTGTTGTTAGCTATAACTTGTACCATTTCTTTAGACTGTGCATTTGACATTATAGTGATTAGTAAACTCAAAAGCAGTGAACTGTGTTTATTTGCTTAATCCCCTTTCATTTGTTATAATTGAGGTTACTTAAAATTGCAACAAACTGTTCACTGTGCATAATATAGAATACATACGCTAATTTTCGGGCTGCAAAAGGGCCGCGTCGTGAGAAAATTGGATTTGACATGGGGGTCAGCAAAGCTTTAGCCTGCTCATGCTCGCAGTCTGATCAGAGCATTCACTGTCCGCATTTAACTGTTAAGTTTAACCCTTATCCTGACCCCTACTTTTGCAAACAGTGTAGATCCAGATCAGATGGCTTCTGTAGAAGCCATCTGATCAGGAACTACACTGTTTCAACAGGGGTGAGAACAGTTCAAAAATCTCAATCCTGAAAATCTTCTTGAATCCTGAAGTGACCCTAATGTTGTCTTGAAATGAAAAATAAATGGGTTTACCCTTCCATATCAAAGGTGATTAGTTGCTTCATGCTAAGTTGTAGCTAACCATTTAATTAAGACATGTTAAAACTTCAAATGGACAATAATAAATGACTATCTGTATGCATCATGCCAAAGCTCTCAATCCTGAAATCAGGATTAATCCTGAACTTTCTCACCCCTGCACAGTTTGTCATTCAGTGCGAGTCTCATGTAAATAACTTACATCAAGCAATTCTATTGGTTGGTAGTCAGAAATCGGCCTGGCAAAATCTATTTATTCAGCCGGACAGGATTTAAACTTCAGTACGCCATCCTACCCATAGGCCAGACAGCGTTGGCTCCTATCTTGCTCAGAAGGCACATACGTGTCCCCACTTGGCATAATGCTCTGTGGGCGTTTACTCGTTTTGTGGCGCATTTTTTTTATAATAAAACCCATTCTTAATTATTATAAATACACTAATCTATATATTGGTATGCATGCTTGTGCTTGGATATACGGTTGAATCGCCAACATGCCTATTAATACTTGAACGGCTTCTGGTATCGTTCACCAAACAGCATTGGACAGGTACAATTTCAGAATATGTGAAGTTAGATTTATTTTATTCAGTGCAATTTTTACACAACATTTTAGAAGCCTCCGTGATGTAGAGGTTATGCTTTTCGGCTATTTAAGCAGGGGTCATTATAGGTTGCCCCTTGATCACCTCTCGTTGGCAAGAGGGAGCTGGTTGCTATGCTGTTTGTGATTAGTTTCAGCTCATTACGAAAACACGCCTATACAAATACATTGCCACCTTTATGGCCGAAAAAAAAAAAAATTTATGATGAAAAATTGTGATAATTTTCTTATTTCTGCTCAAAATATAGATTGTGGGCACTCGTTAGAACGGCCTAACGAGTGCCACAATCTATATTTTAGAGCAGAAATAAGAAAAATAAGGCATACCCCCGGAAACCCCAGTTTTACTATATAAAAGTAGGGTTCAAGGGGGTCAAAAATATATAGGCGTGTTTTTGTGATATCATCTGTTTTTCGGAGAAAACTTTCGACCTATTGTCGTCACTCTCGCGTCTGTAGTGTCGTCGGCGGCGGCGTTCCGAAAAAACCTAACCTTGGCTATAACTAAGTATTTGACCAAGCCTCATGAAACTTCATACACATATTCACCATCACAAGAGCTACATTCTGACCACGGGCTATAACTGTATTTATGATTTCGAATGTATTATATTCCCGTTTCTATTTTTTTATCTGAAACACATTTTTCCTCTCATTTACAGAGCTTTCAAACTATACATCGATGTTCCTTAGGACAAGACATTTTCTTTGGTTCCAAACGTTTTGACCTGTGACCTTGACCTTTTAACTTGACCTATTTTACGAAAATTTAACAATATTTCCAAAAGCATTTGGCCTACTTCCATGAAACTTGACGCACATACCATCACAAGAGCTACATTCTGTCCAAGTTCCATAATTCTATCATACGATTTGACTGAATAATCTCCCCTTTTCATTCCATTAAAAAAAAACAATAGAAAAAAAAACACTTCTGTCACTCATTTTAATACCACTAACAATATAGCCTGCAAACTTCACATGGATGTTCCTTGGGACAAGACCGTTCCATTGATACCAAGGTTTTTGACCTGTGGCATTTACCGTTGAACTTTGACCTTTTTTTCGAAACTGTGACCGAAACCATGGCCATGTTTCCAAAACGTATTTGCCTAGCCTCGTGAAACTGGGACACTTGACACACACAGATCTTTGTGACATACGAAAACAAAAGGGAAAACAGACGAGCATAGCACCCACTTGCGGTGCTCTTGTTTCCTTTATTGATTTTTTCATTGTGAGTTACTCTTCATCTTGGTGACATTGGTAGGCTGTAATCTCTGATTGTGGCTTTTCCTGGGCATCTATTTTAATATTTTAGCTTTTGTGACGGAGATGTCCGGCGTCGTCGTCCGTCGGTCAGGTTCTAATATGGGTCATGTCGGGTCAAAATGTTGGTCAGTAGGTCAATTCATAGAAAAACCTTGTGAACACACTAGAGGCCACAGTTTTGGTCCGATCATCATCAAACCTGCTCAGAATGATAATCTTGACAATATCTCGGTCAAGTTCGAATAAAGGTCAAGTCGAGTCAAAAAGCAGGTAGGTCAAATCGTAGAAAAACCTTGTGAACACACTAGAGGCCATAGTTTTGGCCCTATCATCATCAAACTTGATCATCTTGACAACATGACAATTCATAGAAAAACCACGTGAACACCATAGAGGCCACAGTTTTGGTCTTATCGTCATCAAACTTGCTCAGAGTGATCATCTTGACAATATCTCGATCAAGATCGAATATGGGTCATTACGGGTAAAAAAGTAGGTCAGTAGTTCAAGTCAAAGAAAAACCTTGTGAACACTCTAGAGGCCACAGTTTTAGTCTGATTATCATCAAACTTGGTCAGAGTGATCATCTTGACAATATCTAAGTCAAGTTCGAATATGAGTATTGATGATTTAAAAAGTAAGTCATCAGTAGGTCAAATCATTGAAAAACCTTGTGAACACACTAGAGGCCACAGTTTTGGTCAGATCATCATTAAACTTGCTCAGAATGATCTTTCTGACAATATCTCGGTCAAGTTCTAATATGGCTCATGTCTGGTAAAAAAGTAGGTCAGTTGGTCAAATCGTAGAAAAACCTTCTGAACACACCAGAGGCCACCAATTTTGGTCCGATCATCATCAAACCTCCTCATAATGATCATCTTGACAATATATGGGTCAAGTTTGATTATGGGTCATGTTGATTAAAAAGTAGGTCAGCATGTCAAATCATTGAAAAATGTGAATACTCTAGATGCCACAGTTTTGGTCCTATTATCATAGAACTCGCTCAGAATGATCATCTAAACAATATATCAGTCAAGTTCAAATATGGGTCATGTCAAATCTCAAAGTAGATCAGTAGGTTATTTTGTCATAACGTTTGAACCGTTTGAGATAGAGCCTTGATATTTGGCATGTTGGTTCTTGTGACAAAGCTTCCCACTGTTACAAAAAAAAAAAAATTGATCTATGACCTTGACCTGTGACCTACTTTATCATAACTTTTAAACCATTTGTGATAGAGCCTTCATATATGGTTTCGCATGTGTGTTCCTTGTGACAAGTTTTTCCCAACCATACAAAAGTTATGATCTTGACCTTTGACCTAATTTGTCATAACTTTTGAAGCATTTGAGATAGTGCCCTCATATTTGGCATGTGGGTTCCTTTTGACAAGTGCTTCCTATTCATACAAAAAGTCACCTGTGACCTTGATCTTGACGTGACCTACTTAATCAAAACTGTTGAGCCGTTTTAGAGCCTTCATATTTGGCATGTAGGTTCCAAATGACAAGGACTTTCCTTCCAAACAAACATTTTGACCTGTGATATTGACCTTTGACCGACTTTATCATAACATTTGAACCATTTGAGATAGAGCCTTCATATTTGGCATATATGTTCCCTCTTGCAAGGTCCTCCCAACCATACAAAAATTTCGACCTGTGACCTTAACCTTTGACCTACTTTGACAAACCTTTTGAACCATTTCAGATAGATCCTTCATATTTGGCATGCTTCATATTTGGCATGTAGGACTTCTTTGGACAAGGGCTTCCCACCCATACATAACATTTGACCTGTGACATTATTGTCCAAACTTTTTAACCATTTAAGGTAGAACCTTCATAAGTGGCATGTAGGTTCCTTGTGACAAGGTCTTCCCACTCATGCAAAAAAAAATTTGACCTGTGACCGCGACATTGATCTGTGACCTACTTAATCATAACTTTTGAACCATTTGAGATAAAGCCTTCATATTTGGCATGTATATTCCTTGTGACAAGGGCTTCCTAGCCATACAAAAATTTTGACCTGTGACCTTGACATTTGACCTACTTTATCATAACTTTTGAACCATTTGAGATAGTCTTCATACTTGGCATGTATGTTCCTTCTGACACTGCCCTTACTCTTTTACCCACCATTTCATTTCTACGATGTGGATCAGGTGAGCGATCCAGGGCCATCATGGTCCTCTTGTTGATTCAAGGGTTCTTCAGGCTTTCGGGTTAGTCTACGTATTACCTTAGTTGTGGGTGGGTGCAAAACTCAAACAAGCAGAAATTGTTCATCAGTCCACCCCAAACTGTACCCGCCTGTATTGTCAACATGGCTATCGCTGACCATGTACAAAATTCATGTAAAGGTTATAGCAGTCTTCTCCCTGTGACGTCAGAGTGTTGTGTAAAAAGTAAAATCTTGACTGGATTCATGTACTGGGTCATTGACATACAATGTAGACCCAGATCAGACGTCGCATAACACAGCGTCCGATCAGGGTCTACACTGCTTTAGATACGGGAATTTAAAGGTTAATGACATGGTTCAGGACTATTTTTTCCAACCAACACTCAGAGACAATCGACCCACCAGTACTCATAGTGCTTTGATCTTGCAAACGAGAGGGACCTGATCAGATGCCGCGTTTTGGGTATTTACAGTTAATTTGTGTCCCGTTATTGGGGTGCTAGGCATATGGTGTTTAACCCTTATCCTGCTGAGTATTTTAATTAGCCACACCCATATCCGACACAGAATACAGGATATTATGTTTCCATTCAAATTCATAAACTGCATGACAAACAGTGGAGATCCTGATAAGATGGCTTCTTCAGAGGCCATCTGATCTGGATCTACAGTGTTTGCAAAGGTAAGGGTTGTCATCCACAGCAGGTTAAGGGTTAAATAGTTTGTTCGGTTATTCATGTCGTTTACAAAAAAAAAAATCACTATGACTACAGCCTCATTATGCCGGCCTCGGTAGCTCAGTCGGATGCGCGTCTGACTGGTGATCAGGAGGACACAGGTTCGATACCTGCCGGGATTGGCAACATTCTTTCGTGGAGATTGATCATGAAATATTTTCTACGGCTATTCTCTCTCGCTGATTCAAGAAGGGCATGTGACAGTTTCTGACGAAAGAATGTGCACTGTACTGGTTAAGCGCTTAGGTATAAGCCTGTCCAGGAAAAGTGTGAATAGGTAAACTGATCGACCCAAAATGACCTAAAATAGTGTTGACTGGGTCGTTAAACGCCAATACAAACAAACAAACAAAACAGCCTCACCATTTAATCGAAAAACTATCTCAACAATCACCGTAAAACTATCTGAACAATCACCGTAAACTAGCTCAACAATCACCGTAAAACTAGCTCAACAATCACCGTAAAACTAGCTCAACAATCATCGAAAAACTTCTAATTTGGAATCCAAAATGAAACATTCGAGGTTCAGTCAATTCCCACGTCTGTACTATATGTTGGTCGTTCGGATGGTTCTTTGAACAGGGAGACCTGTTTCCATATGACTTGGCAGTGGGTTGGGTCTCAAATGAAGATGAGTAATAACACCCTAGAACAGCTCTGCAAAATGTTTTAAGGAAACGTGTTAAACTCGTTTTTTCTTCGTTTAGAGATATGTGTAAAAACCCTTGTTCGGAAGCGCCTTGGAAGTGTTCTTGTTTCCAAAAGCAACCTTTTAGCTTTTATTTTACCTCTATGCAGCTGGTGTTAAGTGCCGTGTGGCGGCCGTTAAAAGTCTCCCCGTGCTTCATCATAGTGCAGAGTGAGTGAGTGAGTTTTAGTTTTACGTCCCACCAACAGCTAAGGTCATACGGAGACGGGACCTCGGTTTAAAGACTCATCCGAAAGTCTGGAGAAGCACGGGATCGATCCCGCGATCCCTGGTTTACAAGGCGAGTTGCGTAACCACTGCACCACGGAGGCTTCTATCATAGTGCAGATTATATTTTTATTTCCTTTGGGAACATTGAACCCATTCTGGTTACTATGAAAATCAAATATCGCTTAAGCCGGTGCTAGGAGGCGTATGCAGCCTTGCAAACTATATTGCTTTGAATGAAGAGACTCAATAACACAGAGTCTCGTTCTTTATTGTGATCTTTGTTTCCAAAGGCAACCTTTTAGCTATTTATCATATAAAACTGGGACATTTTATTATTGCATGTATGTCTGAAATAATTGAAAACCATAAACATGGCACTGGCCTGTTGCAAAAAAATGTGGCTACTTAAACACGCCCTTCATACTAAATAAAGAATTTATATGTTTAAGGTTGAAGAATTTAATGAGAACGAACAAATAAAATTTTGGTGTAAGTGTATTTTTTCTGTATCATACCATTTTCTTCACAAATGAGCCGCAACAAATCAAAATATGTATTTTGACTTGTGCACAAAACATCTGTTATCATAGGCATCCCGGTGCGCTCTGCAATCTTAAAATACTAAAATGGAGCCTTTCGTATCCCCAGAACTAGAATTTTTGCGATGAAAATTGGCGACATGTTCTTATTTTTAGTCCAAACATAGATCGTGTGACTCGATAGAACCGCCTCAGCGAGTCGGTTCTAACGAGTACCCACAATCTATGCTTTTGAGCAAACGTAAGGCAAATAATGTGCACGCCTGTAATGTACACCCCACATGTGAGTTTACAGGTGTGTTCGTTACACGAACTTGATACCATGAGTGGATGCCCGCTGACCCAGATAAAGACGTAACCAGACTGGAAGGGTAATTACTCAGCAGGCACTCAACGTTCAAACAACGTATTTTTCAGTCAACGTTGTGTGCCAGCAGGACAGGCCGATCTGAGTCTCCGCTGAGTGTACATGTCCAAATACATGTTTTTCTTTGACACTGCTCAGTCATGGTGGCTGGTTGCTATGTAGCTCTGCTAGGTTTAGGTGCTAGAACATTCTCCATCAGATATTCAATATACAGTAAAATTCCTATATTAAGACCACCTTTGGGACTGTTTAAAAGTGGTCTTTAAGACCACTTCTGAACAGTCCCAAATGTGGGCTCTGATCAGAGGACACTGAATGCAGAAAACAAAAAGAAAGAATAACTGCAGCCTACTGAATAGGCTTTTATGTTAAACGTCCCCGTCAACACTATATAGGTCATTTCAGAGATGTTGATTCCAATTTTGTGGGACTTTTACCCGACACTGAGATGGAATGACATCACAAGCCCTTTCGCCCAATGAAACAAATAGGTTTTATAAGCACCGCTTTCCCTGGGCAGGCTTAGATCCGCTGAGTAGGTAACCAGTACTCATGTGCGGTCGGATTCAGCTCTGCGTGGAAGCATCCTGCAGCCCATTTATTTCTTCGAGCCCCGATGGGCGGGGGCCGGAATAAGCTTTTAAAAGCAGAATTAGACTTAATTTTAGGCAGTCTTAATAGCGGAATTTTCCTGTATTTCCGAGACTGTGCGCAAGATTACATAGTACAGTGACACTTGCGCATCCGTATGGTCCTATCTCACCAGGATCCACATGTGACACGAGCGATCAGCTAATGCTCTGATCAGAATGCGTCGATGCACAAGCTTTTCAAAGCCACCGCTGGTCACACCTATCAGCTTCCACATATTCTTGCGCACAGGGTTATTATATTAACCATTCTTCTGTCATCTATCATTTGTAATTGTGTCGTCTAATTCACCCCAAATTACTGATAATTTGTTCCTCATATCGCATGCCTTCAGTACCAGTAACACAGAAGCAATATTTGTACATCAAAGATCATAAAGAGCCTTTGGGCGGAAAGATTCACTCACAGTTTAAAAGGTCATTATATGAAAAATGACAAGGTGTCCCCAGAAAAACTACATTCAAAGAACAAGCCCACCAGTGGCATCGCAAGGGAAAGCAACAACTTGACAGTTACAAAATCATAAAAACATGGTCATCAGCTCCCGTTACTCTTGGCTCGCCATGTAACTCTCAAAACGACCCAAACGACCATAAAACAGATTTTAGTTACCCACATGCAGAGCTGGGTAGAGAATTCGCCATTGTATGTATGACTTGGCAAGTGGCACCATCACGATCTCTATAAATTTGACCCCCTTAACCCCAATTTTACCGAAAAGGTATACATTATTTTTCTTATTTCTGCTCAAAATCATAGATTTTGTGTACTCGTAAGAACCGCTTCGCCGATGCGGCGAGTAACCACACTCTGTGTTTTGAGCAGATATATGAACAATATCTGATTTTTTTTTATCTGAAAATTTTCATTTTTTGGTGTTGAAATTTCCAATATATTTGAAAAGGCGTGTTTTCTTAATGCATTAGTATAAATCATCTGGTTGCCGTTGTTCAAAACTAACCTCGTTAGCTAATGTATCATTATAAAATGTATCATTATAACCTTGATCATTCAATTTCTATATCTTGTCAAATTTGAGTAGTTTTTGCATATCCAAAGGGTGCTCATATTTTCTCCAGCAAAACTACCATACTGCTTATAATTTAATGTAATAGTGAAAGTTACCACCAACTTTATGTTCAAATCACTAGGATCTTTCATGACATTTCCAAGCACTACATGTATGCCTTTTAGAATATTCCATTTTACATATAAAACCCCCATAAACATCATAGAGTCTCCAGAACCATTAGAGATTGGAATGCCCTTCCCGATTCGATTATTTCGACAGCTGAAGGTGCTGATGATTGTGTAGCTAAATTTACCTCTTTGGTTAGAGCTAGGGACTAACTTCCCACATCACAGGTCCTGGTGTATGAATGTCCTTTGACGTGTCACCAGTAACAATTCTGATTCTGATTCTGATAAAAAAAAAAAAAAAACTAGCACATGTTTGTCTATTCCACAATTTAAACTCACACTGGCTGACAGCTTCCTTACAAATGCTTGGAACAAAGAACTGACAGCTTGGTTCCAAAGCCATAAAGAGACTTCTGTTTTTATTGATACCATCTTGTATCCATTGCAACAAATTCTTCTGGGAGTTGGTTACAAAAATCTCTCCGCACACTCCAAATTCTATGAAAGGTTGGGAAGCAAAAATTGGCTAAGTTATATAATCTATATTCTCTTCTGGTCTTAAAATTTCCAAGTGCCGCCACTTTCCATCCCTGCAATTGGCTTATTTTGCCATCATTTTTTTTTTCTGTTTTTTTTTTTTTTTTTTTCAGCTTTCCACGGCACCTACATCATAAATCCGTGGAAAGATGTCACTAATTTCCTTGTTTCCGTAGAAAATTATTGGATTCCACGGACATCAATGGCTAAACAAGATAGAAAAAAATGCCACCAGCTTATTCCTTGGAATTCCAAGGAAAATCAGCCTGTTTTTGAAAATTCCACGGCAAATTCCGTGGCTTTTCATCAAATCAAAATCAAGAAATGGCATGACATGTTTAGAGACGGATTTGTCATATTTGTTAAAAATCGATCCACTAGACCGAACAAGAGATAATAAATAAATAAAATAAATAATAAACACCTTTTCCCCCATAGACCATTGTGACGTCAGAGTGTTGTGTGACGCCTACGAGTATGTTGGATTTGACAAACAGTAAAAACCCATATCCGACGCCACAGAAAGCGACGTCTGATCAGGTCTACACTGTTAAGTACAGGAATTTACAGGAGAAACATAACAGCCTAAGTCCACGTACAAGCCCATTTTCTAGCCTACATGGACCCACCAGTGCTGTCATTGCATTGATTTTTATTTGGCCTTAGTCTGTGTCTACTCTTACACAGTCGTAGCACAGGAAGGAGCTTTGGTTAAATGAACATCCCTAAAGCTCACATAGAAGATTCTGAGCAGACTGCTCGGGTGCGCAGACGGATCTGCGTCTTCGCCAGGCGCACGTATCCGAATCCAAGTAAAGTGTGGCGCCGCTCAATGTTTTAATCCAAACTTTTTTCAGATGGAGACGAAACGCTTAATAATGTTGGTTAGTTTCTGCACAATCATCTAAAGTTTTGCTATTTTAACCCTTTCAGTCCCGCAGCTCGGTGCAGCCACTTTTACAAACAGTATTGTGCCAGGTGAGACGGCTCCTAATGAATGATCCGTCTCATCTGGATCTACACTGCTGGTCATTCTGTTTAAGGGGAATGGGAACACCTGGCAGATTTTTTTTCCGCCTTTTATTCAAAGGGGGTCAACTTTCAGGACTTCCAGTTCACATTTCTATAGGCCCTGTTGCACTGAAAAAGGGATCTTGAAGGAAAGAAGTTGCTCCTCAGGAGCAAATTCTTTCCTTTAAGAGTTGACCCAGACAAAAATAGTTTTGGAGGAGTTGCCTCCCCTGAAGGTGTTATCATTCCCTTTAAGTGGCACATGTGAAACACCTATCTGTAACCATCGGTGCATCTCAAAATTGAAGAGTCCACTTTGGTTTCTTTGGGGTGAAAGGGTTATGCTTATATGTTAAACAAGTAACGGCGTTTATTTAGATAGAAAACATTTCTGTTTGCAAGGGCAAAAATCCAGAAAATTAGCAATAGTTGGATATTTAGCTGTATATGATTATTATTATTCCATATACAAAAGTGAGTGAGAGTGTTTCAGTTTTACGTCCCACCAACAGCTAAGATCATACAGAGACGGGACCTCGGTTAAAGACTCATCCGAAAGTCTGGAGAAGCCCGGGATGGATCCTGCAATCCCTATACGAATGTAGTACTGGATATATCTTGTCATAGGCGGAAAACTCTCTTGAGGCCTGTTGTCATAATGTGTGGCCCGAAATCTGATACATGTATTTATCAGTTACCCCCTATATTAATTGCATTAATACATCTTGACCTGATAAAGATATGCTTTCTCAGGACAAGTGAGCTTTATCAGGTCAAGGTGACATTGCACTTCTATGAACTGGACTGCTGGAAAGGATTAACTGATAAATAGAATACCAGATTCGTGTCGTTTGATATCAAGCTCGGCTTCGAGAACGCATGTAGAATCGCTCGGCAAGCCTCGCGATTCTACAAGCGTTCTCGAAGCCTTGCCTGATAAACTTGAAAAGACACGAATCTGGAATTATCTATGTATTGAGTAGTAATTAGACTAGAATTCACTGCTGTAGTAACAGTGTAGTAATACTTCTTCAATTAACAGGTGCAATTTTCCTAACCCTTTTTATACGCACGTTTAAAAGAAAAAAATACTATTATGTTACGGGGTCGGTGTCCGTCTGTACACGTTTTCGTTTCCGGATAACTTCTATAGCTTCCATCGGATAAAGCTGAAACATGGTAGATGGTAAGACTGATGTGGAGTAGCGTATAACGTTTCGAGGTAACCATCCATCAAATATTAACAGAGTTATGCCCCTTTGAAAATTTTCGTAAACATTGCTTTTGCGGCTTACTCCTCATGCACTTAACATGTGATCAAGTGGAAACAATTAATTCCGGCTCATTCCGCCAACAATTTAAATCCGGTCAAGCTGAATTTGATATTTTGTTAGACCCTGGTGTGGAGCAGACATTGTTTCGAGGTTACGGTCCACCAAATATTAACAGAGATGTGTCCCTTTGAAAATTTCAGTGAACTTTTTGTTTCTGGCTAAATTCTCCTACAGATAACATTCGATCATTTGACACTTGATACATAGTTTGACCACAATGAAGTTGTGCATATTGCTTTGAGGTTAGGGTTTCACCAAATGTAAATTCAGTAGAGTTATGGCCCTTTGCAAATTTCTGTTAACAGTTTGTGACTAACTCCTCATATAATTTAGATCCGATCAAGCTGAAACTCCATATATAGTTAGACCATTATGCGGAGCAGTGCATATTAATTCCAGGTTACGGTCCACCAAATCGGCCTCCGCCCATCGGTGCTTGAAGAAATAAATGGACTGCATGATGCTTCCACGCAGAGCTGAAACCGACCCGCACACGAGTAATGGTAAACCGCTTAGAGGAGCTAAGCCTGCACATGCAAAGCGATGCGAATCCATGCATATAAACCCTATTGGTTTCATTGGGTGGCAGGGCTTGAGATGTTATTTCATCTCGATGTCGGGTAAATGTCCCACACATTTGGAAGCAACGTCTTAAAAATGACCTTTACAATATTGACGGGGGCGTTAAACCTCAAATCAAACAAACAAACGGTCCAGCAAATATTGATTAGATATGCCCGATGGCTAACCGGTAACATTCGATCAAGCTGAAAGTTGATATTTAGTTTGACTACGGTGTAAAGCAGCGCTTATTGTTTTTAGATTATGGCCCTCCAAATATTTATAGAGTTATGCTCCTTTGGATATTTCTGTAAACATTTCATTTCCGGCTTACTCCGCCTACACTTTAGACCCGATGAAGCTGAAACTGGATAAATATTGGATCAAGGTTGCAGACTTGTCTTGGATGTATATAGCCCCGCTTGCGGAGCTCTACGATATTTGAAAGGGGTATACCTACGGCATCGTGCTTTTGAGTCCCTAGAGAATGTCCATGTACTAAGACCATTATAACGTGGCCCAATGGCGTGATTCTGATTAGTTCACGCAACAGTCCCATCTTTTAAAGACGTTCAAAAAGATTTTTATTCATTCCCATCTGTCGCTATGGTAACCCTCACTCGTGCGAACTACCTCTTTCTCGAAGAACTTTTCGTAGTCCCAAAGTTATTCGAGCTATTGAAGTTCGAATTTTGTTGGCTTTAACCCATATACGACATAGAGGATCTTACATGAGTGCTCATATATTATTGAATTTATCAAACGAGTTGAGGAAAAGGGATAAAATGAGAGGCTTTGCCGAGCATTTTATCCCTTTTCTTCAACGAGTTTAATAAATCCAATATTACATGAGCACGAATGTAAGATTCTGTTTATCATATGACATCTAAAACGCAGTTTATTTACGATTGTTTAACAAAATTATCACTATTCCGCCATTAGTAAACGCGACGTTGTTAAGGACGTCATACATGTAACGTTACGGGGCGTATCTAACTAATTTGCATATTTAATCCACTAGTGGATTATCGAATTTATTGCATGGCGTAATTACACTATCAAACGCGACGTGTTATGATAAAATGGAATCGTCCACCTAGTTAGTTTGGAGTGATCCATTTCCAGCTACAGACAGTGGTGTCAGGTTTGACTTTCTTTGTAGCAAATTTTACAAACATGAATGTTCTTTAAGCATAAAGTGTAGACCCAGATCAGACGCTGCGTTCTGTGGGGTCTGATCCGGGCTCTGCGCTATT
The DNA here is from genome assembly GCA_963580285.1 of Lucinisca nassula. Taxonomy (NCBI): domain Eukaryota; kingdom Metazoa; phylum Mollusca; class Bivalvia; order Lucinida; family Lucinidae; genus Lucinisca; species Lucinisca nassula. The sequence goes on from OY757024.1 coordinate 120,285,553, forward strand.
TGTCAATGTCACGAAAAGGGCCGCTAGGCATATATGGATAAAAAACGCTGGAATGTCATATTTTCACAATACATAAGTAGTATAGGGTGGCGGTATGGGGACCAGATTATAGGGACTGGTCCCTATAATTTTGTTGGTCCCCATAATCTGGTCCCCATACCGCCGCCGCTTGATGTAAGCTTGACTAGGCTAGATTGGGGACTTGGGTAGTTGGTAGTGTGTAAAGTGGATACCTTCCGAGATGGACTGAGTGTTTTGTGTTGATTACCTTGGTCCCTATAAATCCTCATTTTCTGAAATTTATAGGGACCCAGTTTGAATTAATTTAGCCTGAAAATAACTTTTTTTTTGTGATCTTTCAAGTAGATCCATGTGTTTGTGTTGATTGCCTTGGTCCCTATAAATCTTCAGTTTTTGAAATTTATAGGGACCAAGCCTAAAATGACTTGAAATCTAGACATTTTCGTGCTTCTAGTCTGTCTACCTACGATTTTTCCACTCTTTACACTACACTTCCTCATAATCTTATAAAAGAAAAGCTTAATGATTTAATTGAATGGACTTTTCACAGAGAAGATTCTCTCTATCTTGCATGTAATGTCAGAAATGCATTTTTCACTTCTAAAGAGCATAAGAATTATACACTTTGGTCATGTCAGAAAGTGTGTGATGCCCTCACCTTTCTACTTGACAATATTTATATTAGATTCGGTACTAAGTTATTTAGACAAATTGTGGGTATTCCGATGGGTACTAATTGCGCACCTCTTGTGGCTGATCTGTTCTTGTACTGTTATGAAAGAGACTTCATTTTGTCGCTTTCCATTGATAACCAATCTGAAATTATTGAAGCTTTTAGCTCTACTTCTAGATATTTAGATGATTTATTAAATATTGATAATACCTATTTTGATGGTTTGATCAGTCAGATTTACCCCCTAGAACTTCAGTTAAATAAAGCAAATTCTTCTGATACCGAGGCCCCGTTTTTGGATTTACATCTGTCTATTGTAGATGGATTTGTTTCGTGCAAAATTTATGATAAACGCGATGACTTTGATTTTGAGATTGTAAATTTTCCTTTTTTGGATGGTGATGTTCCTCGTGCGCCATCCTATGGCGTTTATATTTCGCAATTAATTCGATTTGCTAGAGTGTGTAGTCATGTAACTGACTTCAACACTCGTAATAAATTATTAACGGCTAAACTCCTTAATCAGGGTTATCGGTACCATAAACTACGCAAAGCCTTTTCAAAATTTTATAGACGCCATTCTGATTTAATTTCAAAATTCAATATTGGACTTAAATCTCTTCTGCAACAAGGTCTATCGGAACCCGAATTTTATGGTGACTTAGCATATAAATTCAGAAAAATATATAACCGCAATGACTTCAGCACCCAATTTCGTAAAATCATTCTTCGATATAAAAAGATTGGGTACAACATGGATATTATACGACAGACTGCATGCATGGTAGTTAACCCAATCACGGTTGGCAACTTTGCTTCCCTCTTTAATTGCACGCCGGTGGGTCAGGCCTCAGATTCTATGACGGCTCCAACGTAAAGGCTTATTGAAAATTAGAGAGATAATGTCGGTTGGTGCCTGATGCTCTGTCTCTGGTCGGGCTCATCGGAGTCTAACTGTTGGTTTTCTTTTGCTCCAGCATTTCAGTGGTTTCTTGCTGTCGAGTCCTCACCGTTGTCTCACCTCTGTGGTTCTTTGATTTTTGTGTTCACGGAGATGTTGCACTGATGAGTTAGGAGGCCTTCATGCGGACTGAACAAATTATTTGTCTAAATCGCGACGGAAGTAAGGGCGAGGATTGTGGCCACGTAAAATCGATTTAAGCCCCCCAGTGGAAATCTTCCACTGACCGTTCCAAGGCGGCTCTTCTGTGGCGATTTATTTATGTTGTTGTTTGTTACTTACTGTGTGTATCACTTGTGTCTTTTGGTTTTGGATGGCCATATGGCCATTTTGTGGGAAAGTAACTGTCCTTATGGCCTTCCTTTGTTTAGGTTTCCATTATGGTCTGGTCGCTTAATGTTTGTATTTCTTTCCCTTTGGTGTCTTTTATGGGTGGAGTAAGTTAATTGTATCAATTCCTGATCTTTGTTTTACTTCTACTTTGGTCCCTATAAATATTCAGTTTTTGAAATTTATAGGGACCAAGCCTAAAATGACTTGGTCCCTATAAATTTGATGTTGGGTGAAATTATAGGAATCAAGCTTGAAAATAACTTAGTTTTTTGTTGGAAATCTTCAAGAGGTCCAGGGATACCACAAGATGACATTATGTTGTTCTTTTGGAAATAAATTGAAATTGAAAAAAATGTTTGGCACGAATAGGGCTCGAACCTATGACCTCCTGCTTATCAGACAGGTGCTCTACCAACTGAGCTAAAGTGCCTTTATAAACTTGATTTGTAATATAATTGTTTTAAACTTAAGACATTATAGTTATTCTTTCTTAACTGTTTGATAGCCCTGAAAAGGGCTGTTTGGGTTTTGAATATCTTATTCTTTTATCTGGTTTTCTTTTTCCGTATTGGTTTGGTGGCAGCTCCAAGGCCAATAGCTGGTGACTGCATCAATTGTTCATCTTCATTTGCCACGATATTGATATGGAGTGGAATCCTAATAGGACTCATTTCCAGTGATGATGGTTGTTGAGGACGATCTTCTAACTGCTTGACTCTATTTTTGAGCTCATTGATTTCCTTCACCAAGACTTCAATAACTTTGGGTTGGGGCTTAGATTGCTGTACTGGAGGCTGTGCATAGATCAGTTGGTTAGATGGTATTGTTGTATATTGTTGTTGCTGTAAGGTAGCATCACTACCAAATGTTTCATTGATAGCGGTTGTTAAAAGATCTGGATTTTGCAAGAGATCATCGAATGATATTGACGGTTCCATTGTTTTTTCAAGAAATCTGAAGTAGGTCAAATCCTTTTTATACTCTGGAGAGGGATTGACCTACTTGCAAAAATACTTTCTTTCACGTCCGTGTTCACTCAATAAATACCGATGCATTGGCCTACTTCCTTGCACTTCTGTGTACATGACGAAATGGCTCACAACAGTGAAATCTACTTCAAAGCGCTGGAAGAACAGACGGAGTCACTGAAGAGTGGCGTTAGAGAATTGATGCTCTCGTTTGACATAGTCAAGCGAGAAGCTGAAGGATTATTTTCCTCGATTGACAATATGGAGAAGATGATAGCCATAACAAAAGAGGCAGCAGAGTTGGCACATGGACAACGGTTGGATGGTAAGGTGGCTGGACCCTCTGCTGCCACACAGACGGAAGACTGGAGCCAAGAAGCGACAGAGCCTCCATTCTGTCTATCAAGCGGGTCCAGGATTACATATGAATCCTGGGCAACCAGATGTCCAGCATGCGGTGGGAGAACCTGCTGTCAGTGTTAGTTTTATAAACTAACAAAAGCCCAACGGCCCTTTTCAGGGCCACCATTTATTTTTGAATGAATGTCCTTTAATAATGTTCAATCAAGATTCCTAAGTCTGGTATTTGCTATGATGTTTAGAAAGAACAAACATCATTGCTACATCAAAGACGATGAATTCTCTGATTATGATTGGCTAAGCCAGTTTTTTCATTTTAAGTAGGTCAATCCGATGTCACTTGTATATATATCATTCATGATTATTACTAACTTCATAACCATGGATGAATACCCAAAGTCTGGTACTTGCAGTGAGTGTAATGCTCCAACTTATCTTGAATGTGGTAAGTGCTACGTCATTCTAAGGTATGTTGGAGAGGAGCACAACTGCCCTGATGATGACGATGGGTTCTTTGAAGACGACAGTTTGTCCATATGTGATGAGTGCCTGGAACAAAAACTGAACCTTTGAAGGTTCTCTAGACCAAATGGCCCTTTTCAGGGCCACCACTTATTCTTGAAAGAGTACCTTTTAATGATCATACAAAAGATTCCTAAGTCTGGTATTGGCTATAATGATCTATGTTTCGAACATAGACCATCATTGCTACACCAAAGACGAAGAATTCTCTTAGGATGATCACTATTGGCTATTTCGTTAGCCAGTTTGATTGGTTGTTCGATTAAAGTAGGTCAATCCTCCTACATTGTATAAAAACCCTTACGGGCCTCCGTGGCCTAATGGATAAGAGCGCTGACTCTTAGTCATTAGGTCTCTCACCGCCGTGGGTTCGAGCCTCGCTCGGGTCACGTGTGAGACGCCAAGTTCTGCAACGGAAGGTCAGGTGGTTTTTCTCCGGGTACTCCGGTTTTCGCCCACCTATGATTAACGATCGGCTCGATATGAGTGAAATAATCTTGAAAGGGCCGTAAAACCCAAACCAAAAAAAAAAAAAAAAAAATAAAAACCCTTCTGCTTTTGAGTTCTCACCATATTGTTCCAGTATGAGTTGGTTTAAGAAGTTACGTGCTGTCTTCCACCGAAGGAAATGTCCTGAGGTGGAAAGACAACAGCCATGTACTGAGAAAGAGTACTGGAAGAAAGTGGAGAGACTGCAAAGCGGACTGGCTTTCCAGCAATTCCTGGCTAGAAGGGGAGTGGGATCGGTTACCATTAAACCGATCGCTATAGTGGAGCCATTCCGTGGCTAGTAACTGTTTAAGTTACTAGCTACATAAGAACAGTCCTTTTTAGGGCTAACCCATGTATTTCGTTAAAGAAAAACTTTTTATTACAAAACAAAGACTGGTAAACTTTTACTGTTTTTAATGTGTTTTAAAACTTCTTAATACAATACTATATGTTTCTTAACTATCTTATTCAAAAGTCTATTTTGTCTTTGGTTTCTTCACACCACGAGTGTTAGAAGTTGTTCGCTTTCTTTTTCTTGATTTCTTAACACTAGATTGTTTCTCCTCAGTAGAAGATTGTTTCTCCTCGGCACAAGACTGTTTCTCCTCGACACAAGATTGTTTTTCCTGAGGAGTGTCAGATGATATTTCTTCAGTAGGAAATGTAGGTGGTATGTCCAACTCATCTTGTATCAACTGCCTCTGTGGACATTCGGGTGCCCAATGATCTGGAAGTCCACATATGTAACAGTGTCCGTAGGGTAGCTTGAACCCCGATGTACAATCTCTTGACCAGTGTGTCGTAGCATTACATCTGAAGCAACGTCCATAAGGCGTTCTCATCAGTTGTTGATCAAGAAGTGATTTTTCCAATGTCCGTAGAAGATGAATATCATATTGTTGTTTCAATAACTTCTTTAAACTTGAACAATGGTAGTAGATACTTTCAGGATCACTATATTTCTTTGTTCTTGGATCCCTATTGTATTCCATCTTGTTTAAGATTTTTGAAGTTTTCACTGTGGCAGTCAGAAGTAGAATGAAGTTCTATTCAAGATCGCTTCCTTTTATATCATCCTTGCCTCGTGTCTTCGAATGTAGAAACTCGATCACCTTTGGATTGTCAGCTACAGTTTTTTTCCAGTTCTCAAATGTGATAACTGAATCTTCTAACAGTTTGTACTTAGCACAAGTCCACCACAATTTCTTGAAATCTTCAAAAGTTTCTTTTTCATTTAATTTCATCTGGATTTCTTCCATAGAAATATCTTCATGAGAAAACAGTATGTAGATGCAAAGTAGTAATCTTCTGTAAGGTTTGAATTTTATCACTTGTGTCAGAGGTACTTCAAACCACTTCTTCTCCATGCTGTTGATGAAACAATGATGATCTGTGTTTCAGGTCAATTTATATGATCAAAGAATCCATCTGTTTGATCAAATCGTCAATATCAGTTCCCATCGGTTCCTCATGACGGTTTTCAGAACAGTCCATCGGTTGTTCTGATGAAGCTCTTTCAATATCCATTATCATGTTGAAAATGTAGCTGATCACCTCATCGTTGTTAGCTACATGCAAACGCCATTGATCCAGTTTCACGGGTGACTCATCCAGTATGTTACTCATCAGCCAAGCTGTTCTTTTCATCTCATGCCGAAAAGACATAAATGTATCATATCTTCTCAACCAAACATGAATGTCATCTTTAGTTTTCAAGAAATCTACATTATCTGGCTCTAATGACAAAGTTTGTTCAAGTGCAAGTCTGTAGATCTCAAATTTCAGAATTTGATCTAAAGATACAGGTAGACTTTTTCTGATAATCTTAATCATGATTTTTAGTTAAGTATGCAATTAGAATATTGAGTTGGAAACTTCAATATGATCTTAGGTTCTTTTCTCAATTGTTCGTTTCCTAATGTCACTTTATATCCTTCCTTGGCATTTATATATTCCGACCAATAGTCGTTGAAAGTCAAACATCCAGATGGTAATATCATAAGATCTGGATTGTCCCGACTACAGAATAACTGTTTGACTTGAGCTTTGGTATATTCCTCATTCAATATCAGATATCCCAAAAACGTATCTCTATAGAGAAAGCTAGATGATACATTGCCATGTAGGAAGTGCTGATGAAATTTCTCAGACATGTAAAACATGTCCCGCGTGGTAAAGTTAAAGAATGTGACTAGCCATCTTTTTGCTTTCTTAAGGGTTGCTTGATGTTGAAAATGAAAACAGCTATTCTGTCTATGAAACTCTAATCGTTTCTTATCTGACAAATTAGGAAGTTCATCAATAAGTAATAGTAAATGAAGCATTTCATCTTGGTAAGTTATTTGAGATCCAGTGTTCTTCAAAATCTTCATTCTCATAGAAAACCAACTGTCTTGAATGCGTTCTGTAAATTCTCGGCCTTTTCCACAGTTGTACATGTTGTATGTCAAAATCATCTCCGTCATTTCCCAGGGTAGTATACGGCTGGTAGTCATGATTAATCTGAAACAAGAATTTTGAAAATCGGTTAAGCCATTCGCAAGTTATAAGCATTATTGGTTTTTCGCAATAGGAATTCTAAAAATAGTAACATATGAAAAAATGATAAAAATCATTGTCATTTTGCTATTTATAGCTCAAATGGGGTCAAATAATTTTTTTTCGAAATAAATAATATACAAGTTTATAAATTTATACATAATTCATAGATCATGTTCTTACTTTTCTAAAAATTAAAGAAAGATAGTTTTCATATGCAAATCACAAAACCATTTTCATATCAAATTGGTTTAGGGTAGACTATATATACAAAGTGATTTCTTGTTATAAACAGGCTAGTGATCTAGCTTACTGGTCTGTGAATAAAGCATGCGTGCTGTTTCCGCCTTAGTCCGTAGATGCGAGGTTATCGAATATATGCTTAAACAGAGTAGAAGGTAGCTACGCTCAGGCTGCTTTAAGGGGACCCACGCTCACGGGAAGCCTCCGCTCTGGGAATCACTCTGGTCCATAGAGACATTCAGGTGGTTCTAAAGTGTATTCGAGATAATCTCAAACCGCCAGGAGTCCTAAGGTGCAGGGCAGCCCACTATGCAACTCACGAGAGTACCGGGGAGGAATTTGGAACCACGATGATCAACGCAAGTTGATCACGTTTCCTCTTGCAAATTTTTTCCTGAGGTCAGTATAAAAACGGGTTTTTCAGGTTGAAACTTCATAGTTCAGCATTGAACACCAAACAATCAACATGCCAAAGAGACATTGGAAGCGAATTAGAACTCCATCCAGTTCGGATGATGAGACCATACCTAAGCGAACTAAGCTTGTAGACTACTCTGACACAGAAGATGAAGATGAAGAATATGAACAAAATTATACCATGAAGCCAGTAAGAGAGCGGGAGTCGAGGCGATTTAGAACAAGGGCCAATGTTTACAGCGTGGACATGAGAAAGTTTCCTGAGAGGACATCACCATTAGAATTTGTGCCACGATTATTCCAACAATTGGTGGACGACATTAAGAGACATACCGAGGCACAGGGCAATGATAGAATAAGAGTTAGCATCTACCATCCTGGACTTAAACTTGGGGTCTTTATACCCTTCACAGATGTATCCTCATTAACTGGAGAAGCCCTGTCACAAGAAATTGAGAAAGTCTTACAGTCTAATGAAGACTTCAGAATTGATGATGGCCAGATGTCATTGGAAGTGACCCATACAAGACTCCCTGTAGGAAGTGGACAGAATAGAAAACCACTAAACTATGGGCTCTACTTCGATTCTAACAATATGAGAAAGATGAAAAGAAGTATTGTTACCATCAACAATACAGAAGACTCCATGTGTCTGGCTAGAGCTGTGGTTGTCGGCAAATGTCATGCCGACAAAGATGAATCCCTGACCTGGAAGAAGACATGGGAAAATATACGTAAATCTACCAAGTCTTTCCAGACCAGTGAAGCTAAGAAGTTGTTGGATCGAGCTCAAGTTCCATTTATCAAACCTTGTGGACTTGACGAATACAAGAAGATCCAAGCTGTGTTAGCACCTGCCTACCTGATCAAAGTACATTCGCAACATGCGAAAGATGACCTTCTCTTCAAACCTGAATTCGAAATGACCAAACAGACTAAAGTGATACATATATACTATAGTGGAGACAATCATTATGATACTATCACCAGTATAACTGGTTTTCTAGGATGTTCTTACTTCTGTGAACTTTGTGACAAAGGATATAACAATCGTGGTGACCATATGTGTCCCCATGGATGTGACAAATGTTACAATGAGACATTATGTGCGGCAGGAGAAACTTGTTTCTGTAGGGATTGTAAAAGAAAATTTTACAGTCCTCAATGTTTTGCTAATCACAAAAGAATCAAACTTGGACAGAAAAAGTCCATGTGTCAGTTAGTGTATAATTGTGGAAATTGTTTCAGTAGAATCATTGGGAGTAAGAAAAATCATGTTTGTCCAGGGAATCGAAAATGTAGATTTTGTAAAGAGATCGTGGGTGCAAATCATCAGTGTTACATACAATCTTATGTTTGTAAGACTGATGGTGATGCACCCAACGAATCTGATGATGCAAATTCTGATGATGAAGAAGAAACAAGTTCCTCCTCCAAGTACATTTTCTTTGATTTTGAATCTTCGCAAAATACAGGAGAACATAAAGTTAATTTCTGTGTAGCACATAGAGCCTGTGACCAGTGTATCCATTTACCTATCCATGAAAAGTGTAAAAATTGTAGCAAGTTCCCAGACCAAGGAAGAGAAATGATCTTTGAAGGTCCTGGTACTTTGCATGAGTTTTGTACTTGGTTATTCCAACCTTTTAATGAAGGCTCAATTTGTATTGCACACAACTTTGGTGGTTATGATGGCCAGTTTATTTTAAGATATCTCTTAGAGAATGGAACTTACAAACCAGAGGTGATCATGAATGGGCATACTATCATAACCATGAAAGCTGGAAAACTTGAGTTCAAAGATTCGTTTCAGTTTTTGCACATACGTTTGGCTAGTTTCCCTGATACCTTTGGACTTAAAGAAATGAAGAAAGGTTATTTCCCACATTTGGCAAATACTGAAGCTAATCAGAATTATGTAGGTCCATACTTTCCTGCTGAAATGTATAACCCTGGCCAGATGTCTAGCAAAGACAGAGACGACTTCTTGCAATGGCACAAGTCTAAAGTTGAATCTAATGCTATCTTTAACTTCAGGCAAGAAATGGAAGAGTATTGTCGGAGTGATGTCGATATCTTGAGGAGAGGTTGTGCTTGCTTTAGGCAGCAATTGATGGAAACTAGTGGAATTGACCCTTTTAAAGTAGCATGTACGGTGGCTCAAACTTGTTCTCTCGTTTGGAGAAAGGATCATATGCCAGAAAACTCAGTAGCTATCATTCCTCCTGAAGGCTATCCAAATCAAAAGAAATATTCGATCAAGGCTGTAAGATGGTTGCAAGTGATGGCTAAGAAAACTAACACACACATTCAACATGCATTGAATGGTGGTGAACAGAAAATTGGTGAGTTTTACGTGGATGGGTTTGACCAAGAAAATAAGAAAATCTATGAATTTCAAGGTTGTTATTGGCATGGTTGTCAAAGATGTTATCCTGACAGACATAAGATCAATACCTACAACTGTTTGAAGATGGACACTCTTTTTTGTTCCACTTTGAGAAAGATTGAAACTCTGAAAGCTGCAGGGTATGAAGTCATACAATGTTGGGAATGTGATTTTGACAAACAGTGTAGAGAAGACAAAGCATTCCAAACTTTGGTAGAAGCTGAATTTACTAACTTGGACCCCTTGAAACCCAGAGATGCTTTGTTTGGGGGAAGGACTAATGCTACCAAATTGTACCATGAGATTGATGAGCGTTCAGATCAAGAAATCAAGTACATTGATGTCTGTTCTCTGTACCCATACATTTGTAAATATGGTGTTTTCCCACTAGGTCATCCGGAGATTTATTCTCAAGAAGAAATTGACAAAGACAATATTCAAGAATATTGTGGCCTGATCAAATGTAAAGTTCTTCCACCCAGAAATTTGTATCATCCAGTTCTCCCTTACAAATGTAACAATAAACTTCTGTTTCCACTCTGTAGAACATGTGCAGAGAAGTCAGACAACTCACAACTTTGTCATCATACTAAAGCAGAAGATAGAGAATTGGTTGGAACTTGGGTCAGTATAGAATTATTTGAAGCCCTGAAACTTGGTTATCGACTTACAGAAATTTATGAGGTTTGGCATTTCCCCGAGACAACTCAGTATGATAAAGAAACTGGCCAAGGTGGAATCTTTGCTGGGTACATTGATACATTCCTCAAAATAAAGCAAGAGGCCAGTGGGTATCCTGATTGGTGTAAGACTGAGGCAGACAAAGAAAAGTTCAAACAAGATTACTTTGAGGCAGAGGGAATTAGATTGGAGCATATTGAAAAGAATAAGGGTCGTAGGGCTACTGCAAAGACTGAGTTGAATAACTTGTGGGGAAAATTGGCTCAAAGAGATAATATGACTAAAACTGAATACATCTCGGAACCATCAACATACTTTGAATTGGTAAGCAATCCCATGAAAAAAGTCAAGTATGTTGATGTCTATGGTGAACAGTTTTTACATGTCAACTGGGAAGAAACAGACTCTATCATTGAACCTCACAGTTGCAGTAATGTGGTAGTAGCGTCTTTTGTCACAGCACAAGCCAGATTGAAATTGTACAGTGTATTACACAAACTTAATACACGTGTCCTCTACTTTGACACTGACTCTGCAATCTATGTCCACAATCCCAAACTTTGGAATCCAACGATTGTGAATAATCGACTTGGTGAATGGACTGATGAGTTGCCCAATGCAAAAATCACAAAATTTGTTGGTATGGGTCCAAAGAACTATGGTTACGAGTATGTTGAAAACAATGGTGATAGAAAATCCACTTGTAAAGTGAAAGGACTGACTTTGGATTTTAACACTTCTCAAATCATACATTTTGAGAAAATGTTAAACTGGGCAAAATCCAAAGATAGAGATTTCCGTGAAACTGTGCAGTATCAACATAAAATCAGAAAACATCCCAATAGGAAAGTAACCACTGAAAAACTTTCAAAGATTTATAGATTTACCTATGACAAACGTGTGATTGTGAAAAATGGGTACACTGTACCATATGGCTATGAATAAAGATTTTTTACATTATTAAAACTATATAAATATACATGTTGTTCGTTGTTCTTTCTCATTATTCATCATGTCAAGCATTCAGACACCAGTAGTACAAGATATTAACAGTTTGTTTTTCAAACATCCTGCTAATCTCTTTATATCAGGTCCAAGTGGATCTGGAAAAACAGAGTTTGTAAGAAAAGTCATTGAATACAAACATGACTTGTTTGATATTCAACCACAACGTATCGTGTGGTGCTACAAAGAATGGCAACCAACTTATAATATCTTGCAAGAACGTGAAGGATCCAACATCACATTTCTTTCTGGAATTCCCAATGACGATGATGACATTGTCAGCGATACGAGTTTGTCTCACTTGATCGTCTTTGACGATATGTTAGGAGACAAAGATGAAGAAAAAATCAAATTGTGGTTTACAAGGAAAGGGCATCATCGAAATGCAAGTGTGATATACATCACACAAAATTTGTTTCACCAAAGTAAAGATAGTCGAACTATCAGTTTGAATGCACATTATCTCATTTTGTTTCAAAGTCCTCGAGATAAGATGCAAGTCAAAGTTTTGGCAAAACAACTTCAATCTCCACATTTGATGTATGCTTTCAATGATGCCACATCCAAACCACATGGATACTTACTGATCGATTTGAAACCAGATACACCAGATCTGTTGAGATTTAGAACAAATATTTTTCAAAACTGGTTTACAAAACCAAATCATCAAGGACCAGTTGTTTATTTCCCAAACATATAAAAGTGTGTGTCTGATTTGAAAATTGATCACAAGTCATTATGGTTTCGAAACGAACATCAGCTAACTTGATAAGGGCACTCTACAATTTGAGTAGAGAACCAAATACTGTAAAACGCAAACAATTGCTCAATGAGGGATTACTTGAAATGATAAAATGGTTTTCTTTGGCTGCAAGAAAAATCATTGAGGGTAAAATGAAATTACCCAAACAGACAAAGAAATTTATGGAAAAACATAAAGATGATCTCAGAAAATTAACAAGCACCATGGTCAATAGTGATGTTAAACGTAACATCATTTTGAAACCTGGTGGAGGTGGTTTCTTGGGTGGCGTTATTATCAGAACATTAATTCGATGGGATGGTAATAAAATATTAAGACGGTTTGCCAAAAAGAAGACTTCTGTAAAGAAGACTTCTGAAAAAAAGAAAAAACCTAGAAAAATTAATGAAAAATTTATTACTGTGAGAAAACGTCCAATTACATCATGGCAAAGTCTTGGGATGCGATCACCTACTGAAAATGCTCGGTCTGTAACTCGTCGAAAAACCATTTCACCAAATATTGCTAGATTTCAACCACTCTATGCTGGGGAACCACATGTTTTTCAAACTGCAAGACAGTTTGGATTTGAAGCTGCAATGCGTGAAAAAGGTATGCAGGGACAAAAAATGTATAATCAACCTTTTAGAATCAATAACAGAGGTCCAAACTTGAAACTTACGAGACGCAAAATATAAAAGCCCATGTTCGACTGGGATTCTTCATAGTGTATCACGACAATCATGACGGCCGTACGTAAAAGGAAAACTCTGAGAAAAAAGAAAACTTCTTTAATTAATAAATATGGTCCTTTTTTAGAAGGACTTTGTCAGTTACCTCCAAAATTTCGTCAAAAAATAATCAATGATTCACCCAAAGAAGTGATCGATTGTGTTGGGGAATGTTGCTTAAACATTATAAAAGGCAATGTACATCTAACTAAAGCTCAGAAACAACACTTACAATCTAGAAAACAGCATGTTCGTTTGCTGAGTACAAAACAGGTCCCTGTTGCAGCAAAAAAGAAAATCATTAATCAGAAAGGCGGGGCTTTACTAGGATTGTTACTCAAACCTTTGATTGCCCCACTCATAGGATCTGTCCTTGGTGGCCTTCTTAATCCAAATCATGGAAGGGCGTAAAATGGCTATTGTCCCATTCAAACTTTGGGAAGATATGAAACGTTGGAAAGAGGAGCAAATTCAGAAACCTAGATTACCACCTGATCCTGAAGTTTCGGCTACTGCTAATCTTCAAAACGACTTGTCTTCTGTTATGAGTAATAATGAAATCTCGGAATCAGAAAAGTCTCAGTTGTTTGGTGAAACTTTGCATAAATTTAAGACGGCGCATAAAAAAGCTTTAAAAGAACGTTCAGTTTCCCTTTCCCAGCCTGTTCTGCAACCTAAGAAGATTGATCAACACATTATTGACAGTGTTCCTTCCACCATGAAAAGAAAAGCTCAGCTTTTGCTTTCTCTGTTGCAAGAAAATAAAAACATAGCTTGGGATGATGATGGTACAGTCAAGATGTATGGAAAACCTATTCCTGGTTCTAACATTATCGACTTGGTCAATGATGTGATCAGACATAGGAAAGGTATTGAGCCCACGGGCTGGCAAGCTTTTGCACAAGGGTTGAGAGAATTGAATATTCCTCAAGATGTGGTAGGCAATAGAGATAGATGGGAATGGATGCACGAACATCACCTTCCTCCTCCTGAACAATCACCAGAGGATGTCTTTGTGACTCCTCCTAAAACAAAACGTCATAAAATAAGGACTCCCTATACAAAACAGCGTAAATATGATCTGCCATCAGTCAAAAAACACGTAAGGCGATTAGCGAGAAAACATATAAAAGAAGAAGAAATGGAAGGTCCTTTCATACCTAAATGGTTAACCTATGATGAACAATGAAGTTTGAAAAATTATATTATGATCCTAAAAGTCCTGCTGCCTATGCTGGAGAACAAGCTTTATTCCAGTTAGCTAGAAAAACTTCTAAAAAAGTAAAACTTAAAGATGTCAGGGATTGGTTGAGGAAACAAAAGACGTACACTTTGCATAAGCCTATTCGTAGAAAATTCAAACGTCGAAAAACTGTAGTTGCAGGAATCGATTATCAATGGCAAGCAGATTTAGCAGATGTGTCAAGTATGTCTAAGTTCAATGACAAACACCGATACTTGCTTTGTGTCATTGATGTATTTTCCAAATTTGCCTGGGTTGTTCCCATCAAAGACAAGATGGGTAAAACTTTGATCAAAGCATTCAAATTGATTTTGAAAAAACGAAGTCCAAAAAGCCTCCAGTCTGATAAAGGAACAGAATTTAAAAATAAAATTTTTCAGAATTTTTTAAAGTCAAAAAAGATTCATTTTTTCACGACAGAAAATCCTGAAACTAAAGCCAGTATTGTTGAAAGATTTCAAAGAACTTTGAAAAGTCGCATGTGGAAATATTTTACACATCATCGTACACTGAGATATATCGATGTACTTCCAAAATTAGTTCATGGCTACAATCATGCATATCATCGAAGTATCAAATGTGCACCTGCATCTGTAACTAGCAAAAACGAAGTTTTAGTGTCAGAAAATTTATTTGGAAAGAAACAAAAACATCAAAGTCCAAAATTAAAAGTCAGTGATTATGTTCGCATTAACAAGACAAAACGTACTTTTGATAAAGGTTATTTACCAAACTGGACACAAGAGTTATTTCAAATTTCGGTTGTGTACAAACATCAAAATCCTGTAACCTATAAAATAGTAGATCTAGATGGTGAGGTAGTCAAAGGCACTTTTTACTCGCAAGAGTTACAACGTGTAGAAAAAGATCAAATTTTCGAAATTGAATCTGTCATAGATCGCAGAAAACGTAAAATTGGTAAAAAGTGGATCAAAGAAATAAAAGTTCATTGGAAAGGGTATCCATCTAAATTTGATAGTTGGATTTCAGAATCAGATCTTCTATAAAAACCGCAAACATGAATTTCAGAAGCTCATTCGTGCGTGACACTGCTTCTTTACAATCTGCAGACGGTAGTCAAGGAGTATTAGCAAAAAATCGCTTAACATTTTTGGCTCAAATTATTGTTGTTTATGCCATCATTATCACCTCATTGGTACAAATCAGTTTAAGAAGTCCAGACAAAGAATTGTGGTTGATATTACTCAGTAGCTCTGTTGGATACATTTTACCATCGCCAGGATTAAAATTCAAAAGACAAACTCCGATTTCATCTTCTCTCCCTGAGGAAAAACAAAAACCATGAAAGAATTTTACTTGACATTATTAAGTGACAGTTCTTTAGACACATTTCCCAAAAATACTCAATCTACTTTCAAAGTCAAATTAGATTGTCCTATTCAAATTGACAAACAAAATTGGGAGGTAGCTTTAGCAGAAATAATAACACCGGGTGAAATCATGAATATCACAGATAAAAATAATTTTTTCTTTCTTCGATTAACAAATAATGCTTTCATTGACATAAAGTTTGATCACTTAAGGCATGAACTTTGCAAACAAACAAAAAAATGTTCAGATTATAAAGTAACCTTTCCAACAGGAAATTATACTAGCCCTGAACATTTGATTATGGAAATGAAAAATGCACTTGAGAGTCGTATTCAAAAGATTTTGACTCAACACAACATTAAAATTCATCTTGAATACAGAAGTCAATTAAAACGCATCAAGGTTGCTGTAGAATATCCTTCTGGTTCAAATTACACAAATCAAATTCAGATAGTATTTCCAACACCATTAGCATTTTAGGCATCGATAAACAATTTCACGGAGAACCATTAGGTAATGACGCTGTCAAATTCAAATATGGTGTTGACTTGAATATTCATAACAGTCGCTTCTTTGTGTATTCCGATGTGGCCGGTTACACAAACATAGGACATATAACAGCTCCCATTTTAAGAGTTGTTCCATTTGCAAATACAACTGGCGAAATTCATTTCCATCAAGAATTTCTCAACTTGCATTACGTTCCAGTGGCAAAATCCTTCATTGATCAAGTTTACATTAGTATAAAAGGCGATA
Organism: Lucinisca nassula; assembly: GCA_963580285.1. Taxonomy (NCBI): domain Eukaryota; kingdom Metazoa; phylum Mollusca; class Bivalvia; order Lucinida; family Lucinidae; genus Lucinisca; species Lucinisca nassula. Next base: position 120,301,960 of record OY757024.1, read on the forward strand.
CAGGTAATGATATTCCATTCATTACTGGAAAGACATTGATCAAACTACACTTCAGAAAAAAAGAACAATAATGCGTACTATTCATTATCACCAGTCTGGAGCGGGGTTTAAAGACTTTCCCGTCTATCGAGGTGTCTCAAGACAATATGGCCATGGTTTAGGTTCAATATTTAAAACAGCAATGCGAAGTGTTGTTCCCATTTTGAAACCTCTAGCACAAGCAGGAATAAAAAGTGCAAAACAAGTTGCAAAAAGGGAGGGACTAGGTGCTCTTCGCGATATGTTGGAAGGTCAAAATATCAAACAAGTTTTGAAACAAAGAGGCAAACAAAGTTTGAAATCTCTCGGAAAATCAGCTCTTGGTGAATTAAGTGGGGGTATAAAATCAAAAGGCAAATCTAAAAAGAATCAGTCTAAGACTAAACGTCAAGGTGTTAAGAAGGGTCAAAAAAAGAAAAACTCAACTGCTATTCCAAAAAATCTTAAATTTCCGAAAGATATTTTCGATCAATAATGATGCAATCAGGTTCTTGTGAGTGCAGCAAAACGGAGCTGGAAATGCAATTCGTTCCTCCGACAATGACAACTATGCAAGAAACTCAGTGGACTGATTATCATCCTATTGCTTCCCTGGATAGTTATCAGGCACCCATTGAATTTTTGGTTCCACCCCATACTGAATATTATACAGATTTATCTCAAACTTATCTTTATCTGAAATGTAGAATCCTGAAACCAGATGGAACTAATATTGAGGACAAAAAGGTTGCCCCTATCAACAACTTCTTTCACAGTATGTTCAGTAGCATCGATTTGTACCTGAATAATAAACTGGTCACAAGTAATATGGATACATATCCGTACAGAGCCTACATAGAAAACTTATTTTCCTTTGGAGCAGATGTCAAAGACAATCAGTTAAAAGCTGCAGAGCATTGGTATGAAGATGAACCTGGGAGATTTGAGGATTTTGAATGTGATAACATAAAAAAAGGCCGAGGTGAAGCTACAAAACAAAGTAAATCTTTGGAACTCATGGGCCGATTACATTTAGATCTGGCCATGCAAGACAAATATCTTCCGAATGGGATCGAAATCAAACTCAGACTTAACAGAGCATCTCCTCAATTTTGTATCATGGCTGAGGATGGTTACCCTGTAGTACTCAAAATTGATGTAGCCAAACTGTCAGTGAGAAATGTACAACTTCTACCAGCAATCACAAACGATTTGAATCAGAGCATTGCTCAACATAATGCCAAATTCCCCATCAGAAGAGTTGAGGTGAAAACATTTACCATTGGTACTGGACTCAGATCTAAAATTGAAGACCATCTGTTCCAGGGTCAACTTCCAAAACGATTGTTCATTGGCATGGTTCCTAATGAAACATTCAATGGCACATTTCCCACGAACCCCTTTAACTTCCAACCTTTCAATCTCAGTAAATTGGATGTCACACTCGATGGACATAATATCTATGGCAGACCCTTTGAACCTAACTTCACCAGAAACGAGTATCTTCGATCATACATGTCACTGTATCAGGCTCTGAGTAGTCGAGACCAAGTTCAGAATTGTAACATCGATTACGAGGATTACAAAGACGGATACACATTCTGGGGATATGACTTCACACCTGATCAAGCTGCTGACCAGAGTCATCTCCACCCTATAAAAACTGGAAACCTGAGACTAGAACTTCAGTTTGCCAATTCGCTCGCAAAGACTATCAACGTCATTGTGTATGCTGAATTTGATAATCTGATAGAAATTAACGGACTCAGAGAAGTAATCACAGACTACTGAAACAAAAAATGCATAGTGGATACTATATTGAAGAAGAACTGAGGGATTATCTACTATGGTCAGATTCTACTTCATCTGGAAATAGTATGCTACAAAAAGAATTTGAGGGATTATCAGAAGACAATGAAACACTGGGACGACAAAAATGGATTAAAGATACCCTTATACGAGCCATGAAGATCAACTTGATGACTGCTATATTTGACTATGCCCGTCACCAGTGCCAAGGATGTAGAATAAATCATCCCAGTCAGAAATACCATGACTTGTGCTTGTGGACAAAACCAAACGAATGGATAACAGACTATGGTATACATATCCATGCCCTGAATAATCTCAACATCTACGATGTCATCCAAAAATGGGACGAGTTGCTCCTGGATGAAGTACCATCAGAAGAAAGAAGAAAAGAATATACTGCTATGACAGGATTGGACCATTTAACACCATCTGAAAAAGTCGAAGCCTATAAAAACTGGATGTTCCTGAAAAACAGTCATAACAGATACGGAAGAAAACCTGACTACAACGAGTGGAGAGACTTTTGGAAACAGAAATTAATAGAAGCTACTCCATCGGAGACATCACCAGAAAAATGGAGACACATGAACTGAGGAAAATTCTATACCATATGCCTGTAAATGGAGATGTATGTGCCAAAGATCTCTTACCAGAGAAGAAACCTCTAGACATGAAAGCCTATATCATAAACACTGACAATTCAGATGAACCAGGAGAACATTGGGTTACCGTATACTTCAGAGGCCATCAAGCCATCTACTTTGATTCTTATGGCATGCCACCAGAAGAAGACTATATTCTACCTTTCATCCGAAGAAATTCCAGAAGTTGGATTCAAAATACAGAACCATTACAAAGTCCATGGAGTCACAACTGTGGAATGTGGTGTATTTACATTATTCATCAACTTGAAAAAGGACTAGACTTGAAGAAGGCTATTCATGGGGAACTGTATGGCACAGGAGAAGACTTATACCAAAATGACAGAGATATTGACAGATGGTTCAGTGCTAATTATGGCAAATTGATCTGGACACAAATTAAGTCTAATTATGGCAAATTGATCTGGACACAAAATGACATGCCAACTCCAAAGTTTCTTTACAAACATAGAATTCAAGCTTGCAAATGTTTGAGAAATACACATTGTTTATCAAAGAAATACCCCATGTATTTGATGCTGTAAATATGTTAAGGTTTCAAATTGTAAACGAGGGCAGAGGGACGGTCCTAATCCTCTGTTCATCGTAATCAAGTTAGTTAGCGGGACAAATAAAATTAAAACTGTTCACCAATCTTTCTTGTCTTTTCACCCCTCTTCATTTCGAAGAGGTAGTAGTATGTAAACTTGAGATGGCTAGAAATAACATCCACTGACGCTTCATAGTCAAACTAATGAAACAAAAACAGATCTTGAGATACAAGATCTATATCCAGAAGTTTGCTACTATCAAGCCTCAATATATTTGCCAAACCACTTGACGCTTGACAGTCAAGTTTCTATTGATGAAGAAATATAAAGTCTTGAGATACAAGATTTTTTATTTCTCATAGAAACTTGCTACTAGATAGCCTCAATATATAAGCATGACACTATGAAGTCTTGAGATACAAGAACAACATAATGTCATCTTGTGGTATCCCTGGACCTCTTGAAGATTTCCAACAAAAAACTAAGTTATTTTCAAGCTTGATTCCTATAATTTCACCCAACATCAAATTTATAGGGACCAAGTCATTTTAGGCTTGGCCCCTATAAATTTCAAAAACTGAAGATTTATAGGGACCAAGGCAATCAACACAAACACATGGATCTACTTGAAAGATCACAAAAAAAAGTTATTTTCAGGCTAAATTAATTCAAACTGGGTCCCTATAAATTTCAGAAAATGAGGATTTATAGGGACCAAGGTAATCAACACAAAACACTCAGTCCATCTCGGAAGGTATCCACTTTACACACTACCAACTACCCAAGTCCCCAATCTAGCCTAGTCAAGCTTACATCAAGCGGCGGCGGTATGGGGACCAGATTATGGGGACCAACAAAATTATAGGGACCAGTCCCTATAATCTGGTCCCCATAATCTGGTCCCCATACCGCCACCCTATACTACTTACATATTAACCCATTCAGTACCAGAAACCCCTAAAGGGGTACCTTGGCACACAGTGCAGGCCAAGATCAGACGCCGCAGAACGCGGCGTCTGATCAGGACCTACACTGTTTGCAAAAGTTAAGCCATCATTCAAACAGATTTTTGAAGAAAACACAACCCGGCGCCCCTAAATTTTGAAATGGGCATGTGCTATAAGGAGGAAGATTCCATTTGGTACAAAAAGGGTTAAGTGTAATCTATATAGGATTCTGTTAGATTTTGTTGGCATATTATTACAAAAATGGATGTGACAAGTTGTATCAACATTGCATAGTTTTCAACAACCAAAGCACAGGGAGAACTGGTGGGCTGATGGCTGGGAATAGTCCTGAAATTAGACTTTGTTTTAACCCTTAAATTCAATGGGAACACCTTCAGGGGAGGCAACTCCCACAAAAGTATTTTTGTCTCCCATGTCAATAGATGTCAACTCTTAAAGGAAAGAATTAGCTCCTCGTCCCACCAACAGCTAAGTTCGGAGACTGGACCAGGGTTTCGAGACTCATCCACAAGTCTGTAGAAGCCCGGAATCAAACCTACATCCTGGTCTGTAAGGCCAGTAGCTGAGTCACTATACCACGGAGGCTTCTACTAGAGAGTTGAAGCTATCATTTCATGGACAGTGCAGAAAACGATTATGGCTTTGTCAAGATTGATCGCGGACTTTCCTACTCTCAAAATATCTTGGGTCAGTTGTTCAAAGCATCATTAGCTTAACGAGCTCGTCAGTGGTCAAATTGATAACTGTACCAGTAAGTACAATATCTAATATTCTGGTATTTGTGCTGAAAAATTGTGGGCAGCTTTTGCATTTGCAAAAGCTGCTCAATTTTGTTTTCAGCACAAATATTAGCATATTTGCCATATTAAATGATCAAAATTTTAACGCTATGTTAACTAACGACGTCATTAGTTTTGAAAACTGACCCCTGTATCATAAACTTTCTAGTAGGCCTACAATTTTGCGCATGAACACAATTAGTAATCTTAAATTTCTGGATCACAAACAACCTAGAAGGCCTTCCTTTCTAATCATGTATCTAACTGTTTCTGCCTTAATATCCCAGCTGCTTGTTTTGTATTTATTGCATTAACTTTACATTAAACCTTTCATACCTATTCATATTACATGCATAACAGCGATAAATCATGATGTCTACTAGACATAAACTTGGTATTTTCATTTTTACTGCGAAGAAATATTTCCTCTCAGCCGTGTAAATAAATTTATCAGTTACCCCCTATATTAATCGCATTGTAATATACTGATATGATAAATCTATGCTATATCAGGACAAGTGAGCTTTATCAGGTCAACGTGATATTGCATTTCTTTGAACTGGACTACTGGAAGACAATGGTAAAAAATGTAGGAGTGTACAAGGGGATTAACTGATAAATAGAATACCAGATACGTGTCATTTGATATCAAGTTTATCAGGCTCGGCTTCGAGAACGCACGTCTAATCGCTCGGCAAGCCTCGCGATTCTACAAGCGTTCTCGAAGCCTTGCCTGATAAACTTGATATCAAATGACACGGACCTGGTATTCTCTATATCTGTAGCCGGAACTTCTTCTTGTACAAGATGCAATACACTGCTTTTGAAATGAAATCGTCATGTTTCAACGTGGTAAAGTTTCAATCACGTCGACGTTATTCTTGATGTCATCTCAATGACGTCTGAGAAGGTCCGAATGCGTGACGTTTGAGTCGGATGCAACATTGAACAAAGTAAAAGTGAACATAACCATTGAACAAGAGGTACGTTCGGCTTTCTGTTTTAGATGATGTAGGCTATCACTGAAACATGTTGTTTCTTCTATTTTTATTCAGAAGAGTAAGAGCTTTCAAAATTGCGCCAATCCGGTTTTCCGCGTGGCAGTAAACATCAACGGCTTGAACATCCTAACAAGTATAGATATTTATTCTAGACAGGGTATATTAATTAGCACAGGATCGAGGGCGTGGGGGGGGGGGGAGGGGGCAGAATTGAGATAACTTGGTAATTTGCATGGTGGGGGTGGCGGGATATTTTTTTGGTCCTCTATCAAATAAAGCATATACCGTGTGTTCTCATTAAAATCGCTTCATCAAGGTGATTCGAATGATTACACACATAACTCATGTTTCAAGATGCAAATGAGAAAATTCATAAATTGCCCTCCTCCCCCTCCCACCACACACACACACACACACACACACACACACACTAACTAATTTTGTCCGGGAGCTAGGGATAGAATAGGCCTACTCTGGAAAATGCAAAATTTGTAGACTTTACATCAGTTATCACTTAAAAGTAATCATCCTGAAAATTAGAATAAAATGTCTACATGGGTTTTTGGAGATGTGACGGTTTAAATTTGGATAATTCCAAATATGGTCTTTTGAGAGAGAAATGTTAGTATTTTAATAAACCATAAAATTGTAAATGTATCGGCATCATTGTATAGGTATATTATCTAAGCACATGTCTGCCAAATATCAACACATCTAGGTGAGAAATATTAATGTTATACATTTTTAATATAGGTAACCCATTCAGACCAAGTATGATAAAATTGCTCATTTGTACTTACCTAGGTACAAATACTTACCTAGTTACAAGTTGCGCATTTTGTTATATATTCAATATATATTTTGGAGGGCTGTAACTCCGAAATTTGTAAAGGTATCAACTTCAATTTTTCAGAATTTCTTAGTTTTATAGAGCTCACAAAAGGTATGAAATTTCAGCGGGCTATGTGAACAAGTTAAAAACAAAAACAAAGAAAAGGTCGCATTGTCCGGACAAGCCCGTGTGTGCTCAAGAACGAGCTTGATTCGGCCACAGTAAATGAATCATCGTTTTTCGAGTCCTTGAAGTTTTACTAATTTTGTTTTGATGTGTTACACTTATTGTCCATTAACCCTTGTTCTGCTGAATATTTAACTATGTCACACCTACTACTGACCACCGGCCAATCAGATTACTAGATGCAAATTACTGCAGCAAATTCATTAACTGGATGGCAAACAATGAAGATCCTGATCAGATGGCTTCTTCAGAAGCCATCTGATCTGGATCTACATTGTTTCAAAGATAAGGCATATCCGGGCTCAGCAGGACAAGGGTTAAGGTTCATGTAGTTAGATTAGTTATCTCCAGTCACGAAATAGAGGATCTTACATGAGTGTTCATGTATTATTAATTTTATTAAACGAGTTGAGGAAAAGGGATAAAATGCGAGGCTCTGTCGAGCATTTTATCCCTTTTCCTCGACGAGTTTAATAAATTCAATAATACATGAGCACGAATGCAAGATTCTATTTATCATATGACATTTAAAACGTATTTTATTCACGATTGTTTACAAAAATGGCAATATGCCGCCGTTAGTAAACGCGACGTCGTTAAGGACGCCGTACATGTAACGTTACGGGACGTATCTAGCTAATTTGCATATTTAATCCACTAGTGGATTATCGAAAATATTACATGGCGTTATTACACTCTCAGACGCGACGTAATGTGATAAAAGACATTATTACCACCCACGATTTTGTCTGTCTGGCGATCCGTAGTTACTAAGCACAGTAGCCTTTCGAAGTTCAAGTGACTATCAATGATTTGTAGGAAATCCTTTTAACGGTTATTTATGCAAAATGGCCGCCCTATCCTTATCGCTGTTAGGTCAAGACGAAACCGTCTAAGTCCCCGTTTAGGACCATTGTTTTCAGCTTACACTCAGAGACAATCGACCCACCAGTCAACCCCCACCCATCGAGGCTTGAAGAACCAGATTGGGTTGCATGGTACTTCATCGCAGAGCTGAAATGACCACACATGAGTACCGCCCAGGCAAAGTGGCATGAGTCAAACTATACAATGTATATAAGCCTTTTGGTTTCATTGGGCGGCAGGATTTGAGATGTCATTTCATCTCATAATGCCGGGTAAAAGTCCCACAAAAGTGGAAACAGCGTCACCAAATTGATCTAAAGTAATGATGGGCAGGTTAAACCTCAATTCAAACAAACAAACAAAAATCCACCGACCAGTACTCTTAATGCTTTGATGTTTTCTCTGATAATAATGCAGTTCTGTGCTTGAAGGTGGAAGCCTTTTATGAAAGAGAGGAAATAAGATTCTGGTGTAAGTCTTCACTATGGTATGGCGTGGTCGGCTTTAACCCTTATCAACCTGGAAACCACTAAACGGGGCATGCGAACAGTGCAGACCCAGATCAGACGCCGCATCATGTGCGACTTGATCAGGGTCTATGCTGTTTGCTTTCTGTCAACAATAATAAAAATGAAAACAAATAGACCTGATGACAAATGGACTTTTCCAACACATAACAATTGAAGAGTCCACCATTATACAATGGGTTTATAGTGTTCATTCTGGTAGCAAAATCACTAATAAAACAATAGTGTGAACCACAGTCAATGTTGAAAAAGATACTCATTTTGAAACCGAATATTTTGTCATCTAATTTTGTACGGGGCCGCTGACAAAAAGAGCAAGTCCGAGATCAGACGCCACAGAACGCAGCGTCTTATCTGGCTCTTCGCTGTTCGCAAAACGCCCCAACTACATAATAAAAGCATGTGTTCTGACTGAAATCAACTAGCTAACCCTTAAATTCTGTTTAATGTAAAGTGGATCTCGTTCTTGACATGATGCCCATAAATTATGTCTCGCAATAGATTTCTGCTATTTATCTGTCCAAATAAATTTTTGCTATCATTCGATTCAGTACAAAATTGGCTACACCTACATAGGTAACCGGAAAGCTGATCACCATCCCTCAAATGTCCGTGCTTTATGCGTGCGTATGTATGACCTGCCTACACCCATCCTTAAATGACGCCGCAGTTCTGGTTGCCGTTCTATGTTACATTTGTATCATTTTAGTAAAATGATGAATTATATTCGCCTTTCGGTGTCCCGTCGGAGAACGCTATTCTCTTCCATGCTGTCAGCGTCTGTTATGTTTTGCCTTCATTTCATAATATTTACATTTCCAGTAAAAAGTCTAATGTAAACCTATAGAAAACAAAGTAGTTAAAGTAGTTTATACTTCCATGAACGCATCGAGTTCAATGATTTTCAGTGACGTCAATTGTTGTCAGTCTAAACCGTGGTTCTCTCGCTCTTTGTAGAAAAAAAAAAAAAAAACAGCGAGTAAATGTTTTTCAGCTTTAAACATTTGTACGAGGACTGTTCAAATATGAATGCAAGTAGAACGTTTTCTCATGCACTATTGCGAAAATCACCTGGAAATAAATATCACAGCGTAGAAAAACATTTTACCTATACATTGATACCAAACCTGTTAAAATCCGAGCACTTTAATGTTCAATGGTTGGACCAGAAGACTGAAAGTTTGTATATCTGTTAAAGGGGAATACTCTGAGGGGACAAAATAAATCTTTCAACGAAATCTATCACGGAATCATTTTTATGTGCTTAGTTGCATTCATATTTGAACAGTCCTCGTTCAGCAGAAAAATAAAAGACATTTCTTAAATGACGCCGCAGTTCTGGTTTCCTTTTTCTCACTTCATCTATGTTACATTTGTATCATTTTAGTTTGTTTGTTTGTTTGATTCGAGGTTTTACGTACCCGTCAATACTGTAAAGGTCATTTTGGAGACGTTGCTTCCAATTTTGTGGGACTTTTTTCCCGACATGGAGATGAAATGACATCTCAATCCCTGTCGCCCAATGAAACCAATAGGGATGGCGTTCATAGAAAAGCGAACAGGAAGTCCCGAAAGTTGTCTCCCTTTGAAAAATGGCGGATAAATATGTCCGTTGTTCCCATTCCCCTTAATTATTCACTATGTGCATCTATGCTTTGCTTTTGCTTTTAGAAATAGCCTATAGCCTTTCTTATAATAATCAGAAAACCTGTATGAGGACAGATGTGAAAGAGTGGGCGTATCACAGTTTAGCAATGGTGTTTTTCATAGGACAAGGAGTGACATTTTGTCATGAATACGAAAAGGATACCTTATTTGTGAGTGCTCAGCAGAGCCTCGTTTCGTTCAAATGATTATCCATAATCTTTGTTTACATTAGCAAAGGTCGCCCGTTGCCCCCGCCCATCGGGTCTTGAAGAAATAGATTGGGCTGCGCAGAGTTGAATCCGACCGAATTAGTACTGGTAAGGCGATTAGGTCCAGGCCTGCCCAGGAAAAGTGGTGCGAGTCGGACCGCTCCTTAAACCCTAGTGGTTTCTTAGGGCGGTAAGGTTTAGGATGTCACTTCCTCTCAATGTCGGGTAAAAGTCCAACAAAATCGGAAGCAACGTCTGAAAATGACTTAAATAATGTTAGCAGGGGCGTTAAACTCCAAACAAAGCAAAAGTCGCCCTGTATCGCTTAATGTGCCTTAGCGTGGGGAAGTGATTTCTGTCTTGTTTATTTAGCTCTGATAATCATCTTGTTCGATGGAGCTGGACCGTTTTAGCTTTGGTACATGTATCTATGCATTTTGTATAAAGTCGGTACATTGTACGGGATACAGGCGTTGAATGCCTGTCTAAGCCAAGTCAAGCGACAAAGTGTCTTGGACATGTACGCCCAGCAAAGTCTATTTTTTGTGCGCATTATAGCTGGCCAGTGGCCAATACTTTCTCCTGGCTTTCAGAGAATGCTGTTTTGATTGAATTTTTGCGCAGACAGGTTTTGTCTGCTCTGAGTCTAAAGTGCACACTTTTAGATGCATCTGTGCTAAGTCAGAATGGCAAACAGTGCAGCTCCAGATGAGATGGTTTTTTCGACCGTCTCAACGATACACTATTTTCATAAGTATAGCAAATGCAATTTTACATTTGTTTGTTTGATTTGAGGTTTAACGTCCCCATCAACACTGTATAGATCATTTATGAGACGTTGCTGCCAATTCTGTGGGACTTTTACCCGACATGTATTACCACAATTTCACACCCGACGGAACGCATATATTTATCTTCGCCGTTTTTCGAAGAGGTGGGTAAATGGGTCGCCATTGACGAGATGACGAAAAATCACGAGGCGTTTACGAAAACCGACCTATTAGACGATAACATTGTCTTATTTATTCTTTTTCATAGAGGTCAGTCTCATGTCAGATTGCACCAGCTATATCTGGCGTGTAATTTCTTTGAAAGCAGGTTAGGAATTCTGGTCACGCTTATTGTGGTGTTACTTTTGTCACGTTTGGTTAGACATGATTGAGTTTTCATTGTATTTCACCTTACAAATGGTTTGTGGTCACATATTATGGTTTGTGACTCGTTGACACAGCCGAATGCGCGTCTGACGTATCAGGTCACGTGATCGATATCTGTCGTGGGGTCGCAACATAATTCTTTCGTGGATATATCTCCCTTCCGCTGATTCTAGAAGGGCAGTTGTCAGTTTCTGGCGAAAGAATGTGCTGTATTTGTCAACCGCTTATGTATACATGCAAGCTTGTCCAGGAAATGTGCGGTTAGATAAAACACTTGCTTCATATGACCTAAATAGTGTGGACCGGGCTGTTAAACTCCTAACAAAATTCCGCTGATTCAGGAAGGGCAGTTGTCAGTTTCTGGCGAAAGAATATGCCCTGTACTGGTTAAGTAAAAGTAAAACAAAGATCAAGAATCGAAACAATTAACTTACTCCACCCATCAAAGACACCAAAGGGAAAGAAACACAAACACCAAGCGACCAGACCATAATGGAAACCTAAACAAAGGAAGGCCATTTGGACAGTTACTTTCCCATAAAATGGCCATATGGCCATCCAAAATAAAAAGACACAAGTGATACACACAGTAAGTAACAAACAACAACATAAATAAATCGCCACAGAAGAACCGCCTTGGAACGGTCAGTGGAAAGATTTCCACTGGGGGGTGGTGTCTTTGATGGGTGGAGTAAATTAATTGTATCGAGGGCCGTCCTTTGGGACCATGGATTTGTTTTCGACATAGGAGTAGTTTTATTTTCTGAGGGTCAACGCATTCGACTTATGATCGAAAGGTTGTGGGTTTGAATCCGGCCACCGTAGGCGAGATGTGTCCATGGCAAGACACGTTATGGCAATATCCCACTCGACCCAAGTATAAATGGTGACTTGACCATAACCAATTGAATTGAAAAGTTCTGTAGGTAACAAATGTATTGATGCATTTAGAGAAATATTCTGCGTGCATCATTTCTTGCTATAATTATATATATATATTAGCTTAAATATTTACACCATTACATCAAATCAACAAGTCAGTCAAATGATCACCTCTCAAAACCCACAACAAAACAGAGAAAACTGGCGTTTAAAGGGTCTTCTCTGGGCGCACATGTAAATTACAGGAAATGATGTGCCCGGGTCATATGATTAAAGATGTTGCTTAATTGTGCTAGTAACTGCTTGATGATTGCTTCCGATGTCTAGGGTGCAAAGTCATACGTTGACATTAAAATCAAAGAGAACTTAATAATCTCACAAGTTTACCCTATGGCCGTTTGTAAAAATGATATCTAGGATGGCTTTATTAAGCTTATGTGGGAATCATTTGATTGTAGTTGCCTTCAGAAAGATTCTTGCTATTCTTTAAACGAAAGTGAACAGTTCTTTCTGCTTCAGCTATGGAGTTGATTGGTTACTCAATGGTTAAGGCCTTTTTCATATTTGTCTGTTTTGATATTTCAGGAATCGGAGGAGCCGAAAGGTTTATTGGAAGAGCTTGGATTTAGCACAGGAAGTTAACAGCGAGGTGGACATTAGATGACACCGTATAAAACCAGTTTTCATTAGAAGAAAAATTGGCTTCACAGATATATATACACGAGTAAAATCAAGCAAAACTGTGATTGTGATTTCAGTCAGCTCCTGAGAAAAGAGTACTTATCGCAAAGACGACCAACAAAGACTATGGCGAGCCTGCGCATTCGCGCAGTCTCGCCAGAGTCTTTGTTGGTCGCAGACATGTTTTGAAAATATTTCAGAAAATGTTTTGAGGAAGACACGTTTATATTAAGCACTCCCAACGAAGCCGCTGATTAGACTGCTCAAATGCGCAATCTGATCAGCGTCTTGGCTGGGTGCACACGCGTATCATGCAGATGGCGATGATTCATTATATTTAAGGCTTGGCGTTTAACTGTCCAGTTAACCCATCTCTTGCTGTTCACGACAACCCTTATCTTTGCAAACAGTGTAGATCCAGATCAGATGGCTTCTGAATCTGATTAGGATCTACACTGTTTTGACATTCAGTTTATGAATTTGTAGGAATAAATTACATCAAGTAATTTGATTGGTTGATAGACAGAAATGGGTGTGGCTTAAATGAATGTTCAGCAAGATAAGGGTTAACACTATTTTGGCCATGTCCAGTGAGTCAGGCATATTCATAAATGGTTAGCCAGTACACTGCACATTCTTTCGAAGCCGTCCTTCTTGGATCAGTGGACGAGGAGAAAGAACGCGGAAAACAGATTTCATATTTAAGAGTATCGAACCCGCGGCCTCCCGCGATCACTAGTCAGATGCCAGTCAGACTGAGCTACCGAGGCCGGCTATCAAAGGACTAACCGCTAGTTAACTTTAACCCTTTATGTACCAAATGGAATCTTGCTCCTTTTATATAGCCGGGGTCCATATCAAAATTTAGGGGTGTCATGTTGTGTTTTCTTCAGAATTTATTTGGAACACGGCTTAATATTATGCAAACAGTGTAGGCCCTGATGATCTGGGCCTGCACTGTTTGCCAATTACCCATTTTGTGGTTTCCGGTACAAAATGGATAAGTTCACAAAGTATTTTACCCCGAGTTTGTTAGGTAACTCGCAATAGTTTACAAAACATATCAACGTTGTTATATGTAATTGTGATATTTATATAACTAGATCAAAACTTGAACCTAATAACTTATAACACAAACAAACATTTAATAAGTCCGCCGCCTCCCATCGGGGCTTGAAGAAATGGGCTGCATGATGCTTCCACGCAGAGCTGAAACCAACCGCACACGAGTACTGGTAAACCACTTAGAGGATCTAAGTCTGGCCAGGCAAAGCGGTGCAAGTAAACCGTACTGGTTTCATTGGGCGACAGGGCTTAAGATGTCATTTCATCTCAATGCCGGGTAAAAGTCCTACAAAAATGGAAGCGACGTCTCCAAAATGACATATACAGTGTTGACGGGGGCGTTAAACCTCAAATCAAACCAACAAAAATTTAATAAGTTACGAAAGCTGTTACAGTCTTGGCCAGTTTGTGTGAAAATATGATACTACAGCTGATATTCAGAGGCCCGGATACCCTTGGATCATTGTTTTCGCAATTTACAGTAGAACTTTGATGGCTCGAACACCGATGACTCGTTTACCATGGTTGTGTCGAACCCATTCCTGAGCCCCTAGCGAAATCCTCTACATAAGAAATAGTGGGGAATAATTAAGGAGATTTTAGTCTTTTATCTTGCAAATGTATGCTGTGTGTACTCATTAGAATCTCCTCGATGAGGCGATTCTAATGAGTACACACAGGATGCATTTTCATTATAGAACACCGAAAAGATGTCTAAAAGTATCTCGTTATGCCTCCTGGCAGTAACCTCAGTGGCTCGAAATACCCCTGTCTCGAACAGATTTTCGATGTCCCAAAGGTGTTCGAGCCATTGAAGTTCGACTTCTTCATTAACTCTGGACTCATGTCAAGTTTTTATCACCGTTTTATGTTGAACAATTGTAGAGAATTGAGTTCTCTCTTAGCGATTTCTTTCTATGTACAATACACCCATGTTTACAGACTTGGAAATCATCAAGACGTTTTATATTTCGCACCATTTTGTGCCTACACGTACTGAGGTTGTAAAACACAACTTGTGCCTTTCGTTGTAAAACATATAGATTATGTTTATATTCATGTTTAGAAATGCCATAAATGCATGGTAATTAAATCTATTTTAAATGAATATATATTCTTTATTTTATTTTGATCTTATTGAAAAAGTGACTGTTAACGTCTGTGGAGCTCGCTCATGTAATGTTTTTACAGCCATCTGCCAGTTACTGACGAGGCAAACTGACCAGCTCGGCATGGTCTGGACAGCTTTGGCGGGACCGAAAAACAAAACATAACCAAACCGATTTGCATTTGCTGTAGCCACCCCGAGCGTACGCCGAGAGTAAAAGAACTGCTGATTGTAAAGACAGCAAGAAACCACTGAAATGCTGGAGCAAAAGAAAACCAACATTTAGACTCCGATGGGCTCGTATGGCGTCGACGTGGGGAGCGATTTTAAGACTGTTGTGTTAAACAGTTGTCACATCGGGGTGGTGGAAGCCTAATGGTGTGGGGAGGGATCTCATGGCGCCACAAAACCCGCCTAGTCATTGATGGCAATTTGATGGCACGTCGGTATATCGATGAAATCTTAGAGCCTGAGGTGGAACCGTTGTTACGCAATAATGGTGACATTACTCTGCACACCATGGACTTTTTCAATCAAAATGGTGGGCAAGTTCTTCCATGGCCTGCGTTTTCGGCGGATTTAGACCCAATTGAGCACCTTTGGGACCAGCTCGTAAAACTTGTGTACAGCTGACAACCTTCAGCAGCTTGCCATGGCGCTACAGGAAGAATAGGACATCACACAAGACCAGATACAGCTTTAAACTCGAAGCATGAGGCGCCAATGCCAAGCCACACTTGATACTAATGGTGGACATACCCGGTATTAGGATATGTGATTTAGATAGTTCGGGTGTGTGGACTTATTCGAGTCTCCGTATCTCTGCATCCAATGAAATGCTGTAACTCTGCACTGTTTGCCAAGGTACCCCTTTAGGGGTTTCCCGCATACAATGGGTTAAGCTGCAGATTATTCAAACTTTATCTGCGCCCTACCACAAGAAAGCCTGTCAGCGGGGATTGTGACCGTTGGTGACCTTGTAAAACACAAACCATCCTGTCTAGCTATACAGAGTAGCTACAGTCTAGAAACTTTAGACATATCATAGAAACCAAAGCTGTTCTACCCAAGCAGCGAATACGACGATTATGATCACACTGCGTGGATGTGCAGACTGATCTGCGTCTCTTTTTAGCTCACCGTCACGTAGTGTCGAGGTGAGCTTTTAGGATCACTTTTTGTCCGTCGTGCGTCCGTGCGTGCGTGTGTGCGTAAACAATTTCTTTAAACGACATCTCCTCCGAAACCACTGATCGGACTTTGATCAAACTTCATAGGAATGATCCCTAGGTGGTCCCCTTTCAAAGATGTTCAACTGGATCCGGTCCGTTGCACATCTAGGTCGTAGGAGCAAAAAAGAGATTTTTTTTTTCACCAAAAACTTTAAAAATCTTCTTCTCTGAAACCACAAGGCCCAGGTCTTTGATATTTGGTATAAAGCTTCACCTAGTGGACCCCTACCAAGATTGTTCAAATTAAAGTGCTGGGGCCAAAAATGCCCTCGCCCTCGGGCCCTTTAGTTTTACATGGGCTTATATAGAGAAAATCTTTAAAAATCTTCTCTGAAACCCAAAGGCCCAGGCCTTTGATATTTGGTATGAAGCTTCATCTAGTGGACCCCTACCAAGATTGTTCAGATTATAGTGCTGGGGCCAAAACTGCCCCGCCCCGGGGCCCTTTGGTTTTACATGGGCTTATATAGGGAAAATCTTTAAAAATCTTCTTCTCTGAAACCGCAAGGCCCAGGTCTTTACTATTTGGTTTGAAGCTTCATCCGGTCGACCCCTACCAAGATTGTACAAATTATAGTGCTGGGTCCAAAACTGTCCCCGCCCCTGGGCCCTTTAGTTTTACATGGGCTAATATAGGGTAAATCTTAAAAAATCTTCTTCTCTGAAACCGCAAGGCCCATGTCTTTGCTATTTGGTATGAAGCTTCACCCAGTGGACCCCTACCAAGATTGTTCAAATTATAGTGCTGGGGCCAAAAATGCCCCCGCCCCGGGGCCCTTTGGTTTTGCATGGGCTTATATAGGAAAAATCTTTAAAAATCTTCTTCTCTGAAACCGTTAGGCCCAGGTCTTCGCTATTTGGTATGATGCTTCATCTAGTGGACCCCTACCAAGATTGTTCAAATTATAGTGCTTGGGCCAAAAATGCTCCCGCCCCGGGGGTCCTTTGGTTTTACATAGGCTTATATAAGGAAAATCTTTAAAAATCTTCTTCTCTGAAACCAGAAGATTTCATATTTGGTATGAAGCTTCATCTTGTGGACCTCTACGAAGATTGTTCAAATAATAGCCCTGGGGCAAAAAATGCCCCCGCTCCGGGGCTCTTTGGTTTACATAGACTTATATAGGGAAATTCTTGAAAAATCTTCTTCTCTGAAACCACAAGGCCTAGGTCTTTGTTATTTGGTATGAAGCTTCATCTAGTGGACCTCTACCAAGATTGTTCAAATTATAGTCCTGAGACCAAAAATGCCCCCGCCTCGGGGTCCTCTGGTTTTACATAGACTTTTATAGGGAACATCTTTAAAAATCTTCTTTTGTGAAACCACGAGGCCTAGGTCTTTGATATTTGGTATGAAGCTTCATCTTGTGGACCTCTACGAAGATTGTTCAAATTATAGCCCTGGGACCAAAAATGCCCCTGCTCTGGGGCCCTTTGGGTACATGGACTTAGATAGGGAATATCTTGAAAAATTTTCTTCTCTGAAACCACAAGGCCTAGGTCTTTGATATTTGGTATGAAGCTTCATCTAGTGGACCTCGACCAAGATTGTGCAAATTATAGTCCTGGGACCAAAAATGCCTCCGCCTCGGGCGCCCTTTGGTTTTAAATAGACTTATATAGGGAAAATCTTTAAAAATCTTCTTTTGTGAAACCACAAGGCCTAGGTCTTTTACATTTGGTATGAAGCTTCATCTTGTGGACCTCTACGAAGATTGTTCAAATTATAGCCCTGGGACCAAAAATGCCCCCGCTCTGGGGACTTATATTGGGAATATCTTGAAAAATGTTCTTCTCTGAAACTGCAAGGCCCATGTCTTTGATATTTGGTATGGAGCTTCATCTCGTGGACCTCTACCAAGATTGTTCAAAGTTTAGCCCTCCGGCCACAAATGCCCCCGCCCCGGGGCCCTTTGGTTTTACATAGACTTATGTAGAGATAATCTTTGAAAATCTTCTTCTCTGAAACAGCAAGACCCAGGTCTTTGATA
This sequence comes from Lucinisca nassula, assembly GCA_963580285.1. Classification (NCBI taxonomy): domain Eukaryota; kingdom Metazoa; phylum Mollusca; class Bivalvia; order Lucinida; family Lucinidae; genus Lucinisca; species Lucinisca nassula. The sequence goes on from OY757024.1 coordinate 120,320,114, forward strand.
TTTGGCGTGAAGTTTCATGAAGTGAACCTCTATCAAGATTGTTTAAATTATAGCCCTGAGGCCAAAAATGCCCCCACCCCGGGGCCATTTGGTTTTACATAGGCTTATGAAGGGAATATCTTTAAAAAATCCTCTTCTCTGAAACCACAATGCCCAGGTCTTTGATAGTTGGTGTGTAGCTTCATCTAGTGGACCTTTGCCAAGATTGTTCAAATTATAGCCTTTGTTGATATTTGGTATGAAGCTTCACCTTTTTAGACCTCCTTCAACATTATGCACATTATAGCCCTGGGGTCAAAAGTGGCCCTCCCAGGGGCCCACTTGTAACTCTATGGATCAGGTGAGCGATCCAAGGCCATCATGGCCCTCTTGTTTTTTTTTTTTTTTTTTTTTTTGAAAGTTGATATGTAATACCGAGTTTCTATGTCAACAAAATTCTAGATCCGTTACTGGACCCAACCACAGCGCTTCCGCTTCTTCAATAGTCCTTAACGCCCCTCACCCACACAGACCATGGATTCTACAAATCGCCACGATATTTAAAGGATTTGTAGCTGAATTGAAATCAGTTCTTCTTGAGCAATCGGTAATTCGTGGCAAAAAAAAATGGCCATGAACTCCCCATTCCAAACAAAATCGTAGTTATGTCGTAACAAATTCGTAATGCATTCTTAGACATCATAGCTGAATCGTAATCGATATGAGGCATGCGTTAGTATTCTTAATTCTTTTGGTATTCTGTGGCTTGACCACGAACCGGCTATGAATCTGTCACGAATCCCACGAATACATGGCGAAGCAGTTACGGTGCAAGTAAGAAGAATTATGAAGAAAAATCCCAGAATGGTATAATGATATCTCGAGTGACTTTGACTTTCAGGGTCCGAGGCCTAAGGTCAAGGTCACTACTTTCAGGGTCACAGGGTCAAGGTCACTGTGGCTATTTTAAGAAAAAAAACATTGTCATCGTTCTTGCACCTTAATTTATTGATGGATTTTAATATAACTTCACACAAATGTTGGGTATGATGATATCTCTAGCAAGTTCGACTTTCAGGTTCCGGGGCTGAAGGTCAAGGTCACTGTGGCTATTTTTAGAAAAAACTTTGTGATCCCTCTAGTGCCTACATTTATGGATGGATTTTAATATAACTTCACAAAAATGTTGGCAATGATGATATCGTGAGCGAGTTCAACTTTCAGGGTCTGGGGCTGAAGGGCAAGGTCACTGGCTATTTTTAGAAAAACTTTGTCATCGCTCTTGCGCCTTCATTTATTGATGGATTTTAATATTACTTGATACAAATGTTTTGTATGATGATATCTTGAGTGACTTTGACTTTCCGGGTCGGGGTTGAAGGTCAAGGTCACTGTGGCTATTTTTTAGAAAAACTTGATCATTGCTCTAGTGTCCAGATTTATTGATGGATTTTAAGATAACTTCATACAAATGTTGGGTATGAAGTTCAACTTTCAGGTCTGGGGCTCAAAGTCAAGGTCACTGGCTATTTTTAGAAACACTTTGTCATCACTCTTAAGTACCTACATTTATTGATGGATATAATGTAATTTTACACAAATGCTAGGCTAGGCTTTTTTTAATTTATCTTGCTCGAGGAGATTTGTATCTTCTGTGATGCCTTGTTATTACTTGGTAGTTTGTAGAATTTTTTTTATCAAATATAGATTTCGTTTTCATTTTTTTTTTTTGCAGTTGAAAGGCTTGAAAACAGGATGATTAGGGGTACATTTTGGTTCTCTTTCATTTGCTGCAGTCTATTGGGCTGTTTTACAGAAGAATGTTTTTTTGATAACTTTCCCTCATCCATCTTAGGCCCCCAAAGGCGAGCTATGTTGTCTTCTGACAACTCTTGTTATTATTCTTATCGGATTCTTACATGCATTCGGCGTCATCACGAAAACACGCCTATATGATTTTAACCCCCTTGAACCCCACCTTTATATAGTAGAATTGGGGTTTACAGGGGTAAATCTTATTTCTCTTATTTCTACTCTAAAATATAGATTGTGGATACTCGTTAGAAACGCCTCGATGAGAAACAAGAAAAATATCACAATTTTTCATCTTAGAATGTCATTTTTTCGGCGGTAAAGTTTACAATGTGTTTGTATAGGCGTGTTTGCGTAATGGAATTGTCAAGAATAATCTCGAATTCATTTTTATTCTTACCGGATTCTTACATGCATTCGGCGTATTCTTAAATGACTCGTAACTACTTCATGACGTTCGTGCAGTATTTCCAATGGAACATTGTAAATTGTAGTGGATTCTTGATAATATTCGTGCGATTCCACCCGAATCCAGTCGAACCCCACGAATATTTGTAGCACTATTGTACCTGTATCGTAGAACGTCACAAACTGGCCCAGAAAACATTACGATCACTCATCCGTGTGATATAGTGCATTTTTTTCATACCTCAAAAAAAGTCATTTTTCTGATAAATTTGTGATATTTTTCTTATTAATACTCAAAACATAGGTCGTGGCTGCTCGTTAGAACCGCCTCAATGAGGCGGCTCTAACGAGTACCCACAACCTATGTCTAGGAGCAGAAATAAGAGAAATAATGTATACCCCCGTAAACCCCAGTTTTCTCTATATAAATTGGGGTTTGAGGGGTGTTCATTTCACGGATTCGTTCACGTGATGATTTACAAGATTTCACGAATCCGAAACTTCATCAATTCGTGGCGATATTAGCGGCCTGTGTGGAATAGGGACATAAGACCGAACATGGCAGTACTGGGATGAGCATGGATCGTCGAGAAAAGTTCGAAATACTTGATAACATTTTTTTAACATGCTAATTAACTTTTACAAATAAACTGGCGCTGAAGCTATCCAAAGAGTTTGTGATTTTACTCTTTCATCCCTGGGTTTCTGAACAGGACTCTTCTAGCTTTGGTAATGGGTGAATAAATATATTCTTACAGAAAGGGATTTGTCTAGTTCATTGACATGGTGTCAACGGCCCCCGCCCATAGGGGCTTAGATATATATATGGGCTGCATGATGCTTCTATGCAGAGCTGCATCCGGCCCGCACACTAGTACTGGTAAACCGCTCAGAGGATCTAAGCCAGTCCAGGAACCGCGGTGCGAGGCGTACCGTCCATGCTAATAAACCATATTGGTTTCATTGGGCGACAGGGCTTGAGATGTCATTTCATCTCAATGTCGGGTTATAGTCCCACAAAATTAGAAGCAACGTCTCAAAAATGACATTTACAGTGTTGACGGGGACGTTAAACCTCAAATCGAACAAAGAGACCGCTCGTTACGTGTCCTCTTATCTGGATCTACAAGGTTAGCATAGGTATTTGTACCTCGGGATCTGCACCGGTCTACAAGATTGAAAGGGTTAAATAGTATTTAATTATCGGTGACCAATTAAACCGGCTACATGTAGCAATCCTTTACTGACTAACTTAGTAATTCGCCCGCTTTGAAGAGCTCTAATACAAATCAAGTTCCGTACTTTAAGCAAACAGTGAAGACACCGTCTGTGACCTCTAATCAGTCCAGTGTTTCCGAATGTCCCAGTATTAGAACGGTTGGCATTTATGGGTAAGCGACGGGCCTCCGTGGCCTAGTGGTTAAGAGCGCTGACTCTTGATCATTAGGTCTCTTGCCGCTGTGGTTCGAGCCACGCTCGGGTCACATGTGAGACGCCAAGTACTGCAACGGAAGGTCAGGTGGTTTTTCTCCGGGTACTCCGGTTTTCGCCCACTTCTGATTAACGATCGGCTAGATATGAGAGAAATAATCTTGAAAGGGCCGTAAAACACAACCCCCCCCCCCCAAAAAAAAAAATATATATATATATGGGTAAATATGTTTCATTAGGGCCCCGCACTGAAAGTGTGGGTGCCCTATAGTAATCACTCTGTCCGTCCGTCTGTCTGTACACACAAATGGATAGATAGGTGGCTATGAACTTGGACAGAATCAATGTAAGTCAATGAGAGAAAGTGCGATTTATTCCGTTAGACACATAAAAGGTCTGTTATGTGGTTAAAATTAGCCACCTAAGTATCAATCTTGCTCAAAATAGCCACATAAGTATCCATTTGTGAGAACATCCGTCTGTCTGTCCGTCCGTCTGTCCGTCCACAATTTTTTTTATCCTCCATAACTTTTTATTATTCCTGGATGGATTTAAATATTACTTGGCATCATTCTGTCCGTCCGTCTGTCTGTCTGTCTGTCTGTCCGTCTGTCCGTCCACAATTTTTTTTATCCTCCATAACTTTCTTATTCCTGGATGGATTTAAATATTACTTGGCAGAAATGTTAACCATAATGTGATGGAGTGTTGCGCGCAAGACTCAGGTCCGTACCTCAAAGGTCAAGGTCATACTTAGAGGTTAAAGGTCAAAAAAGGGTCTTTCCTGTGTCCAATTAATAACTTTGTTATTATTCCTGGATGGATTTAAATATTACTTGGCAGAAATGTTAACCATAATGTGACGAAGTGTCACACGCAAGACCCACAGCCGTACCTCAAAGGTCAAGGTCATACTTAGAGATAAAAGGTCAAAAAAGCGTCTTTTTCATTGTGTCCAATCTATAACTTTCTTATACCTGGATGGATTTAAATATTACTTAGCAGAAATATTAACCATAATGTGACAGTGTGTCACGCGCAAGACCCAGGTCCGTACCTCAAAGGTCAAGGTCATACTTAGAGGTGAAAGGAAAAAAAAAAACGTCTTTTTTAACATCAACATTTTCCTACTCCTCTGATAGCGCTGCCGGGGCCCTAGTCAGTTTCACTGACAGCTCTAGTTACCATAGTAGTGGTAATAAACGTGTTTTTATTTGCCTTAGTCGAAGTTCGCTTAACACGGCGCCTGATCAGGGTCTACACTATTAACTTATAATGTCGAAATTAAAGGATCTAACAAACGACCTTTCGTTGAGTTATTCTTTTTATGGCCCCACTTCCGAACGAACATAGAACTTGTCTGTTAGAAATGTTTTTCTTTTGCAGATGGGAAAGCTCAATGTGTGGGCTGGCTAATCGGAGCTGAAAAGTTAATCGATTATCAGCCCTGTCATTACGATCGATAATCGATTAGTAATCGCTATGCTGTTTGTCATAATTTTACCTGTCTGGCTTTCTGTCCGAGCATGACTCTTAGCATAGTTTGCACTTTACTATAAGTATATTTGATAAGACAGGCCTTCGCAAACAGTGTAGAACCCAAATGAGACGCCGCATTCTGCGGCGTCTCATTAGGGTCTGCAATGTTTGCCACTCATACGGCTATTTAAGGCATAACTTTTGGTATAGTAAATTGTACCAATCAAGTAATCGATTAAAAGCAAATCAGAAATGATAATCATTTTTCTGGAATTTATCGATCGATTAATCGGTTATACGATTAATCGTGTCAACCTTACCAACAGCTAAGGTCATACGGAGACGGGACCTCGGTTTAAAGACTCATCCGAAAGTCTGGAGAAGCCCGGGATCGATCCTGAAGCTCAGAATGTACTGAGCTAATTTTGAAATTTACTGTATTGTCATGAAAAATGAGCAAATACGTTTATCTTTCTTCCTTTTTTCTTTGTTTTTTCTTCGTTGAATTTGGTATGACTCCTTTTTCGACTTTGATATGTTAACCCAATATCTGGAGAGCTGCTTGATGTACTACTGACACTGTAATCATGGTAAATCAACTTTTCCTCAGTCCTTTCAGTACTTTGATTTCATGACGTGGTTGACATTCGCTCAAAACTGGATCACACTGGCATACTTTTTCAAAAATGTGGGTGTGTAACAAGAAGCAATGATTTTGTTATATTTCTCCATTTAAATATACATTGTTTCTACTTGTTAGAATCGCCTCACTAGTCGCAGATACGGTTGACAGGGCAGAGCTATCCGATGTTTACACATGCGTTTGGAATATTCTATTAACAAAAAAGGTAAACCAAGTCACCCGATTGTGTTTTCAGCAGTAAGCAAAACATACATGCATATGACCGTTTGGGCCGTTGCAAATAGCATTTTGAAAGCCACTCTACCGAATCTTTGTGTGGACTCGGCGAATTTGACATGCGTGTATCTCGTATATAGACAACACCGCCCCCTTCCCCCCCCCCCCCCCCCCCGCCCACCGGAGCTTGGGGAAATAGATTGGGATGCATGGTGCTTCCACGCAGAGCTGAAAGTACTGGTAAACCGCTTAGAATGTCTAAGCCTGCCGAGGCAAACGGGTGCGAGTCGGACCACCCCTGCATATAAATCCTATTGATTCGTTTGGACGGTAAGGCTTGAGAGGTCATTTCATCTCAGTGTCGGGTAGAAGACCCACAAAGTTTGAAGCAACGTCTCTAAAATAACCAAAATAGTGCTGTTGGTGAGGTAAAACCTCGATATCAATATGGCCATTTGGTCTGCTTGCAAAAAGCATGCGAACGAAAGGCACACTACCAAATCTTGTGGGCTCGGCGAATTTGGCATACATGTATACTGACCCCACCTAAATAGCTCCGCCCTGTCAATCGTAACCCACAGCATCTTTTAACCCTTATCCTGCTGTTCACGACAACCCATATCTTTGAAAACAGTGTAGATCCGGATCAGATGGCTTCTGATCAGGATATACACTGTTTGATATTCAGTTAGTGAATTTTCAGGAATAACTTACATCGGGTAATCTGATTGGTTCAAATTCAGAAATGGGCATGGCTTAATGAATTATTCAGCGGTATAAGGGTTAATTAGCCCCGTTATTCCTTCTTATCGGGGCTATGATGTACCGTAGGGCCTATCGGACGACCTCGGTTGCTCAATCGGATGAGCCTCTGACTAATGGTCTGGAGGTCGCGGGTTCGATACCTGCCGGGTCAGCAACATTCTTTCCAGGAGAATTTCTACGGTCATTCTCGCCCCTCCGCTTATTCCATAAGGCCAATTGTCAGTTTCTGGCAAAAGAATCTACACTGTACTCGTTAAGGCGAGTGGATACACCTTACGGGAGGCAACTCCTCCAAATATATTTTTGACTCCCAAGTCCCCAGGAGCAAATGCTTTCCTTTAAGAGAAGGAGCAAATTCTTTCCTTTAAGCGTTGACCCCTTTTTCCGTCGGAAAGAGTTTATAGAAAAGTGAACGGGAAGTTCCGAAAGATGTCTCCCTTTAAAAAATGGCGAAAAAATCTGCCAGGTGTTCCCATTCTCTTTAATTGTTTATGCACATAAGCCTGCCCAGGTAAGTGTGGTATGGTAAGCTGACCAGCCCGATATGATCGCAAAAGTGTTGACTGGGCCAGCTATCCTAATGATCTAAGAAGACGTTATTCTGAGAGCCCTACGTCTTTCCATTTTCTCGAATTTATGCATGTATTATTTCTTCTCCACCACTCTTGCAGACTCGGGACTGATAACCTTGGTCGGTCCGGATCCCATAGCATTGCACATATCCTGCACCAAAACTTTGTGTTTATGAACCTCCCACAGGGCTGCCAGCGGAAGTATTGATTGTATAACTGATCGTCTTTGTCTAGTTTCTGTAGATGTTGTGCCAACTGGAGTGGCGAGTCGAAGTCTTCCACGTGGATGTAGGAACCAGGCGGAGCAGCACGTAGGTAGTCCTCCGGATGCGCCCCCATCACGACAGGAAGGACATCATGCCTGCAATAGTGTGAAGAAACTGTTGAAGGGCAATATTGTGTTGAACAATATACATTTTAATTATAAAAGCCGCCAACCTGAGGAGACTAACACTGGCGGACATTTAAGGCGTAATTGTGTCAAATTTGGTGACACGGAGGCCTTTTTGATATTTGATCTTCATCAGTGTGTCTCAACCTATAGGTTCTGTAACCGAAACGGATGATGGACAAGACCCGACAAACACAACACATCCCCCTCCGAGCACATATCGACCGACGTAGCTACAGCTGGTGTCTGGGAATGTGTGGCGGCCGTAAAAAGTCTCCTTGCCCTATATCATAGTGAAATTTATATTTTCTCGTCCTTTTGGATCATTGATTCCATTGTGGAATTTTTAAAGTATTTACGTGTCACTAATGAGGCCGGTGGGTCAGGCCTCAGATTCTATGACGGCTCCAACGTAAAGGCTTATTGAAAATTAAAGAGATAATGTTGGTTGGTGCCTGATGCTCTGTCTCTGGTCGGGCTCATCGGAGTCTAACTGTTGGTTTTCTTTTGCTCCAGCATTTCAGTGGTTTCTTGCTGTCGAGTCCTCACCGTTGTCTCACCTCTGTGGTTCTTTGATTTCTGTGTTCACGGAGATGTTGCACTGATGAGTTAGGAGGCCTTCATGCGGACTGAACAAATTATTTGTCTTAATCGCGACGGAAGTAAGGGCGAGGATTGTGGCCACGTAAAATCGATTTAAGCCCCCCAGTGGAAATCTTCCACTGACCGTTCCAAGGCGGCTCTTCCGTGGCATTTTATTTATGTTGTTGTTTGTTACTTACTGTGTATATCACTTGTGTCTTTTAATTTTGGATGGCCATATGGCCATTTTGTGGGAAAGTAACTGTCCATATGGCCTTCCTTTGTTTAGGTTTCCATTATGGTCTGGTCGCTTAATGTTTGTATTTCTTTCCCTTTGGTGTCTTTTATGGATGGAGTAAGTTAATTGTATCAATTCCTGATCTTTGTTTTACTTCTACTAAATGGCCGGAACTAGCTAGTCTGGCCCAAAAAAACATGTACACTCCATATTTTTAAGTTCTGTGTTGTATTCCTTGCTTCCAAAGGACGACCCTTTCTAGAACATATTTGACGTCACTAAAGCTGGTGTCTGCGAATGTGTGGCGGCCGCAAAAAGTCTCCCTGCCCTCCATCATAGTGTAGTTTATATTTTCTTGTCCTTTGGGATCATTGATTCCATTGTGGAATTTTGAAAATATTTGAGGGTCAATGATGAGGCCTAAATGGCCGAAACTAGCTAGCCTGGCCCAGAAAACCTGTACACTCCAAATTTTCAAGTTATGTGTTGTATTCCTTGCTTCCAAAGGATAACCCTTTCTAGAACATATTTGATGACTTTTTGATCTGGGCTCCGTCAAACAATTCCTGTTCTCACCAATGATACGCAATGAATGGTGCAGTGATTTACGTCACTGGTGAGATCTTGGGTTTGTTCCTCCAATTCACCTTATTTGCATTATCTGCTGGTTCCTAGTCTGAAGGTTATCAGTGTTGGCAAAACAGGTAACCAGACATCCCTGACCTTGAAAGGCAAGGGGGTATGGTTACCTGTTTTTCCAATATTGATAATGTGCAAGCTGGGAGCCAGCAAATAAATGCAAATATGGTGAATAACAGTCAGGTCTAAATTCATATATTTACTGGTATAAGCTATATAACATTACTCACCGAAGAGCATTGAGAAAGAACTTCTCAGTAATATAGTGTCTACAGTTTGCATTTTCAAATGCCAAATAAAACTTATAATCGTTCCGTAACATGTCAAAACATCCTTGCTGATCTTGTTTCCCACAGGTTCGGTCACCGCACGCGCCATATACGTCAACACTGACATGCTTCTGCAGCTCGTGTACATAGTCCAGTCTTTTATTCTCAGACTCACAATTTGACACAAAAATAGCTGCAAATTTACTTTTTCCTTTTGCAATGTTTTTGTGTTGCGTAACAGATTCAATATTTGAACAATTACCAAATGGCATCCATTTGTCATATGGAGTAACTAGGGTCGAATCTGGCCGGTAGGTGGCAGTCCAGTTGATCACGTGATTTACTTTAGCGTAATCGGGGGATGCAACTGGACTTTCAAGCGCGAACATGATCCAGATTTGTTCTGAGTGACGAAGAGTTCTCCCTGCACTGTGTTCAATATCAAAAGAACCCAATTCTATTTCTTTGAACAAACGAGCATCCAGAATTCCATTTTCTGACGGAACATCCAATATTTCACAGTGTTGTATGTTGCACTCCTCTCTAATGAAAATATCGTTTCCAGGGTTTATACTCCACCCTGCAGTACCTTGTTCCACTAAAATTCTTTTTGGAGGGAGGGAAGAATTGATTTTTGGCTTGAAGTTTAGTTGGGTATAAATTCTATCACCAGTTTCCACTTTCCATAGTACACTGGACTCTTTACGCTTGTTCTTTTGGAACATCACTGAGCTATTGTGCCTGTTATATATGTAAGGTAAATTAAAGCTTAATTCGAGTTCATTGGGAAAATGGTAAAATTCAGAAGAAAAGTTCAGTGTTATGAAAAGGAAAATACATAATGCCAGCAGGATTACAAACAGTCTGTAAATTTTCTTCATACGAAACATGTTTTCGTTGAAAACCTTTTGTCACGTATATTCATTTAAACTGTAAAATCCTATTATGGTTGCAAGCTGATATGGCCCAAACCTCAGTATAATAAAATGGTCCACGAATTCCCATTGCATCTTGTTGGGCGGGAAACTTATCGTCAGCTGAAGAACGAAAAATAAAAATATTAAACATTACGAAAACACGCCTACACAAATTTACCGCCGAAAAAAAACACGAAAATTTTAAGATGAAAAATTGTGATATTTTTCTTATTTCTGCTCAAAATTTAGACTGTGGGTACTTGTTAGAACCGCCCAATCGAGGCAGTTCTAACGAGTACCTACAATCTATATTTTAGAGCAGAAATAAGAAAAATAAGGTTTGCCCCTGTAAACCCCAGTTTTGCTATATAAAAATGGGTTACAAGGGAATCAAAATTATATATACATGTTTTCGTGATGTTCTGACAAACGATTTATAAATAAACATTACATTTATGAGACCCGATTAATTAATAAACAGCATCGCTTGAAATGAACCATTTTTTTCATAATTATTAACATTATTTTGAATACATCCATAACATTTCGACAATGGTCATTTTTACGATTTTGTCTCAATAATTAGTCGACTGGTAAAGGTGATTGTTACACAATTTGGCTGTTACCAGTTTACCACCAAAAATAATGAAAATTCTCAAAAAAATATTCCGATATTTCTCATATTTCTGCAAAACATAGATTGTGGGAACTCGTTAGACGGTTCTTACTAGGACCCACGATCTCTGTTTTGTGCAGAAATGAAATAAAATATGAATATCCCTGTAAACCCCTGTTTGTTTGTTTGTTTGATTTGAGGTTTCACGTCTCCGTCAACAATGAAAAGGCAATTTTGGAGACGTTGCTTCCAATTTTGTAGGACTTTTACCCGACATTGAGATGAAATGACTTCTCAAGCCCTGTCGCCCAATGAAACCAATAGGGTTTATTAGCATCGACGGTCCGCCTCGCACCGCGGTTCCTGGACAGGCTTAGATCCTCTAAGCGATTTACCAGTTCTTGTGTGCGGGCCGGATTCAGCTCTGCGTGGAAGCATTATGCAGCCCATATATTTCTTCAAGCCCCTATGGGCGGGGGCTATGTAAACTCCTGTTTTACTATATAAAAGTTGGGGTTAAGGGAGTCCAAATTATATAGGCGTGTTTTCGTTATGCTGATTTCACTAAATTGCACGACTCGCAGAAAAAGCGACCGACTGAAGTCGGTTGATTTCTAGAGTGCCCTAAAATCACCGTGTCATTCTGTCAGTCTGTCCGTCCGTATCCGTTTGTGAAAATTGGTGATAGTGACTTAACCGCTTGGAATATTTAAACAATTTTTGGCATACTAATAGATATCAATAGGATCTAACCAATGAACTTGCGAAATATTACATTCCATCTAGTATAGCCTTGCCGAGGCGAAAAATTTGAAAATTTTCGAACTGCTTCTCCTCGGAAACCGTTGGGCCGATTGAAGTCAAATTTCATATGGAGCCTGTATGGGATGATAGAAACCAAAATTTGCCAATGGGGTCCAGGTCACATGACCAAAATGGCCGCCAAGCCATATATGGTCTGTCTGTCTGTCCGTCCGTAACCCGTTTGTGAAAATTGGTGATAGTGACTTAACCGCTTGGAATATTTAAATAATTTTTGGCATACTAATAGATATCAATGAGATCTAACCAATGAACTTGCGAAATATTACATTCCATTTAGTATAGCCTCGCCGAGGCGAAAAATGTGAAAATTTTCGAACTGCTTTTTCTCGGTAACCGTTGGGCCGATTGAAGTCAAATTTCATATGGAGCCTGTATGGGATGATAGAAACCAAAATTTGCCAATGGGGTCCAGGTCACATGGCCAAAATGGCCGCCAAGCCATATATAGTAAAAACCCTTCAAAAATAGTCTTCTTCAGAACCACTGGGCAGATTTCAACGCAACTTGCATAATAGCATCTGGGATGTAGGCCCATCATAAATTGCTAAAAAGGTGACCTTGGGTTGCCCTTGACCTTCTTTGTGCCTAGGTCAAACTTTGACACATATGCTTTTGTTGGAATATTAAACCAATTTTTGGCATACTTATAGATATCAATGAGATCTAACCAATGAGCTTGCGAAATATTACATTCCATTTAGTACAGCCTCGCCGAGGCCAAAAATGTGAAAATTTTCGAACTGCTTCTACTTGGAAACCGTTGGGCCGATTGAAGTCAAATTTCATATGGAGCCTCTATGGGTTGGGGGAAACCAAAATTTGCTCATGGGGTCCAGGTCACATGACCAAAATGGCCACCAAGCCATATATGGTAAAAACCCTTCAAAAATAGTCTCCTCCAGAACCACTGGGCAGATTTCCACGAAACACGATAAATAACATCTGGGATGTAGGCCCAACATAAATTGCTAAAATGGTGACCCTGGGTTGACCTTGACCTTCTTTGTGCCTAGGTCAAACTTTGACACATATGTGTTTGTATTGGAAAAGTGAGAATGCATTTTATCCTGCAAACGATTTAGAATACAGTACTAAAGTATAATATATATTTTCGCTCCTTTCGATAAGGCGCATTTATTGGGGGAACCGTTTTAGGTCCAGGTCACATGACCAAAATGGCCGCCATACCCATATATGGTAACACTCATAAAGCTAAAAGCATCCGGCGGGTCGTGCACTTCAGCTGAAGCACTGGTTATTGTCTTTTGTTCGCTTGTTTACGCTTGCAAAACAAGGAAATCGAAACAATAGCTTGTATAGTGACCTAGTTAACACGTCTGGAATAGCCGAGTTTCTAAACCCGGGATAGGGTGGAAGTGCCTCAAACCATGTAAGGCATGGCCATTCACAGCAGAACGCGATAAATAGTTTCGCCCTAACAATGAAATGCTACCTGAAACTTTTAAACATCTCTTTTATACGTGGACATTATCAATGAGTCCAAGATGTCTTTGGCTAACAATTGCAACGTCGAGAAATTAAAGCTTTTGTGGTAGCGTCTCATGATTCGGCAATATAAGATTCTTACATGGGTGTGGGGGTGGTTGGAAAAATCCGTGCCGAGGGTCACTGTCCGGCATCACGAGGCTTGCCGAGTGACCCGAGGGACGGATTTATTCTATCCACCCCTCACGCCCATGTAGGATTCCTTTTCTTGCATACATTATATTTCTGAGCGTGGACTTTTAATACTGCAGTCACTTCTGTTGTCGACGTCCATATTGCGACGAAACTACAGTGATCTTTAGTGACGTAAGGTAACGTGTTGTGACGTCAACCTTAACGACGGCGCATATGAGGTCGTATTTAACCAGTACATCTATCAAACATGCGAGAATATATAGTCCTACAATGTATTCGATTTTGGATAAGAACACCAGGGTTAGAACAGAATTTCTAACCCAAGCTAAAACTATGGATTTCCTTATCTAGTGTGCAAGAATGATAATTCTATAAGGCGTAGTCGGAAGAACAAAAGAGGCAGAAAATGTTCTGTAACGGAAAGTCAGGTGTTTTTTTTTTTCCCGGGTTCTCCTGCTTTCGCTCGCCGCAGATTATCGATCGGCTCGAAACATATGAAATAATTTTAAAAGGTCAGGAGACCACGTCGCACACACCAGTGGGGACGTTTACACCTGGCAGATTTTTCCGCCATTTTTCAAATTAATTAAGGAAGATAACTCTCGGGACTTCCTGTTCGTTTTTCTGTAAACTCTGTCCGGCTGAAAAAGGGGTCTACTCTTAAAGGAAAGAATTTGCTCCTCAGGAGCAAATTCTTTCCTTTAAGAGATGACCCCCATTGACAGAGGAGACAAAACTACTTTAGCAGGAGTTGCCTCCCGTGAAGGTGTATCCATTCACATTAAGCCTCCTAGATAGCCTTTGGTGGCTTAAACTACCCATATCTCGAACAAATGGTCATACTACTGAACAGATGTTCGAGCCACTGAAGTTTGACTGTAATTCCTCTAGCGAGGGTGCGTTACCAAGTTACTTCAGTTCTGAACAGGAAAGATTATTTGAAATACAGTAAAATTAGGACTAATTTTGCTATACAAAGTAACTTAGAAGGATACACTTAATTTTTCTTTGTGTTTTCTGTCAACTATGTCCTCTGGTCAGGGACCACCTTTGGAACTGTTCAAAAGTGGTCGTTAAGACCACTTTTGAATAGTCCCAAAAGTGGTCTTAATATATAGAAATTTTACTGTGTACATTGTAATTTGGAAGCCATGTTGCATTGACATTTGCTTAAATGAGTTTGTCAAAATAATAGTCATGACATTTTCCCGTGTTATGATTAACATACGTATTTATTCTGTAAAATTGTCATTATATTGAAAAATAAACATAGTGATAGAGGTTTGTAAACAGTATAAAATTTAATTTTAAAATACATATACTTACTCATGATTTAGATTTTACCATTAACCGTGCGTCTGTATGATAACCCAGTACAGTAACGTTCCAAAGCTGAGAACATTTCCACACCGGTTTATTGTAGCATCGTCACGAGAATAGAACACAGATTTTTCCGCCGTTTTTCAAAGGGTGACACTTTTCGGAACTTCCTGTTCGGTTTTCTATAAACCCTGCCCTACTGAAAAAGGGCAAATGCTTTCCTTTAAGAGTTGACCCCTATTGAGGAGCAAATTCTTTCCTGTAAGAGTAGACCCCTATTGACAAGGGAGACAAAAATAAGTTTGCAGGAGTTGTCTCCCCTGGAGGTGTACCCTATTCCCCTTAAACAACGACCCCGCCCATCGGGACTTGGAAAACTAGTCTGGGGTGCATGGTGCTTCCACGCAGAGCTGAAACCTATCGAACAAGAGTCCTGGTAAACCCAAGCCTGTCCTGGCAATGTAGTGCGAGTCGGACTGTCTATGCATATAACACAGGGGGTACTTTTAATTTTGCCTGCTACATAGGCTTGGTTTAAAATTTTTAGATTTTTGTATTTTTTGAGGTTTTTGGAAAAATGGTATTTTTATGGGTACAGGCCATTTAGCAGATATTTTTAGTGGGTCACTCTAAAACTTGCTTTTTTCCGGTAAGGGCGGGGGTGGGGGTATCCAACACCTTTTGTTTTTTGTGGGGGTACTGTTTGTCTCCTGTCTCGCATGTCAATTTATAGAGGTTGGTTTCATAATATTAAAATGTATGTTGTGTGTACTCAGTATAGAAAAGCGAACAGCAAATGATGCTCCTCAGGAGCAAATTATTTCCTTTAAGATTTGACATGGGAGACAGAAATACTAATGCAAGAATTGCCTCCCCTGAAGGTGTACCCATTCCCCTTAAGTCCCCGCTAGTTTATCCGGTTTTTGTCCTACCTGGAAGCCTCCGTGGTGTATTGATTATGCTACTCATATCACAAACCAGGGGCATTTAGTTCAATCCCGGGCCTGTCCTGACTTTCGGATGAGTGTTCAAACCAAGGACCCGTCTCCGTATGACCTTAGCTGTTTGGTGGGTCGTAAAATTCAAACACATACATCAATCATTTGCACAAACACAGACCGTAAAACTGTTTTTTTTTTTTTTTTTCGTGACGGAGCGCATATAACGGCCGCATAACATAACCTGCCACAAGTCATGTGCGACAAGCGAAGACTCGGATCAGCCTGCGCATGCGCGCAGTCTGAGCCAAGTCTTCGCTGTTCGCATTAGCATTCTATAGTCACTGGGCTATTCAAAGAGTAACCAGCGTAGACTCTGGCCTGATGCACATCTACGCTGGTCGAACATGTCTTATTAGTTTGTTTTGTCATACGCTGCCTCAGGTGACTTTGAAAATGTAACCGTTTCAAACGTGAACGGGCCCACGCCCATCGGAGCTTGGAGAAATAGATTGGGCTGTATTGTCCTTCCACGCAGAGCTGAAACCGACCGCACATAAGAACCGGTAAACCGTTTAGAAGGTCTAAGGCCGTCCCTGCATATGAACTATATTGGTTTGTTGGGCGGTAGGGCTTGAGATGTCATTTCATCTAAATGTTGGGTAAAAGTCACATGGAATTGGAAGCAACGGTCTCAAAATGACCTGAATAGTGTTGACGGGGACTTAAAACCTCAATTCAAACATACACACAAAATCAAACGGGAATACATGTGCCGTGACAAGCAAACAATGTGTCTTCGGACAAGACCAAAATCTCGCAAATTCACATACTGCGAAGACAGAATGGACATTAATTACAGTATATCTGACATACGGCGTTTTCCGAGAAGCGCATGCGTACTTGTGGTGACAGATTATAATTCACGGCAAATATCTGAAAGAGTCATTCTTGCACACCGGACAAGGAAATCCGTAAATTCACCCTGGGATAGAAATTTATGTTCTGACCCTGGTGTCCCGACCCAGAATCGAATATAATCGCGTGTTTGATAAACGCACTGGTTGATTACGACCTCGTATGCGCCGTCGTTAAGGTTGACGTCACAGCAACATCACTAAACATTCCTGCAGTGTCAACGCAATATGGCGGACGTTGGTAACCGAAGTGACTGCAACATTAAAAATCCGCTTTAAGAAATGGAAGGTATGCAAGACAAAGAATCCAATATGGATGTGAGGGGTGGATAGAAAAATCCGTCCCCCGGGATCACTGTCCGGCATCACTCGGCAAGCCTCGTGATGCCGGACATTGTACCTCGGGACGGATTTTTCCATCCACCCATCACACCCATATATGATTCTTATATGAAATTCACCCCTCTGTGTGCCTGACGCTATGTGAGGATGGGTATCAGCGCTCATGCAGGATAAGGCAAACAATGGTGGCCCAGATGAGACGCCGCCGAGTGCGGCTTCAGATCAGGTTCTAAACGGTTTACTTAAAATATAAAAAATAGGGGTTAGTTTATTGTTTACGCCCACGGGCGTAGACAATCTGAAGGATGGCTTTTGCTCCGGAAGCATTTAAGAAAAGGTCCTGATTTTCTTTTCTATTAGCATGCCATCCGTGTAATTGTCTACGCCTGTGGATGTAGGCTGCCTAAGGAATACTATTTCTCTCCAGAAGCATTAAAAAGGGTAATTACTGGCTGAATGCTACATTCTATTGACTGGTCATCTGTGTTATTTGGTATAATGATTAAAAAACCGGGATCGACTGGAACACTTCCGTAAGTTTATCACACCCTCTTCGCATACAAATAAGCTTGTTTTCTGGGTTCACATGATGTTGACTTCCCTCCGATGATACAGTACATCTATTTTTAGCTCACCTGTCACGTAGTGACGAGGTGAGCTTTTGTGATCACTTTTTGTCCGTCGTCCGTCGTGCGTGCGTGTGTGCGTGCGTGTGTGCGTGCGTAAACTTTTTCTTCAAACAACATCTCCTCCTAAACCACTGATCGGATTTTGACCAAACTTCACAGGAATGATCCTTAGGTGGTCCCCTTTCAAAGTTGTTCAAATGGTTCCGGTCTGTTGCACATCTAGGTCACAGGAGCTAAAAATAGATTTTTTAAATGAAAACTTTAAAAATCTTCTTCTCTGAAACCGCAAGGCCCAGGTCTTCAATATTTGGTATGAAGCTTCATCTAGTGGACCTCTACCAAGATTGTTCAAATTATAGTCCTGGGTCCAAAAACGCCCCCGCCCTGGGGTCCTTTGGTTTTACATGGGCTTATATTTGGAAACTCTTTAAAAATCTTCTTCTCTGAAACCGCAATTCCCAGGTATTTGATCATTGGTGTGAAGCTTCACCTAGTGGACTTCTACCAAGATTGTTCAAATTATAGCCCTGGGGCCAAAAATGCCCCCGCCCCGGGGGCCTTTGGTTTTACATAGGCTTAATATAGGGAAAATCTTTAAAAATCTTCTTCTCTGGAACCGCAAGGCCCAGATCTTGGATATTTGGTGTGAAGCTTCATCTAATGGACCTCTTTCAAGATTGTTCAAATTATAGACCTGGGGCCAAAAATGCCCCCGCCCAGGGGGCCTTTGGTTTTACATAGGCTTATATAGGGAAAATCTTTGAAAATCTTCTTCTCTGGAACTGCAAGGCCCAGATCTTGGATATTTGGCGTGAAGCTTCATCTAGTGGACCTCTTTCAAGATTGTTCAAATTAGAGCCCTGGGGCCAAAAACGCCCCCGCCCCAGGGGCCTTTGGTTTTACATAGGCATTTATAGGGAAAATCCTTAAAAATCTTCTTCTCTGGATCTGCAAGGCCAAGATCTTGGATATTTGGCGTGAAGCTTCATCTAATGGACCTCTTTCAAGATTGTTCAAATTATAGCCTTGGGGCCAAAAATGCCCCCGCCCCGGGGGCCTTTGGTTTTACATAAACTTAGATAGGGAAAATCTTTAAAAATTTTCTTCTCTGAAACCGCAAGGCCAAGATCTATGATATTTGGTGTGAAGCTTCACCTAGTGGACCTCTATCAAGATTGTTCAAATTATAGCCCTGGGGCCAAAAATGCCCCCTCCCCTCCGGGGCCCTTTGGTTTTACATAGACTTATATAGGGAAAATCTTGAAAAATCTTTTTCTCTGAAACTGTCAGGCCCATATCTTTGATATTTGGTATGGAGCTTCATCTAACGGACCTCTACAAAGATTGTTCAAATTATAGCCCTCGGGCCACAAATGCCCCCGCCCCGGGGCCCTTTGGTTTTACATAGTCTTATATAGAGATAATCTTTGAAAATCTTTTTCTCTGAAACAGCAAGGCCCAGGTCTTTGATATTTGGTGTGAAGCTTCATCTAGTGGACCTCTATCAAGATTGTTTAAATTATAGCCCTGAGGCCAAAAAACACCCAAGCCCCGGGGCCATTTGGTTTTACATAGGCTTATATGCGGAATATCTTTAAAAAATCTTCTTCTTGGAAACCACAAGGCCCAGGTCTTTGATATTTGGTGTTTAGTTTCATCTAGTGGACCCTAATCAAGATTGTTCAAATTATAGCCTTTGTTGATATTTGGTATGAAGCTTCACCTATTTAGACCTACCTCAACATTATGCACATTATAGCCCTGGGTCAATAATGGCCCTCCCCGGGGGGGGCCCTTTGTTACTCTATGGATCAGGTGAGCGATCCAGGGCCATCATGGCCCTCTTGTTGTTTGTTTTCACTAAAAGAAGGCATATGCATCTGTTCTACTGCTTTTTCGTTTCCCTAGTACGAGTGGTTGATTGGTAGTTTTTTGGTTTTTTTTTTTTTTTAACTGGAGTCAAGTTTTGGAATCTTTGGCTACTATCCAAGTTTCCGTATTTACTGGCACACATATACAGGATACACATGAACAACTTTGTCATTTGACTTTCCATTTCTATGACTACACAAATTAATATGTGCTAAGCGTAGACTCAAGCTTTGTAAAAGCTAATACTTGTACTAATTTATTTTAGTTCGATTGCGATGAAAGCTTCAAGCTTATCGAATTGCTTTCGAACACTCATTCCGGGTGTTTTCATGCGTGCGAGGCGAGAGAGGGAGAGAGGCAGTAGATTTTACACCACCGCCACCCATTTACACCTGGGTAGACTGGGGCAGTGTCATTACTGTCTTGCCCAAGGACACACCCAAAATAAGGGTTAATCAAAATAGTCTACGTCCCACAACCTGCACTCATGAAAACAATCGGTCCGCTTCAGTGCTGTCAGTGGAGAGACGACTTTTGTCATCCCCTAATTTGTAAATTGTTTAAACTGAGCTGTTTCTGAAAATTAGGTCCGGAAAGAAAGAAAGTCTCAGTCTTAACGTGACAATACGTTGGTCATTATTCATCATGACACGTTAAGAGCACGTTGGAAGCTGGTCTGTCTTATTTGCATTACGCTGGAGTTAATGGTTAGTACTAATAGCCTACTAGCTGTTAGTATCATGACCGCTTATTTTCCATTTTCCTGGGAAATATATGCATTATGCTCAACGTGGTTTGAAATATCGGGCATTTATATTGTGTAAAGTTGAGGAGTGTGTGCAATTGTAGTGTCATCTGCACATCACGAAAACACGCATATATAATTTGGACCCCTTGAACCCCGCTTTTAAATATTTAAACAGTATTTTGCAGGGAAAACCTTTTTCTCTGATTTCTACTCTGAAATATACATTGTGGGTACTCGTTGGGACAGCCTCGATGAGGCGGTTCCAACGTGTACCCACAATCTATATTTTGAGTAGAAATAAGAAAAAGAACTCAATTCTTCTTTTTTTTCGGCGGTAAAGTTTACAATGTATTTGTATAGCCGTGTTTTCATAATGACTCACAGCGACAGGAGCTATAAATAACTGTTACCTGGATTCCGCACCGATGGTTTTGCTTGTTTGTTTGATTTGGGGTTTGCCGTCCCCGTCAACATTGTATAGTCATTTTGGAAACGTTGCTTCCAGTGTTGTGGGACTTTTACCCGACATTGAGATGAAATGACATCTCAAGCCCTGACGCCCAATGAGACCAATAGGGTTTATACGCATGGACAGTCCGAATCGCACTGCTTTGCCTGAACAGGCTTAGATCCTCTAAGCGGTTTACCAGTACTAGTGTGGGGGCCGGATTCAGCTCTGCGTGGAAGCATCATGCAGCCCATATATTTCTTCAAGCACCTATGGGCGGGGATGAAATGACATCTCAAGCCCTGTCGCCCAATGAAACCAATAGGGTTTATACGCATGGACCGTCCGAATCGCACTGCTTTGCAGGGACAGGCTTAGATCCTCTAAGCGGTTTATCAGTACTCGTGTGCGGTCGGTCTCAGCTCTGCGTGGAAGCAACATGCATCCCATCTATTTCTTCAAGCCCTGATGGAGAGGGCGGGGGGGGGGGGTGGGGGGGGGGCGTCGCACCAATGGTTATGTGCCTGCTTTATATCACGAAAACACGTCTATATAATTTTGACCCCCTTAACAGTAAAACTAACAACATGGGTATACATTTTTCTTCTTATGCCTGCTCAAAAACATAGATTGTTGGGAACTCGTTATAACCGCCGTCCCAGGCAGTTCTAACGAGTTCCCACAATCTATGTTTTGTGCAGAAACATGTAACATATCGGATATTTTTTATCTGAAAATTTTCTCTCTTTTTTTTCATTTTGTTTGGCGCGTTTTCGTAATGAACTGTATTGGTCAGCGTAAGTCACGTGGTCGTTATGGATATAGCACGTTAGGTCGATTGACAAACTAACGACCAAAACGGATCGAAAAATACATGGACTCCTGTTGTAGGGAATTTATATGGAGGGCATTAGGACATAAACTTTTCAAATTCCGCTTTTGGGCATCTCCTCTACTGTCTTTATTTGAACATGCATTGTTGACACACAGAGATAAAATCTTATGATTATCTGGTTACTTGTAACCTGACCATACCGTAGAAACCCTTACTATTCACCTAATTTGTTAATTGAGACCCGCCAAGCGAATTTGTGTCTTCGAGCATTCCGTCATGACAAATTTTAACTGCGCATGCCTAGCCATTCAGAGGGGCCAGGGATATGGCTTTCTGTCTGAAGGTTCCTCTTATTGTACTGCTCGCATAGGCGATAAGTACCAAAATCGCTTGACGGGGCCCAATTTAAGATCACATGTTCACTGTCCATTTGTTTGTTTGTTTGAATTGAAGTTTAGCGGCCCTGTCAACACTATTTGAGTCGGTCAGTTTACCTATCCACACTTTCCTGGGCAAGCTTATATGTAAGCGGTTAACCAGTACAGTGCACATTCGTTCGCCAGAAACTGACAACTGCCCTCCTATTTACTGTTGATACAAGCTATCATTTCATATGGAATTTAACTGGACTCTTCAACCTCGCAACATTGGACAGTTTAAGTTACAATTAATAAAGAGGGTTTCTGGTTTATTGGTTTTACAACATATTTGTATTGTAAGCGGCTGAGGCGTCTGGTCAGAGTGTTCACTGTTTGCAAATGTTTAAATTTGGAACGCTGAGCTGCATATATGGGATTATTAGTCACGCCAATTATTATAAATAGGGTGTTTAGTCAAAATCTATCTTTGGAATTAGTCACGCCCATTATTGTAAATAGGAGTCTAGTCAAAATCTATCTTTGAAATTAGTAACGCCCATTATTGTAAAAAGGGGTTTAGTAAAAAATCTTTCTTTGAAATTAGACACGCCCATTATTGTAAATAGTGGATTTAGTCAGAATCTATATTTGAAATTGGTCACCCCCATTATTGTTAATAGGACGTTTAGTCAAAATCTTTCTTTGAAATTAGTCACGCCCATTATTGTAAATAGTGGATTTAGTTATAATCTATATTTGAAATTGGTTACCCCCATTATTCTAAATAGGGGTCTAGACAAAATCTATATTTGAAATTGGTCACGCCAATTATTGTAAATAGGACGTATTGTCAAAATCTTTCTTTGAAATTAGACACGTCCATTATTGTAAATAGTGGATTTAGTCAAAACTTATCTTTGAAATTAGTCACGCCAATTATTGTAGATAGGGCGTTTTGTCAAAATCAGTCTTTGAAATTAGACACGCATATTATTGTAAAAAGTGGATTTAGTCAAAATCTGTCTTTGAAATTAGACACGTCCATTATTATAAATAGGGCGTTTAGCCAAAATCTATCTTTGAAATTAGTCACGATCATTATTGTTAATATGGCGTTTAGTTAAAACCTTTCTTTGAAATTAGTCACGCCCATTATTGTAAATAGTGGATTTAGTCAGAATCTATATTTGAAATTGGTCAGCCCCATTATTCTAAATAGGGGTCTAGACAAAATCTATATTTGAAATTGGTCACCCCCATTATTCTAAATAGGGGTCTAGACAAAATCTATATTTGAAATTGGTCACGCCCATTATTGTAAATAGGACGTTTTGTCAAAATCTACCTTTGAAATCAGTCACGCCTATTATTGTAAAATGTGGATTTAGTCAAAATCCATCTTTGAAATTAGTCACGCCCATTTTTGTAAATAGGAAGTTTAGTAAAAATCCTTCTTTGAAATTAGACACGCCAATTATTGTTAATAGGGAGTTTAGTCAATATCTAGATTTGAAAATAGATGCGCCCATTATTATAAATAGGGGGTTAAAATACGCCCGTTATTGTAAATGCGGGGTTTAGTCAAAATCTTTCTTTGAAATTAGACACGTCCATTATTGTAAATGCGGGGTTTAGTCAAATTCTAGATTTGAAAAAAGACACGCCCTTTACTGTAAATAGGGTTGTTTAGACACACCCACTTTTGTAAATAGGGGGTTTAGACAAAATCTATCTTCGAAATGAGACACGCCCATTATTTTAAATAGGGTGTTTAGACTTGCCCATTATTGTAAATAGGGGGTTTAGTCAAAATATATCTTTGAAAGTATACACGCCCATTATAGTAAATATGGTGTTTAGTCAAAATCTATTTTTGAAAATAGACACGCCCATTATTGTAAATAGGGGGTTTAGACACGCCCATTTTTGTAAATAAGGGGTTTAGTCAAAATCTTTGGCAGAGTGATAAACTGTGTAGATTATGATCAGACCGCTCATACTGAGCAATCTAATCTGGATCCATGCTCTTTGCGTAGATATCTGTATCAGTATGGGTAAACCAACACGGAAAATAGAATTGGCTAGGAATCGATACAATTAACCCTTACCTCCCATCAGATACACTAAAGGGAAAGAAACACATGAAATAACTTGACCCTGATCGAAACATAAGCGGAAAGCCAAAAGGACACTTACTTAATCTACTTTATTTTCTCCCCCTAAATTATTAGTTACATGATTAAATTACGCTTAACTCTTATCATGCTGTTCACGACAACCCCTGTCTTTGGAAACAGTGTAGATCTGAAGAAGCCATCTGATCAGGATCTACACTGTTTGACATTCAATTTATGAATTTGTAGGAATAAATTACATCAAGTAATCTGATTGGTTCAAAGTCAGAAATGGGTGGGGCTAATCTGAATATTCAGCAAGAGAAGGGTTAAGAATTTATCTGGTTAGTGCTGTCCATTAGAATTGCTGTAAATATGGTATTTACAAGGATAAATTTAAAATACATCCTAAAATGTAAAAATCAATAAAATTGCTTATGTTTGTTTGTTTAATTTGAGGTTTAACGTCCCCGTCAATACTGTATATGTAATTCTGGAGACGTTGCTTCCAGTTTTATCGGACTTTTACCCGACATTGAGATGAAATGACCTCTCAAGCCCTGTCGCCAAATGAAACCAATATACAATCAAACTTTAATGGCTCGATCACCTTTGAGACCATGAAAATTTGTTAGCCATCATGTTAATCCGTGAAACGAACACCCCCTCCTCGCCACCGTAAACCCCATTTCGTATAGAGAAAACAGGGTTTTACAGGTTTATACATTATTTTTTTCCTTATGTCTGCTCCAAGACATAGGTAGTGGAAACTCGTTAGAACCACCTCAACGAGGTGGTTCTAACGAACACCCACAACCTATGCATTTGAGTATAAATATTGCGAAGTTAACATTTTAGAGATTTGAAAGAATGCACTATGTCGCACATGTGTTATTGTAATATGGATAGGGTTAGCTCGAGCCACAAGCTCGAGGGCTAATGTTAGGGCTAATGATACCTTTTGTATCTTCCATAGAACATAGGTATGTCGGGTGGCGTCATAAAGGCAATTCCGATGAGTACCCACTTGATACATTTTAGGATGAAATATGAAAAATCTCCCAAATTTATCCCACATTATTTTTGTTTGTTTGATTTTGGGTTTAACGTCCCCGTCAACACTGTAAAGGTCATTTTGGAGACGTTGCTTCCTATTTTGTGGGACTTTTACCCGGCTTAGAGATGAGATGACAACTCATGCCCTGTCGCCGAATATTGTTATAAGCATGGGCGGTCTGACTCGCACCGCTTGGCCTGGGCGGGCTTACATACTCAAAGCGCTTCACCAGTACTCGTGTGTGGTCGGTTTCAGCTCTGCATGGAAACATCGTGCAGCCCATATATTTCTTCAAGCCCTGATGGGCGGGGTCTAGAAGGCTTGGGCCTCTAGAACAGGTTTGAAACAGCCGTATCGGACGAGCTATCGGTGTTCGAGTCATCGAGGTTTCAGTGAAATATGTTAAGAATGTACAGAGAAGCCTCTTAATAACAGCCATAACTGGGAAGGTGTAAAAATGACCGTTGTAATGTGTTGGTAGTTAATAGGTGTATGCACTCCAACGTACAGAAATTGCTGTTAACTCTTATCTTGCTGTTCACGACAACCCCTACCTATGCAAACAGTGCAGATCCAGATCAGAAAAAAGACAAAATAAAAACTTTTCTTAGACTCCTTAAACACCAATTAAGCGGGGAGGTGTGGGGGTGCGGGTAAGTGTGTACGAAATTGTCGTTTGGGTAAATCGGCGGATTTACAGTCGAAAATTTCGAATTTGCGTATAATTTACCTTCCCAAGAGATAGTTTTGCAATACAGTTATCCACATTTTAATGCATTTATTCGTTTTTTTTTTTTTTTGTTTTTTTTTAACCCTTTTTGTAGCAAATGGGATCTTCCTCCTTATATATAGCAGGAATTCATTTCAAAATTTAGGGGTGTCAGGTAGAGCATTCTTAAAAATTTATTTGGAAAATGACTGAACTTTTAGCAAACAGTGGAGGCCCTGATCAAACGCCGCGTTCTTCGGCGTCTTATCTGGGCCTGCACTGTTTGCCACTGTTTTGGGGTTTCCGGTACTAAATGGGTTAGCTGTACTATGCACAAAACGGCAAGCGCTGTGAACTGCGCTAAACCAAATGCCAGCCAATGAAAATAGACGTTACATAATGAAGTTGGGTTTCCAACAGTATTTCGCAGAATATCCTATCCCAAATCTTGACATTGTCCAATCAGACGTGGCATTACATACGCAAGTGCATTAGAATACCCGGCCCCGCCCATCGGGGCTTGAAGAAATAGATGGGCTGCATTATGCTTCCACGCAGAGCTGAAACTGACCGCACACGAGTACTGGTAAACCATTTAGATGATCTAAGCTTGCTTAGGCAAAGCGATGCGAGTCGGTCCGTCCATGCTTATAAACCCTATTTGTTTCAATGGGCGACAGGGCTTGAGATGTCATTTCATCTCAATGTCGAGTAAAAGTCCCACAAAATTGGAACCAACGTCTACAGTGTTGACGGGGACGTTAAACCTCAAATCAAACAAACAAAAACAAAGCATTAGAATACCGATATTAATGCACTTGCGTATGTAACGCGACGTCTGATTGGATAACGTCAAAAATGTGCGACAGTGTATTCTGCGATATACTGTGGGAAACCCGACGTCATCATGTAACGTCGCATTCCAGTGGCTGCTATTTGGTTTTACGCTTGCCACTTTGAGTAAAATAGTACAATTTTCAACAAAACAACCTAATACAGTGCATTAGAATGGGGATAACTGTATTAAAAATTGTCGGTCTTACGGTCGCAATTCCGTTTTACGGCTTCGCTGGCATATCGCCGTAAAACGAAATTTCCGACCGTAAAACGGCCGATTTACCTCCCCGAATGACCATTTTGAATACGATTATCCCTATATTCTAATGCACTCGAGTATGTAACGCGACGTCTGATTGGCCGATTTACCTCCCCGAATGACAATTTTTAATACGATTATCCCTATATTCTAATGCACTCGAGTATGTAACGCGACGTCTGATTGGCCGATTTACCTCCCCGAATGACCGTTTTGAATACGATTATCCCCATATTCTAATGCACTCGAGTATGTAACACGACGTCTGATTGGCCGATTTACCTCCCCGAATGACAATTTTGAATACGATTATCCCTATATTCTAATGCACTCGAGTATGTAACACGACGTCTGATTGGCCGATTTACCTCCCCGAATGACAATTTTGAATACGATTATCCCTATATTCTTATGCACTCGAGTATGTAACACGACGTCTGATTGGCCGATTTACCTCCCCGAATGACAATTTTGAATACAGTTATCCCCAAAATGACCAGCATCCCTTAGTTGTAAAATTAGATACATTTATACTGTAAAGTATATTTGGTTAGTGCTCCAAAATGTGACATTGGCAAACAGATTATACCCCGATCAGACGCCGCATGATCTGCACTGTTGTCTTAAAGTAAAGTACTTTTTTGTAAAACTTCCAAAAAAAAAAAAAAAAAAAAAAAAAAAAGAAGAAGAAAAAATTGACAACACCAAAATTGGAAATGAATTTTCCCCTAGCTAACCAGCAGACATAAAAGGTTGAAACAACGTTTACGACGTTGTTTAAATCATATACAGTCGAACTTCAATGGCTCAAACACCTTTGGAACCACGAAAATCTGTTCGAGGCAGGGGTAGTTCGACCCACTGAGGGTTACTGCCAGGAGGCATAACGGGGTTAATTTTGAGATATCCTTTTCGGTGTTATATAATAAGAATGTATGGTGCGTGTACTCATTAGAATCGCCTCGTTGAGGCGATTCTAATGAGTACACACAGCATACATTTGCAAAATAAAAGTGGAAAATCTCCTTAATTATCTCACACTACTTATTATGCAAAGGAATTCCCTAGGGACTCAAAAACGGGCTCGGCTCAGCCATGGTAAACGAGCCATCGGTGTTCGAGCCATCGAAGTTCTACTGTGCCGAGATAAAATAAAGACACTTACTTCTCTTCATGTCCTCCGAGACATTGTGTTACAGAACACGAACGACCAGATGATCGGGCTTGGGAAAACTGTCGGACTAGCGACGGAATAGAACGGCATTCACATTTTTGTCTTTCAGCTTCACAAGATGGCTAGCTTAGGGTACCTTGTGTCTTGTACCACACACAACAGGCTGTGATTAGACAGTGCTGATGCGCGTGATGATCTTAATTTTCACTGGTCACACATAACTGATGCACCGTTCCTTTGAGTCGGCTCTGGGATGACCAAAAAGCTTGGTCAATTAAAGCTTCTGGCTAACCAAGATGCATCATCTGGTCGCCGTGATTAGTATAATTAAGTTAGACCAGAGATAGTCTCGGATAGATTAAATGATCTAGTTCACTAAATTGCTGCAGGAATAGGGGGTGATCGATGCCAAGACTAAACAAGTTAGAGTAACACGATCAAGTGTGTTTCAAAGACAAATACAGTAAGTATGTGTTGTGTTTTACGGCCCAGTCAGCAGCTATGATATGTCGGACCGGTGTAAGCCTGCCCTGGCAAAGTGGTGCGAGTCGGATCGTCCATGCATATAAACGAGTCGGTTCGTCCATGCATATACACCTTATTGGTTTCATTGGGTGGCAGGGATTGAGATGTCATTTCATCTATGTGTCGGATAAAAGGCCCACAAAATTTGAAGCAACGTCTCCAAAATGCCATAAAAAGTGTTGATGGGAACGTTAAACCTCAAATCAAACAAATAAAAAAACTAACATTTGTCAGAGGAAAATGTGTGATATCTTCTTATTTCTGCTGCAATTATAAACTGCGGGTACTCGTTAGAACCGCCTCAATGAGTCCGGGTTATAATCAGGGGATAAATGTATTCAAAATTGTCATTTGGGGAGGTAAATCGGAGGTTTTACGGTCGGAAATTTCGTTTTACGGCGACGCGTCAGCGGAGCCGTCAAACGTAATTTGCGACCGTAAAACCGACGATTTACCTCCCCAAATGAAAATTTTGAATACAGTTATCCCCGTTCTAATGCACGTATTCGTGTGTTTTGTTAAAAAATGTACTATTCTGCACAAAGCGGCAAGCGCTGTGAGCTGCGTAAAACCAAATGCCAGCCAATGAAAAGCGACGTTACGTGATGACGTCGGGTTTCCGACAGTATATTGCAGAATATACTGTCGCAAATTTTTGACGTTACCCAATAAGACGTCGCGTTACATACGCAAGTGCATTAGAATCCGGGTTATAACGAGTATTTACAATCCATGTTTGTGAGCAAGAATACAGAATATTACGTTCACCCTTTTATCATATGACGTCGCGTTTATTTTTGTGAAAATAACGTCATGTCAACACATCCTCAAGATTCTTTTTGACTTTCGGCATTAAAATCCGATTTCAAAAACGTTATATGATAAACAGCATACTTCCCTGGTCATTTCATATAAAACTTATGGAACTCTCCATAGGCTCGTTTCATTAATTTCATATACATTGAACACAAATGTAAGATTCTGTATGTAAACTCACCTTTCTCTGTATGACTCATGTATAACACGCACTTGTTTACGTGCTATTCAACATAACATGCTGCGATAATACAACACATCAGTGTGACAAAGTGTTAGTCTTTAACCCAATCACGGTTGGCAACTTTGCTTCCCTCTTTAATTGCATGCCGATGGGTCAGGCCTCAGATTCTAAGACGGTTCCAACGTAAAGGCTTATTGAGAATTAGAGAGATCTAATTCAAGGTAATGTTGGTTGGTGCCTGATGCTCTGTCTCTGGTCGGGCCCATCGGACAAGTCGCTTTCAAAAGTCCTTCCTTGGTCCGTACGGACCTCGAGGGGACAACCGAAAGTTACTACGAATTGTCTCAAAAATGCCCGAGCTGTTAATTCTGCATTTTGGGCTTGCAAAGCTGCAAGCTCAACCAATTTTGTGAATTGATCCACCATAACAAGTATGTAGCTGGAGCCAGATTTGCTGGTTGGTTTTCTTTTGCTCCAGCATTTCAGTGGTTTCTTGCTGTCGAGTCCTCACCGTTGTCTCACCTCTGTGCTTCTTTGATTATTTGTGTTCATGGAGATGTTGCACTGATGAGTTAGGAGGCCTTCATGCGCACTGAACAAATTATTTGTCTAAATCGCGACAGAAGTAAGGGCGAGGATTGTGGCCACGTAAAATCGATTAAAGCCCCCCCCCACCCCCCCACCCCCCCCCCCACCCCCCACCAGTGGAAATCCTTCCACTGACCGTTCCAAGGCGGTTCTTCTGTGGCGGTTTATTTATGTTGTTGTTTGTTACTTACTGTGAATATCACTTGTGTCTTTTTAATTTGGATGGCCATAGGGCCATTTTGTGGGAAAGTGACTTCATTTGTTTAGGTTTCCATTATGGTCTGGTCGCTTAATATTTGTGTTTCTTTCCCTTTGGTGTCTTTGATGGGTGGAGTAAGTTAATTGTATCGATTCC
Source organism: Lucinisca nassula (assembly GCA_963580285.1). Taxonomy (NCBI): domain Eukaryota; kingdom Metazoa; phylum Mollusca; class Bivalvia; order Lucinida; family Lucinidae; genus Lucinisca; species Lucinisca nassula. The sequence continues at coordinate 120,350,563 of OY757024.1, forward strand.
TGATCTTTGTTTTACTTCTACTTTTTTATTTCTCCAAAACGGTCATTTTTTCTGTTGAAAATTTGTGATTTTTTTTATTGATACTAAAACATCGGTTGTGGGTGCTCGTTAGAACCGCCTCATCGAGGCGGTTCTAACAAGTACCAACAACTTATGTCTTTGACCAGAAGTATGAAAATAATGTTTACCCCTGTAAAACCCAGTTTTCTTTTTATAAAGTGGGGTTTTCATGGGAATTCTGTACAAAGACTTGTTATCGTAATGAAACCGGCTCTGGTTCATATAGAAAATATAGATTCTTGGTTACTCAGAATCCCACGGATTATATCGGAAACGAAGTAACCAACTTCATTGGTTAACCCGATTAGAAAAAATGTCATATTGGCAGCCAGAGATTGTCGACGCGATATTTTGCACATATCCGAGAACACGTTTTCACTAGGCGTGGCAAATTTGATGCACTAGGACATTTGAATTGTTTGGCATGACTTTCGATGGCTGTAGCTCCCCAACTCCGGTCACTGAAACCCACAGAGATACAGTTCATATACGTCTACCAACGTGTTAAAAAGAGAATAGTTGAACTGCGTCCGTCGTCAACAACTTACTTTAAAAGACTACTCCTCCTAAACCATTAGGCCAATTCCGTTTAAACTTCACAGGAATGTTGCCTAGGTGGCTTAAGTTGTTCCGCTCTGAAGAAAAAGATGGCCACCAGAGCTAAAAATAGAAAAATCTTTAAAATACTACTCTTCCCATACCCCATGGCCAATTTCGCTCCGATGAACAAGATGGCCACCAAAGCTAAAAATAAAATGTCTTTAAACGAATATTCAACCAATTTCGGTCAAACTCTTTGGTGACCCTCTACCAAAAGAACTAAAATTGTTCCGCTCCGATGAACAAGATAGGCGTCAGAGCTAAACATAGAAAAACATCAACGATTTGCTAAACATACTAACTTTTCCTAAACCCTTGGACCAATTTTGCTTTAACGTCACAGAAATGTTGCCAAGATGGTTGCGTACCAAAAATAGTTAAAATTGTTCCGCTCCGGGCAGCAAGATGGCCACCATAGCTAAAGACAAAAAACATCAACGATTTGCTTAAAATACTAACTTTTCCTAAATTGCTTTAACTTCACAGAAATGTTACCAAGATGGTTGCCTACCAAAATAGCAAGATGGCCACCATAGCTAAAAATAGAAAACGCTTTAAACGACTACTCCTCCCATACCTCTAGGCCAATTTCATTCGTAGGAGTGTTGCTTAGGTGATAGCTAAAATCGTTACGTTTAGATGAACAAAATGGCCACCAGAGCTAAAAATAGAAAATTGTCAACAATATGTTTAAAATTCTAACTCCTAAACCCTTGGGCTTATTTCTCAGGAATGTTGCCTAGGTAGCTCTTTTCCAAAATAGCCAAAATCGTTCGCCTAAAAGAATAAGATGGCCGCCAGACTAAACCTAGAAAAATCTTTAAATGACTACTCCTCCCTGATCCCTGGGCCAATTTCATTCAATCTTCACAGGAGTATTGCTTAGGTGACCCTCCACCAAAAGTAGCTAAAATCGTGCTGCTCCAATGAACAACAAGGCCGCCAGAGCTAAGAATAGAAAAACTCTTCAAATGACAACTTTTCCCATACCTCGAGGCCAATTTCATTCAAACTACATAGGAATGTTGCTTAGGTTACCTTCTACCAAAATAGTTAAAAGTTGAAACGTTTTGCTCCGAAGAACAAGATGGCCACCAGAGCCAAAAATATAAAACAAGTCAACAATTACTTAAAATGCTAACTTTCCCCAAACCATAGAGCCATTCTTGCTGAAACTTGACAGGAATGTTGGCTAGGTGGCTGCCTATCAAAACAGCTAAAATCGTTTCGCTCAGATGAACAAGATGTCCGCCAGATCTAAAAACAGAACAATCTTTACAAGAAAACTCCTCCTACAGACAAGCTACCGGTAAAAAACATTTTTTGTTTCGCGGAGAAACCGAACTGCGAGAAAAAATACAATGAGCGAGAAATATCTCGCTGAAATTTCTTCCGGTTTCGCGGAGAAAATTCTTGGAGATTCTCGGCGAAAATCTGGCCGATTGCTTTCATTGAAAATGAATTACCCGCGTTTCGCGGAGAAAAAAAAAAAAAAAAAACAACTGGACTTACGTGAAAGTAAAAGTCAAATTTTCGGCTTATTAATATTTCTTCGTTTGTGTTACGAGATGGAATAGGAAACCTCTCTGGTGCTTATGCACAACTAAATTATTTTAGTAGATATATGGTAGGGCGGTGCGATTGAAATATTTTAGGTGAAATATGGTAGGCAAAATGTGCTGCACCATGCACAAGTCATGCACATATCATACGATGTATGCATGAGTGGTTTATGGAGATCTGTTTTTACAATACAGGGGGCCGCTATAAGGCTGAGTTCTATAAAATGTGCCTAAAAATCGCCAACCGCCAAATTGTGCCATATATGATTTTCATTCCCGTCACGTGTTGTGTGGGTGTTCGTTTTGACAGGAGTCATGGCACTGATTTATAGGGTCGTTTCATCAAGTTTTCCTATGGGAAATATACTATTTGAACGCAAATCCATTATCTACTCGATTTTTGCTATCTAGCTTCATTTGTGGACGGTATCTCCACCTCGCCACGATTTTAGCAAGCTAATATGAGTATGCATGATTTTCTGGTAGTATTCATAGATATAAAAACCCTGAGAAAAACGAACACTTTAGCAGCAGGTCAAGTTGTAACGAGTATACACAACATTGTGTCGGGAAATTGAAAGTATATTGAAAGGTATGTTAAATCTATGTTTAGTATTATTTTTGTATGAACATGCTTGTAGGTTTTGAAGGGTTTACTTGTAGTATACCCCAACTTTCTGAAGCCTATTCTGAATTCACTGTTGAAGCCTGTAGTGATAAGGCTACTAGCTTTGCCAGCTAGACGTCGCAGGATCGATCCCAGGCTTCTCCAGTAGTAGAATGAGTCTTTCTAAGTGAGGTCCTGTCTCATTCTGACCCTGGATGTTGGTGAGACGTAAAGTTTGGACACCCGCTCATTCTAGATTCATTTAGGCTTTTAGACCCCTTTTGTAGAATGTAATTAATATATGCCGGGTCACTTGTTTGACCCATGACTTTTGACTAGCTATGGTTAGAAAACCGTGGTTCCGTCCCAATATGATATTAGGTTTAGAAGGGACGTAAACTTAAGACAGGTTTAACCATATCTTCATCATCAGGGCAAACTCTTACAAGAGCCTGTCGGGTATTCCGTGATGATGAACCGTAATGAATTTTATTTTACAAGCGTGTGCACGTTGATTAGAAATAATTTTGTTCAAGAAGAATTACGAGTTCATTTTGTAATGATGCCGTTTTTGTCTGATAACTCAGTTTGTGCATGTATGTACATATAAAGAACGTGATGATGATAAGTGGGAGTATTTGGTCGCCACACGTCATAACGGCCTGAGTGGCGAGGATGACGTCAGCTGCGTCATCGGCGTCGCGAGGACGGTTGTGGCGGGGTGCCTACCAAATACAGAGAGAATTTACGGCAAACAGTGTTGGCCCTTATGAGACACTAACAAATGTTGTGGATTATAGATGAAAATCTTCTGTTTGTAGTTTCTATTTGTTGTTAATGTGACGAATTTGTGAATAGCTATATTTGTGAGCCGTGTCGCGGAGAAGGATATGAAATAGAGATTGTTGTGTTTCCTGTAATTGGCGGCTGACCAGGTAGCGCAAAGGCGTGGTCTGTTCAATTGCCTCTTACTTGTGATAATGTAGTGAGCACAAATTTGATGAGTATTATGCTCAGTAGTAGTCAGCATTAATTGATTTCTGTAGTGCTCAGTAAGGAAACATGAACTTTGTGTATTCTTGTGTCAAGCGCTGGGTGCTGATAATTTGATGCACAGTCAAGTTGAGTTCTGCTGTACGGTTATTTGTCGCATGCACTAATTAGCCTGTGTGTCAGGTCGGCGCATGCGCAATAGCGGTATATGCATGAATATATTCTTACTTCTCCGGCAGGGGCATCATGATATAGCATGTATGTTTTGTGAACTGTGTCTTAGTCCAGTTTCGTAATTTGCAGGCACAACAATGTGTGGTGACCTGCTGCTCCCTGCCTTATAGCAGCAGGTACTAGTACGACGCTGGGGGTTAGGGTCCAGCAAGGGCGGGCAGACCACCGTAAGCAGCGCATACCATTGTCCATTGTGAACAAATGTGAGACCATTCAAATGGAAGAGGTCAATTAAATAACCTGCAGGTGATTCAGACGAATCAGATTAGTGCGATCGCTAAATAATACATATCAACCTGTGATCGGCAACAATGTTGATAGACTAGTTTACACTAGTTCGCGAGAGGAAGATTCACGCGAGAGGGGGATTCACCCTAAGTTATAAACTGGCCAGTCGCGTCTTGAGTTGTTTCTTTTTTTGTTTTTGTTGTTGTTTTTGTTGTTTGCTTCTGTAGGTATTCACGTCACCCGTTCCGAGCACAGAACATTGTTTTGCCTTCGGAGCGGACGTCGTGAGTTGGCTACAGAAGCAACAAATTGTGATGTTTTGTGTTAGTAAGTGTTGTATATAGATACTGTAAATAATTCATGTAATTCATCTAATATCTTTCTTGTGCCTTACCCCACAGCTGCCCGTACACCTGTCAGAGATCACGCTCGGTTGTCTTGTAAGCATGGGGGTTTGCGGGACGCCGTAAACCCACATGTAACATTTGGTGTCAGAAGTGGGATTCGAACCCACGCCCACATTCGTGGACCAGATTAGGCAAATTTTATAGAACTCAGCCTTATAGCGGCCCCCTGTATTGTAAAAACAGATCTCCATAAACCACTCATGCATACATCGTATGATGTGTGCATGACTTGTGCATGGAGCAGCACATTTTGCCTACCATATTTCACCTAAAATATTTCACTCGCACCGCCCTACCATATATCTACTAAAATAATTTAGATGTGCATAAGCACCAGAGAGGTTTCCTATTCCATCACGTAACAAAGGTTTCCCCTTTTGGAGAAAAAACAATCAGAAATGTTTTTTCTTTGTGTACAGAGATGGAATAGGATGAACCTATCTAAACAAGACAGCTATTTACACAACAACCGTGCGAAAAGTTACCTACTAAGGTAGTCTGCCCCCAAATTTTCTTGGCCCTGAATTGCAATAATCCGAAATCTATACGGCTGTAGTTTCATTGCCCAACGCATAATTCGAGGATTGAGAACTTTTGCTGTTTGCATATAAGACAAGGGCTTGTGGTCTGTCTCAAGCAAGAATTCTACTCCGTAAAGATACTTGCGAAATTTCTCAACACCCCAGATAATAGCCAAACATTCCTTCTCTATGACAGAATAAATTTTCTCACGAGGCAATAGTTTCTTGCTGGCATAAGCAATGGGAAGTCGTCCTTCCCCTTCAAATTCTTGGAGCAAAACGGCTCCTATACCAACATCAGAAGCGTCCGTCCGGAGTATGAACGGATTCCCATCATGAAAGATAGGAAGACGAAGAATAGAACTAGACGTGAGTCTATTCTTCAGGGTCTGGAAAGCCTTTTCATGATGGTCCTGCCAGTCTGTGATCTTGTTTGGTCTACTTTTCTTAGTTAAATCTGTCAAAGGGGAAGCAATAGATGAGAAATTTGGAATGAAACGGCGGTAGAAACCAGCCAACCCAAGAAATGACTTTAGTTGTCTCTTAGTGGAAGGTCGAGGAACATCCTTTATAGCTTGTATCTTGTCTTCTTGCGGTCTTACTGACTGAGCAGCTACACTGTGACCAAGACATTCGATACTGCTATACCCAATCATACACTTGGAAGGTTTTGCCGTCAACTTGGCTGTCCTAAGTAGAAGTAAAACAAAGATCAGGAATTGATACAATTAACTTACTCCACCCATAAAAGACACCAAAGGGAAAGAAATACAAACATAAAGCGACCAGACCATAATGGAAACCTAAACAAAGGAAGGCCATAAGGACAGTTACTTTCCCACAAAATGGCCATATGGCCATCCAAAACCAAAAGACACAAGTGATACACACAGCAAGTAACAAACAACAACATAAATAAATCGCCACAGAAGAGCCGCCTTGGAACGGTCAGTGGAAGATTTCCACTGGGGGGCTTAAATCGATTTTACGTGGCCACAATCCTCGCCCTTAATTCCGTCGCGATTTAGACAAATAATTAAGTCTATCCAAAACTTCACGTAATTACGTCAAGTGGTCTTTCCAAGTTTCGGTAAAGATCCACATATCATCGACGAAGCTATCAGCGTTAGAAAGTTCGGACAGAATCATTCTCATCAACCTGCAAAATGTTGCTCCTGAGTTTACCAAACCGAAGGGCATAGTTTTGAATTGAAACAAGCCTTTGGGGGTTTCGAACGCAGTTAAGGGTTTTGCCTTGGACGTCATTTTTACCTGCCAATAACCTTTTGACAAATCTAATTTGCTAAAGTATTTGTGCCCCGACATTCTATTTATAACCTCCTCCATATTTGGCATTGGTTCTGCATCGAACTCCGTCACTTTATTAAGTTTACGGAAGTCAATGCAGAACCGCACTGAACCATCTTTTTTAGGGACAAGTACTACAGGGGATGAGTATGGAGATATTGATGGCTCAATAACTCCTAAATCTAACATATCTTGAATTTCCTTTTCCATTACATCCCGTACTTTATATGGTATGGCATAACCTTTTGACCTCACTGGTTCCGACGTCAGCAACTTTATGTCGTGTTCTATTTGGTCAGTTCGTCCTGGTACACTGGACAGTACGTCCGGGTATTCTTTTATCAACGTCTCTATTTCTTTACGCTGATCCTGCGTTAACATTTCTGAAATATTGACGTCCTTAAACGTCTCTGGTTGCTTTGCAGTAGGAAAAGCGCAATCTTCCAATGAGAATTCGTCAACGTCATCATTTTCAGTTGACGGAATGGACTCTACAGAAAGCAAGCAATGTGACGTCACATTTTAACGTTCCACATATTGTTTCAGTATGTAAGCGTGATATGTGTTAACATTTCCATTGACGTCAATCTTATAATCCATTCTGTTCACTTCCTCAACCACTTAATAAGGACCTTTCCATTGAAGCAATAATTTATAACTGTCTGTCGGTAGTAACAACAGCACTTTATCGCCGACGTCAAATTTACGCGACCTCGCGCCTTTATCATAATAAGCTTTCTGCTTAATCTGAACCTTCTTAAAATTATCACGCGCTAATTTGCATGTCCGCTCTAACCGTTCCCTAAGCTCAATAACGTATTGATACTTCGAAAGAACTTGCTCATCGCGTACCTCTTCAGCCCATAATTCTCTTAATATTGCCATTGGACCTCTGACGTTACGTCCATATAACAACTCAAAAGGGGAGTATCCTAAAGACTCTTGTGGGACTTCCCTAACCGCAAATAATAAAGCTGGAAGATATTTATCCCGATCTTTTGGACGTTCAGCACACATGCGACGTAACATCTGCTTTAACGTAGCGTGGAAACGCTCAATCAAGCCGTTGCAAATTGGGTGTCTCGGACTACACGTTAACTGTTGAAGAGAAAGAAGTCTGCTGACTTCTTTCATTACCTCAGCAGTAAACTGTGATCCAAAATCAGTCAACATTTCATCAGGAATAACAACAACTACTAAACATTTCAATAAGCGCTTCCGCGACACGTTCCGTCTCAATACTCGGTAAAGCTATCGCCTCTGGATACCTTGTCGCATAATCTATCATGGTTAAAATATACCGAGATTTCCTATCAGATCGAGGCTCAATTGGACCAACTATGTCCACTGCCACCCTCTTAAATGGCGTATCAATCAATGGCATTTTTCCTAGAGGTACTTTAGTGACCCGACCTTTCTGAATGGTTCTCTGACAAATATCACAAGATTTACAAAATCTAGCGACATCACCGCAAATACCGGGCCAGTAAAACTCAGTTACAACTCTATCCAATGTCTTCCTAATACCCATATGTCCAGACATAAGCGTTTCATGAGCCAGTTTCAACACCTTTCCTCGGAAACTTTGAGGGACCACAAGTTGGAAAGAGACTTTGTTACCCTTTGTGAACTCCCTATATGCCAAACCCTTTTTCTCAATAAACCTAGTTGCACTTCGGTTTAAACCACGACTCACAGTCTTGTTCCCAGATACAACCCTTTTCCTGATGTTTTCCAAAGTCGGATCATCAACCTGAGCTTGCTTGAAAGCCTCCTTGTCATCGTTAATGATCTGATCGGGAACCTTAAGTTTTCTGTAAGGCTTCTCATCCTGCCTAGTTTGAGACTAGTTACAGCCGCAGCTGAGAAATGAGACATATCAGGAAGTTTCGACCCATCAATGTTACCGATAACCAAATCGTACAACGTACCATCCATACACAAAGCTTCAGTTTTCCCAGTGAAAAAAGGACAATCAGTGTCAATCATTGCCAAAGGATACCTTTGTGTGGATTCATCAATCAACGTAACATTTGATTCCTTCCCTATTAACTGACTATTCGAAACCAAACTTCTCCGAACGACACAGCCTGTACACCCAGTATCTCTTAATACAACCACCTTTTTATTATTAACCAATCCTTGTGCCGTCGGTAACCTTGCCTTTAAGAAGTAACAGACACCTTCCCTAGTTTCCTTACTACACTCCTCCCTATCCGAAATCAAAGGATCATTAACCTTATTTTCAAAAATACTTCCAATCTCATCACTTTTCCTAGTTACTTCCGTTTGACTAAAACTAACTTGGTGTGCTGCGCCACGTGGTGTGCTATTATTCTTACCGCGTCCGCGAAAAGACCCTCTAAAATTACCACGACCACGTGTATAACCACAACCTACATTCTGCATATTCTCATTCTTAACCTGAGAACATTGAGTCTCTACGCGCGTGTTAAAATTTTCCTTAACACCGCAACTCCAACTCCAGTTGCTCCTACCTCTGCGCTATACAATTGTTTCCTGTCGGCGTTCTTAAAACATTTAATTGTTAAATGCCCCTTACCGCATATGCTACACTTGATATTCGATCTACCACTCGGTTTGTTCGAGTCAACTTTGTCATGTTTACCCTGCGCTGCGCCTCTATTATCGCGTTGCCCCTTATTAATGCAACAATATACGCCCCCGCGCGCTTCTGCAAACAAATCTGCCTCCCCAGCCATTTCATCTAAATTACCAAACTGTTTTGGCTTCAGATGTACATGCAGTTCTCTATTACATGACTCCAGGAACTGATCCCTTGCCATGAAATCACAGACAGCCGGAAAAGATTTTTCTATCTTTGCCATATTAAGCCATTTTTCTAAATAACTTCTCAATCTACTACTGAACTGTATGAACGTTTCTGATTTCTCGGGCCTACTATAACGAAACTGCTTCCTAAATCGGCGCTCTGTCATGTCAAAATTCTTTAATAAAGCGTCCTTTAACTTATCATAATCCGCAGCATCCTCATTTGACAATCGGTCATATACGTCAAGTGCGCGCCCTTTGAGCAATGCACTTAAATACGCGGCCCAAACACTCTTATCCCATTTATTAGCCGTAGCATATTTCTCAAACCTAGATAAATAACTATCCATTTTATCTTTACCCTCTTCAAAATAAGGTAACTTAGGATCCCGGGCATGAGCCACCTTCTCAGCTTTTTGCTTTTCAAATTCTAGCTCGAGCTTCGTTCTCTGCATTTCTAATTGATTCCTAAACTCTTGGTGCTGTAGCTCAAACCCATATTTTATTTGTTCTAAATGGGCCTCACTAATCTCTTTTGCCTCCTTTTCACTCTTAATGCGTGCCATTTCAAGTTCCTTATTAACATTCAACATAGCTAGTTCATGTGCCCTTTCCTTTTCCTTTTCCTCCCTTTCCTTTTCTTTTTCTGCCCTTTCCTTTTCCTTTTCTTCAGACCTTAACCTTTCTAAATCCCTTTGCTCTTGCCTTTCTGCCCGCTCAATATCTTGCTGCTCCTTAACAAAACCTTGTTACTCCTTCCCCTCATAACCTAAGTCGTTGATTAAACGCTCCATTATTGATAACGTAAATCTCACGTTACTATCAAAACCACTATAAACTGATCAGTTATGATCAGTGATGATTGAATGGGCTTAACTAAAACGTTAAGATATGTGTTATACGCGTTAATCTAACTAAAACGTTAGTTATTAAAGCACACGCGATTTGAAATGTCAAATGCTTTCAGCAAAGTATGACGTTGCGTACTGGTAGTCTAACATGACGCCATAAACTGACGACGTTTACAGTAAAATGCTACAATCCGAAATTTCATCACATTACAAAACTACGATCATAACAAGTCACCATTAATGTTTCTATTACGTCATACCCAACCTCAAGCCACTGCGTAAATATTAACGCTACCGTTATGTCAACGTCAGTAAATTGTTAACGTCACTACGTCAGAACCATGTGTGGGTAAGATCAATAAGTAAGTCCAGTTTAACTTAGTAGAATGTCAGATAACACAATTAAGTGGGGTCTACTAAAATTATTCGTTACCAAGAAAAAGTGGGGTTTGCCTTGCCTTCCTGCTCAGAAATTATAAACTTGTCAGTATCCATTTAGTTGAATACATGGGTTTCGCACTTCATCAACGCAGGAAGGAAGATTCAAGTTAATTTCTAAATGTGGCTGTCAATACATTTTTTTTTTTAAATTGATGTTTCAGAGTATCAATGTGCTGTTCCACAGCCGGGAACACCAGCCAGAGATCAAATCCTCACTTCACTGACACCAAATGTTACATGTGGGTTTACGGCGTCCCGCAAACCCCCATGCTGACAAGACAACCGAGACATATGGTAGGGCGGTGCAAGTGAAATATTTTAGGTGAAATATGGTAGGCAAAATGTGCTGCTCCATGCACAAGTCATGCACATATCATACGATGTATGCATGATTGGTTTATGGAGATCTGTTTTTACAATACAGGGGGCCGCTATAAGGCTGAGTTCTATAAAAGAGCTTGGTTCACAAAGGCCAGTTTACTGCCCTGTAAATTCCTATGTGAGCAACCTGTTCAATACAAACTGATCTTCTAATTTTTGTATACTATGACCTCTTGTGTCTCCGACAATGTATGAAATAATCATCAAAACTGCCAATATCTGAATGAAAATTATGTAAAAATAGACACAGTCTACACCAAAATCGAACATTTTCTCCATATTTATCATAAAGAAATCGAGAAAAAAATATGAAGACACACATGCGACACAAAGATTTTTGGTTGAAAGCTCCGAAAGTACAAGAAAAACATTTGATTAAATTTCCAAGGTGTCGACGATGTGCATTCATTGTTAAATTAAAGGAAATGTACCCTGCCCCCTACCTAATTTGTACGAGGGCTCGAGCTGTCTTTACTGACAAATAGCCGAAATTTAGAAGAAAAAAATTAAATCAAGATAAAGGCAAAGAAAATGAGACCCATTAGAAGGTTTTGCTTATGATGTTTTATTTCTAACGCTATTGTTTGTCAAAAAAATCACGGTATTTTGGCAAGAACGCCGTCAACCAAACAAGGGACATTACTCTTACTGCAAGTCGCTATCTATCTATCTTCATATACTGAGTCGGTCAAACTTGGCCATTACCTCAGTTGGGTGGTGCGCTAAATTTAGAATTTAGCAAAAAAAAAAAAACACATCCACTGGATGAGTTCTTAAAACTATTTACAATCTGCTTTCAGAGGTGTACTAAAACGCACACCTCTGGATCCCAATCTACACCATGCGGGCTTTGAACTCCTCTGCAGTTTTGGCATTTACCACAGATGAGGGAAGACTATTCCACTGAGGAATAGTTCTAGGGAAGAAAGAATTCTTCAGGGCATCACTATAGGCCTGGTACCTACGATATTGACTGTTGTTTAGTTTTGATGCCCTTGTTTGAGTTGAAGTAGTCACAGGGGTCAAGTATTTATCTTTATTAAGAGACACTGTGTCAGAGTGTATCTTATAAAAGAAGGTTAAAGAGGACTGCTCGCGACGGGCCTCCAAGGGTGGCCACTCCAGCTCATCGAGCATTTCACCAACACTGCTTCTGTTCCGCCATCGCCTGCAGGTCCATCGGGCAGCCGTCCTCTGAACCTTCTCAACCTGTTGAACCTGAGTTTTAACATGGGGATGCCAAACAGGTGATGCATACTCTAATTGAGGTCTAACCAAAGTTTTGTATGCAACATCCTTTGTCTGCCTAGGTGCAAAAGCCGAATTGCGTCTAAGAAACCCTAATGTCCTAGTTGCTTTGGAGGTAATCTCAGAAATATGTTGACCCCAATTAAGATTATCAGTAATGGTGATACCAAGATATTTTGCGGATTGGACATGTTCCAAAGTATGCTGATGTAATGAGTAGATGAATTTAATCTGCTTGTCTGGAGGGTGCCGTGACACCCTCATTGAATGACATTTGGCCACATTGAACTTCATTTGCCAATCGGCCTCCCAACGTGCTAGGCTATCCAGGTCATCTTGTAAGATAAGACAGTCAGAAGTAGTATATATGTTCCTATACAAAACACAATCAACAGCAAACAAGCGAACAGATGACCTGATATTATCAGGAAGATCATTGATAAATATCAAGAAAAGGACCGGTCCAAGTACCGAACCTTGTGGGACACCGGACAAAACAGGGACTGGATCCGACGCTTGGCCGTCAAGTACAACTTGTTGAGTGCGTCCAGAGAGCCATGAGCTAACCCACTTAAGTGTGGATCCTCTAATCCCATAATGATCTAGTTTGTACAATAGCCTCCTGTGAGGTACCTTGTCGAAGGCCTTGGCAAAATCCATGATAATCAGGTCAGTCTGTTTGTGGCCACGATTAATGGCCCCATCCAGATTGCTCACTATGTCATGGTAGAACTGAACTAATTGAGTTTCACAAGACCTTCGACTTCGGAAACCATGCTGGCAGTCAGCAAGAATGCTTTCAGAGGCTAGGTGCTTGTTAATGTTGCTAACTAATATATGCTCCAGGGTTTTGCAACAGATGCATGTGAGCGACACCGGTCTGTAATTCGCAGCATCATATTTTTCTCCTTTCTTAAAGACCGGGGTTAAATTTGGTTGTCGCCAGTCATCTGGTACAGTGCCCCGAGCAAGTGATTCATTGAAAATAAAGGCCAGCAGGGGAGATATTTCAGCACTACATTCCTTAAGCACCCTGGCATGCAGACCGTCAGGCCCAGATGCCTTATGTGTGTTGAGCTTGTCCAACAGTTTTGCGACCCCTTTGGGGTCAACTGTTATGTCCCCCATAGAGGGGAACGGACTTGTACCTTTTGATGGTAGCTCACCGTCAGCTTCACGTGTAAACGCCGATTGAAACTGCTTATTACATATATTTGCCTTTTCGCGCGATTCAGTTTTCAAAATTCCATTTTCCCTAAGTGAAGTGATCCCAAATGATTCTTTTTTCAGGGACTTTACAAATGACCAAAATTTCTTAACTTTTCCATTCTTCTGGGGGTCCTCGGGATCAATATTTTCATCATCAAAGGTAAAGATGCTGGAAACATGCTTCCAATATGCATCTCTAATTACCTTTTGTACATGTGCTCTGAACCTTTTGTAATGGTTCTTCACGTCTGGATTACTAGACTTACGAGCACGAAAGTACATTCTGTCACGTCTTCTGATTAGGTGTTTGATCGTGTTATCGATCCATGGTACACTATGCTTTGATTTGGTCATTTTTATTGGTATGTACCTTTCCATGGCCGTCGTAAGTTCGGTCGTCATTGGTGACGGATAAGAGCCTTGATTCCATGTTACAAGTTCAAAATAGGCTTGCCTGACATCAGAGCCATTTACCTTGCATATTATTGGAGTTTACAGACCCTTGACATTCATACAGAGTACAGTGACAGACGATTTGATTCATTTAATCCTATGACAGCTACGTCACGTCTATATCAATATCTATCTTAGTATTAGTTGATGACGTCATCAATCTAAATGGCCTAATGGTTACATACTTCGGTTAGCATCTAAAAGGCCCCCGGTTCGATCCCTACTGCCGACATGTTTTTTTTTTTTCTTTACTTCTTTTTTTTTTTCAATTTCTGTTATACTTTGAAAAACAATTTTTATGCTTGGACCATTGTTTTCATTTTCCACAGTTGATTTTTTTAATTATTGCCATGCTACTAAATTGGCGAGTTTTATGAATGTATTATGTTTCTCAAAGGAAAAGAATAAAACAACAAAAAATTGCTGTCATAACTTATTGATGTGGTCTGCTGACGATGTGTTCATTTGAATTGTGGTTTAACGTCCACATCAACACTATTTATGGCATTTTGGAGACGTTGCTCCTAACTTTGTGAGACTTTTACACGACAATGAGATGCAATGACAACCCAAGCCCTGCTGCCCAATGAAACCAATGGGTTTATATGCATGGATGGTCCAACTTGCATCGCCTTGCCTGGGCAGGCAGTTACCTGTACTTTTGTGCACTCGTTTAAGCTCTAGGTTGAAGCACCCTATAGACGGGGGCAATGATGACAATAGCATAAGTTTTCTTGCAGTAGTTAATAAAACATCTCAAAAACATTGTTCTCATGCTGATGAGGCCGATGTTTTTTGTTGTTCTATTTTTCCGCCTATTTTGTGCGGGTGCGATGCTTATTTCTTTTTCCTTCGTTGCTTCTGTAGGTGATTGGGGGTTCTCGCTTTTTGCGGTGTGTACCCCTGTGGTGCCCGACGTATTCATGTTATCGGTTTCCATTATGTTAGCGGTGGCGTTTTCGATGCAAGATAATAATAATAATAATAATAATAATAATAATAATAATAATAATAATCGACCTTATTTATAGAGGGTAACACATTTAGTAAACTAGTACTAATCTTCCATGTGGCCCTCTTTTCCTGGGTAGAAACCAGTACTAAGCAATGTGGATAAAGTCTCTTGCTCAAGGAAACAACACTTGCCGCTCGTGGGGTTCGAACCCGGTACCTCTCGATCACGAGTCCGATACTTTACCACTGCACCAGAGCGCCCCACGAAGCTGTCCTCTGCACCTTCCCCCACTTGCTGAATCTGAGTTTTAACATAGACATGTCAAATGGGTGTTGCATATTCAAGTTGATGGCGAACCAGTGTTTTATATGCAACATCCTTTGTCTGCCTAGATGCAAAGGCAAAGTTACGTCTAAGAAATGCCAAAGTCCTAGTTGCTTTCGATGTTCTCTCTTAAATGTGTTGACCCAAATCAGGATCGTCAGTGATGGCTCATTTTTTCTTTGTATAATGTATAATCAAACTTAATTTGCTTGTCCGGAGGATGTCGTGACACCCTCATTGAATGGTATTGGGCCACATTGAACTTCATCTGCCAATCCGCCTCACACCGTGCTGGTCGATCCAGGCCATCTTGTAAAATAAGACAGTCAGAAGGAGAATATATGTTCCTTTACAGGACACAACCATCAGCAAACAAACGGACAGATGACCTAATATTATCAGAGAGAACATTCATGAATACCAAGAAAAGAACCGGCCCAAGGACTTAACCTTGGGGGACACCAGATAAAACTGGGACTGAATCAGAAGTACAACTTTTTGTGAGTGTCCGAAACCCACCTATGTGTAGATCCTCTTATCCGATAGTTGAACAATTAATACAATAGCCTTCCGTGAGGTACGTTGTCAAGGGCCTCGACAAAGTTCATGGTGATCATGTCAATCTGTTTGTAGCACGGTTTATGGCCCCATCCAGATTGCTCACTTTATCATTTTAAAATTAAGCTAATTGAGTTTCGCAAGACCTTTGACTTCGTAAAACATGTTGACAGTCAGCAAGAATGCTCTCAAAGGTTAGATGTTTTGTTGATGTTGCTAACTTATATATGCTCCAGGGTTTTGCAACAGGGTTTTCCAGCCATAAACAGAACATAGGAAAAAGCGCACAGCCCTGATTTTACAATGACATTTAACAATCGAATGTATATTCAGCAAAGGAAGAAAATACAAGCATCTGAGTGGTATTCCAGCAAAATATATCCGAAATGCCAGATATTCCTGCAGTGAATACGACGTTTATTAACTTTCTGTGTAATTATAGTAAGATGTATATTTTTGCATTGAAACGTTTTTGAAATTAATGATTTTTCATTAATTTCTTTCCTTCTTTCTTTCTTACTTAATGTAGCGTAAAGTCAAAAGTTCATGCAACAAGAGGCCCATGGGCCACTATGCTCACCAGAGCTCAGATGAGCCAATATGCTCACCAGTGTTCAGGTGGGTACTGCTCACTGGAAGCCATCTGTTTTATCAAGCAGAGGCAGACCCCAGCCAAGGACGCTTCGGATGAAATTTGAACCCATTCGACCCAGTGACTTCAGAGATGTTTTTGAATGTGTGACGACATATGATAATGGACAAATGCCCATCCTATAAGTTCCCCTAGCAACCTTCGGCTCTGGTCAGATAAAAAAAAACAACAACCAAACCTGTAATGGCTAATATGGTCAATATTTCTATAGTCTCAGATTCACGCAGCATATGGTTGGTTTAAACAGTATTTATTTGTCAAGTATAATGTACATGTACAATCAATTACAATAGCAACTAACAGGATCTGACAGTAAGCTTTTGCTTACATCAAAGTTATCTCCTGTGATTCATGGAAGTTTCTACAAAAATATCAATGATGGTTGCTGAGGAGCCCATTGTTATAAAGCGTAGAGCATTCTATGGTTTCTGTAGATATGCGTATTTATTTATTTATTTATTTATCTATTTCCGTTTCTTTGGCAGCCAATAAAAAGGAGCAGCAGCCTAAAATCATATGGCAAAATGGCTTAAGGAACATTTCTATGGAAGGTTTTTCATAGTATCTGCAATGACTTGGTAGTTAATTCCATTTTTCATTTTTTCTAACTCTAAGTTGCCATAGCAACCAAACTAATGCACCAAATGTCATAAAAATACATAATCTTTCAATCCCCCAGTCCAAGGATTTTACAGATGAAATTTGGGCCCGATCGGCCCAGTGGATTCAGAGGAAATGTGGTTAGAAAGTGTTGACGGAATACAGACGACGACGGACAATTGCCTATCCTCCTATATGCGTCCTAAGAGCCTTTGGTTCTGGTGAGCTTAAAATATTTTTACTGGAAGAAAAGGGTATATAATAAACACATTATAACTATGTCAACTTGATCTGCCTTTCATTATTGCATCTCGTGATCTTTCATTCAGAAACAGTCACATTTGTGATACAGTGCAGCAGATCAAGTTATGATATAATAATGTGTATTTAATAAACATGTAAACCCGTTCGTTACCATGGCAACATAAATTTTAACGATATGTTGTTCCATATAAATTGTTGCAGAACCTGGAATGCATCTTCCTAGTAATTACAAATATTTGTGTTACCTTTGTTTGTTTTCTGACCACACACGGGATGAAATTTAATCAAAAATGAAGATTTCACCTTATGTTCTTTTGTTGCTATAGCAACCATACTACATAAGCTTGGAAATTATTGTTGCCGTTTTTTAAGATACCACGCCATATACTGTTAACACAAAAGTTTTTAACAATTTTTGAAACAGGGCCATTTTTGGCCTTTCGTGAACCAAGCCCTTTGCCTAAAAATCGCCAACCGCCAAATTGTGCCATATATGATTTCATTCCCGTCACGTGTTGTGTGGGTGTTCGTTTTGACAGAAGTCATGGCATTGATTTATAGGGTCGTTTCATCAATTTTTCCTATGGGAAATATACTATTTGAACGCAAATCCATTATCTACTCGATTTTTGCTATCTAGCTTCATTTGTGGACGGTATCTCCACCTCGCCACGATTTTAGCAAGCTAATATGAGTATGCATGATTTTCTGGTAGTATTCATAGATATAAAAACTCTGAGAAAAACGAACACTTTAGCAGCAGGTCAAGTTGTAACGAGTATACACAACATTGTGTCGGGAAATTGAAAGTATATTGAAAGGTATGTTAAATCTATGTTTAGTATTATTTTTGTATGAACATGCTTGTAGGTTTTGGAGGGGTTTACTTGTAGTATACCCCAACTTTCTGAAGCCTATTCTGAATTCACTGTTGAAGCCTGTAGTGATTAGGCTACTAGCTTTGCCAGCTAGACGTCGCAGGATCGATCCCAGGCTTCTCCAGTAGTAGAATGAGTCTTTCTAAGTAAGGTCCTGTCTCATTCTGACCCTGGATGTTGGTGAGACGTAAAGTTTGGACACCCGCTCATTCTAGATTCATTTAGGCTTTTAGACCACTTTTGTAGAATGTAATTAATAAACGTCGGGTCACTTGTTTGACCAATGACTTTTGACTAGCTGTGGTTAGTAAAACCGTGGTTCCGTCCCAATATGATATTAGGTGTAGAGGGGACGTAAACTTAAGACGGGTTTAACCATATCTTCATCATCAGGGCAAACTCATACAAGAGCCTGTCGGGTTATCCGTGATGATGAACCGTAATGAATTTTATTTTACAAGCGTGTTCACGTTGATTAGAAATAATTTTGTTCAAGAAGAATTACGAGTTCATTTTGTAATGATGCCGTTTTTGTCTGATAACTCAGTTTGTGCATGTATGTACATATAAAGAACGTGATGATGATAAGTGGGAGTATTTGGTCGCCACACGTCATAACGGCCTGAGTGGCGGGGATGACGTCAGCTGCGCCATCGGCGTCGCGAGGACGGTTGTGGCGGGGTGCCTACCAAATTCAGAGAGAATTTACGGCAAACAGTGCTGGCCCTTATGAGACACTAACAAATGTTGTGGATTATAGATGAAAATCTTCTGTTTGTAGTTTCTTTCTGTTGTTAATGTGATGAATTTGTGAATAGCTATATTTGTGAGCCGTGTCGCGGAGAAGGATATGAAATAGAGATTGTTATGTTTCCTGTAATTGGCGGCTGACCAGGTAGCGCAAAGACGTGGTCTGTTCAATTGCCTCTTACTTGTGATAATGTAGTGAGCACAAATTTGATGAGTATTATGCTCAGTAGTAGTGAGCATTAATTGATTTCTGTAGTGCTCAGTAAGGAAACATGAACTTTGTGTATTCTTGTGTCAAGCGCTGGGTGCTGATAATATGATGCACAGTCAAGTTGAGTTCTGCTATACGGTTATTTGTCGCATGCACTAATCAGCCTGTGTGTCTGGTCGGCGCATGCGCAATAGCGGTATATGCATGAATATATTCTTACTTCTCCGGGAGGGGGATCATGATATAGCATGTATGTTTTGTGAACTGTGTCTTAGTCCAGTTATCGTAATTTGCAGGCACAACAATGTGTGGTGACCTGCTGCTCCCTGCCTTATAGCAGCAGGTACTGGTACGACGCTGGGGGTTAGGGTCCAGCAAGGGCGGACAGACCACCGTAAGCAGCGCATACCATTGTCCATTGTGAACAAAATGTGAGACCATTCAAATGGAAGAGGTCAATTTAATAACCTGCAGGTGATTCAGACGAATCAGATTAGTGCGATCGCTAAATAATACATATCAACCTGTGATCGGCAACAATGTTGATAGACTAGTTTACACTAGTTCGCGAGAGGAAGATTCACGCGAGAGGTGGGGTTCACCCTAAGTTATAAATTGGCCAGTCGCGTCTTGAGTTGTTTCTTTTTTGTTTTTGTTGTATTTTTTTGTTGTTTGCTTCTGTAGGTATTCACGTCACCCGTTCCGAGCACAGAACATTGTTTTGCCTTCGGAGCGGACGTCGTGAGTTGGCTACAGAAGCAACAAATTGTGATGTTTTGTGTTAGTAAGTGTTGTATATAGATACTGTAAATAATTCATGTCATTCATCTAATATCTTCCTTGTGCCTTACCCCACAGCTGCCCGTACACCTGTCAGAGATCACGCTCGGTTGTCTTGTCAGCATGGGGGTTTGCGGGACGCCGTAAACCCACATGTAACAGTTTGTTTGACGTTGGTTTTGTAAACGAAGGCAAACGGTAGTCATTGTTAAATCATAATCAAATATTCTTTCTTGTTACACAATTTCAGTTTAGTAATTTATTTTTCCATTGTATAATCCATTTTTAAAAGTCTCAAGACAACTTTTATTCACATCACGAAAACGCGCCTATTTATTTGTTACCCCCTTAAACTCCACTTTTAACTGGGGTTTACAGGGGTATATATTATTTTTCTAATTTCTGCTCACATAGATTGTGGGTACTCGTTAGAACCGCCTCGCCGAGTCGTTTTAAAGAGTACCCACAATCTTGAGCAGAAATATGAAAAATGTCAGAATTTTTATCCGAAACTTTTCAGCTTTTAGTGGTAAAATTTTCAATATATTTGAATAGGCGAGTTTTCATAATGAGTCGTACATGTAGGTTATTAACACCATAACGATGTGTGATATTTACCAAAAGCTCAGCGGCCCCCACTCATCGCGGGTTGAAGAAATAGATGGGCTGCACGATGCTTCCACGCAGAGCTGAAACCGACCCGCACACGAGTACTGGTAAACCGCTTAGAGGATCTAAGCTTGCCCATGCAAAGGGGTGTGAGTCGGACCATCCATGCCTATAAACCCTATTGGTTTCATTGGACGGCAGGGCTTGAGATGTCATTTTATCTCAATATCTGGTAAAAGTCCCATAATATTGGAAGCAACGTCTCCAAAATGACCTTTATAGTGTTGACGGGGACATTAAACATCAAACAAAACAAAAACAAACTAAAAGCTCAGATTCGCCTCAATTATTTATGATTATAAACTGTCAAATTGGTACAACAAGCGGTGCTTTGAATGCAATGTTAGTGACAAGTTTACGAGGAACAAAATAATTCCACCGCAGGCTAGGTCTATGTCGCAGACAAACGGACGAAAAACCAGACACCTACATGTATATCGCGCCATGCTTCATGCAGGCGCGTGAAAAAGGAAATGCTACCTTGCATTCGCACGCTTTTATGAACACTCATTATCTGCGCTACCAAGTCTCCTTCCCCAACCCCTCAGCCACACCTAACTAATAAATACTCCAAGTTGGAGCAAACAGGTGGTGCATCAACATGTTTATAAAGCCCATGTAATGAAGAACCCACTATTCCCCACTTTACATGCTCACTGGAGTTTACAAGGTACATGTATACATTTTTCCTTAATCTGTTCCTGGACGTCCCATGTAGAATGTGGGTACTCGTTACCAACTACCTCAGTGAGACGATTATAATGAGAACCCGCAAGTTACTTAAGGAGTAAAATAGGAACATTATCACAAATTTTCATCAGGAATGACCGTTTTAGGTATGAATGATTGTATATGAGTGTGTTATCGTGATGTGTACTAAACTATTTCGTATTTAAATGATATAAACAGTAAACATACAGAGACCTATATGGAAATTGATCATGAAACCTTTTCTACGGCCATTCTATCCCTTCCGCTGATTCAAGAAGGGAAGTTGTCAGTTTCTGGGGGAAAGAATGTGCACTGTACTGGTTAACCGCTTATGTATAAGCCTGACCAGGAAAAGTGTGGATAGATAAATTGTCCGGCTCAAAAATGACCTAAAATAGTGTTGACTGGGCCGTTAAACTCCAAAACAAACAAACAAAACACTAATCTACCAATAGTAAAGAGTCATGAGCGAACCCCGAATACTTTCATGTACAAGTGCTCCAATTTGAGCGCCATTTGACCCTTTGAGCCCACCAAATTAAAATGAGGAAGCTCCGTTTGTTTGTTTGATTCGAGGATTAACGTCCCCTTCCACACTATTTAGGTCATTTTGAAGACGTTGCCTACAATTGTTCGGGACTCTAACCCGACACTTAGCTGAAGTGACATCTCGAGCCCTGCCACCCAATGAACCCAACAGGGTTTATATGCATGGGCGGTCCAACTCTCACCACTTGGCCTAGGCAGGCATAGACCTCCTAAATTGTTTACCAGTACTCATTTGCAGCGGGTTAGCTCCTGCTGGAAGCATCATGCCGCCCAATATGTGTACATGTATATGCATGTATATATGTGCATACTGCGGCATTACCAAATGGTCTTGCGCTTTCATTCTTCCTCTCATTTTATTTTGATTTGCAGCTTGCGAGATAGGTCACAAAATTGGCCCAAAGATTGAACAGGACTATTTTTGAAACATATATACCCATCGTTACATGTGTACATCACATAAACCTAACACTATGATATGGTGTAGCTAAGTTTGACTGATTCAGCCCGATACACTAGGTACAGGTAGAGAAGGTGTACGATATATATATAGTAGGGTATAGGTATACAAGGTGTACGATATATATATATTTCATTTTCCTTCATTACATGCGTTACAAGCGTTACAGTGCAAAATGAATAGGCGCTCACATATGGGTGTTCTTTCTTTCTGTCACAGAGGGTGTATGCGAGACGATATGTAAATATGCATTCAAGGAAACTCTGGATGTATGTACAGATCTACATGTTCATGTAGGTATACATAGCAGGGAACACGTACCATACCATTACAACAGGACAGTCTCGTGCAAAGACAATTGAGAATGTGCTAAGTCAAGCTGGGCAGGGTGCCCCCCCCCCCCCACCAAACCCTCCCCCCGACTCCAAACAGACCATCCTACCATAGAAATAAAGAGAATTAGAAACTCTCTGAGGTCTAGAACCATTTTTTGGCTATTAACCCATTCAGTACCAGAAGCCCCTAAAGGGGTGCCTTGGCAAACAGGGTAGGCCCAGATCAAACGCCGTGGAACGCGGCGTCTGATCAGGTCCTCCACAGTTTGCTCAAAGTTCACTCATTTTCCAAATATATTTTGAGGAAAACACAACCTGTCACCCCTACATTTTAAAATGAACTGCTGCTACATGTATATATAAGGAGGAAGATTCCATTTGGTACAAAAAGAGTTAAAATATTTATAATCCACGAGAGTTCAGTTCATAATGGACTGTTCCAGCATCAAGCTGGAAGTGTCTAACCTTGCAAAAAGGGGCGTTAGGTGTGAACTCCCGGAGAAATTAACCGCTTTGAAATGCGAAATTTCTTTCTTCTCGGAGAAATTTCTCGCTTGTTCTCCGAGAAAAAAAAAAACCTATTACTGCGGAGAAAAAAAAATATGGATTTTTACCGGTAGCTGGTCTGTATATCCCCGGGCAAATTTCAATCGAACGCGCGCCCGATTAAGCCACCGAGGCCTGCAGAGTTGTATCTCACGAATGAACGGGGAAGAAGAAGAAGAAGAAGAAGAAGAAAAAGAAGAAGAAGAAAAAGAAGAAGAAAAAGTTCGCATATTATAGATGGGTAAGTGATGATAGTTTAGACTATGTTCTCATGTGTGTGCTTAAGGTATATGCAAATGTCAACCAGACACGTGAGCTATAATTTACGGTTGTTTATAATGTCGACAAGTTTCTAGAAAAGCAACTCATAATGTTCCAAATTATATGAATAATCATAAAATATGCTTATTAAAAAGTGTATTTCTGTTTTTAGAAGAAAAAATAATAAATTACCATATTAGAAAATTACCTTTCAAAATGGTCAATTTTTGAACATCGGTTTCTCCATTGTCCTTCCTCGGAAACATTCAGTTTTTACATTAACCTAAATAGCAAGGACGAGAAGTAGTTTTTCCAAAAACTTCCACAATAACAATATATCCATTCTTTTAAACACCCATCGAACGGTCATTTTGACAGCCATTACTGTATACATGGTTGGTAAATTCTCCAGGTAAAACAGGGGTATAAACATGCTAATCGTGGGTAAAAATATCCTGCACAATGGATTTTATTCTAAATATTTTTATGCCTAGATCATGATTTCCTTTATTCTTCCGTTAAGTTGGTAAATATTGTTATGCATTAAATAAGTACAAGAGGGGAAAATTGTTTGATTTGTCCAAAAGCCATAATAACGATTGGACAGAATTTTTATTATCGCTACGCTTATTTACCCCAGTGCTAAATTTAATCGGTGCGTCATACTGTGTACATGGATGACAATGTATAGTGAACTCTACATGTTGATAGGGGTTCTATCGGCATGGATATAATGTTATAATGCCAGTTTTTGGAAAAAATCACGTCTCGTCGTTGCTAGTACACACACTAAAGTATATTTTGGTGTAAAAATGGTATGATTCTAATGAAGGACAATGGAGAAACATACGTTCAAAAATGGACCATTTTTAAATGTGATTTTCTTACAAAGTGAATTTTTTTTTTTTTCTTCCAACAACAAAAATACATTTTTTAATATGCATGTTTTATATTTATTCTTTTAATTTGGAACATCATTGGTTGTTTTTCTAGAAATATGTCAACATGCTAAACACCCATGAATTTTAGCCCACGTGCCAGGAAGACATTTTCATAGTCCTTAACATTTCCAATTTATTATAGTACTCGACTATAGTCTTTCAAAACGAAGTGAGACGTGACTGCACTTTTAATTTTGGACTAGTCTGGGGTTGGTAACTCGAAGCCATCGTAAATATATCAACTTAAGATGTACTTAAGACATACTTAAGGTGACCACCGTAAAATTTATGGTCTCGTTATGCCGGTAACTGAAAACCTGTCGTATCGTTTCCATAAAGCTACGACCATCTTACCACTTACGATTTACCTGTGTAATTTTAAATCTCGTGCGAAGCGCTTCGGAAACTTTTGTAAGCCAGAGCATAGCAAAACAAAATAACGCTTAATATCTTAATATAAATGATAATACCGTTTTTTTTTAACAACAAGGCGGCCTTGTTGGAGCATTTTCTGCCAAAAAGGCTTGGGTAGCGGCATCATAATAGGCAAGGTTCTAAATAAACTATGGGATGAGAAACAACCCAGCAGGCACGCGTCGCTGGGGCAACGTCAAATCAACGTCGGTGCAACGTTATGAGGTTGCATCGACGTAGATGTGACCTTGTATTAATGTCATGACGTTGATGTGACGCCACAATTACGTCATGTGCCTGCTTGGAATGACACAACTAACGACCCCTTCTCTACATTTCCTCCCGATTTGCAATGCCTGAGCTCATATTAGCATCAATTACTTGAAAGTGCTTTAAACAAATTGTGCAATATCTTTCAAAAATGGCAGAGACAAAAATTACAAAAAAAAAAGAAAAAAAAAAAAAAAAAAAAAAGAAAACCAAACTATACACAGGAAAAATTAGAAACACTTGAAGACGAAGTTAATGAAAGGAAGACATTTCTCAAAAACAAGACGATTGTGGTCAGTAGTACACTTAGTGTACAGGCTATACTCTCTTTTTTACCGTATTTCTTTTTTTATGCCCCCGCATCGGCATGATGCCGGGGGCATATATTTTTTTCGGTTTTCCATACGTGCGTACATGTATACGTCCGTCTGTACGTGTGTGTGTACGTACGTGATCCTGTAACCTCGGGTTAAGGTTTTTGAAACAGGTAGAGTGTGCGCCCTTTTATAGTGCTGCCTCACTGAAGTATCATGTCCCAGACACATTACATGATACCACACCCAGTCACATTATCCTGACACTGTGTCGACCAGTCCTAGCTCTACCCCGTAAATCTGAGTGCCAAGTGAGGAGCAGCTAGTACCATTCTTAACGAATTTGGTATGTCGCGGCCCGGGATCGAACCCGTGACCTCCCGTTCCCCGGAGCGGACACTACCAACTGAGCTATCGGGGCCGGTGTGTAAAACGTAGAGCCTGAACTTTTAGAACTCATATTTTCCTAACCATTTGATGGAACTTGTTTATCTTTGGTATGATGATAGATACAGGTCCCAAGTCTCATTCGACTATACCAACGACCCTGCCCATGACCTCAAGGTCAAGGTCACACACGTAGAAAATTTTGTTTCAACATGGATTTTCGGGGTGAGGCGGGGCCCTTGGCGGGGGCATCTGTGTCGTCTCGATACATTTCTAGTTCTTCTTCTTTTCTCCCTTTGTTGACACGACTATTACACACACAAATAAACAGCTTGTGCATAATAATTACGTACTACATATATATAGTCGAACTTCAGTGGCTCGAACATCTTTGGGACCTCGAAAATCTGTTCGAGACATGGGTAGTTCGAGTCATTTAGGGTTAATGCAAAGAGGCATAAATAGATCCTTTTTGACATCTTTTCTGTGTTCTATAATGAAAATGTATGTTGTGTGTACTCATTAGAATCGCCTCATCGAGGCGATTCTAATGAGTACACACAGCATACATTTGCACGTGAAAAAGCGAAAATCACTTAAATTATCCCCACTATTTCTTATGTACAGGATTTCTCTAGGGGCTCAATAATGGGTTCGACTCAGCCATGGTAAACGAGCCTTCGGTGTTCGAGCCATCGAAGTTCTACTGTACATGTTTATCGGAGATGTATAGATCTTTCTTATTACATGTATTTTTATATGGTTAATTCTGCTAAATATAGCATATATCTGCCTTAATACCATACCATACAATACATGTATCGCATATCATTACAAAAAGAAACCCTGTGTGCCGAGAAAAAAAGTAGATAGATGTACAACTTCTTTTCTTACGCTTCTATGTAGTGTCTGTTTCTTTCGCAATAGTTAAGGTGAGGTTACGGCATGCCTGAGTTGTTCGTAACTTTACGATATGGTTAAGTTGTCTCCATAAATTACGGTACGTTCGAGTTACTCACACTAATCGCTACGAGGTGAAAAAGATATACTGAAGGTCGTCGTAAGCCTTAAGAGAGGTTCGAGTTACCAACCCCTGTATTTTAGGTTAAGTAGCCTTCAGTTGGGATTTTACATTGGGCGATATGGTTTTACTGAGATTCGTACTGCATCATATTAACAACTTGGCCACAGCTTCTACATAATGGCATTATCAAAAAACTCATTTGTAATTTTAAAATCCTGTTAAAAAAAGAAAACCGAAACCTGCTTCCCCTAAAACTTGGAATAGTCTTGGCACGCTTGAACGTTGAACTCTCAAAGGTCGTTGATAAACTATACTGTTGTCCGAAGATAATTTGAAAGTGACGTCAGCGAATGTTTTTGTTATTAAGCATTGTCCACTGTTGTCAAAAGGTAACGACGCTTCGGTAATAATAATTATAACGGTAAAGTCTGTCTTGCCAGCCAATGATGGGTATGATAATGATAACGGTGCAACCTGTCAAACCTACCTGTGGTGGTATACTCTTTTACGTCAATGTCTACTTATCCTCCGACAACAGTAGGCGGAGCTATTCGGGTGTTGTCAATATATGTCAAACTCGCTGAGTCCACCAGGGGTTGGTAACTCGAAGCCATCGTAAATATATCAACTTAAGATGTACTTAAGACATACTTAAGGTGACCACCGTAAAATTTATGGTCTCGTTATGCCGGTAACTGAAAACCTATCGTATCGTTTCCATGAAGTTACGATCATCTTACCATTTACGATTTACCTGTGTAATTTTAAATCTCGTGCAAAGCGCTTCGGAAACTTTTGTATGCCAGGGCATAGCAAAATAAAATAACGCTTAACATCTTGCTATAAATGATAATACCGGAATTCGTTTAACAACAAGGCAGCCTTGTTGGAGCCTTTTCTGCCAAAAAAGGTTTGGGTAGCGGTATCATAATAGGCAAGATTCTAAATAAACTATGGGATGAGAAACAATGACACAACTGGCGACCCCTTCTCTACATTTCCTCATGATCTGCCATGCCTGAGCTCATATTAGCATCAATTACTTGAAAGTGTCTTAAACAGATTGTGCAACAGCCAAAAAATATATATATCTTTCAAAAACGGCAGAGACTTAAATTACAAAAAAGAAACGAAAACCAAACTATACACAGGAAGAATTAAAAACACTTGTAGACGAAGTTCATGAAAGGAAGACATTGTTATATTTGAAAAGTCATGACCGCTATTTCTCAAAAATAAGACGATTATGGTCAGTAGTACACTTATTGTACAGGCTATACTATCTTTTACTTTATTTCTTTTTTTTCTTCTTCTTTTCTTCCTTTGTAGACACGACTATTACACACACAAATAAACAACTTGTACATAATAATTACGTACTACATATATACATGTTTATAGGAAATGTATAGATCTTTGTTTACATGTTTTTTTTTTTTATACAGGTAATTCTGCTATGTATAGCATATATCTGCCTTAATACAATACCATACAATTACATGTATCACACATCATTACTAAAAGAAACCCTGTGTGCCAAGAAAAAAAGTTGATAGATGTACAGCTTCTTTTCATATGCTTCGTTGTAGTGTCTGTTTCTTTCGCAATATTTAAGATGAGGTAACGGCATGCCTGAGTTGTCCGTTACTTTACGATATGGTTAAGTTGTCTCCATAAATTACGGTACTTTCGAGTTACTCATTCTAATCGCTACGAGGTGATTAAGATATACTTAAGGTCGTCGTAAGCCTTAAGAGAGCTTCGGGTTACCAACCCCAGAACTTTTCGCATGCTTTCTGAAAGCGGACCAAATGAACATATGCGTCACAGCTAATAGCTTACAGTGTAACAGTTGAATTCACACAATTGGGTTTGGTTTGGTTTTTTGGTTTTACGGCCCTTTCAAGATTATTTCACTCATATCGAGCCGATCGTTACTCAGAGGGGGGGGGGGCGAAAATCGGAGTACCCCGGAGAAAAACCACCTGACCTTCCGTTGTAGAACTTGGCGTCTCACATGTGACCCGAGCGGGGCTCGAACTACAGCGGTGAGAGACCTAATGATTAAGAGTCAGCACTCTTATCCACTAGGCCACGGAGGCCCGATTCCCACAATCAGGTGACTTGGTTTACCTTTATGTTAATTCCAAAGGCAGGTGCAAATGAAAGCTCTGCCCAGTCAATCTTATCGGCGACTACTATAACCCATGTTTGCCAAGCGTCCCATAGTCAACGCTGATTGTTAAAACTCGGTGAGCTTTGAAAAACTTGCAAAACAAACGAGACATCCCTAAATCTGGGAATGGATCTATCCAAGGGTAGTATTATTTGGAATATTCTAATGTCCTATTTCTAATTATTCCGTCTTCTTTTAGATCCCGTGGTTCAGCTAGCCAGGCAGGTACCACACATATGGCATCAAATTACTAATAATAACGGTATAACCTGCCTTGCCGGTTGTCCTAATAATAACGGTTTGTTTGTTTGTTTGTTTGTCTGATTTGAGCTTTAACTTCCCATCAGCACAGTATAGGACATTTTGGAGACGTTGCTTCCAGTTTAGTGGGACTTTTACCCGACATTGAGATGAAATGACATTTCAAGCCCTGCCGCCGAATGAAACCAATAGGGTTTATAAGCTTGCCAAGGCAATGCGGTGTGAGTCGGTCCGACTCACACCGCTTTGCCTGGGCAATCTTAGATCCTCTTAGCGGTTTATCAGTACTCGTGTGCGGTCGATTAAAGCATCATGCAATCCATCTATTTCTTCAAGCCCCGATGTGCGGGGGTCCGTAATAATAACGGTTTAATCGGCCTTGCACTTTCTGCTTATCTGGGTTTTTATTTTACAAAACAAAAGTCAATAGGTTTGTTTATCAAATCAAATATCCGGATTCTCTCGAGTGGTACTGTTGTCAGAGGAAAAGTTGAATGTGACGTCTTTCCACTTTTATCAAAGGGTGACGACCTTTCGGTAATGATAAATATAACGGTATAGTCTGTCTTGCCAGCCAATGATGGGTATGATAATGATAACGGTACAACCTGTCTGGTATTACCTTTTACGTCACTGTCAACCTATCCTCCGACAGCAGTACGTCTGGTGTGTTGACATTAGGTTTTGTACAGATTGATGACTGTTTACTGAACACTACGTCATACGGACCGATATCAGACACTGTATTTTTGGGTGACCGACTGTGGGTCCCCTCGCTCATATTTGCAAAATCTTTGCTGTATATTATTTTCGCATGGAAATGAGTTTCAGGTTACTGAACCGAAAAAAGAAACGCAACTTTTTAACCCAAAGGATTTTCATGCAACCATCAGGTTGACTGAAAAATCATTTTGCGAATTACGTACATACTTTTTTAAATTTTTCATGCAGAAAACAGTTGGGTGATATCTGTACAGTTTAACGCTCCACTTGGCAATTCGTTTTTTTCAACATTTCCTCGTGTAGTACATTAAATATATACAGTAATCTCATCATATTGGCATATTGTGTTACCTGGAGTTTAGGTTTCAAAAGTCAGGTAAAATTTCTCTACGGAATATGGTACGTTTGACGCAAGATCAACGTAACGTAGCGGTCCAAATACTTCTACGTGGGACGTCTCAGGCTGTCATCGCCAGAACTTCCAAGTGAGTAAATCGACGAAAACTCGCTTGAACCAGCGTCTACGTCAAACGGGAACGATGACAGGCCCAGAAGTGGACGTCCACGCGTCACGACACGTCGACAGGACCGATACATCCGTCTGACCCACCTTCGTAATCGGTTCCGTACTGCCGTCAAGACGCCTTAGGTGACACCAGGAACGCACAACAATCGAATAAGTGCAAATACTGTCAGGAATCGCCTTCGAGAGTTTGGTTACGTCCTCGCCGTCCGTACGTTGGTATGCCATTAACAGCGCGACGACGCCAGGTTAGAATGGCGTGACTCACACAACATAGGCCAAACCTCTTTCCCCTTCGTCAGTGGCGTAACGTAATGTTTCTGACGTTGACGTGATGCGCTGGCCTCCGTATAGTCCGATCTCTCCCCTTTAGATCATTTGTGGGACATCTTGGATAGGCGCGTACGTAACCGCCCCCAGCCGCCAACAACGCGTCAAGCATTGCGACTCGCGCTCATACAGGAGTCGAATGCTATTCCCCAGGCAGTGATCAATCGTTTAATCCTGTCCATGACCAGGCGTGTGCGTGCAGGAACGAATGCAAAAGGAGGACATACTCGCTATTAACTGCTTATGTTTTGAACTTGTGAAATGACTACCTCTATGACTAAACAAACATTCTCACTGGAAATTGAAATCTCTATGGTAGTTACATTCAGGAATGATTATATGATTGCGTCATTAAATCGATTTTCTGCAAACATGATTATTTCTGTTAATACTCGCATTTATAATTGGACTTGCGTTTCTTTTTCGGTTCAGTATATTTCAGCAGTTTGTCTTTGCTAATGACATTGTAATCCCAATATAACGGTATCAGATGGATCGGTCCGTGTGACGTAATGTTCAATAAAACACACACACACACACACACACACACACACACACACACACACACACACACACACACACACACACACCGAAGGTACATCCAAATCATTTGTTTAAATAAACAAGAGACCTATGGGCCACTATGCTCACCAGAGCTTAGGTGGGCAGTCCAACTGGCACTCATGTATTTTAACATAATAGGCTTTTAATCTACCGATTATAAAGTCTCCCGAACGAACCCCGTACCCAAATGAGCACATGCAACTGAAGTATTAGGCATTTTATGAAGTGGAGATGGTGGGGCATTGTCCCAACGGATCCCTGGTTGGTATCACTGACTGCGCCATATCATAAACAACAAGAATATATATGGTTTAGTAATGGGGATCTGTACGGTTCCTGAGATTTAAGGTCTTTTCAGCAGTGGAGGGGGTTGGGGCATGGCCCTGCCGGATGCCAGGAAAGCTCAGGATTTTCGCCACTGAATGGACCAAGAATATATATTTATGGTTTGGGGATAGAGATCTGAACGGTTTCGGAGATATGAGGCCCTTTTATGAAATGGAGGGGAGAGAAACAGCCCATTTGGACCCCACACGTTGGTGTGAGTGAGTGTTTTAGTTTTACGTCTCACCAACAGCTAAGGTCATACGGAGACGGGACCTCTGTTTAAAGACTCATCCGAAAGTCTGGAGAAGCCCGGGATCGATCCTGCGATCCCTGGTTTACAAGGCGAGTAGCATAACCACTATCCCACGCAGGCTTCTGACAAGTTGGTGTAACTGAATATATCTAATCATAAGGAACAAGAATATATATAATTATCGGGTGGGGATCTGAATGACTTCTATGATATATGGCATTTTATGAAGTGTAGGGGCGTCGCGTGGCCCAACTACAGAGCCCTCAGCACAGGTTGGTTGGACTGATTGAGTCTTACCGTAAGGAACAAGAAAACATATGGTGATCTTAACCGTTTCTGAGATATATGGCTTTTTATGAATATTGGTGTCGATGAATGCGTCTTATCATAAGGAACATGAATATATATGGCATAGGGGTGGGGCTCTGAACATTTTCTCAGATATTTTGCCTTTTGTGAAGTTGAGAGGTGGGGCATGGCCCGGGCGCACCCCGGGGAGACCCCTAGGTTTGTACCCCGGGGAGACCCCTAGGTTTGTATCACTGAAAACGTCCTATAATATATATGGTTTAGGGTTGGGAACTGAATGGTTTATGATATCTTGGGCCTTTTACGATGTGGTATCGGTAGCCCCAGCACACCGAATACGTCTTATCACAGGGAAAAGTAACGGACTCCGTAGCTCAGTCGGGTGTGCATCTGACTGGTGATCAGGTGGACGCGGGTTCGATACCTGCCGGGGCTCGAAACATTCCTTCTTGGAGATGGATCACAAAATCTTTTCTACGGTCATTCCTCCCCTTCCGTTGATTTAAGAAGGGCAGTTGTCAGTTTCTGGCGACTGAATGTGCACTGTAATGGTTATCGGTAGAAGAGTGTGGATAGGCAAACCGACCGGCTCAAAAATGATCTAAATAGTGTCTACTGGGCCGTTCAGCTCCCATACATACAAACAAACAAACAAACAGGGAAAAGTAAAATATTGTTTGGGATGGGGATCTGCCTGGTTACTAAGATATGTAGTCTTTTATGAAATGGATGGGGTGGGGCATGGCCCCAGCATGTATGGCCCACGCACATGCCCAATTCCCATTATAAGTCTATGGAAACACTAAGTTGCCATAGCAACCTAATTAAAAAGCCGATTTTCATTAAAATACCCAAGGATTGGGCTGAATCGGCCCAGTGGCTTCAGAGGAGATGTCGTTTGAAAGTGTTGACGTCACAAGACAGGCGTCAGACGACGACAACGGACAACTGCCTATCCTATAAGCACCCAAGGAGCCTTCGGTTCCGTTGAGCTAAAATAAAACACTGTTGGATCGCTTGATCTCGGAGTGTAGATTGAGGAGAGACTCATATTTCGTGCCTGCATATTCGGAAATTTTGTTGGCGCTGAATTTCGGATAGAAAAGACTCGTTTTTACTGGGGACTATTTGCATGCGCGTAACACAGAGGCAACGA
Organism: Lucinisca nassula; assembly: GCA_963580285.1. Classification (NCBI taxonomy): domain Eukaryota; kingdom Metazoa; phylum Mollusca; class Bivalvia; order Lucinida; family Lucinidae; genus Lucinisca; species Lucinisca nassula. The sequence goes on from OY757024.1 coordinate 120,383,934, forward strand.
TGCTGCTCTCTGTTGTTAGAAATCGTTTAACCTTTACCATTCTCTAGGCCCGTGATGTTAAAGAGTATACCACCACAGGTAGGCCGCTATCATTATCATATCCATCATTGGCGGGCAAGACAGACTGTACCGTTATATTTATCATAACCGAAGCGTCGTTACCTTTTGACAACAGTGGACAATGCTTAATAACAAAAACATTCGCTTGCGTCACTTTCAACTTATCATCGGACAATGTTCGTATCAAAATGCATGTATTTGGAGTAGACAGTGCATACTCTGATCAGACGCGGCGTCTGACCTGGGTATACACTGTTTGCCACTATCCCGAAAATGGGACGCTAGGCATGTATGGGTTAAGCGGGGTTTACATGGCTATTCATAGCCCGGAATTGTTAACAAGATGTGTTCATCAACAGGTGAATTTTCGGTGATATAAAAGACCCTTTTTGTATCATTATTCTGTAATTAGAAGTGATTAAATGTCAATGGTGTATATAGTACAAAGGTAAAGATGAATCTTGTTCACAAAGCATATCTTTAAAAGGTCAACAAATAATAATAAAAAAAAAACAGAGGACCAGTGGTCCTGAACCGCACACCTGTCTGGTGACAATTTTCCTACTTAGATCAGCAGAAAATGTCATTTACCCTGCTCATACATTTTAAAATGCCATCTCAATATTTGTTGGCATTTTAAAACTTCTACAAATTTTGGTGACACTGTCTTCAATGGTTTCCTATAAATCCATAATTTTCACTTTGCCCCATGCAAAAGCCTAAGTCGGCAAATTTGACATTGCTGTAAAATAGGTCAAGGTCAACCCAGGGTCACCATTTGTACAAACCATGATGGGCCTGAGTACCATATGCTACATGCCAAGTTTCAAGGCCACTGGCCTTATGGTTCTGGAGAAGAAGATTTTGAAGGCTTTCTACCATATATGGGCATGGCGGCCATCTTGGTCATGTGATCCAGACCCCGCGAACAAACTTTCGTTCCCCCATCCCACTGAGGCTCCATATGAAATTTGGCTTTGATTGGCCCTGCAGTATAGGAGAAGAAGATCTTTGAAAATGGTGGACGGACGGACGGATGGACGGACGGACGACGGACGGACTGACGACGGACCATGGCTATACTATAAGCTCACCTATGAGCCTAAAGGCTCAGGTGAGCTAAAATCCATTATTTTCACTTTTTCCTATGCAAAAGCCTAAGTCAGCATATTTGACATTACTGTAAAATTCAACCCAGGGTCACCATTTGAACAAATTATGATAGGCCCGAGTACCATATGCTACATGCCAAGTTTCAAGGCCATTGGCCTTACGGTTCTTGAGAAGAAGAATTTCGAAGTGTTTTTACCATGTATGGGCGTGGTGGCCATCTTGGTCTTGTGATTTAGACCATATTGGCAGCTTTTCATTTGTTCAACTCCCAAAGGCTCCATATTGAATTTCACTTCAATTGGCTCAGTAGTTTCTGAGAAAAAATGTTTGCATTATGGAACCTGCGTGACCTTGGTCTAAGGTCAATTAATGACCTTGACCTTTCTTACACATAGATCTTCATGTATTCATCTACTTTACCTTATCTACTAATTTTGGTGACAGTGTCTTCAATGGTTTCCTAAAAATCCATTATTTTCACTTTTTCCCAAAAGCCTAAGTCGGCAAATTTGACATTGCTGTAAAATAGGTCAAGGTCAACTCAGGGTCACCATTTGTACAAACTATGATGGGCCTGAGTACCATATGCTACATGCCAAGTTTCAAGGCCATTGGCCTTACGGTTCTGGAGGAGAAGAATTTGTAAGGCTTTTTACCATATATGGGCGTGACGGCCATTTTGGTCATGTGATCTAGACCGTATTGGCATTTTTTCATTTGTTCAACTCACAAAGGCTCCATATTAAATTTTTCTTAAATTGGCTCAGCAGTTTTGGAGAAAAAATGTTTGAAATATGGATCCTGAATGACCTTTGTCTAAGGCCAATGAATGACCTTGACCTTTCTGACCCATAGATCTCCCTGTATTCAATTACTTTACCTGATCTACAAATTTTGTTGACACTGTCTTCAATGGTTTCCCATAAATCCATTATTTTCACTTTGTCCCATGCAAAAGCCTAAGTCGGAAAATTTGACATTGCTGTAAAATTGGTCAAGGTCAACCCAGGGTCACCATTTGTACAAACCATAATGGGCCCGAGTACCATATGCTACATGCCAAGTTTCAAAGCCACTGGCCTTATGGTTCTGGAGAAGAAGATTTTTGAAGGCTTTTTACCATATATGGGCATGGCGGCCATCTTGGTCATGTGATCCAGACCCGCGAACAAGGCCAATGAATGACCTTGACCTTTCTGATCCATATACATTCATGTATTCAGTTACTTTACCTGATCTACAAATTTTGGTGACACTGTCTTCAATGGTTTCCTATAAATCCATTATTTTCACTTTGCCCCATGCTAAAGCCTAAGTCGACAAATTTGACATTGCTGTAAAATAGGTCAAGGTCAACCCAGGGTCACCATTTGTACAAACCATGATGGGCCCGAGTACCATATGCTACATGCCAAGTTTCAAGGCCACTGGCCTTATGGTTCTGGAGAAGAAGATTTTTGAAGGCTTTTTACCATATATGGGCATGGCGGCCATCCTGGTCATGTGATCCAGACCCCGCGAACAAACTTTCGTTCCCCCATCCCACTGAGGCTCCATATGAAATTTGGCTTTGATTGGCCCTGCAGTATAGGAGAAGAAGATCTTTGAAAATGGTGGACGGACGGACGGACGACGGACGGACGGACGGACGGACGGACGACGGACCATGGCTATACTATAAGCTCACCTTTGAGCCTAAAGGCTCAGGTGAGCTTAAAATCTACATGTATACTGACTTGATTCAGACCACTGACTGTTGCTTTTGCAGTGTTTTGAGTGCTATTCATTTGTGAGTGAGTGAGTGTTTGGGTTTTACGTCTCATCAACAGCTAAATTCATACGAAGACGGGACCTCGGTTTAAAGTTTTGTTTGATTTGAGGTTTATTTTTTGTTTGTTTTGGAGTTTTACGGCCCAGTCAACACTATTTAGGTCATTTTTTAGCCGGTCAGTTTACCTATCAACAATTTCCTGGGCAGGCTTATACGTAAGCGGTTAACCAGTACAGTGCACATTCTTTCGCCAGAAACTGACAACTGCCCTTCTTGAATCAGCGGAAGGGAGAGAATGACCGTAGAAAAGATTTCATGATCAATCTCCACGAAAGAATGTTGCCGACCCCGGCGGGAGTCGAACCCGCGTCCTCCTGATCACCTATCAGACCCGCATCCGACTGAGCCACTGAGGCCGGCGCTGGTTTGAGGTTTAACGTCACCGTCCACACTGTAAAGGTCATTTTGGAGACGTTGCTTCCAATTTTGTGGGGCTTTTACCCGACATCGGGATGTAATTGACTTCTCAAGCCCTGCTGCCCAATGAAACCAAAAGGGTTTATATGCATGGACGGCTCAACTCGCGCCACTTTTCCTAGACAGGCTTAGAATCTCAAAGCGGGTTTTCCAGTACTCATGAAACTCATCCGATTGTCTGGAGAAGACCGGGATCGATCCTGCGACCCCTGGCTAATAAGGCGAGTAGCATAACCACTACACCACGGAGGCTTCTAAGCTATTCGTTTGTATAAACATAATAGAGGGGTCACGACCCGAGATATCGAAGGACGCAATCTTGTTAGTGTCCTTCGATGTCTATAACACCTTTGTTAACTCTTATCTTGCTGTTCACGACAACCCCTATCTTTGCAAACAGTGTAGATCCAGATCAGATGGCTTCTGAAGAAGCCATCTGATCAGGATCTACACTGTTAGACATACAGTTTATGAATTTGTAGGAATAAATTACATCAAGTAATCAGATTGGTTCAAAGTCAGAGATGGGCGTGGCTAAACTGAATATTCAGCAAGAGAAGGGTTAATAAAAACGTAGAAAACCCGAGGCGAGTGAATTATATAAAAAAGAGAATTCTAACATGACGTTAACGTTTTTCCCATTGAACCAAGTGGAAACGTCAGCGTTTGCAAATATGCGATAATTCACGTCGTCAACGTGGTGCGTGCAATTTGGCGTCATCGTGACGTTGCATGTAAACATTTCCTTCTGTCGACATCCGCTGCAAAATAGTCCCCAAGATAACGCTTTGTTACTACTGTATTTCAGTTTAGCATCATGTTAGAATCGAAATAATTTCCACGCACCCGGTGTGTTATCGTGATTAACACACGGTGTTGTCGGGCAGATGCGAATATTAATTCACTCCGGCTTCGCCGTCGTGAATTAATATTTCGCAATCTGCCCTCCAACACCGTGTGTTAATCACGATAACACACGGTACGTGGAGATTATTTCTTAAATAACATCACACGGAAAACACAGTAAATACAGGATCTTACACGAGTGGCCATTTCATATGATATTTATGAAACGAGCCTTCGGCGAGTTTCATAAATATCATATGAAATGACCACGAGTGTAAGATTCTCTTCATCATATGACTACTTTAAATTGGATTTTATTGCCTTTTAATTTGACATTTTTTTCTACGAAAAATGCATTGTTGACATGGACGTCGTCATGACGTTACCTAATCCCGCCAAAGTGTTATTACACGTGTGGTCATACGATTTTTATTACACGACGTTATCCACTGCTTATCAACGACGTCATATGATAAATAATATTATTTTCAACCGGTTTCATTTATAACTCATCAGGGAAAAAGTACAATAACCAAAAAAAAAAAAAAAAAAAAAAAAAAAAATGCGTTATTAACAGTAGTTTTATGTACAGCTAATATTTTTTATTTTGAATATAGAGGATCTCGCATTAGTGTCCATGTATTATTGAGTTTATTAAACGAGTTGAGGAAAAGGGATAAAATTCGAGGCTTTGCCGAACATTTTATCCTTTTCTCTCAACGAGTGTAATAAATTCAATAATACATGAACACGAATGCAAGATACTATTTATCATATGACATTCAAAACGCATTTTATTCCCGACTTTTAAGAACATGCCAATATTTCGACATTAGTAAACGCGTCGTCCTTAATGACGTCGTACTCGCAACGTTAGGGAGCGTTACTAACTAATTTGCATATTTAAAATTCCGCTGTTAACATTACGAAGACATGCCTATACAAATACAGTGCAACCTTTATCGCCGAAAAATGAACAAATTTAAGATGAAAAATTGTGATAATCGAGGCGGTTCTAACGGGTACCCACAATCTATATTTTAGAGCAGAAAAAAGAAAAATAAGGTTTACCCTGCCAAACCCCAGTTTTACTATATAAAATTTGGGTGCGAGGGGGTCAAAAGTGTATAGGCGTGTTCTCGTGATAAGACCAGCTAAATTTAAGACTATTTCTTCTTTTAGAACATATGTTTGTGTTTTCTACACCCAGTATCTTGGACTTGTAAGAGACAACCTTTAGAAATATTCAAAAGTGACCTTAAAACCCACTTTTGATTAAAAATGACCACTTTTGAACAGTCCCAAAGGTGGTCTTAATATCGAAATTTTGCTGTATATCCAAATTATCCTCAATTCTGCTCCTTATTTTGAGCACTGAAGACGATAAATGACTAGATTTGTGTATGAGTTGAGACTGTAAGATCAGCTTACTCATTCATTTGAAACGCCACATTCTCAATGTCTGCGCAGGTAGTGAACAACGGTGATGTATGGAGTTCCTTGGAATTTTTAAGTAAAGGCAATCCATTAAATAACTTTTGCTCGAACCACCTATCATTAACGTGCAGACTTACGTATGTCTTTAAGTAATGCTTAACTTCTTTATCCAACGTTTCTATTTCTATATCGTCTTTGATAATAACTATGAGATAGTTTGTTTTCTCTCTTAAAGATTTTTCACACGCTGTCCGGAACGTGAAGAGTGACCACTCATCAAATGTATGAGTCTTAGAAAGGATAAATAATGTTCTCTTACTGCTATGCACTGCTGCAAGAATGTTTTCTTCTTTGGGTGCTCCAGGAATGAAGTCTCTGTCCGCAATACACAATTTGTATCCTTTAGACTCTAACAGAGGCTTAAGATCATAGACTACATAATCGGTATCCTCATAGGAGTATGAAATAAACGCATGACATTTATGCATGTGTACACCTGGCGATGAAGGTTCAATATCAGAACTAATGTCATCTTCTGTCTCAATGAATGATTGAGGAATATGACGTATGCTTTTGGTTTGCTCTACACCCAATTCCGCACTTGTGTATGTTTTAGCATGACCTCCCTGGCCTTTTCGCGGCATAGAATAGATGACCTTTTCGACAAATAATCTTTCATTTGAGTTGATGAATCTTCCTCGTTTCATTAGCCGCAATAGTGCCTTGTCTGTAACTTTTGTCTTTTCAATACCATGATTCACGATAATTCCATAGTTCAACCTTGTTTCCTTGATCTTCTCCTGAGAAATGTTCCAGGCCAGTTTAAAGGTTTCATTTGACTGTTCCCAGTCATTTGACATGCAGAATATTATTCGTTTACTATGTTGAACCATTCCAGTCAAGTTCTCTTGCAGAGAGAATCCTACAACAAAATCTCTTGCCATGTCACATACAACGAATCTATAATCATTGCCTTCAAGTATTTGCACAATATTATTCATTACCCAGTCCGTGGTAGCCCCAGAATGAACAATAACACAGTCTAGATACTCCTCAAGAGGATCAGCATCCTGGTCAAACGGATGTACTCCTAGGTAGACATACATCAACACTTTACATTCAAGTCTATAGGCATAAATTAAGACCCCAGATATCACGAGCAGACATAAAATAATTGAACATGTTACCGAGGGTACAATCACATCGCGGACGGAATCAAACTCGGCACTACAGACAAAGTCTGAGTCTTTCACATCAATCATATTTCGTCCCTTAGCTTTGTTACTACAACTTATCTCATTCCAGCTTAGAATAACATGTCTATTTCTAAGGATCCAGTGCTTCATCCAGAGTGATCTGCAATCGCAGTGGAAGTTATTATGCGATAGTTGTATTCTTTGCAGAGTCAGGCTTTCTACCGACTTAGGCAAATAAGTCAGCAAATTGGAGTGCAAGTACAATTCTCGTAGTTGGCTAGCTTGTGTGAAAATATGATCTGATATACTTGAGATCCTGTTATAGCTAATATCAAGGGTGTGTACACGCCTCATGAAAGGACAAGTACCAATGCGTGTAATATTATTGCCGCTGTACCAAAGTTCCAATGTTCCCCTTGGAAACGTATCATGGATATTACCAAGATTCAAGTTCCTGCAATCGACTATGATTTGCCCACTGACTGATCTATTGTAACATTTACATTCTGCTGGGCAATACGATATGTTATTTGCCAAACAATATGTTTCGTTATCTTTAACGCTCAATAAAGGCCGATTCTGAAGTTCTGTTGGATACCTACATATCCATTCCTTAAAGTAATAAGCACTTGAAGTCACTGTGCCGTTTCCCTCGAATTCTTGTATCAGATGTGACATAGGTAAGATTTTACAGTTGCAGTTTAATGGATTGTTCGTTAATACGAACTTGAAATGTTGCAGGAGAACCAGTATCGTCTTTTTCAGTTTTCTATCAATCCCTTGCAAGTATACTGAGCTAATCTTACAGCCCGATAGATTTATAACTCTAAGTCTTTCAGCCTTTTGTTCCAAATCTTCCAAATCTGTATCGCTCGCCGAGTCAATGACGCTTGTTCCAAGTCTGTGGGTGTCCATGTTCTTAAGAAAGCCTGTCAGATTGTGAAATGTTATATCAGTATTGTGGAAATCAGCATGCTTCAGATTTCGAATCCAAAATATAAACTCAGGCAGCGTGCTTATGGGGTTGTTGTGCAAAAAGACCTCTTCTAGGACGACTGAATCTACTGGAAACGTCTGTGTGTGTAGAGTTGATATCATGTTATGTTCCAAATGAAGGACTTTTAACTGTCGTAAGTTTGAGAACAGGTCAGGCTGCAATGTCTTCAGTGAGTTATTGGCCAAATTAAGGTAACGAAGAGCATTAACATCGCGGAACAGTCCAACAGGAATGTTTTCCAAATTATTAGTACTAATGTCAAGTCGATGAAGATTTGTTAAGTCTCGCAGGAGTCCTACAGGGAGTGAATTCAGTTTGTTGTCACTAAGGTCTATATTTTGCAAACCTGTCACATTCGTAAAAGCTTGTTCACCAATATTTGTCATACCGTTTCCTTTCAGATTTATCATTTGTAAAAATCCGTGAAAGGCATAGTCCGTTAGATTGGTTATTTGGTTGTTCGCAAGATTGAAGAGCCTCCTGTATTTATTTGGCTGGATGTCGAGGTCAATAGCGACACTGTAATGATGTGCCATGTAAATAGATCGGGAGAGGTTTCTAGGAAGATACAGTTCCTCATCTGTCCATGGGAATATAGCCGGTGGTGTGGTGAAATTATTATGCGGTATTTCCAATGTCTGCAGATTCGGAAACAACGTCACGAACTCTTCGGGAAAATGTGTCCAGGACATATTTAGAAATACAACTTCTGCCATATCCATATAGACTGCTGCACAAGAAAACAAGTCCTGTAACGCTGGTCTGTCTACGTCATTATTCATGTAGGTGAATGCCACAGCGTTTTCCAATCCTACACAACGTTCAGTTGATATACTTTCGTTTTCGTATCGGTAACGGTTTTTCAAGATTGTAATAACGCGCACGTCCGTTGCTACTGACAACTGATTCCAGTCTGACAAAGACGTGTTGCAGTTGCTAATTTGGATATAAGATATCACATTTTGATGGTGTCTCCCTTCATATGGCAGCATGCAAACTTTTACAGGTTTCATGCAGAAAACGGCAAACGTGGCGATGACTGAAGAATTGGTAAAATTGAATCGGTCCCAGATATCGGTTGTGTTGATGTAGCATTCTGACATATTGCTCCCTTTGATGACTGCATACCTGTAATGGACAAAAAACTTATGACTACGATTTCTCAAGTTTCAACTATTATAGGAATGAATTTCATTATTGTGGGTTTTATCGATGCGTAAACTCCGGCGAATCACTCACAAACCGGGCTTCATGCGAAGTTTGTGAGTAATTCGCCGGAGTTCATACATCGATAAAAATCCACAAAATGATAATTATAATTCCAATTTTCTCATCGAAAAGTTAAAATTATCACAACAATTATAGGGATTCTTTCAAAAGCGGAAGAATTAATTTAACCATCGGTTACGGCGGAATATTTTTTCCATTAGCAGCTGCCATCTTTGAAAAAAACTCAAGCGAAAAAATGTCAAGTCTCTAAATTCAGTTAAAAGGTCTTCTAACATTTACATTTTCAATAGTTCTCCATCTTTTAACCGAATGCTGTTGACGTCGCTTCATATAAATGACGTTACGCGCGGATTCTAAGCGTGCTCTTTGACGTCGCGTTATATTACTACCTGTGGCTGTGTGAAATCGTTATGAGATTCTTGCTCATGGATTTTATCAAGGTATAAATCTTTTATTTTAACCAATCAAATCGCTCGAAATGGAATAGTATGAAAGAGGTCACTCAGGAAAGGCCAAAATTTAAAGAACACAACCATCTCAAGTCACCTAAAGAAAGCATCACGTGAACAAGTCCGTGAAACGAAGACCCCCCTAAACCCCACTTTATATAGAGAAAACCGGGGTTTAAGGGGGTATTCATTATTTCCCTTGTTTCTGCTCCAATACATAGGTTGTGGGTACTCGTTAGAACCGCCTCAATGAGGCGGTTCTAACGAGCACGCACGACCTATGTTTGCAGTATTCATAAGAAAACTATCAGGGATTTTCATCAGAAAAGTAGCCATTTTGGAGATGAGAAATAGGTAAGCGACGTGGAGCCATGAACAAAAACATCAGACAAAACACGAACAAATTAAAAACACAAGCCAATAAAAAATAAGACACTGCAAAAGAACGACCACCCTGGGACGGTCAGTAGTAAAATTGATCCACGTGGAGGCTTCCTATCTCAACAGTGTTTCATAATAAAAGACACAGTAAAACGATCATGTAATAACCATTTTATTTCAGAAATAGATCAGCTCTAACTGTGATTTGTTGTGTAATAAATCACAGTTTGGAGGTCAGTTGTAAAGTAGACAAATCACAAGCGCGTAGCGCGCGTGATTTGTCTACTTACAACTGACCGACAAACTGTGATTTATTACACAACAAATCACTGGCTAGAGCTGATCTATTTCGATTCTAAAACGCTGAAAATCGGCAATAATGTTGTTGTATCCTTCAAAATCTCACAACTTTTCGCCATTGTTAGAAGAAATCCCGCTAAAATTATCGACTGAAACACATGCATTTATATCCTTTTCTAACGTTTTCGATGCGAGAAAATGACGTTACACCGTCTAACGTCAAGTTAATCGACTAGTGACGTCATAAATTTGCAGTTTTTAATGACGTCACACGTCACGCTCTCCCGAGCTGTGATTTGTTGCAGAATAAAACACAGTTATTTTGCATTGCCTATATAGGCGCGCTGTGTTAGAATACTCTTTTTGACCGCTCCAGGCTGTGCGCTATGTGGATGACCATTGGTTCATATGTTCTTACTACATCACGAAAACACGCCTATATAATTTTGACCCCCCTTGAGCCCAAAATTTATATAGTAAAACTGGAGTTTACAGGGGTAGACATTTTTTTCTAATTGCTGGTCAAAACATAGATTGCGGGTACCCGTTAGAACTGCCTCACCGAGGCGGTTCTAACGAGTGCTCACAATCTATGTTTTGAGCAGAAATATGAAAACTATCAGGATTTTTTTTTCTGAAAAATATCATTTTTGGTGGTAAAATTTTAATAGGCGTGTTTTCGTAATGATAAAGAAGGCTGCATGATTAATGAGTAGGTATGCCGGCTAATTTTAGTGTTCGATCAGTGCGCATGCCCGAAAACTGTTTTCGCTCGCCGCGACTCATTTTGAAATGAGCCAGTGCACGGCAAAACCTATAATAAGATATGTGCGCCCATCGAAGACTCAGATCAGCCTGCGCATCCATCTAGTCTAACCAGAGATTTCTCTTGATGCATGAAGGAGAATTGGGCCCTTAGCTATCCTTAGAGCGCACAACGAAGATTCTGATCAGACCCTACTATACTCCGCTTCATGTACGGGAGATATGATTTACAAGGGGCGTTGTGGTGCCTAGTGACGGTCAACCACAAGTAAACAGTTCTAGCTCAGATTCTGGTGATTAACTGTCTACAGTGGACGTGTCATCAGTAATACCATAACGAAAACATGCCTATGCAAATACATTGTAAACTTTATCGCCGAAAAAAAAACAAACACGAAATTTTAATATGAAAATTGTGATATTTTCTTATTTCTGCTCAAAATATAGATTATGGGTACTCGTTAGAACCGCCTCTAAGAGGCGGTTCTAACGAGTATCCACAATCAATATTTTAGAGCAGAAATAAGAAAAATATGGTTTACCCCTGTAAACCCCAGTTTTATTATATAAAAGTGGGGTTCAAGGGGGTCAAAATTGTATGGGCGTGTATTGGTGATGTCTAATTCCGATCCCCCAAAAAGGCTTCCTTTTATTTATTTTAATTGAGGTTTAAGGTCCCCGTCAACACTATTTAGGTCATTTTTGAGACGTTGCTTCCAATTTTGTGGGACTTTTACCCGACATTGAGATGACATCTCAAGCCCTGTCGCCCAATGAAACCAAAAGGCTAATATATTCACTGGACGGTCTGACTCACACCGTTTTGCCTGGGCAGGCTTAGTCCTCCTTAGCGGTTTATCAGTACTCGGGTTGTAGTCAGTTTCAGCTCTGAGTGGAAGCACCATGCAGCCCAATCTATTTCTTCAAGCCACGATGGGCGGGGGCAATCCAAAGGAAGCACTGGGACATATCACGTTAAAGTCAGTAAAATGAACACTTTCATTTATATAGAGAAAGCTGGGATTTAAAAGTTTATACATTATTTTGTCCTATGTCTACTTCTAGACACTGGTTGTGGGTACTCTTTAACTCTTCTTACGAGCATCCACAACCTCAGTATTAAGAAAACATATGACAAATTTTCATGGACAAAATGTCACTTTTGTAGACTGCGCTATTTCTTGTGAATGCGTAAAACAAAACGCAGCTAACAAAGATCACTTCGAGGGTGTGAAAGATTGCACCCTATTGTGTGTGTGTGTGTGTGTGTGTGTGTGTGTGTGTGTGTGTGTGTGTGTGTGTGTGTGTGTGTGTGTGTGTGTGTGTGTGTGTGTGTGTGTGTGTGTGTGTGAATTCGGGTTTAACGTCGCTTTCAACAATTTTTCAGTCACATCACGACGGTGTCTGGTTGCGACAGGGAGCTCAATGCTCACTTTTACAGTGCTGCCTCACTGAAGTATCATGTCCCAGACACATTACATGATACCACACCCAGTCACATTATCCTGACACTGGGTCGACCAGTCCTAGCTCTACCCCGTAAATCTGGGTGCCAAGCGAGGAGCAGCTAGTACCAGTTTTAACGACTTTGGTATGTCGCGGCCCGGGATCGAACCCGTGACCTCCCGTTCCCCGGAGCGGACACTCTAACAGCTGAGCCGGTACACACTATTGTGTAGATAGTGTTATCTTAGCTAGACGAACATCCGGGATCAAACATGATAGACCTACTTATTACTGTATCACCTCATTTAATAGGTGCCCGGAAAGTGAACTTTGATAACTGAATATATATAATACAAGCCTTTTATGCAGTCGGTATGTTGAATTGGTAACCTGAAACTTCATTGACCTATCATCCAAAATGTCTATCTATCAAGATTTGAACTTTTCGTTACGATAAGACAGACACCCGTGCGACATAGTGCGACATTCTTTTTCCACATCTTTTCTGATGAAAATCCGTAAAAAATTTCTTATTTATACTGCAAACATATGCTATGGGTGCTCGTTAGAACCGCCTCATTGTTTTCTTTATATAAAGTGGGGTTTACGGGGGTGTTCAATTCACAGACATGTCTTTCTCTCTAATCGCATACCACTGCGATGTTGACGATCTATATTCGCTCAAATACATTTGGAGCCATGAAAACTTGTTCTAAATAGGGGTAGAAGCCTCCGAGGAGTAACGGTTATGCTACTCGCCTTCCCGGGCTTCTCGAGACTTTCGGATGAGTATTTCATTCTTTCTACTTATACTGCGATCGGTCACATTTGACCATTACTCGCAGGTATTACACTCCAGATTGCATCAGATTGCAGGGTTGAGCCATGTAATTACGGTAGGGGTCTTTAACCTGCACAGGAGATGACTCCTCCTGCACAGGGGGCCTCCAGTTAACGTCCCGATCCGAAGGACGGTACACTTTTTGGCATTCATCCCTGTAAAATGATGTCAATGGAGCGTGTTCGTACAGTCTTTAAACCGAGGTCCCGTCACCGTATAACATTAGCTGTTGGTGAGACGTAAAACTCAAACACTCACTCAAACACTCACTCGAAATAGGGGTAGTTTGAATTACAGAGGTTAAATCATTGTGCCAGGCCGTGAAGAATACTTGGGATGACGTGAGGCTGTTTTTTGGTTTTCCCTAAAATAAAAGATTGTTGTGTGTACTCATTTGAATCGCCTCAATGAGGCGATTCTAATGCGTGCAAACAACATGCCTTTTTCCTGATAAAAGCAGGAGAACTCAATAAATTGTCCAATATATCTGGATATCTGGACCTTTAGGGTGAGTGAGTGTTTGAGTTTTACGTCTCACCAACAGCTAAAGTCATGCGGAGACGGGACCTCGGTTTAAAGACTCATCCGAAAGTCTGGAGAAGCCCGGGATTGATCCTGCGACCTCTGGTTTACAAGGCGAGTAGCATAGCCATTGCACCACGGAGGCTTCCAGTAGACCTACAGTTTGTTTGATTGTTTGATTTGAGGTTTAACGTCCCCATCAACACTGTAAAGGTCATTTTGGAGACGTTGCTTCCAATTTTGTGGGACCTTTACCCGACATTGAGATGAGATGACATCTCAAGCCCTGTCGCCCAATAAAACCAATAGGGTTTATAAGCATGGATGGGCGGACTCGCACCGCTTTGCCTGGGCAGGGTTAGATCCTCTAAGCGGTTTACCATTACTCCTGTGTCGGTCGGTTTCAGCTTTGCGTGGAAGCATCATGCAGCCCATATATTTCTTCAAGCCCACATGGGCGGGGGCCGATTAGACCTAAAGGGACTCCAGAACGAGTTAATCATGATAACTGAGATTCCGTGCTCGAGTTATCGAAGTTTCAATATAGTCTCATAAGAATCATTTCTGCCGAAACATTTCAAATCAACGGGCCTCCGTGGCTTAGTTGTTAAGAGCGCTGACTCTTGATCATTAGGGCTCTCACCGTTGTGGTTCGAGCCTCGCTTGGGTCACATGTGAGGCGCCAAGTTCTGCAACGGAAGGTCAGGTGGTTATTCTCCGGGTACTCCGGTTTTCGCCCACCTCTGATTAACGATCTGCTCGATATGAGTGAAATAATCTTGAAAGGGCCGTTAAACAAAAAAAAAAAAAAAAAAAACATTTGAAATCATCTTCGCAAGCCAAAAGTACTAAGTCCACTACGTTCCTTACGCATAAGGAACGTAGCAAAGATGATTTCAAATATGTTTGTATTCGTGACACGAATTTATAAACCATTTTGCAGTATGCACACAACTGTGCATATAAGTGCACCGTACACATGCGCCTGTGCCTTTTGTACACACCAGAATGAAATGAATAAACATTTCACTCCATCTATACATTATAAACACTTAAAGGATATTGAAGTTCATGTCTGTATGTCTTATTGTGTATTCAGGGGACATGGCACATCTGTCTGCGGGGGTGAAGGGGGCGGGGGTGCAAATGCTTCAAAAATGATTTTCCCTTACGTATATGGGTCTGTTCTGAAAGGGTAGATGTGTAAATTCTCTTTCGGATTTTCGTTTTCCTTTGAGAGTAGATTTTTGTTTGATTTGGGGTTTAACGTTCCCGTCAACACTGTAAAGGTCAATTTTTTAATTTCATGGGTGATTTTTACCCGACATTAAGATGAAATGACATCCCAAGCTTTGCTGACCAATAAAACCCAAAGGGTTTATAAGCATGGACGGTCCGACTCGCGCCGCTTTGCCTGGGTAGCCTTAGATCCTCTAAGCTGTTAACCAGTACTCGAGTGCAAGTCGGTTTCAGCTCTGCGTGGAAGCATCATGCAGCTCATCTATTTCTTCAAGCCCCAATGGGCGGGGGCCGACAGATAATGATAAAAAATAGATAGCAAGTCACAAATCTTATTGTTGACATCTCTTGTAAAAAATGACAAAATATTTTAGAAATAATCCATCATTCTTCTCATTACGAAAACATATCTATATAAATTTGACCCCCTTAAACCCCACTTTTATAGAGTAAATCTGAGGTTTGTAGGGCTATACATTATTTTTCTTATTTCTGCTCAAAAACATAGATTGTGGGTACTCGTTAGAACCGCCTTTTTGATCGTAAAATTTACAATGTATTTGTATAGGCGTGTTTTCGTAATCTGGAGAATTTGTTCTTGCACATCAGATATAAAGGTTTTGTTTTGTTTGATTTGAGGTTTAACGTCCCCGTCAACACTGGAAAGGTCATTTTGGAGACGTAGCTTCCAATTTTGTGGGACTTTTACCCGACATTGAGATGAAATGACATCTCAAGCCCTGTCGCCCAATGAAACCAAAAGGGTTTATTAGCATGGACGGTCCGCCTCGCACCGCGGTTCCTGGACAGGCTTAGATCCTCTATGCGGTTTACCAGTACTAGTATGCGGGCCGGATTCAGCTCTGAGTGGAAGTATCGTGCAGCCAATATATTTCTTCAAGCCCTTATGGGCGGGGGCCGTAAGGTAATCTTTGACTTAACCCTATGATAGAAATTCTTATCCTACAACAGTTATCCTAGCCAGGGATAGGATAAAAATCGACCATTTTCACGTGACTGATGTGCACTGATTGAATAGTGCGTCACGTACACTGTTGTCAAGTCTGACGTCACTGTACGTAAAATGACATCAGAACGCCGCACATTTGTCATCAAAATATGGCGGAAGTCGACAACCGTAGAAAAAAAATCTCAAGGACGAAAGGTATGCGAGAAAAAGAATCTCACAAAGGTGCGAGGAGTAGATAGAAAATCAGCCCTTTGAGGTTACTGCCCAGCATCATTCGGCAAGCCTCGTGATGCCGTACAATGACCCTCGGGACGGGTTTTTCTTTCCATCCTTCACACCCATGTAAGATTTTTATAAACTGCGTCAATCAAGCATTTCATTATGTTTTTCATGTTATTTTTGGGTCAATTGTTTGCTGATTTGGAGTTTTAGCGGCCAGTCAGCACCATATTGGTCATATCGGTCCCGTCAGTTTACCTAACCACACAGCATACCTTTACTTCATACATCATCGAAAAGATATTCCTAAGTAAGCACAATTACTATTCTAGCGCTCCAGATATGAAATCCGTGGTTTTATCCCGAGATAGAAATTGTGTTCTTACCCTGCTGTTCTAACCCAGCCAAACTTCATAAGTATAACGCGCAAAAATAAAACGTTAAATAAAGTAAAATGAAAAGTGTCGGTGGTGTTGTGCAAGAAAAAAGAATCTGATATAGGGTTCTGTTGTAGATAAGCGTTTCCAAGCCTCGAGATTACCGAACTAAGCGGAATCCTCCGTGTTTTCTCGGTTCCGCTCAGCACGGTCATCCCTCGGGTTGGAATCGCCCGTCAATACAACATAAGCCCATATCAGATTGTTATATTCTTGCACACCAGGTAATGAAATCCGTAGTTTTAGCCTCGGATAGAAATTCTGTTCTTACCCTGGTGTTCTTACCCAGGTACAAGGTAAACATGAATCGAATAACATCACCTGTTTGATATTACGACCTCGTATGCGTCATCGCCAAGCACGTTTCATGACGTCATAAAATTTCACATCATCGTAATCACAAAATGGCGGAAGACGGCAACTATAAAAAATCCAGAAATGAAAGGTATGCAAGAAAAAGAATCTTTCATGATGTGAAGGGTGGAAAGAGTGTCGGTCCCTCGGAGGTTAAGAAGTATTGGCATATAGATATTCCACCTGGTATTGCGCTATGATGAACCATCAGTGGCTCGCAGTATCTCTGTCTCAAATATGTTTTCATTTTTCCAAACATATTCGAGGCATTGAAGTTCGACGGTTTTGTCAACACAATTTTGGGGGCATTTTTGAGACTTTGCTTCCGATTTTGTGGGACTTTTACCCGATACTGAGATAAAATGACATCTTAGGGCCTACCGTCTAAAGAAACCGTTGGTATTTAAGAAGCGATCCGACTTGATGCCAGGCGTAGACCTAAGCGGTTTACCAGTCTGAACTTCTGTCGGTCCCAGGTCTTTGCGGAAATACTCTGTCGGTTACTGATATCCGAGGAAACACCATTTAGCCCAGTCAATTTCTCCAAGCCCCGATGGGCGGGGGGGGGGGGGGGGCAAAATTCGACGGTAAAACCGTCGGATGTTAATCCAAACTACAAATAATTGAGAATCTAACCTGGCAGTTGATTCAAGCGGCTGTCCGTTCATGTCAAACAAGCTGTACTCTGTCGCTTGCCGGAAGTCCATATCACAAGGAACTGTGGGACAAACACCCTCACAAACAACAATGCATCCCAGTATTGTGACCAGAAGATCCAGATGTTTATAAAGAGCTGTTTTCATACCTACAGCACAAAGGAAACTAAATGAATAAATAAAATAAAATAAAATAAAATAAATAAATAAATAAATAAAAAATAAATTAATAAATAACGGAAAATTGGACCTTTTTGTTTAACCCTTATACATTTTGACCCTTCTCTTGCTGAATATTCATTTAAGCCACACCCATGTCTGTCTATCAACCAATCAAATTACTTGATGTAATTTATTGCTACAAATTCATAAACAGAATGCCAAACAGTGTAGGTCCTGATCAGATGGCTTCTTCAGAAGCCATCTGATCTTGATCAACACTGTTTGCAAAGATAGGGGTTGTCGTGAACAGCAAGATAAGGGTTAAATTCCCATAATCTAAGCAAACAGACCCTGATCAGACATCGCCTCCGTGGCCCAGTGGAGAAGAGCGCTGATTCATCTAACTCTCATTGACACAAGACAAGAATCGCGAGGGTATTATCTATAAATAACCATTACCTGGATTACCTACAAATCAGTGATAATCACGTGGAGGGTACTGTGGGCTACGCCTCACTAATTCCTTTTTTTCGCTTTCGTACCAAGTGTAACGGACCGCATTGCCTCCCTTCAGTTATCTACATGCATAGCTTATAGGTTTCCGCTCATAGGGGCTTGAAGAATTATATGGGCTGCACGATGCTTCCACGCAGAGCTGAATCCGGCCCGCACACTAGTACTGGTAAACCGCTTAGAGGATCTAAGCCTGTCCAGGAACCGCGGTCCGAGGTGGACCGTCCATGCTAATAAACCCTATTGGTTTCATTGGGCGACAGGACTAGAGATGTCGTTTCATCTCAATGTCGGGTAAAAGTCCCACAAAATTGGAAGCAACGTCTCCAAAATGACCTTTATATTGTTGACGGGGACGTTAAACCTCAAATCAAACAAACAAAAGCGCCGCGATGATAGCTTTATCACCACTCTCTGACGATTGCGTCAGGGAGTTGACTCCTTGGCTCAGCGGTTAGAGCACTGGACTACCACCCGAGCGGCCCGGGTCCGAAACCCACCATAGGCGGTGATTTTTTCAGGCTATGCTTCTTTCCTTTGTTACGGCTCTCATGTCGTAAGATGGGGGCTTGTCCGGCATCGCACTTTATTTCGCCGAAAATATCTTCGTGTCGAAGTTGGCTTCACGTCCTTATAAATTATGACTTCCTTCAAGAGGGGGTGTGTTACGGACCGCATTGCCTCCCTTCGGTTATCTACATGCATAGCTTATAGGTTTATCACGGTTCGTCATCGAGTCGATAGTTTTGCTCAGCGGTTAGAGCACTGGACTACCACCCGAGCGGCCCGGGTTCGAATCCCACCATAGGCGGGGATTTTTTCAGGCTATGCTTCTTTCCTTTGTTACCGTGGCGGCTCTCGTGTCGTAAGACCAAGGATGTATTTGGCGGGGTCTTTTGATGCAGCAAAATGACATTCACTGACCTTTATACGGCCGTCCTTTTAACGCTATATGCATTTTTCTAACACTTTTTTTATAAATCTTTTATTTATTTTTTAGTATTTTCCCCTTACATGTACATATTTTACATATATTTATATTTACTGTCTATTATATGTCTTAACGTACATTGTACGTAAATCTTACAACACCTTTTTCTTATGTAACTATCTTACATTGAGATGACTCTTTAACTTGTGCCTCTATTTGTAATCTGTACATACCCATGTCTGCATGCTGTGATATATTTTATAACCCGTTGTTGTTTTACATAATGTTTATCGAAATACAAGCCCTACTGGGCTTATGTTACTTGTTATACATACTCGAAACTAAATAAAACTTCTATGTCTATGACTATGGCCATTAGCACTAAAGAGCTACTGTACATAGTAGCTTTGGGTCGATTGACTAACAGCTGACCCAAAATACGTTTGAAACACATACATTACGGAAACACGCCTATCTAAATACATTGTAAACATTACTGCTGAAAGTGAGAAAATTTTAGGATGAAAAACGCCTATCTAAATACATTGTAAACATTACTGCTGAAAAAGAGAAAATTTTAGGATGAAAAATTGTGATATTTTTCTTATTTCTGCTCAAAATATAGATTTTGGGTACTCGTTAGAACCGCCTCATTGAGGCGGTTCTAACGAGTACACACAATATATATTTTAGAGCGGAAATAAGAAAAATAATGATTACCCCTGTAAACCCGAGTTTTACTATATAAAAGTGGGGTTCGAGGGGGTAAAAATCATATAGGCGTGCTTTCGTAATGAGTACAGATCCCGAATAGATACCACGCTTTGTTACGTTTTAATAATGTTTTACACTATTTGCCAATGGCCCTTTTATTGGGTTAACACCCAACCCTTTCAACCCTGTAGTTCAGAACAGGTTTCTATGCAAACAGAGTAATCTCCAGATGTGGCTCGATCAAAATGAGCCACCTCATTAGACTATCCTGTTAATGCTCCCCACAGGCTATTTGTGACAAGAAAGGGCATAGCCAAATCCAACCGTCAGAACTTTTGTTTGTTTGAATTGATAGAGGTTTTAGTCCCTGTCAACACTATGTATGTCATTTTGGAAACGTCGTTTCCTCTTTTGTGGGACTTCTTCCCGACACTGAGATGAAATGACATTTCAAGTCCTGCCGCCTAATGAAACCAATAGGGTTTATATGCATGGACGTTTCGACTCGCTGGCTTAGATCCTCAAAGCGGTTTACCAGTACTTATGTGCGAAATGTTTCGGCTATTTTCCAAGCCCCAATGGGTGGAGGCCCCGAGCTGAAATGTAAAATACTATTAAGTTTGAACACTTAAAATTAAGACTCATTCTGCTTTGAAAACCTTATTTAATAGTTTTCGATTATTCTTCGTGTTTTCTGCATACAGTTTCCTCTGATTGGTACTGAACAGTTTCAAAGCTGGCCTTAGAAGCCTTCGTGGTGCAGTGGTTACGCTACTCGCCTTGTAAACCAGGGATCGCACGATCGATCCCGGGCTTCTCCAGACTTTCGGATGAGTCTTTAAACCGAGGTCCCGTCTCCGTATGACCTTAGCTGTTGGTGGGACGTAAAACTAAAACTCACTCACTCACTCAAAGGTGGCCTTAGCTAAATATATATATTACTCTACAAACATGTGCATAGGCAGCAAAGCAGCTAATTATATCCGAAGTCAAAAATAGTAATCGAATAAAAACATTTAACTTACCTTTAATTACCATTTGACAAATTTTATACGAATAAACAGAAACATTAGTCATCGTAACATTTTCTCCATACAACTAAAACACTACTTGACGTTATGTCTTGTTTTCAATACTAAACCGTGTCAAGTGGATTTCTAACATGTGAGGCTTTTTACTTCCGTGAGAATTTACTAAACACTCAATCTTAACCCATATATGACAATGGAATCTTCCACCTAGTTAGTTTGGAGTGGTCCATTTCCAATTATAGGGGTGTCATGTTTGGTTTTCTTTGTGGCAAATTTTACAAAAACGAATGTTCCTTAAGCAAAAAGGGTAGATCCAGATCAGACGCCGCGTTCTGCGGCGTCTGATCTGGATCTACACTGTTTGCCAATGTCCCAGAAAAGGGCCACTAGGCATATATGGGTTAATTCTCTCATCTCTGTAGACCGGAACAGCTACTTAGGTGAACAGTGTAGACCAACATGAGACAACCTATAATGAGCTGTTGGGCTGTCTCACCTGGACCTGCTCTGTGGACCTCCATCCTGTAAATAGTTTTGGTTAAACTCGTAATTTAAAAGAATGGGCATGTCCATCAACTCGGGAGTGAATGGGTTAATTCATCAAGTTCATGATTATGAATACTGAAGGTCGACCGTAAACAGCAGACGGTGTACAGCAGTTTCGACAAAAAAAATCCCAGCAGGCACACGTTTTTAGGGCAACTTCAAATCAACGTCGGTGCAACGTCGTCGCGACGTTGTATCGACTTTGAAGTGACATCACAATTACGCCATGTGCCATATCGGCTCTTAGCATAAAATGTTTGATGCTCATTACGCTAACACACCGGTGCGACATAGTGCATTTTTCGCATCTGGAAAATGGCTATACTTTTCTGATGAAAATCCATGATATGTTTCTTATTGATACTGCACGCATAGGTTGTTGGTGCTCGTTAGAACAGCCTCATTGAGGCGGTTCAAACGAGTATCCACAACCTATGTCTTGGAGCAGAAATAAGAAAAAAATAATGCATATCCCCGTAAACCCCAGTTTCTTTAATATAAAATTGGGTTTAGGGGGTGTTTGTTTGATTTGAGGTTTAACGTCCCCGTCAACACTGTAAAGGTCATTTTGGAGACGTTGCTTGCAATTTTGTGGGACTTTTACCCGACATTGAGATGAAATGTGAATAAAATGCGCTTTAATATCAGATGATAAATAGAATCTTGCATTCGTGCTCATGTATTATTGAATTTATTAAACTCGTTGAGAGAAAAGGATAAAATGCTCGGCAAAGCCTCGAATTTTATCCCTTTCCTCAACTCGTTTAATAAACTCAATAATACATGGACACTCATGTGAGATCCTCTAGATCCAAAATAAAGAAATATTAGCAGTACATAAAACTACTTTTAATAACGCAAAAAAAAATTGTTATTGTACTATTCCCCTGATGAGTTATAAATGAAACCGGTTGAAAATAATATTATTTACTGTGTTTTCCGTGTGATGTCATTTCTCTTTTTTATATAATTCACTCGCCTCGGTTTTTCTACGTTTTTATTAACAAAGGTGTTATAGACATCGAAGGACACTAGACGTTGCTTCCAATTTTGTGGGACTTTTACCCGACATTGAGATGAAATGTGAATAAAATGCGCTTTAATATCATATGATAAATAGAATCTTGCATTCGTGCTCATGTATTATTGAATTTATTAAACTCGTTGAAGAAAAGGGATAAAATGCTCGGCAAAGCCTCGTATTTTATCCCTTTTTTCAACTCGTTTAATAAATTCAATAATACATGGACACTCATGTAAGATCCTCTATATCTTACTTTTTTGTTTAAACCATACGCTATAATAACAAAGAAGGGTACTTATGTGGGTTATGCGACAGGCAAAAGCTCAGTTGAGTGTAAATAAGCACAATTATACCAACGCCGTAGCTGCTCACAGACAATGATGCCATGCGTCTTGTCCTATAGGTTTGAAGCACAGACATTTTGCAACAAAAAAAAAAAAAACAAAAAACGTTAACATGTCCTCTCAAAACCGAGTGCAAAAATGCATGCACCGTAAGCAAACAGTATAAACCAAGATCAGACGCCGCGTTCTGTGGCGTCTGATCTGGGTCTACACTGTATTCCAAGAAAAACTCCAAACACTTGACGCTTGGCATATGTACGTTATTATTACATGTGTCTATTACACAGAAATTGGCTTGTACATGTATACCGTCCCCATAGTCTGTCAATGCCCATACACATTTTCTCGGGATCAACTCTTATGTGGCAAGAATCTATTAACCCTTTTTGTACCAAATGGAATCTTCCACCTTATATATAGCAGGAGTCCGTTTCAAAATTTAGGGGTGTCAGGTTGTGTTTTCATCAAAATTGATTTGGAAAATGACTGAAGGCCCTGATCAGACGCCGCGTTCTGGGCCTGCACTGTTTGCCAAGGTACCCCTTTAGGCGTTTCTGGTACTGAATGGGTTAAACTTTAGCGGTGTGTATTTTTCTGCGAAAATTAGCACCGGACTTTCTCAGAACTGAGATAGAAGCCGGAACAGGTAATTTCCACATTGTTTCAGATCTATTAATGTTATGAACAGAACAGAACAGAACATTTTCTTTATTACTCTCAAGGTCAAAACAATTGACATATGAGGTACATGCACAATACAAACAAATATTAATGTTATGAATAACCAGGAAGCAACTAAAAGCTGGACCCCTAGTAGGCTTTTACCATAAACTGGCTAAACGTGGATCCCAACAACATTCCCCGCGGGCACAAAACTTTGACTCAACGTTGACTAAACGTTGAACTAACGTTGAAACAACGTTTTCAACCTTGTTTCAACCTTAGTTCAACGTTGAGTGCCTGTTTGGTTTCAAATAATGTGTTCCTTTAGTGTCTGTAACAACGATCTGGGAAGTTCTATCCATACATTCAGAGTAACAAATATTTAGGGATAAGTTTTGGATATTTTTCTTATTTTATCAAGAAAATGTACGTTGTGTAAAATTGTTGGGATAGTCTCGTCAAGACCAATATATAAGAACAAACAACAGAACTTATTTGAAAGAACATCGAACAGATACAGAAAAATGTATATATTAAGACCACCTTTGGGACTGTTCAAAAGTGGTCTGTAAGACCACTTTTAAACAGTCCGAAAGGTGGTCTCTAACTGGAGGACACCCGGTGTTGAAAACCAACAAAGAAAAACTGAAACCATTTAAAGGCATTTATTCTGTAACAGTAAAACACACCGTGTGTCCATAATTATTTTATTGCCCCATGTGATATACTGACTAAAGCAGATCAAAGGCGGCCGTTAATAGGGGGATAAGTAGCTCTTGTTGAATCCCCTGACTGAGACACTTAAGGGGAAAATCAATAATTTACACCAGTCAACAGTAAGTAATTTATTGATTTTCCCCAAGGCGGCCCCTTACCTGTTGAGACAGAGGACTTCTCTCCAGTGAGCACTGAGGGCTACATAATATTATGTAATGAAATGATAGTCCTCAATAATCAAGAATAAATGCCTTTAAGGGGAATGGGAACACCTTCACGGGAGGCAACACCTGCAAAAGTATTTTTGTCTCCCATGTCAATAGGGGTCAGCGCTTAAAGGAACGAATTTGCTCATAAGGAGTAAATTATTTCGTTTAAGTGTAGACCCCTTTTCCCGTGGAACAGTTTATGAAAAAAGGGAACAAGAAGTCCCGAAAGTTGTCTCCCTTTGAAAAATGGCGGAAATTCTGCCAGGTTTTCATATTCCCCCTAAAGAAGAATTAGTCTGAAATTTAGTTGGTCTAAATAGCGGAATGTCACTGTATTCTTAAATAATTCTAGTTATTCCCCTTGATCAGGTGATATTACTGACCCTCGGTGACTCAAACTACCTGTCTCTCAAACATACTTTCATTGTGGCCTAAAGGTGTTTCAAGCCATCGAAGTTTGAATGTTTACATGGCAATACCAGCTAATAACCCAACAACAAAGTATGTGGGACACATCTGGGTCCCATATGGGATTCAATGTTGGTCCTCTATGGGCATTCCATATAGGGCCCATACGGGATTTGCAACACGGTTCCACCTGGGACCCACATGAGCCAGCCCATATTGGTAGCATATGAGTTCTATGTGGGTAATCTAGAGAAAAGGTTTATACAATTCAAGTCCTCATTGTTCCAGCACACTTGATTGGCTGGTTAGGTGCCAAGTTACACGTGTATACAGTTAAGATGCCGTAAAGACTAAGGCATTCGTTTCAATAATTCAAAAAGGGGAATTCTTGCGTGATTATATACCACCCTCATTTTTAAAAGTAACTGGGAAATACAATGGGTTCTTATAAAAAAAAAAAATTGACCTAAAACAATGTTCATGCCGTGCAAATATCTAAATGGAAGCTAATAGATATTTTGTGATGCATAAAACCATTTATTTTAATTTATTATTGTCGTCAGTATCTGCATTTTATATCAAGAAATTTACTTTTTATATTAAGCTTAACTAATGGCACAGTTGTTCCCCTTATTACCCGGGATGGGAATAGTTTGGTCCAATATCTGTACCACTTAGGAGCCATTTGAGGCCCTGTTATGTATCCTGAAATTGTAAGGCCCTGTTATGTATCCGAAATTGTAAGGCCCTGTTATGTATCCTGAAATTGTAAGGCCCTGTTATGTATCCTGAAATTGTAAGGCCCTGTTATGTATCCTGAAATTGTAAGGCCCTGTTATGTATCCTGAAATTGTAAGGCCCTGCTATGTATCCTGAAATTGTATGGCCCTGTTATGTATCCTGAAATTGTAAGGCCCTGTTATGTATCCTGAAATTGTATGGCCCTGTTATGTATCCTGAAATTGTAAGGCCCTGTTATGTATCCTGAAATTGTAAGGCCCTGTTATGTATCCTGAAATTGTAAGGCCCTGTTATGTATCCTGAAATTGTAAGGCCCTGTTATGTATCCTGAAATTGTATGGCCCTGTTATGTATCCTGAAATTGTAAGGCCCTGTTATGTATCCTGAAATTGTAAGGCCCTGTTATGTATCCTGAAATTGTAAGGCCCTGTTATGTATCCTGAAATTGTAAGGCCCTGTTATGTATCCTGAAATTGTAAGGCCCTGTTATGTATCCTGAAATTGTAAGGCCCTGTTATGTATCCTGAAATTGTAAGGCCCTGTTATGTATCCTGAAATTGTAAGGCCCTGTTATGTATCCTGAAATTGTAAGGCCCTGTTATGTATCCTGAAATTGTAAGGCCCTGTTATGTATCCTGAAATTGTAAGGCCCTGTTATGTATCCTGAAATTGTAAGGTATCTTCGATTATTGCTCTTTTATCTCGGGTATCGAAAGGTGCGTATATGGGACCCATATGAGTCTCATATGGGCAAAATATCCTATATGGGACTCATGTAGGACCCAAATGGGCTAAATGCCCACAATCTGCCCATATGGGCCCCGTATATACATGCTTGCTGGGAAATAAGTTCCTTTGGAAGCAAAAATTACACCAAATAAATGAAAATAGAAGACTCGGTTTAATTGAGTCTGTTCATGGCCAGTACTGAAATGTGCAACACCGGCCACGCCCTCTAGCACCGATTTAGCAGAACTCTATTTTTAAAATGATTTTGGGCCAGAAAATATAATCTGCACTATGATGATGTACGGGGAGATATTTTACGGCCGCCACACGGCACAATAAAAGCACAATAAAGTTTCTGCCATGCTGATCAGCACATGGTTTTTGTCCTGCTCATAAAAATAATGCCAAGGATTGTCCACATTTTGTTTAAAGAAGTATTTATGAGCAGGTATAAGTTCATTCTTCTCTGGCTTTAACAAGAAAACGTTATAATTTTAGGTCTTTATTTCATAATGGGATTCTGATTCATTACAGAAATATTCTGAAATTTGCCACTTTGGCGTTCAACCATCTTGGCAGTTGGAGGGCTTGTTTTGTACCAGCTTCCCTTTTGATTTACCGTTACGTCACCGTCTGTCCTTCCATCAGTCTGTCCGCCCATCCGTCCATACGTTCGCATTTTATTTAGACGCAATCTAGAATTCTAACCCAAACGTGCGGAAATGATATTTCAAAGATGTTCAAAGCATTCCATTCCATGCAGAACTCTGATTACTGCAACTGCAAATATCGAGCGTCTGTCTCTGGTCAAAACGGGGTCACTTATCTAACATAAACTTTCAAGAAATAGTCTTGTCTTACAGTAAGTAGAAGGACCCGCTCTTTTAGAAGAAAGAGCGGGGATTATGAAATACCGCCGTCCGTACGTCCGTCTGTAATGTCACCATTGCTCCTAAACCATTCAATCTAGACACTCTTAATTTTCATAGGCAATAACCCCATTGCTGAGCACTTCAGGAACGTATTCAGGATTTTGATATGAACCCCCACCCCAACACCTGAAGTCAGGGGGTTTGCACAATACTGCACAAGGGGCAAAGGTCCTTTTTGTTCAAACATAATAATGTTGCATATTAAAGCGAAGGTAATGGAAGTGCAAATATTGCCCTGGAGGCAAGTCTGGGGGTAACCAGAGGTAAAACAAGTATTATATTTTTTGATTGTCACAATTAATAGCTTTCTGGCTGAGGCTGCGGGGACATGTTCTCTCTCTCTCTCTCTCTCTCTCTCTCTCTCTCTCTCTCTCTCTCTCTCTCTCTCTCTCTCTCTCTCTCCACTCGGGCTCTCTCTCTCTCTCTCCACTCGGGCTAGGCAAGATGTGAGCCCAAGTGGTCAAAAATCTAATTTGTATATAAAATCGAAAGCAATGAAGAGTGGAATATATATAGAATGGATATTTTTCTTATTACGTATAAAAATGTACGTTGTGTAAACTTGTTGGGATCGTCTCACCAAGACCAATAAGTATAGATAACATAACTTCATTTGAAAGAACATCGAAAAGATACAGAAAAATGCCTATATAAAGAACACCTTTGGGACTGTTCAAAAGTGGTCTGTAAGGCCACTTTTGAACAGTCCAAAAAGGTGGTCTCTAACTGGAGGACACCCGGTGTTGAAAACCAACAAAGAAAAACTGAAACCATTTAAGGGGAATGGGAACACCTTCACGGGAGGCAACACCTGCAAAAGTATTTTGTCTCCCATGTCAATAGGGGTCAGCGCTTAAAGGAAAGAATTTGCTCATAAGGAGCAACTTCTTTCGTTTAAGAGTAGACCCCTTTTCCCGTGGAACAGTTTATGAAAAAAGGGGAACAAGAAGAGTCGAAAGGATTGACTAAATGATAGTCTGGCGTCGAAACTGGCCCGTCTCATCCTGGGATGCGTTAGTGTTTTACATGAAATCTTTAATATTTTGCATGTGGCTTTACCAAGCGCGTCTTTAACGTGGCCATGTTGTTTATCTAATGGGTCTTTACCAAGGTAATAGCCCTGGTGTCGAAAGTCAAAATTGACCCGGCAACGCAAACACCGGTTTTTAAAAGGCTCATACGAGAAAACTTTAGAAACCGTGGTGTATGAAACAAGAAGGTCTAAGCCTTTGACATTTGAAAGTAGCTTTATCCAGTGAATTTGTACCAGTATTGTTCAAATTATCACATTAAATCGGCCCCGCCCATCGGGGCTTGAAGAAATATATAGGCTGCATGATGCTTCCAGGCAAAGCTGAAACCGATTGCACACAAGTACTCGTAAACGGCTTACAGGATCTAAGCCTGCCCAGGCAATGAAGTGCGAGTCGGACCGACCATGCTTATAAACCCTTTTGATTTCATTGGGCGACAGGGCTTGAGATGTCATTTCATCTCAATGTCGGGTAAAAGTCCAACATGATTGGAAGCAACGTCTCCAAAATGACCTATACACTGTTGATGGGGACGTTAAACCTCAAACAAAACAAATCACACAAACATGGACCAGTGTGGGGGAAAACTTAAAAACAAAATCTGCATATGTGAATCAAAGAAGGCCCAGGTCTTGGGTATTTGGTAAGAGACGTTTGATAGACCTCAGCCAAGAGTGTTTAAATCATGGCTCTGGGGCCAGAAAAGACCCCACTGCCGAGTCGCTTGTCATGGTTGGTAAGGGCCTTTACATTTGGTATGTAGCCTCTACCAAACCAGTTGAATGTTTGGTCATATAATGCACTGGTATTCCATATAGGACCGTCATAGCACTCTTGAACATGTAATTTATACGGCAATATTAAAACAATCTTCTCGTGTGAAACTTCAAATCTAGCATGCACACGTCGGTAGGACAACGTCAAATCAACGTAGGTACAAATCAACCCGACGTTGATGTGACGTTGCATAAACGTCATAACGTTGCACAAACGTTGATGTGACGTCACAATTACATCATATGCCTGCTGGGAATCTGCTAGCTCAGGTGAGCAACATAATCATGAGCCTCTTGTTAAAATATTTTAGTAAGACCACGAAGACGAGATCTTTCAAACCCAAGAGATTAATGATATGTCAAGTAGAATCCATATCTTCTTAAGATGAATCAGGACGTGATGATTTTTGCACTTTAATACATCGTTTTCGCTAACAGAGAGAAACGAAAACACGCTATTATTGATACTTATTCATGTGGATTTACAGAATTACATGAACATGCATTTAAACACGATTGGACACTGATACTGCACTGTCTATGTGCAGCTTGGTCAGTGACGTATCCAGAAGACACAACTAGTGAAGGGAAATCTTGGTAATATCATGTCTATATCCGAGCTGGAGTGAGTGAGTGGGACCTCGGTTTTTAGACTCATCCTTAAGTATGGAGAAGCCCGGGATCGATCCTGCGACCCCTTGTTTACAAGGCGAGTAGTGTAACCACTACCCCACGGAGGCTTCTCCCCGACTGGAGTGGGGGCTCAATCTTAAATGAAAGAATTTGCTCCCGATCGGAGCAAATTCTTCCATTTAAGAGCAGCCCCCTTGTAACGTATAATGGAACTTGATAGGTGATTTTATATTTTACATTACGCACATGCGTAAAATGCGTAATGGGCGCTACACCTAATTATGCTGGTATCCAAACCGTCACATCAGTCCTATCTCTTCACACCCCAAGGAGACGGATACATTTTCAGGGGAGGAAATGTTTAAAAGAAGGACATTTTTTTGTATTGTTAATAGGGGTCTGCACTTAAATTGGAGGGGCTTGACGAAATAGATGGGCGGCATGATGCATCCAAGCAGAGCTGAAACTGACCCCACACAAGTACTGGTAAACCACTGCCTGCCCAGGCAAAGCGGTGCGAGACGGGCCGTCCATGCCTATAAACCCTATTGGTTTCATTGGGTGACAGGGCTTGAGATGGCAGTTCATCTCAATGTCGGGTAAAAGTCCCACAACATTGGAAGCACCGTCTCCAAAATGACCTCTTCAGTGTTGACGGGGAGTTTAAACCTCAAATCAAACAAACAGCAAACACATTTTATTTTCGTAAGCCTTTCCGTTTGGCGGGAAAACATTATTCCCTTTACAAGTAGATCTCTTCTCAGAGGAATTTTGCTCAATTTCAAAAGATCAGCAAATTAAAACAATGCGTGTACAAATAGAACGGACGGATTTGAAAACCAACGAAACGTTTATACATATATATGAATCATATACAGACAAGCAACGGAAAGTTCCACAAAGTTGTCTCTCTCATAAGAAATGGAGAAAACAAAAACATGCCATGAGAAGCCGTTCCCCTTAAACGAAGTCGCTACAGTGCGACTGACCTCTGAATAAGCGCTATGTGCCGTATAAAATCTTCTACAACTAAGTAATAGATATATCCATTGTTTTTGTGAAATATTGGTAAATATTTGTACTGATTGATATCTGTACAGGATAATTTGACGAGCCCGCCAGGGCGAGTCTAATTATCCTGTACAGATGTCAATCAGTACAAATATTCACCAATATTTCTCAAAAACAAATGGATATATCTGTTTTAATCCACAGCTTATTGTAGCTTCCACTTAACACATATTAAAACGTATTAAAGCATATTTGTTTTATTTACTGTTAATTTCAATTTCTTTTATTTGACCTGATTTACCCCGTCTGGAAAATGGATTGTCCTGTCTGAAAGGACTCTGTCAGCTTCTCTGCTTCATTAATTGGTCTAAATCCAACTGTAGCCATATGTGGCCAATCAAAATTCTTTTTTCTGACCACAGGCTATTTGAGCATGCTTTTTTAACCTGATGTTTATCACTGGGGCATTTTAATGTTGAACCTTCAAGTGAAAGGACTTACTTTGAACTGAGTTGCCTGCAAATGTTTCATAAAATGTTTGGCATCAGTTACAGAGGAACTGAAAATGGGAGTGTACTTTGTGATAATTCAGGGATATTTCTTTCTCCATAAAAAGGTATGTTGTGGGTACTCATTAGAACCACCTCATCCCACAAAAACATGTTGTGGGTACTCAATGGAATTGCCTCGATGAGGCAGTTCTAGCGAGTACCCACAATTTATGATTTTATGGAGAATTGGAGTAAATTTAATCAGAAGGAGCAGTCTGATCAGGGTCTACACTGTTTGCCCTGTTTGGCGAGGCTATTTTAATGAATACCCACAATATTAATCCACAGCTTCTAGTACTTTCCTTTGATGTTGGCAGTACTTATAAATTTTGATAAATGTATTGTTATCATGTACTGATATCATGTACTGATATCATGTACAGTTTTGAATGGCCCAATCAGCTGAGCTACAATTAAAATAGGAAAGGGCTTCTAGCTCTGCATGACAAAATTAACATTGTCAGGGTATTCATTAAAATAGCCTCGCCGAGGTTATTTGAATGAGTACCCACATTTAAAATAGCTTTTATTTAATGGCAAAGAGTGCAGACCCTGATCAGACTGCTCCTTCGGATCTTAAAATGGGAAGGGGCATCTAGCTCTGCATGACAAAATTAACATTGTGGGTATTCATTCAAATAGGCTCTCCAAGGTTATTTGAATAAGTACCCACATTTAAAATAGTTTTTACTTAATGGCAAACAGTGCAGACCCTGATCAGACTGCTCCTGATCTTAAAATGGGAAGGGGCGTCTAGCTCTGCATGACAAAATCAACATTGTGGGTATTCATTCAAATAGCCTCGCCTAGGTTATTTGAATGAATACCCACATTTAAAATAGCTTTTACTTGATGGCAAACAGTGCAGACCCCGATCAGACTGCTCCTTCTGATCTTAAAATAGGAAGGGGCTTCTAGCTCTGCATGACAAAATTAACTTTGTGGGTATTCATTAAAATTGCCTCGCCGAGGTTATTTGAATGAGTACCTACATTTAAAATAGCTTTTGCCGAATCAGTGCAGACCCTGATCAGACTGCTCCTTCTGATTTTAAGTTTCTCCAATTCTCCATAAAATCAAATTGTAGGTACTCGCTAGAACCGCTTCATCTAAGCAAGTCCAACGAGTACCCACAACATGTTTTTGTGGGATGATGCAGTTCAAATGAGTACCCACAACATACCTTTTCATGGAGAAAAAATATCCCTGAATTATCACAAAATACACTCCCATTTACTGGTGACAAACATTTTATGAAACATCTGCATGCTGCAAAAGCACATTAAAAGTAAGTCCTTTCATTTGAAGGTTCAGCATTAAAATGCCCCAGTGATAAACACCAGGTTAAAAAAGCATGATCAAATAACCTGTGGTCAGTTGGATTTAGACCAATCAAATCCAATTGAATATTAATGAAGCAGAGAAGCTGACAGTGTCCTTTCAGACAGGACAATCCATTTTCCAGACGGGGTAAATCAGGTCAAATAAAAGAAATTGAAATTAACAGTAAATAAAACAAATATGCTTAATAGGTTTTATCTATTATCTTTAAGTGGAAGTTACAATAAGCTGTGGATTAAAACAGATATATCCAATTGTTTTTGAGAAATATTGGTAAATATTTGTACTGATTGACATCTGTACAGGATAATTAGACTCGCCCTGGCGGGCTCGTCAAATTATCCTGTACAGATATCAATCAGTACAAATATTTACCAATATTGCACAAAAACAATGGATATATCTATTACATATTTTTTTTCATGCAGAGCTAGAAGCCCTTCCCCATTTTAAGATCAGAAGGAGCAGTCTGATCAGGGTCTGCACTGTTTGCCATTTAGTAAAAGCTATTTTAAATGTGGGTACTCATTTAAATAACCTCGGCAAGGCTAGTTTTAATGAGTACCCACAATGTTAATTTTGTCTTGCAGAGCTAGAAGCCCCTCCCCATTTTGAGATCAGAAGGAGCAGTCTGATCAGGGTCTGCACTGTTTGCCATTTAGTAAAAGCTATTTTAAATGTGGTCACTAATTTAAATAACCTCGGCAAGGCTATTTTTAATGAGTAAACACAATGTTATTTTTGCCATGCAGAGCTAGAAGCCCCTCCCCATTTTGAGATCAGAAGGAGCAGTCTGATCAGGGTCTGCACTGTTTGCCATTTAGTAAAAGCTATTTTAAATGTGGGTACTCATTCAAATAACCTCGGCGAGGCTATTTTTAATGAATACCCACAATGTTATTTTTGCCATGCAGAGCTAGAAGCCCCTCCCCATTTTGAGATCAGAAAGAGCAGTCTGATCAGGGTCTGCACTGTTTGCCATTTAGTAAAAGCTATTTTAAATGTGAGTACTCATTCAAATAACCTCGGCGAGGCTATTTTTAATTAATACCCACAATGTTAATTTTTTTCATGCAGAGCTAGAAGCCCCTCCCCATTTTAAGATAAGAAGGAGCAGTCTGATCAGGGTCTGCACTGTTTGCCATTTAGTAAAAGCTATTTTAAATGTGAGTACTCATTCAAATAACCTCGGCGAGGCTATTTTTAATTAATACCCACAATGTTAATTTTTTTCATGCAGAGCTAGAAGCCCCTCCCCATTTTAAGATAAGAAGGAGCAGTCTGATCAGGGTCTGCACTGTTTGCCATTTAGTAAAAGCTATTTTAAATGTGGTCACTAATTTAAATAACCTCGGCAAGGCTATTTTTAATGAGTAAACACAATGTTAATTTTGTCATGCAGAGCTAGAAGCCCCTCCCCATTTTGAGATCAGAAGGAGCAGTCTGATCAGGGTCTGCACTGTTTGCCATTTAGTAAAAGCTATTTGAAATGTGGGTACTCATTCAAATAACCTCGGCGAGGCTATTTTTAATAAATACCCACAATGTTAATTTTGTCATGCAAAGCTAGAAGCCCCTTCCCATTTTAATTGTAGCTCAGCTGATTGGTCCATTCAAAACTGTACATGATAACAGTACATGATATCAGTACATGATAACAATACATTTATCAAAATTTATTAGTACTGCCAACATCAAAGGAAAGTACTGGAAGCTGTGGATTAAGTGTCTTGTAAACATCTTAATCATACGATATCATTGTTGTCCGTATGAATAACGTGTAATATCGCTACGTCAACGAAAAGTTATCATACCATCCGTGACATCAGTTAACGGGCCTATGTGGACTTAATGTATAAGGGCGCTAACTCTTAATTAGCTGTGGTTCGTCACACGACACTGCATCAATCGGGCCACACGTGGCCGACGCCAAGTTCTGCAACGGGGATGTCAGATGTTTTTATCCGGATACACCGGTTTTTGCCCACCTCTGATTTACGATTTTGAAGTGGCCGTAAAAATACCATATGATAAACGGAATCTTATACTCGTGGTCATTTCTTGCGAACTATAAGAAACTCGCCCAATGCTCGTTTTATAAATTCTATATAAATGAACACTCATGTGATATTCACTATCTAGGTCACCGAACAATAGCTTGAATAAGAACATTGGCAGCACTGGTGGTCTGGGAGATGGGGCTGGAAAAGGGCCCCAAACGCAATCTTAGATCGTTTCGTGAAAGTCAGTTTACAGTATTGGAGAAAAACATTGGGCTGCATGATGCTTCCACGCAGAGCTGAAACCGACCGCACACGAGTACTGGTAATCCGCTTAGAATGTCTTAGCCTGCCCAGGAAATTGCTGCGAGTCGGCCCGTCCATGCTTATAACCCTATTGGTTTCATTTGACGACAGGGCTTGAGATGTCATTTCATCTCAATGTCCGGTAAAAGTCCCACAAAATCGGGAGCAGCGTCTCCAAAGTGTTGACGGGGACGTTAATCCTCAAATCAAACAAACAAACAAAACAGTAATTCAAGCAAGCACTGTAGACCCAGATCAGGCGCCGCTTTCTGCGGTGCCTGGTCTGGGTCTACAGAATTTGCCAGTGCCCCAATATACGAGCCCAGTCCAGAGTTTACAGATACCCTTTGTTCCCCAACACGCTGACGTCACAGGGACAAGATTAGCGCGGTTATAAATAACTCTTACCTGGATTTAATGCTTTTTTTTGCGGCCAATGATAGTCCCGTGGATGACAACATGACTGAGTCGATTTATGAACAATAAAAAACAAGAAGGGTAGTTGTCCGTTTCTGGCGAAAGAATGTGCACTGTACTGGTTAACCGCTTACGTATAAGCCTGCCCAGGAAAAGTGTGCTTTGATAACTTGGCCGGCTCAAAAATGACCTCAAATAGTGTTGACTGGACCGTTTAACTCCAAAAAAAGAGCAAAAGTGGAGACAAGATCACTTCTTCATCCTAGTGGGGTGACAGAGTAAGTGACCAATTTCAGTTGTTCTGTCTGCTCGATTAATACGAGTAGCTTTACCCATTTCTGCTAACTACATTAATTTTACCACATTCAGTCAAATTATATTTTAATGTATTCATTCAATTTTGCAAAATAAATGGCCAACAGTTTGTTTATTTGTATTGGAGTTAAACGGCCTAGTCACGGCCACCGCCCGTAGGGGCTTGAAAAACTATATGGGCTGCATGATGCTTCCACGCAGAGCTGAATCCGGCCCGCACACTAGTACCGGTAAACCGCTTAGAGGATCTAAGCCTGTCCATGAACCGCGGTGCGAGGCAGACCGTCCATGTTAATAAACCGTATTGGTTTCATACGGCGACAGGGCTTGAAAAGTCCCACAAAATTGGAAGCAACGTCTCCAAAATGACCTTTACAGTGTTGACAGGGACGTTAAACCCCAAAACAAACAAACAAACAAACGGCCCAGTCAACATTATTTTAGGTCGTTTTTGAGCCGGTCAGTTTGCCTATCCACAGTTTTCCTGGGCAGGCTTATACTTAAGCTGTTAACCATTACATTGCACTTTTTTTCGCCAGAAATTGACAACTGCCTTTCTTGAATGAGCGGAAGGGAGAGAATGACCGTAATCAATTTCCACGAAACAATGTTGCCGACCCCGGCAGGTATCGAACCCGCGTACTCCTGATCACCAGTCAGACGCGCATCCGACTGAGCTACCGAGGCCGGCATGACAAACAGTATAGATCCAGAAGAAGCCATTTAATCAGCACTGTCCTGTTTGCCAATGTAGGGGTTGCTGTGTTCGCTTGTTTGATTTGAGGTTTATTGTCTCCGTCAACACTGTGTAGGTCATTTTGGAGACGTTGTTTCCAATTTTGTGGGACTTTTACCCGACATTGACATGAAATGACTTCTCATGCCCGGTTGCCCAATGAAACCAACAGAGCTTATATGCATGGATCGTCCGACTCGCAACACTTTTCCTGGGCAGGCTTAGAATCTCTAAGCAGTTTACTTGTACTCATGTGCGGTCGATTCAGCTCTGTGTGGAAGCATCATGCAGCCCAACAAGAGCTTAAATGTTTGATTGTTGTCTATAGGAGGTTTTAGGAATTCCGTTTATGACGTCATTTTTGCACATGCGCAAAGTACTGGCCGTCAATTGAAACGGCCACCGCTATTCAAATACATTGGCGGAACTTAAAATACTAACAACATTCAGACATTTTTAGAGAAAATATACCCCTTTTCATTGAAATAATGGTTCGGGAAGGAAAGAATGATATTTCGCTTTTATGACCGAAATTCATTTATCCTAAATCCGTTTTTAATTGACGAAAATCTTTTCGTGAATGACCCATGTCAATGGCTTTAGATACGGTTATTTACTTTATTCGCTATCCAAGTCTATCTATCTATCTATCTATCTATCTATCTATCTATCTATCTATCTATCTATCTATCTATCTATCTATCTATCTATCTATCTATCTATCTATCTATCTATCTATCTATCTATCTATCTATCTATCTATCTATCTATCCATCCATCCATCCATCCATCCATCCATCCATCCATCCATCCATCCATCTATCTATCTATCTATCTATCTATCTATCTATCTATCTATCTATCTATCTATCTATCTATCTATCTATCTATCTATCTTTCTTTCTTTCTTTAGAAATCTGTCCAACGATCTGTCTACAGGTGCAATTTAAATGTCCATACTGACAGTCGAAATAAACTAATGAATGGACTGACGAATAAGTCAATGTTGGTTCGATGTCATGCCGTCGACACCCACTCCAACAACTCAACTCACTTCATTGTCACATGGCCGTTGGCATGAGAGAGAGAGAGAGAGAGAGAGAGAGAGAGAGAGAGAGAGAGAGAGAGAGAGAGAGAGAGAGAGAGAGAGAGAGGTTTGACTGACAAACTGACAATAGACAGACGACACACAGACCGACTGACTGAATGAATGACTAACAGACGATCGGACGAACTGTTAGGCAGACAAATAAACATACTGACAGTCGAAAAAAAAAACAACTAATGAGTGGACTTACAGACGGGCTCGAGTCAACGTTGGCTCGACGTCATGCCGTCGACAACCACTCCAACTCACTTCAATGTCACGTGACCGTTGAGATGAGAGAGCGGTTTGACTGATCCCTATATCCAAGAAGCCCATAACCCTTTTTGTACTAAATGGAATCTTCCTCCTTATATATAGCAGGAGTCATTTTCAAAAATTTAGGGGTGTCAGGTTGTGTTTTCTTCAAAATTTATTTGGAAAATGGCCAAACGTTTGCAAACAGTGTAGGCCCTGATCAGACGCCGCATTCTGCGGCGTCTGATCTGGGCCTGCACTGTGTGTCACTTACCGCTTTTGGGGTTTCCGGAACCAAATGGGTTAATGTAGTAGACCTAAGGGCTGGGCAGGTTGAACAAATCTACTAATCTACCAGATTTTACTATAAAAATCTGGCACTTGCGAAGGAGTGTTTCATTCTTATGCACTGAAAGGGTGTTCTACGTTTGTTTTGGATTCAAAGTTCCAATCCCACTGAGCCTTGATGGGTCCGAGCACTGGGCAAATGGCATTTTATTAAGCAACGCCGTATTGTCACCAACGCAACGTTCTGACGTTTTATCGACGTTGCAATGTCAAATTCAATGCATCGCTTTGAAGCTGGTTTGATGTAGACACGACGTTGTTGACACGCTACATGTCGGTTGACATGGCGTCATTTAACGGCAAACTGTAATTTACATTTGCCTGCACTCGCTAATTAATGGTGCGCTGAGAGAGAGAGAGAGAGAGAGAGAGAGAGAGAGAGAGACAGAGAGAGAGAGAGAGAGAGAGAGAGAGAGAGAGAGAGAGAGAGAGAGAGAGAGAGAGAGAGAGAGAGAGAGAGAGAGAGAGAGAGAGAGAGAGAGAGAGAGGTTTGACTGACAAACTGACAATAGACAGACGACACACAGACCGACTGACTGAATGAATGACTAACAGACGATCGGACGAACTGTTAGGCAGACAAATAAACATACTGACAGTCGAAAAAAAAAACAACTAATGAGTGGACTTACAGACGGGCTCGAGTCAACGTTGGCTCGACGTCATGCCGTCGACAACCACTCCAACTCACTTCAATGTCACGTGACCGTTGAGATGAGAGAGCGGTTTGACTGATCCCTATATCCAAGAAGCCCATAACCCTTTTTGTACCAAATGGAATCTTCCTCCTTATATATAGCAGGAGTCATTTTCAAAAATTTAGGGGTGTCAGGTTGTGTTTTCTTCAAAATTTATTTGGAAAATGGCCAAACGTTTGCAAACAGTGTAGGCCCTGATCAGACGCCGCATTCTGCGGCGTCTGATCTGGGCCTGCACTGTGTGTCACTTACCGCTTTTTGGGGTTTCCGGAACCAAATGGGTTTAATGTAGTAGACCTAAGGGCTGGGCAGGTTGAACAAATCTACAAATCTACCAGATTTTACTATAAAAATCTGGCACTTGCGAAGGAGTGTTTCATTCTTATGCACTGAAAGGGTGTTCTACGTTTGTTTTGGATTTAATGTTCCAATCCCACTGAGCCTTGATGGGTCCGAGCACTGGGCAAATGGCATTTTATTAAGCAACGCCGTATTGTCACCAACGCAACGTTCTGACGTTTTATCGACGTTGCAATG
Source organism: Lucinisca nassula (assembly GCA_963580285.1). Lineage (NCBI taxonomy): Eukaryota > Metazoa > Mollusca > Bivalvia > Lucinida > Lucinidae > Lucinisca > Lucinisca nassula. The sequence continues at coordinate 120,423,349 of OY757024.1, forward strand.
TCAAATTCAATGCATCGCTTTGAAGCTGGTTTGATGTAGACACGACGTTGTTGACACGCTACATGTCGGTTGACATGGCGTCATTTAACGGCAAACTGTAATTTACATTTGCCTGCACTCGCTAATTAATGGTGCGCTGAGAGAGAGAGAGAGAGAGAGAGAGAGAGAGAGAGAGAGAGAGAGAGAGAGAGAGAGAGAGAGAGAGAGAGAGAGAGAGAGAGGATCCTGTTGGGTCGTATGTACAATATACCATTTTCGTAATGCGAAATTTCACATCTGGCAGCATATCGTTGTTTCTCCCTTTATCTTACATTAGAATTAACCAAAAGTTTAAAAGAGTTCTACTGTTTTACGCGGTAATTAACACTTTAGCTGTCCCACTGCCTTAGAAGCAATACGACAGATGACGGCCAGGGCTTTTCCCGTTCTATTTTTAGAACCGGAAGTACGTCACGAAAAAAGCTCCTATATAAGGTTTACGTTTGCTCCGGAAGCATTTAAGAAAAGGTCATGACTGGTTGAATGTTTCTATTGACACGCCATCAGTGATATTAGTCGCAATGTTTAAAAGCCGGAATTGAACGGACCGCTTTCTCAAGTTTATCACACGCTCTCATGCAAACAAAATAAACATGTCTTCTAGATTTCTTTGTTTACCGAGTTTTTTTCACTGATGAGTTAGAAAACCTTCACGCGGACCAAACAAATACTTTTATACCGCAATCAGGCATTCTAGTAACCTAACAAAGGGGGTCGAATAACTGCACGCTATAATCGCTAGTGACCTACAATACCTTCTACTGACCTATAATACGTCTAGTGACCGTTAATAGACCGGACCTACTTTTCAGGTCACTAATTTACAAGTGTAAACAATAACATGCAACCTTTTATACACGGGAAAACAACGAAACTGCAAGTTAAAATCTTTGCAATATTTATTTGAACAGAATTTCAGAAATTTCAGCTAAATTCTTACCTTCTCGGCCTTTCCTGGTTTGAACTGCGCACTGCTACTGCAGTTGGTCTCAACCTCGAAAATAATTTCTAAAGCTAGAATAAACTACTTATTTCCAGATTTTCATACAGAATGTAAAGCGCTGAAAATTTTTATTCGAGCGTCCATGTTGTTTCCTACGTCTTTGTGTCGTGGTGACGTCAGACAGTTTGCACTCGTTGACGTCACGTTATACTACGTGTGCGCGCCATGGCACTGAATGTTGTTTAACATGCCACGCTGTCTGTTGTATTTTTTTTGCTTAAATTTGCTAAATTATTGCAAAACCCCTTGATTTTTTAATTGCGGTATAAACTAAATACATGATTAGTGTCTTTAATAATAAAATATAATCGGTTCGCCCCGACAATTTTATAGGGGCTCGCTAAAGCTCGCCCCAATAAAACTGTCTAAGGCTCACCGATTATATTTTATTATTAAAGACACTAACCATGTATTTACTATATTTGAACCACAGTGAAAGTGAGTGTGAGGGTGAGGGTTACGATTCGTAAAGTTAACTTAAATCCACCAGTAATCTTTACTGACCATTCCAAGTCGGTGCTTGTGCTGTGGTTCCTTCATGTTTTGTGTTGGTGGTTCTAATTCTTTCCCTAATCATATACAGTAGAACTTCGATGGCTAGAACAGCAATGGCTCGTTTACCATGGATGTGTCGAACTCATTCTTGAGGCCCTAGTGAAGTCCTCTACATAAGAAATAGTGGGGGATAATTTAGGAGAGTTTAGTCTAATACCTTGCAAATGTATGCTGTGTGTACTAATTAGAATCGCCTCGATGAGGCGATTCTAATGAGTACACACAGCATACATTTTCATTCAATGATAGAACATCGAAAATATGTCTAAAAAGTATCTCGTTATGCCTGCTGACAGTAACCTCAGTGGCTCGAACTACCCCTGTCTCGAACAGATTTTCGAGGTCCCAAAGGTGTTCGAGCCATTGAAGTTCGACTGTATATTGTTACCTTGTTTATTCTGATTCTACCCCTTTTCTGCTGTTCGTGTTTGGTTACGTTTGTCCTTCCAGTTTAATGTTTGTCATAAGGCGAGTCTGATTCTTTCCCCCATAATGTATATTGCTCCTTTTTAGTTAGGTTATGATATTCTGAGTCACCACCTGTTTGGAAAGAGCGGCTGACTCGCTTTACCTGTTGTCCGTTTTGTTTACTGTCATCAAGCCATGTTTCGACTTCTTTCCCTAGTGATATTGTGGGAAGTATTTGGGATCTGATTGTATCAGTTTCTGATCGTGTCTCCTTTTTTTACTTTTAATTGTTAGACGATGTTGACTTCCCTCTCACAACATAGTAAATCTATTTTTTCGTTGCTTTCACTTAAAAAAGTTAAAACAAACTACAATCGAACTTCGATGGCTCGAACCACTTTGGGACCATAAAAATTTGTTCGAGACAGCGGTAGTTCGAGCCATAGAGGGTTAGAATTAGTGCCATACCAGGAGACATAACGGAGATAATTGTGGAGGTCTTTTCAGTGTTCTGTGCTATAAATGTATGTTGTGTGTACTCATTAGAATCGCCTCATCGAGGCGATTCTAATGAGTACACACAGCATACATTTGCAAGATAAATGAAGAAAATCTTCCTAAATTACCCCTATATCGTATTTGGAGGAACTCCCTGCGGACTCAAGAACGGGTTCGACTCATCAATAGTAAACCAGCCATCGGAGTTCGAGCCACTGAAGTTCTACTGTAGCTTGGATGGCGATTTGTTTTTCAATAACAAAGTGGAAACAGTCAAAAAAGGGCTGCCATGTGGGCAACACGTGACTATGGTTACTCTGACGCTGAAGAACCTAAAACTGGCGACCCCTTGGACAACGCCGTATTGACAGTTGTCTTGTTATGATATTCAAGATCACGTACGATCTTGTTGCCATTCCCACATCTGAGTACCTTATCCGCAATACCAGGTTATCACCCCATAATCACCATCTTGCATACAGCCAGATCTTCAAACCGGTTAGCCCACAATCACCATCTTGCATACAGACAGATCTTCACTCAACGGGTTATTACATGTGCACCCCCTCCCCCCGGACCATTATCCACCTGAATGCCCTACCAGCCCATATTGTTATTCTCCCCCCCCCCCACCCCCCTGGCTCAATTCATAGAGAATACCAGGTTGGTGTCTTTTGATATCAAGTTTATCAGGCAAGGCTTCGAGAGCGCTTGTAGGATCGCGAGGCTTGCCGAGCGATTCTACATGGGTTCTCGAAGCCGAGTCGGATAAACTTGATATCAAATGACACGAATCAGGTATTCTATTTATCAGTTTATCCCCTTGTACACTCGTCAGTTATTGATGGTCCTCAGTGCGTCCATGCATTCTGGTCTTCGATATATTTAGTATCAGTTGACCATGTTTTTTGTTTGTTTTGTTTTGTTTTGTTTTTCAAGTAATATTGCCATTTTTCCCAGTGACAATAACATTTTTTTTTTTGTCATTTTCAAGTAGCCCGGTTCATTCTTAAAAGTGCAATGTCACGTTGACGTCATAAAGCTCACTTGTCCTGAGAAAGCATATCTTTATCAGGTCAGTGCGTTACAATGCAATATATTTAGGGGGTAATTGATAAAACAATGTGGTTAGCCTGGTGGTTCATGTTTCTTCTTAAAATTCCAATTCTGTTGATTTTTTATATCGTTTACCTATATTAACAACACCCTTCGCTCTCTACAATCTCATTGCACCAACTCTCCAAATAACCCCCTTCAGCACGCGGTGTACCGGAACCCGTCTGATATCCCACTCGGGGGTTAAGAGGTATGGCAGATATTGTATGCGCTTGCAAACTTCATTCACTCCAACTATTGTAATGATGCGGCCCGACTTATACAAGACTATCTATCACATAAAAAGATAAAAATGATTACATGAAAACATCCTGGTTGGTTCGTTGGCACATGCTCTGCAAACGCTTGTTGAGTAGTAGGCCTCAATGGCATGTAAATAAGTCTCAGAATGATAAAGGGCAATGGGAACACCTTCAGGGGAGGCAACTCCTGCAAAAGTATTTTTGTCTCCCATGTCAATAGGGTTAACGCTTAAAGGAAAGAATTTGCTCCTGAAAAGCATTATTTTCCTTTTAGAGTAGGCCCCTTTTTCAGTGGGACACGGCTTATAGAAACGTGAACAGAAAGTTGTCTCCCTTTGTAAAATGGCAACACAATCTCTCAGGTGTTTCCATTACCCTTAAGACAATTCATAATCATACCATGAAGCCTATCAGTACTACCCTGTGACTGAGCCTGCGTGTACGCGAGACCATTTGTCGAAGAAAGGGCTGAGGGCCCATATGCTTGTGTCGGGGCTAGCCGGATGTGGAGATTAATGCATCTGAGGTGGTGTTAAACATAAAATTAAAAATTGATGTTGTGAACAATGATAGATTAAGTCTGTTATATTCATGAAAGTAACAATAAATCAACTAAAATAATCGTTTCACAAAACTCATTCATTTCAATTCGAAAAGAAGACATGAATTTAGCACATACTACTGCCGGCCTCGGTAACTCAGTCGGATGCGCGTCTTACCGGTGATCAGGAGGACGCGGGTTCGATACCTGCCGGGGTCGGCAACATTCTTTCGTGGAGATTGATCATGAAATCTTTTCTACGGCCATGCCCTTCCTCCCGCTGATTCAAGAAGGGCAGTTGTCAGTTTCTTGCGAAAGAATGTGCGCTGTACTGGTTCACCGCTTAGGCGCTAAGGTATAAGCCTACCCAGGAAAAGTGTGGATAAGTAATTTGACAGGCTCAAAAATGACCGAAAATAGTGTTGTCTAGGCCGTTCAACTCCAAACAAACAAACAAACAAACAAACCACATACTCTATCTTCTGAACAATGTAAAATTCCTAGAGTTGCGGACACCTTGAGGTCTTGTTGAAATTCCCTTAAAATTTGTTTTACGAAACCAGCAAGGCGTCCAAAAGTCTGATCAGGGTCTGCATTGTGAGCTTAAGCCTGTCCGTCCCGATACTTTGGGCCGTTATGGTAGCTTGTAACACCCTTCAGTCAAAATGCTCAAGGAGCAGTCAAGTCTTGGTATGAACTGTTTGCTTAAGTCTGTCTGCCCACATTCTAAGAACAATTACAGTAGCTTGCGACACTATTCAGTCAAAATACTCCAGGAGCAGTCTAGTCTGGGTATGAACTGTTTGCTTAAGTCTGTCTGCCCACATTCTTAGGACGATTACGTTAGCTTTTAACATACTTCAGTCAAAATGCTCCAAGAACAGTCTGATCTGGGTCTGAACTGTTTGCTTAAGCCTATCTGTCCCAATACTTAGGACCGCCCCGCCCATAGGGGCTTGTAGAAATATATGGGCTGCATGATGCTTTCACGCAGAGCTGAATCCGGTCCGCACACTAGTACTGGTAAACCGCTTAGAGGATCTAAACCTACCCAGGAACCGCGGTGCGAGGCGGACCGTCCATGTTAATAAACCATATTGGTTTCATTGGGCGACAGGGCTTGAGATGTCATTTCATCTCAATGTCGGGTAAAAGTCCCACAAAATTGGAAGCAACGTCTCTAAAATGACCTTTACGGTGTTGACGGGGACGTTAAACCTCAATTCAAACAAACAAAACAATACTTAGGACCATTATAAGAGCTTGTAACACACTTCAGGAGCAGTCTGATCTGGGTCTGAATTGTTTGCTAAAGGCATTTATTCTTGATTATTGAGGACTATCATTTCATTACATAATATTATGTAGCCCTCAGTGCTGACTGAAGAGATCCCTTCTGTCTTCAACAGGTAAGGGGCCACTTGGGGAAAATCAATAGTTTACTAAAGGTTGACTAGAGTGTACATTATTGATTTTCCCCGTAAGTGTCTCATGCAGGGGATCCAATAAGACCTATTAATCATCCTATTAAGGACCGCCTTTGATCTGCTACAGACAGAATATCATAGGGGGCAATAAAACAATTATGAACATACGGTGTGTCCTACTGTTACAGAATAAATGCCTTTAAGCCTATCTGTCCCAGTACTTAGGGCCATTACGGTGTCTATCGGTATTAACACCCTTCAGTCAAAATGCTCCAGAAGCAGTCTGGTCTGAGATATGTATCGATTCCTGATCATTGCATTCACTTCTATCCTGCACTGTTTGCTTAAGCCTGACTGTCCCAATATTTAGGACATTAACACCCTTCAGTCAAAATGCTCCACAAGCAGTCTGGTCTGAGATATGTATCGATTCCTGATCATTGCCTTCACTTCTATTCTGCACTGTTTGCTTCAGCCTGACTGTCCCAATATTTAGGACATTACGCTAGCTTGCAACACCCTTCAATCAAAATGCTTGGTGCAGTTTCTTCCCACAAAGTTACAATCTGAATGATAACGGTAAAGATCCAGATCAGATTGCTTCAGAAGCAGAAGCCATTTAATCAGGATCTATCTTGTTTTTAAAGGTATCGCTGTTCGTGGTTAACTTCAGTTGAACAAATATGCAAAAATCGCCTGCTGGAGAAATAGTAAATACATGGTTAGTGTATTCACACCGGTTACCGCAGTACAACGAACGCGACAGAGTACAACGAACGCTACAGAAATCATGACGTCACAGCAGTATTTTCGGTAAGAAAAAGGTTTATTTTAGCCCAGATCCTAATCTTTTTGGCAGGTTATTTTGCATAGCTGCAGAGTAATGCTATAACCATTTACTGATACAGTTGCAGAGAATTCTGTTCATTATGAACGAACACACAAACAATTTTCTTTCGGCTCGTGTGTTTTCACCAACCCCAGCATACTTCGGTAAATGTTTTTTTACAGTAACACATCATTTGTGCACATGATTTTGTGAGTTATATGTTATTGCGATTTCAGAGCATCTATTGATGCATTTGCTTGAGCCCCAGTTCATGTCAATTCCCACTGAATCCGTGGATGGTTCAAGGGTTGATTTTTTGTTGGGGTACACCTTACCACGGGTTATGATACACCATAACGCGGTTAGTCAGCAAAATATGGGTACAACAAACACGGATTATATTCTTCATAAATTGAAATATTTGTTTGAATTGGGATTTAACGTCCCCGTAAACACTATTTAGGTCATTTTGGAGACGTTGCTTACAATTCTGTGGGACTTTTAACCGACATTGAGATGAAATGACATCTCAAGCCCTGCCGCGCAGTGAAACCAGAAGGCTTATATGCCGCTTTGCCTGTGCAGGCTTAGTCCTTCTGAGCGGTTTACAAGTACTCGTTTGCGGACAGATTCAGCTCTGCGTGGAAGCACCATGCAGCCCAATTTATTTCTCAAGCCCCGATGGGCGGGGGTGAAATAAATTGAAATAAAACTCTTTAATCCGCCAGCGAAGGCATGATACATGATGCTGTTTTAAATTCAAAACGATCCATTTTGCTGTTACATACTCTTTAATGCCTGTTTGATTCTCATTATGATCTCGAACTTATACACGTGCGAATTTAAAGGGTTGGGTAAAAATCCTGGACAAAGGGGACAGGTGAACACATTTATTCTGGCTTTCCAGCACGTTTTTACCACACCCCCCACTTATGAACAACTGAAACCCAACTCTTATTTAGTTTCGGCATTGTTGGGGAGGGACTCTTGAATTTATAGACTCCTTCTTTTTTCTACAGAAAATAGTAAGTTTTAATGCCATCCCCACACCCGAGAATCTTTGATTCGGGGGGGGGGGGGGCATATAGTATTTGCCCATTCTGACCAAGGGCCATAACTCTGTTTCATTTTTGGCTGAATTATCTCCCCTTGAAATTTTGCAAAAACTCAGAAATTGGCTCCCTCGGGGTCATTGGTTTCAGCTCTTGTTGTAAATGATATGGACCCAATATGAGATAATGACGAGTATATGGAGTGTGTTCCAGTTTTGTCTTGGTCCCGAATGGGACTGTTCTTACGTAATCCTCTGTTATACTCCCTGTATATTAATCATATTTCCACCGACATTGACTCAGAAATAAGACTGTTCGCAGACGACTGGGTATACTGCCGGAAAATTAGAGTTACAGAGGACTAACGCAAACTTCGGAACCAAATGGATAGATTAGGATGTTGGGCATGAAAATGTGGCATGACATCATGCGAACAAGTCCGTGAATGAAACACCCCTTACTTTATATAGAGAAAACTTTGATTTAAGGGGATATACATACTTTTTTATTATACCTGCTATAAGACATAGGTCGTGGGTACACGTTAGAACCACCTCCTTGAGACGATTCTAACGAGCACCCACAATCATGTTTGCAATATAAATAAGAAACATATCACGGATTTTCATCAGAGAAGTAGCCATTTAGGAGATGTGATAAAATACACTATGTCGCACGGGTGTGTTACCGGAGTGAGTTTTCAGGCCGTTTAATGCAATACATTAAGCAGACAACTAGGCAGAGAACCAATGAAAGTGAGGGTTCATGCATTAGAACTCCTTGAGTATCATTTCACATGATTCTCGGACTCCCAGAAAGTCGAGGGCGAATTTCAATGTGGACGGGGAGAATGTCATAGCGTATAGGTATATAGCACACTTGTACTGCCTTTCGGTACAAGCCGGCTTTAACAGCAACGTGGTAGATTTGCTTATCAATCCGGCGGCCCGGGTTCGAACCCCGGCCGGGCCAAAGGTGTGTAGCATTTTTGTCACCTGTTACACAATGTCAGTAAAAATGTCATTAATGACCACGAAGAACAAAACTGGACCAAAAACGGCACCTTGTGAGACACCAAACAACACTTGAGCCCAATCCTAAGTTTAACTGTTAGGTTCGGCAATAGTATACATGGTGTTGGGGTCATCTGGATGACCAGAATCGCTAAACTCAAACTCAGCCATAATGTATCTTTCTGAAATAAAGAATATAAGACTCTTACTTGGGTATTCTTACGACATGAATGTCGTAACAATGGAGAGAAGCATAGTTGTAAAAAAGGGGGAAATTCGCTAATGGTGAGATTTGAACCTGGGACAATCAGGTAAAATCAACTGCTCTAAGCACTAAGCCAAAGAGTCAACTGTCTTCCTGAGTTGTCTTCCGCATAATCAACCAAGGCAGGTATAGTGTAGGTTAGGTGCTGCAGGCCGTAACACCTCACCCCTTTTCTTCAAGTCCGTATGTTGACGCGAGGCCATTTTTGCGAAGAAAGTCAAATCCCGGGCGAGCCACCATCTTCCGACATGACAGCCATAATGAAGGAATGGGGCATAGCTGAAAAAATAATAATCGACTCTGTGCGAAAGAGTCGTATCCATGACGCAGTTTTCATTTGTTATAAATCTGTAGGCCAAGGAAGATAATCATTAGGATTAGAAGTTGTGTGTTGTAACAGTATCAGGGGCGTAGCTGGAAGAAAATCATTTGTACGCAAACCAAAGAAAATACTGAAAATAATAACTCCATTTACCAAATGGGGACCACTCTTACAGGAAAGAATTTGCTCCCATCAGGGAGCAAATTCTTTCCTGTAAGTGCGGTCCCCGTGGCAGAGGAAGAAACTATGCTAGCTAATATTTTTTTTTTTTTTTTTTTGTTTGGTTTTGGTTTTACAGCCCGTTCAAGATTATTTCACTCATATCGAGCCGATCGTTAATCAGAGGTGGGCGAAAACCGGATTACCCGGTGAAAAACCACCTGACCTTCCGTTGCAGAACTTGGCGTCTAACATATGACCCGAGCGAGGCTCGAACCACAGCGGTGAGAGACCTAATGATCAAGAGTCAGCGCTCTGAACCACTAGGCCACGGAGGCCCGTCCACAGCTAGCTAATAAATAGTGTTGCGTATATCCTAGACAATTACAGTATTCTTCTTCTTCTTCTTCTTCTTTTTCTTCTTACTTCTTCCCTCTGCTTCTTTTTTTCTTCCTCTTCTTCTTTTTTCTACTTTTTCTTCTTTTTCATCTTCTTCTTCTCCTTTTTCTTCTTCTTTTTCTTCTTTTTTCTTTTTCTTCGTTTTTTTCTTCTTCTTCTCCTTCCTCTTGTTTTTCTTCTTCTTTTTCTTCTACGTCTATCTTTTACGCTGGTAATGTGTACGCAAGTGCGTATCTGCGTACAGGTAGCTACGCCCCTGAGTGTCATGGACAAACTTTCCTATCTATCCCTCCCACTGATTTCTTTGGCTGGCTTGTTTCTCCGTTTGGTTGGGAGTTTAACAGCCCAGCAAACACAATTTAGGTCACATCGAGCCAGTTAGTTTACCTTGAAGGTTTATGAAACCAGCACAGTGCATATTCTTACGCCAGAATTTGACAACCACCCTTCTTGAGTCAGTGAAAGGGAGAGAATGGCCGTGTGTGTATTTTGAGTTGTACGTCTCAGCAACCCGCTAAGGTTATACAGAGAGGGGGCCTCATTTAACGACTCGTCAGAAAGTTTGGAGGAGCCAAAAATCGAACCCAGGACCCCTGGTTTATGAGGTGAGTAAAACAGAATGATTAACAAAGAGAACGTTTCATGGCAGACCCATTTCAGATTCTTTTTCTTGCATTACTTAAATCTTAAAACATAGATTTTGAATATGCGGTCACTTCGACTGCTAACGTCCATTGTGACGTTAAGTTACGTCGCATTACGGGCAGCGTACACGACTTTCTATACAGATAGCGCACATCAGACACCCTTTGAGTTAAACACCTCAGGATTCTCGACTTCAATGCCAGCCCTTCGTAGAAAACCCGGGTAGGATAAAAGTTTCTATCCCAGGGTAAAATCTAGAATTTTCTCGTCTGGTGTGCAAGAACTTGTAAAACGGGGCTAGTATTTCGTTGCTCGCAGAATTTGATCGCTTGCAGCGATCAGACTATGTGCATGCGCAACTTCTGTAGTAACAAATTAGTTTGCAGATTCTTGTGGTTGCACTGTAAGTGTTGTCTAATTGAAGTTGGTTTTGCTCAGTATAGCTCACTGTTGGCTATCTGAACGGTCCCTCTGTAGTTTTATATTGTTTACGTGTGTGTGTGAATTCGGGTTTAACGTCGCTTTCAACAATTTTTCAGTCATATCACGACGGTGTCTGGTTGCGACAGGGGGCTCAATGCTCACGTTTATAGTGCTGCCTCACTGAAGTATCATGTCTCAGACACATTACATGATACCACACCCAGTCACATTATCCTGACACTGGATCGACCAGTCCTAGCTCTTCCCCGTAAATCTGAGTGCCAAGCGAGGAGCAGTTAGTACCATTTTTAACGACTTTGGTATGTCGCGGCCCGGGATCGAACCCCAGGCCTCCCGTTTCCCGGAGCGGACACTCTACCAACTGAGCTATCGGGGCCGGTACATGTTTATGTACAAGTTAATCTTTGGTCCATCCACCGCTGCTTGTGGAAATCAATGGGCTGCCTGATACTTCCACACAGAGCTGAAACCCGTCGCACAGGACTACTGGTTAACCACTTCGAAGGTCTTAGTCTTCCCAGGCCAAGTGGTGCGAGTCCGACCGTTACTTCATATACATGTGAACCCTGTAAGTCTCATTGGGCCGTAGATTTGAGATGTCGTTAAATCTCAATAAAAAGGCTTGCAAAATTGGAAACAATTCCATAATGACCTTAATAGTGTTGACGGGGACGTTAAAGCTCAGTTCAAACAAACAACAGGTTATTTTGTGACATTTTTTGATCGATTATAGCGACTGTTTATTGTGCATCTGTTGTAAAAAGTTGTCTCTGTGTCATAAACACACCTTACAACCCAAAACACTTTTTTGTTTTAGGAATGGCCAAGCGCATACCGTACAGATTGTACTTTTTCAACTAAAGGGCAAATGTGTATCGTTCCTCTTGGCTGTTTCTTGAAAAATGGCGCTTATAATGGGTAAAAACGTCCAGATTCGGTTTTTCATATCCGTTTTTGTTGTTCCATTTGCACCGTGTTTAGTGTACTCAGACTCAACACATGATCCGTGGTAAGGTGTACCCGTGTTTCAAGGTAGTGAGCCAAGAAAAATCGGTACGATTCTTATTCTAAATGTCTTTATGAATTATTAAAAATAGTATACTTACTTCGATGCCTAGAGGCATGAAAAACCCAAGAATGCTCGTGTATATGTCATTTATTTCTGATTGATAGACCATTAAAACTTGAAGTTTTGTTTTTTTACCTATTTTGGCCTAATTTATGGCTTTGAGTTCCCTTCTCTGACCGTATCATAACTTAAAATTTGGACAAAACAACAAAAACACAATCTGTTGTCATCGCAAAACCAACAGAAAAACGTAAATCGTGATATGTTCGACAAAATAGAGGAAACATTGAACTCACACGTCTCCTGTCAAAATGAAAGACGGTAGCGTTTGTTGTACTCAGTCGCGTCACGTTGTACCGCGGTAACCGGTGTGGTATTGAATAATAAAATTTAATCAGTGAGCCGTAGACAATTCTATTAGCGAGCCCCTATAAAAGTGTCGCGGCGAACCGATTATATTTTATTATTAAAGACTCTAATCATATATTTATTTTATACCGCAATTCAAAACACTCAAGAGTTTTGCAAAAAAAAAAATAAAAAAAAAAATAGCAAATTTAAGCCAAAAAAGACAACAAACAGTGTGGCATATTAAACGACATTCAGTGCCATGGCGCGCGCGCACACGTAGTATAACGTGATGTCAAGGAGTGCAAAGTCTATGACGTCACCACGCCACAGAGGCGTTTGAAACAACATGGACGCTCGAATTAAAGTTTCTCAGCGCTTTCTATTCCCTATGAAAAGCTGCAAATAAATAGCCTGTTTCAGCTTTATAATCTATTTTTGCGGTTGAGACGCAACCGCAGTAGCAGTGCGCAATTATTCCAACGGACCATTCAAACCAGGAAAGCCCGACAAGGTAAGAATTTATCTGAAATTTCTGAAAATCTGTTTAAATAAATATTGTTAAGATTATAAACTGCAGTTTCGTTGTTTCCCGTGTACAAAAGGTTGCATGTTATTGTTTTCATTTGCGAATTAGGGACCTGAAAAGTAAGTCCGGTCTATAAGCGGTCACTAGACGTATTATAGGCCAGTAGAATATAGGGATCAACCATGGTTTTTCATGCATTAACATTCGCCGGGTCCCGAGGAAGCTGTTTGAACATGAGGCCGCTAGGCCGAATGTTCAAATATCTTCCGAGGGACCCGGCAAATGTTAATGCAATGAAATAACCATGGATGATCGTTGTTCTTGCATAACTTACGATTCCGACAGCAAATTTTGACGAAAATGCCCAGAAACTCCATATAAATTCCATGTAAACTCTTCAAATGCGACAGACAATCCAAAATGGCGACCAATTCAGAATGTTGTTTACAATGACGTTGTCATGCAGTAGCCATCTGACGTCATCATAGAACCATAAAACACTACGTTCAGGGCGATAACGTTACTTCTTGTACACCAGACAAGGAAATCCGTGATTTTACCCTGGGATTGAAATTTATGTTCTGACCCTGGTGTTCCGACCCCAAATCGAATATAATCGCATGTTTTATAAATGCACTGGTTGATTACAACCTCATGCGCGGCGTCGTCATGCGTGACGTCACTAAACATTCCTGTTCTGTCATCACAAAATGGCGGACGTCGGTAACCGAAGTGACAGCAGCATTAAAATTCGCAATAGAAATGGAAGGTATGCAAAAAAAAAAAAAAGAATCCAATATGGGTGTGAAGGGTGGATAGAAAAATCCGTCCCTCCGGATCACTGTCCGGCATCACTCTCAATCCACCCCTCACATCCATATAAGATTCTTATAGTCTCTCAACGTAACGTAAACAAAGCAAGGCCCGTCTTGTGTTATCAAAAGCTCAAAATCCATGTTCAAATAGCACGCGAATTTCATGATTTGAACACGGTTTTTGCGGTATTTTCTTGCATAAATATCTATGCGCATGGCTGTTTGAAGCCATTGTCAAATGGACCGAAAGCCGTGCTCAAACAGCAAAAACCATGTTCAAATCATGAAATTCGCGTGCTGTTTGAACATGGATTTTGAGCTTTTAATATCACAAGACGGGCCTTGCTTTGTTTACGTTACTTTGAGCGACGTAACGTTATCGCCCTGAACGTAGCGTTTTAGGGTCCAATGATGACGTGAGGTGGTTACTGCGTAACAACGTCATTGTAAACAACATTCTGAACTGGCCGCCATGTTGGTTCGCCGGTCGCATGTTAAGAGTTTATATGTAGTTTATATGGAGCTTTTTGGCGTTTTCGTCAGAATTTGCTGTCGGAATCGTAAGTTGTGAAAGAACAGCGATCATCCATGGTTATTTTATTGCATTAACATTTGCAGGATCCCTCGAAAGATATTTGACCATTCGGCCTGGCAGCCTCATGTTCAAACAGCTTCCTCGGGACCCGGCGAATGTTAATGCATGGGCTAATTTTAATATATCTGATTATTAAAATGATTAATTATGAGTATTAATTATATCCGTCAACCTTACGTACAATAGTGTAGCTATAGGTAGAACAGGTTAAAATTGTTCTATTCTATTCAAAATTATTAGTCCAGTATTCTATTCTGTTCAACACTATTAGTCCAGTATTCTATTCTATTCTCCTTATTCATCAAACTAATTTAACTTGTTATGACTACCTCTATGATAACAAGTTTCTGATTGGTCAGGAACTTGTGGGTGAAAAGGTGCAAGTTCATTTACATACTTCAGGCACAGCTTGTGTTATCGTCATAGAGGACGGATGTCTATTGAAATAGTGTTGAAATTTGTGTTTCATTTCTGGCTCAGTATTAGCTGTTACTGGTGGTGTAAATAATAGCCAGAATACAGTTTTCATTTGTGAAAAGCTAGCTGAACATTTAAAATGTTGACGTGAATCTCTTACGAAGATATTATGTAAACTTTCGCTCTTTGAGCAGCAAACTTTCTTTACAAATTATGTGATTTTTCATCATTTATTTACCGTTAACTTGTACAATGATTCGAGGTTCCATTGGGTTATAATGGCTACTGGTACTGATGACATAGTGAGACCCAAAGACCCTAGTATTTTGACCAGGGCCGCTTCTGGTAGAGGCAAAACGGTAGATTATAAACAGATGCTTAGTGGTAAATCTCATGACAAGAAGGAATTGGGTTCTTCCAGTCACAGCGATAGTCAGTCAGATACCGGTTTTTATCATGATCCTTCGGGTGCCTCCAAACAACCGGATATGGATGGTTTCATGGGAATGGGAAATCCCGATGAAAAGCCACTTTTGCAGTCACGAGATCTTGATTTTCATCTTGCGGTGGAGGAAGAAGAATTGGCTATATTGCGCAGACAGTTAGAAGCTGCAAGCAAGGAAGAAGAACTTCTCAAGAAGCGTTGTGAGGCCGACGATCTTAGACGACGAATTGCGGAACAGCACAAGACCAATGCAAAACTCAGAGGTATGCCGAATGAAACTGTTCGTAAACAAGGTAGCCGTAAATCCTCTAAAAAACAGATTCTGTCAAAGAAAACTCCCAATTTGTCTGACTGTTCAGATGTTGATATAGGTAAACTTAGAAAGAGTAAAGAATTACGTAAAACGGTTAACAAAGAATTAAAAAATTTAGGGTTAATTGATGACATTTCTGATGATTCAAGCTGTAAGTCAGAAACAGAATTAAAAATCAGGAAGAAGAGAGAATCTAAGCCTGAGAATTTGACAGATAAAATGAAAAAAACCTTTCAGAAAATCTGACAGATCTTCAGACTCTGAATTTTCTCTTTCATATGAAAGCTCTGATTCAACCTCTTCTGACAGTAGTCACAAGAAGAAGAAGAAGAAGAAGAACAAAAAAAAGTCAGGAATCAGAGCTAAAGCTTCAGATACTGTACACTTTCCTCAAAAGTATCCACAAGCTTATCTCCGTTATGAATTCACTAGTTCCAATATTTCTTTTTCCTCTATAGAATTCAATTTATTTATAGCGGGAGAACTTGAAATATGTACATTATCTAAAATTAAAGAAGTGGAGAGATCAGGGAGACTTAATCTGTTAAAGAGAATTATGTATCTTAATACCTCTTATGATTTTAAAACTTTAAAATCATTTTATGCTGCCTGTTTAAATGAAAAAGAAATTGGACTGAAAACTTGGAATGATGATTTTCAAAGCATTGAAAGTGCTATTCTTTCCAAGCATGTTCCAAAACAAAAATCTCAAGGTAAAAAGTCTGGCTTTAGAAACAAGGACGATTCCGAGAATAAAAAATCAACTGAAGAGAATATTTGGTTTTGTTCTCTTTATCAAAGGAATAAGTGTTCACAGAAAATCAGTCATACTGAGCGAAAGAATGGTAGAATGCATTTTGCTCAGCATGTCTGTGCCACCTGCTGACAAAAAGATTCCAAAAAGCTGGAACATCCGGAATGTTCCTCGGCCTGCCCCCACTCTAAAATGTGACACTTAAATAAATCAAATTCTACTAGATCCATAGAAAACCAAAAATTCTTAGAGAATTTGTTTTTCCCGAAATATCTGGAACATGCTTGTGGAAAACAAAAAATTTCTACTACACCATCTAAAGATTCCAGACTAGAAAATAATTTTTTATCCTCAAATAATTTAAGCAAACATCTTTGTCTGCATAAAAGCACATGTAAATCATGTGAAGCCACTGCTTGTTTGAAATAAGATAATATTCACCAGTTATTAAGTGTACATGAGCAGGTGCAGAAATCAGGAAAGTATAATTTTCAAGGTTGTAGGATAAAAATAAATAATAAAATTAATGTTGATTTTATGAGAAATATGCTCTATAATTATAAAGATTTGCAAGTTTGTGATCTCTTGGAATTCGGTTTTCCCATTGGGTTTGAAGGTTCCGTTGAAGATTGTCACACAAAAAATCATTTTTGGCAATATAAAAATCATAAGGGGGCAACAGAATATTCGGAAGATATTTATAAGTATATTAAAAAAGAAAGTAGATATGGTGCAATTATTGGACCCTTCAAAAACAATCCTTTTAAAGAAAAAATTGTTATTTCTCCCCTGAATTCTGTACCTAAGAAAGACACATCAGAGAGAAGAATCATTATGGATCTTAGCTTTCCAAAGGGTCACTCAGTGAATGATTTTATAGACAAAGATAAATATTTGGAAGAAGAATGCAAAATTATTTTTCCTAAAGTTGACGATTTTGTTGAAATGATAAAATCAAAAGGACAAGGATGTTTATTGTACAAACGAGATTTAAAACGAGCTTTTCGTCAAATAAGTATTGATCCGAAAGATCTACACCTTGTTTCTTTCATATGGAACAAACATATCTTCTGTGATTCAGTTTTAAGCATGGGGTTAAGGTCAGCGGCTAATATCTGTCAACGAACAACTAATGCAATATCATACATCATGCTACAAATTGGTATAGCCATTTTAAATTATTTAGATGATTTGGCAGGAGCAGAAAGAAAAGAAAATGCAAAATTTGCCTTTCTCTGCTTAGGAGAAATTTTGCAAAAATGTGGTTTTGAAGAATCAGCTGAAAAGGCTTTTCCGCCTTCAGAAATCATGTCTTTTTTAGGCATATTATTTAATACTTTGACTATGACTATTGAAATAACCCCTGAGAGATTACAGGAAATTAAAAAGCTTATACAGTTATGGCTTGATAAAGATTCTGCCTCTTTGAAGCAAGTTCAATCATTACTAGGTAAATTAAATTTTATAGCTGCATGTGTGAAGCCCAGTAGAATTTTTGTAGCAAGACTTTTGAATTGGTTAAGATCCATATATGGTTCTTCAAACTTTTTACATTCTATTCCACACTATGTTAAGAAAGATTTGATCTGGTGGAATAAGTTTTTGCCATTGTATAATGGCATTTCCATGATGGAATATGAAAACTGGTCTAAGCCAGATGCCATATTTAGTTCTGATAGTTGTCTCACAGGTTGCGGAGGTTTCTGGAATGGGTTTTATTTTCATACACAATTTCCAGTTGAAATTTTAGAAAAACATTTTCATATCAGTGTACTAGAAATGCTAGCAGTTATTATTGCTTTGAAATTATGGGGAGCGAGATTTAAAGGTCTCCGAATTATAATTTATTGTGATAATAAAAGTGTGTGTGATATAATTTCAAGTGGCAAGTCCAGGTCTGAGCCATTGCAGGATTGTCTGAGAGAAATATGCTATTTAGCTGCAATTCATCAGTTTGAAATCAAAGCTCAGTATCTGACTTCAGAACAAAACAGAATTTCTGATTTGTTATCAAGATGGCATTTGGATAAGACAAATGAATCAAAATTCAAAGAGTTGACTGAAGATTATTATATACAGAAGTTTGATGTTGGGGATTATTTTTTCAATTTTATCAATGATTGGTAATATTTATTTTCAGATTATCAACTACATAATTTGAAGAGAGATCTGGATTGCTCAAATAAAGCTGCTTATGCAGAAGGTACCAGAAAAAATTTGAAAGTGCAGTGGGAGTCCTATTTATTATTCTGCAATTATTTTGAACTGGTTAGTTTACCAGCTACTACAAAAAATCTGCAACTATTTGCTCAATTTTTAAGCAGAACATTTAAGTCAACGGATTCCATCAAAAACTATATAAGTGGAGTAAAATCAATTCATTTACTTTTAGGATATCCAACTGATAAAATAAATCAGTTCGTTTTGAATCTATCCTTGAAAGGAATTGCAAAATTAAACCCATACTGTATAAAACAGGCTGAGCCAATTACACCAGAAATCTTGTTAAATATTGCTGAAAACATGATTTTTTCTGAAAAAAAATCAATATTGTGTACTGGTGTTTTTTTCTATTTGCCTTTTTTCTTTTGGCTAGGAAGTCTAACTTAGTTCCCACTACCTTGAAGGATTTGACTGAGAAAAAATTTCTTTTAAGGCAAGATGTTCAGGATTACGGCAATCATTTACTTGTCTCAATCAAATAGACAAAAACAATTCAAAAAGGAGAAAGAGTGTTGCAAATTCCTCTAGTTAAAATAGAGGACAGTATTTTATGTCCAGTTCGTGCTTATAGATCAATGTGTAAAGCAGTTCCTGCTCAGTTATATTCTCCTCTTTTCATTTTACCAAATGGAAAACCTATTACCTATAATCAATATCAATCTAAATTAAGGTATTTTATTCAAAATATTGGTTTAGATCCAAAAAGGTACAGTTCTCATTCATTCAGACGAGGTTTCGCAACACTTTTATTCAAGGCGAAAATTTCTTCTGAAAAAATTCAGCTCATGGGTGATTGGCGTTCAGACTCTTTTAAACGGTACTTATTTTTCCCTTTGGAGGATAAGCTGCAAGTAGCCAATTTTATGGGAAATTATATAGTAAAATCTTCAGCCAATTCTTGATTTACTGACTGATCTCTCCCTTGATTGACTTGAACAGGAAATGTCATACAATTTAATCCTCATATCCAGTGTGACAAAGACAATGTGAGAACAATTAAGACAGTAGGAGCCTACAGTGTTGTGCACAGTACTAAATACAGTGAAGTTTCTCTATTGAGATCGGCTTTTATACAGACTGATTCCCTTTTTTGAAGCTTATTTTAACAGCATAATCAGTCCTTATTGTTTGATGTTTTCTGATCAGTGACCACCTTCGATACTGTTCAAGAGTGGTCTTAAAGACCATTTTTAGACGGTTCCAAGAGTGGTCTTAATAGAGGAATTTTAAACTGTATATTGTATCTGTCATTAATGGAGGAATTGGTGTATATTATGTTTTATTTGTTTTAGTGTGGCAGATTCTTATCTTTCTGTGCCCTTGACAAGATACGTAAGGATTGTTACTGCAATGTAATGACGTTTATACATTGGGTACATATCCACTGTTGGATAGGATATCTGCTACCTTAAACTAAATGAAATATGTATTAACATGTATGTACAATATATATATATTCCCCCCCCCCCTAATAATTCATTATATTTCTCTATAGGTTATCCAAGACTAGACAGAGTGAGGATAGAAACTGCAATGAAAAGAAGTTCATTCATTGAGTTTCTTTAACTTCAGAGAAATATACATGTATTTAGTTATTTTGTATCACATCTTATTTTCAGAACTGCAAATGTAATAAGGCTGTTGTAACTGTTAAAAAAAAAAAAAAAAAAAAACCTTTTCCATTAATTTTTAGTTCAGATTTAAGGGAGTCTTCATGGCCCATGGCTTGGTGAATGAGAGCGCTGACTCTTAATCATTTATTCATGGTTGTCAGCAGGTTATATGGTTTTTCATTAGGTATTCAAGTTTGTTGTCTGTCTCTGGTTAACAATACACCGGAGATGTATAATAATCTTGAATGATTTATAAAATCTAATTATTCTTGTACTAGGTAATATTTTAGTTTAAATTGATAGATAGTTTGTTTCTGCTATTTAAACTAGTTATTTCTGTTATTTACAGAAAATAGACGAGTTATCATTCTGGGTGATTCCATAATCAAGGAACTGCCGCCTATAGATGGAGTCTTCATAAAGTCCTTCCCTGGTGCTACAATTGCTAAACTTGCATGGCTTGTTGACGCAGGACACGTAAATTTGACCAACTTTGACTATTTAATACTGCATATTGGAACAAATAATATCAATAATGGGGATGCTAAGGGATCAATGATGTCAGATTTTGGTAATCTCATAGCAAGGATTAAAAAGAAAAAATCTTCAGTACGTATTATAGTATCTTCTATACTTCCAAGACCGTGTGATCATGATAAAACTGATAACTTGATCAAAGATTTTAATAAATCCTTGCGCCTGGAAATGGCTTCAGATTTGGGCTTTCATTTTGTAGAATCCTGGAAGGCTGTTAGTAAATTTGGAACGTATAGAAGATATTTATTTGCTAAAAAAGATAAGGGACTTCATCTAAATACTGAAGGTAGCAGGCGGCTTAGATATTTCTTTTTGAGAGTTATTTCTACTATTGATTAGGAATTAAATGTATTTTGTATTATACATATTCTTTCAGAATCAGTGATACTTTGGGTAAGAATTCTGAGATTATTACGGACAAGATTATGTAGTATTTTATTAATATTAACATTTTGCTATCGTTCAGTTAGCTAGCAGCTGAATTATATTCAAATATTGAGTGAGACGTGACATTTTAGCTGAATTCTCACTGGAAGTTTACAAACATTTCATTAATATTGAATTTGTTTTTTCCTGTTGTCTTTTGATCAAATGGCACTATATAATTTTATGTCTCCTATTAGAGACTCCTTATATATAATTAATAGATATATACATGTATGTACACAAAAAATGCACATGTGTATGTCTTTCATTGGTTTATACAAAATGTTTCATAGTGCAGTTGATCAGGACAGAAATTATCTTTTAAGCCTTGGAAGATAATTTGTAACTTTTTTCAGAAATCAAATGTTCCCATGTTTTTTCTTAAACTTTATTTCTGTTTCATTTGTATTAATTTTGTTACAAATTTCTCAATCACTGAAAATATACTGGAATCTTCATTTTCTAGTGTGCCATATACTACTGGAAGAGATTATTTTGGGGGAAAGTTGCTATTTACAGTATACCTATTTAAAATACCACTTAAATCCATTTACTTTTGGCACCTAGTTAGTCTGGTTTGGATATATACTCTTTGAGTTACAGCTATTCTTATTTACTTTTATCCTAAATATTCATGTTTCTTAAACTTAAATCTACCAAGGTTTTGCGGCACACTTAGTTTTCTTTTAAAGTGAAATATTCGGTCAGACTCAATTATTAATATTATACATGAAAATTTAAGTTGCACTGATTCCAGAATCTTTTCAGTTGGAGACTGTCTGCGTCTTTCGTGTACTTTATTATTTGAATTTATTTATTTATTGATTAATGGCCTTCGGATTGGCGGATATGGAAATTTATTGCATAAATATCTGGAAATTATCTTTCCGCATTTGCGTTAGCTAGTAATTCGTGTTTACTATCAGACTAGAATTTAATTTGTAAGAACAGTAAGAGAATATGGCCTAATTAAATTATATTTATAAGTATCTCTTAGTGGTCAATTCTATTCCTAGTAGATATAACATAGGGAATAATTGGCTAATTTTAATATATCTGATTATTAAAATGATTAATTATGAGTATTAATTATATCCGTCAACCTTACGTACAATAGTGAAGCTATAGGTAGAACAGGTTAAAATTGTTCTATTCTATTCAACATTATTAGTCCAGTATTCTATTCTGTTCAACACTATTAGTCCAGTATTCTATTCTATTCTCCTTATTCATCAAACTAATTTAACTTGTTATGCCTACCTCTATGATAACAAGTTTCTGATTGGTCAGGAACTCGTGGGTGAAAAGGTGCAAGTTCATTTACATACTTCAGGCACAGCTTGTGTTATCGTCATAGAGGACGGATGTCTATTGAAAAACAGCTTCCTCGGGACCCGGCGAATGTTAATGCATGAAAAACCATGGTTGATCCCTATAATAGGTCACTATCAATAATAGCGTGCAGTTATTCGAACCCCTTTATTAGGTTACTAGAAATTCTGATTGCGGTATAAATGCCTTTTAACCTACTTCTTTTTTCGACTTCGGCTTCGTCTTAGCATGAACCCAAACAAATTACACTAAGGTAGCAGAACACATTTTCAGCCTGTGCACATGGAGGGATTTCTTTCTTTCTTTCTTTCCTTTCTTTCTTTCTTTCTTTCTACTGATACTGCGTCGGTCACATTTCACCATTACCGCAGGTGTACATTACATACACTCCATTTTTGCAGGATGAAAGCCTACACCGTAATCGTGTAATTACGTTAGGGATCTGTAACCTACGCAGGGGATGGTTCTCCCTGCACAGGGGGCCTCCAGTTAACGTCCCGATCCGAAGGACGGTGCACTTTATGACATTCATCCCTGAAAATGATGCCAATGGAGCGTGTTCGGACACCGAAATTTTATCGCCGCTGCCGGGGAACGAACCCGTGACCTCTAGCATCAGAGGCAAGTGAGCCTTGTCAGACTGAAAAAGGGGTCTTCTCTTAAAGGAAAGAATTTGCTTCTCAGTAGCAAATTCTTTCCTTTAAGAGTTGAACCCTATTGACATGGGAGACAAAAATACTTTTGCATGAGTTGCCTCCCCTGAAGGTATTTCCGTTCCCCTTAAAGGCCATGTTTTAAGCACTGTGTTATTGTCGTTGTACAGCAAGAATATATTCACCAACATTGACGCTAAAATTAGAATTTTTATACAAATGGCTGAGCTGGATTATGTGAAAAATAAAGAGACAATTGATACCACGATTCCTTTCGAACACACGATTCCCAATAAGTCATAGCAGTGCCGAACAATATTGTTGTAGCGGTGGCAACATCGCTACGATATCAATACTATGTTGTGTCCTCATAATGATAACACACTCGTGCCACATAAAGCATTTTTCATCTCCAAAATGGCTACTTTTCCGGTAAAAGTCCACGAGGTTTTTCTTATTTATACTCTAAACATAGGTGATAGGAATACCCACAACATGTCTTGGAGCAGAAATAAGAAAAATAATGCATCACCCCGTAAACCCCAGTTTTCTGTACATGAAGTGGTGTTTAGTGGGGGGGGGGGGGGGTGGGGGGTGGGGGTTATGGATTTGATCACGTGATGCTTGCTAGGTTAAAATTCATTAA
The DNA here is from genome assembly GCA_963580285.1 of Lucinisca nassula. NCBI lineage: Eukaryota > Metazoa > Mollusca > Bivalvia > Lucinida > Lucinidae > Lucinisca > Lucinisca nassula. Next base: position 120,447,021 of record OY757024.1, read on the forward strand.
TTTGCATTTTGCAGAGAAAAAAAAAACAAAAACAACACACTATATTCAAAATCTATGTCTGCTTTGTGAATAGGGGCCCACTGTTAAAAGAAAAAGTTTGCTTATAAAGATTAATTTAATTTTTTTTTCCAGACGGGCCTCCGTGGCCATATGGGTAAGATCGCTAACTCTTAATCCCAAGGTCTCCGCGCCTTGCTTGGGCGACATGTGAGATACCAAGTTCTGCAACGGAATGTCAGGTGTTTTTTTCCGTGTATTCCGGTTTTCGCCCATCCCTGATAAACGATCGGTTCGACATAAGTGAAATAATCTCGAAAGTGACATCAAACCCGTGATCGCCCCCTAAAAAGGGACTGCTCTTAAAGGAAAGAATTTGCTCTTTACTTAAAGAGATAGCACCCACTGAAATGGTAAACAAAATTACCTTCGCAGGAGTTGTCTGCACTGAAGGTGTATCCATTCCCCTTAAACCTAAGATATGAGTTATTCGAGGGTTAGTCATAAACAGATAAAGCAAAGTCAGAAAGCATAATGAGGAAAAAGAGAAATGTCATTTTTTATTAAAATAAAAGTATGACGTGCATTCATTAAAATCGCCTCATCAAGGCATCATACGTTCTTCTGATAAGCTCAGAAATATCTTCTTTATTCTAACACAGCCCGTCTATATAGGCAATGCAAAATAACTGTGTTTTATTCTGCAACAAATCACAGCTCGGAAGAGCGTGACGTGTGACGTCATTAAAAACTGCAAATTTATGACGTCACTAGTCGATTTACTGGGCGTTAGACGGTGTAACGTCATTTTCTCACATCGAAAACGTTAGAAAAGGATATAAATGCATGTGTTTCAGTCGATAATTTTAGCGGGATTTCTTCTAACAATGGTGAAAAGTTGTGAGAATTTGAAGGAAACAAGAGCATTATTGCCGAGTTTCAGCGGGTTAGAATCGAAATAGATCAGCTCTAGCCAGTGATTTGTTAGGTAATAAATCACAGTTTGTCGGTCAGTTGTAAGTAGACAAATCACGCGCGCTACGCGCTCGTGATTTGTCTACTTTACAACTGACCTCCAAACTGTGATTTATTACTCAACAAATCACAGATAGAGCTGATCTATTTCTTAAATAACTCCTTGATATTTGTTATCTGAACTTATCTTCACGAAAACACGTCTATATATTTTACCCGCTTAAAAAAGAAGTGAAGGCAATGATCAGGAATTGATTCAATTAACCCACAGCTCCCATTTGTGATCGGGTGCCCCCGCCCATAGGGGCTTGAAGAAATATATGGGCTGCATGATGCTTCCAAGCAGAGCTGAATCCGGCACACACACTAGTACTGGTAAACTGCTTGGAGGATCTAAGCCTGTCCAGGAACCGCGGTGCTAGGCGGACCGTCCATGCTAATAAACCCTATTGGTTTCATTGGGCGACAGGGCTTGAGATGTCATTTCACGTCAATGTCGGGTAAAAGTCCCACAAAATTGGAAGCAACGTCTCCAAAATGACCTTTACAGTGTTGACGGGGACGTTAAACCTCAAATCAACCAACCAACAATCAGTGATCGGAAAAAAACACAAACATGAAATAACTAGACCACAATGGAAACATCAATAGCGGAAAGCCGAAAGAACAGTTTTTTCCCCACAAAATGGCCAATTGGCTATCCAAATCAAAATAATATAAGCAGTACACACACTCAAAGACAAATCACAACAAAAATTAACCGCGACAGAAGAACCTCCTTGGAACAGTCAGTGAAACGAATTCCACTGGGGGTGGGGTGGGGGTAGGGGTGCTTAATCGATTTTACGCAGCCGCAATCCTCGCCCTTACTTCCGTCGCGATTTAGACAAATAATTTGTTCAGTCCGCATGAAGGCCTCCTAACCCATCTGTGCAACATCTCCGAGAACACAAGAATCAATAACGGTGAGGACTCGACAGGAAGTGTGAGTGTTCTAGTTATACGTCCCACCAACAGCTAAGGTCATACTGAGACGGGACCTCGGTATAAAGACTCATCCAAATGTCTGGAGAAGCCCGGGAATCGATTGCAAGAAACCACTAAAATGCTGGAGCAAAAGAAAACCGACAGTTAGACTCCGATAGGCCCAGCCAGAGACAGAGCATCAGGCCCCAACCAACATTACATAACATTAAATCTGCCTAATTATCAGTAAGCCTTTACGCTGGAACTGTCACAGAATCTGAGGCCTGAACCACCGGCGTGCAATTAAAGAGGGAAGCAAAGTTATTAATAGTGATTAGGTTAACTACCATGCATGCAGTCTGTCTTGTAACATTTATGTTTTACCCAATCTTTTTATATTGAAGATTGATTCTACGAAATTGAGTGCTGAAGTTGTTGCAATTATATATTTTTCTGAATTTATATACTAAGTCACCATAAAAATCCGATGGACCTTGTTGCAGAAGAGATTTAAGTCCAACATCGAATTTTGAAGTTAAACCGAAATGACGTCTATAAAATTTAGGAAAGGCTTTGCGTAGTTTATGATACCGATAACCCTGATTGAGAAGTTTAGCAGTTAACAATTTATTACTAGTGTTGAAGTCAGCTACATGACTCTGGCAAATCGAATTACTTGCCAAATATAAACGCTTAAGGATGCCGCACGAAGAACATCACCATCCAAGAAAGGAAAATGTACAATCTCAAAATCAAAATCATCGCGTTATCATTTTGCAGGAAACAAACCCATCTACAATAGAAAGATGTTAATCAAAAAAAAAAAAAAAAAAACCTTAGGTTTCAGAAGAATTTGCTTTATTTAACTGGGTTCTTGTGTGTGTGTGTGTGTGTGGGGGGGGGTTAAATTTTACTGATCAAACCATCGAAATAGGTATTGTCAATATATATAAATCATCCAAATATCAAGAAGTCGAGCTAAAAGCTTCAATGATGTCAGATTGGTTTTGAACGAAAAGGGACATCGTGAAGTCTCCTTAATAACAAACGCCCTCGCCCACTGGGGCTTGAAGAAATAGATGGGCTGCATGATGCTTCCGCGCAAAGCTGAAACCGACCGCACACGAACACTGTTAAACTGCTTAGAGGATCTAAGCCTGCCCATGCAAAGCGGTGAGAGGCGGCTTGTCCATGCTTACAAACCCTATTGGTTTCATTTGGCGACAGGGCTTGAGATGTCATTTCATCTCAATGTCGGGTAAAAGTCCCACAAAATTGGAAACGTATCCAAAATGACCTATACAGTGTTGACTCGGCCGTTAAAACTCAAATCAAACAAACCAATCTTTCAAAACAAAACAAGAACAGATCAGCCACAAGGGGTGCACAATTCGTACCTACAGGAATACCCACAATTGTCTAAATAATTTAGTACCAAATCTTATGCAAATATTGTCAGGCAGAAAAGTGAGAGCTTCACACACTTAATGACATGACCATAGAGTATAATTTTTATGCTCTTAAGAAGTGAAAAAAGCATTTCGTACATTACATGCAAGATAGCGGAAGTCTTCCCTATTACATGGTCATGCAATTAAATCATTAAGTTTTTCTGTTTTAAGATTATGAGGCAGTGTAGTGTAAAGGGTGGAACAATCATAAGTAGACAGAATTGGAACATAAAAACGTCTGGATTTCAATTTATTCAAAACCTCATTAGAATTTTTTATAGACCAAAACAGATTTCCCCTTAATCTTTCAAAGACTTTGTCGCAATGTTTAATCACATGTTTTTATGGCAGTTAGCCATGAAGTTAATAATTTTGAAAGTTCAGTGGTGGTACAAGAACTTGAATATGCAATAAACCATGCTCTGTATGACCTTTTATGAAGTTTAGGTAACCAATATGAAGTAGGAAGCTTGTCTTGGCCTTCTGTAACACATTCAACGAACTTGGTGGCTAAATGATAAATGTGGTCATCAACTTAAGCCATCTCTACAGCCAAAGGCTGCAGTTCATAGGCCTTAGTACCACCAAGTAAGATCGATTTTGGCACCCACACGCCCCACCGTGACATTCTTGTCACTAACCGTTCCAAGGCGGTTCTTCTGTCGCGGTATATTTTTGTTATTGATTGTCTTTGAGTGTGTGTATCGCTTATATATTATGTTTTTGATAGCCAATTGGCAATTGGGAATGTAACTGTCCTTTTGGCTTTCCGCTATTTATGTTTCCATTATGGTCTAGTTATTTCATGTTCGTGTTTCTTACCATTTGGTGTCTCTGATGGGAGCTGTGTATCGATTCCTGATTATTGCCTTCACTTCTTATCTACTATGGTTAAAATTCGGCTTTTAGCCATGTAAGCTGCCCAGTTCAGTTGCAAAGTGTGTCTTTGCGAACATAGTATTTTAGAGCGTTTAAATGCCTGTGTAAAATGTCCTGCTATGCTCTACGTTATAGGATGATTTATTCTGCCAAGCTGAACATTATTGAATTATTGTTCTGCTAAGTTTAACGATATTGAATTTTTGTTCTGCTAAGCTGCAAGTTATAATATTAATGTTCAGTTTAACTGAATACTATTGAATTATTGTTCTGAAAGTTGAACGTTATTGAATTCTTATTCCGTTAAGCTTAACGCCGTTGTAACACAACAACATTAAACTTAGCGGAATAGTTTTTATCATATGACGTCGCGTCTGAGAGTGTAATAACGCCATTTATTACATACCTACTATAGGAAAATTACATTAGAATCTTTCAATACAGGCTCATTTTTTCGCTATTTTGATGGCACAGTCACGTAACGGGGCCAAAATCCATATAATATGGATTTTTGGCACTGCCTTTCCCTATTGGCACTGCTCCACTCGGTTACTATAGCAATAGAACGTTTAATTCCGTACTCCATAAGCTTCAAAATGGCCGCGGAGAAATCACTTGAAGCAATGTCAACCCGACTTCTGGACCTAGACAGAGCGATAGAAGACAGTGATAACAATAGATTTTGAGAAAAGTCTGATATTCCATGGCAAGCATGAAAAATGAAAAACAAAATAGTTTTAAAAAGAAGTTCACTCACGATTGGGAAGCATTGTGAAGGACGTTGCTTTTGAGCACAGCAGGAATGTCTCAACATTTGAAACAATAAGGTCTTGCCAACAACCTAATACGAACAGATCCCTTCACTTATGAGGAGCTGGGAATTGTGCGGAAGAAATCTGTGGGAGGGAAAAAATGTCCCCATAATTTGTCTTGTATTTTAACGTAAACAACCACCGCGACCGACTGCTACACACGGAATCGATTATGCAGTATCTTGATGAATGAGACTAAGAGCCTTTAAAATTAAAATGGTCTTCAAATAAGCACAAAACATTCAGTAAAATACCTTAAACAGCATTCTTTGGACTGCAGAAATTCTGTATTTAAGATGGCGATTTGTTTTTGTTTTCAAACTTAGTTTCGACGTCACTTGTGACGTAATTTTGCTGCGCACCGCTATGTTATTGTATTACCGTGAGCATGGTTAGTGTCGGCCTACTAATGAGTTATATAATTTAAAAGGAATTTCCTTTTTTTTTTCGGCGGATACCGAAATATATATCCTCAACACACTCGATGAAACGTTCCCGGCATCATCCTTTAAAAAATAAGTATTCTCTTTGCCTTCATTTCTTCACGTTGCAATATAACTATACTATATAAATGATGTAATAAAGAGGTTATGATATGGTGAAGGTGTGCCTCTAAGTCATATTGGCACCGGAAGTCATATTGGCCCTCGGGCTAAAGCCCTCGGGCCAATATGACATACCGGTGCCAATATGACTTAGAGGCACACCTTTACCATATAATAATCTCTATTTATTACATACCTTCTATAGGAAAATTACATTAGAATCTTTCAATACAGGCTCATTTTTTCGCTATTTTGATGGCACATCACGTGACGGGTTCAAAAATCCATATAATATGGATTTTTGGCACTGCCTTTCCATATTGGCACTGCTCCACTCTGTTACTATAGCAATAGAACGTTAATTCCGTACTCGATAAGTTTCAAAATGGCCGCAGAAAAATCACTTGAAGCAATGTCAACCCGATTTCTGGATCTAGACAGAGCGATAGAAGACAGTGATAAGAATAGATTTTCAGAAAAGTCTGATATTTCGTGGCAAGCGTGAAAAATGAAAAACAAAATACTTTTTAAAAGAAGTTCACTCACGATTGGGAAGCATCATGAAGGACGATGCTTTCAAGCACAGCAGGGATATCCCAACATTTGAAACAATAAGGTCTTGCCAACAACCTTAAACAAACAGATCTCTTCACTTATGAAGAGCTGGAAATTGTGCGGAAGAAATCTGTGGGAGGGAAAAATGCCCCCAAAAATTGTCTTGTATTTTAACGTAAACAAGTTAACAACCCCCGCGACCGACTGCTACACACGGAATCGATTATGCAGTAGCCTAGCTCGATGAATGACACCAAGAGCCTTTAAAATTAAAATGGTCTTCAAATAAGCACAAAACATTCTGTAAAATACCTTAAAAAGCATTCTTTGAACTGCAGAAATTCTGTTTTTAAAATGGCGATTTGTTTTTGTTTTTAAACTTATAGAACTTTGCGACGTCACTTGTGACGTCATTTGCTGCGCACTACTATGTTACTGTATTACCGTGAGCATGGTTAGTGTAGGCCTACTAATAAGTTATATAATTTAAAAGGAATTTCTTTTTTTTTTTTTTTTTTTTTTCGGCGGATACCGAAAATATTTGATCTCGCATGTATCCTCAACACACTCGATGAAACATTCCGGCATCAACCTTTAAAATGTAAATATTCTCTTTGTCTTCATTTCTTCACGTTGCAATATAACTATGCTAAATAAATGATATAATAAAGAGGTTATGGTATGGTGAAGGTGTGCCTCTAAGTCATATTGGCACCGGAAGTCATATTGGCCCTCGGGCCAATATGACATACCGGTGCCAATATGACTTAGAGGCACACCTTTACCATATAATAACCTCTATGTAATATTTTCGATAATCCACTAGTGGATTAAATATGCAAATTAGCTAGATACGTCCCGTAACGTTACATGTACAACGTCCTTAACGACGTCGCGTTTACTTATGGCGGAATATTGACATTTTTGTAAACAATCGTGAATAAAATACGTTTTAAATGTCATATGATAAATAGAATCTTGCATTCGTGCTCATGTATTATTGAATTTATTAAACTCGTTGAGGAAAAGGGATAAAATGCTCGGCAAAGCCTCGCATTTTATCCCTTTTCCTCAACTCGTTTAATAAATTCAATAATACATGAGCACTCATGTAAGATCCTCTATGTATTGTTAACATAGATCCAAATCAGGCGTAAAGTATCTAGAATAAGCTTGTGCTCGGCGAACTTTCTCCGACACGGGCCTGGCGACGGTGGTTGACGAATCCGGGGGTGGGAGAGGTGGTCGTCCCGCCAGTCGCAGAACCGATTCCGAATATGGCCGCCTTTCATATTTGGAGTACAATAATTTCTGTTTTGTGTACATATCACTTGTGCTGGGTCCACTCGGGATTCCATTCTGATGCTGCAGATCGGCCAGTATTAAACTGTTTTTCTTATCAGAGAAGAATTTTGCGTTTCGTTCCTCCGTAGAATCGAGAGAGTATAAATCAACATCCTTTTCTAGAGATTTATCTGTGAATTTTACACTGTCAGATACTAATTCATTTGCTGTGCCTATACTTGATAAATCCGATATACCAGAAAGCCTAGACTCACTCCCGAAATCAGTCAAATTTTCAGTGCTCGATAAATCCGCATTCTTTAGGGTTGAACCAGGGGCTGGTTTCTGTTTATTCTTAAATATAACATCACTCCCTAAGTATCCCATCGCCTCTATATCGCCTGGTTTAGGAACGCGAGGAGTATCATCAGGGTTGCGTCTTAGGGCTCTTCGCTTCCGTTTTCTCTTCAAACGCACTCTCTCTAACTCCTTCTGGTATAAGTCTTTAGGAAGAGGTGATGTAACCCTGAGTTCAGTTGCGTTTCTCTCATTATTAGAGACTGTTTCTGATTTTGTGTCAGTTTCTTGAAACGCTCCCTTTGTTTCTTTATATTCTAGACTTATACCACCCTTCGTTTCAACAGCTTCACAAACTACATTCTTATTATCATTTATATTATCTTCTTTCTTTACATTTATGCCTGCTTTCTCTGTTGATGACTTAATTTTACCTCTTTCCTTTTTTATTCTTTGATTTTCCTTTTGTTTTTCTTGTTTTGTTTGTTTTGATTCTACTTCCGTCTGTTTTATCCCAACTGTTTGATCATGTTGTTTAGAATCCATTGATTTTGTTAAACCAATCACTGGCTCATGCTTCGTCTCTCCTTTGACTGATATATCTTCGACTGATTTAGACAGTAAATTTGGACCAAGATGTACCCTAAACTCGCCAGTTTCTTTATTATGTTCGACCCATTTATTTTCAAACAAATTTTCTGTGGACAGTTCTTCAACTTTTTCAAGTTTAACCTTTTCTTTGGATTTCTTTTTCTCTTTTGGCGCTTTGAATGCTTTAAGTTTTGTGTGTTTAATTTTGTCATTTGCGACTTTGTCATCTGAAGCCTTTTTAGGTGTTGGAGATTTGTGTTCTGTGTCTTGTTTTTGTTTTCTAAGAGGTAATAGTACACTGGTGGGTGCTGGTGTCTCCGCTCGATGTGATGTAGTTGCAGGTTTACGAGGACTGAAAAAAAAAATGTCAAATAAACAACAGGTTAACAATCCGTGTAACGAACACCCCAGTAAACCCAACATATTATTAGGAAAACATGTCCGTGTGAAAAAATGGCGTCCAACATGGTTTCAGAAGTTACACATTTTGGGTAAAAATGATAACATCTCTGTTATTTCTGCTTTCAACATAGATTGTGAGTGCTCGTTAGAAACGCCTCAATCGAGTACCCACAATCTATGTTTTTGAGCAAAAATAAGGCAGATAATGTATACACCCGTAAACCCCGTTTCTTTATATAAAGTGGGGTCTAGGGGGTTCTTTATTTCACGAACTTGTTCACGTGATGATATGGAAAAATAAAACTGGACTTGCAGGGGTATACATTATTTTCATAATTTCTACTCCAAGTCATGAATTGTGGGCCTCTTCATAATTGCCACATTGAGGCGGTTCTAACGAGCACATACACCAGAAATAATAAATACATATTATTACTACAGTAACTTGATCTGACGCATTGTATCACGTCGAGTGGATGTTTCCAGATCAGCGTATCACACGAGACGCGCAGCGTCGAGTGTGATGCGTAAGATCTGGAAACATCCAAGAGACGTGATACTGTGCGACAGATCAAGTTATTTAGTGATAATACGTTTATTATATATCTTTTTTCGCTTTTAATAAAGTCTTTTGTCAACGTAAATTGGCGGGAAACTTTGACGTTACATTCTGTGTGTAAGTGACGTCATCATTTCGAACGTTTGGTTCCGCGTTATCGATGGCTGTTTTCTAACGTCGCAACAAATGCCGGGACTCAGGGTTTGCAGGAGTGTGATACGGAATCGGAAAACGCGAGTGCGTGATACGGGATTCTGTATTTTTGTGTCGGAAAACTGATAGTAGACAGCAGTATTTCTTGTAGGTATATAATAAAAACATTTATTAATACAAATTGTCATCTGAAAAAAAAAAAAAAGATATGTTTATAGAGGATCTTACATGAGTGTTCATGTATTATTGAATTTATTAAACGAGTTGAGGAAAAGGGATAAAATGCGAGGCTTTGTCGAGCATTTTATCCCTTTTCCTCAACGAGTTTAATAAATTGTTGATATAGAGGATCTTACATGAGTGTTCATGTATTATTGAATTTATTAACGAGTTGAGGAAACGGGATAAAATGCGAGGCTTTGCCGAGCATTTTATCCCTTTTCCTCAACGAGTTTAATAAATTGTTGATATAGAGGATCTTACATGAGTGTTCATGTATTTTTGAATTTATTAAACGAGTTGAGGAAACGGGATAAAATGCGAGGCTTTGCCGAGCATTTTACCCCTTTTCCTCAACGAGTTTAATAAATTCAATAATACATGAGCACGAATGCAAGGTTCTATTTATTATATGACATTTAAAACGCATTTTTATTCACGATTGTTTACAAAAATGTCAATATTCCGCCATTAGTAAACGCGACGCCGTTAAAGACGTCGTACATGTAACGTTACGGAACGTATCTAGCTAATTTGCATATTTAATCCACTAGTGGATTATCGAAAATAATGCATGGCGTTATTACACTCTCAGACGCGACGTCATATGATAAATAAAATTAAAGTATGCACTATGTCACATGCATATATCAGCCTATAGTGCTATTACAACATGCCATGAATATCCTTTTAAATAAACTTTATTTTAAGACAAGATGAGTTTACACAGCGAGTACCTTTATAACTTATACAGACAAACTTCAGTAACTCGAAGTCCTTGGGACCATGATAATCTGTTCGAAATAGGAGTAGTTCGAGCTATGGAGGGTTTATCAAGAAGCCATGTTATGACACACAATTGGAATGACTAAATGATATCTTAACGAGCGTCTAAATCATAACTTAACGGTCGTCTAATTGATATCTTAACGATCATCTAAATGGTATCTTAACGATCGTCTAAACGGTTTGGTTTCTTAACGATCGTCTAAATGATATCTTAACGATCGTCTAAATGATTTCTTTACGATCGTCTAAATGATACCTTAACGATCGTCTAAATGATTTCTTAACGATCGTCTAAATGATACCTTAACGATCGTCTAAATGATATCTTAACGATCGTCTAAATGATATCTTAACGGTCGTCTAAATGATATCTTAACGATCGTCTAAATGATATCTTAACGATCGTCAAAATGATTTCTTAACGATCGTCTAAATGATATCTTAACAATCGTCTAAATGATATCTTAACGATTGTGTAAATGATATCTTAACGAGAGTCTAAATGATTTCTTAACGATCGTCTAAATGATATCTTAACAATCGTCTAATTGATATCCTAACGATTTTGTAAATGATATCTTAATGATGGTCGTAATGATTTCTTAACGATCGTCTAAATGATATCTTAACGATCGTCTAAATGATATCTTAACAACCGTCTTTAAAATAAAGGAATGTAGTGTGGACTCATTAGAATCGCCTAATTGAGTCTATTATAATGAGTACACACAGCATAGTATCAAGATATAATCAGAAACACCTCTATAAATTATCGTGAATATATTGATATCGGGAATTATTTGAAGAATCATCTACACACTCATGAACTAGTTTGCATTAGCCATGATGGTAAACGATGTTTCATTGAATGAGATTTTGTACTAGCTTTATTCAAAATAGTCTAGGTACTCACTGAAGCGGTACTACCGTGCATTGTTTGTAAATCGACCCACAGTTACTAAGTTTAAAAGCTCTTTAGAGCTAAAGTCCACGTGACTATGTCTGCTTTGTCCGAATAACGGCTATTTATAGAAAACAGCTGCTGTGATGTCAGAGTGTCGAATAAAATGGTTAACTATAGAATCTGGACTGGAATATCAACGATTGTGGACCCAGATCAGGCGGCGTCTGATCAGGGCCTACACAGTCTGCTTAAAAACTGGAATGTAAGGATTAATTGAAACAGTATAAGTCTCAGTTCAGGACTATTTTTCCAGCCTACACTCAGAGATAATTGACTCACCAGTACTCTCAGTGCTTTGATTTTTTTCAAGAACCATGTTTGTTTTGTTTGTTTGATTTGAGGTTTAACGTCCCCGTCAACAATGTAAAGGTCATTTTGGAGACGTTGCTTTTAATTTTGTGGGACTTTAACCCGGCATTGAGATGAAATGACATCTCAAGCCCTGTTGCCCAATGAAACTACTAGGGTTTATAAGCATGGACGGTCCGACTCGTGCGCACCACTTTGCCTGGACAGGCTTAGATCCTCTAAGTGGTTTACCAGTAATCGTGTGCGGGTCGGGATCAGCTCTGCGTGGAAGCATCATGCAGCCCATATATTTCTTCAAGCCCCGATGGGCGAGGGCCGTCATGAACTATGAACAACCTTTTCTATTTTTTTCGATGATTCCGATTTAGTTTCAAAATTCAATTCAATTCAAATTTTAGATTGCAAAAATTATTTTAGCGCATCTCACAAAATTCGATGCTTGACTTAAATCTCGTTCGCAACAAAGTCTATCAGAACCCAATTTTTATGGTGACTTGGTATGTAAATTAAAAAAAAAAATATATGCTTGGAATGATGTCAGAACCAGTTTCGTATAATCAGTCTTGGATACAAAAGGATTGGGTATAACATAAATGTTATACGACAGACTGCATGCTTAGAAATGAACCCAATCACGGTTGATAATTTTCCTTCCCTCTTTAATTGCACGCTGGCGGGTAGGGCCTCAGATTCTATGACGGTTACAGCGTAAAGGCTTGCTCACATTTTAGGCAATGTTGGTTAGTACTTGATTCTCTGTCTCTTATCGGGCTCACGGGAGTGCAAATGTTGGTTTTCTTTTGTTCCAATATTTCAGTTAACCTTTACCCTGCTGTAGGCGACAAGCCCTATCTTTGCAAACAGTGTAGATCCAGATCAGATGGCTTCTGAAGAAGCCATCTGATCAGGATCTACACTGTTTGTCATTCAGATTGTGAATTTGAACGAACTCATTATATCATGTAATCTGATTGGCTAAAAATCAAAAAAAGGTGTGGCTAAGTTAAATATTCAGCAGGTTAAAGGTTAATCCATGTTGTCGATTCCTCACCCTTGTCTCATCTCTGTAGTTGTTTGATTTCTAAGTTTTCGGAGATGTAGCACTGATGAGCTAGAATGCCTTCATGCGGACTGAACAATTTGTTTGTCTGTCTACACCATGACAGAACAAAGGGAAAGGATTATGGCCATGTAAAATCGATTGTAACGTCCCCGTCAACACTGTTAAGGTCATTTTGGAGACGTTGCTTCCAATTTTGTGGGACTTTTACCCGACATTGAGATGAAATGACATCTCAAGCCCTGTCGCCCAATGAAACCAATATGGTTTATTAGCATGGACGGTCCGCCTCGCATCGCGGTTCCTGGACAGGCTTTGGTCCTCTAAGCGGTTTACCAGTACTAGTGTGCGGGCCGGATTCAGCTCTGCGTGGAAGCATCATGCAGCCCATATATTTCTTCAAGCCCCTATGGGCGGGGGCCTAATTATGGCCATGGAAAATCGATTTAAGCACCCCCACGCATAATGAAGTAAATACTGACCCTTCCAAGGTCGTTCTTCTGTAGCGGTGTATTTTTGTTAAAGTTTGATTTTTGTATGTATGTACGAGTATTGCTTATATATATATTTTTTTTAGTTTGGATAGCCGTTTGGCCATTTTGTGGGAAAGTAACTGACCTTTTGGCTTTCCGCCTGTGATGTTTTCATTATTGTTTAGTTATTTTTATGGTGTCTCTGAAAGAAGGTGTTGGGTAGTTGTTTCGATTCCTGATCATTTCCTTCGCTTCTATTGAAGCAACTGGGCCGACGACTCGCCTTTTTATACGTAACAGAATAAACACTATTAAATCCCGTTTGAGCCGATTGTTTGTCAATTGACCCAAAATTATTAAGGTAAATGGGAACACCTGACAGATTTGTCCGCCATTAGTCAATAGAGATAACTTTCGAGACTTTCTGTTAGCTTTTCTACAAGCCATATCTGACTGAAAAAGGGGTCTACTCTTAAAGGAAAGAATTTGCCCTTCAGGAGCAAATCCTAACCTTTAATAATTGACCCTTATTGATATGGGAGACAAAAATGCAGGAGTTGGCTCCCGTGAAGGTGTTCCTATTCCCCTTCAGCAAAGAAGCATCACAATTATTATCACTGTGAGGTCAGAGTGTTGCGTAAGAGGGTTATCAATATAATCTGGAATGGAATCATGCGTTGGGCTTGGTAAAGACCCAGATCAGGTGCCACAAAACACGGCGTCTTATCATGGTCTACACTATTTTTTACAATACAGTCATGTAAGGGTGAAAAGAAACAACCTTAGTTCCCGTTCAGAGACAATAGACTATCCAGTGCTGTCAGTACTTTGATTAAAGCCATCTCGTGTCAGTTCCGTTGACCGAGGGATATAGTCTTGTCTGATAACAACACGGGTCTCATCCTGCTGCTTTGGTGTGTGTGAGTTAGAGTTTGACCTTTACGTTTCACCAACATCTAAGGTCATACAGAGACGGGACCTCGGTTTAAAGGCACATCTCAAAGTCTGGAGAAGCCAGGGATCGATCCTGCGACCCGTGGTCTACAAGGCGAGTAGCATAACCACTACACCACGGAGGCTTCTGCGCTGCTTTGAATGGTTTGGTCCGAACGTTTAGTATTTCAACAGATTCATGAACCCTTATTAAAAATATAAACTTGCAGATGTAGGGTCTGACGGAAATATGGGCATTATGGTCTGTATAGTTTAGAAATAAAAATCAGTAGGCTTAAACATCATATACATGTATTTATATCATTCAAATATGACCCTGAGTACAGCATTTCCTACAATTAACATGTACGCCCGGGAAGCCTCAGATCTGCCTGCGCACCCATAAAGTCTGACCAGAGACTTATCTTGCTGCATGAAGGAGCATTGGGCCCTTAGCTATCCTTAGAGCGCACAACGAAGACTCTGATCAGGCTGCGCGGATGCGCAGGCTGATCTGAGTATTTGCTGGGCGCACATGTAAATTGTAGGAAATGATGTGCCCGGGCTCATAATATTGTACTGATTTATAATATATTGATTTATATACTTTTAAGATCGGAATATATAGTTGGAATAATTTAACACATGTATAAGTTTTTATTGTTTCTCATTGAAGAATAACATTTTGGGAGAAAGGGAAATCTTGTCTGAAACTTTCTAGACTTTCACCAAACTTGTTACGTAATAAAAATACAACCGAGTGTTCCCGAACGCCATCCTTACCAGCAGGATTTGGACAGTCTGCTTTGAGAGGCGACTACACTCCACCCCTTTGAAACAATGCATACAGTATACTCGTATTTAAAGTTTCAAATTAAATTTTGATATATATTAAAACACAAACGTATTTTGAAAGCATGACACGTGTATGCACTTTGAAATAAAAAATCCTGATTTGCTTCCAGTTACTGAACGAGCAGCTATGGTCAACGGAGGTAGGACATGTTTATACTTGTATTTATTTGTTTGTTTAATTTGAGGTTTAACGTCCCCGTCAACACTGTAAAGGTCATTTTATACTTGTATTTATATATAGCAGGTACCATTTTAATGTTCAATGCTCTGGATAGAATACATTCCACTGAACTGGCCGAGATATTATAGCTGGAAATAAGCTGTCATACAAGTTTAAAGGCAATTTTATATTAGATTCTCAATGCCAAACAAGTTTCAAGTTTCAAGTATGACATAACATGATTTTATTTCTGTTAAGTTTACACCTATGCACTTCACTGACTCGCACAAAAGTGTTATACGGATATGGTTCGTACAAATCATCACGTGAACCGGTCCGTGAAATAAACACCCCCTAAACCCCACTTTATATAGAGAAAACTGGGGTTTACAGGGGTATACCATATTTTTGTTATTTCTGCTCCAAGATATAGGTTGTGGGTACTCGTTAGAACCGCCTCAAGGAGGCGGTTCTAACGACAACCCACAACCTATTTTTGTGCGAATACCCACAACCTATGTTTGCAGTATAAATAAGAAAAATATCACAGATTTTCATCAGAAAAGTAGCCATTTTGGAGATGTGAGAAAACGCACTATGTCGAATGGGTGTGTTTTCGTAATTGTTAGGGCTATGTAACGTCCGGCAGAGGTCTTATACGCTCCGAATTAGGTCTGTAAGGTAGTGGACCGCCGTGTTTCACAACAAATGTTTTATTTCTTGCTAAATGCGATTCCGACATAGGGCGCCGATTAGAAACTAACCTCAGTCGACTAATGTCATCCAGATCAGAGTCAAATTCCTCGACCTTTAGTGTATCCTGATTAGACAACAGGGATTGTTTTGAGTTCATAGTCTGAGAGACAACCACTGGTTTCATCGCTACTTTTGACACTGTCGCTTGACTCTTTTCATCCGAAAGCCTCGATGGGTTTCTGGTATCAGCTTCCGGTGTTGGATTATAGTCCGCTGGTTCCAAGTCCTCAGCATCCATCACGTGCAGCATGCATTTCTCTTCTTCCGGTGTGGAAGGTAGTGTGATATGAGGACTAGGAGTCGAAGTAGGTGTTCCAGAGCGTTTTGCCTTGGTGCTTGGCTTATGGCGAACATAATTAGGCTGTCCATCTTGCTCGATGTTTGCATTTGTAGCTCTGGTAGTATCCTCAGCAGCGTATCTTGCAGGCGATTGTGACCGGGACCTGAGTATACGGACAATACCATTTGACTGGTTACTCGAATGATAATCACAGGCGTGAACCACCACGGTCCTCTGTGCTGGCTTCGGTTTGGTATTCAGGCATCCCATTAGCGACTAAACATTCCTGTAAAATATGTGAGTTTTAAAGTATACAATTGTCTGTACTGGTTTAACCCGTTGTATGCTTGTGGACTCCTCCATTGCTATATGTTGTACAAGTCCATTTGTCATATAAGGGATGAAAAATTCCATTAGGAAATAGTGTAGTCCCTGATCAGACACCGCGTTCTGCGGCGTCTGATCTGGGCATGTACTGTTTGCCAAGTTGCCCCTTTAGGAGAGTTTAATTTAATCAATAGCATTTGCATCATGCCACCAATGCATTATGCTGAAACATTTCAGTCAAATACTGGCCATATCAAGCAATGAGATAAACGTCTTATAATATTGATACATATGTTCATAGCGCCCATTTTGTTTTTGAGAATATGCGAACTGTGTAGATCCAGATCAGCCACCGCAATACACAGCGTCTGGTCTGGATCCACAAGTTTTGCTTACAAGAGTACAAGAATGTTTCTCAGACTTACACTTGTTGAAATTCATGAAACAACCTATAATTCAGCAACGGAGTTATGTTGAATATTCCACGTGTCATTTTTGGGTTTAACTTTTACCATCATCTGGGCTAATCAGCAAACGACAAATTGTTGATATGTTTTTTATTTATTTATTCATGAAAACTGACCTGACATCGCATGTAATTTGCATGAAATGACAAATTCTATTTTATTTCTCGGGAAAATCTGAAAAAAGGATTTCAAAATGTCGTTCGCTGAAAAAAGTACCAGCATGCAGAGCGTTAACGTATCGTACTTTAAGACAGCTTTTCCGCGTTAACCCTTTTAGTACCAAAAATCTCCCTCTGTATATAAAGCAAGAGTCCATTTTAACATTTAAGGGTGTCAGGTTGTCTTTTCCTTAAAATTTGTTTGGAATATGGTTTTTCCAAATTTTTGCAAACAGTGTAGACCCTGATCAGACGCCGCGTTCTGCGGCGTCTGATCTGGGCCTGCACTGTTTGCCTGTTACCCGTTTTGGGGTTTCTGGTACCAAATGGGTTAATGCTTAATCCTACAGAATCGTTATATATACATGTAGAACGTTGTTTAAACGAATTTACTTTCAAGACCCAAGTTTAAAAAAAAAAAACAGCTGTCTCGGTCACTGCTATTTTACTATGGAGCATCAGTTCAAATAAAGGCATCAAAATAATTAAATAAATAAAAATAAATCGAACCAATTTATACAGATACGCAAGTTAGGAACTGAAAGATAAAAGATATATACAGGATCTTACATGAGTGGTCATTTTATATGAAATTTATGAAACGAGCCTTCGGCGAGTTTCATAAATTTCATATGAAACGACCCCGAGTGTAAGATTCTGTTTATTATGTGACCACTTTAAATTTGATTTTTATCGCCTTTATATTTGACAAATTTACCAAGAAAAATGAATGGTCGACATGGACGTCGTCATGACGTTACTTAATCCCGCAAAAATGTTATTACACGAATTCTTTTCATAACGAAAACACGCCTGTATCATTTTGACCCCTTGAAACCCACTTTTATGTAGTAAAACTGGGGTGTACAGGATAAACCTTATTTTTCTTATTTCTGCTCTAAAATATAGGTTGTGGGTACTCGTTAGAACCGCCTCGATCGAACGAGTACCCACAATCTAGATTTTGAGCAGAAATAAGGAAAATATCACAATTTTTCATCTTTAAGTTTTAGTTTTTCGGTGGAAAATTTGCAGTGTATTTGTACAGGCGTGTTTTTTGTATTTTTTTTTTTTTTTTTTTTTTTTTTTTTTTGCAGATCACCCGTATTATAATTAAAGCAATGTAAAAATATTAAACAAAATCAAAATAGCATTACCTGTCATAATGTCTTTTTCAGCCAGTGTTTTTGACTAAATATTTGGTTTGTTAAAAAAAATTGAATCAAGGTATCTATATTTGTGGAAAAGTACAAGCACTCCTAAAACTTCTAATGTTAACAAATGGATATCAAAGGAAAGGATCGAGGGCCATGATCTGTGTCACATTGATTGAATTATTCACCATGAAATCAGATACCATTGTAATGCTGAGCAAAATTTAAAAAGGCCAAATATTTTCTTTTGTTTAAAGAAATGAGTGAATGGGTAGGCAATTCAATGTAAATCAAATACAGAGGGGACAGTCACGTCGATATAACCCCAATCAAGTGAATAACTGGGAATAAAGGAGGGGTGTCAAATCTATAATATTTCAAACATTTGTTTCTGCTTGACATGCTAAAATATAATATATTTGGAATTCTAACCCTGACTTAAAGTTATACCACTATGTCAACTGAAACCACTTCCCTCGCATGTTTCAAAGGTGTGGAGAGGACACGGTCAACAATTCCATTTGTCAAGACGTTGGGACCCTTTTTGCTGTATAAAATGTTGTTTTTCTTTTTCACGGGACATTTAATTTCACAACAGCTGGTGTTAAGGGAATGTGTGGCGGCCGTAAAAAGTCTCCCTGCCCTTCACCAATAGTACAGTATATTTTCACCAGATAAGGAAACCCATGATTTTAGCCTCCGGTTTCCATGGTGTTCCTACCCAGTCAAACTAAAAATGCATAATGCCCGAAAAATGAAACATTAAATGAAGTAAAACGAAAATTTTCGGTAGTGTTGTGCAAGATGTAATCTGTTGTAGATGGGCGTTTCCAACCTTCGGGATGACCGTGAGGAGCGGAACCTCGGCTTCGCCTCGGTTCCGCTCAGCACGATCATCCCGAGGGTTGGAAACACCAGTCTACAACAAAAACCCATGTCGGATTCTAATATTCAGTCTAGTCCTATTAGGGATCATTGATTCCACTACGAAAAATATTTCAAGGTTATTAGCCGAAACTAGCTACATGTAATCTGGCCAACAAAAAATAACAAAAAAAAAAAAAACAAAAAAAAAACAGGAATTGTCAGAAGAAAACATAGCTCGCCTATGGGGTCCTGTGTTATATGAGGGCAAGTTGTCAAAATTAAAATTTCGATTATCATTTTTTGCCACAAAATGAAGTTTTGTTTTGTGAAAGAGCTAAACAAATTGCAGCAGTTACATCACGTTTACGGGCCCGTGTAATGAACACCCCCTTAAACCCCACTTCATATAGAGAAAATTGGGGTTTACAATGGTAAGAAAATTTACCGTTTTGGAGATAGGATGAACCATGACGCGCGTATGTGTTTTTGTAATGAAAAGAGAACCACTGAACAAGAAATCTTGTTTAAAATGTTATTTTTTTTTAAGTAAATTTCCAATTTTGCAGTTTTTGGCCCCCATGAAACGTTTTCTTACATAAAAGAGCTAAACAGACTGTGGCATTTAAAAGATAACCAAAACGTACCTCTAAGAACAAATGAAGAAACATCCTGTTTTTAAGCCAATGCATTTAAAAATGAAATTAATACTTTACATTTATTGACCACTGAAAAAAAAATGCAATTCAGAATAAATATTTACGCGTTTCATAAAACAAAACAAAACAAAAACAAAAAACCCTCTGTTGTGATTTGGACTCACGATCTTCAGGTTCAGAGTCCAAAACAGAAGTGAGGGTAATGATCAGGAATCAGTACAATTAATCCACACCTTCCATCAAAGACACCAAAGGGAAAGAAACACGAACATGAAACTAGATCGCGCAGTCGATGGCGCGCCATCGTAAATCCCCACGTTTTGACCTCTTCCAGGGACCCCTGGGGGCTGGTCCAAAAATTAATGTGCTCTTGCAGAAGCCATTCATGTAAATAACTCACACACCAAATTTGGTTGAATTCCAATGAACGGTATAGGAGGAGATAGCCGGACAGACGGACGGACGGACGGACGGACGAACGGACGGACGGACGGAGGCGATAACAATATCCCCACTTTTCTTCAAAAAACGTGGGGATAATAACTAGACACAAGGAGCTAGACCCTAATCGAAACGTCTATAGCGGAAAGCCAAAAGGACAGTTACTTTCCCATTTAATGGCCAATTGACTATCCAAAAAACAAAAAGATGTAAGCGATACACATATTCAACATCACGAAAACACGCCTATATGGTCTTCACCCCCTTAAACACAACGTTTATATAGTACCACTGGGGTTTTCAGGGTTAAACCTTATTTTTCTTATTTCTGCTCTAAAATAGAGATTGTGGGTACTCGTTAGAACCGTCTCGTTAAGGCGGTTCTAACGTGTACCCACACTCTAGATTTTGAGCAGATATAAAAAAAAAATATAACATTTTTTTATTTTAAAGTTTCTCTTTTTTTCGACGGTAAAGTTAACAATGTCTTTGTATAGGCGTGTTTTCGTAATGAAAGATGAACAATAAAAAAAATAAACCGCGAATAAAGAACCACCTGGGAACGGTAAGTGACAAGTATTTCACTGGGGGCTTAAATCGGCCGCAATCCTCGCCCTTTTAGACAAATAATTTGTTCAGTCCGCATGAAGGCTTCCTAACTCATAACTCAATCCACTTGCAGGTAAATGGTTATAACGGGAGGTAATACACTTATAAAAAGAGTCCAATTTGAGCCCCCCCCCCCACCCCCCCCCCACCCCCCCAAAAAAAAACAAAAAAAAAAAAAAAAAAAAAAAAAATACACAGTCATTAAAGGTGATGAATGCCACCGTCATATGCCCGCTGCATGAGATATTTACTTAATGGGACGCTGATTCGGCGTCGCGACAACGATTCAAACCAATTCCATTACGTCTACACGTCCGAAAAATGAACAACCCTCCCAACCCCACCTTGAGAGAAAATTGGGTATACGTTAGATTTGTTATCTCCGCCCCAAGACTCCAGCCGTGGGTACTCGTTAGAACCAACTCAATGAAGCGGCCCCAACGAGCACCAGAGCCCATACTCCGAGCAAATGAAGTAAAACAGTGCATATTTTATCTGAAAACCAACCTTTTGGTGTGCATGAGAGAATGCACTATGATGTACGGACGTGCTGTTGCAATGCAATGATGCTTCAATGCCGCGTGGCTTCTATGATATGATTGATTAACTAGAATTGTGAAAAAAGAAAGCTGAGGACGATAGAAATAGTGCAAATCACGAGGATAATTTGCTAAGATTTGTGGTTTGAGATTCATAGTAGAACCAGTGCTTCAGCTGAAGTGCACGACCCGCCGGATGCTTTGAGCTTTATGAGTGTTACCATATATGGGTATGGTGGCCATTTTGGTCATGTGACCTCGACCTAAAACGGTTCCCCCAATAAATGCGTCTTATCGTAAGGAGCAAAAATATATCTTATACTTTAGTACTGTATTCTGAATCGTTTGCAGGATAAAATGCATTCTCACTTTTCCAATACAAAAGCATATGTGTCAAAGTTTGACCTAGGCACAAAGAAGGTCAAGGTCAACCCAGAATCACCATTTTAGCAATTTATGATGGGCCTACGTCCCAAATGCTATTTATCAAGTTTCGTGGAAATCTGCCCAGTGGTTCTGGAGAAGACTATTTTTGAAGGGTTTTTTGCCATATATGGCTTGGCGGCCATTTTGGTCATGTGACCTGGACCCCATGAGCAAATTTTGGCTTCCCCCATCCCACAGAGGCTCCATATGAAATTTGACTTCAATCGGCCCAACGGTTTCCGAGGAGAGGCAGTTCGAAAATTTTCACATTTTTCGCCTCGGCGAGGCTATACTAAATGGAA
This sequence comes from Lucinisca nassula, assembly GCA_963580285.1. NCBI lineage: Eukaryota > Metazoa > Mollusca > Bivalvia > Lucinida > Lucinidae > Lucinisca > Lucinisca nassula. The sequence continues at coordinate 120,469,231 of OY757024.1, forward strand.
TGTAATATTTCGCAAGTTCATTGGTTAGATCTCATTGATATCTATCAGTATGCCAAAAATTGTTTAAATATTCCAAGCGGTTAAGTCACTATCACCAATTTTCACAAACGGGTTACGGACGGACAGACAGACAGATCATATATGGCTTGGCGGCCATTTTGGTCATGTGACCTGGACCCCATGAGCACATTTTGGTTTCCCCCATCCCATAGAGGCTCCATATGAAATTTGACTTCAATCGGCCCAACGGTTTCCGAGGAGAAGCAGTTTGAAAATGTTCACTTTTTTCGCCTCGGCGAGGCTATACCAAATGGAATGTAATATTTCGCAAGTTCATTGGTTAGATCTCATTGATTGATATCTATCAGTATGCCAAAAATTGTTTAAATATTCCAAGCGGTTAAGTCACTATCACCAATTTTCACGAACGGGTTACGGACGGACAGACAGACTGACAGAATTACAGACTGACAGAATGACACGGTGATTTTAGGGCACTCTTAGAAATCAACCGACTTCAGTCGGTTGCTTTTTTCTGCGGGTCGTGCAATAGTGCTACTTCCTTTATGACCGAACTACTGGAATCTAAAAGATAAAATAATTGGTTTTGTCCATCTAATGAATAAAAATTGGAGCAGTGTTTTCTCACTGAAGCAAGAAGCTCACTCCTTATAGCTGAATAAGTATCACACCGCAATAAAACGTTTTTCTCGACTTCTATTTCGAAATAATTTTGCCTTACAATACCCGAATACCCTATCATTTCTTGGTACGTTAGACAACCTTCCCATTTCTATAGTTAATCTATGGTTTATCCTCATTTTTGTCAGTGTAAACCTGTTTGGCCTATTTTTTACCTCTGAAATATAGTTCTCCATTCCAAACTTTTGTTTTACTGAATTATGGTTTTCAGATAAAACTACAGCTTCTCTGAGTAATCTGTTACTTGATGTTTGTAATTGAAACCAATATTTTACAGCATGAAGCATGCGTGAAATACCAATAGGGAAAATGTCCCGATTCCCCTTTGACTGCTAAATTTACCACCCTTTTGTTAACATCCAGAATGAATTTACAAAATTGTGTGTACATTTTCAATATCTTAGAAGTTTAGCAATGCAGTAGACAAGCATGCATCCTCTTTTACTTATGTCGTTCAAGGGGACATAATTCTGCAATAAGGGCTTGATCAGAATCCTGTTTCCTTTATGCGAATGTTCAATGCGTGTCTGAACTTTGTTGCAAGTTTCAACAAACATGGCCCACATGTTTAAGTTGTTCAAGTGGACGTAATTCTGCAATCAGGGCTGGATCAGAATCCTGTTTCCTTTATGCATATATTCACTGCATGTCTGAACTGTGTTGAAAGTTTCAATGTCCTACATCAAGTACTGTAGGTGGAGTTGCGGAGACAAGAACAGTTCTATTTAACCTCCTATGCTACACATATGGCCGAAATATTTAAGTCGTTCAACAGGACATAATTCTGCCATAAGGGTCTGGATCAGAATCCTGTTTCCTTTATGCATATGTTCACTGCATGTCTGAACTGTGTTGCAAGTTTCAATGCCCTGCATCAAGTACTGTAGGAGGAGTTGAGGAGACAAAAATAGTACTACAAAGTTCGACGTACAGACAGACAGACAGACAGACATACATACAGGCGAGCAAGGGCAAAACTATATGCCCCTCCCCACTTCGTGGCAGGGGCATAAAACTTATAAAATTTGTTCGTTACAATTGAGGTTTACCGTCCCCGTCAAAACAGTTTAGGTCATTTTGGCTACGTTGCGTCCAATTCGGACTTTTCTGACATAGAGATGAAATGACATCTGAAGCCAAACCGACCAGACAAACCCATTGGGTTTATATGCAGGGACGGTTCGGTCTGCTTGACTGCTAAATTTACCACCCTTTTGTTAACATCCAGAATGAATTTACAAAATTGTGTGTACATTTTCAATATCTTAGAAGTTTAGCAATGCAGTAGACAAGCATGCATCCTCTTTTACTTATGTCGTTCAAGGGGACATAATTCTGCAATAAGGGCTTGATCAGAATCCTGTTTCCTTTATGCGAATGTTCAATGCGTGTCTGAACTTTGTTGCAAGTTTCAACAAACATGGCCCACATGTTTAAGTTGTTCAAGTGGACGTAATTCTGCAATCAGGGCTGGATCAGAATCCTGTTTCCTTTATGCATATATTCACTGCATGTCTGAACTGTGTTGAAAGTTTCAATGTCCTACATCAAGTACTGTAGGTGGAGTTGCGGAGACAAGAACAGTTCTATTTAACCTCCTATGCTACACATATGGCCGAAATATTTAAGTCGTTCAACAGGACATAATTCTGCCATAAGGGTCTGGATCAGAATCCTGTTTCCTTTATGCATATGTTCACTGCATGTCTGAACTGTGTTGCAAGTTTCAATGCCCTGCATCAAGTACTGTAGGAGGAGTTGAGGAGACAAAAATAGTACTACAAAGTTCGACGTACAGACAGACAGACAGACAGACATACATACAGGCGAGCAAGGGCAAAACTATATGCCCCTCCCCACTTCGTGGCAGGGGCATAAAACTTATAAAATTTGTTCGTTACAATTGAGGTTTACCGTCCCCGTCAAAACAGTTTAGGTCATTTTGGCTACGTTGCGTCCAATTCGGACTTTTCTGACATAGAGATGAAATGACATCTGAAGCCAAACCGACCAGACAAACCCATTGGGTTTATATGCAGGGACGGTTCGGTCCGACTCGCACCACTTTGCCTTGGCAAGCTTATACATCCTAAACTGTTTAGCATTACTCATGTACGGTCGGTTGCAGCTCTGCGCGAAAGCATCATGCAGACAAATCTATTTCTCCAAGCCCCGATGGGCGGGGCCATAAAAACTTGTGAAATAGAGCACGAAAGAATATGTAAAATATTGTATTTTTCCAGATGGTAAGCTGATCTGAAAATAAATTTGTAAAATATTACAAATAAGAGCTTGCATGTAATCTTAAACCTAAATACGGACGCCGACGCTGACGACGGTCGCCGTGGGTTTGACAAAAGCTTCCCCCCCCCCTCACTTTCGTAAGACGATCTAAAACAAAACTCGTCAAGAAAACACTCCTATATAAATCTGACACCCTTGGACCCCCTTGGACAGCGACTCCACCGAAGGGGAGGGGGACATATGTTTTTGGTGCGGATCCCGTTTGCGTCGGCGTCGGCGTCAGCGTCAGCGTCGGCGTAGCCTGTTTGAAGCATTATATCTCCTGAACCTATGGATGGATGGTTTTTGACCAAACTTGCACAGACACATTACTAGATAAGGGAAAACAGCCATTAGGTCATGATGACCTTGACCTCATTTTCAAGGTCACAGCCACCCAAAAACAGTCATTTTTGCGCCAACAAGGGCTTGTCTGCACTCTATCTCATTAACGAATTGATTAATTTTAAGCAAACTTGGTACAATATATCATTACAACAAACCACAGATTTGATTAGATTTTGGTGACCATGACCTCATTTCCAAGGTCACAGCGACCCCATAAACTGTCATTTTTGGGCCAAAAATGGCTTGTCTGCACTCTAACTCATTAACGAATTGATTAATTTTAATCAAACTTGGTACAATAGATCATTACAACAAACCGCAGATTTGTTTAGATTTTGGTGTCCTTGATCGCATTTCCAAGGTCACAGCAACTAAAACCTGTCATTTTTGGGCCAAAAATGGCTCGTCTGTACCCTGTCTCATTAACGAATTGATTAATTTTAATCACACTTGGTACAAAATATCATTACAACAAACCGAAGATTTGATTAGATTTTTGTGACCTTGACCTCATTTCCAAGGTCACAGCGACCCAAAAACTGTTATTTTTGGGCCAAAAATGGCTTGTCTGCACTCTATCTCATTAACCAATTGATTAATTTTAGCCACACTTGGTACAATATATCAGTACAACATACCGCAAATTTGAGTTGTTTTGGTGACCTTGACCTTATCTTCAAGGTCACAACGACCCAAAAACTGTCCCTTTTGGGCCAAAAATGGCTTGTCTGCACTCTGTCTCATTAACAAATTGATTAATTTTCGTCAAACTTGGTACAAAATATCTTTACAACATACCAAAGATTTGGTTAGAAATGGGTCACCTTGACCACATTTTCAAAGTCACGGCGACCCAAAAACATCCATTTATGGGCCAAAAATGGCTTGTCTGCACTCTATCTCATTAACGAATGAATTAATTTTAGTCAAACTTGGTACAATTAATCATTACAACATACCACAGATTTGATTATATTTTGGTGACATTGGCCTCATTTTCAAGGTCACAGCGACCCAAAATGGCTTGTCTGCACTCTATCTCATTAACAAATTGACCAAATTTCGTCAATCTTGGTACAAACTATCCTTACAACAAACTGCAGAATTGATTACATTTTGGTCACCTTGACCTCATTTTCAAGGTCACAGCAACCCCAAAACAGTCAATTTTGGACCAAAAATGGTTTGTCTGCACACTACCTCATTAACGAATCGATTGATTTTCGTCAAACTTGGTACATTATATCATTACAACGAACCACTGATTTGATTAGAATTTGGTGACCTTGACCTTTTTTACAAAGTCACAGCGCCCCAAAGACAGTCAATTTTGGGCGAAAAATGGCTTGTCTGCACTCTACCTCATTAACGAATGGATTAATTATAGTCAAACTTGGTACAATATATCAATACAACCAACCACAGACTTGATTAGATTTTGGTGACCTTTACCTTTTTGCAAAGTCACATGCCACCCAAAACAGTCATTTTTGGGCCAAAAATGGCTTGTTTGCACTCTAAGCCCAAGGTCTCCCGAAACCTGTTCTTTTGGGGCCAAAAAATGACTTATCTGTAAACTATATCATTTAAGAATTTATGAATGTTGGTCAAAATCGGTACATTATCTAATTACAGCCTACCAAATTTGTCTGGTGATCTGAGCCTCTTAATGACTGTTTGTTTTTAAGGTCACAGGCGCCCGAGAAAAGTGCCAGTTTTTGGCCAAAAATGGCTTGTTTGCAGCTTACATTTTGATGAATTTTACCCAGTTATTAAAGTAAAATGGGTGTTTTAAGATATATTTATGGTGGGGACATTGTTTTCCTCTGAACACATTTCTAGTTTTTCTTATTTCTGCTCTAAAATATAGATTATTGGGTACTCGTTCGAAACGCCTCAACCGTTTCTAACGTGTACCCACAATCTATATTTTGAGCAGAAATAAGAAAAAAAAAATCACAATTTTTCATCCTAAAATTTTCGTTTTGTCTGTGATAAAATTAAAGTGTATTTGTATAGGTGTTTTTGTAATGAGAACATCTCACGTTTTCCCCTGCTTTTTTAAATAACATTTACTCAAGTTCACCACAGCTAGTGTTACAGTTTGTGTGGTGGTCTTTTAAAGTCTCCCTGTCCCTCGTCTGATTCTGATCGTAGTATGGGCTATATTTTCTAGTTTTTGGGATTCCACTGCCGATAAAAATTGAAAATATCTGAGGGTCGCCGATAAGGCCTAAATGGCCGAAACTAGCTAGTTTGGTCCAGAGAAAAACTTATACACCTTACTGGCTCAGCTCTGTAATTTAGTCATTGTTGTTTGTTGTACGTATTTGAGGGTTAACGTCCACCTCAACACTATATAGGTTATTTTGGAGATGTTGCTCCTTATCTTGTGTGACTTTTACCCGACATTGAGGCATCTCAAGCCCTGTCACTCGATGAAACCAATAGTGTTTATATGCTTGGATGGTCCGACTCGCACCATTTTGCCTGGGCAGGCTTAGACCTTCTAAATGGTTTACCAGTAGTTATGTGCGGTTGGCTTCAGCTCTGCGTGGAAGCACCATCACGAAAACACGCCTATATAATTTTGACCCCCTTGAACCCCACTTGTATATAGTTAAACTGAGGTTTACAGGGGTAAAGCTTAAAATATAGATTGTGGGTACTCGTTAGAACCTACTCAATGAGGCGGTTCTAAGGAGTACCAACAATCTATATTTTTGAGCAGAAATAAGAAAAATAGCACAAGTTTTCAACTTAAAATTTTCTCTTTTTCGGCGGTAAAATTTACAATGTATTTACATGTTCCGTAATGCCATGCAGCCCAATCTATTTCTCTATGTCCCGATGGGCGGGAGCCTGTTTTGTAGTGGACTACCTTTTCAAAGAACCTTTGCAGAATCATCTAAAGCTAAGTTGTGATGATCATAATTACCTTTTCTTGTTCCTCTCTTTTACCCGTTCGCTGTAGCCTGATTTGTGGGTCGATTGTTTAACAATTGACCCAACCGACCCAAAGTGACTAATTACAGAAGTTTTCAATCTGCTTTTGTCCACCTGATTATTGCGGCTGACCAATGTTAAAATAATCCAGGTTACGGTTTATAACGAAAACACGCTTATACAAATACATTGTAAACTTTACCGCAGAAAAAAAATGAAAATTTTATCATAAAAAATGCAATATGCTTTATTTCTGCTCAAAATATAGAGTGTGGGTAGTCGTTAGAACCCCCCCCCCCCCCTTCCTTTAAGGCGGTCCTAACGAGTACCAACAATCTATATTTTAGAGCGAATAACAAAAATAAGGTCTTCACCTGTAAACCCAAGTTTTACTTTATAAAAGTGAAGGTTCAAGGGGGTCAACTTATATAGGCTTGTTTTCGTGACTTATTTATAGCAGCGCGATTCTGTCTGCTGTGTGTAAAGGGCTGATCAACTGTAAAACATGGAATGAGCTCATGTATTTGGATATTCACCTCATTTGCATTATCTGCTGGTTCCTAGTCTGAAGATTATCAGTGTTGGGAAAACAGGTAACCAGACCCCCCTGACCTTTAAAGGTCAGGGGGTCTTGTTGCCTGTTGTTTTGTTTTTTTTTTTTCGATATTGATAATGTGTAAGCTGGAAGCCAGCAAATAATGAAAAAAATGGTGAATCGGCAAACAGTAGACGCAAAAGAACGCGCAGCTCATCATGGTCGCCCCTGTTTGCTGGGCTGCATGATGCATCCACGCAGAGCTGAAACCGACCCGCACCACTACTGGTAAACCGCTTAGAGGATCTAAGCCTGTCCCGGCAATGCGGTGCGAGTCCATGCTTATAAACCCTATTGGTTTCATTGGGTGGCAGGGCTTGAGAAGTCATTTCATCTCAATGTCGGGTAAAAGTCGCACAATATTGGAAGCAATGACTCCAAATTGACCTTTACAGTGTTGACGGGGACGTTAAACTTCAAATAAAACAAAAACAGGAATTTAAAAGTCTTTTTTTCAGGGCTACACTCGGGTACATTTGAACTACTGCTACGTATGCGGCTGATTATAGAAGTTTTGACAAGTTGGAAATCCGCTTCGTGACCGAAAAAGCGAGGTAAAAAAAAAAAAAAAAAAAAAAAAATAGCCTGAATCACTTAAATTGCACTACGGCTACGTATGCGGTCTTTGACAAGTTGGAAATTTGCTTGGTGACCGAGGAAGCGAAGTAACGAATAAATCTGAATAACTGAAAGTTTCCGTATTCGATCCGGTATATATTGACTTGTACCGAAAAGCCATCTATATTTGGATCATAATGGGCAATATCTTAATGCTATTAATCAAGTCATTTCGTATTGGCCCAGGTAAAGGTCCAAGGTCTGAGCATTGGCCAGAGGCCGAATGACAATTTTATTAATTGATACAATTAAAATAGCATGATTATTGCTTTTTTGACCTCACTTGACCTCAGTTAATATTGGTTGACCTGGTGTTAATACGGATGACCTCCGATCAATACAGGATAGTCGGCAATGCGTGTGTTTAGTATACAGTGTAATCCCAATCGGTACGCTCTCAAGCTAATTCCCCTAACAACTTAATACATGTACTACTACTACCACTACTACTACTACCGTTATCCTGCGGGGTTACATTTGGAAGGAACCGGGATTAAAATTTGATGCTACAAGTCGTCACTCGAGCACAGGCAAGACCCCAAGACGTAACAGGAGATAAGCGTTTGGATTCACTTTTTCCTGATTTCAACCCACGTGTCACACACCTAGAGGACTGGTTGGCCAAATTTAGCACATTTCATGACTTACACAAAATAAAAGAAGACAAAATTAAATATGTTGAATTAAAGTTTTCGGGGGGGGGGGGGGTGCATTATACTGTAGAACTTCGATGGCTCGAACTCCGATGGCTCGTTCACCACGGATGAGTCGAAACAGTTCTTGAGTTCGCAGGGAATTCCTCAAAATGCGATATAGGGATAATTAAGGGAAAAAATGCCTTTATCTTGCAAATGTATGCTGTCTGTACTCATCAGAATCGCCTCGATGAGGCGATTCTAATGAGTACACACAACATACACTTATAATATAGAACACCGAAAAGATAGCCTACAGTTATCTTCACTTTTCCTCCTGGTATGGCACTAATAGTAACCATCTATGGCTCGAACTACCGCAGTCTCGAATAAAATTTTCATGGTCCCAAAGAAGTTCGAGCCATCGAAATTCTACTGCACGATTGTTACAAAAGCCTCGCGGCAAATCAACGGGATATATGGGAGCATTCAGCACTGCAGTCAGAGAACGCTGGGTTGACAATGAAAACGACTGGTCAAAGTTTCAAACTAAACAAGATAAAAAACAACATAAAAAAAAACAAGATGTCCGCGAGTACATAACAAATACTCTGCAAAGGGCTGCAAAAGTTCAGTTACCAGAGGCACAATTATTGCAGGCTTCATTAAATGGGGCGTTACCAAAACTAAGACCGAAAATCCAGCGGGCCACCCCTAAATCCCTATCAATTTTTTCAAACTGAGCTGCCACGGCGACACAATCATCATATGGCGGATCAGATTCTGGGGCCCCAAAGGTCGAAACCTCGAGTATAGCATCACAAAAAATTCAATGAACTTACAGAAACTTCGAAACGTAAATCAATGCTCTATTTGTTGCTGCTGTTTCAAAGCAACATAATAAACCAAACAATACAAATAAGCAAAACCAAAGCAGACTTTCGCAGTTTCACGCCACTAGTCCGTAATGATCAAACAATTATCAACAATTTGCTCCACGTCAAGCCCAGTTTAGACCGCGACAAACAATACAATATCATAATAACATATACAGTCGAACTTCAATGGCTCGAACACCTTTGGGACCTCGAAAATCTGTTCGAGACAGGAGTAGTTCGAGCCACTGAGGTTACTGTCAGGAGGCATAACGAGATACTTTTAGACACCTTTTCGGTGTTCTATAATGAAAATGTATGCTGTGTGTACTCATTAGAATCGCCTCATCGAGGCGATTCTAATGAGTACACACAGTATACATTTGCAATATAAAAGACTAAAATCTCCTATTATCTCACACTATTTCTTATGTAGAGGATTTCGTTAGGGACTCAAGAACGGATTCGACTCATCCATGGTAAACGAGCCATCGGTGTTCGAGCCATCGAAGTTCTACTGTAATTCAATGGGCCGTCCTGGCATCAGACTCATACTACCGTACCAAGACAGCAACTTCATACATGTGGTAGTTTCAACGTTACCGATCATAGGCGACCAGGGGTCAGTTGTTCAAAGCATCGTTAGCTTAACGAGCTTGTTAGTGGTGATATTGTTAACTCTTCTAGGAAGTACAATATCGTAAATTTTGGTATTTTTGCTGGAAAAATGTGAGCAGCTTTTGCGTCAGCAAAAGATGCTCACATTTTTTCAGCAAAAATTTCAGCATATTTGCCATATTTAATGATCAAAGTTTTAACGATACGTTAACTAACGACATCGTTAGTTTTGAACAACTGGCCCCAGATTGTCCCAACAGACATGCATTTTGTGACTGTTGTGGATACAGAGGGCATATCGAACCAGTATGTCGTAAAAACCGGATTCAAAATAGGAACTATAGCCTGCTAGAGGACAGGAGATTCCTCAAGATAGGCCTGCTCATACTGATCATACTACTCAGTCTGTAATATCTTCTGTAAATTTTTCAACAACCATTGATTAAAATATTATCAAAATTTTAATAGGCGATGTAATGACAAAATGCCTCATAGACACAGGTGCTAGTATTTCATACGTTTCACAGTCCCTAATCAAAGGATTTAACCCCTGTCCTGCTGAATATTCATATATGCCACACCCACTACTGATTATCAACCAATCAGATTATTTGATGCAAATTATTGCAACAAATTTACAATCTGAACGGCAAACAATGTAGATCCTGATCGGGTGGCTTCGTCAGAAGCCATCTGATCTGGATCTTCATTGTTTGGAAAATAAGGCATATCCGGGCTCAGCAGGACAAGGGTTAAGCAGCGGTAAAATTTGAAATGGTCCCCAGCAACTGGACTCTTGCGTTATTTCTTGGTCAAAACAGTGGACAGCAGCGATATAGGCTGCACACCCTTGCAATACGATATTGTTCTCATTGATATTTTTTACCTTAAATTTACGGAGTTATTTACAGTTTCCCGTTCTTCATTTTGACGATTTCGCTTAGTAAATTCTCATGTCACGTGACGAACATTCAGTAAATTCTCCCATTGATTTCGTCCAACCGAAGAATCGTGACTCAGACCGGATTTCCTTCCGTTTTACACACTGAATATACTCGCCGGAATGAAAACCGATGATCCCAGGGAGCCCAAGTCATCGGGTATGCAAAAATGTACCCATTACGAAAACACGCCTATACAAATACATGTACTTTGTAAACTTTACCGTCGACAAAAAACGAAAGTTTTATTTGTGCTCAAAATACAGTTGTGAGTACTCGTTAGTGAACTCGTTAGAACCGCCTTATCGAGAACCGCCTAATCGAGGCCTCATCGAGGTGGTTCTAACGAGTACCCACAATCTATATTTCAGAGCAGAAATAGGAACAGGAGGTACATTATGGACGTAAATCGCTCACCTGAGTTATGATGTACTAACATTGTTGTTTACAGGTTTTTTTCTATATTTAGCTCTGACAGCCAATTTGTAGCTCTGACAGCCAATCTGTACAGAGGAGCAAAACCTCTTAAGCACTTTTGGTAGAGGGGTCACTCAAGGAACTTTTTTGTCAAAGTTATCTTAAAATTGAGACATTGGAGAAGATTTCTTTAATGGTTTGCCGACTTCACCTCTGCAGTCATATGGATATTTTGTATATCAGAGCAAACCCATTTCAGCAATTTAAGCAATCATCATTCCATGATTGATTGTTTTTAGGATAATGACATGTCAACCCTTGTGGGTCATTTTGTGTCGTGTCCCGGAGAAAGGGAGAAAGCGAGTGATAGTGGAGAAAGACACTAATGGAAGTGTATGGAAGTGTTAAAACAGAAGAAACAACAACACTCCCCCTCTACCCTTACCTGCTGCAAGGACAGCGGGCCTTGTCCTACCGTAAGCCAATATCAGTTGGACGCCCCAGTGACGCAAAATACACGTCAACTTTGCCTCATCCAACCAAACCTCAATCATTCGTACAATAATACTACTTTGAGATAGGATTTTTCAATGGAACAGACCTAAGATGAGCCATACCGTTTAATCAATTTTTTCGTACAAATAATAAAGAGAAGCATTTCTGTGGATTGGGTTTGAAACTGCGCCATTGACTCTATTTTTGGCTCTGCTGGCCATTTTGTTCAGTAGAACAGAACCATTTTAGCCATTTTGGTAGAGGGTTACCCAAGGAGCAATCCTGTGAAATGATTTTGAAATCGGACCATTAGCCTAGGAGATGTCGCTTAAAGGTTTTGTTTTTCTAATTTTAGCTCTGGCGGTCAGTTTGTTCAGCTGAGTGGAACCATTTTAGCAATTCTGGTAGAGGATCACCCAAGGAACATTTCTGTGAAATTAATTTGAAATCGGACCTTTCGCTGATTCAAGAAGGGCTGTTGTCAGTTTCTGGCGAAAGAATGTGCACTGTACTGGTTAACTGCTTACGTATAAGCCTGCCCAGGAAAATTGTAGATAAGTAAACTGACCGGCTCAAAAATGACCTAAAATAATGTTGACTGGGTCGTTAAACTACAATACAAACAAACAAAAATCGAACCATTAGCCTAGGAGGAGATGTTAATTAAAGGTTTATCTATGGTGACCATTTTGTTCAGTGGAGCAGCATCATTTAGCGATTCTGGTAGAGGGTCATCCAAGAAACATTCCTGTGAAATTATTTTGAAATCGGACCATTAGCCTAGCAGGAGATGTCGTTTATAGTTTTTTTTTCTATTTTTAGCTCTGGCAGCCATCTTGTTCAGCAGAACAGAACCATTTTAGCAATTTTGGCGGAGGGCTAAAAAATAAATAAATATTCGCGTGAAATTATTTTGAAATCGGTCCATTAGGAGGAGATGTCGTTTAAAGGTTTTTGTAACTTTTTTTTCTATTTTTAGCTCTGGCTGCCATTTGGTTCAGCGGAGCAGAACTATTTTAGAAATTTCGGTAAAGGGTCAGCCAAGGAATATTCCTATGAAATAAGTTTGAAATCGGACTATTAGCCTAGGAGGAGATGTCGTTTAAATGTTGTTGTTTTTTTCCTATATTTAGCTATGGTGGCCATTTTGTTCGGCGGAGCGGAACCATTTTAGCAATTTTGATAGAGGGTCATCTAATAAATATTTGAAATCGAACCATTAGCCTAGGAAGAGATTTCGTTTAAAGAGTTTTCTATGTTTTTTTTTTTCTATTTTAGCTCTGGTGGCCATTTTGACCAGCGGAGCGAAACTATTTTAGCAATTTTGGTAGAGGGTCATCCAAGGAACATTATTTTGAATAATTATTTTGAAATCGGGCCATTTAGCCATTTGAACTTCTTTAGCAATTTTGGTAGAGTCCTCCAAGGAACATTCCAGTGGGATTATTTTGAAATCAGACTATTAGCCTAGGAGGACATGTCGTTTAAAGGTTTTTTTTTTTTTTTGTTCTATTTTGAGCTCTGGTGGCCATTTTGTTCAGCGGAGCGAAACTATTTTAGCAATTTTGGTAGAGGGTCATCCAAGGAACATTATTTTGAATAATTATTTTGAAATCGGGCCATTAGCCTAGGAGATGTCGGTTAAAGGTTTTTCTATTTTTAGCTCTGGTGGCCATTTTGTTCATGGGGTCGGAATTATTTTAGCACTTTTGGTAGAGGGTCACCCAAGGAATATTCCTGTGAAATTATTTTAAAATGGCACTGTGGTTTCGGAGATGTCATTTGAAGAAATTGTTGACAGACGGCTGGACGACGGACGACGGCTTTAAAGCGATCACAGTAGCTCACCTTGAGCACTTCGTGCTCAGGTAAGCTAAAAATAAGGTGTACCCCTGTAAACCCCAGTTATACTATATAAAAGGGTTATGGGGTCAAAATTATATAGGCATGTTTTCGTGCTGACCAACAACAAATGTAACAAATACACAAGCACTTCCATCAGTGTCCTTCCGTGCGTTTATAAAAATGAAAATCTCTCTATAAAAGTGCATACAGCACCAAACGGCGATAAAATAATCTAAAGTAGAAGTGAAGGTAATGCTAAGGAATCGATACAACTACTCAACACCTCTGCACGTAATAGCTGCCGAAAACTGCCACTGATGAAATACAAAAAATGTACTGGATAACCGCTTATGCATAACGTAAGCACAGGAAAAACTGAACAGCTCTACACGTCCTTAATATACTGTTCACAAAAAGTAGGGTATATTTTACTTTCCGGCTGAATATTGGGAAATAAATAAAACGTTACCTGGCTAAGATGCATTTATTCAATGGACTATCAAATGCCCATAAATTGAACCACACAATAATTCCAATGATCACGTCATTATGTAGCGACACGGCGACCAATCTTCTAAGCGTCAGCGTCATTTTTCACAGGCCCTCAATAACGCGTTAGTTTAGTTTATACCAATTTATTTTAGTTCGACTGCGATGGAAGCGTCAAGCTTATTTAATCGCCCTCGAACACTCATTCCGGATGTTTTCACGCGCGCGAGAGAGAGCTAAACTTCAGTTATCACAACTTACTCCTCATATCTTTTGCTATGTGGTCAAAAACGAATTCAACTCAGGTATAGTGAACAAGCCAACCATATTCGAATCATTAAGGTTTCACTATTACAGATCAGAACAGAACATAATAGAATGGAATAGAATAGAATCATTTTGTATACCATCTACAAAGAAAATGTTCAAGTAAAAAAGCAAAACATTCTAATGCACTTGCGTATGTAACGCGACGTCTGATTGGATAACGTCAAAAATTTGCGACAGTATATTCTGCGATATACTGTCGGAAATCCGACGTCATCATGTAACGTCGCTTTTCATTGGTTGTCATTTGGTTTTACGCAGCTCACCGCGCTTGCCGCTTTGTGCAAAACAGTACAGTTTTTAACTTAACAACTGAATAAGTGCATTAGAATGGGGATTGAAAATTGTCATTTGGGGAGGTAAATCGTCGGTTTTACGGTCGCAAATTACGTTTTACGGCTCCGCTAACGCGTCGCCGTAAAACGAAATTTCCGACCGTAAAACCTCCGATTTACCTCCCCAAATGACAATTTTCAATACAGTTATCCCCTAATTCAATAACATTTGTGAATGTATGTACAGGAGCAAATAACGCATTTGGCAGCCAATGGCCACTTATTGGGGTTAAAGCAAGAGGAAGCCCTCCCAAATGGGTGTCTATGTATGCAAACAGGGACAAGTGTTTGAAAGGGGTTCCCCGCCTTCTCATTACATGAATCGGCGCAAAAAGGGAAATGATCAAACAGTATACACGCAGATAGACAGACTGTCTTTGAGTGTGTGTATCGGCGTATATTATTTAGTTTTGGATAGCCAATTGACCATTCTGTGGGAAAGTAACTGTCCTTTTGGCTCACCGCTATTGATGTTTCCATTAGGGTCTAGTTGTTTCATGTTTGTGTTTTTTCCTTTGGTGTCTCTGATGGAAGCTGTGGGTTAATTGTATCGCCTTCACTTATATTTTATCAACTGATATAAAGTTACAGATCATTTTTACCTCTTTTTCGTTAGCTGGACTGACAAACTTCCAGAAGAGGTCAAAATGATATTACGACATTACATGTACACACTCAGCTAGGCACTATATTATAGTAATGACTGCATTGTAAAGCTCTAAAACAATCAAACTTAACAACTACGATAACAAATCCGTTCAGCATAGTGCTTTTTTCGTAGTTTTTTTCTGATGAAAATCTGTGATATTTTTTCTTATTTATACTACAAACTTAGATTGTGGATGCACGTTAGAACCGCCTGACTGAGGCGGTTCTAACGAGTACCCACAATCTATGTTTTGGAGCAGAAACAATAAAATAGTGTAGTCCCCTGTGAACCAGTTTTCTCTGTATAAAGAGGGGTTTATAGGGGTGTTCGTTACACGGACTTATTAACAGGATGGCCACAATGTATGTACTCTGCAAACAGGAAGTGCCATTTGACACGATAGATAGCTGAGGTGTTTCCGAAGAAAAAAGAATAAATGATCAATCATACCTTTTCTATAGACACATGAAATAAAGAATTACACTGATAATCATACACCAGACATTTTCAAACCTTTACTCTTATCTACATTTCCGGAACCATATGCAGGTCATCTTTTCTTCCAAAAATAATGTTTTGTGCCGCACAGATACTGTCGAATAGTTACCAAAAATACATTTGTTAAAATCTGATGGTTTAGTTCATTTTTGTTGATTTTTAAAAATTTGTTTCATTTTAATCCAGTTTATCTGTTTACTTTTGAACAATTCCTTCACATACATTTGTATTATGGAGTTTTAAGTATCAGATTTCAAACAAGGCCATTGACTGTTAACGCTTGTTTGTGAAAGGAACCACATTTTAGAGTTATCGAATATAAGTAAACAGTAATTAGATAAGTCTTCATTTGTTCTGAAAATAATCATTTTTCTTAAAAACAAAAGGGTTTTTACGACTGAGTTGTTATTTTCACCCATTTTGTACTGAATGGAATCTTCCTTCTCATATACAACAGGGCTACATTTCAAATTTTAGGGGTGTCAGGTTGTCATTTTTAGAAATTAATTCAGAAAATGGTTGACATTTCTACAAACAGTGAAGGCACTGATCAGATCTACACTTGTTGCCGTGGACCCGTTTGGGGTTCCCATGTAGAATGGGTTAAATAGCCACTTGCACAGTGTAAAATGCTTGTTGATATGTGCGAGTAGAGACGACTCTGACCAGATTGCAAAGAATACTTTTTACACGTCCATATATTGGAAAGAATCTGAATTACAGGCTTCGCGCATGCGCAGGCTTGTCTAAATCAGGTTTGAAACTTGTAGGTGTCGCTGTTACCTGACTCTGGGAAATTCAGCTAGGTCATGAGAATATGTACATTCAGAGAAGTCACAAGAAGTCATGTGATAATCTGGCACATATACTATCTCAAAAGAAGGTGTGCTCGCGGTCGACAGATAGGAAAACCATCATCGACTGTCCATTATATCCCCATCAAAAATGCTTAGCAGCCTCGTCGAATTCAAATGCGTTTTTTTTTTGTTTTTTTTTTTTATTATTAATTTTTTTTTTGTTTGTTTTGTTTAGTCTTCGTCGGAAACAGTATTTTCTTGTGACAGGCTTCAACCCTGACATGCGCAAATGTTCTTTTGTTGTTACGGCAGCACAAACAGAAAGACCTGTTAATGGCAGTTTTTAATAACAACCAAATGGACAGATTTACAACCAGATAATATGTGATAGAGAACTTTTCAGCGTTATTTTGACTTTTGAGGTAAGTGAATATACAGTACTCTCTCCTATTACGTTTATATGGCGTAGCAGCTATGCTCTGCTATGCCTTTTAGGCAATAACTGTATTTAAAAGTGCCCTTTGAGGAGGTATTTCGGCGGTTTCACGGTCGGAATTTCGTTTTAAGACGACGCGTCATTGGAGCCGTAAAACGTAATTTGCGACCGTAAAATAGGCGATGTACCTCACTAAATACATTTAAGTTTAAGAGAATCCCCTCGGGGTTCATTTACTTTGCTAGTGTCAGGATGCTGTTCATAATTCGAGGAACATTAAATAAATTACCTTTATTACTTATATTTACATTATTTCCCATCTATTATATGACGAAAAAAAATCTTGCCTAAGGGCTAAAATGAAAGAGAAAAACAAATGCACTCAGTTTTCCTACTGACGTTAGGACCATATCGTCGCCGTCGTTTATTTCGACGTCATTGACGCCGCGGGAGTCAATGTATTCATTAAAGTATGAAGAAAATTGCTTCCCAGTAGTAAACTTTCGGGGTTTTCTGTAAATGCAATGAGAATGTAAATATTTAAGAAATGAATGTAATTTATTTAACGTTCACCGATGTTGTTCATAATTCGATGAACGTTAAATAAATTACCTCCATAACTTATATTTACATTATTTTCCATCCATTATATGAAGAAAATATCTTGTTTGAGGGCTAAAATGAAAAAAGAAACCAATTGCACGGTATTTTGTTAACTGCTAATTTAAGAAATGAATTTTATTTTCTGCAGTCCATGACAGTATGAACGCAGTGGATCGCCTGCAATGTAAATGAACCCCGAAGGCGATCACGTAAACTTTGATTGCGACTCGCTGTCGTTCATACTTTCGTGAACAGCAGAAAAATAATTTTATTTCTTATATTTGCATTCTTTGCTCCTCATCACTGGGCGAATAAAATGCTTATAGGGCAATTGTTTAAAGCTTGACAACATTTACACGCAGTTTTTCTACAAAGATCGTAGAGAACCATGGCACTTCACGTCACTGAAAATCATGTGACTCGATGCGTTCATGGAAGTATGATCTACACTGTTTTCTATAGGTTTACATTAGGCTTTACAATGGAAATGTCAGACAACGATAAGGGACGTTGCGTAATGATGTCGGGGTACCCATAGAGTGTCGCATGTCGCAAGTTTTTGAAGTTACCCAATAGGACGTCGTGATACATACTCAAGGTCCGTACGCATATCATCACGTTAACTAGTCAGTTTCATGAACAATTCAGACTTGTAAACCCCACTTTATACAGGAAACATGGGGTTATATAGGCAAGCGTTGTTTGCTTTATTTTGCTGAAACACACCCCAACATGGTGTCATTCTAAGCATGCGATGACAGTAAGATATTACCCATTTGCTTAAAGAACGCAAGCATAGTCCAGCTGACACACAAGAATGCAATGATAGTAAGGTATTACCCACCCAGCTGGCACACAAGAATGCAATGATAGTAAGGTATTACCCACCCAAATGCCACACAAGAATGCAATGGTAGTATATTATTAACCACCAAGCTGACACACAAGAATGCAATGGTAGTCAGGTATTAACCACCCAGCTGACGCACAAGAATGCAATGGTAGTCAGGTATTAAACACCCAGCTGACACACAAGAATGCAATGATAGTAAGGCATTAAACACCCAGCTGACACGCAAGAATGCAATGATAGTCAGGTATTACTGACCCAGCTGACAAACAAGAATGCAATGGTAGTCAGGTATTAAACACCCAGCTGACACACAAGAATGCAATGATAGTAAGGCATTACTCACCCAGCTAACACACAAGAATGCAATGGTAGTCATGTATTACCCACCCAGCTGACACACAAGAATGCAATGATAGTTAGGTATTAAAAACCAAGCTGACACACAAGAATGCAATGGTAGTCAGGTATTAACCACCCAGCTGACACACAAGAATGCAATGTTAGTCAGGTATTAAACACCCGGCTGACACACAAGAATGTTATGATAGTAAAGCATTAACCACCCAGCTGACACACAATAATGCAATGGTAGTCAGATATTAAACACCCAGCTGACACACAAGAATGTTATGATAGTAAGGCATTAACCATCCAGCTGACACACAAGAACGCAATGGTAGTCAGGTATTAAACACCCAGCTGACACACAAGAATGCAATGATAGTAAGGCATTAAACACCCAGCTGACACGCAAGAATGCAATGATAGTCAGGTATTACTGACCAAGCTGACAAACAAGAATGCAATGGTAGTCAGGTATTAACACCCAGCTGACACACAAGAATGCAATGATAGTAAGGTATTACTCACCCAGCTGACATACAAGAATGCAATGGAAGTCAGGTATTAACCACCCAGCTGACACACAAGAATGCAATGATAGTAAGGTATTACCCACCCAGCTGACACACAAGAATGCAATGGTAGTCAAGTATTAAACACCCAGCTGACACACAAGATGCAATGATAGTAAGGTATTAACCACCCATATGACACACAAGAACCAAATAATAGTCATATATTAACCAACCAGCTGTCACACAAGAATGCAGTAACAGTCGGGTATTAACCACACATCTGACACACTAGAATGCAATAATAGTCAGGTATTATCCACCCAGCTCACACAAGAATGCAATGCTCGTAGTAAAGTATTAAGCACTCATATGACACACAAGAATTCAATAGTAGTCAGGTATTATCCACCCAGCTCACACAAGAATGCAATGCTCGTAGTAAAGTATTAACCACACATCTGACACACAAGAATGCAATAATAGTCAGGTATTAACCACACATCTGATACACAAGAATGCAATAATAGTCAGGTATTAACCACACATCTGATACACAAGAATGCAATAATAGTCAGGTATTAACCACCCAGCTGGCACACAAGAATGCAATGGTAGTAAGCTATTACCCACCCAGCTGACACACAAAAATGCATTAACAGTAAAGTATTACCCTCCCAGCTGGCACACAAGAATGCAATGGTAGTAAGCTATTACCCATCCAGCTGACACACAAAAATGCATTAACAGTAAAGTATTACCCTCCCAGCTGGCACACAAGAATGCAATGGTAGTAAGCTATTTCCCACCCAGCTGACACACAAGACAACAATGATAGTAATGTATTACCCACCCAACTGGCACACAAGAATGCAACTGTAGAAAGCTATTACCCACCCAGCTGGCATACAAGAATGCAACGACAGTAAAGTGTTACCCACCCAGCTGACACACAAGAATGCAACGATAGTAAGGTATTATCCGCCAAGCTGACACACAAGAAAACAATGATAGTAAGGTATTACCCGCCCAGCTGAAACAAAAGAATGCAATGATAGTAAGGTATTACCCACCCAGCTGACACACAAGAATGCATTGATAATAAAGTATTACCCGCCCAGCTGACACAAAAGAATGCATTGATAGTAAGCTATTACCCGAACAGCTGACACAAAAGAATCAAAAGATAGTAAGCTTTTACCCGCACAGCTGACACACAAGGATGCGATTATATTAAGGTACTATCCACCCCGCCGGGATATAATGATGCTATGTTATTAACGGATTAAGGTACTATCCACACAGGTGACACACAAGGAAACAAGATATTTTAGGTATTACTCACTCAAATGGCACACACGGATGCAATAAAATTGAGGTTTTATTTACCCAGCCGGCACACAAGGATGCTATGGTATTAACGTATAACCCACCCAGCCGGCACAGAAAGATGCAATGAGACTAAGGATGCAACGATATTACAGCTGGCACACAACGATACAATGAAATTAAGGTAATACCCACCTTGTCGGCACATCAGGGTGCAATGTTATTAAGCTATAACACGATTATAAATTATATATAAATCAATTAATGCATACCCATAATTCGATTAATGGATATCCATAATTCAGATCGTTTCAGATAATTCGAGTTATGGATATCATTAACTCGAATTATGAATATCCATAAATAATTATTGATATCTATAAATGGGGAATAAATAGTAAAAGGGCGTCCTATAATATGGCCGTAACAACCATTACAGCTTTACTGCAGCAATGTAGTCTAGATCAATTATTTCTTTTTTTGGGGGGTTCGATTGTTCATTAATCGATTGCTTTACAATCGACCCAAAGTTACAACTACAGAAGCTTCCCGTCTGTTCTTGTCCACGTGACTCTTACTGACCATGTACAAAATCAAGGTACATTAGCAGCACTAGTTTTCTTCCAGTGACGTCAGAGCGATGTGTAAAAAGTAAAGTCTGGACTGGGCTCGTGTACTGGGACATTGGCAAACAGTGAAGACACAGATCAAATGCCATAGAACGCGGCGTCTGATCATGGTCTACATTGTTTGCCAACAGTAAGGGTTAAAAGAAACAACTTAAGGGGAATAGGAACACCTTCAGGGGAGGCAAATCCTGCAAAATTATGTTTGTTTCCTATGTCAATAGGGGTCAACTCTTAAAGGAAAAAAATGCTCCTGAGGAGCAAATTCTTTCCTTTCAGAGTAGACCCCCTTTTCAGTGGGACAGGGCTTATAGAAAAGCGAACAGGAAGTTCCAAGAGTTGTCTCCATTTGAAAAATGTCGAAAAAATCTGCCAGGTGTTCCCATTCCCCTTAAGTCTCCGCTCAGGACCATTTTTCCCGCCTACACTCAGAAATAGTCAACCCGCCATGTAGTACTCTCAGTGCATTGATTTTTAGCAGGAAGGATGGGTTGTTGCTCCTCGGTGCAGGTGTACATCAGTAATCCTAGCGGCGAAGACACACAGAATGTTAAAGGCTGTTTTATCTGGGGCTGTAAAGGCGGCAAACTTCAGCGGAAGATTACACCTAAAACAGCACCACCCAAAGAGAAGAAGAAAATTGTGATACCTTCACCCTATATGTTCATGCACATAGATGAGCACGTGCGAAAGGTAACTGAGTGATGCCATACATATTAGCTCGCCTAATCAGGAAGCGTTATTGAACTACCCCGGCGTCGGCGCTAGCATATGCGTTTGCGTTCGGCATCCGAAACTGCGTTAAAGTTTTTAATATTTTTAAGATTGGTTCAGATTTGGTATGTGATAAACATACATCCAGTATTTTTTAGCAATTAGCGACCCATGCCTAAGACCTGAGACTTTGAAATTTTACGTTAACGTTTTTAAGAGCTTATAGCTTCCAAACCACACCAAGGATTCATTTCATATTTGGCAAACTGATAAATATACATCCAAAGTTTTCCAATACCCCCGCGCATGCCATAAACACAAGTTCAAGGTCGATAACTTAGAAATTTTATATTAAAGTTTTTTAGAGTAGATATTTGCCAAAACATTTAATTGATTTGGTTTATATTTTAGCTCATATTCACCAAAACACATGGTGGATTTGGTACATGTTTGGTACAGATTTGGTATAATGGTGATGTGTAAAGGTCCAAAGTTTTATTCCACATTACCATCGTGCATGCCAATGGCTTCAAGGTCAAGGGCATGGACTTCGAAATCCTATTCTAAATTTTCATGTATTAATTTTATAAGGAGAATGGATACACGTGAAGGGGAGGCAACTCCTGTAAAAGTATTTTTGTCTCCCATGTCAACAGGGATCAACTGTTAAAGGAAAGAATTTGTCCCTGAGAAGCAAATTCTTTCCTTTAAGAGTAGACCCCCTTTTCAATAGGATAGGGGCTATAGAAAATGAGATGTCATTTCATCTCAATGTCGGGTAAAAATCCCACAAAATTGGAAGCAACGTCTCCAAAATGACCTATACAGTGTTGACGGGGTCTTTAAACCTCAAATCAAACAAAACAAACAAAATACTAAGTCTCAAAACAGTGTACTTATTGTGTCTATAGAACAATGTATAAGTATTCATAGGGTTGGCTGGATGAGGCGAAAGTGTGTTGTATCTTTTGTCACCGGGGCACCCAACTGATATTGGCTTACAGTTGGGCAAAGCCTGCAAACGTTTGTGGGTGGGGGGATTATTATTTCTTGCACACCAGACAAGGAAATCCGTGATTTTACTCTGGGATAGAAATTTATTTTCTGACCCTGGTGTTCGGACCCAAAATCGAATATTACCGCGTGTTTGATAAATGCACTGGTTGAATACGACCTCGTATGTGCCGTCGTTAAGGTTGACGTCATGCACGTTACGTGACGTCACTGAACATTCCTGTAGTGTCATCAAAATATGGCGGACGTCGGTACTCTAAGTGACTGCAGCATTAATAATCCGCGCAAAGAAATGAAGGTATGCAAGAAAAAGAATCGTATATGGGTGTGAGGAGCGGATAGAAAAATCCGTCCCTCGGGATCACTGTCCGGCATCACTCGGCAAGCCTCGTGATGCCGGACAGTGACCCTCGGGACGGATTTTTCCATCCACCCCTCACACACATAAAAGATTCTTATATTCTTATGTTTCTTCACTTTCTTTCATTTTGCTCTCCTGTCCCTTTCTTTCATCTACTCCACTATCTCTTCTCTCTTTCTCTGGGAAACGGCACAAAATGACCCACAAGGGTCAACATGTCGTTTAACCCCAACACAATCAATCAATCAATCAATCAATCAATCAATCAATCAGTCAGTCAACCAGTCAGTCAGTCAGTCAGTCAGTCAGTTAGTATCTTTATTTTACTATATATTTTAATTTTTCAGTTGTAATGAAAATTCTTTAAGCAACAAAGCGCAATGTTTTCTTTGTTTGATTCGAGGTTTAACGTCCCTGTCAACACTGTATAGTTCATTTTGGAGACGTTGCTTCCAGTTTTGTGGGACTTTTACCCGACATTGAGATGAACTGACATCTCAAGCCCCGTCGCCCTTAGAAACCAACAGGACTCGCACCGCTTTGCCTGGGCAACCTTAGATCCTATAAGCGGTTTACTAGAACTCATATGCGGTCGGTTTCAGCTCTGCGTGGAAGCATCATGCATCCCATCTATTTCTTCAAGCCTCGATGGGCGGTGGCCTCATAGCGTAATCTAGAAATATAAGTGATTGTTTGTGCTTGGGATTAAAAATATGCCAATCCTTGTGGGTCATATAGTGTCGTTTCCCAGTGAAAAGAAGGGATTAAACACAGGGATAGGTGAGAAACAGGAAATGGAAAGGTGAAGATACAGAAGAATATAAGACTCTTACATGGGTGTGAGGGGTGGATAGAAAAATCCGTCCCAAGGGTCACTGTCCGGCATCACGAGGCTTGCCGAGTGATGCCGAACAGTGATCCCGAGGGACGGATTTTTCTATCCAGCCCTCACATCCATATTGGATTCTTTTTCTTGCATACCTTCCATTTCTTAGCGCGGAATTTCAATGCTGCAGTCACTTCGGTTACCAACGTCCGCCATATTGTGTTGACACTGCAGGAATGTAAAGTGACGTCATGGATCGTGCATGACGTCAACCTTTAACGACGGCGCACACAAGGTCGTAATCAACCAGTGCATTTATCAAACACGCGATTATATTCGATTTGGAGTCGGAACACCAGGGTCAAAACATAAATTTCTGTCCCAGGGTAAAATTGCGGATTTCCTTGTCTGGTGTGCAAGAAATAAAAATTCCCCACTCTCCTCTTTCCTTCTACAAGGAAGTAGACCTTGCCCGACAACTGTAAGCCAGTTTCCGTTGGACCCCCAAGTGACGTAAGATACATGACGCCTCACCCAACAACCCCAAATCTAGAAATAATGTATATCTTGGAGAATTTTATGGATAGCGGATTCAGTTCAGTGCATTGCTTAATCTTTTTGCAAATAGTGCAGGCCCTAATCTGACGCCACAAAATGCGGCGATCAATCTGGGCCTCTACTTTTGCTAGTGTCCCTTTTCAGCTCTGATGCTACTCGCCTGATAAACCAGGGATTGCAGGATCGATCCCGGGCTTCTCCAGATTTTCGGATGAGTATTTAAACTGAGGTCCCATCTCTGTATGACCTAGTTTTTGGTGGGACGTAAAACTGAAACCCACTCACTCACTCACTTTTTTAGCTCACCTGAGCCGAAGGCTCAACGGTGAGCTTATAGTATGGCAAGGCTCGGTTGTCTTTTGTCTGTTTGTCAACATTTTCAATCATCTTCTCCTCTGAAACCACTAGGCCGATTGAAGTCAAATTTCATATGGAGCATCTATGGGACGAGGGAACGAAAGTTTGTTCACGTGGTCCAGGTGACATGACCAAGCTGGCCGCCATGCCCATATATGGTAAAAACCCTTCAAATATCTTCTCCTCCCGAAATAAATGGGCCAATTTTCATGAAACTGGGTATGTAGCATTTGGGCCTGGGGCCCATTATAGTTTGTTTAAATGATGACCCTCGGATGACCTTGACCTATTTTACCCAATGTCAAATTTTGTCACATAGACTTTTGTATGGGAAAAAGTCGATTTTTTTCGGAAACTATTGCAGCCTGTGATCTGAAAATCGGTAGATGCAATTAGTTAAATTAGTGGATGAAACTACATGAGTATTCAAGGTCAAGGTCATTCTTTGACCTTGGCCCAAGGTAATTCATATATGAAAATTGAAACTTATTTTCCTCAGAAACCACTAAGCCATTTGCAACCAAATTTCATATAAATGAGTTTGGTCACAACTAAGATGGCCGCCATGCTCATATAAGTTAAAACCCTTCAAAACTCTTCTTCTCCCGAACCAGTGGGCCGATTTCATGAAATATGGTATATAGCATTGGGGACTCGGGCACATCACAGTTTGTTCAAATGATAGCCCTCGTTTGACCTTGACCTATTTTATGCCAAGGTCAGATTTAGTCACATAGACTTTCGTATATGAAAAAGTCAAATCTAATATTTTACGGAAAGTATCTCAGTCTCTGATCTGGAAATTGGTAGATGCAGTAAGCTATATGAGTGGATGAAACTGTACGAGTATTCAAGGTCCAGGTCATTCCTTGGCCTAAGGCCTTTCAGATATGAAAAGTAAAACTGATTTTCCACTGGAACCTCTGGGACGTTTGTGACCAAATTTTATATAGAAGCTTATTGAAACATAAAAAAATGAAAATTTATCAATATGAGTTTTGTCACATGACCATTATGGCATCTTGCCCATATAAGGTAAAAATCTTCTTCTCCGGAACCAATGGGCCAATTTTCACGAAACTTGGTATGTAGCACTGAGGACTGGGCCCATTATAGTTTTTCATATGATGACTCCTGGATGGCCTTAACCTATTTTACGCTAAGGTCAATATTTGGTCGCATAGACGTTTGTATGGGAGAAAGTAAAAAAAAAAAGTGTATTTTTCGGACACTATTGCAGCCTGTGACCTGAAAATTGGTAGATGCAGTTAGCTAGTTGAGTGGATGAAACTACTTGAGTATTAAAGGTCAAGGCCATTCTCTGACCTTGGCCCAAGGTCATTCAGATATGACAAATTAAAGCTTATTTTTCACAGAAACCACTGCTGCATTTGTAACCAAATTTCACATGATAGCTTTGAGGAACTAACAATTGAAAATTTAGTAATAAGAGTTTGGTCACATGACCAATACATGGCCACTATTCCCATATAAGGTAAAAATAATCCTCAGAAATCTTCTTCTCCAGCACCAAAGGACCCATTATCAGGTCACATGACAATGGTGGCTACCATGGCACAAATCCTAAAACAAAAAAAATAACTTCTCCTCAGAAATGAAATGGCTCCATAACATCACATGATCAAGTCCGTGAAATGAACATCCCACTAAACCCCACTTTATACAGGGAAAACTGGGGTTTACGGGGATATACATCATTTTTCTTATTTCTGCTCCAGACATAGGTTGTGGGTACTCATGAGGCGGTTCTTACAAGCACGCACAACCTATGTTTGCAGTATAAATAAGACAAATGTCACCGATTTTCATCAGAAAAGTAGCCATTTTGGAAAAAATGCAATATGCGCACGGGTGTGTTATCATAACGAACTCTCGGCAATCATGTGAGCGGCTCATGACCATTGGTCCTCTGGTTTAAGTTTCCATTCTGCAATATTTTAACCATCTTTGGTTCTATTTAAGACCCCACCAGATGTGACTAAGAATGTGAAAAGTTTGGCAGCATACTTGACAGAGCCCTGCAAGTCAGACCTGGAGAAGGCGAGAGCTTTCTACTATTGGATCTGTAATAATATAGGGTAAGTTTTGTTATTTATAGAGGATCTTGCATGAGTGCACATCTATTATTGAATTATTAAACTAGTTGGGGAAAAGGGATAAAATGCGAAGTTTTGTCGAGCATTTTATACCTTTTTCTCAACAAGTTAAATAAATTCAATAATACATAAAGACGAATATAAGATTCTATTTATCATATGCCATTTTATTCACTTTTGTTTTTAAAAAATGTCAGTATTCCGCCATTAGTAAACGCTACGTCGTTAAGGACGTCGTAAGTGTTTCGTTACGCGGCACATCTAACTAATTTGCATATTTAATCCACTAGAGTATTATCGAATTTATTACATGGCGTTATTTTGCTCTCAGACACGACGTCATAAAATAAAAATTAATACTTTTACACACCAGATAAGGAAACCCTGGACTTTATCCTAGGTTAGAAATTCTTATTCTACCCAGGTTATCCCACCTAGTGATAGGATAAAGTCAAGAATTTTCAAGTGTTTGATGTGCACTGGGTAAATATGACGTAACGTACGTACCGTGACGTCAGAAACACCGCATTTAAGTTGTCATCAAAATTTGGCGGACTTCGACAGTCGAAGTGGCTGCATGATAAAAGTCCACTCTCAGAATTTAATGTAAGATATGCAAGAAGAAGGATCTTGCCGAGTGATCCACTATGACAAGACCTTTTGCTGATGTCTCTTTAAATTGATATTAGCCTATAGTAGGTAAATGCGATCAGCGAAGACTCAGATCAGACTGCACGAATGTACAGGCTGATCTGGGTCTTCACTGGTTGCTCAAGACGTTTTGCAGAATGGGATTTGAGCCGGCGCATGACAAAATCTACAATTAGACCGGTGCGACCAGCAGAGAAATGAGTGTTTGTGTTTTACGTCCCACCAACAGCTAAGATGACACGGAGACGGGAACTGAGTTTAAAGACTCATCCGAAAATCTGGAGAAGCCCGGGATCGATCCTGCGACCCCTGGTTTACAAGGCGAGTAGCGTAACCACTGCACCACGGAGGCTTATAGGTGCGACCGGCAGAGACTCAAATCAACCTGCACATCCATCCACTATGACAAGACCTTTTGCTGATGTCTCTTTGGATAGATGTCAACCTATAGTAGGTACATGCGATCAGTGAAGACTCGGATCAGACTCTGCGAACGCGCAACCGGATCTGATTCTTCGCTGGTCGCTCAAGACTTCTTGTATATTTTGTCAAGCGTTGGCTCAAATGAAAGACATGCAATAAAATTAATCTAGCATGGGTGTGAGGATATGTAGAAAAATCTGTCCCCCGGGATCATGTTCCACCATCACTCGTGATGCCGGACAGTGACCCTTGGGACGGATTTTTCTATCCACCCCTGACACCCATGTAATATTCTTATATTGCTCTGCACTTGAGAATGTTATGCGAGGTCTGATAGGATACTAGTGGTTAGTTGATGATTTATTATTCTTGAGGATTACCCGGTACATAATCAATCATGATTTTCCATGATTGATTAAACATTTTCCATGACTAATTAAACATTTCTCTTTATATGCTTATCTAACAAGCTTTTTTTTAGGTTTTACGGCTCTTTCAATATCATGTCACTTATTTCGAGCCGATCGTTAATCGGAGATTGGCTAAAACCGGAGTAACCGGAGAAAATCTACCTCCTAACTCAGCGAGGCTCGAGACAAATACTGCAACAGAAGTATCCTCACAAGTGTCGTGACAAGTGAAAATGTAGCTTCGGACATATGGGCCCCGTCAAGCGATTTTGGTACTTATCGCCTATGCGAGCAGCGAAGGTTCAGGCGAGCCTGCGCACCCGCGCAGTCTCGCCAGAACCTTCGCTGCTCGCTCATACAAGCAGTGAATCAAGAGGAACCTTCAGACAGAAAGCCATATCCATGGCCCCTCTGAATGGCTGGGCATGCGCAGTTAAAATTTGTCATGACGGAATGCTCGAAGACCCAAATTCGCTTGGCGGGGCTCATTTATGTATCGTGAAGACAAACTATCCTGCTGTCCCACCAAAAACAGAGCTCAGCCTTCGCATTCAGCATATTCAGTAAGTATAGGTATAAGGGGTGTCCTTTTTGCGCGCATTTAAGACTCCTGTTGGCCCGCGCGTATGCGCGGGTTGGTCGGAGTTTTCAGCGGGTGCATATGTCTGTAGACACACTTTTGGTCAAACAAAATTACAAACTGAGACTGCATTGTAATCCAGGAGTACGTTCTATTCGTTTGTGTATTTTATAAGACAAAGAAGAAAATCACATTACAGTCTAACAGATCAACAAGCGTCTAATGGATTATAAAAATGTTCTTGGATAAGACACGAGATCAGCTTGTTTTATACAGGAGAGTTTTTAATTGATTTGACTTTCTTAAAAATTACATAGTTGCTTAAAACAGGTCGCTGTTTACAGGAGGCCACTATGACAGGTTTTAATGTATTCAGTTTGAGGGAATTAGTAGGGGTATTTGCATGTGCTCATTGCAATAATTGATCCCATTGCTCTTGGTTAAAGGTATGATCCCCACTACATGTACCCTAAGAGGGACAGCCCACTGGACCCTAACACGATACTGAGGCACGGAACAGCTTCCTCATCTGAAGGTTATACCAATCTATTCTCATCTTTCTGTAGGTATGTAGACGATATTCATTGGTCCAGATATGGAGGACAGATGTGGATACATTACAACCTCATTATAACACGGTTCGTTATAACACGGTTTGGATACAACGCGGTTTCAATGTGGATCCCAAAACGGGATCCCAAAAATGTATAGCTCACCAATTATAAGGATCCCAAAAAATATATAGATTATTTAGAAAAATGACCATAAATGGTCATTTTTCTATATAATCTATACATTTTTGTTTGGATATAACAAGGTTATTTAACTAAGACGGTTCCTGCTTTGGATCACATTTATAATGCTATAAAGAGGTTGTGGTGTAATAACCCCATTGTATACTGCGGGACTCTTCCATTGTTAGCTGTTGGATGAGTCCATTTGTCAGGTCTTTCTTTTCTTTTTTTGATGGAAATTTTTGTTAGCAAACTGTGTATACCCTGATCAGATGCCACATTTTGCGGCGTCTGATACGGGTCAACACTGATTGCCCTTGTTCCTGGTATGAATGGGCTAAAGGTTAATTGTCTCAATTTCTTGTAAGAAGGCAAATGTAGGTACTTGTTAGAATCGCCTCATTGATGCTATACTGATTAGTACTCCATCATAAGCCCACCTGGACAGCTCTAGGTAAGCTGAAGCCATGACCTGTTGTCCGTCGTCTGTCGTAATTCCGTCCGTCGTCCGTCCGTCGTTAGCTTTTCTCATTTTCGACATCTCCTCCCGAACCGGAAGTCAGATTAAGCTCATACCTAGTGGGAGGCGTCCTGGTGATAATAAAATGGTTCCGTTCGGGTTTCCAAGCCATGTGGCCCAATGAAGCAAACAGGGTTTATATACATGGACGGTGCGATACTTTACGTTGATAAAATGCTATGTTGCAAACGACCGTGACTACAAGCCCTGGTTAGAATTAAAAAAAAAAAAACATACTATGATAAGAATGGCAACATAGATGGTGGCATATATATGGCGTCCCCGGCACATCGGCCGCAGCCGACAAGCAGCGCGAGATGCCAAATTTCGGCTGTGCAGAGAGCATGTGGCGAAAACCGATGTCCAAACATCATACACCCCGCAAGGTAGTTAGTTAGTTAGGTAGGTAGGTAGGTAGGTAGGTAGGTAGGTAGGTAGGTAGGTAGGTAGGTAGGGAGGGAGGTAAGTAGGTATGTAGGTAGGTAGGTAGGTAAGTAGGGATAGGTGGGTAGGTAGGGTAGGTAAGTTAGGTAGGTAGGTAGAGTAGATAGGGTAGGTAGGTAGGGGGAGCTGGGTAGGTAGGTAGGGTAGGGTAGGTAGGTAGGTAGGTGGGGTAGGGTTGGGTAGGGTAGGGTAGGGTAGGGTGGGGAAGGGTAGGGTAGGGTAGGGTAGGGTAGGGTAGGGTAGGGTAGGGTAGGGTAGGGTAGGGTAGGGTAGGTAGGGTAGGGTAGGGTAGGGTAGGGTAGGGTAGGCAGAGTAGGTAGGGAATGTCGGTAGAGTAGGTAAGAAGGTAGGTAGGCAGGTGGGTAGGTAGGTAGGTAGGTTGGTAGGTAGGTAGGTAGGTAGGTAGGTAGGTAGGTAGGTAGGTAGGTAGGTAGGTAGGTAGGGCAGGGGAGGGGAGGTTAGGAGAGGGGAGGGTAGGATAGGGAAGGGTAGGGTAGGGTAGGGTAGGGTAGGAAGGTAGGTACAGCAGATATGTAGGGAAGGGAGGTAGGTAAGGCAGGTAGGTAGGTAGGTAGGTAGGTAGGTAGGTAGGTAGGTAGGTAGGTAGGTAGGACTGGTAGGTAGGTAGGTAGGTAGGTAGGGTAGGCAGGTAGGGTAGAGTAGGTAGGTAGTTTTTTTGTTTGATTTGAGGTTTAACGTCCCCGTCAACACTGTAAAGGTCATTTTGGAGACGTTGCTTCCAATTTTGTGGGACTTTTACCCGACATTGAGATGAAATGACATCTCAAGCCCTGGCGCCCAATGAAACCAATAGGGTTTATTAGCATGGACGGTCCGCCTCGCACCGCGGTTCCTGGACAGGCTTAGATCCACTAAGCCGTTTACCACTAATAGTGTGTGGGCTTGATTCAGCTCTGCGTGGAAGCATCGTGCAGCCCATATATTTCTTCAAGCCCCTATGGGCGGGGGCCTAGAGTAGGTAGGTAGGTATGTCAGGTAGGGTAGGTAGGTAGGGTAGGTAGTTAGGGTAGGTAGGTAGATAGGTAGGTAGGTATAGATAAGGTATGGTAGGGTAGGCAGGTAGGGAAGGTAGGTAGGTCATGTAGGGTAGGTAGGTATGTAGGTAGGTAGGGTAGGGTAGGCAGGTAGGGCAGGTAGGTAGGTAGGTCAGGTAGGGTAGGTAGGTAGGGCAGGTAGGCAGGGTAGGTAGATAGGTAGGTAGGTTGGTGGGGTAGGGTAGGGTAGGGTAGGTAGGTAGGTAGGTAGGTAGGTAGGTAGGTAGGTAGGTAGGTAGGTAGGTAGGTAGGTAGGCAGGTAGGTAGGTAGTAGTTAGGCAGGTAGTGTAGGTAGGTGGGGTAGGTAGGGTAGGGTAGGGTAGGTAGGTAAGGTAAGGTAAGGTATGTATGTAGGTAGGTAATGTAAGGTAATGTAAGGTAAGGTAGGTAAGGTAAAGTAAGGTAAGGTAGGTAAGGTAAGATAAGGTAGGTAGGTAGGTAGGTATGTTTGTATGTATGTATATGTTTGAGTCTTACGTCCCACCAATAGCTAATGCCACATGCAGAATAGACCTCGGTTTAAAAGTAGAAGTAAAAAAAAGATCAGGAATCGATACAATTAACTAACTCCACCCATTAAAGACACCAAAGGGAAAAAAACACAAACAATAAGCGACCAGACCATAATTGAAACCTAAATAAAGGAAGGCCATAAGGACAGTTACTTTCCCACAAAATGGCCAAATGGCCATCCAAAATAAAAAGACACAAGTGATACACACAGTAAGTAACAAACAGCAACATAAATAAACCGCCACAGAAGAACCACCTTGGAACGGTCAGTGGAAAGATTTCCACTGGGGGGCTTAAATCGATTTTACGTGGCCACAATTCTCGCCCTTACTTCCGTCGCGATTTAGAAAAATAATTTGTTCAGTCCACATGAAGGCCTCCTAACTCATCAGTGCAACATCTCCGTGAATACAAATAATCAAAGAACCACAGAGCTGAGACAACGTTGAGGACTCGACAGCAAGAAACCACTGAAATGCTGGAGCAAAAGAAAACCAACAGTTAGACTCGGATGGGGCCGACCAGAGACAGAGCTTCAGGCACGAACCAACCTTACTTTGAATTAGATCTCTCTAATTCTCAATAAGCCTTTACGTTGGAACCGTCATAGAATCTTAGGCCTGACCCACCGGCGTGCAATTAAAGAGGGAAGCAAAGTGTCAACCGTGATTGGGTTAACTACCATTCATGCAGTCTGTCGAATATTATCCATGTTGTACCCAATCTTTTTATATCGAAGAATGATTTTACGAAATTGGGTGCTAAGGTCATTGTGGTTATATATTTTTCTGAATTTATATACTAAGTCACCATAAAATTCGGGTTCCGATAGACCTTTTTGAAGAAGAGATTTAAGTCAAATATTGAATTTTGAAATTAAATCAGAATGGCGTCTATAAAATTTTGAAAAGGCTTTGCGTAGTTTATGGTACCGATAACCCTGATTAAGAAGTTTAGCCGTTAATAATTTATTACGAGTGTTGAAGTCAGTTACATGACTGCACACTCTAGCAAATCGAATTAATTGCGAAACATAAACGCCATAGGATGGCGCACGAGGAACATCACCATCCAAAAAAGGAAAATTTACAATCTCAAAATCAGTCATCGCGTTTATCATAAATTTTGCACGATACAAACCCATCTACAATATGTAGATGTAAATCCAAAAACGGGGCCTCGGTATCAGAAGAATTCGCTTTATTTAACTGAAGTTCTTGGGGGAGGGGGGGGGGGGGGGTAAATTTGACTGATCAAACCATCGAAATAGGTATTATCAATATTTAATAGATCATCTAAATATCTAGAAGTGGAGCTAAAAGCTTCAATAATTTCAGATTGGTTATCAATGGAAAGCGACAACATGAAGTCTCTTTCATAACAATACAAGAATAGATCAGCCACAAGAGATGCACAATTCGTACCAATCGAAATGCCCACAATTTGTCTAAATAACTTAGTACCGAATCTAATATAAATATTGTCAATTAGTAAGGTGAGGGCATCACACACTTTCTGACATGACCAAAGTGTATAATTCTTATGCTCTTTAGAAGTGAAAAAGCATTTCTGACATTACATGCAAGATAGAGAGAATCTTCTCTGTGAAAAGCCCATTAAATTAAATCATTAAGCTTTTCTTTTATAAGATTATGAGGAAGTGTAGTTTAAAGAGTGGAAAAATCGTAAGTAGACAGACTTGAAGCACGAAAATGTCCGGATTTCAATTTATTTAAAACCTCATTCGAATTTTTTATAGACCAAAACAGATTTCTTCCTGATCTTTCAAAGACTTTATCACAATATTTAATCACATGCGTTGTAATAGCAGTAAGACAGGAAGTTAATAATTTAGAAAGTTCAGTTGTAGAGCAAGAGCTAGAATTTGCAATAAACCGTGCTTTGTAAGGTCTTTAATGAAGTTTTGGTAACCAGTATAGCGTAGGAAGCTTGTCTTGGCCTTCGGTAACACACAGCAAACTTAGTGGCTGAATGACAAATATGTTTATCTACTATAACTCTCTCTTCAGCTAAAGGGTGAAGTTCATAGGCCTTAGTACCACCAAGCTCCTGCTTAAGCATGTTAACATAGTGGAGCCGTCACACAACGACGACGTTGTTAGCGGCCTTGTCTGCAGGGGCCAAAACAAACTTCTTATGAAATTCTTGAATACCTAGTTTAAGATGACGTAAAGACGTCTTAGGCTTAGGAGGTAATAAGTTAGTATTTTGAGTAGAAAGAAATGCGTTTATTCACCAGTTTTAAAATGCTAAGTTTCCAGTCCTTAAGGGCTTTATGCTCAATATACTCTCGCTTACACCATCGATTACCGAATTCATTCAAGGAAGCAGCGTTTTCATCTCTACATTTACTGAAATCAATTTTAGAAGGAAACCGATATTTCGGTCCTTTAGAAATTATATTCCTTATCCTAGAATCCGGAATAATTTTCAAATTGCCAGTAATTACATGACGAGCAGCAGGATAGCAATACACTGAGTTTTTACAATCACATGAATCAGGAGTATTAGTATCAATATCAAGATCTGAAACGATCTAAAGACTCATTCGATAGTATGGAGAATCCCGGGATCGAACCCACGACCCCTGGAGTTTATGAAGCGAGTAGCATAACCACTACACCACGGGGCTTCTATATATGACTTTCTCAAGTTGCCTGAAAAGTGAAAAAATATGTAAATATTATTTCAACAGCATTGTAAAAATTTGAATTACATTGCATTACTATTTGCTAGAAAATCAATTTCGCGGACCTCGTCAGAGACATGTTATTCAATATTTGGGTAAATAAACTGATGTAATTTGCTCCTTATAATTTCATGTTTATAATAATACAAGTGGTTCCAGGAGCCTCTCGGGTGTTTTAGCCTAGCAACATTTATGTCGTGTTTGTTATAACATCAATATGTAATTTGAATTTTGAAGAGCCTTTAATAATGGGGCTAATGTCAACAAGCTGTTCTCATCTAGACACCAACGGCAGAAAGTACTATTAAATTGTGGTAGAAAATAGAAAATAGCGATTCACTGGTAGCACATTGACGGCTTTTGTTTGTTTGTTTGTTATGGAGTTTAACGGCCCAGTCAACACTAGTTTAGATCATTTTTAGCCGGTCAGTTTACCTATCCACACTTTTCCTGGACAGGCTTATACGTAAGCGGTTAACCAGCACAGCGCATATTCTTTCGCCAGAAACTGACAACCGCCCTTCTTGAATCAGCGGAATGGATAGAATGACCGTAGAAAAGATTTCAAGATCAATCTCTATGAAAGATTGTAGCCGCCCCGGCAGGTATCGAACCCGCGTCCTCCTGGTCATCAGTCAGACGCGCATCAGACTGAGCTACAGAGGCCGGCACATTGACGGCTATACAATCTCTAATATACATACATGTATATTCATTATACCATTGTACACTTACGAACAACTGCTTTAAAAAAGTGAAAACTATAAAGATTGGGTTCACGGTCTTGGCCCAATGAAGAAGGATGGTACCACTCAATTCACAAAGTGAATGATTTTATACATGTAATCACAAGAATGTCAAATGATTCATTAAAGCACATTTTCGATTGGCATCACGAAAACATGCCTATATAATTTTGACCCCCTTGAACCCCACTTTTATATAGTAAAACTGGGATTTCTGGGGGTTTACCTTATTTTTCTTATTTCTTTTCTAAAATATAGATTGTGGGTACTCATTAGAACCGCCTCGATGAGGCGGTTCTAACGAGTGCCCACAATCTATATTTTGAGCAGAAATAAGAAAAATATCACAATTTTTCATCATCAAATATTCATTTTTACGGCGATAAAAGTGGCAATGTATCTGAATAGGCGTGTTTGCGTAACGGGTGTCCAAGCTTATTTAATAAATATTGTTTCCAAGCCATTCGCACCACTTTTAAAATGGCTAATCTGAATTTAACAAATCAGACCTGACTGCATTTTAAACGAGTCCATGTATGTAATTTGCCTTACGTTTGATAGAAAAACATCCATAACTCTGACCATTTACGGAAAAAGTGTATTGATAGTTCCGTATTCTAAAGAAAGGAACTAGACTCGAGAAACATCGTTATGTTTTAATAAACATGTATTGAGATATATGCAGGTGCCTGTCCGCATAAATTCTTTAAGCATCATAATAATCGCTTGATTGAGAAATGTAGAAGTAAAACAAAGATCAGGAATCGATACAATTAACTTATTCCACCCATCAAAGACACCAAAGGGAAAAAAACACAAACATGAAACGACCAGACCATAATGGAAACCTAAACAAAGGATGGCCATAAGGACAGTTACTTTCCCACAAAATAAAAAGACACAAGCGATACACACAGTAAGTAGTAACAAACAACAACATAAATAAACCGCCACAGAAGAACCGTCTTGGAACGGTCAATGGAAAGAATTCCACAGGGGGGGGGGGGGGGGGGGGCTTAAATCGATTTTACATGGCCATAATCCTCGCCCTTACCTCTGTCGCGGTATACACTAATTTTGTTTTGTCCGCATGAAGGCTTCCTAACTCATCAGTGTAACATCTCCGAGAACATACAAATCAAAAACTACAGAGATGAAACAAGGTTTAGGACTCGACAGCATAAAGCAACAAAATTGCTGGAGCAAAAGAAAACCAACAGTTAGACTCCGACGGGCCCGACCAAAGACGTAGCATCAGGCTTGCCAGTCTGTTGTGCAGCAGAGCAAACAAGTTTGTGTGTTACCTGGTCGTCAACCCCGGACACTGGTTTCTTGCACACCAGACAAGGAAATCCGTGATTTTACCCTGGGATAGAAATTTATGTTCTGATCCTGGTGTTCCGACCCCAAATCGAATATAATCGCGTGTTTGATAAATGCACTGGTTGATTACAACCTCATGCGCGGCGTCGTAATGCGTGACGTCACTAAACATCCCTGTTGTGTCATCACAAAATGGCGGATGTCGGTTACCGAAGTGACAGCAGCATTAAAAATTCGCAAACGAAATGGAAGGTATGCAAGAAAAAGAATCCTCGTGATGCCGGACAGTGTCCCTCGGAACGGATTTTTTAATCCACCCCTCACACCCATATAAGATTCTTATATTCTCGTAATGGATGGGGTGGTTAAGTGAGGCAAAAGCGAGGTGTATTTTGCGTCAATGGCGCGTCCAACTGATATTGGCTTACAGTTGAGCACGGCCTGCTGTCCTTTCAGTAGGTGAGGGTAGCGGGGAAGTGTTATTTTCTTCTGTTTCTACTCTTCCATTTATTTTCCTCTTTCTGCTCTGCGCCACACTTTCATCTCCTCTACTGTCTTTTTCTCCCTTTTTACGGTAGACGACACAAAATGACCCACAAGGGTTGACGTGTCGTTAAACACAAATCTCGTTATGCAGCACGTTGTGAAAAGCCACACATGTGATTTGTTGTCACTCTTTACTCTATAGAACTGCTGGTATCCCGGTGAAGAAACTGAAAGGCTATGCAAAAGACAACAGATATGACCCAGAAGAACCTTTCACACCACTGGATGAGCCAGAGCATTCCTGGAACGCCGTATACGTCGGTCATGATTGGCGCTTTGTCGACTGTGCATGGGGAGCTGGATTTATGGACGAGGAAGGTATTTATCATAAGCGGTACGAAGAGTTCTGGTTTATGACAGATCCTGAAAATTTCATCAATGACCATTTCCCCTATCTTCGCAATGACCCAATGTCCAGTGAGATGTGGCAACTGTTGCGTCGCCCAGTAACGCTAGAGCAATACAATCGTACAGTAAAAACGGAGGCAGTTACTAGGGAATGGGGCGTGGAATTCTCTCACAGAGAACCAATTATAGTCTTCCGTAAAGAACTGCACATAATTGTCAGCACAACTATCGTGCCTATAATGCAGATCACAGCTACCTTGGACACATCGGACAAAGTGAACATGGATTCGTATGTTGCCGTATTTCGTGACGCTGAGGATCATTATAAAGTGTTAGTACGACCCCCTTCTCCTGGGGTATATATACTGAAACTAGCTGGTAAGAGGGAGGGAGAAGTCGTCCAGCGTACACCGGGACTTGTAAAATACATTCTTAAATGTACAGATATCAATAATGTAGTTAAAAACTTCCCATTCTCCTACACAGCAGCGCAGACTTACCAGGTGTGCGTTCTTGAACCTACCTACCGAGATCTTGAACCAAATACACCAATACGTTTTCGAGTAGCATCGCCATTCCTAGATGAAGTTTACGTTGAAGATATTCTACTAGAGAAAGTGGATGAGTACACTTGGGAGGGGGAGGTGCTTACACCGAAAAAGGGTGGACAGTTCTTAATGTTGTTTGGAACAGGAGATGAAAGCATGGAGCATAGAAAGAGACAGCCACTCTACAAGTTCAACATACTTTGATTTTTTTTATTCTAGTTTGGTAGCACGTACGGTTATATAAGCCTAGCTACATGTAGCAAACATTGTTCAACATCATGAAAACACGCCTATATAATTCTGAGCCCGTTGAACCCCACTTTTATATACCAAATACTTGGGTTTACAGGGGTTAACCTTACTTTTCTTATTTCTGCTATATGAGTACTCGTTAGAAAGCCACAATCTAGATTTTGAGCAATAATATGGAAAACAATTTTTCATCTTAAAACTTTCAGTTTTTTTTCGGCGGTAAAACTAGCAATGTATTTGTATAGGCGTGTTTTCCTAATGAACTTGACTGTCCGTTCAAACAATGTTGAAACAAATGGCATATTTGCAGAGGGGTTCAGCTTCCAACATTCCTGGACTGTACCAAGCAGGCACATCAACGTTAGTGCAACTTCATGGCATTTACGCAACGTCACATCTACGTCGGTGCTACGTCTTGACGTTGCACCGATGTTATGATTTTGCCTAACGACGTGTGCCTGCTGGGTATAAGTATTTTGATGCTTGAACACCAAGCCACCAGCGCTAGGTGGTCTCATCTGTCATTATCTACTTTCATTACAACTAAATATATTTTATACATATATGACAATTGAATCTTCATAATGGCAGTTGGGATTGGTCTATTTTCAAAAGAAGGGTTGTCAGGTAGTAAATTTTACACAAATGTATGTATTTTTAGCAGGCTGTGTAACCAAGTTCATTTCAGACGCCACGTTCAGTGCCCAGTGTCCCAAAAATGGGACGCTCGGATTGTGTGTGTGTGTGTGTGTGTGTGTGTGTGTGTGTGTGTGTGTGTGTGTGTGTGTGTGTGTGTGTGTGAAGCTATCTTCCCGAGGTACTTTTAGGTAGTACACCGACATACCGAGGATCAAAATATACCGAGGTACTACTTTTAGGTAGTACACCGACATACCGAGGATCAGAATATACCGAGGTACTACTTTTAGGTAGTACACCGACATACCGAGGATCAGAATATACCGAGGTACTACTTTTAGGTAGTACACCGATATACCGAGGATCAAAATATACCGAGGTACTTTTTCCGTTACCTCGCATAACAGTTCTCTAATACCTAAGAGGGTGTTGAGGGGTATATGGGTGTTTTATGACAAAACACGAGCTAACGTTATAGGGCTTGTACTTCATCATAGTGCAGATTATATTTTTATTTTCTTTGGATGCATCGAATCCACTGCGAGTAATTTTAAAATCGAGTACCGCTGAAATCGATGCTGGGGGGGGGGGGCTGTTTATGAAGAAACTCAATAAAACCGAGTTTCCGGTTTTCATTCTAATATGTATTCTTTGCTTCCATAGTAACCTTTTCATTTATTGTATACCTCAGTTTATTTTAACGACTCGGAGGTTGTATACCTCAGTAGGGTAAAGTTGTACTGTGTGTGCATTTGAGAAATACCCCTATATGTTTTACATGTACATATAACACACATACGAACACACACCACTCAACAAACACATACACCATCTATCTCAATATGCGCACCCCTTAATGTGGGCTGGACATGAGTGTGGGTGTTTTACGTCCCATCAACAACAAAGGTCATACGGAGATGGTACCTCAGTTAAATTACTCATCCGAAAGTCTGGAGAAGCCCCGATATCGAACCTATATGGGTAAAACTAAATAATAGTTTTCATGCACAGCAGATGTTCCCTTCTTTCTTGTGATTCATTTGGCTGCGAATGTTATATATCTTACCAAGCTAGTCATTATGAAAACACGCCTATACAAATACATTGTAACTTCAATCGCCGAAAAAATGGAAATTTTAGCTAAAAATTGTGATATTTTTCTTATTTCTGCTCAAAATATAGACTGTGTGTACAAGTTAGAACCGCCTCATCGAGGCGGTTCTAACGAGTACCCGTAATCTTTATTTTAGAGCAGAAATAAAAAAATAAGGTTAACCCCTGTAAAC
Organism: Lucinisca nassula; assembly: GCA_963580285.1. Classification (NCBI taxonomy): domain Eukaryota; kingdom Metazoa; phylum Mollusca; class Bivalvia; order Lucinida; family Lucinidae; genus Lucinisca; species Lucinisca nassula. Next base: position 120,510,020 of record OY757024.1, read on the forward strand.
CCCAGTTTTACTTTATAAAAGTGGGGTTCAAGAGGGTCAGTATTATATAGGCGTGTTTTCATGATGGACTTCTTTGTATGCAATTTGAAACAAAGCATATTATCAGGAATGTTTGTGACGTTTTACACACATACTGCCGAATAAATCAATTTAGACACACCTATTCTTGACTATCTACCAATCAAATTACTTAGTATAATGTATACGTTCAGTTCCGTAATAGGACAAACAGTTTAGATCCTGATCAGATAGTTTCTGAAGAATCCAGCTGATCCGGATCTGAAACCATCTAATCTGGACTACACTTTTTGTAAAGGTAGGGGTTGTCGTGTTCAGCAGGACGTTGGTTGGGATATAATCAAATGCTAAGGAATTTCGAATATTGAAAATTGCAGTTTGTGTTGCTAAACTGCATCCACTTCGTAGGTTCCAACTGCTGAGCCCCGCATGTTGTCTGATAAAAAAGAAGTGGAGGCAATGATCAGGAATCGAAACAATAAACCAACAGCTCCCATCAGAGACACAAAAGGAAAAGAAACACAAACATGAAACAAGAGACCTAATGGAAACATCAATAGCGGGAAGCCAAAAGGACAGTTACTTTCCCACCAAATGGCAAATAGACTATCCAAAATAAAATAATAAATAATATAAGTGACACAAACACCCAAAGACAAACCATAACAAAAATAAACCGCGACAGAAGAACCACCTTGGAACGGTCAGCAGAAACGAATTCCACTGGGGGCTTAAATCGATTTTACGTGGCCCAAATCCTCGCCCTTACTTCCGTCGCGATTTAGAAAAAAATAATTTGTTCAGTCCGCATGAAGTCCTCCTAACTCATCAGTGCAACATCTCCGTGAACACAAACAATCAAGCAACCACAGAGATAAAACAACGGTGAGGACACGACAGCTAGAAACCACTAAAATGCTGGAGCAAAAGAAAACCAACAGTAAGACTCCGAGCCCGACCAGAGACAGAGCATCAGGCACCAACCAACATTACCTTGAATTAGATCTTTCTAATTCTCAATAAGCCTTTACGCTGGAACCGTCATAGAATCTTAAACCTTCACTTTCGTTTAAGTTTTCTTATTTTTACCCAAAACAGGATTTGACTGAGACAATTTTCATGAAGTGTCAAATCCTGTTTGTGCACGTCAGAACAGCCTCCTTGGTTTTTTTTAGCAAGTTCCCCCTTTGTTACACAATGAATGTTGGCTTGGAAGGTAATGATAAGAATTCTAAATCCTGTTTAGGTTAAAGTTACTGTTTAGGTTACGGTTATGCATGTAGATTCAGTTATGACGTAGTGTCAGTAAGAAAGTCGGGCAATCAGAGAGAGAGAGAGTGAGAGAGAGATAGTGTGTGTATAAGAGAGAGAGAGAGAGAGAGAGAGAGAGAGAGAGAGAGAGAGAGAGAGAGAGAGAGAGAGAGAGAGAGGGTTCAGATTGCTGCGGGGTTATGATCAGAATGATTTAACATCAGACTTGGGTTGTTGGAGAATTACAAAATAAAATATGCATTTATGTCAAGTCAGATCTGACATAAACTGAAGTAGCTATGCTGTTCACAACGTCAACAAGAGCTCCACACGCGGGGCATTATACGCCCGTGGCAATTAGTAAGATGGAGCATACAGAAACGGACTGTTGTACAAATTTGGGTTTTTGGAATGTAACCGAGAAACAATCTGTACTCCATATATTCTTACCTGGCACTATTAATAAGCCTCAATGGCTCAAACTACCTGTCTCCAACAAATTTCATGGCAGGTAATATTTGGTGGACTATAACTGATAAATGATATGGGCATAACTCTGCCAATAAGTGGTGGGCTGTAACCTTGAAATAATATTTGCTTCTCCACATCATAGTTTAACTATACATAGTTTAAGCTTCATCAGATGTAAAATGTAAAAGGGGTTATCCAGAAACAAAATATGTTTAGAAAAATCTGTGAAAGGGTAATAACTCTTGTAATATTTGGCGGACTGTAACCTCAAAATAATATGCACTGTTCCACATCATGGTCTTACTATATGTAAAATTTCAGCTTCATCAGATTTTAAATGTAGCAGGAGTTATCCGGAAACGGAATAGCAAGAACAATCTGTGAAAGGGGTATTACTCGGGTATTATTTGGCGGACCATATCGTCAAACAATATGCACTGTTCCATATCATGGGTCTTTCTGTACGTAAAGTTTCAGCATCATCGGATGTAAAATGTAGTAGTAATCTGGAAACAAAATGTTTACAGAAGTTTTCAAATAATAACTATTATCATTTGGTGGACTGTAACCTCGAAAAAATATGCGCTGCCCCACATCATGGTCTATGTACGAAGTTCAGCTTGATCGGATGTAAACTGTAGGAGGAGTTATCTGGAAACGAAAAGTTCACAAAAAATTCAAAGGGGCATATCTCTATTATTGTTTGGTGGACCATATCCTCAAAACAATATATGCTGCCCCACATCATGGTCTACCTTTGTATGAAGTTTCAGCTTGATCGGATTAAAACTGTAGGAGGAGTTATCCGGAAACGAAAAGTTTACAAAAAATTTCAAAGGGGCATAGCTCGATTAATATTTGATGGACCGTAACTTCGAAACAATATGTACTGACCCACATCATGGTCTAACTATGTACGAAGTTTCAATTTGATCGGATTTAAACTGTAGGAGGAGTTATCTGGAAACGAAAAGTTTACAAAAGAATTTAAAAGGGGCGTAACTCTATTATAATTTGGTGGACCGTAGCCTCGAAACAATATGCCCTGTCCAACATCATGGTCTAACTATGTATGAATTGTTAGCTTGATCGGATGAAAACTGTAGGAGGAGTTAGCCTGAAACGAAAAGTTAACAAAAAATTTCAAAGGGACATAACTGGATTAATATATGGCGGACCGTATGGAGGAGTTATCCAGAAACGAAATGTTTACAGACGGACGCCAGTGGGTATAACACATTACGTCCCGTCTTTCAAACGGGCGTATAAAAATGGCCATTTTTTCAAATCAAGGGACACAAATGCTAATGTTGGTCTGATCTGACCCATTCTTGAATTCGTCCCAGATTTTATGCATGTCATTGTTATCTGCAAGTTTCAGTAAAACAATGAAGAAGCTACGGTGTTCACGTGCCGTCTGATCACGGCCTGACAGCTCTCAAAGAACGGAAACTTAGCATTCAGAAATCGGTGAACAAACGCATTCCTTTCTACCCTCAGCATACGGATGTATTACCGGCTAAACCCGAGACGTCTTTACGTCACCTTAAACTAGGTATTGAATAACTTCATGAGAAGTTTGTTTTGGCTCCAGCAGATAAAATAGAAGTGGAGACAGTGATCAGGAATCGATACAATTAACCCACAGCTCCCATCAGAGACACCAAAGGGAAAGAAACTAAAACATGAAACAACAGATCCTAATGGAAACATCAATAGAGGAAAGCCAAAAGGACAGATACTTTCCCACAAAATGGCCAATAGGCTATCCAAAATGAAATAATATAAGAAACACAAACAACCAAAGACAAACATTAACAAAACCAAGTAGCCCGATGGGCAACGATCGCTCACCTGAGAACTGGAAAAAAGCTTGTTTAATGTGTGTATCGCCTGACATAATGACAAAAGAACGGCTTGAAATTTTTATTCCTATATTGCGCTATGCTTAAACAGGCATGCCAGAAACTGGAGAAAAAGTGAAGAAGTCATTTTCCCCATTATAATCCTATGGGAAAATATTTTCACGCTCAAGGGGATGTAACTGAAAAAAAAAAAAAAAAAAAAAACGCTCGTCAGATTCAAGCCAAATTCGAACTCGTCCAAGATTTTATGCTTGTTCTCGTTTATGAAAAGTTACAAAAAAGATCAGATCATAAACAGCTGACGGAAGCTGTTGACACCATTTTTCGCTTATAATTATGCTCAAGGGCAGGTTACTTCAAAGCTGTTTGTCCCGTGCAGTCCAAATTCAAACTCGACGTAGACCGTAAGCCCCTCCTGGTCATCTGCAAGTTTGATGAAGATCGGATAAGAAATGGCTAAGAGAAAAGTGGAGACGTTGTTTTCCCAATTATAAGTCTATTGGAAAAATTTCCACGCTCAAGGGGATGTAACTGGATAACCGCTGGTCAGATTCAAACCAAATTCGAACTCGTCCGAGATTATATGTTTGGTCTCGTTACTGAAAAGTTACAAAAAAATCAGATCCTAAACAGCTGAGAAAAGCTGGAGAATGCATTTTTCACTTATTTTTATGCTCAAGGGCAGGTAACTTGTGAAGAAACATTCAATAATAGTGTGGAAGAAAGTGTGCAAGGAATAAAATCTAAAGAACATGAACAAAGCTTTAATGTGGCTTCTGGAAGAACTGACAATATTGATAATTCTAAGAATTTTTCAAAATCCAATGCTGTTCTAGATAATGTTTCTACGACTAGTATTCACAGTTGTATTGATGATGTATTAACGTTAAATTTATCTGACAAAGGATTTAATTTTGGCCATTTGAATATCCAAGGTATCTTTGGTAAAGATATGACAAAATTTGAAGAATTAAAATCACTCATCTCTTGTCCAGTTAATAATAATATACACTTACTTGGTCTCAGTGAAACTAAATTAAAAGAACATAAGCATACAAAAACATTCAACATTGAAGGTTTCCAAGAACCCTTTAGGAAAGACAACCTAACTAATGGCGGTGGAGGTTTAATGGTTTAAGTTAAAAATGGTATAAATGTTAAGCGTAGGGAAGATCTAGAAACGAACGAAATTTCATGTATCTGGATGGAAATAATGCAGGAAAAAAGCAAATCATTTTTGATAGGAAACCTCTATCGTCCTCCCAACTCCAAAATTGAGTTTAATGACAGATTTGAAGAGTTCATGGATAAGGTTTCAAATGAAGAAAAAGAGCTTATTTTAATGGGCGACTTTAACAAAAATTTACTTACCAATACTTGTGACATGGAATGGTTAAACTTTACGTTATCTTTGGGTTTAAATCAGATGGTATCTCAACCCACAAGAGTAACCAGCAGCACGTGTACATTAATTGACCATATTTATACTAACAGGGAGGAACATATATCGAGTGTTAGTGTTTCGAAACTAACTTTAAGCGACCATTATGCAGTTTTCGGAAATCGTATTTTGAATAATCCCACCCATAAAAATTCTCATCATACTATCTCTTATCGATCGTTTGAACATTTCGACGTTAAAGCATTTAGAAATGACTTAATTCAAGTCCCATTTGAAACTGTTGAGTACTTTGACGATGTTAATGAAATGATTCAGGTATGGAACTCATTATTTTTAGAGGTATTGAACAAGCACGCCCCGGTTGTGCAACATACAGTTAAAAGATTGCGTCAACCTGACTGGATTTCGCCAGAAATATTAGGTAACATTAAAGAAAGAAATAAACACAAAATTAATGGTAAAACAGATGAATATATATATTTTCGAAACAAGGTATCAGAAATGATTAAATCAGCAAAAAAGGAAATGTATAAGGCTAAAGTTGAAGAGGGCAAAGACGATCCACGTTCTATTTGGAAATTTTTCAGGGAGCTAGGTGCTGGTGGAAAATCAGACTCAAAAAAGAATATATTTGGCTTAACTATAAACAATGAATTTGTATCTAGTGACTTTGAAGTTGCAAATGAATTCAACCAATATTTTGCTAGTGTTGCTTCGCAGCTAAAAGAACCTATTCAGTTCTCAAATTTTGAACAAATTAAAAGCCATGTTGATTCGAAAGTGTCGTCGAGCATTTCATTCAGCATTCCTGAAATAAACCAAAGCTTTGTTAGAAAATACTTATTCAACTTAGATGTAACAAAATCTACAGGTCTCGACTGCATTGGACCTCGGGTATTGAATATAACACATTACATAATATGTTCAAGTATTACTCATATAATAAATAAAAGCTTACAAAACAGCATCTTCCCGACCGTTTGGAAAAATGCAAAAATATGCCCAATTCACAAATCGGGTCAAAAAGATGATGTAAATAATTACAGGCCAATTTCAGTGCTTCCTACTATTTCCAAAATAATAAAACAATGGGTACATGTAAAGTTTATGACATTTCTAAATAACCATAGACTACTTCATCAAACGCAAAGCGGTTTTAGAAATGGACATTCAACTGAATCGGCTTTACTTCTTATGACTGACTCTTGGTTAAAAGCTGTCAATGATGGAAAACTAGTAGGTTGCGAAATGGTTGATTTCCGAAAGGCTTTTGATCTGGTTGATCATGACATTTTATTGCAAAAACTTGCACTTTATAAATGTAACTCAAATAGTTTACTTTGGTTTAAATCATACTTAACACAACGAATACAACAAGTGTCAATTAAAAATACTAAATCGGACAGTAAAGACATCATTTGTGGTGTCCCACAGGGGTCTATTCTAGGTCCACTCCTTTTCCTAATTTTCGACTTGCCTCTGATACTTCAAAATGTAGTCGCAGCCACTGACTTATATGCGGACGATACGACCATTTATGACGTGCAGTCTGACAAACACTGGAAACTAATCTACAAAAATCTTTAAATTTGCTTAAGCAATGGTGTAAAGAGAATGGAATGCTTTTAAATACTAATAAAACTAAAGTTATGCTCATTACAAGTCGGCGAAAAAGACTTAATTTAAAGGATAAATCTCTCATGTTAAAATATAACGACTTGGATCTTAAAGTAGTAAATAATGATAAAATTTTAGGGATCAATATAGACGAAAATTTAATTTGGAATTCACAATACCAACAGGTTGTGAAGAAAGTATCCTCTCACTTATGGCTTTTATCACAGATTTCATCATATTTAACAATAGAGCACAGATTACTTTTTTATAATGCATATATCCGACCCCACTTCGACTACTGTTCTGTTATCTGGGGAAATTCTACTTGTTTTAACATCAATAAAATTACTAAACTTCAAAGACGGGCATGCAAGTTGATATTAAGAAATGAATATCTAACTCTTGAAGAGGCTCGAGATAGATTAAAAATCCTGTCTTTTACCGAAAGTGTATTTTTACAAAAAGCCAAAGTGATGTATAAAGTTGCTAACAATATTGCACCAGAATATCTGACAGATTTGTTTCAAATGAGGTCATGTAATACGGATGACACCATATCGAATTTACGTTCCATAAGCAATAGGAACTTTTTGATACCCAAACCTAAAATCGATTTGTTTAAAAACAGCATGTCCTACTCAGGTGTTTTGAACTGGAACAGTATCCCACTTGAAATAAAGAATGCTACTACCTTGAGTTCTTTTGTAAATAAATGTACTGTTTGGTTGAAACATTAAGGTCTTTTCACATTTGGACCTCCGCCGCCATTAGCTGAATTTTATCTCTTGAAAATGCATCTTTAAGAGTGTGTATGAATATGTATGTATGTGTGGATGCGTGAATGACATAATGCACTTTATATTGTTGTTTATGATGTCTCTTACGTAGTAGTTATTTGTTAGAGGGCCTCAATGAAAATTGGTTCGCCAATTGAGTTACCCTCTTAAAATAAAGTCGTTACTTACTTACTTAACTCCAAAGCCGTTTGTCCCGTGCAGCCCAAATTTGAACTCGACGTAGACTGTACGCCCCTCCTGGTTATCTGCAAGTTTGATGAAGATCGGATCAGAAATGGCTGAGAAAAAGTGGAGACGTCGTTTTCCCCATTATAAGTCAAGGGGAAAATTTTTCAAGCTCAAGGGGATGTAACTGGAAAACCGCTGGTCAGATTCAAACCAAATTCGAACTCGTCCGAGATTTTATGCTTGTCCTCGTTTATGAAAAGTAACAAAAAGATCAGATCATAAACGGCTGAGAAAAGCTGGAACCACCATTTTTCACTTAAATTTATGCTCAAGGGCAGTTAACCTAAAAGCTGTATGTCCCACGCAGCCCAAATTCGAACTCGACGTAGACTGTAAGCCCCTCCTAGTTATCTGCAAGTTTGATGAAGTTCGGATCAGAAATAGTTGAGAAAAAGTGGAGACGTCGTTTTCCTCATTATAAGTCTATGGGAAATTTTTTAACGCTCAAGGGGTACTGGGGATGTAACTGAAAAAACACTGGTCAGATTAAAACCAAACTCGTACACATCCGAGATTTTATGCTTGTCCTCACTACTGAGAAGTTACAAAAAGATCAGATCATAAACAGCTGAGAAAAGCTGGAGACGCCATTTTTCACTTATATTTATGCTCAAGGGTAACTCCAAGGGTGTTTGTCCCGTGCAGCCCAAATTCCAACTCGACGTAGACTGTAAGCCCCTCTTTGTTATCTGCAAGTTTGATGAGGATCGAAACAGAAATGGCTGAGAAAAAGTGGAGATGTGCAGCCAAAATTCGAACTCGACCTAGACTGTAAGCCCCTCCTGGTTATTTGCATGTTTGATGAAGATCGGATCAGAAATAGCTAAAAAAAGTGGAGACGTCGTTTTCCCCATTTTAAATCTATGAGAAAATTTTCACCCTCAATGGGATTTAACTGGAAAACCGCTGGTCAGTTTCAAACCAAATTCGAACTCATCCGAGATTTTACACTTGTCCTTGTTTATGAAAAGTTAAAAAAGATCAGATCCTAAACAGCTGAGAAAAGCTGGAGACACCATTTTTCACTTATATTTATGCTCAAGGGCAGGTAACTCAAAAGCTGTTTGTCCCGTGCAGCCCAAATTCAAACTCGACGTAGACTGTAAGCCACTCCTGGATATCTGCAAGTTTGATGAAGATCGGATCATAAATGGCTGAGAAAAAGTGGAGACGTTGTTTCCCAATTATAATCTATGGGAAAATTTTTCACGTTCTAGGGGATTCAAGGGGATGTAACTGGAAAACCGCTGGTCAGATTCAAACCGAATTCGAACTCGTCCGAGATTGTGTGCTTGTCCTCGTTTGTGAAAAGTTACAAAAATATCAGATCATAAACGGCTGAGAAAAGCTGGAGACACCATTTTTCACTTATATTTATTCTCAAGGGCAGGTAACTCCAAAGCTGTTTGTCCCGTGCAGCCCAAATTCGAACTCGACGTAAACTGTAAGCCCCGCCTGGTTATCTGCATGTTTGATGAAGATTGGATCAGAAATGGCTGAGAAAAAGTGGAGACGTCGTTTTCCCCATTATGCCTATGTGAACATTTTTGACGCTCAAGGGGTTGTAACAGGAAAACCGCTGGTCAGATTTAAACCAAATTCGAACCTAAATCGATTTCACGTGGCCACAATCTTCGTCCCTTACTTCCGTCGCGATTAGGACAAATAATTTGTTCAGTCTACATGAAGGCCTCCTAACTCATCAGTGTAACATCTTCGTGAACACAAAATCTTGAGAAAGCGACCAGTGGGTCACGTATACTCCCGGCCAGCGTCACCCTCTGATATATCTTTCGAGCTTGTATGTAATATGAATGAAGTCAAGAAGCTTTAAGAATCTATAAATGTGCTTGTAAAAGCTAAACCAAACATAAAACTTCTAAATGGACCAAGGGAGTGAGGGCATCAAATAGAACATACAGGCATCTATAAACTTTGACATAAAACTTTAACCAAATGTAAAATTTCTAAGTCCGTGACCTTGAGGTCAAGGTCACCGTGGCTGGGGGAAGGGACATGCATCGTAAAATCATTTATCAAACATGAAGAGAATCTAACATGTGGTTACAGAGATATCAGCCATGAAAAAGTTTTATGCTAGGGGGCGTGGCCGGTGTAGCACATTTCAGTACTGGTCATGAACAGACTCAATAAAACCGAGTCTGCTATTTTCGTTGTATTTTTGGTGTATTCTTTGCTTCCAGAGGATCTTAACTATAGACGGATCCAATGTTTTGACACGTGACCGTGTTTACATTTCACTGCGCATGCGCCAATTACCTCTCCTGTAGATTAACTCTTTTATCTGATTGGCAAAACATGACTGTTGCCGTACAGTGTCAATGAGAATTTCGAATATTTATGGTGTGATTAAACTCATCTCTTCTCCACAAACTTAACTGATCCTTGTCAGTTTGTGTTTTTGAAGTAATAAATGATATAGAACCAGTCTCTTCTGACATTTTATCGCACATTTTGTTGCCTAAAAAGCGTTATAAAACTATCCACCACCGTGCCAAAACGTAGTCGATGCGCTTTATTTGACGAATGGAAATAAGATTAAAGCATGTATATTTTCTATCCAATTTTATACGAAAAAGAAGCAGTTAAATGTCAAAAATGGTTTGTGGCAAACAGTTTTGATAGAAAGACGATTTAACAATAGTTATTACAGAAAATAATTCTTGCTACATCAATGGTAGAGTATGGAACCGGAAGTTTTTTTGCCCACCAGATAAAACGAGGCTAATGACCTTTGACCTTGTGTGACGTATACTTTGGATGTGTCTATTCAGAACTTATTTATCTTCACTTCAGCTGGTGCTGTGTCGTGTGGCGGCCGTAAAAAGTCTCCCCGTACATTCATCATAGTGCAAATTATATTTTCTGGACGTTTGGGATCATTGAGTTCATTTAGAATCATTTTGAAAATAGAGTTCTGCTTAAGCCAGTGCTAGGGGGCGTGGCCGGTGTAGCACATTTCAGTACTGGTCATGAACAGACTCAATGAAACCGAGTCTGCTATTTTCGTTTATTTGGTGTATTCTTTGCTTCCAAAGGATCTTAACTATTCAGATCTCATTAACAAAAGCCCCCGCCCATAGGGGCTTGAAGAAATATATGGGCTGCATGATGCTTCCACGCAGAGCTGCATCCGGCCCGCACACTAGTACTGGTAAACCGCTGAGAGGATCTAAGCCTGTCCAGGATCCGCGGTGCGAGGTGGACCATTCTAATAAACCCTATTGGTTTCATTGGGCGACAGGGCTTGAGATGTCATTTCATCTCAATATCGGGTAAAAGTCCCACAAAATTGGAAGTAATGTCTCCAAAATGACCTTAACCGTGTTGATGGGGACGTTAAACCCCAAATCAAACAAACAAACAGAACATATTACCACAAAACTTTGACATAAAAGTAGATGAACAGACAGACAGACAGCCCACCCAGGGGCTTGACCCAAGGGCTTAGATATTCCATATGAAAGGTAATGCTATATAGATATGTTTTTCCAAACATGAAGAGCATCTAACATGTGGTTACAGAGATATCAGCAATTAAAAAGGTTTCACACAAAACTTTGACATAAAATTAGATGAACAGACAGACGGACAGACAGACAACCCACCCAGGGGCTTGACTCAGGGGCTTGACCCAGGGGCTTAGATATTCCATATGAAAGGTAATGGTATAGAGATATCCTGTACCAAATATGAAGAGAATCCAATCTGTTGTTACAGAGATATGAGCAATCAAAAAGGTTTAACGCAAAACTTTGACGTAAAGGTTGATGAACGAACGTACGAACGAACGAACAAACGAACGAACCAACGAACGGACGGAAAGACGAAAACTATATACCCCCTGACATACTTCGTATGCCGGGGGTATAATCAAACAACCACAGAGATGAAACAACGGTGAGTACTCGACAGCAAGAAACCACTGAAATGCTGGAGCAAAAGAAAACCAACAGTTAGACACCGATGGGCCCGACCAGAGACAAAGCATCAGGTACCAACCAACATAAGCCCTTGCGCTGGAACCGTCATAGAATCTGAGGCCTGACCCACCGGCGTGCAATTAAAGAGGGAAGCAAAGTTGTCAACCATGATTGGGTTAACTACCATGCATGCAGTCTGTTGTCTAACATTTATCTTGTACCCAATCTTTTTATATCGAAGAAAGATTTTACGAAATTGGGTGCTGAAGTCAAGTTTGCTCTATGTGTTACAGACAAGACAAGCTTCCTACGTTATATTGGTTACCTCAACTTCATAAAAGACCATACACAGCACGGTTTATTGCAAATTCAAGCTCGTACCAACACTGAACTCTCCAAATTATTAACTTCATGCTTTACTGCCATCAAAATCATGTAATTAAAGCCCCCAAAACTTCAGTTAAATAAAGCAAATTCTTTTGATACCAAGGCCCTGTTTTTGGATTTACACCTATCTGTTGTAGATGGATTTGTTTCTTGCAAAATTTATGATAAAGGTGATGATTTTGATTTTGAGATTGTAAATTTTCCTTTCTTGGATGGTGATGTTCTCTTGCGGCATCCTACGACGTTTATAATTCGAAATGTATTCTATTTGCCAGAGTGTCTAGTCATGTAGCTGACTTCAACATTTGTAATGTATGGTTAACTGCTGACTTCTAAATCAGGGTTATCGGTATCATAAACTACTTAGCCTTTTTAAAATTTCATAGACGTCATTCCGATTTAATTTCAAAATATGTTGGACTTAAATCTCTTCTGCAACAAGGTCTATCGGAACCCGAATTTTATGGTGACTTAGTATATAAGTTAAAAAAAATATATAATTGCAATGACTTCAGAACCCAATTTCGTAAAATCATTTTTCGATATTTAAAGATTGGATACATAAATGTTATACGACAGACTGCATGCATGGTACTGAAGCCGTTCACTGTTGACATCATTGCTTCCCTCTTTAACTGCATGTCGGTGGGTCACGCCTCAGATTCTTTGACAGTTCAAGCATAAAGGCATGCTAAATGTCTTCATAATTGACATGTTACACAATGAGAAAGACTTGATAAACTGTCTTTTACTCTGGTTGAATAGAATAACTTTTAGCTACACTCCCTAACAGTATGTCTTACTTCACTAAATGCATTTTTTTCTTTCATAATGAACGATGGCCTTGGCTGATTGACGTTTTATTTCCCTATATCATTCTTGTGATGTGTATTGGGAATAGAATTTCTGCCATTTTGTATACGCTGTTCAAGTTTATTGGCAGTTTTAAATTTTGGCAGTTTTTTCCTTGACCGCCAATAGTGCCAAAATAAAATGACCACAAAATATAAGTGTTTTACAGTATCACTTACCAACCGAAAGTTATGGCCAATGTTAAAGTTTTTAAAAAGTAGGTCAAACATCAAGGTCACACGGTCAAAAATTATGGTACCACTGGAAAGGTCTTGTAAAAAAGAATGCACATGTGAAATATGAAAGCCCAATCACTTACCAATCAAATGTTATGGACTATGTTAAAGTTTAAAAAGTAGGTCAAACGTCAAGGTCAAGGTCATGAGGTCAAAAAATTATAGTACCACTAGAAAGGTCTTGTGACAAGGAGTGCACGTGTGAAATATGGAAACCCTAACACTTACTAATCGCAAGTTATGGCCACTGTTAAAGTTTTTAAAAAGTAGGTCAAACATCAAAGTCAAGGTCAGAAGGTCAAAAATTATAGTACCACTACAAACGCCCCGTGACAAGGAATGCACGTGTGAAATATGAAAGCCCTACCACTTACCAATCGAAAATTATGGCCAATGTTAATGTTTATAGCACTAGAGCACCGCATGTGGTTGCCAATGCTCGGCTGCAGTTTCTTTTAGTTAAACAAAAATAATAAGTCGAAAAAGGGGCATAACTGTGCCAAAAATATTTTGAGGGTTACCTCACCTATTGGTATGATTTCCCCTTTTCACAATGAACAAATAGTCCCAGTTTCAAGTAAATATGTTCAGTATTGACAGAGATATTACAAAATTTCTAAGTTTTTGCATGACGACGCAGACGACCCCAGAGCTATGACAATACCTCATCGTTTTCTTCGAAAACAGCCAAGCTAAAAATTGAAAAAAGAAGGTAAAAGGTCAAGGTCACAAGATCACGCATTATGGTACCACTGGAGAGGTCTTGTGATAAGGTATACACATGTGAAATAAGCTCTATCTATTACCATTCAAAAGTTATGTCCAATGTTAAGGTTTTTGTAGACAGACAGACAAACAAACCAAAAACTATATGCAGCTCCGAGGGCAAAATAAAAACAAAACAATAAGCCTTCCAACCCTTATATGGGCCCCGTCAAGCGATTTTGGTACTTATCGCCTATGCGAGCAGCAAAGGTTCAGGCGAGCCTGCGCATCCGCGCAGTCTCGCCAGAACCTTCTCTGCTCGCTCATACAAGCAGTAAATCAAGAGGAACCTTCAGACATAAAGTCATATCCCTGGCCCCTCTGAATGGCTGGGCATGCGCAGTTAAAATTTGTCATGACGGAATGCTCGAAGACCCAAATTCCCTTGGCGGGGCTCATATGATAAATGGACTTGTCACAAGAGTCCACTAGTACACAATGGGTTAATAAAAGTGCTCCATATGCCAGTTTACATTACGATAACACACCCGTGCGACATAGTACATGTTTTCACACCTCCAAAATTTGCTACTTTTCTGATGAAAATCCGTGATATTTTTCTTATAAAAACTGCAAACTTAGGTTGTGGGTGCTCGTTAGAACCGCCTCAATGAGGCGGTTCTAACGAGTACCCACAATCTATGTATTGGAGCAAAAATAAGAAAAATAATTTATACCCCCGTAAACCCCAGTTTTCTCTATATAAAGTGGGGTTTAAGGGGGTGTTCATTTCACTGACTTGTTCACGTGATGAATCATTTTGGTGCATCCAAACGTGTCTCAGGACGTCATTAGGAGCGAACGGTGTACTTAACAGAAAGAACTTCAGTCTACGAGTACAATTCGCTGTCTAGGCACACTGTGCCCTTAGTTTATTATAAATACGACAAAAAATATTCGTAGTTGTGATTATGCTTTATTTTTATTCCTACATTAATTACACATATTATAACACGTCCACCTGTGACAGTTAAAAAAACAAAGTGAGTCAATATAAAAGCAATCCAAATTGAGTCAGGGCAAATCCAAACAGACAAGACTTTGGGGAGCAACAAAGACATGGGTCAAAGGCAATCAGCCAGTCTGGTCATAGCCTTCCATAATATCTCTTCTTTACGAAAACATGCCTATTCAGATATACAGAAACTTTTACTTCAAAAAAATGAAAATTATTTAGATAGAAACTTTTGATATTTTTCGCATTTCTGCTCAAGAACATAGAGGAACGGGAGGTCACGGGTTCGATCCTGGGCCGCGACATACCAGTCGTTAAAAATGGTACTAGCTGCTCCTCGCTTGGCACTCAGATTTAGGGGGTAGAGCTAGGACTGTTCGACCCAGTGTCAGGATAATGTGACTGGGTGTGGTATCATGTAATGTGTCTGGGACATGATACTTCAGTGAGGCAGCACAATAAAAGTGAGCATTGAGCTCCCTGTCCCAACCAGACACCGTCGTGATATGACTGAAAAATTGTTGAAAGCAATGTTAAACCCGAATTCACAAACACACAGAACATAGATTGTGGGTACTCATTTGAGTACCATTAGAGGAAACACAACCTACATTTTTGAGAAGAAATAAGAAAATGTATACCCCTGTACAGGGCTCGAGAAACTGAAGAATCCATATCGGTCCAGCCAGATTTCACCAGAAATTACAGAAATTGCCGATCGGTTTCGGTAATTTCCGTAAACGTCCTTGGCATTTTGCAATTTCAAAATGTGTTATTAGCGTCACGAATGGCACACCAATGTTGCTCTTACACTTGTCAACGGATATGAGCACCAGTATCTTGATTATAAACAACAATTATTGCTCACATCGTTCAGATTTCATCTACTTTCATTTTCTACGCCAGATTTCATCTACTTTCATTTTCCCAATATCCGGGTCACTCAGAACCTGAAGACCGCTGAAGGGAAACAACCGATGTGGGACAGTCAAAGACCAGTTCGATGGTCACTATATAAACCTTTAAATATTTCTCTTATTTCATGCATTTTATTTTGCCCAAATTGCTTTGTTTACAAATGGCGACCGATTTTGCAGCCATGTGGTTGGAAAATGACGTCATACGGTTTCCGTTTACACAATACACATTAATGCAGTCAAGGACTTAACACACACACCTGTTTTATGTCATTGATTTTAATAGAGCGTATTTCTAAAAAAATCGCTTTGAACTGGTTAAAAAATCTAAAAACATTTCTTTAATCTCGAACCAAAACATGACCGAACGAGAGTCATTGAAAATCTTACATGGCCGAACTGAGTTTTAAAGAATATAAATACATATTTCACGATTACACAAGCCTGAAATAAATCGCTTTCTCTACAAATGATGACCTATATTGAAGCCACGTGATTGGCAAATCACGTCATGCATTTTCATTTTAATTCATTCAAGGGCGTAATACACATGTGGTTTATGTTATTGGTTTCAATGGAGCGTATTTCTTAAATAAAAATATCGTTTATAATGGGTGAAATAAGGCATTTTCCCTCGAAGGCATAACACTCAATGTTCAGAAATGACAGGAGTGTATTGAAAATTGCGCCCTGTGAAAAAAATCAATTTTATATTCAAATACCGGTTCTATAGTAAACCATAAATTAATGACTTGTGTAAACAAACTAGCGGATGTCCTGCATTGATTGACCTAATTTTCTCACCTTGCCAGCTTGCCGATAACGCCTGAGGCCAGTGTTCACGGTTTAATAATTTTGACACACGGGTCAAATTTCGCTGCGATAAGATCAAAGAACCCGACGTGGACTTGTCCATTTTTCACCTTGTTAGATAATGAACTAGTCTAACACCTTGTGCTGTAGGCGTTTTTTGTGTACATGCTTGGATTATTACAACATAATGTTTTAGCGAAAATTTTCAAACCGTTTTTTTTAAAATGTTATAGAATTATGGACCGATTTTTTAAATCTTCTTCTGGGGTCAAAATCGGCTTATGCAAGGCAAATTAGGTCCAGAACCGGAAAACCGACATTTTCTTGAGCCCTGCCCCTGTAAACCCCAGTTTTACTATATAAAAGTTGGATCAAAGAGGGTCAAAATTATATATAGGCATGTTTTCTGATGAGACTGAATAGCCCAGAGTCAATAGCATGCTCATGTAAGTTAACACAGACATGCAGGCGGGTCTGACACTTTGCTGTCCACTCACATCTTCTGTAGGCTTGTCCTGCCCTGAATCATTTAACACTTGTCCTGCTGAGCCCAGATATGTCTTATCTTTCAAACAATGTAGATGCAGATCAAAGCCATCTGATCAGGATCTTCATCATTACGATAACACACCCGTGTGACATAGTGCATTTTTCGCATCTCCAAAATGGCTACTTTTCTGATGAAAATCTGTGATTATTTTCTTACTTAGGCTGCAAACATAAGTTTTGGGTGCTCGTTAGAATGGCCTCAATGAGGCCGTTCTAACAAAACCTCTGCATTGGAGCAGAAGTCAGAAAAATAATGTATACCCCCATAAACCCCAGTTTTCTCTATATAAAGTGTAGTTTCATTACGAAAACACGCCTATACAAATACAATGACACATTTAACGCCGAAAAAATGAAAATTTTCAGTTGAAAAATTGTAATATTTTTCTTATTTTTGCTCAAAATATAGATTGTCGGTACGAGTTAGAACCGCCTCATTGCGGCAGTTCTAAAGAGTACCAACAATCTTTATCTCAGAGCAGAAATAAGAAAAATAAGGTTTACCCCTGCAAACCCCAGTTTTACTATATAAAAGTGGGGTTAGAGGGGGTCAAAATTATATAGGCGTGTTTTTGTGATGAAGGGGGTTTTCATTTCACAGACATGTTCACATGACGATTGTTCATAACTTAGTTTGAGAATTTGTTGCAATGATTTGTATCAAAAAATCTGGTTGGTTGATAATCAGTGGTGGGTGTGGCATATTTAAATATTCAGTAGGTCAAGGGTTAATATCATTGTACACCCCAAATTCTTTGTAACACTGTTGTTCGGGTCCAAAGCTGAAGCCATGTTAGTTAAACAACCATGTTATACCCAAACAAAAATACAGTGAAATTCCGCTAATAAGACCACCTATACTTAAGACTAATTCTGCAATAAAACACCTATTTAGAATGGTGCAGTTATTATTTCGGTGAATTTCTTGCACACAATGTCCTCTTGTCAGGGACCACCTTTGGGACTGTTCAAAAGTGGTCTTTAAGACCACTTTTGAACAGTTCCAAAGCTGGTCTTAATATAGGAATTTTACTGTATACAGATTACAGAGGATCCTCGCTAACAACAGTTTTTGTTTCCTAAAAATTTGCATTTATAGCAAATTTGCTGCCATAAAGACTCCTAATGTGGAGTAGTATAACAGGTAATAAAAGACTTTCTCCCTGAATTACTCTAAGAAACAAATGTTGGGGATATTTGTTAGAATTGCCTCACCGAGGCGATTCTAACAAGTGCCCACAGCATTTGTTTCTTGGCATTTAAACTTCTAATAATTACCATATTCTTCAATATCCCCATTCATCTTCTTCTCTTTCAACAGGTAAAAAATGTAAATGTTGTTATAAGTTTTGCCGTTATACTGAATATCAATTTATCATAATGACGTCGCGTCTAAGAGTGTAATAACGCCATGTAAAATTTTTGATAATCCACTAGTGGATTAAATATGCAAATTAGCTAGATATGTCCTGTAATGTTACATGTACGACATCCTTAACGTCGTCGCTTTACTAACGGCGGAATATTGACATTTTTGTAAGCGATCGTGAATAAAATGCGTTTAAAATGTCATATGATAAATAGAATCTTGCATTTATGCTCATGTATTAGTGAATTCATTAAACTCGTTGAGGAAAAGGGATAAAATGTTCGGCAAAGCCTCGCATTTTATCCATTTTCCTCAACTCGTTTAATAAATTCAATAATACATGAACACTCATGTAAGATCCTCTATATAAGGGGATCGACTGTTTGTTTGTTTGATTTGAGGTTTAACATCCCCATAACATTGTTTAAGTCATTTTGGAGACGCTGCTTCAAATTTTGTGGGACTTTTACCGGACACTGAGATGAATTGACGTCTCAAGCCCTGCCACCCAATGAAACTAAAAGGCTTACATGCATTGGATGGCCGAACTCACACCACTTTGCCTGGGCAGGCTTAGTCCCTTCTAAGCGGTTTACCAGTACTCATGTGTGGCCAGTTTCAGCTCTGTGTGGCAGCACCAATCTATTTCTCCAAGCCCCAATGATGGGGGGCAGCCAAGATTGACTGTATATGGAAAAATTTTATGGTCATTTTTCTACATTATCTATACATCTACATCTTTGGATCTCTCTGTAAACAATGATATATCCAAAACTGATATTATTAACAATATTATAAAGAGGCTGTGGTGTATGACCATAAAAGATATACAAATGTATATTATCACTTCAAAGTAAAAAAAATGCATACATGTAATATCATAAAATCAATCTAAATATTCAGGCCCCCGAGGTTATAAAACTTTTTTCATGCTCAACTCACTTGGGTAGAAATTTGTCCGGCTTATAAATTTTAAAATGTTGGCATTTTAAAATTATGAGCAGGATAAATAATATTCTATGAGTAGGAAAAACACACTGGTTTGTGTGTATTTTAATAGTTATGAGCATTACAAATTTCACGCTCAGCTGAGCATGAAAAATGTTTTATAACCTCAGGACCAGGCATTCAAAAAGAGGCAATGATCAGGAACCGATACAATCAACCAACAGCTCCCATCAGCGACACCATAGGGAAAGAAATATGAACATGAAACAACATACCCTAATGGAAACATCAATAGCGGAAAGCCAAAAGGACAGTTACTTTCCCACAAAATGGCCAATAGGCTATCCAAAATAAAATAATATAAGCGACACAAACACCCAAAGACAAACCATAACAACAATAAACTGCGACAGAAGAACCGCCTTGCAATGGTCAGCAGAAACAAATTCCACTGGGGGGCTTAAATCGATTTTACGTGGCCACAATCCTCGCCCTTACATCTGTCGCGATTTGGACAAATAATTCAAGTCTGAGCAAACAATGCAGAACATGACCACAGTCCTCCTACAGTAGAGGCCCAATCTGCGACTACCATCATGAAAACATGCCAATATAATTTTGACCCCCTTGAACCCCACTTTTATATAGTAAAACTGCAGTTTACAGGAGTAAACTTATTTTTTTTTATTTCTACTCTAAAATACAGATTGTGGGTAGTCGTTAGGACCGCCTCGATAAGGAGGTTCTAACGAGTATCCACAATCTATATTTTGAGCAGAATAGAAAAATATCACAATTTTTCATCTTAAAATTTTCGTTTTTTTTGGCATGTTTTCGTAATGTATATTTTCAACTAAACAATGTGTTTTTGATATGTCACCAGATACTGACGTCAACAACTTTTACAATTATTTCAGAAATCGTATAAACTTCTAAATGTAAGGCTGATGAAGGAATGACTGGAAGAGGAGGACACACAATCTATACACAGCTATCCTATTGTATACTGGTGGTCTCTTCCACTGCTACATTTTGAAATAGTCTATTGTCATTTAAGGCCTATTTTTTATTACATTTTTCATTTAATAGCAAACAGTCAGATCCTGATCAGAAGCCACACTCTGCAGTCTGATCTGATCTTCCAATGTTTGTCAGGGTACCCGTTGGGTTAACAGGAGTGGGAATTGACTGACTGATTGTGTAAAGGTGTAAATGGCAGTTCAACCCTTGTGGGTCATTTTGTGTCATCTTGCAGAGAAAGGGAGAAAAGAGATAGTAGAGATGAAAGTGAGGGACAATCAAGAAGAAATGTAACTCAAGTTGTAAAAACAGAAGAAATAACAACATTCCCCCCCTCTACCCACTCATCGAGTGGGTTCTAACGAGTACCCACAATCTATATTTTAGAGCAGAAATTAGGATTTCTGCTCAAAATATAGATTGTAGGTACACGTTAAAACCTCAGTGAGGCGGTTCTAACGAGTACCCACAATCTATATTTTAGAGCAAAAATTAGGAAAATAAGGTTTACCCTTCAGCTGTAAACCCCAGTTTTCCTATATAAAAGTGGGGTTCAAAATAATATAGGTGATGTAGAAGTGAAGGCAATGATCAGGAATAGATACAAATACCTCACACTTCCCATCCATGACACTGAAGGGAAAGAAACGCTCACACCTCCAATCCATGACACTGAAGGGAAAGAAAGGCTAACATAAAACAACTTTATCATACTGAAAACATCACACCTGGAAAGCCAAAACATCACGTGAACAAGTCCATAAAATGAGTACCCCCTAAACCCCACTTTATTTAGAGAAAACTGGGGTTTACGGGGGTAAACATTATTTTCCTGATTTCTGCTCCAAGACATACATTGTGGGTACTCGTTAGAACCACCTCAATGAGGCGGTTCTAACGAGCACTCACAACCTACGATAGCACTATTTATAAGAAAAATATCACAGATTTTCATCAGGAAAGTAGCCATTTTGGAGATGAGAAAAATGCACTATGACACACGGATGTATTATCGTAATGAAGGACAGTTACTTACCTGCAAAATGGTCAAACAGCTATCCAAAATAATAAGACAATCTCAGCAGATTCCCTGAATATTCAATTACAATAACACACACGTGAGGCATAGCGCTTTTTTTTATATAAAAAACGGCATTTTTTTGATAAAATTTGTGATATTTTTCTTATTTATACTCCAAATGTAAGTTCTGGATGCTCGTTAGAACCGCCTCAATCCCCAGCTTTCTCTATATAAAGTGGGGTTAAAGGGGGTGTTTATTTCACGGACATGTTTAAATAAGATTGTACTTGTATGTCATTCCTTCCAGTGCATCATTCCACATCGTTTTTTTTCCAGCATAAATCATCCCCTATATTAGTGTATAAACAAAACAGAGAAATTACACTATTAAGACCAGCTCATATTAATACAAATTCTTCTTCTAAAAACATATTTGAAAGTTTTGATTTTTTTATTTCTTTGGATTTGTTATACCTTATGTCCTCTTTTAAAAAAGACGATCTTTAGAAATGTTGAAAAATGGCCTCAAAGACCACTTTTGAACAATCCCAAAGGTAGTCATGATAAAGGAAGTTTAATTTGCTGTACCTAACTTAGGAGTTGTATATTGTACAAGAAAAGTGTTATACCGTAAAGCATACCATAATGATCCTAAGTATTGGGACAGACAGGCCTAAGTAAACAGTGCAGACCCAGTCAGACTGTTCAGGGTCTACACTGTTTGCCATTCCGTCTGCATCTTTTATACTCCTTGCTGAATCTTTTGATCCTTTGATTTGAGGTTTAACGTCCCTGTCAACACTGTAAAGGTCATTTTGGAGATGTTGCTTCCAATTTTGTGGGACTTTTACCCAACATTGAGATGAAATGACATCTCAAGCCCTGTCACCCAATGAAACCAATAGGGTTTATTAGCATGGACGTTCCGCCTCGCACCGCGGTTCCTGGACAGGCTTAGATCCCCTAAGCGGTTTACCAGTACTAGTGTGCGTGCCGGATTCAGCTCTGCGTGGAAGCATCATGCAGCCCATATATTTCTTTAAGTCCTTGCTGGATCATGAAATAAATTTGTTAAAATTTTGGGAGCATTACAGCAAGGCCCGTAGGTGTCAAATTTTTTTGGACTTTTACGGTACACTGAAGTACTGAAATCTATTTTTCAGCGAAACATTAAGGATTTGTTAATACCAATTTAAACCACCATTAGTTGCCAGTGAAAATAATAAATTATAAGAAAGTAAAAATGATAAACAATGTTACACAACACAAATCTCACAACAATTATTAATACTGGATGGATTTTTTAATATCAATATCTGGAGCAAGTTGTTCAAAACTAATGACGTCGTTAGTTAACAAATCATTAAAACTTTGATCATTTAAAATGGCAAATATGCTAATATTTTTGCTGAAAAAATGTGAGCAGCTTTTGCATTTACAAAAGCTGCTCACATTTTTCAGCAAAAATAAAATTTTGGTTATGATAGTAGCTAGAATAGTTAACAAGTTGACCACTAACCAGCTCGTAAAACTAACGATGCTTTGAACAACTGGCCCCTGGTAATTGTCAGAGCACTAAAAATAGTGCTTATGTCACATAATTAGGGCTGGCTAATCAGAACTGAAAAGATAATCGATTATCATTCTGTCATTGTGATCGATAATTGATTAGTAATCACTGATCATTTTTCAAAATTTTAACTGTTTGGCTTCCTGTCTGAGCATAACTCTTACCATATTCTGTACTTTGTCATATGTATTTGAGCAGACATGCCTGAGCAAACAGTGTAGACCCAGATGAGATGCCACAGAATGTGGAGTCTCATCTGAGTCTGCACTGTTTGCCACTCATACAGCTATTTTAGGCCCAAGTTTGGGTAGAAAATTGTACTTATCAAAAAATCGACTGTAAGCAAATCAGTAATGATCATCATTTTTGTGGAATTTATCGACCGAATAATCGATTATCTGATTAATCGTGCCAGCCTTACACATTATCCCCATACAAATACCCTTGCCCATATATGTGAGTACTATTTGAGCCCTGTCTTATTAATCATAGCATCAGGTCAAGTTGTATAATCGGCCACCGCCCATTGGGGCTTGAAGAAATAAATGGGCTGCATGATGCTTCCATGCAGAGCTGAAACTGACCCGCACACGAGTACTGGTAAACCACTTAGAGGATCTAAGCCTGTCCAGGCAAAGGGGTGTGTTTCAGCCCGTCCATGCTAATAAACCCTATTGGTTTTATTGGGTGGCAGGGCTTGAGATGTCATTTCATCTCAATGTCGGGTAAAAGTCCAACCAAATTGGAAGCAACATCGCCAAAATGACCTTTACAGTGTTGATGGGGACGTTAAACCTCAATTCAAACAAACAAAAACTATTTGAGCCCTGTCTGATGAATCATAGCACCAGGTCAAGTAGTATAATGGGGATGACTGAAGAGCTATTTTTCAATCATCTATAAAACATAGAAATTTTGTGTGCACTCGTCATATTAGAAATATTAGTATACGCAACATACCTTTTTAACATTACGACAAAACATCCGTGTGATATAGGGCAGTCTTTCACTTCTCCAAAATGGTTATCATTCTAATGAAAATTCATCATATTTTTCATATTCATAATATAAACAAAGGTTGTGGGTGCACGTAAGCACCGCCTTGTTGAGGTCGTTCTGAGTACCCACAACCTATATCTTGGAGCAGAAATAAACAAAATAATGTATACCCTGTAAACCCCAGTTTTTCTATATAGTGTAGGATACGGGGGTGTTCATTTCATGAACATATTAACATGAGGAGATAAAATTAGAAAACCTCCAAAAATTATCCTGAACACATTTTGATATTTGGAGCTCATCATGAAAAAGCACCTATTTAATTTTGATCCCTCTGAACTTCACTTTTATATAGTAAAATTGGGGTTTACAGGGGTAAACTTTATTTTTCTTATTTCTGCTCTAAAATATAGATTGTGGTTACAATCTATATTTTGAGCAAAAAATAAGATAAATTTAATGATTTGTATCTGTTTTCCAGAGAAAATCAAGCCAAACATTTCATGTGAATTGGCTGCCTGGAAAAAAGCTTTCTTTTACCAAGCAAGATGGTGAACATGAAACCTTAAACCTGGTTCCTAGCTTTTGATTATTTTACAGCCCTTTCAAGATTACCAGGTGTGACGTTTCTACTGTGTTGATTGTTAATAAAAGGGCGACAAACTGGAGTACTGGGAGCAAAAAAAAACCTGACTTTCCATTGCAAAACTTGGGACTCTCACCTGATTTTCTCTGAAAACAACAACAACCATTACGATAACACACCCGTGCGACATGGTGCGATTTTTAGCATCTGCAAAATGGCTCCATTTCTGTTCAAAATCTGTGATATTTTTCTTATTTATACTTCAAAAATAGGTTGTGGGTACTCGTTAGAACCGCCTCTTGAGGCGGTTCTAACGAGTTCCCACAACCAATGTCTTGGAGCAGAAATAAGAAAAAAATGTAAACCCCAGTAAACCTCAGTTTTCTCTATATAATGTGGAGTTTTGGGGGGATTCATTTCACAGACATGTTCACGTGATGTCACCACTGAATTAAATGAGATTGTACTTGTATGTCATTCTTTCAATAACAAAGGAATGTCATCTGTTCCACAATTTTGCTTTGTGCTTCAAGGATTAAGTCTCCCCACCCCTAGTCTGAGGCACCATTATCCACTGTACTTGTCTTCCAGGCTAAAACTACTCGTCTTTTTTACCAACACTACAAACTGTCCTTTACCTCTCTGAAAATAAAGTAAAAACATTAGACCAGCTTTAAGGTTGACACGATTAATTGTATAATCGATTAATCGATCGATAAATTCCACAAAAATGATTATTATTTCTGATTTACTTTTAATCGATTACTTGATAGGTACAATTTACTACCCAAAGTTATGCCTAAAATAGCTGGATGAGTGGCAAACAGTGCAGACCCTGATGAGACGCCGCATTATGCGGCGTCTCATCAGGGTCTACACTGTTTGCTCAGGCCTGTCTGTTCAAATATACATATGGTAAAGTGCAACATATGGTAAGAGTCATGCTCAGAGAGAAAGCAAGACAGGTAAAATAATGACAAAAACCTTAGCGATTACTAATCAATTATCAATCGCAATGGCAGGACTGATAATCGATTATCTTTTCAGCTCCGATTAGCCAGCCCTAACCAGCTTTAATGTGCATGTGTTTGGTAATTTATCATTAATTATAAAACTTTAACCTTTTCCTGCTGAATAACTTAATTTAACCACACCCATTTCTGGCTATCCACCAATCAAATTACTTGATGTAATGCATTCATTCAATTCCCAGTCTGCATGACAAACAGTGTAGTTCCATATCAGATGGCTTCTTCATCTGATCCGGGATCTACACTGTTTGCAAAGGTATGGGTTGTAGGGTTCAGAGAAAGGGTATATAACAAGCTTAACCCTTATCTTGCTGAATATTCATTTAAGCCACACCCATTTCTGTCTATCAACCAATCAAATTACTTATTGCTACAAATTCATAAACTCAATGCCAAACAGTGTAGATCCTGATCAGATGGCTTCTTCAGAAGCCATCTGATCTGGGTCTACACTGTTTGCGAAGATAGGGGTTGTCGTGAACAGCAAGATAAGGGTTAATGAAGAAATACCATGATTTTTAAATGAATTAAAAATGATAATCACCTCTGGCCTAGCAAGATTTATTTCCTCTAAGGAAATATTTCCCTGTAGCCATCATGTAGCCTGAAATATTTCCCTGTAGCCGGTCCTATTTTCCAATGCAATCATTATATTTACATGCAGGAAAGTTTTATTCATGTTGACACATTGTTCTTGACGTGACATCAATGGCATCTCAGAAGATGTCAACAACATTCAGTGTGGTGTTAAACTTGGAGGAATGTTGAAATAATGATTACCGTACATGGACATAAGCACTGTGTAAGGATAAGTATGGTTACTGTACTCTCGCATTTTCAATTGTTTTATCACTATAAATTTTGTTTAAGAAATAGATCAGCTCTACCTGTGATTTGTTGTGTAATAAATCACAGTTTGGAGGTCAGTTGTAAAGTAGACAAATCACAAGCGCGTAGCGCGCGTGGTTTGTCTACTTACAACTGACCGACAAACTGTGATTTATCACACAACAAATCACTGGCTAGAGCTGATCTATTTCGATTCTAACACGCTGAAAATCGGCAATAATGTTGTTGTTTCCTTCAAAATCTCAAAACTTTTCGCCATTGTTAGAAGAAATCCCGCTAAAATTATCGACTGAAACACATGCATTTATATCCTTTTCTAACGTTTTCGATGCGAGAAAATGACGTTACACCGTCTAACGTCAAGTAAATCGACTGGCGACGTCATAAATTTGCAGTTTTTAATGACGTCACACGTCACGCTCTTCCGAGCTGTCATTTGTTGCAGAATAAAACACAGTTATTTTGCATTGCCTATATAGGCGCGCTGTGTTAGAATCTTCTACTTTTCATTCAGTACAACAGAAAGTGCTTTCAAGAAGTCGTCTATCTTTTTCATTCAGTCAGCATATGTATCACTGCACTCCCTATCATTTGAATGGACTGTATGTTAAGAGTGAACTGTGCTAAGAATTAGATGCAAAATGATCCATCAGCTCTATCAAAATGCATGTACTATACAGTTTATTGTATCAGTCCATTTTAAATATGGGATTCAAAACCTCAGGAGGTTTAATATCCGATAAAAAAGCACTCTAACCTCCTTTGGTTTATAAACCCCATATTTTGAATGGGCCGGATTGATACACTCTACTTATTTCACAATGATAAAGCAACTATAGTGTTGAGATGGGGGCTATACAATCGGTTTTAGATATCTGAATAAACAACCCCCTGGAATGCAAATAAACCCTGAATCTGGAGTGGGGAGTCTACCTAAAAAGGTGGGGATTTAGATACCTAAACAGGCCGGGATTTAGATTACTTAACAGGTGGGAATTGAGATACCTAAACCATTAAGGATTTCCAAATAAATTTTCAACATCATTCAAGGGCCATAACAAGCAAAATGTCCCATAACAATCCAAAGCTAGATCTTGTCAACATAAATTTGCATGCCAAATTTGATCAAAATCCATCACTTCTTACTCAGGATATTGTGTGGAAATGAATTTTTGACATCATTCAAGGGCCATAATTCTGCTGAAAATTGACATAAAATACAGTGTAACAATTCCAAGTTATATCTTGTCAAAATAAAATTCACATGCCAAATTTTGTAATTCTGATCAGATAACGAAAAAAAATTGCGAAGTATATCCTGCGATATACTGTTGGATACCCATCGGCATCTACAGCATAAGCCCATTTCAAAATTTTGAGGTGTTGGGTTGTTTTTTCTTCAAAATTTATTTGGGAAATGGCTGAACTTTTTGCAAACAGTGTAGGTCCAGATCAGATACTGTGGCATCTGATCTTGGCCTGCTGTTTACCAATTACTTACTTTGGCATTATGATAACACACCCGTGCAACATAGTGTATTTTTCAAATCTCCAAAATGGCTACTTTTCTGATCAAAATCTGTCATATTTTTGTTATTTTTTACTTCAAACATAGGTTAGGGTGCTCATTAGAACCGCCTCATTGAGGTTCTAACGAGTACCCACAACTTATGTCTTGGGGCAGAAATAAGAAAAATAATGAATATCCCTGGAAACCCCAGTTTTCTCTATATAAAGTGGGGTTTAGGAGGGTGTTAATTTCACAGACTTGTTCATATGATGGAGTTTCTTGTGCACAATCTGTTAAATCTGAAAACAGAACAGTTTGCAAAACAATTCAGTCAATTTCTAGATGAAACTCAATCTGACATCCGTAAATTTTGAAAGGGAATCCTGCCATATATAAGGCAGATTATTCTATTTTATCATATGATGTCGCGTCTGAGTGTAATAACGTCATGTATTATTTTCAATAATCCACTAGTGGATTAAATATGCAAATTAGCTTGATACTTTCCGTAACGTTACATGTACGTCGTCCTTAACGACGTCGCGTTTACTAACGGCGAATATTGACATTTTTGTAAGCAATCATTAATAAAATACGTTTTAAATGTCATATGATAAACAGAATCTTGCATTCGTGCTCATGTATTATTGAATTAATTAAACTCGTTGAGGAAAAAAGATCAAATGCTTGACAAAGCCTCGCATTTTATCTCTTTTCCTCAACTCGTTTAATAAATTCAATAATACATGAGCACTCATGTACGATCCTCTATTAGTACAGTAACTTGACAGGCTGGGCCAATACCTCCACTTTTGTTCCTGTTTCCAGATCGACATCATCAATCTTTAGACCGTACGTCTTATCGTCTACGGTTGCCGAGATCTTCAATGACCTGAAACACATTCCACAACCTTTTTTAACACAATTGTTGGGGTTCAAAGCAGAAACTGCATGAACTTGAATTAAGGTGAATTGGAACACCTTCAGGGGAGGCAACTCCTGCAAAAGTATTTTTGTCTCCCAAGTGAATAGGGGTCAACTCTTAACGGAAAGAATTTGCTCCTGAGGAGCAAATTCTTTCCTTTAAGAGTAGACCCCTTTTCAGTGGGACAGGGCTTATAGAAAAGCCTACAGGAAGTCCCGAAAGTTGTCTGCCTTTGAAAAATGGCAGAAAAAGCTGCCAGGTGTTTACCTTACATACCCCTGAAACAACATGTTACCCAAACAAAAAAATGACCATTTTGAACAAAAATCAATCTTGAACTAGTGTTAAATTTCAAAACTGTGTTGCAATGAACAGTGTTAACAAGAGCTGTCACTATAAGTGAGCAATGCCCATCCCCCTTCCCCCCCCAACACCCGGGAGCCAATTTGAGGAAAAAAATGCGGATTAACCCACGAACCCACAAAAAAAAACATACGGACAGTGCAAAAACTATACGCCCTCCTACGGTGGACATAAAAATTAAACAAAACTGTCGAAGAAATGTGGAAGAAGTTCGTGTCACAAGGTTTAAGAACGCATTTTTCAGAAAATAAAGAGGGCCGTTACTCCTTCGCAGATGACAGGATCAACGTGAAAATTGTGTTAGTTTCAGCTCAATCGGTGAAGAAATGTGGAAGTAGTTCGCGTCACAAGATTTTCGAACACGTTTTTCAGAATATAAAGGGCCGTTACTTCGTCGCAGGTAATAGGATCAACTTGTAAATTGTGTTAGGCACCCCTTTACCTCACAAGGAATGCATGTGCAAGGTTTCAGCTCAGTCAGTGAAGAAATGTGGAAGAAGTTCGCGTCACATGGTTTTCGAACGCGTTTTTCAGAAAATCAAGGGCCGTGACTTCTCACAGGTGATAGGATCAACTTGAAAATTGTGTTAGGCATAACTCCAAAAAGCTTTATCCGAGCAGAATTAATTTGGTGTTAGGCACATCCACATATCACTGCAAATACATATGCAAAAATTTAACAAAATTGTCGAAGAAATGTGGAAGTAGTTTGCGTCACAAGGTTTTTGAACGCGTTTTTCAGAAAATCAAGGGCCATAACTCCGTCAAAGATGATAGGATCAACGTGAAAATTGTGTTAGGCACCCTTTCACCTCACAAGGAATGCATATGCAAAGTTTCAGCTGAATCTATGAAGAAATGTTGAAGTAGTTGGCATCACAAGATTTTAGCACACTTTTTAGAGAATAAAGGGCCGTAACTCCTTCGAAAATGATAGGACCAACGTGAAAATTGTGTTAGGCATCCCTTCACCTCACAAGGTATGCATGTGCAAAGTTTCAGCTCATTGGTTGAAGAAATGTGGGAGTAGTTCATATCACAAAAAAAGTGCGATTTTACAAACGCACAAACACACCAACAAATGGACAGTGCAAAATCTATATGGGGGCATAAAAAGAGATTTATCCATCTTGAACCAGCATTATGAAGAAGTATCCATCTTAAACCAGCATTATAAAGAGGTATCTATCTTGAGCCAGTTTTATAAGAGGTACCCATCTTGAACCAGTGTAATAATAAGTACCCATCTTGAACTAGTTATAAGAGGTACCCCTCTTAAACCAGTGTTAATTTTATAACTGTGTCACAATGAAAAGTGTTAATAAACACTTCTTTCACTTCTAAAGAGCATAAGAATTATACACTTTTGGCATGTCAGAAAGTGTGTGATGCCCTCACCTTTCTTCTTGTCAATATATATATTAGATTCGGAGTCAGATTTACCCCCCAGAACTTCAGTTAAATAAAGCAAATTCTTCTGATACCGAGGCCCCGTTTTTGGATTTACATCTATCTATTGTAGATGGGTTTGTTTCGTGCAAAATTTATGATAAACGCGATGACTTTGATTTTGAGATTGTAAATTTTCCTTTTTTGGATGGTGATGTTCCTCGTGCGCCATCCTATGGCGTTTATATTTCCCAATTAATTTGATTTGCTAGAGTGTGTAGTCATGTAACTGACTTCAACACTCGTAACAAATTATTAACGGCTAAACTCCTTAATCAGGGTTATAGGTACCATAAACTACGCAAAGCCTTTTCAAAATTTTATAGACGCCATTCTGATTTAATTTCAAAATTCAATATTGGACTTAAATCTCTTCTGCAACAAGGTCTATCGGAACCCGAATTTTATGGTGACTTAGTATATAAATTCAGAATAATATATAACCGCAATGACTTCAGCACCCAATTTCGTAAAATCATTCTTCGATATAAAAAGATTGGGTACAACAAGGATGTTATACGACAGACTGCATGCATGGTAGTTAACCCAATCACGGTTGGCAACTTTGCTTCCCTCTTTAATTGCAAGCCGGTGTGTCAGGCCTCAGATTCTATGACGGCTCCAACGTAAAGGGTTATTGAGAATTAGAGAGATCTAATTCAAGGTAATGTTGGTTGGTGCCTGATGCTCTGTCTCTGGTCGGGCCCATCAAAGTCTAACTTATGGTTTTCTTTTGCTCCAGCATTTCAGTGGTTTCTTGCTGTCGAGTCCTCACTGTTGTCTCACCTCTGTGGTTCTTTGATTTTTTGTGTTCACGGAGATGTTGCACTGATGAGTTAGGAGACCTTCATGCGGACTGAACAAATTATTTGTCTAAATCGCGAAGGAAGTAAGGGCGTGGATTGTGGCCACGTAAAATCGATTTAAGCCCCCCAGTGGAAATCTTTCCACTGACCGTTCCAAGGTGGTTCTTCTGTGGCGGTTTATTTATGTTGCTGTTTGTTACTTAAAGTGTGTATCACTTGTCTTTTTATTTTGGATGGCCATATGGCCATTTTGTGGGAAAGTAACTGTCCTTATGGCCTTCCTTTGTTTAGGTTTCCATTATGGTCTTGTCGCTTAATGTTTGTGTTTCTTTCCCTTTGCTGTCTTTGATGGGTGGAGTAAGTTAATTGTATCGATTCCTGATCTTTGTTTTACTTCTATTTAACTCTTATCCTGCTGTTCACAACCTTTTCTTTGCAAACCATGTAGATCCAGATCAGATGGCTTCTGAAGAAGAAGCCATCTGATCAGGATCTACACTGTTTGGAATTCAATTTATGAATTTGTAGGAATAAATTACATCAAGTAATCTGACTGGTTCAAAGTCAGAAATGGGTGTGGTTTAAATGAATATTCAGCAAGATAAGTGTTAAACAAGAGGGCCCAGAGGGCCCTGAGTCGCTCACCTGAGAATCAGTGTCTCTAGTACATTCTTGGCCCAAGGGCTATACTAGGTGAGGCTTCATATCAAATATCAAAGACCTGAGCCTTGTGGTTTCAGAGATGAAGATTTTTAAAGATTTTCCCTGTACAAGCCTATGTAAAACCAAAGGCCCCCGGGGCGGGGGCATTTTTAGCCCCGGGGCTATAATTTCAACAATCTTGGTTGACATCCACTAGATGAAGCTTCACACCAAATATCAAAGATCTGAGCCTTGCAGTTTCAGAGAAGCAATATTATGAATGCCATAAAAAATTGTCTAAAAACTGGACACAACCCAAAATCATCAACATCAACAAGTCCCGGAAATTTTCCTCGGCCCCGCCTCTGGAAAAAGACAGGTCAACATCAACGAAGAAATTGGAGAGGCAGACAAGAAATGTACTCAATGCCTCCCCCACCATGGATGTGGATGTTTCAACCTCAGCGTCCTCAATACTTCTAGAAGAAAATGATAGTGACCCTACATTACTGGAAATACCCTCTGAAGATAAGGACATAATTGGAAATGAACACCTTGTGTTAAATGAAATAACTTTTGACAAAAAAGGAATTAATTTTATGCACTTGAACATTCATTATCTCTATCCTAAAATGAATGATATAAAATATCTTGTGGACACATACCCAGATATTGATGTAATGGGACTACAAGAAACTTTTCTAAGCGATATCTTCTCTGACTCGAAGATAGCTTTAAATAATTTTCAACTTTTTAGACGTGACAGAAAATCAAATGGTGGTGGTATTGTATTGTACGTTAAGTCTGCATTGCCGTGCGAATTAAGATCTGATTTAGAATTTGAAGACATTGAGGCAATATGGCTTGAAATGAAGCTTGATAAGCAGAAACCTCTTCTTATAGGCTACATTTATAGGCCACCATCATCACTAGCATCTTGGAATGACAAAATTGAAGAGAATCTTGACAAAATATTTATTGAAAACAAAGAAATAGTAATTTTTGGTGATTTTAACTATAATTTCGTAACTACAGGCTCAAATAACTCAAAGTGGAACAATATCATTAACACTTTTAATCTTTCTCAACTTATAACACAACCTACAAGAGTTACACCAACATCATCAACTACCATTGATCACATCTACAGCAACGAACCACAGAATATATCATACACTGCAGTTCCTATACTGTCTATTAGTGACCATTATCCTGTAATTTTCACAAGACGGTCAAATAAAAATGTTAAAAAAGGTCAAGTGCACACTACAATAAACTATAGGTACTTAAAAAACTTTAATGCTGATAATTTCTTGCATGATTTATCAAATCAGCCATGGTCTCTCATTGACATGTTCAGTGATCCAGATGATGCTTTAGATACCTTCAACAAATTATTCTTACAAACTTTAGATGCACATGCCCCATATAAACAGAAACGAGTAAAACATAAAAACCAAGCTGATTGGTTCAATGGGGATATAGCAAATGCAATGCACAAGAGGGACCTTTCAAAAAAGAAAAATTATATCAGTGACTTCAAATACTGGAAATCACAAGTAAAAATACTCACCCATAAAGCAAAAACAGACTTTTTTGACCAGGCAATAAACTCAAACCAGAAAAATCCAAAAAAGTTATGGAAAAACCTGAAAAGTCTGTCAGGCAAAACGGAA
This sequence comes from Lucinisca nassula, assembly GCA_963580285.1. Taxonomy (NCBI): domain Eukaryota; kingdom Metazoa; phylum Mollusca; class Bivalvia; order Lucinida; family Lucinidae; genus Lucinisca; species Lucinisca nassula. The sequence goes on from OY757024.1 coordinate 120,543,851, forward strand.
AAACATCAAACAAACTACATAGCTGATGAAAATGGTACGCCAATCACTGATCCAAAGTCAACAGCAGACATATTTAATTCATTTTTTGCAAATGTATTTAAAAAAGCGGAAAATATCACTGAATTATCACATGAAATGAAAACTGTCTTGAAAGAATCTCTTGGCACTGAAGATGCCAGGCAATATAACAAATTTGAAATTCCTTATGTAGAGGTAAGTTACGTTAAACAAAAGCTGAACAGTCTTGATGTAACAAAAGCAACTGGTATGGATGGCATTAGTGCCAAGTTCTTAAAAACAGCCTCAGATGTTATATGTAAACCAATATGTACCATGATAAACTTAAGTGTTAAAAGTGGAAAATTTCCAACACAACTAAAACAAACAAAGGTAACACCCATCTACAAAAAGGGATCAAAATCAGACAAAAATAATTACAGACCAATTTCGGTACTTCCACTTATCTCTAAAATATATGAAAAGCATGTATCAGACCACTTGAAGAGCTTTCTAGAAACAAACAATTTGCTTTTCATCACCCAATCAGGCTTCAGAGCAAAACATTCATGCGAGACAGCACTTACAAACATAATTGATAATTGGATCAATGCACTGAACGAAGGCAAACTTGTTGGAACACTATTCCTGGACCTTTCTAAGGCCTTTGATTTAGTAAACCACAAAATACTCATTGAAAAACTTCCTTTCTATCATATCTCATCACAAGCTATAAACTGGATAACATCATATCTGTCAGAAAGGTCACAAAAAGTAAATGTTTCTGGTGTCTTATCTGAGCCAGCAGAAGTTGTTTCAGGAGTCCCACAAGGCTCAGTCCTTGGACCCCTTCTTTTCATCATATATATTAATGATCTAAACCTCCATGTAAAAATGTCTAAGACTGATATGTTTGCTGATGATACTTCTCTCACAGCTACTGGAATTTCTCTACAAGAAGTAATCAATAATCTACAAACCGACCTAGATAATGTTCACACATGGTGCAAACAAAATGCAATGGTACTCAATGCTCAAAAAACTAAAACAATGAACATATCAACAAAAAGCACAAAATCAGAAAATACTAAATCACCTACCCTACACATTCAAGACCAAGAAATTGAACTGACAGACACTGAAAAACTACTAGGAGTACATGTAGACAACAATCTTAAGTGGAAAACACATATACAATCAACTATTAAAAAATGCAATTCCCAGCTCTACCTACTTCTCAGAATCAAACAATACCTTGATCTGCATTCTAGAAAGTTATTCTTTAATTCATACATACTACCACACTTGGACCACTGCTGCACTATCTGGGGAAACTGCAACAATGAATTACTCTCCGACATTATCAAATTTCAAAAGAGAGCTGCCAGAATCATTTTAGACAAAAGTTTTGATACCCCTTCAAATGAATTATTCAAAGAACTAAATTGGATGACCTTTGACCAAAGAATTATGTACAAAAAGTCAATTCTCATGTATAAATCTATAAATGAACCATCTTTTCCAATGTATATGAAACATAAATTCCAAACAGTAAATCACAGGCATAACTTGAACCTCAGATCAGTACAGAATGCAGACTTAGTTATACCAAAACCCAAAATAGAACTTTTTAGGAAATCATTCAGCTACTCTGGTTCAAGGTTATGGAATGACATACCAACACATGTACGAAATTCTGATACTCTCTGGAAATTTCAAACTGCCTATGTCAGGTGGTTATTCACCAGCTGAATCATTTGCATTACAATGACTCCTTATATAGCTATTACAGCTATTTTATTGTTGTTATGAAAATTTGTGTTGTAACTGGTTCACTGTTTATATGTTGTATATTATGTTGACTGTGTATATGTTGTATATATGTGAGGCCCGCATGGAAGATCGGGAAACCGAATGCGCAAGCCTCGTTAAATAAAGACGTTACTTACTTACTTACTTACTTACTACTTACTTACTTACTAGAAGAAGATTTTTAAAGATTTTCCCTGTATAAGCCTATGTAAAACCAAAGGCCCCCAGGGCGGGGGCATTTTTGGCCCTAGGGCTATAATTTCAATAACTTTGGTAGAGGTCCACTAGGTGAAGCTTCACACCAAATATCAAAGACCTGGGCCTTGTGGTTCTAGAGAAGAAGATTTTTAAAGATTTTCCCTATATAAGCCTATGTAAGCCCAAAGGCCCCTGAGCAGGGGCATTTCTGGTCCAAGGGCCATAATTTGAACAATCTTGGTAGAGGTCCACTAGATGAAGCTTCATACCAAATATCGAAGACCTGGGCCTTTCGGTTTCAGAGAAGAAAATTTTTAAAGATTTTCCCTGTATAAGCCTATGTAAAACCAAACGCCCCCGGATCGGGGGCATTTTTGGCCCCAGGGCTATAATTTGAACAATCTTATTAGAGGTCCACTAGATGAAGCTTCACACCAAATATCAAAGATCTGAGCCTTGTGATTTCAGAGAAGAAGATTTTTAAAGATTTTCCCTGTATAAGCCTATGTAAAACCAAAGGCCCCAAGGGCGGGGGCATTTTTGGCCCCATTACTATAATTTGAACAATCTTGGTAGAGGTTCACTAGATGAAGCTTCACACCAAATATCAAAGACCTGGGCCCTATGGGTTCAGAGAAGAAGATTTTTAAAGATTTTCCCTATGTAAGCCTATGTAAACCCAAAGGCCCCCGGGGCGGGGGCCTTTCTGGCCCAAGGGCAATAATTTGAACAACCTTGGTAGAGGTCCACTAGATGAAGCTTCATACAAAATATCGAAGACCTGGGCCTTTCTGTTTCAAAGAAGAAGATTTTTAAAGATTTTCCCATTATAAGCCTACGTAAAACCAAAGGCCCCCAGGGCGGGGGCATTTTTGGCCCTAGGGCTATAATTTTAACAAACTTGGTAGAGGTCCACTAGGTGAAGCTTCACACCAAATATCAAAGACCTGGGCCTTGTGGTTTCAGAGAAGAAGATTTTTAAAGATTTTCCCTATATAAGCCTATGTAAACCCAAAGGCCCCCGGGGCGGGGGCATTTCTGGCCCAAGGGCCATAATTTGAACAATCTTGGTAGAGGTCCACTAGATGAAGCTTCATACCAAATATCAAAGACCTGGACCTTGCAGTTTCAGAGAAGAAGCTTTTTAAAGTTTTCATTTTAAAATTCTATTTTTAGCTCCTGTGACCTAGATGTGCAATGGACCGGAACCATTTGAACAACTTTGAAAGGGGACCACCTAAGGATCATTCCTGTGAAGTTTGGTTAAAATCCAATCAGTGGTTTAGGAGGAGATGTCATTTAAAGAAAAAGTTTACGCACGCACACACGCACTGACGTACACACGCACGACGGACAAAAAGTGATCCCAAAAGCTCACCTCGTCACTACGTGACAGGTGAGCTAAAAAGAGGTTTATCCATCTTGAACCAGCGTTATATTTCAAAACTGTTTTCCATGGACAGTGTTAACCCTTCTCTTGCTGGATATTCAGTTAAGCCACACCCATTTCTGACTTTGAACCAATCAAATTCTTTCATGTAATTTATTCCTACAAATTCATAAACTGAATGTCAAACAGTGTAGATCCTGATCAGATGGCTTCTTCAGTTTAGATCCATCTAAACATTGAGGTATCCATTGTGAGCCTGTATTATATTTCAAAACTGTATTACAATGAACAGTGTTAAGAGGTTTATCCATCTAAACATAGAGGTATCCATTGTGAGCCAATATAATATTTTAAAACTGTATTACAATGAACAGTGTTAAGAGGTTTATCCATCTAAACATAGAGGTATCCATTGTGAGCCAATATAATATTTTAAAACTGTATTACAATGAACAGTGTTAAGAGGTTTATCCATCTAAACATAGAGGTATCCATTGTGAGCAAGTATAATATTCTAAAACTGTATTACAATGAACAGTGTTAAGAGGTTTATCCATCTAAACATAGAGGTATCCATTGTGAGCAAGTATAATATTTTAAAACTGTATTACAATGAACTGTGTTAAGAGGTTTATCAATCTTGAACCAATGTTATAAAGATGTATCCATCTTGAGCCAGTATTGTATTTCAAAACTGTGCTACACTGAATAGTGTTATAATATTCATTTATCATACGACGTCGCGTCTGAGAGTGTAATAACGCCATGTAATATTTTCGATAATCCACTAGTGGATTAAATATGCAAATTAGCTAGACACGTCCTGTAAAGTTACATGTAAGACGTCCTTAACAACGTTGCGTTTACTAATGGCGGAATATTGATATTTTTGTTAACAATCGTGAAAAAAATGCGTTTTAAATGTCATATGATAAAAAGAATCTTGCATTCATGCTCATGTATTATTGAATTTATTAAACTCGTTGAGGAAAAGGAATAAAATGCTCGGCAAGCCTCGCATTTTATCCCTTTTCCTCAACTCGTTTAATAAATTCAATAATACATGAGCACTCATGTAAGATCCTCTATTTATTGCCCTTGTGTGAGGGGAATATGACGATTTGTTTACCTGAGCATGCTGGCAATATTACCTTTCAAGGGTAACAAATTGTCAAATTCAACTCACACAAGGGCAACAAATGATTTATAATACCAAATTCTGACTTATAGAGATTCTTTGAGTAAATGCTTCAAAATATGGAAAAGCAAGCTATTTTTTTTAACACAAACATGAGACTTGAATGATAAAATTTGATTTAACCAATTGTGCTCTTGTACTTTTGAGCAGTGAGAGGGGAATATTGCAGGGAATATGATAATTTATTGTCCTGTATAATAAAGAGGTTTATGTGTAGTTCTGGCATAAACACTGATATGCACAGCTGTTTGAACACTGTCAGTCAGACTAAAATATGTGTTCAATTAATAATATCCATTTCTTACATGCTTTTCAATGAATGAGGAGATTTATCAGTGAAATATAAATCGATATTTTCACTGTTTCAAACAGTGAAAATACGATTTTTTATTTTTCACTGTTTGGGACTACTTATTTCTTCAAATCTAACTCTAATTTCAATTTTATCTTTGTCAGATAACTGAACAATACTGAAATGTGTTCTAATTGACGCATAGCCCGTTCATGTGTGACGGGGACGTTACTGACGTCAATTATGACGCTGACGTCACGTCTTTTGTCGCGCGACGTTAGAATTGCCAGCAACTTCTTTGGAAAACTACTCTCTCAATTATTTCATTAATCATTCATAATAATACCATCCCAGGCCATTTCTCAGGTGCAAACTTTTAGTTTACACCCAATAGTATACCCACTAAACACGATGGACACCACTAAATTGACGCGAAACGAACAGGAACAAAGATAATTTTCTCCGAATGTGAGCGGCACCATTAAAGTCGCTAAATATTGCCTTTTGAAGAATGTAAAAAACAGAAAATTTGATTTTTTCAGTGCAAGATCAAATTTTATTTCACTCATGAACACCAAAACTGCTATTTTCACGAGTGGCATAGCCACTCGTGAAAATAACAGTTTTGGTGTTCATTCGATGAAATAAAATTCGATCTTACACTGAAAAAATCAAATATGCTCTATATTCAAATGAGCCAGCCCAAGACAAAACCTGCAATAAGACCTGTGCTATAGTCAATAACTCAGTTCAGCTACAGCATTAGATCAGCCTGCTCAGAGCATTCTCTTGTTGCCCTATGAATAGCCCATAGGCTATAGAAGGCTCATGCAAACAGCAAAGATTCTGATCAGACTGCGTGGTAGCACAGGTCTTATTGTAGATTTCGTCATGCGCCGGCTCAAATCACAAAATGTATGTGTTGACTGAACATAATTTGCCCTATACTTAATATTAATTCACCATATTTGCATTATTTGCTGGCTCCCAGCTTGCACATTGTCAAATTTGGAAAAACAGGTAGCCAGACCCCCCTGACCTTTTCAGGTCAGGGGGGTCTGGTTACCTGTTTTTCCAACGCTGATAACCTTCAGTCTAGGAACCAGCAGATAATGCAAATAAGGTGAATAAGAGCACTATAAGCACTGCATCATGCCCCACCACTGCACTTACATCAAGCTGGTGCCATAACTCTGTCAGAAATGAATTCAAAGGGAAGGTGACTAAGTCTTTCCCAAAATAAAGTTTACATATGACTGCGATGATTATTTTCAATAAATCAGAATAACTGTTCTTGTTGTCATGGTGCTTATTTTCAATGTTCAAAGGGCCATAACTCCAAAAGTAAATCAGAATAACTGTTCTTGTTGTCATGGTGCTTATTTTCAATGTTCAAAGGGCCATAACTCCAAAAGTAAATCAGAATAACTGTTCTTGTTGTCATTCAGCTTATTTTCAATTTCAAAGGGCCATAACTCCATAAGTAAATCAGAATAACTGTTCTTGTTGTCATGGTGCTTATTTTCAATGTTCAAAGGGCCATAACTCCAAAAGTAAATCAGAATCACTGTTCTTGTTGTCATGGTGCTTATTTTCAATGTACAAAGGGCCATAACTCCAAAAGTAAATCAGAATAACTGTTCTTGTTGTCATTCAGCTTATTTTCAATTTCAAAGGGCCATAACTCCAAAAGTAAATCAGAATAACTGTTCTTGTTGTCATTCAGCTTATTTTCAATTTCAAAGGGCCATAACTCCAAAAGTAAATCAGAATAACTGTTCTTGTTGTCATTCAGCTTATTTTCAATTTCAAAGGGCCATAACTCCAAAAGTAAATCAGAATAACTCTTCTTGTTGTCATGGTGCTTATTTTCAATGTACAAAGGGCCATAACTCCAAAAGTAAATCAGAATAACTGTTCTTCTTGTCATGGTGCTGATTTTCAATGTTCAGAGGGCCATAACTCCAAAAGTAAATCAGAATAACTGTTCTAGTTGTCTTTCAGCTCATTTTCAATTTCAAAGGGCCATAACTCCAAAAGTAAATCAGAATATCTGTTCTTGTTGTCATGGTGCTTATTTTCAATGTTCAAAGGGCCATAACTCAAGTAAATCAGAATAACTGTTCTTGTTGTCATGGTGCTTATTTTCAATGTTCAAAGGGCCATAACTCTAAAAGTAAATCAGAATAACTGTTCTTGTTGTCATGGTGCTTCATATTCGTGTTAAGTTTACTGAAAATATCTCAAACCGGTGTTCCAAAACTAATGTCAGTATTGTTTCATTTTGAACCAGTTGTGCAACATGTACCAAGACCCACCTGTTGTGGACAGAGCGAGCATTAACCCATTTTGTACTGGAAACCCCGAAACGGGTACGTCTTCTCATCAGGGCCTACACTGTTTGCAGGAAGTTCAGCCATTTTCCAAATCAATTTTAAAGATACCACAACCTGACACCCCTAAAGTTTGCGATGAGCTCCTGCTATATATAAGGAGGAAGATTCCATTTGGTACAAAATGGGGGTAACAAGGGTAAACAGTTTGCTTACAACTTCACTGATATTTGAGCAGTGTACATTTCCTTATACATGCAGCATGTTTATTAAACCCATTTTGTACCGGAAACCCCAAAACGGATACCCAGGCAAACAGTGCAGGCCCAGATCAGACGCCGCAGAACGCTGTTTGCTAAAAGTTCAGTCATTTTCCTAACAGATTTGATGAAAACACAACCTGACACCCCTAAATTTTGAAATGGACTCCTGCTATATATAAGGAGAAATATTCCATTTGGTACAAAAAGGGTTAAAAGACTACTTAAAATGACTAGGAAACTAGAGCTGGTGTTTATGAAACACTATGCCCCCAACACTGATTGCTAACAAGATTTCTATGTTATTTAATTAAAGGGGCAATAACTCAAAAAGGGAAGCTAATTTGGAAAAGAAAAAAAATACAGGTCAACTTTTTTTTCATGAGAAATCCATATATGAAATTTCAAAACACCAGCATACATGGTTATAAAGTTATGCTATGTACTAGAAAGCAACACAATTAAATGCCCAGAAATTCCAAAGGGCCATAACTCTAACAAAATTTCATTAAATTTGCTGAAAATTTAATCAGGTGATCTCCTCCTCAGTCCCAAGCAGTATACCAAATATCAGGGCTCTAGCTCAAATACTTTTTGAGATATCTTGCGAACGAGATTTCTATGTTATTTAATTAAAAGGGAAATAATGCAAAAAGGGGAGATAATTCGGAAAAGAAAAAAATACGGGTCAATTATTTTTCATGAGGAAACCATATATGAAATTTCAAAATACTAGCGTACATGGTTCTTAAGTTATGCTATGCAATAGAAAGCGTGACAAACGTACGAACTAACGAATGAACAAACGAACGAACGAACGGACAAGCCAGAAGCAATATGCCCACCAACTTTTTCAAAGTTGGGGGCATAAAGAGCTAACAAGAGCTTGAAATTAGGGCCTGTAGGTCACAAATCAGTATAAAACTGGTAGACATCCACTATGAGGTATGCAATATCTATGAAGAGGACCAAATGTCTTACAAGACAATATACCGGCCTCGGTAGCTCAGTCAGATGCGCGTCTGACTGGTGATCGGAAGGATGCGGGTTCGATACCTGCCAAGGCTGGCAACATTCTTTCGTGGTGATTGATCATGCAATCTTTTCTACGGTCATTCTCTCCCTTCCGCTGATTCAAGAATAGCAGTTTCTGGCAAAAGAATGTGCACTGTACAGGTCAACCGCTTATGTAAAAGCCTGCCCAGGAAAAGTGTGGATAGGTAAATTGACTGGCTCAAGACTGACCTAAAATAGTGTTGACTGGGCCGTTAAACTCCAATACAAACAAACAAATTACCGGACAGTTTGCGGGTGGTAGCTAAATTTATGAGAGGGCACCAGCACCTTAACCCTTTATGTACCAAATGGAATCTTCCTCCTTATATATAGCAGGAGTCCATTTAAAACTTTAGGGATGACAATTTCTTTAAAATTTATTTGAAAAATTGCTGAACGTTTTGTAAACAGTGTAGGCCCTGATCAGATGCCGCATTCTGCGGCATCTGATCAGGGCCTGCACTGTTTGCCAAATACCCGTTTTGGGGTTTTGGTACAAAATGGGTTAAAGATGCTGCTCAACCAGGTCCCCCTGCAACAACTATAAGTAACATTGAAACAAGAGGCCCATGGGTCACTATGCTCACCAGCACTCTGGTGGGCCCTGCACCTGCACAGGGGTCGGCTCTTCCTGCACAGATAACATCCCAATCGAAAGGATGGCACGCTTTATGACATTTATCCCTGCAAATGATGTCAGTGGAGCATTTTCTGACAACAAAATTTCATCACCACTGCTTGAGATCAAACCAGGGGCCTCTAGAATCAGAGGCAAGTGCACTAACCACTGAGATCGCACACTCCACATTTTGTTTATAAATTTAGGCCAGAAGCTTTTTGCTTTGCCCTCTTCCCTTAATACTTTTTTGTACCAAATGGAATCTTATATATAGCAGGAGTCCATTCCAAAACTTAGGGGTGCCAGGTTGTGTTCATCAAAATTTACTTGGAAAATGACTGAACTTATAGCAAACAGTGGAGGCCCACATCAGATGCCGAGTTCTGCGGCATCTGATCTGGGCCTGCACTGTTTGCCAGGGTACCCGTTTTGGGGTTTCTGGTACAAAATGGGTTAACCTTTGTCCTGCTGAACAGAAAAATTTGGCCATACCAATGTCTGACTATCCATAAATGAAATTAAATGTACTCGGTACAATGTATTCATTCAATTCACAAACTGCATGACAAACAGTTTAGATCCTGATCAGATGGCTTCTACAGAAGCCATCTGATCGGGGTCTACACTGTTTGGTTCAGCAGGACAATGGATAAATTTGCAAACTGATCCAGATCAGAAGCCGTCTGACCTGGATCTACACTTTTTGCAAAGGTATGGATGGGGTTGTCGTGTTCAGCCCCGTAAGGGTAAAAACCTCAACCCTTGCAGTGTTGATCCAGATCAGAAGGTTTCTTCATCATGATCTACAATGTTTGTCATTCAGTTGAATTTGTATATCAAAATTGAATGGTTGATTTATTGGTTTGATTTGAGGTTTAAAGTCCCCGTCTACACTGTATAGGTCATTTTGGAGATGCTGCTTCCAATTTTGTGGGACTTTACCCGATATTGAGATGGAATGAAATCTCAAGCCCTGCCGCCAAATGAAACCAATAGGGTTATTATGCACAGATGGTCCAACTCGCACCCTCCTTTTCCTGGGCATGCTTAGAAGTTTACCAGAACTCACGTGCCGTTGGTTTCAGCTCTGCATGGAAACGTCATGTAGGCCCTGAATGGGCAGGGGCAGAGAATGGTTGATGGTCAGAAATGGGTGTAGCAAAATTAATTTATTCGGCAGGGCAAGGGTCCAGCAAACAGTGTAAACCCTGATTGGCCGTCACATTCTGCAGAGTCTGATCTGGATCTACACTTTTTGCAAAGGTATGGAGTTGTCGTTTTCAGCTGTTCATTTTTTGTTTTCTGCATACAGCATCCTCTGGTCAGAGACCAGAGGATGCTGTATTCCTATATTAAGACCACCTTTGGGACTGTTCAGAAGTGGTCTTTAAGACCACTTCAGAACAGTCCCAAAGGTGGTCTTAATATAGGAATTTTACAGTAAAATTCTTTACTGGATTGTGTGGGCAGGGCCAAAATTGGCACCAGCCCCAAGCGATTTCATTTTTCAGTTTTAACCTTCGTCCTGCTAATATAGATAGACTTTCTGCCAATGGCCATTGTAGCACACTGGAAGTGGGTAAATGTCATAAGAGCCAGCATATGAAACAAGAATTCGGCCGAAGGCTATGTCGCGCCTGTGGTAAACTTGACCATTAGGGTAAACGCTAGGGTGGTCGCAAATGTTGACGCCTTGACGAACTGACGGACAGAAAACCGGGGCCTATATCGCGCCATGCTAATAGCAGGCGCGACAAAAACCTACAATAACACATGTGCGCCCAACGAAGACTCAGATCAGCCTGATCAAAGTCTTCATTGTGTGCTCTAAGGATAACTAAGGGCCCAATGCTCCTCCATGCAGCAAGAGAAGACTCTGGTCAGACTATATGGATGTGCAGGCTGATCTGAGTCTTCGCTGGGTGTGCATGGCTTATTGTAGGTTTTGTTGTGCGCTGGCTCAAAGATACAATGATTACAACACTATGTATACCTTCCTGTTACATTAGCAGTTGCTGTATGTGCCTCTTTCCGGCCATCAAACTTTGAGAGAGCCACTGTGATTTTCTCAGAATTTCCTTTGTTTTTGAAATTCACTGAAACATAACAATTTACATGTACATGCACACTTACATTCTTAACTGGATTGTGTGGGCAGGGCCAAAATTGGCACCAGCCCCAAGCGATTAAATTTTTCAGTTTTTTACGGCGTAGCCGTTATGTTTTTGCTTTTGTCCTACATTTTTCGTTATTCCATTGGTCAATAAAACCACATGTCCAAGGAGATGACCATTTCATTGGTAAATGATTTGCATAAATAAATCTACTAAAAAAACACGACAGTTTACCGAAGTTTTAAACTAGGAAATGTTTCATTTTTTTATGTGAGACATGAATGAAAAATATATACAGTTTCGGCTTGCTCACCGTCTTGTCCTTTGATGATCATACGTCATATGTATAATTGTGTTTCTAGTGAATTCTGAAACTGCTGCTGTGAATAGCTATTTTGACCTAATTTCACGTGGTTGGTCTATATAGCGAAAGGAACCATTTCGCGAAAGGAATAATTTTCTGCGAATTGTGTGTGTGAATTCGGGTTTAACGTCGCTTTCAACAATTTTTCAGTCATATCACAACGGTGTCTGGTTGCGACAGGGAGCTCAATGCTCACGTTTATAGTGCTGCCTCACTGAAGTATCATGTCCCAGACACATTACATGATACCACACCCAGTCACATTATCCTGACACTGGATTGACCAGTCCTAGCTCTACCCCGTAAATCTGAGTGCCAAGCGAGGAGCAGCTAGTACCTTTTTTTTACGACTTTGGTATGTCGCGGCCCGGGATCGAACCCGAGACCTCAGAATTTTCTGCGAAAGGAATTGTTTGTTTGATTTGAGGTTTAACGTTCCCATCAACACTGTGTAGGTAATTTTGGAGAAGTTGCTTCCAAGTTTGTGAAACTTTTACCCGACATTGAGGTAAAATGACACCTCAAGCCCTGTTGCCCAATGAAACTGGTCAATAAAGAGATATAGCATGACAAAAAATGTAATAGTCGCATTACAAATTGACAGATGTTTAATTTACAATATATGCCCAATAAAAGTTGCAGTGTATCATTTGTCTTCAGCATACTTTATGTCCTCCATTTTAACACAAAATGGACATTTTCGAATATCATTAATGTTATATCAATTCTGAAAAGGAATAAGTGTAATTTGAGTTTTGGTTAGGTGCACATAAGATCAAGTTTCCGTCCGTTTGTCTGCTCGTCCGTTTGTTCGTCCGTCTATGCGTTTACGTTCACCATGGCGACAACCCTAAATGTTAACCCTAGAATTTGTGTTCAAAAACAGTAAATGATAAAGTTTTCTTATTTGTTGTGCATATACTTGAGATCATAAATGAAATGAGGTCATGTTTTTAACCTTGACCTTTTACATTGACCTTAGCTCAAACAGGCGGGACACCGCCCTCTGCAAAGCTATTTTACCTCGCGTGACATCTGAATTGTTTGAATACAGTAAACCAGTTCATAGCTAGACAACTGTTGCTGTCACTATTGTAGCTCATATTTCTAAACAACCTTCCAATTAAATCTACGCCGCTTATCTTTTTTAAAGATATTTCTTGTTACCTTTGTCCTGCTAAAAAATAAGATACTCTTACATGCTGGATGCAACGAAAATATTTTTGTTTGTTTGATTTGAGGTTTAACGTTCCCGTCAACACTGTAGAGGTCACTTTGGGGATTGCTTCCAATTTTGCGGGACTTTTACCAGACACTGAGATGAGATGACATCCCAAGACCTGCCACCCAATGAAACCAACAGGGTTTATAAGCATGGATGGGCCGACTCGCAGCGCATTGCCTGGGCAGGCTTAGATCATCCTCTAAGCAGTTTACCAGTACTTGTGTTAGGGTCGGTTTCAGCTCTGCGTGGAAGCATCACGCAGCCCATCTATTTTTTCAAGCCCCAATGGGCGGAGGGAAGACAACATAAATGTTATACGACAGACTGCATGCATGGTAGTTAACCCAATCACGGTTGACAACTTTGCTTGCCTCTTTAATTGCATGCCGGTGGGTCAGGCCTCATATTCTATGACGGTTCCAGCGTAAAGGCTTACTGAGTATTAGAGACAATCTAGTTTTATGTAATGTTGGTTGGTGCCTGATGCTCTGTCTCTGGTTGGGCCCATTGGAGTTTAACTATTGGTTTTCTTTTGCTCCAGCAATGTTTTCTTGCTGTCGAGTCCTCACCATTGTTCAATCTCTGTGGTTTATTGATTTTTGTGTTCACGGAGATGGTGCACTGATGAGTAAGGAGGCCTTCATGCGGACTGAACAAATTATTTGTCTAAATCGCGACAGAAGTAAGGGCGAGGATTGTGGCCACGTAAAATCGACTTCAGCCCCTCAGTGGAATTTGTTTCGCTGACCGTTCCAAGACAGTTCTTCTGTCGTGGTTTATTTTTGTTATGGCTTGTCTTTGAGTGTAAGTATCGCTTATATTATTTTGGTTTGGATAGCCAATTGGCCGTTTTGTGGGAAAGTAACTGTCCTTTTGGCTTTCCACTAGTGATGTTTCCATTAGGGTCTAATTGTTTCATGTTTGGATTTGTTTCCCTTGCTGTCTCTGATGGGAGCTGTGGTTTAATTGTATCCATTCCTGATCATTGCCTTGGCTTCTATTTTCAATGAAATAGGGATTTCTCATTGAAAGCAAAATTGACATTGTCACTGTTACAAACAGTTAAAACACATTTATATACCTGCTTTTTCGAAAAAATCGGGTATATTGTTTTCGTACCAGAGTTGTGTGGTCGTCCGTCCGTCTGTCTGTCTGTCCGTCCATCACGTTTCTTGTAAATGGATCTCCTCTGCAACCACTGAAGTTACACTTTTGAAACTTTGCATGTGGGTTGTACATGGTATGTAGATGGCAGTGGGCTACTTTTTTGTGACCATGACCCGAACATGGCCCCAAGGTCAAAGGTCAAAATGTATGACTTTGCCATATCTTTAGTGTCATTCATACAAAAAGCGGGTATCAGCAATGGTATACCATTGTCTGGGTGATCTAGTTTTTTAATTTCACTGTTGGTGAATTTGATGTATCATAGAAAAATAACATATTTCTGTTGGTCAGATGTTAATTAGCTAAACATCATAAATGTGTGTCAGAAATTACTTCATGCATGTTTTCACGTCATTTGAACATTGATGACATCACTTGTAGCACCTATGCAAGGTAAACAATGGATGCTACACCAGATGAACTTAGCAACTGCAGACATTATTTGAATGCAAATTAAGTGAACAATTTGATAAAGTAGCATTCCAAGCTGTTTTTCAGGTGCAAACTTTCAGTTTACATCCAATATTATAACCAGTTAACACGCTGAACACCTCTAAATCAAGGCAAAATGAGCATTGAAAAGGTTTGTTCCCTGTGCTGACGGCTGACGTTTAAAAATTCCTTTAATAATTGCAGTTTAATGCATAAAGAAACAGAAAATTTGATTTTTTATCAGTGTAAGATCAATTTTCATTTCACTCATGAACGCCCAAAGAAGTATTTTCACTCGTAGCGCCACTCGTGAAAATACTTCTTTTGAAGTTCATTAAGTGAAATAAAAATTGATCTTACACTGAAAATTTCAAATATCCCCTATACCCTACCTTTACAAACAGTGAAGATCCAGATCAGATGGCTTGTGAAAAAGCCTGGTTAATTGATCTGGATCTATACTGTTTGACATTCAGTTTATCAATTCACAGGATAAATTAACAACAAGTAATCTGATTGATTGGAAGTCATAAATGGCTCACTCAGCCGCTGTGGCTAAATTAATGTATTCAACAGGACAAGGGTAAATTGTCAGACTGCTAGTCTCTGACAAGCCCATTATGAAAACACACCCATGCGAAGTGGTGCATTTTTACACATCTCCGAAATGGCCATTTTCCTGATGAATACAAATACTGCAAACATAGGTTGTGGGTGCTTGTTAGAACTGCCTCATTGTGGCGGTTCTAATGAGTACCCATAACCTATGTCTTGGAGCAAGAATAAGAAAAATTATGAATACCCCGGTATACCCCAGTTTTCTTTACAGTAGAACTTTGATGGCTCGAACACCGATGGCTCGTTTACCATGGCTGAGTCGAACCCCTTCTTGAGTCCCTAGGGAATTTCTGTACGTAAGAAATAGGGAGAGTAAATACTAGGATATTGTTGTCTTTTATCTTGCAAATGTATGCTGTGTATACTCATTAGAATTGCCTCGATGAGGCGATTCTAATGAGTACACACAGCATACATTTTTCATTATAGAACATAGAAAAAATGTCCTAAAGTATGTCGTTATGCCTCCTGGCAGTCACCTCAGTGGCTCGAACTACCCCTGTCTCGAACAGATTTTCATGGTCCCAAAGGTGTTCGAGCCATTGAAGATCGACTGTATATAAAGTGGGGTATAGGGGGCTCTTCATTTCATTCACTTGTTCACGTGATGCATTATGGGTAGTTTAAAACTTGAAGGCCAAGACATCATCATTGATGCATCTAGCCCACACTGTTAACAATGAGGATTACTACAAATTCATAAACTGAATGTCAAACAGTGTAGATCCTGATCAGATGGCTTCTTCAGAAGCCATCTGAGCTGGATCTACACTGTTTGCAAAGATAGGGGTTGTCATGAATAGCAAGATAAGGGTTAAGAAGATAAAATACCATAATGATCCCAATAATGTGAGGATTTGGGACAACAAGTGAAGAAGTCTGTGAAATGAACACCCAACCAAACCCCATTTTAAACAGAGAGAACTGGGGTTTATTTGGGTATACATTATTTTTTCTTATTTCCGCTACAAGACATACATGTAGGTTGTTGGTATTGGTTAGAACCACCCCAATGAGGCTGTTCTAACTGGAACCCATAACCTATGTTTGCAGTATAAATAAGAAACAAGAGGACCATGATGGTTCTATATCGCTCACCTGAGCTTACAGATTCATTAAAGTTTCAGGAAGTTCCAGTCTGTCTGATCACTGGTTGTCATTCTGCTGCAGACGTTGGGAGGTTTGGCTTTGTCAATGGCCAAGTCTCGCTGGCATGCAGCATTGCACTTGGCATGAAAGAGCTATACACACGACCATGCACGTGTCTTGAAGGAGAGGTGTCAGCTCCTTGAACTTCTTCCAGGCTGTCTTCACACCTGATGTGGTTGAAAAATCACAGCCATTGGCTGCAGGAAGCATGTCAAAACCAGAATTCAAATAAAATCCAAAATCTTATGCAGCCTTTCCCCCTACCTGATAATGCTTCACATGAAATTTTATCAAGATTGGCCATGGGGTATCAGAGATATACTTATTTGAAAATATGAACCGCTGACAGAGCATTACCATTCTAATACTTCACACGAGCTTTCGGCTCCAGCGAGCTAAACATGCAATATGCTAGTTCTTTCAAGAAATCTTTTCTACTGTATTCTCTATCATTTTCTGAATCAAGAAGGGCAATCATTAGTTTCTGGTGAGCTTATGTATACGTCTGCCCAGGTAAAGTCTGGTTAAGTAAATTAACACATTGTATGCTGGTTGACTCTTCCATTGCAATATGTTGGACAAGTCCATTTGTCATACTAGAATTTGTTTTTCTACAAAAACACAGATGTCTCCCCCGTTTTTGACTGTTAAGTATAACCTTGAAATTGGAGATATTGAGCTGGGTCTTGTGTTCAACACATCATCTAATGAAGATGAACATTTCTGCATAGAAACTTTAAAAATGTTCATAGAAAAATAAACAAGTTATTGGCCGTAAACAAAAAAAGCACTTTTTTACCTTTTACCTCTAAGTATGGCCTTGACCTTTGAGGTACAACCCATTGTCTCATGATGGTTAACATTTCTGCCAAATAATTTCATAATCCATCAAAGAATAAGGAAGTTATTGACTGTCCCTTTTTTACCTTTGACCTCTAGGTATGACCTTGACATTGGAGGTATGGACCTTGGTCTTGCACATGACTAATGGTCTAATGATGGTGAACATTTCTGCATGGTTACTTTATAAAGTCCATCCAGAAATAAAAAAAGTTAATGACTGGACACCAAAAAAAAAAAACAAACATTTTTTACCTCTAAGTATGACCTTGATCTTGGAGCTACCGACCTGGGTCTAGCGTGCACCACATCGTCTCATGATGGTTAACATTTCTGCCAGGTAATTTCACAATCTATCCAGGAAGAAGAAAGCTATTGACTGAACACTAAAAAAGGCCCCTTCTTGTCCTTTGACCTTTTGTCCTTGACATTTGAGGTACCAACTTGAGTCATGCACACAACACACCGTCTCATGGTGGTTAACATTTCTGCAAAGTAATTTCAAAATCCATCTAAAAATAAGAAAGTTATTGACAGAACACAAAAAAGGCCCCTTTTTTTACCTTTAACCTCTATGTATGACCTTGACCTTTCAGGTACCAAACTGGGTCATGTGTTCAACACATCATCTCATGGTGGTTAACACTTCTGCCAAGCAATTTCAAAATCCATCTCAAAATAAGAAAGTTATTGACCAAACACGAAAAAAGGCCCCTTTTTTACCTTTGACCTCTATGTATGACCTTGGCATTTTAGGTACCAAACTGAATCATGCATGCAACACATCTTTTCATGATAATTATCATGTTTGCCAGGTAACTTCAAATTCTATCTAAAAATAAGCAAGTTATTGACAAAACCCGAAAAAAGGCCCCTTTTTTACCTTTGACCTCAAAGTATGACCATGACCTTTAAGGCACCAATCTGGGTCATGCACGCAACACATCGTCTTATATTGGTTAACATTTCTGCCAAGTGATTTCAAAATCCATCTAAAAATAAGAAAGTTATTGACCGAACAAGAAAAAAGGCCCCTTTATTACCTTTGACCTCTATGTATGACCTTGGCATTTTAGGTACCAAACTGAATCATGCATGCAACACATCTTCTCATGATAGTTAACATGTTTGCCAAGTAACTTCAAATTCTATCTAAAAATAAGCAAGTTATTGACAAAACCCGAAAAAAAGGCCCCTTTTTTACCTTTGACCTCTAAGTATGACCTTGACCTTTAAGGCACCAACCTGGGTCATGCCCGCAACACATCGTCTTATATTGGTTAACATTTCTGCCAAGTGATTTCAAAATCCATCTCAAAATAAGGAAGTTTTTGACCAAATACGAAAAAAAGGCCCCTTTTTTTACCGTTGACCTCTAAGTATGACCTTGACCTTTGAGTCACCAACCTGCCTCATGCGCACCACACATAGTCTCATGGTTGTTAATAATTATGCCAAGTAGTTTTAAAATCCATCTCAAAATAAGAAAGTTATTGACCAAATACGAAAAAAGGCCCCTTTTTTTACCTTTGTCCTCTAAGTATGACCTTGACCTTTGAGGTACCGACCTGATTCATGCGCGTCTCACATCGTCTTTTGGTTGTTATATTTCTGCCAAGTAATTTTAAAATCCATCAGAAAATAAGAAAGTTATTGACCGGACACGATTTGCCCATGCTGCGATGATGCATATATACATACCGACAAACTTCCAAGGGAGATAATTCAAAAAGTATCAATGCGAGAGTCATACTTCTTGTGCACTGCACGTCGTCTAATGCTGATTCATATTTATACCAAGTTTCGTGAAGATAGCTCTAATGGTTTTCAAGTTATACAGCGGACACGAAAGTGTGACAGACGGACAGACAGACACCCGGGGGAAAAACAATATGTCTCTCCGAAAGAATTTTTTTCGGGGGAGACATAATAAGGGGTGTCAGGCCCGACTCCGGCCTAATTTTTCATTTATATTCTATTTTTGACAGAAAATTCTGTTAGTATATAGTGCAGGCCCTGATCAGATGCCCCGTTCTGCGGTGTCTGATCTGGGCCTGCACTATTTGCCAAATACCCCTTTAGGGGTTCCCCGCATACGATGGGTTAATCAGCTAGATATGACTGAAACAGCATTGACTGGGCCATAAAACAAACAAAAGTGATTAGTTTTGAAGGTTCAAAAGAATTGAATATGCTTTCATACACAAAATCAAACAACAATACCATCATCAAATTCGCGCTCCATAACTTTGCTGTGATAGGCAGAGTTATGTCCCCTCAGCCGCAGTCTTCTTCAAAACAGAAACACTCCTCTGCTGAAAATGAATAATACAGACATCAAGTTCCAGATATGTAAATGTAACAAAGGTAGTTAAGTGAACCCTTATCCTGCTTTGCAACACACATTTACGACTATAAGCCTATTAACCCCTTTTGTACCAAATGGAATCTTCCTCCTTATGTATATGTATAGGAATTCATTTCAATTTTTAGGGGTGACAGGTTGTGTTTTCATCAAATTTATTTGGAAAATGACTGAACTTTTAGCAAACAGTGGCGGCCCTGATCAGACATCGGGTTCTGCAGCGTCTGATCTGGGCCTGCACTGTTTGCCAAAGTACCCATTTGGGGGTTTCTGGTACTAAATGGGTTAAAATACTTGATCCAACTTATACCTGAAAATTCACAAACTGAATGACAAACAGTGTAGATCCTGATCAGGGGCCAGTTGTTCAAAACTAACGACGTCGTTAGTTAACGTATCATTAAAACTTTGATCATTAATTATGGCAAATATGCTGAAATTTTTGCTGAAAAAAGGTGAGCAGCTTTTGCATCAGCAAAAGCTGCTCACATTTTTTCAGCAAAAATACCAAAATGTATGATATTGTACTTGCTAGAAGAGTTAACAATATGACCACTAATGAGCTTGTTAAGCTAACGATGCTTTGAACAACTGGCCCCTGATGGCTTCCAATCTGGACCCACACTGTTTGAAAAGATAGGGCTATGGAGTTGTCGTGTTCAGCAGGATAAGGGTCCTACTTAAGGATGACACGATTAATTGTATAATCCATTAATTGATTGATAAAGTCCACAAAAATGATTATCAATTCTGATTTTCTTTTAATCGATTACTTGATAGGTACAATTTACTACCCAAAGTTATGCCTAAAAAGGCCCGTTTACACGAAAAGATTAGTCTTATATGATTAGTCTTACAAGACAAATCTTGCCATGTAAACCCTGCTATTACACAGTCTTGGGAGTCATGTATGATAGTCATGGCAGATAGAACATGTTCTATTTCGGCAAGACTAGTCATGCCATTTCAGCCAATCAGAGCAAAGGTGACTGAGGTTAATTACTTCCACAGAAATTTTAGAGTCAAGGCTAAACATTCCATTGATAAATTGCCCTGAATATCGAGGTGTGAAAAAAAAGCAAATATGCCATGTAGTAGCCACCTGATCTGGATCTGCACTGTCGGCAGATTGTGAGTTTAACGAATGCATAACATGAAGTAATTTGATGGTTGGATATTAAAATTAGTTGTGGCTAAATTAAGCTATTCAGCCAGATAAAGGTCTTCTTTCCCTTCTCAGACTCAAAACTTGCAATTATTATCATACATTAAGGAATTGCAAGATATTCTTCCTCCATTGTTTATCTCCTGATATAAGGCGGAAAAAATAAAATCATGTAAGATTTGTCATGATGTGTAAACGTAAAAATCTTTCCGGAGAAAATCATGCATGAAAAAATCATGAAAGACTAATCTTATGGTGTAAACGGGCCTTAAAATAGCTGGATGAGTGGCAAACAGTGCAGACCCTGATGAGAAGCCGCATTTTGCGGCATCTCATCTGGGTCTACACTGTTTGCTCAGGCCTGTCTGTTCAAATATACATGTGGCAAAGTGCAACATATAGTAAGAGTCATGCTCAGACAGAAAGCCAGACAGGTAAAATTATGACAAAAACTGTAGCGATTACTAATCAATTATCGACCACAATGACAGGACTAATAATCGATTATCTTTTCAGCTCCGATTAGCCAGCCCTAGTGCTATATGGAAAGCATATGTAAATAAGCCCATAAATTGCCAATCACAACAATTGTTGTCTGCTTTTTCATATAGCAGTTACTTTAATTATGGCACGAGTATGCACACACACAACCCTTATACACACGGTATGTATCGAATGCAGTTTTGTTTGTTTGATTTGAAGTTTAAAGTCCCCATCAACAAAGTATAGGTCATTTTGGAGCCAGTGAGTGTTTGAGTTTTATGTCTCACCAACAGCTAAGGTCATAAGGAGATGGCACCTTGGTTTAAAGACTGTTCCGAAAGTCTGGAGAAGCCCGGGATCGACCCTGTGATCCCTGGTTTACATGGCGAGCAGCATAACCATCACACCACGGAGGCTTCTAGTTCATTTTGGAGACGCTGCTTCTAATTTTGTGGGACTTTTACCCAATACTGTTTGTTTGATTTAACTTCCCGGTCAACACTGTAAAGGTCATTTTGGAGATGTTGCTTCCAATTTTGTGGGACTTTTACCTGACACTGAGATGAAATAATATCTCAAGCCGTGTCACCCTATGAAACCAATAGAGTTTATTAGCATGGATGGTCCCCCTCGCACTGTGGTTTCTGGGCAGGCTTAGATCCTCGGAGCGGTTTAACAGTACAAGTGTGCGGGCCGGATTCAGCTCTGCGTGGAAGCATCATGCAGCCCATATACGGTATTTCTTCAGTATTTACATTAGATTCTGTATCATATTTTCCGTAGTAAAATTGTATTTTAGCACCAATTAAAATCCTGCGGTATTCTCTTTGTGGCCATACTACTACAGCATGTCACTGCCCTCACCAGCTAATGGAAAAATACAGTGAGATGAAACACAGTGGGTCTCAACTCTAATTGTAGGCCAAAGATATATATATATATATATTAAAACTGTAAAGAAAAGATTTCTCAAGTGAAAGCTGGTACTGATATAAGCAAACAATGAGAAATAAAGACACAGAAAGGTGTGATCAATTTTCCTTCGCAAATTTACAATTTAAAAAGATGCCATGAACCCTGAGGGTGTCTGAAGAGCCAAAAGAGAAATCAGAATACCACGGAAGACAATGTCAGTCCATCAAGGATACCGGGATTAGAATGTAATTTCAATGATTTGACCTGTCATCGGTCACAATTCTGCTTCTGAGGGCTTGAGATGCCATTTCATCTCAAAGTCAGGTAAAAGTCCCACAAAGTTAAAAGCAACACAGGGATTTTCCTAGTTCAACTTTGGGGCCGGTAATCGGCCCCTATTTTTCCCAATTTAGAGACAGATATTCCCAAATTTGATAACAAATTTCCCAATTTCTGATGTTGTGCTACATTTGGATAATTTGGACATTTGGATAAAAATTTCATGAAAATTAAACCAAAATTGACAAAGTTACAGCTGATTTAAATTCCCAACTATGAATATTAGCGAGTTGTTTTCTCAAACCCAGCAGCCCTTGGACCCTGATTCTGAAGGGTAGGAAAATCCCTGCAACATCTCCAAAATGACTGCCAGTTGATAGCCTCCTTCAACTTTTGAAGATTATGCTTTCTTGCACACCAGACAAGGAAATCCGTGATTTTACCCTGGGATAGAAATTTATGTTTTGACCATGGTGTTCTGACCCAAAATCGAATATAATTGCGTGTTTGATAAATGCACTAGTTGATTACGACCTTGAACGCACTGTCATTAAGATTGACGTCATACACGATCTGTGACGTAACTTTACATTCCTGCAGTGGCAGCACAATATGGCGGACACTGGTAACCGAAGTGACTGCAGCATTAAAATTCCACAAAAGAAATGGAAGTTATGCAAGAACAAGAGCTGTCACTATAAGTGAGCAATGCCCCAGTAGGAGCCAATTTGAGGAAAAAAGTGCGGACTAGCTCACAAACCCACAAACAAATGGACAGTGCAAAAACTACATGTATATGCCCTCATTTGGGGGCATAAAAATATAACAAAATTGTCAAAGAATTGTGGAATTAGTGTTGCAAGGTTTAAGAACGCGTTTTTTCAGACAAGAGGGCCCAATGGCCCTATATCGCTCACCTGTTTGGACCCCAGGGGCATGATTGGCAGAAATGATGTAGGTGACCACTTGCCGTCGCTACATGCTAAATATCTAAGCTCTGGGCCCTGTGGTTTCAGAGAAGAAGATTTTTTAATCTTTTTTCCATTATGAGTCTATGGGAGCTAAGGGGCCCCAGGGCGTGGCCCATTTGGACCCCACAGGCATGATTTGCAGGATTTATGTAGGTGACCACTTGCCATTGCTACATGCTAAATATCTAAGCTCCATTTTTCCATTATGAGTCTATAGGAGCTAAGGGGCCCTGAGGCGTGGCCCTTTTGGACCAAAGGGGCATGATTGGCAGGAATTATATGGGTGACCACTTGCCGTTGCTACGTACTTATTATCTAAGCTCTGGGCACTGTGATTTCAGAGAAGAAGATTTTTAAAGCTTTCTTATATTTTGAGTCTATAGGAGCTAAAGGGCCCCGGGGCGTGGCCCGTTTGGAACCCAGGGGCATGATTGGCAGGAATTATGTAGGTGACCACTTGCTGTTGCTACATGCTAAATATCTAAGCTCTGGGCCCTGTGGTTTCATAGAAGAAGATTTTTTAATCTTTTTTCCATTATCAGTCTATGGGAGCTAAGGGGCCCCGGGGCATGGCCCATTTGGACCCCAAGGGCATGATTGGCAGGAATTATGTAGGTGACCACTTGGCGTTGCTACATGCTTTTTTCCATTATGAGTCTATGGGAGCTAAGGGGGCCCGGGGCATGGCCCATTTGGACCCCAGGGGCATGATTGGCAGGAATTATGTAGGTGACCACTTGGCGTTGCTACATGCTAAATATCTAAACTCTGGGCCCTGTGGTTTCAGAGAAGAAGATTTTTGAAGCTTTTTTTTCATTATGAGTCTATGGGAGCTAAGGGGCCCCGGGGCATGGCCCATTTGGACGTTAGGGGCATGATTGACAGGAATAATTAGGTGACCACTTGCCGTTGCTACATGCCAAATACCTCAGCTCTGGGCCCTGTGGTTTCAGAGAAGAAGATTTTACGAAGCTTTTTTCCATTCTGAGTCTATAGGAGCTAAAGGGCCCCGGGGCTTGGCCCGTTTTAACCCCAGGGGCATGATTGGCAGAAATTATGTAGGTGACCCCTTGCTGTTGCTACATGCTAAATATCTAAGCTCTGGGCCCTATGGTTTCCGAGAAGAAGATTTTTGAAGCTTTTTGTTCCATTATGAGACTATGGGAGCGAAGGAACCCCGGGGTGTGGCCCATTTGGACCTTAGGGGCATGATTGGCAGGAATTATGTAGGTGACCACTCGCCGTTGCTACATGCCAAATACCTCAGCTCTGAGCCCTGTGGTTTCAGAGAAGAAGATTTTGGAAGCTTTTTTCCATTATGAGTCTATAGGAGCTAAAGGGCCCCTTGGTGTGGCCATTTTGGACCCCAGGGGCATGATTGGCAGGAATTATGTAGGTGACCACTTGCCGTTGCTAGTTGCAAAATATCTCAGCTCTGGGCCCTGTGGTTTCAGAGAAGAAGATTTTTTGAAGCTTTTTTCCATTATGAGTCTATAGGAGCTAAAGGGCCACAGGGCGTGGCCCGTTTTGACCCCAGGGGCATGATTGGCAGGAATCATGTAGGTGACCACTTGCTGTTGTTACGTGCTACATATCTAAGCTCTGGGCCCTGTGGTTTCCGAGAAGAAGATTTTTGAATTTTTTTTGTTCCATTATGAGTCTATAGGAGCAGGGGGCCCCGGGGTGTGGCTAATTTGTACCCCAGGGGCATGATTGGCAGGAATTATGTAGGTGACCACTGGCCGTTAATACATGCTAAATATCTTAGCTCTGGGCCCTGTGGTTTCAGAGAAGAAGATATTTTAATTTTTTCCCATTGGTAGTCTATGGGAGCTATATGTTGCCATGGCAACCAGAATTCCAATCTGATCAGCCCAAAAACCTTATGCAGCCTTTCCCCCTACATGATGATGCTTCCCATGAAACTTGATCAAGATTGGCCATGGGGTATAAAAGATATACTTATTTGAAATTGTTTACGGACGCACGCACAGACGGAGGCATGCACGCACGACAGACAAAAAGTGATCACAAAAACTCACCTTGAGCTAATAATAAAGGGCCCTAATTCCTTTGTGTTAGGCACCCCTTTACCTCACAAGGAATGCATGTGCAAAGTTTCAGCACTATCGGTGAGGAAATGTGGAAGAAGTTCACGTAAAAAAACAAGGTTTTCGATCACGGTTCTTAGACAAAAATTCCGCAGAAGGCTATGTCACGACTGTGGGGGTGCAAAGTCACTGGACCATGACATTGAGGCCAAGATCAAACATAGATGTTTGCATAAAAGGCTTGTACTAAGTATCATTAATGAAGTTCAAATATTTCTTGAGAAATGAACTAACCATTAGGGTGAACGCTAGGGTGGTGGCAATATTTTACAAAGTCAGTGAAGTTGAGTGAACCATGAAATGTAGGTCAAGGTCAAATATGGAAGCTTGCATTTAAGTTGCCATTCCAAGATATAAGTTTGTACCAAGTATCATTAATGAAGCTCTTTTGGTTCTTGAGAAATTAACTTGACCAGTATGGTGAATGCTAGGGTGGTCGCAATACTTTACAAAGTCAGTGAACCGTGAAATTTAGGTCAAGGTCAAATATGGATGCTTGCATTGAAGTTGCCATCCACAGATTCAAGTTTGCACCAAATATCATTAATGAAGCTCTTATGGTCCTTGAGAAATTAACTTGACCAGTAGGGTAAACGCTAGGGTGGTCGCAATATTTTACAAAATGTGAACAATGAAATTTAGGTCAAGGTCAAATATGGATGCTTGCATTGAAGTTGCCATCTACAGATTCAAGTTTGTTCCAAATATCATTAATGAAGCTCTTATAGTTCTTGAGAAATAAACTTGACCATTAGGATGAACGCTTGGGTGGTGGCAATATTTTACAAAGTCAGTGAAGCATGAAATGCAGGTCAAGGTCAAATATGGATGCTTGCATTTAAGTTGCCATCCCGAGATATAAGTTTGTACTAAGTATCATTAATGAAGCTCTTATGGTTCTTTAGAAATTAACTTGACCAGTACGGTGAACGCTAGGGTGGTCGCAATATTTTACAAAGTCAGTGAACCATGAAATGTAGGTCAAGGTTAAATATGGATGCTTGCATGTAAGTTGTCATCCCCAGACACAAGTTTGTATGATGTATCATTAATGAAACTCTAATAGTTCTTGAGAAATAAACTTGACCATTAGGGTGAACGCTAGGGTGGTCGCAATATTTTACAAAGTCAGTGAACCATGAAATGTAGGTCAGTGTCAAATATGTATGCTTGCATGGAATTTGTCATCCCCAGACACAAGTTTGTACCAAGTATCATTAATGAAGCTTTTATAGTTCTTGAGCGGTTGAGAAATAAACTTGACCATTAGGGTGAAAGCTGCGGTGGTCGCAAATGTTGACGCCTTGATGAATCGACGGACGAATGAAAAACCGGGTGCCTATATCGCGCCATGCTAAAAGCATGCGGGACAACAATGACACCAAACAGCTGTGGCATTGCTGGGGTCGGATGACGTCATTTACCAATCGCGTGCAGAAAAATGGGTGTGGTGACTTGTGAACGAAGAACGATGATCGCATTGAACTTGCTTGTAGGGCGGATGTGAAAGCTTGGGTTCGTTTTGGATGGAAGGGATCCTCGTCTTGTGGTTGGATCATTAAATTGTAAGCTAAATAAACTGCATTCTTTTAATCTTTTATCTCGCTGCCCTGACACTTCTGATCTTTTGAGTAGATCTGTATCGGCTGCGGCTCATGTTTATCATGTGTATATCATCTGAGTTTATATAACTTTCTCTTAAATTGCTAATCTGTTAAGATATTATGTCATTAATTAACTTGAAAAAGTACCGTTATTGACTGTGACAACAACAGTATTTTCTACCGTATTACTGCACAGAGTTAAAAAATTCGTCATTATTGTCCTATGTCATATCCGGTCAATATCAGTTCTACTTCCGCTTAGCAACGCCTTACTCGGTGAATGCTCGTCCATAGCGACCATAAAGCAAATTGTAATTGACCGCGAAAGCTCATTTGCATGTCTGTAAATTGTGTAAACATGTAATACTAGTATTATGACCGTTTGCTTGATGAAACGAAAGTCTGTTATGATCATAAATTGGAGACAATTTACATGAATGAATGTCCAAACAGGCAACTTGCTGGCGCATGTTTTAACAATCCGTCGCCCGATTTTGAATGGGGTTATTTGTATACGCACCTTTTTGATTCACCAGAAAAGTGAAATTAATTAATTGGCCAAATGGTTTCATAGTTTACAAATTTAGTTAATTTAAGAAAGAAGATGCCTTGTTCAGAATTCTGTAGCGAACCCCTCCAGATATAAGTTTAAAAAACAACAACAACAATAACAAAAAACTGATTTTTCTAACATTGTGAATTCAATAAAGATAATATACATGTTATTTAATTATTTATTTTTTTATAGATCTTCACTAAAGTACTTTATCTTTTTTCACATGCCTATTCAAACATGTTGAAATTTTTATCAACTGAAAACTTGAAAAAAAAAATGTTTGGTTCTAACGAGTACCCACA
Source organism: Lucinisca nassula (assembly GCA_963580285.1). Taxonomy (NCBI): domain Eukaryota; kingdom Metazoa; phylum Mollusca; class Bivalvia; order Lucinida; family Lucinidae; genus Lucinisca; species Lucinisca nassula. The sequence goes on from OY757024.1 coordinate 120,571,666, forward strand.
TTGTAGGTTTGGAGCAGAACGTACACTTCTCTATGCCCAATTTATATAATTATGGGGTTTAAGGGGGTAAAATTTATAAAGGCATGTTTTATGATGTAATAAAATATGTGGGGGAATACAAAATTTCTTTATCTCTGTCCCAAGACATAGATGGTGGGTACTCGTTAGAACCGCCTCAATTAGTACCCACAACCTATGTCAGGCTTGCACGCAGAAATGATTACACCTACTGCAGTTTTTTAACTCCTTTCAGTTTTTCGACGAAACTTTGAACACCAAATTGTGACTAAATGTCAATTTGATGATTTTTTCGACGAAAATTCTACCAAAAACTGGTTCGATGAACAGTATCATTTGATGGAAAGATACATTAAACCAAGTGGTCTAACGACTTCCGCGCAGACCTGAAACCGACCTGCACACGAGTACTGGTAAACCGCTTAGAACTAAGCTTGCCCAGGCGAAGTGGTTGGATGCGGACCACCCATGTTTATAAACCCTACTGGTTTCATTGGGCGACAGGGCTTGAGATGTCACTTCATCAAAATATCTGGTAAAAGTCCCACAAAATGGGCAGCAACATCTCCAGAATGACCTTTACTGTGTTGACGAGGATGTTAAACCTCAAATCAAACAAAACAAACCAAGTGGTCTTCAACCAAATGTCACAAAAGTACTGGTAAGCTACTTAGTAGGTTTGTCTGCCACTGGACGACAGTTTTGTTTGATTTGAGGTTTAACGTCCCAGTCAACACTGTAAAGGTCATTTTGGAGACGTTGCTTCCAATTTTGTGGGACTTTTACCCGACATTGAGATGAAATGACATCTCAAGCCCTGTAGCCCAATGAAACCAATAGGGCTTATTGGCATGGACGGTCCGCCTCGCACCACGGTTCCTAGAAGGCTTAGATCCTCTAAGCGGTTTACCAGTACTCTAAGCGGTTTACCAGTACTGGTGCACGGGCTGGATTCAGCTCTGCGTAGAAGCATCGTGCAGCCCATATATTTCTTCAAGCTCCTATGGGCGGGGGTGGGACTGGACGACAGGGCTGGAGATGTCATTCATTTCAGTGACCAGATAAAAGCCCCACAAAATTGGAAGCAGCGCCTCGGAATGATGTGCTGTTGACAGGGATGTTAAACCTCAACCATTGTTTTCACTTCGTCCTGCAAAAACTTTTAGCCTGCCGGACAACCGTCTTAGTAAAGAAAAGTCTAAGTAAAGAAATTAATATATGACCAAAATATGCATTCAGTCCTACAGATACTGATACAATCCTACAAAAGATTTAGGGAAGATGGTCTAAAACCCTTGTTGAAAAAAAAACAAAAAACAAGAGGGCCATGATGGCCCTGGATCGCTCACCTGATCCATAGAGTAACAAGTGGGACCCGGGGAGGGCCATTATTAACCCCAGGGCTATAATGTGCATAATGTTCAGAGACGTCTAAAAAGGTGAAGCTTCATACCAAATATCAACAAAGGCTATAATTTGAACAATCTTGGCAAAGGTCCACTAGATATGCTACATACCAAATATCAAAGACCTGGGCCTTGTGGTTTCAGAGAAGAAGATTTTTATTAAAGATATTCCCTACATAAGCCTATATAAAACCAAATGGCTCCAGGGCGGGGGCATTTTTGGCCTCAGGGCTATAATTTAAACCATCTTGATAGAGTTCCACTAGAGGAAGCTTCACACCAAATATCAAAGACCATGGCCTTGCTGTTTCAGAAGAAGATTTTTAAGGACTATCTCTATATAAGCCCATGTAAAACCAAAGGGCCCCGGAGCGGGGGCATTTTTGGCCCCAGCACTATAATTTGAACAATCTTGGTAGGGGTCCACCAGATGAAGCTTCATACCAAATATCAAAGACCTGAGCCTTCTGGTTTCAGAGAAGAAGATTTTTTAAGTTTTTGGTGAAAAAAATCTGTTTTTGGCTCCAATGACCTAGATGTGCAACGGACCGGAACCATTTGAACAACTTTGAAAGGGGACCACCTAAGGATCATTCCTGTGAAGTTTGGTCAAAATCCGATCAGTGGTTTAGGAGGAGATGTCGTTTAAAGAATTGTTTACGGACGCACGGACGGACGCACGACGGACGAAAAGTGATCCCAAAAGCTCACCTCGTCACTACGTGACGGTGAGCTAAAAAACATTCCTTTGCAAACAGTATAGGCCCAGATCAGATGGCTTCTTATAAAGACATTCTGATCAGGATCTAGGCATTCAGTTTGTTGTTGCTGTATATCTATAATACATTTTATCGCTGCTTATAACCACTAGTAATATCTTGTGCACAGATATTCAGTTTGTGTGGCCAGCCTCAGTAGCTCAGTCTGATGTTTGTTTTGTTTGATTTGAGGTTTAACGTCCCCGTCAACATTGTAAAGGTCATTTTGGAGAGGTTGCTTCCAATTCTGTGGGACTTTTACCCGAAGTTGAGATGAAATGACATCTCAAGCCCTGTCACCCATGGAAACCAATCAGATTTATAATCATGGACGGACTGACTCACACCGCATTGCCTTGGCAGGCTTAGATCCTCTAAGCGGTTAACCAGTACTCATGTGCGGTCGGTTGCAGCTCTGCGTGGAAGCATCATGCAGCCCATATATTTCTTCAAGCCCCGATGAGCTGGGGTGACTCAGTCTGATGCCCTGACTGGTGATCAGGATACGGTTTCCATACCTATTAGTTTCTGGCTAATGTGCACTGTTCAGGTGAACCACTTACGTATAAGCCTGTCCAGGAAGTGTGGATAGTTAAACTTATCAGATCAAATGACCTAAATAATGTTTACTTGTCTGTAAAAATCCAAAGCAAACAAAATAAAACAGTTTGTGAAATGAATAAATACCCAAGACCTATCGAGTAATGCATTGTTTACAGTTACATATGAGTGTAGCAAAATGATTTATTCAGGACCAAAAAAAAATATCAGGCAAAAAAGACAGATTATTTACATGACAAAAAGTGTGCAGAACACAGTACTGTGTGTTTGTCAGGTTCCAATTTGTGTCGTCTTGGTTGACTCTCTTGTAGGCATTTACCCAATTTTCTAATCGTACCGGATCAGCTGGAAATAGGTGAAATGTCACTTTCAGTGGATTCATCATGTTTTTATTCGTACATCCAACCGAACAACAACTTTGAGACATCTTTTCATAAAACATTTTCTTTGTGAAACCAACAAAACAAGCGTGTTAACACAGTGCAATTTGTGTGCAACAAAGCGTACCAAGGTCAGTGGACTGCTTTTCTTGTCACTGAAATGGTTGGTTGCTATGCGCGATGAACATCCGAAGTAATCTGAATGAGCAAAGTGCCCGGATAACGAAAATCACGAATAGAAGTGAATGCTATGATCAGGAATCGATGCAATTAACGCAGGGCTCCAACCAGAGACACCAAATGGAAAGAAACACAAACATGAAATAACTAGACCCTAATGGAAAGTGGTTGTGCTTGAAACTTGGACGAAACCTTGGATTATATTTATAAATGTTGGTTGTCATCATCATCACCATTATCACTCCGCATTCAACCCCACTTTGAGTTCCATAATCCTGGGCAAGTAGTAGGATTTTGAGCTGGGCAAGTGCAAAAATATTTTACTAGCCCAGTGGGCAAGTGGTAAATGTTGTCGACAGTGTCGACACAAACAAGGGCATCAAAAGTAAACAACTCACAATATCGTAGATACCAGTCCTATAGTGATGCCCAGAAGAACTTGTTCTTTCCTAGAACTATTCCCCAATGGAATAGTCTTCCCTCCTCTGTGGTGAAGGGAACAAGACAGTTCCCTGACAAGACAGTTCCCTGACAAGACAGTTCCCCGACACGGTTTTTGGAGACAGTTCCCCGACACATTTGAAGACAGTTCCCCGACACTTTTGAAGACAGCTCCCCGACACTATTGTTCATGGTCTTAATGACCTAATGGCAATTATGGATAATTGGGAATAATAAAGGCTAAGTGATCATTGTGAATAGTTCTACAGTATATGTCTAGTTGTTTTGTTTAAATGTGTGTATGTTCATTAACTGAATATGCTAGTTCGCTTAATTTCAGGTGTATTCATTAAATTTATTGATAATGGTATCAAGTATTATAAGCTTATATTTTACACATGTAAAAGTCTGTCCGGGAACTGTCTTCAAAAATGTCGATGAACCCATAATTTAATATTTCTAAGGCAGTGGCTAGCCGTCCGGTACCGGACGACCAGCCTACGAGTCTGCCCGTCCGGTACCGGACGAGCAGCCAACGAATCTGCTCGTCCGGTACCGGACGACTAGCCGACCCACGTAGGAATGGCTAGCCGTCCGGTAGTAAATTAAGGTCTATCGGTTTATATAGGGTATGCGTTCCAAACAATATTATCCACTCTATGGTGTAATAAAACATATGTCTAATGTTACTCTAACTGTATTCTTATCACCTATTTGTCGCCAGGAGCGACATTTTTTTTTCACTAAATTTCAGTAAATCGTGATAGATTAATATTAAATTTGGGAAGCATATTTATTCAACCTATCAGTTCAACATGGTAGATACAAAGAAATATCAATTAGGTGTAATTATCTTCTTAGCAGGGCACACATAAAGGCAACGATCCGAAACTCCATGGGTAGAGCAATTAGCGTATTGAGTCTATGTATTGGGACAGGTAGGCTTCGGCAAATAATGCAGTCCCGGTTAGACTGCTCCTGAAGCAGAGTCGATATAAAATATATAAATTTATAAAAAAATATTAAGTTATATTACCGATTGGTAGTTATTTATAAATATATTATTGGTAGTAATGGTATTAGAAATAAGTAAACACGACTATCACAGGCATAATTGTCACGAAAACCATGCATTACCGATACGACTGTGTTTATTTGCCTTATTTTTAAAATGACCTCGATGACATTTGCACAGTCTCAAAGTAGGAAGTATTTAGCATCCAGTACTCCAAAAATGATAAAAGTGCTATTCAGCATTCGTACCCTATATGAAATGAGAGACTAAAATTTATTACCGGACGGCTAGCCATTCCTACGTGGGTTGGCTAGCCGTCCGGTACCGGACGAGCAGACCCGTTGGCTGGTTGTCCGGTACCGGACGGGCAGACTTGTAGGCTGGTCGTCCGGTACCGGACGGCTAGCCACTGCCTATTTCTAAATGTCTGTCGGTGAATTGTCTTCAAAATATTGATGAACACATAATAACTATCAATTATGATAATCATCATGATCAGTCACAGGTCATTTGACTTTGAACAATAGTGTCGGGGAACTGTCTTCAAAAGTGTCGGGGAACTGTCTTCAAAAGTGTCGGGGAACTGTCTCCTAAAACCGTGTCGGGGAACTGTCTTGTCGGGGAACTGTCTCGATTCGGCGGTGAATGCCAAGTCAGCAGAAGAGTTGAAAGCTCCCACAGTGTAAGATTGGGACTCAGAGGTATGCGTTTGAGGATACCTCTGTTAAGCAGATTGTAAATAATTTTAAGGACGTATCCAGTGCCTCTCTCTTTTTTTTTTTCAGCTAAATTCTAAATTAAGCCACCCAATCAACTGAGGCAATGGCCAGATATGACCGACTCAGTATAAGAAGATAGATAGATAGACTTGTCAGGCCCTTCAAATGAACAATATATACAATGGAAACGCAAAGTTTTATGTGGTAAAATGGACTAAGACCCCTAATCAGAATCAGAATCAGAATTGTTACTGGTGACACGTCAAATGACATTCATACACCAGGACCTGTGATATGGGAAGTTAGTCCCTAGCTCTAACCAAAGAGGTAAATTTAGCTACACAATCATCAGTACCTTCAGCTGTCGAAATAATCGAATCGGGAAGGGCATTCCAATCTCTAATGGTTCTGGGGAAGAACGACTCTTTATAAATGTCAGTTCTTGCGCTAAGGGTCTGAAACGCCAACGAATGGTGATTTCTACAGTGTCTAGCTGGGGGAACAAGGTCATCTGTTGGAATGCTGGCAGCACCCTTTAGACCTTTGTATAAAAGGATTAGCCTACTGTCTTTTCTCCTTTTCTTGAGAGACTCCCATTTTAATTTTCCAAGTATTCCAGTCATGCTCCCAGTTTCAAAGCAGTAATTGCCTGTTACAAATCTAGCAGCTCTATTCTGAACTTTCTCAATTTCATCATTAAGGACCACTCCACTGGGGTCCCAGATACAACTACCATATTCCAAGATTGGGCGAACAAGACCCTTATATGCTGCCTCTTTTACATCCTGAGGGCACTGATGAAGATTTCGCCTCAGGAAACCAAGCGTTCTATTTGCCTTAGTACACATGTTGCTAATATGAGTATTCCATCTCAAGTTGTGTGAGATTGTCACTCCAAGGTATTTAATGGAGTCCACATTCTCGAGGACCGTTCCCTCTAAGGTGTAAGAAGCCTCAACTTTATGAGATCTCTTCCTAGTTATCTGCATAATATTGCATTTAACTGGCTGAAATCTCATGCCCCATTTACGTGCCCAACATCCTAATCTATCTATGTCAGCCTGAAGTTTCAATGAGTCATCTGTATCTCTAATTTCCCGGTAACAAACACAGTCATCTGCGAACAGTCTTATTTCTGAGTCAATGTCAGTGGAAATATCATTGATGTACAGGGAGAACAAAAGTGGACCAAGAACGGTCCCTTGCGGGACTCCAGACAAAACTGGAGCCCACTCCGAAGATTCACCATTAACAACAACCCGCTGTTTTCTGTAGCAAAGAAAGGAATCTATCCATTTGAGGGTCTTTCCCCCAATTCCATAACCAAATAACTTAGATTTAAGTAGTTCATGAGGAGGGGTGTCAAAGGCCTTCTCGAAGTCAAGAATAAATGTGTCCACCTGTCCCCCTTTGTCCAAGATTTTTGCCCAGTCATTAATAACTGTGCTTAGCTGAGTTTCACAACTGTGCCTTCTCCTAAATGCATGTTGCCTGTCTGACAAAAGTTTATGCTCGTCCAAGTGGGCCATGATGTTTGAGCAGACTATATGTTCCAGCAATTTACACAGAACACAAGTCAGAGACACAGGGCGATAATTACGGGCAAGAGCCCTATCTCCTTTTTTGAAGAGTGGACAAATGTTTGCTAAGAGCCATTCTTTGGGGATTTCACCCGTATCAAGAGACTGTTGAAACAAGTGTGCGAAAACTGGACCCAACTCATTTGCTAGTGGGTATTTGGGAAAACCGAAAACAAACTTTTACCGGAAATAACCGAAAACAAATTCTCATAACCGAAAACAAACTATATCACCAATTATACCATGACTATTGTACATTTAAACACATACATGTTCAAATGCTATGTAAACAGATAATATGGCCAAGTTTGTGAGAATAATTTGAAATAATAACAATTTTATTGCATTTTATTATAAAAATTTCATAGACGGACCGGGATCTACACTGCTTGTACTAACTGTTTGCCTTGTTGTTTGTGATCAAAATGAATACATTACTCTTAGTAACTTGATTGTTTGAAAGTCAGAAATGTTTGTTACTGAAACCGTTTATTTAACAGGATTCTGATTAAGAAATTTAGTCAAAAATGGTTAAACTGGCTTGTCATCAGGAGGTCCCAGGTTAGGTAAAATTAATTGCCAAGCCAGTAACCTCAGGATCTACACTGACTGTACTTACTGCTTGCCATGCTGTTTTTGATTTAAATGAATACATTATGTCTTGTACTTTGATAGTCAGGAATGGGTGTGACTAAATTAATTTATTCAGCAGGATACGGCTTTAGAAAATTTGCAGATAATACGTCGAGTATATCCTTAGGATGCGCGTCTCACCGGTCATCAGGAGGTCAATGGTTTGATAACGGCCTTGTTAGGAACATCTTTTCATGAAGATTGCTTGCTAGGAACATCTTTTCATGAAGATTGCTCATTAAATCCTTTCAAGTGTGACACTTCCTTCTGCCCTTCCAAGAAGGGCAGTTATCAGTTTTATAACGAAAGAATCTGCACTGGACTAGTTAACACAATAGGTGGCTAAGCCTATCCAGAAAAAAGTGATTAAGTAATTGACTCCCTTGATATGACCTAAACAGTGTTTACAGGCCTTTTAACTTTAATTAATAATGAGTAACACATTAGTTGAACGGAGTGCATACTTTCATATCTCCAAACAATCATTTTTATTGGCTATTGTCTGTTTGATTTGAGGCTTAACGTCCCCATCAACACCGAAGGGGTCATTTTGGAGACGTTGCTTCCAGTTTTGTGGGACCTTTACCCGACATTGAGATGAAATAACATCTCAAGCCCTGTCGCCCAATGAAACCAATAGGGTTTATAAGTATGGACCGGCCGACTCGCACCGCTGCTTAGATCCTCTTAGTGGTTTTCTAGTACTCGTGTGCGGGTCGATTTCAGCTCTGCGTGGAAGCATCATGCAGCCCATCTTTTTCTTCAAGCCCCGATGGGCGTGGGCTACTACTTTTTTATTGGTTATAATATATGATTTTTCCTGCTGATCCTGATGTTACTGGTTGGGCAGTTAGCTAACCTGGGACCTCCTGATGACCAGCCAGTCAAACCATTTTTGACTAAATTTCTTCAGCAGAATCCTTCTTAATAAATTGTTTTAGTCTCAAACATTTCTGACTTTAAAACAATCAAGTTACTAAGTATAATGTATTCATTCAGATCACAAACAACAAGGCAAACAGTTAGTACAACTAGTGTAGATCCCGGTCCATCTATGAAAATTGTATAAAAAAGGCAATAAAATCGTTATTATTTCAAATTATTCTCACAAACTTGGCCATATTATCTGTCTACATAGCATTTGAACTTGTATATGTTTAAATGTACAATATCCATGGTATAATTGGTAATATAGTTTGTTTTTGGTTATGAGAATTTGTTTTCGGTTATTTCCGGTAAAAGTTTGTTTTCGGTTTTCCCAAATACCGTTTGCTAGTTCCTTCAGGACTCTGGGGTGAAGCTCATCGGGTCCTAAGGCCTTGCTGGGGTTTAAGCCTTTAAGTAATTTGATCACTCCTGCAGCTGTCACAACAATATTATCCATGAATGGGGCCGATCTTCCAGTCAATGGAACCTCCGTGAACTCAATTTTATTAAATGCATCATTGAATTGACCAACTAATTCCTCTGCCCTTTCAGAGTCTGATTCAGCAACCCCAATAATTTCACCGAAGATACGACACTGGACTTAGGACCCTTCCAAAAATTTTATTAACCGTCATTTTTAATTCCAGTATATTAATTCCAGTTTACCGATATATCAGATTGTAGGTCGTGGCGCCTAGGTCGGCTGCCTGTCTGATTTTTTTTTTTTTCCAACTTGGGCCCCTTCTTTCACTAACCCCTCGATTTGTTGGTACTAGCTGCATAACTGTCGTTTCGCGGTACGTATACTAACCGGAATGGACCGGAATGGACCCAATAACCGTACATCAAGGAATCCGGGACGTTTCGCCCCCAAACCGTTTCCTCCCCTAGTCGTTTCGCCCCCAAGACGTTTCCTCCCTGGTCGTTTCCCCCCCAGTCGTTTTGCCCCCCTAGTCGTTTCGTCCCCCTAGTCGTTTCGCCCACTTTTCACTCTAAGGCTTATTTTCAATGTTGAACTTTTATTAGAAGTGAGAAGAGGCAAATATTTAAGTAGCATCATCGCCCTGTCACGTCAGCCTAAGTATCTGTATCTGGTCGTTAAGGGACTTCATTCATACTTGAACAGTATGTCTCTGATGGCGCGAGAAAAAGAGAAAGTGAGAAATATTGGAAAGAAAGAGAAATAGTGGATAGACAAGAAAGAAAAGAAAGGAAAGATTCCTGCCTGCTTTTTCAAATCATATCATTGGAAACCAGACCTCTCCGGCTACAGAAGCGTCGCCCAACCGGCACAGGTTAAAAAATCCCTCAGACTCCGGGCCCATCGGAGTCTAACTGTTGGTTTTCTTTTGCTCCAGCATTTCAGTGGTTTCTTGCTGTCGAGTCCTCACCGTTGTCTCACCTCTGTTGTTCTTTGATTTTTTGTGTTCACGGAGAGGTTGCACTGATGAGTTAGGAGGCCTTCATGCGGACTGAACAAATTATTTGTCTAAATCGCGACGGAAGTAAGGGCGAGGATTGTGGCCACGTAAAATCGATTTAAGCCCCCCCCCCCCCCCCAGTGGAAATCATTCCACTGACCGTTCCAAAGCGGTTCTTCTGTGGCGGTTTATTTATGGTGTTGTTTGTTACTTACTGTGTGTATCACTTGTGTCTTTTTATTTTGGATGGCCATATGGCCATTTTGTGGGAAAGTAACTGTCCTTATGACCTTCCTTTGTTTAGGTTTCCATTGTGGTCTGGTCGCTTAATGTTTGTGTTTCTTTCCCTTTGGTGTCTTTGATGGGTGGAGTAAGTTAATTGTATCGATTCCTGATCTTTGTTTTACTTTTAAATTACTTACAGACCGGCCCCTACCTAGCTAATAAAACGAGAGAGAAGACGGTCCCTGCTTGAAGGATACCAAGTCAGGGGCCTCAGAAACAGATGCTGGTAAAGAATTCCAATCGGGTATAGTCCTAGGGAAGAAGGTGTACTTGAATGTATCAAGCTAACCGCGTTGCCTGATCAGGGTCTGCACAATTTGCTTACAGTTCAGGAATTACTGGGTCGGACGCCGCAAATCTGATCAGAGTATACACATATTGCTGACAGAACAGTGATGAAAGGAATCGACTTGATTATTGCTTGATCCACTTTTATTTATTACGTTGCATCGGCGTTGACGCGCCGTTGCGTAGACGACATTTGCGGCAATACTCAACCATGTATTACCTAGTGGGCACACAATGTGTATGCAACGTCGTATCAACGCCGATGCAACTTTATTACGTTGCATCGGCATTGACGCGATGTTGCGTAGACGGCATACTTTGCAAAGAGAGCATGTTTTCACACCTTATCATTAAGGGCATTAATTGTGTGATTAATGTGTCAAATCAAACAAACAATGTGATTAACGGTATTAATCAAAACAGGTAATACTTATCATAATTCCTAATTAACATTTTCATTCAAAGAACAGGTTCTTCTCTCTCTCTCTCTCTCTCTCTCTCTCTCTCTCTCTCTCTCTCTCTCTCTCTCTCTCTCTCTCTCTCTCTCTCTTTATATGAATCTTTTATATATAAAATATAGTAAAATAGTTTGGGGGCGAAACGACTAGGGTTTGGGGGCGAAACGACTAGGGTAAGGGGGCGAAAAGACTAGGGGCAAAAAAGGGGGCGAAACGACTAGGGGGGAAACGACTAGGGGGGAAACGACCAGGGGGGAAACGTCTTGGGGGCGAAACGTCTTGTTACCAGGAAGGATGCCCTAAAATTCGCAAGAGAGAAATACTTTAATGGTCATTCAGAAGCTCGGTCTGTCCAGGAGAACTTTGATTTGATAAAGTCTTTCATACAAGCTTCGTCCGAAAATCATATCCCATCCAAAACTAGCAGGTCTGTATTCACATTTCCTTGGATCACACCAGAAACAAGAAGAAAAATTTGGAGGAGAAATAAGATTTATGCTAAGCCAAAAAAGTTGGGAAGTGGTAAACTCAGAGCAAAATTTGAAAACTTGAGACGAGAAATAAAAAAAATGACATCAAAAATCAGCATGATCAGTATGTAAATAACTTGGTAGGTGATGTAAAGGCAAATTCCAGAGACTTCTATAGATATATCAATAGCCAGAAGAAAGATAGGCAAGGTATCCCTCCCCTTAATAAAAGAGGAGGGAACGGGATCGCTGAATCGGACTCTGAAAGGGCAGAGGAATTGCTTGGTCAATTCAATGATGCATTTAATAAAACTGAGTTCAACGAGGTTCCATTGACTGGAAGATCGGCCCCTTTCATGGAAAATATTGTTGTATCCTCGGCGGGGTGATAAAGTTACTTAAAGGCTTGAACCCTTCTAAAGCTTTAGGGCCTGATGGGCTTCATCCTAGAGTCCTGAAGGGACTAGCAAACGAGTTAGGTCCAGTTTTTGCTCATCCTTTCCAACAAACTCTCGATACGGGTGAAATTCCCAAAGAATGGCTCCTATATAGCTAGCGAACATCTGTCCACTTTTCAAAAAAGGGGACAGGACTCTTGCTCGTAATTATCGCCCAGTGTCACTGACCTGTGTTCTATGTAAATTGCTTGAACACATAGTCTGCTCAAACATCATGGCACAATTGGATGAACATAAACTTTTGTCAGACAGACAACATGCATTAAGAAAAAGGCATAGTTCCGAAGCTCAGTTGAGCACGGTTAGATTCCTTCCTTTGCTACAGAAAACAGCGTGTTGTTGTCAATGGTGAATCTTCAGTATGGGCGCCAGATTTGTCTGGAGTCCCACAAGGGACTGTTCTTGGTCCTCTATTGTTCTCCCTGAACATCAATGATATTTCCACTGACATTGACTCAGAAATAAGACTTTTCGCAGATGACTGTGTTTGTTACCGGGAAAATAGAGATACAGATGAATCACTGAAACTTCAGGCTGACATAGATAAATTAGGATGTTGGGCCCGAAAATGGGGCATGAGATTTCAGCCAGTTAAATGCAATATTATGCAGATAACAAGGAAGAGATCTAATAAAGTTTAGGCTTCTTACACTTTAAAGGGAACGGTCCTCGAAAATGTGAATTCCATTAAATACCTTGGTGTGACAATCACTCACGATTTGAGATGGAATACACACATTAGCAATATGTGTACAAAGGCGAATAGAACACTTGGATTCCTGAGGCGAAATCTTCATCAGTGTACTCAGGATGTGAAAGAGACAGCATACAGGGGACTTGTTCGCCCAATCTTGGAATATGGTAGTTGCATCTGGGACCCAAGCGGAGTGGTCCTAAATGAAGAAATTGAAAAAGTTCAGATTAGAGCTGCTAGATTTGTAACTGGAAATTAATGCTTTGAAACTGGGAGCATGACTGGAATTCTAGGAAAATTTAGATGGGAGTCTCTCAAGAAAAGGAGAAGAGAGAGTAGGCTCATACTCTTATACAAAGGTCTAAAGGGTGCTGCCAGCATTCCAACAGATGGCCTTGTTCCCCCGGCTAGGCACTGTAGAAAGCACCATTCAATGACGTTTCAGAACCTTACTGCAAGAAGGGATATTTATAAAGAATCGTTCTTCCCCCGAACCATTAGAGATTGGAATGTCCTTCCCGATTCCATTATTTCGACGGCTGAAGGTGCTGAGGATTGTGTAGCTTAGTTTACATCTTTGGTTAGAGCTAGGGACTAACTTCCCATATCACAGATCCTGGTGTATGAATGTCTTTTGACGTGTCACCAGTAACAATTCTGATTCTGATTCTGTCTCACTGACTTTGATTTAGGAGTTGATTGCGTTTGTTGTGGAGGGCAGAACAAAGTCCCCTAGACGTTGATTCCAGATCGTGTAAAAGAGTGCCCAGAATAATACTGGTTGCTGAATTTCACGCTCCAGGACTGTACAATCCAGAATAATCGCCACGAACTTGCTATCAGATTCCGCTCCCTACATACATCCGACATCCAATCAGAACTACCAAAAAGATGCATACTATGCACTACATTCAAATCCCTACTACTGCCAGTTACTATAAATACAGTTTCTTTCCCTTGGCAGTGGTACAATGGAATCACCTTCCTCCTTATGCTGTTGTGTGCTCCAATCTGGATTCTTTCAGATCGACCATATGCACCCTCCATCACCCAATGCCATGAACCGTGAAACATTGTTTTTATCTGCTTTTAATCTCTACTTTACTAACACTGTTTTTACTTTCAATTCTCCTAAAATCTAATACGTTTTCTTCTATCAAACTTTTCTTTTTCTGGCGCGAGCAGCTGCACATAATCCTCGCGAGAGGGTGCTGCAGGATATATATATATATATATATATATATATATATATATATATATATATATATATATATATATATATATATATATATATATATATATATATATATATATATATATATATATATATCATTAGATTTAAGTTCCCTTGTCTGATCACCACCGCAGCAATCTTTCCACTGACCGTTCCAAGGCGGTTCTTCTGTGGCGATTTATTTATGTTGTTGTTTGTTACTTACTGTGTGTATCACTTGTGTCTTTTTATTTTGGATGGCCATAAGGCCATTTTGTGGGAAAGTAACTGTCCTTATGGCCTTCCTTTGTTTAGGTTTCCATTATGGTCTGGTCGCTTAATGTTTGTGTTTCTTTCCTTTGGTGTCTTTGGTGGTTCCTGATCTTTGTTTTACTTCTACTTTACTTGCGGCCCTCTGTAACACATACAGGTATAACATCAATCAACATAAAACATATATACATATATGCTTATTTGTAGCATTTCTCGACTCTAACGCCACAAAATAATTCAGGATTCGTGAGAATTTTTTAGATATAGATGAACAATCCAAAAGAACTAGCACTAAACTTTATTCCTCTATTTAATCCTCATAACTGAAATATAATCTGCCCGACAATCATAAAATGCGCCCTTATACACCCTGACATAAGCTGCAAGTCTCCTGTCAAAGTTTGCTGTGTGTGTTAACGAAGGCCAAGACAAGCTTCCTACGCTATACTGGTTACCAAAAGTTCATAAAAAAAACTTACAAAGCACGGTTTATTGCAAATTCTAGCTCTTGCACTACCACTGAACTTTCTAAATCATTAACTTCCTGTCTTACTGCTATTAAAACGCATGCAATTAAATATTGTGATAAAGTCTTTGAAAGATCAGAAAGAAATCTGTTTTGGTCTATAAAAAATTCGAATGAGGTTTTAAATAAACTGAAATCTAGACATTTTCGTGCTTCTAGTCTGTCTACCTACGATTTTCCACTCTTTACACTACACTTCCTCATAATCTTGTAAAAGAAAAACTTAATGATTTAATTGAATTGGCTTTTCACAGAGAAGATTCTCTCTATCTTGCATGTAATGTCAGAAATGCATTTTTCACTTCTAAAGAGCATAAGAATTATACACTTTGGTCATGTCAGAAAGTGTGTGATGCCCTCACCTTTCTACTTGACAATATTTATATTAGATTCGGTACTAAGTTATTTACACAAATTGTGGGTATTCCGATGGGTACTAATTGCGCACCTCTTGTGGCTGATCTGTTCTTGTATTGTTATGAAAGAGACTTCATTTTGTCGCTTTCCATTGATAACCAATCTGAAATTATTGAAGCTTTTAGCTCTACTTCTAGATATTTAGATGATTTATTAAATATTGATCATACCTATTTTGATGGTTTGATCAGTCAAATTGACCCCCTAGAACTTCAGTTAAATAAAGCAAATTCTTCTGATACCGAGGCCCCGTTTTTCGATTTACATCTATCTATTGTAGATGGATTTGTTTCGTGCAAAATTTATGATAAACGCGATGACTTTGATTTTGAGATTGTAAATTTTCCTTTTTTGGATGGTGATGTTCCTCGTGCGCCATCCTATGGCGTTTATATTTCGCAATTAATTTGATTTGTTAGAGTGTGTAGTCATCTAACTGACTTCAACACTCGTAATACAATATTAACGGCTAAACTCCTTAATCAGGGTTATCGGTACCATAAACTACGCAAAGCCTTTTTAAAATTTTATAGACGCCATTCTGATTTAATTTCAAAATTCAATATTGGACTTAAATCTCTACTGCAACAAGGTCTATCGGAACCCGAATATTATGGTGACTTAGTATATAAATTCAGAAAAATATATAACCGCAATGACTTCAGCACCCAATTTCGTAAAATCATTCTTCGATATAAAAAGATTGGGTACAACATGGATATTATACGACAGACTGCATGCATGGTAGTTAATCCAATCACGGTTGGCAACTTTGCTTCCCTCTTTAATTGCACGCCGGTGGGTTGGGCCTCAGATTCTATGACGGCTCCAACGTAAAGGCTTATTGAGAATTAGAGAAGTAATGTTGGTTGGTGCCTGATGCTCTGTCTCTGTTCGGGCTCATCGGAGTCTAACTGTTGGTTTTCTTTTGCTCCAGCATTTCAGTGGTTTCTTGCTGTCGAGTCCTAACCGTTGTCTCGCCTCTGTGGTTCTTTGATTATTTGTGTTCAGGGAGATGTTGCACTGATGAGTTAGGAGGCCTTCATGCGGACTGAACAAATTATTTGTCTAAATCGCGACGGAAGTAAGGGCGAGGATTGTGGCCACGTAAAATCGATTTAAGCCCCCCAGGGGAAATCTTTCCACTGACCGTTCGAAGGCGGTTCTTCTGTGGCGATTTATTTATGTTGTTGTTTGTTACTTACTGTGTGTACCACTTGTGTCTTTTAATTTTGGATGGCCATATGGCCATTTTGTGGGAAAGTAACTGTCCTTATGGCCTTCCTTTGTTTAGGTTTCCATTATGGTCCGGTCGCTTAATGTTTGTATTTCTTTCCCTTTGATGTCTTTGATGGGTGGGTAAGTTAATTTATCGATTCCTGATCTTTGTTTTACTTCTACTTTTCTCATGCTGGTAGAACACACACCTTTTGGCTTTTAGTTTCAGTCCAGTTTCTGTTAGTCTTACAAATATACTTGCGAGGTGATGAATATGACATTCAAATGTCTTGCTAAACACAATGATATAATCAAGGTATAGAACAGCAGTATACCATTGAAGTCCTGCAAGTGCAAGGGAAAGTCGCGTTGGTATGGCATAGTCCAAATGGCAATGTAACAAAATGGTACACACCGCCTCTCGGGGTCGCAAAAGCTGCCTTCTCTTTATCAAGTTCATCAAGAGGAACCTGCTGATATGCCATATCACAATCAAGGCATGTAAACCAGTCAGATCGAGAAAGAGCATCAAGATTGTCGTTTGTACGTGGTATTGGATAGGCATCATTGATAGTCTTTTCGTTAAGCTTCCTGTAATCAACGCACATTCTGCAACTTACATCTTTCTTCCTGACCAAAACGGGCTGTGCAGACCACAGGCTCATGGATTTCTCGACCAAACCTTTTTCTTCCAATTTCTTAATTTCTTCTTCAAGTACATCCCATTTGAATAAAGAAATCCGTCTTGGAGCTTCTTTGTTGGGAGTTTCGTAATTTAACTTGATTTTGTGACTCCCAATTGTTGTACGGCCTACTTCACATGGTTTTGCAAAATTGTCTTCATGCTGAATGATGAAATGTTTTGAAATGGACACTTTGTTCAGGTGATAAATATTCACATCCATTTTCAAACATTTGTTTCAGATGTTCTGGAAATCCTAGTCCTGTTGTGGTGTAATTCTTCTGTAAATTATTCTCTTCGAGTCCTTCCAAGTCAAAGGAATGTCCTATTTCCTCTACAGGAGACAGTAATGCCACAGGAGTACCTCTGTTTATTGTAATTCCGGTATCACCTAGGTATAATATCCTTGCATAGACTTAGACGGTACCATAAACTACACAAAGCCTTTTCAAAATTTTTATAGATGTCATTCTGATTATATTTCAAAATTCAATATTGGACTTAAATCTCTCCTACAACAAGGTCAATCAGTACCCGATTTTATGGTGACTTAGTATACAAATTCAGAAAAATATATTACCGCAATGACTTCAGCACCCAATTTCGTAAAAATCATTCTTCGATATAAAAAGATTGGGTACACCATAAATGTTATGCGACAGACTGCATGCATGGTGGTTAACCCAATCACGGTTGACAACTTTGCTTCCCTCTTTAATTGCACGCCGGTGGGTCAGACCTCAGATTCTATGACGGTTCCAGTGTTAAGGCTTATTGAGAATTAGAGAGATCTAATTCAAGGTAATGTTGGTTGGTGCCTGATGCTCTATCTCTGGTCGGGCCCATCGGAGTCTAACGGTTGGTTTTCTTTTGCTCCAGCATTTCAGTGGTTTCTAGCTGTTGAGTCCTCACCGTTGTTCCATCTCTGTGGTTGTTTGATTATTTGTGTTCACGGAGATGTTGCACTGGTGGGTTGGAGGCCTTCATGCGGGCTAGGTGGTTGTTTGTCTGAGTCGCGGCGGAGCGGGGGATGAGGATTGTGGCTGCGTGGGGTCGGTTGGGCCCCCCAGTAGAATTCGTCTCCACTGACCGTATCAAGGCGGTTCGTCTGTCGCGGTTTATTTTTGTGATGGTTTGTCTTTTGGTGTTTGTGATGCTTTTATTATTTTATTTTGGATTGCCAATTGGCCATTTTGTGGGAAAGTAACTGTCCTTTTTGCTTTCCGCTATTGATGTTTCAATTAGGTCTGTTTCCATTAGGTTCATGTTTGTGCTTCTTTCCCTTTGGTGTCTCTGATGGGGGCTGTGGGTTGATTGTATCGATTCCTGATCATTGCTTTCACTTCTATTTTAGAAGTGTCAACAAGAGTCCTAGCAACCGCAAGACCATATGTTTGCACAAACTTCCGCACCGGAGCCAAAATGTCAAGTTCACTGCCTCTACCTTTGGATCCGCATGATCTGTTTTCAGCTTAATGTGACAAACGCTTTAATTTCCTGGTGGAGCATAAAAAGCATCCACAGTCACATACTTTCGCAACACATTCTTTTGTTTCCTGTGATAAATATTCTGGCCACTAAGTTTTATGATGACTTCCCGTGCATCTTAATCGAAATTGCATTCAAATCGGGTGATAAAATCTTCTCCGAGCAAGTTGTTTGTAACATCATCAACAATAACAGGAAAGTATACTTGGTGGTACTAAGGCCTATGAACTTCAGCCTTTAGCTGAAGAGAGAGCTATAGTAGATAAACATGTTTGTTATTCAGCAACCAAGTTTGCTGTGTGTGTTAACGAAGGCCAAGACAAGCTTCCTACGCAATACTGGTTACCAAAACTT
Organism: Lucinisca nassula; assembly: GCA_963580285.1. NCBI lineage: Eukaryota > Metazoa > Mollusca > Bivalvia > Lucinida > Lucinidae > Lucinisca > Lucinisca nassula. The sequence goes on from OY757024.1 coordinate 120,590,529, forward strand.
CATAAAGGACCTTACAAAGCACGGTTTATTGCAAATTCTAGCTCTTGCACTACCACTGAACTTTCTAAATTATTAACTTCCTGTCTTACTGCTATCAAAACGGATGTGATTAAATATTGTGATAAAGTCATTGAAAGATCAGGAAGAAATCTGTTTTGGTCTATTAAAAATTCTATTAAAAATTCGAATGAGGTTTTAAATAAATTGAAATCCAGACATTTGCGTGCTTCAAGTCTGTTTACTTACGATATTTCCACTCTTTACACTACACTTCCTCATAATCTTATTAAAAAAAAAAAAAAGCTTAATGATTTAATTGAATGGGCTTATCACAGAGAAGATTCTCACTATCTTGCATGTAATGTCAGAAATGCATTTTTCACTTCTAAAGAGCATAAGAATTATACACTTTGGTCTTGTCAGAAAGTGTGTGATGCCCTCACCTTTCTACTTGACAATATTTATATTAGATTCGGTACTAAGTTATTTAGACAAATTGTGGGTATTCCGATGGGTACGAATTGCGCACCTCTTGTGGCTGATCTGTTTTTGTATTGTTATTAAAGAGACTTCATGTTGTCGCTTTCCATTGATAACCAATCTGAAATTATTGAAGCTTTTAGCTCCACTTCTAGATATTTAGATGCTTTATTAAATATTGATAATACCTATTTCGATGGTTTGATCAGTCAGATTTACCCCACCCCCCAAACTTCAGTTAAATAAAGCAAATTCTTCTGATACCGAGGCCCCGATTTTGGATTTACATTATCTATTGTATATGGATTTGTTTCGTGCAAAATTTATGATAAACGCGATGACTTTGATTTTGAGATTGTAAATTTTCTTTTTTTGGATGGTGATGTTCCTCGTGCGCCATCCTATGGCGTTAATATTTCGCAATTAATTGGATTTGCTAGAGTGTGTAGTCATGTAACTGACTTCAACACTCGTAATATATTATTAACGGCTAAACTACTTAATCAGGGTTATCGGTACCATAAACTACGCAAAGCCTTTTCAAAATTTTAAAGACGTCATTCTGATTTAATTTCAAAATTCAATATTGGACTTAAATCTCTTCTGCAACAAGGTCTATAGGAACCCGAATTTTATGGTGACTTAGTATATAAATTCAGAAAAATATATAACCTCAATGACTTCTATGACGGCTCCAACGTAAAGGCTTATTGAGAATTAGAGAGATCTAATTCAAGGTAATGTTGGTTGGTGCCTGATGCTCTGTCTCTGGTCGGGCCCATGCGGAGTGAACAAATTATTTGTCTAAATCGCGACGGATGTAAGTTAATTGTATCGATTCCTGATCTTTGTTTTACTCCTACTTTCCTTTCGTTCCTAAGTAGAAGTAAAACAAAGATCAGGAATCGATACAATTAACTTACTCCACCCATCAAAGACACCAAAGGGAAAGAAACACAAACATTAAGCGACCAGACCATAATGGAAACCTAAACAAAGGAAGGCCATAAGGACAGTTACTTTCCCACAAAATGGCCATATGGCCATCCAAAACAACAACAAAAAAATAACAGGACAAAAGTGATACACACAGTAAGAAACAAACAACACCATAAATAAACCACCACAGAAGAACTGCCTTGGAACGGTCAGTGGAAAGATTTCCACTGGGGGGCTTTAATCGATTTTACGTGGCCACAATCCTCGCCCTTACTTCCGTCGCGATTTAGACAAATAATTTGGTCAGTCCGCATGAAGGCCTCCTAACTCATCAGTGCAACATCTCCGTGAACACCAAAAAATCAAAGAACCACAGAGGTGTGACAACGGTGAGGACTCGACAGCAAAAAACCACTGAAATGCTGGAGCAAAAGAAAACCGACAGTTAGACTCTGATTGGCCCGACCAGAGCCAACTCCGATGTCACCAAAGCTTCACCTCTGCACAGTATCTCCTGCCCATTAGAGAACTTTTTTTTGTTGATTTCAGTTCTGGCTTGAATTGTCTTGGTATTCTGTCAAAGGTATCGAACATGACAAATGCTTTTTTTGAAACGATGTCAACCTTCCATAACACTGGTGTGTTGTACACCAACCCAGAAACCACCATGCCGTCACTGAATAGAACTCTGATGCGATATCTACTGTCGGTTTGAATAGGCCTTTCTCGATTAATGACCATTCGCGGCCTAAGAGTTGGTCATCTATAGTTTAAATGCTCTTTATCCTTGTCTGGAATTTCCCCCTGCTCCTGTGAATTGTTTAAATTACATTCATTTGTTAGCTGACTTGAAGACGTTTTATCATTTTGACAGGACCTGCTCCGTTCACTCTTGCGCCGTCCGTCAGTTTGCTCCCTTTGTATCCTTGGTTTCCTGTTCCGTTGATACTGACCACGTTCATAGTCGGGTTTCGAACCTCCTTGCAAGTCACATACAGGTTTCGTAGGCTTTCTAGTACTCTTCTTTTCATTTCTCCAAGGCGAATACTTACTTCATAGATAGCATTCTTGACCGCTTCTTGCAGTGTCTGTGGCTAGGTTCTCCTCACTGCTATTCGGAAATCTGCGGATCGCTACAGTTGTCAAGGAATTTTGTAAGGACATTCTCTCTGACTATATCAAGGTTCTTGGGATACGCACGCCTGAAAAGACTTTCAACAGCTTGTCCAAAGTCTCTAAAATTTTCATAATTTTTCTTCCTCCGAAACTTTGCCTCGGCTATGTAGCTGTCTCTCATAGCTAGAAGTCCAAACATTTCTTCCATATCCGTTTTGAGACATGTCCAACTGCTTTGTACATCTAAAGGTAACCCATAGGCAAAAGACTTAGCTTGTCCCCTCAAACGACACAGAAATATTCTTCTAGACTTCTCCTGTGACCAGTTGTTCAAAGCCATTAGATTTTCAAAATATCGAACAAACTCAAGCCACACATAAGTACCGCTTCCACTGAACGTTCTTCTGGCTGCAAATCCACATGTTTCGATATTTGAAAACTCGTTTTCTCTATTTGAGTTCAACAAAGTGCCTTCTTACATCGAATCTGTATTCTTATTCGGACATCTTACTTCCTTTACGACATTTTCAGGCAAATTCTGTGTTCCAAATGCATTATCATTCATACCAAGTGTCTGAAGTTTGGATGAAATTCCCAAATCATTCTGAACTACAGCAAGAATCGACCTAAAGCTCCGTTCTGTATTAGTCTCATTTGCAACATTGTTCTTTTCATCATTTTTATGACTTGAAGGTTCAACAACACTAGATCGTGTAACTACCGGAGCAGCTAAACTAGTCAGTGCAGTGGCAGGCTGTCACATCACGTTGGATTCTTCAATACTCCGGACTGTTGAAGGGCTAATGTCACCAATCCGAGCAACTGCCGGAGTAGCTTGAAAGCACCTTTCTCTTGTCGGAGTATAAAAGGTTTGCTCATTTAACTGTTTTAATGACTGACTCGGCGTATTTCTTGCATTTTTTTTGCCGACTGTCTTCGTTGCCAAAGGGATGAATCACGTACTTTCAGGTCAAATGTGTTTGAACTGAGATTCACAAATAATATTGTGATCATCATTGCAAAAATTTGGGTTAATGCTACAACAATGTAAATCATGTTATCGTGACTCATATTGAAACTATTCACATGTTTGAACTTAATAACGCACCAGTAAAACAACACTGAAATTAGCGTTACAGTCATCTCAAATGAAAATAATTTGATTAACTATACATTTTCCTTACACATGACATTTCAGACAGGCGCGAATAACTGCCTATTTCTTCCACAATCTTGGAGCTTTCTGTATTTCAACGCTGAACGAGATTTTTATACAGAACCGTGCTACCAAAGCTACATTACGAAAACACGCCTATACAAATACATTGTAAATTTTACGACCGAAAATTGATAATTTTCAGATGAATTTTGATAGTTTTCTTTTTTTCTGCTCAAAACATAGATTGTGGATACTCGTTGGAACCGTCTCGACGAGGCGGTTCTAACGAGTACACATAATCTATGTTTTCGAGCAGAAATAAGAAAAATAATATATACCCCTGCAAACCCCTGTTTTACTACATAAAAGTGGGGTTTAAGGGTGTCAAATTTATGTAGGCGTGTTTTCGTGATGGGAAAATAAAGAGTGCAGTTACCAAAAGCACTATCTGCAGGATGTGAGAATGCAGGAGAATAGCTCTCGTATTCTGGAGAAAATAGTAAGTTCTGACTTACAGTTTCTCTTCCCTGCTCGTCTGATTCGTTCACAGGAGTACTCCATCTGAAAGGTAACTGTTGATCCGGGAACGATGTAGCAATTCAATAAAGGTTTCTGTAGTGCTGTTCCGTTGGAGTAATAACCTTTTCACTTCTTCTACCATTTGAAAAATCCATCTTGTCTCAACTTTTTCACTAATCCCATCGCTGCCACCAATGTAAGCGACTCTAACGCCACAAAATATTTCAGGATTCGTGTGAATTTCTTAGATAAAGATGAACAATCCAAATGAACTAGCACTAAACTTTATTCCTGTATTTAATCCTCATACCTGAAATATACTCTGCCCAACAATCATAAACTGCGCCCTTATAGACCCTGACAGAAGCTCCAGCGACTCCTGGAAGTCTCCTGTCAGAGTTTTACCAAATGACGGGAACAAGGCCCGATGATCACACTTCCGTAGCGGTGCATCGAAAGCTATTGCTGCCTCGGAATCTGTACAGTACACAAGGTGAATAAACACACCCAACACAGATTTAGGCTACAAATTGATATATACATAACAGTGAGGTTATATTATAGACCAATGTCGTTTACATGCATCTGTTGCAAAACCCTTGAGCATATATTAGTTAGCCATATTATTAAGCACCTAGCCTTTGAAAGAACACAGTTTTCACAATCAAAGGTCTTGTGAAACCAAATTAGCCCTATTTTACCATGACACTGTAAGCAATCTAGATGCAGCCAATAACCGAGACCACAAACAGACTGACCACAAACTGCCCATTGGAGAGTAACTGTTGGTTTTCTTTTGCTCCAGCATTTCTGTTGTTTCTTGCTGTCGAGTCCTCACCGTTGTTTCATCTCTGTGGTTGTTTGATTTTTGTGTTCACGGAGATGTTGCACAGATGAGTTTGGAGGCATTCATGCGGACTGAACAAATTATTTGTATTCGCGACGGAAGTGAGGGTGAGGACTGTGGCCACGTAAAATCGAATTAAGCCCCCCATTGGAATTCGTTTCCGCTGACCGTTCTAAGGCGGTTCTTCTGTTGCGGTTTATTTTTGATATGGTTTGTCTTTGGGTGTTTGTGTCGCTTATATTATTTTATTTTGGATAGCTTATTGGCCATTTTGTGGGAAAGTAACTGTCCTTTTGGCTTTCCGCTATTGATGTTTCCGTTAAGGTCTGTTCTTTCATGTTTGTGTTTCCTTCCCTTTGGTGTCTCTGATGGGAGCTGTGGGTTTATTGTATCGATTCCTGATCATTGCCTCCACTTCTATTTTCTTATGTAATTCTTGAATACCTAGTTTAAGGTGACGTAAAGCCGTCTTGGATTTAGGAGGTAATAAGTTCGCGTTTTAAGAGTAGACAGAAATGCGTTTGTTCACTAGTTTCCGAAGTTTTATGCTCACATACTCTCTTTTAAACCATCGATTACCAAATTCATTTAAGACAGTAGCGATTTCATCTCTACACGTATTGAAATCAATTTTAGCAGTAAATCGATATTTCGGTCCTTTAGAAATTATATTACGTATCCTAGAATCAGAAATAATTTTTTAAATTGCCCGTAAAAACATGACCAGCAGCAGGATAGCAATACACTGAATTTTTACAACCACAGGTATCAGTCGTGTTAGTGTCAATATCAAGATAAAAAACAAGTTTATTGAAATTAAAAATAATCGATCTAACTGGTTTATTGAAATTTATAGCAAATTATGGGTGTTTCATTATTAATAATAACAATAATTTGTTTGAAGTTTGCTTTGGCTCCAGCAGATAAAATAGAAGTGGAGGCAATGATCAGGAGTCGATACAATAAACCCACAGCTCCCATCAGAGACACCAAAGGGAAAGAAACACAAGCATGAAACAACAGACCCTAATGTAATTGACCATCCAATCCCCCAAAGATTGATATTTTTACTTTTGATGGCAACATTGAGTAGAGTATGGCACTCATGCTAAATGTAATCCTTGATATGTGTCAACAATCATAGGGATGGCTGCCAAGTCTGGAAATGCTTCTAAGTAGAAGTAAAACAAAGATCAGGAATTGATACAATTAACTTACTCCACCCATAAAAGACACCAAAGGGAAAGAAATACAAACATTAAGCGACCAGACCATAATGGAAACCCAAACAAAGGAAGGCCATAAGGACAGTTACTTTCCCACAAAATGGTCATATGGTCATCCAAAACCAAAAGACACAAGTGATACACACAGTAAGTAACAAACAACAACATAAATAAATCGCCACAGAAGAGCCGCCTTGGAACGGTCAGTGGAAGATTTCCACTGGGGGGCTTAAATCGATTTTACGTGGCCACAATCCTCGCCCTTACTTCCGTCGCGATTTAGACAAATAATTTGTTCAGTCCGCATGAAGGCCTCCTAACTCATCAGTGCAACATCTCCGTGAACACAAAAATCAAAGAACCACAGAGGTGAGACAACGGTGAGGACTCGACAGCAAGAAACCACTGAAATGCTGGAGCAAAAGAAAACCAACAGTTAGACTCCGATGAGCCCGACCAGAGACAGAGCATCAGGCACCAACCAACATTACCTTGAATTAGATCTCTCTAATTCTCAATAAGCCTTTACGTTGGAGCCGTCATAGAATCTGAGGCCTGACCCACCGGCGTGCAATTAAAGAGGGAAGCAAAGTTGCCAACCGTGATTGGGTTAACTACCATGCATGCAGTCTGTCGTATAATATCCATGTTGTACCCAATCTTTTTATATCGAAGAATGATTTTACGAAATTGGGTGCTGAAGTCATTGCGGTTATATATTTTTCTGAATTTATATGCTAAGTCACCATAAAATTCGGGTTCCGATAGACCTTGTTGCAGAAGAGATTTAAGTCCAATATTGAATTTTGAAATTAAATCAGAATGGCGTCTATAAAATTTTGAAAAGGCTTTGCGTAGTTTATGGTACCGATAACCCTGATTAAGGAGTTTAGCCGTTAATAATTTATTACGAGTGTTGAAGTCAGTTACATGACTACACACTCTAGCAAATCGAATTAATTGCGAAATATAAACGCCATAGGATGGCGCACGAGGAACATCACCATCCAAAAAAGGAAAATTTACAATCTCAAAATCAAAGTCATCGCGTTTATCATAAATTTTGCACGAAACAAATCCATCTACAATAGACAGATGTAAATCCAAAAACGGGGCCTCGGTATCAGAAGAATTTGCTTTATTTAACTGAAGTTCAAGGGGGTAAATCTGACTGATCAAACCATCAAAATAGGTATTATCAATATTTAATAAATCATCTAAATATCTAGAAGTAGAGCTAAAAGCTTCAATAATTTCAGATTGGTTATCAATGGAAAGCGACAAAATGAAGTCTCTTTCATAACGATACAAGAACAGATCAGCCACAAGAGGTGCGCAATTAGTACCCATCGGAATACCCACAATTTGTCTAAATAACTTAGTACCAAATCTAATATAAATATTGTCAAGTAGAAAGGTGAGGGCATCACACACTTTCTGACATGACCAAAGTGTATAATTCTTATAATTCTAACTCAGAAGTATGTCAAAGGTCAAATGAGTGCAAAATAAACAGGTAACTACTCATAACTCTCTTTTAACAAAACATTGGGGAAATTGCTTGCTAAAATCACCATAAAACTACTCAGGGGTACAATGGAAAACTATTTTAAATGTACCCTCAAAGTATGTCAGTCTAATAGGTCAGGAGTCATTTTAGTATAAAACTCTTGAAAAAATGGATGTTATTGTCATATTTAGCATAAGGATGTGTTGATGACCAGTATTCATTATCAAAATATTAAAAAAAAATACATTTGTTACATGTATTTGATTGTCAAAGACAGATTTAAAATCCTTAAGTTGGCATCCAAGATGGCTGTCAGACAGTTATTGACTTCTATTATAAAAACAGAAGTGAAGGCAATGACCACGAATCGATACAATTAACCCACAGCTCCAATCAGTGACACCAAAGGAAAACAAACACAAACTTGAAATAACTAGACCCTAATGGAAACATCAATAGCGGAAACCTTAAGGACAGTTACTTTCCCACAAAATGGCCAATTGGCTATCCAAAACAAAATAATTTAAGCGATACACACACTCAAAGAACAACCATAACATACATAACGTCAACAGAAGAACCGCATTGGAACGGTCAGTGAAACGAATTCCATTGGGTGTGAGGGAGGGTGGGGGCGTGGTTTAATTGATTTTACGCAGCTGCAATCCTCGCCCAAACTTCTGTCGCGATTTAAACAAATAATTTGTCCAGTCCGCATGAAGACCTTCTCAGTGCAAGCCGACTGATCAAACTGGTCAATATTTAATAACTTATAGAAATATCTAGAAGTCGACTAGAGGTCGAGCTAAAGGCTTCAATGAATTCAGATTGGTTTTCAACGGAAAGAGATATCATGAAGTCTCTTTCTTAAAAAAAAAAGAAAAAGGACAGATCCGCCACAAGGGGTGCGGTACCCATCGCAATACCCACAACTTGTCTAAATAACTTAGTACCAAATCTTATGTACATATTTTCAAGTGGAAGGGTGAGAGCTACACATACTTTCTGACATGACCATAAAGTATAATGTTATGCTCTTCAGAAGTAAAAAGAGCATTTCTTACATTACATGCAAGATAAAGGGAGACGTCCTTATAAAATGTTAATTCAATTAAATCATTCAGTTTTTCTTTTATAAGATTATGAGGAAGTGTTGTGTAAAGGGTGGAAATATCATAAGTAGACAGACTTGAAGCACGAAAACATCTGGATTTCAATTTATTTAAAGTAGAAGTAAAACAAAGATCAGGAAACTAGAAATTAAACCTTCATTAGATTTTTATAGCCCAAAACAGCTGTCTCCCTGATCTTTCAAAGAATATTTAATCACGTTTTTCTGTGGCAGTAAAACATGAAGTTAATAATTTGGAAAGTTCAGTGGTGGTACAAAAGCTTGAATTTGTAATAAACCGCGCTTCGCATGGTCTTTTACGAAGTTTAGGTAACCAATTTAACGTAGGAAAGTAGAAGTAAAACAAAGATCAGGAATCGATTCAATTAACTTACTCCACCCATCAAAGACACCTAAGGGAAAGAAACACAAACATTAAGCGACCAGACCGTAATGGAAACCTAAACAAAGGAAGGCCATAAGGACAGTTACTTTCCCACAAAATGGCCATATGGCCATCCAAAATAAAAAGACACAAGTGATACACACAGTAAGTAACAGACAACACCATAAATAAACCGCCACAGAAAAACCGCTTTGGAACGGTCAGTGGAAAGATTTCCACTTGGGGGGGGGGGGGCTTAAATCGATTTTACGTGGCCACAATCCTCCCCCTTACTTCCGTCGCGATTTAGACAAATAATTTGTTCAGTCCGCATGAAGGCCTCCTAACTCATCAGTGCAACATCTCCGTCAACACATAAACTCAAAGAACCACAGAGGTGAGACAACGGTGAGGACTCGACAGCAAGAAACCACTGAAATGCTCGAGCAAAAGAAAACCAACGGTTAGACTTCGATGGGCCCGACCAGAGACAGAGCATCAGGCACCAACCAACATTACCTTGAATTATATCTCTCTAATTCTCAATAAGCCTTTACGTTGGAGCCGTCATAGAATCTGAGGCCTGACCCACCGGCGTGCAATAAAAGAGGGAAGCAAAGTTGCCAACCGTGATTGGGTTAACTACCATGCATGCAGTCTGTCGTATAACATCCATGTTGTACCCAATCTTTTTATATCGAAGAATGATTTTACGAAATTGGGTGCTGAAGTCATTGCTGTTATTTATTTTTCTGAATTTATATACTAAGTCACCATAAAATTCGGGTTCCGATAGACCTTGTTGCAGAAGAGATTTAAGTCCAATATTGAATTTTGAAATTAAATCAGAATGGCGTCTATAAAATTTTGAAAAGGCTTTGCGTAGTTTTTGGTACCGATAACCCCGATTAAGGAGTTTAGCCGTTAATAATTTATTACGAGTGTTGAAGTCAGTTACATGACTACACACTCTAGCAAATCCAATTAATTGCGAAATATAAACGCCATAGGATGGCGCACGAGGAACATCACCATCCCAAAAAAGGAAAATTTACAATCTCAAAATCAAAGTCATCGCGTTTATCATAAATTTTGCACGAAACAAATCCATCTACAATAGATAGATGTAAATCCAAAAACGGGGCCTCGGTATCAGAAGAATTTGCTTTATTTAACTGAATGTCTGTGGGGTAAATCTGACTGATCAAACCATCGAAATAGGTATTATCAATATTTAATAAATCATCGAAATATCTAGAAATGGAGCTAAAAGCTTCAATAATTTCAGATTGGTTATCAATGGAAAGCGACAACATGAATATGTTCTATATGAAGTCTCTTTCATAACAATACAAGAACAGATCAGCCACAAGAGGTGCGCAATTCGTACCCATCTGAATACCCACAATTTGTCTAAATAACTTAGTACCGAATCTAATATAAATATTGTTAAGTAGAAAGGTGAGGGCATCAAACACTTTCTGACATGACCAAATTGTATAATTCTTATGCTCTTTAGAAGTGAAAAATGCATTTCTGACATTACATGCAAGATAGAGAGAATCTTCTCTGTGAAAAGCCCATTCAATTAAATAATTTAGCTTTTCTTTTATAAGATTATGAGGAAGTGTAGTGTAAAGAGTGGAAAAATCGTAAGTAGACAGACTTGAAGCACGAAAATGTCTGGATTTCAATTTATTTAAAACCTCATTCGAATTATTTATAGACAAAAACAGATTTCTTCCTGATCTTTCAAAGACTTTATCACAATATTTAATCACATGCGTTTTAATAGCAGTAAGACAGAAAGTTAATAATTTAGAAAGTTCAGTGGTAGTGCAAGAGCTAGAATTTGCAATAAACCGTGCTTTGTAAGGTATTTTATGAAGTTTTGGTAACCAGTATAGCGTAGGAAGCTTGTCTTGGCCTTCGTTAACACACACAGCAAACTTGGTGGCTGAATGACAAACATGTTTATCTACTATAGCTCTCTCTTCAGCTAAAGGCTGAAGTTCATAGGCCTTAGTGCCACCAAGCTCCTGCTTAAGCGTGTTAACATAGTGGAGCCGTCACACAACGACGACGTTGTTAGCGGCCTTGTCTGCAGGGGCCAAAACAAACTTATTATGAAATTCTTGAATACCTAGTTTAAGATGACGTAAAGACGTCTTGGGCTTAGGAGGTAATAAGTTAGTATTTTGAGAATAGAAAGAAATGCGTTTATTCACTAGCTTTAAAATGCTAAGTTTCCAGTCCTTAAGGGCTTTATGCTCAACATACTCTCGCATACACCATCGATTACCGAATTCATTCAAGGAAGCAGCTATTTCATCTGTACATTTACTGAAATCAATTTTAGAAGGAAACCGATATTTCGGTCCTTTAGAAATTATATTCCTTATCCTAGAATCAGGAATCATTTTCAAATTGCCAGTAATTACATGACCGGCAGCAGGATAGCAATACACCGGGTTTTTACAATCACATGAATCAGGAGTTTTAGTATCAATATCAAGATCTGAAACAAGTTTATTGAAATTAAAAATGATAGATCTAACAGGTTTGTTATATTTATAGCAAATTATAGGTGTTTCAGTATTTCGAAAATAAGCAGGAATGGAAGAAAGCACCGAGCTGTGACAGAAGATACTGGGCAAATCTATAAAATCCATACCCTTATTAATGAAGGATATTTTGAAGAAATGGCGTTTATGATTAATTTCAGAATCAATGTAAGGACGGAGAGTATGCTGAGTATAGCCTCTAGTTAAGAGAGCCGCATCATATTACTGATGAGAACTATCGTAGAATTTATTCGCCTCGGTGTCCAGAAGACGTAAAACAGAAACGGGTAATGAACTTAAAAATGAAAGCATAGAGTGGCGTCCATGATTTAATAATATAATTGACAGTCACTTCAGTCTAGTATTGTTTCGTTTAAACGCACGTGATTTAGGTTTAAAGTTACCATTTTTCCTGGTGCCGTGAGATCTAGTTCTGCGTTTTCGACATTCAAGGAGCGAGAAAATATCAAAGTCCGGCATTCTGGAAATTTTACCCTCATGATAAATGTTGTCATTAAATCCCAGTGGAAAAGGGGTCTGTAAAAATTTAATCCATTTCAGTTCAGCTTCATGTCTTTTGATTATTTTGAATCTAGATGTAGAATTTGCATCGTAATAAAGTTTTTCCACTGGTTGTATAACAATGTTATTTACAGAATGACCTGTAAGTCGAAAGTGACGGTACAAGAAAGTGTCAGTTTTCTTAGGCTTACTCATTCTACGATAATGCTCGTTCAATCTAGTTTTAAGCATGCGGTTAGTTTGACCGACGTACTGCATATTACAGTTTGCAGCACGTCATGTAATTAGATAAATTAAATCTGTAGACTGTCATGTCAAATCAGACATGTTAACTACAGAGAAGCGTCTACCGTTTACAGATGAAGTAACGGTAGACGCAGTGCTTAAATGCGAACAACATCTGCACCTCTTGGCATTGCACTTAGAAATACTAGGATACATTCCACTTCTTTTCCACGGATTAGTATATTTTCGAAGGATGGGCGATTTGAGAGGAGATAGTCTTATACGAAGACTACTCCCAAAAACATTGGTATTGCCTGCTCCATTGAGATTAACTGAAGTTACAGAAGACAAATTTAAGGGTCTAACCAATACCGAAGGCAACATAGTATTAAAGTTCTTAATAGAATGGGGAATTCGTACAGAAGAAGCAGAGTGTAACCTAAGTCAGTTTTGGCCTCCTGTAACACATACAGCAAACTTGGTGGCTGAATGACAAATAACTGCTTTGGAATGCCCTGAATGTAAATTCGGATACAGCTTCAACAGTTTGCATGATTAACACATTTTGAAAAATTGCTAAGTTGTGCCTACCAATAGAAATGTATTGAGATACAATAAAACTGTTGAAGATGACATCCAAAATGGCTGCCAGATTATTACATGTTCATCAATTTGACTAGCAACTAGAGTTACCCGCTTTTTTGTACTATTTAATGCATCCAGTAGTCGCTGACAGCTTTTCCATACAGTGAAGTTGAAATGGCTTGCTATTTATATATGACTATGTCTATCAGTTCAGATTATGTGGAAGAAATATCGTATTAATGATATCGGAGAAACCCATATTTGGTTTACATTGAATAGACGTGTCAGTGTTAAAGTAAAAACATTAATCATATGGGCGCAAACGCGGATACGTATGATATGCATTGTCACAATGTACATTGTAGTGATCTTACTGGCTCTTAAAATGAAGTGGCATCTTGTTAAATACAAACTTTGAATACTGTAAAACACTTGAATTACGCGGCAGCAAATTTGGCCGTTTTTATGATTAAACAATTAAATTTATTGGCAGCTATTTCCAGAATGCCGGACTTTGATATTTTCTCGCTCCTGGAATGTCGAAAACGCAGAACTAGATCTCACGGCACCAGGAAAAATGGTAACTTTAAACGTAAACTACGTGCGTTTAAACGAAACAATTCTAGGCTGAAGTGCCTGTCAATTATATAATTAAATCATGGACGCAACTCTATGCTTTCTTTTTTAAGTTCATTACCCGTTTCTGTTTTACATCTTCTGGACACCGAGGCGAATAAATTCTACGATAGTTCTATTCAGTTATATGATGCGGCTCTCTTAACTAGAGGCTACACTCAGCATACTCCCCGTCCTTACATTGATTCTGAAATTAATCATAAACGCCATTTCTTCAAAATATCCTTCATTTATAAGGGTATGGATTTTATAGATTTGTCCAGTATCTTCCGTGAGAGCTCGGTGCTTTCTTCCATTCCTGCTTATTTTCTAAATACTGAAACACCTATAATTTGCTATAAATATAACAAACCTGTTAGATCTATCATTTTTAATTTCAATAAACTTTTTTAAAATCTTGATATTGGTACTATTACTCCTGATTCATGTGAATGTAAACACTCGGTGTATTGCTATCCTGCTGGTTATGTAATTACTGGCAATTTGAAAAGTATTCCTGATTCTAGGATCAGGAATATAATTTCTAAAGGACCGAAATATCGGTTTCCTTCTAAAATTGATTTCAGTAAATGTAGAGCTGAAATCGCTGCTTCCTTGAATGAATTCGGTAATCGATGGTGTAATCAAACAAAATCAAACAAATGTTGAGCATAAAGCCCTTAAGGACTGGAAACTTACCATTTTAAAACAAGTGAATAAACGCATTTCTTTCTATTCTCAAAATACTAACTTATTACCTCCTAAGCCTAAGACGTCTTGACGTCATCTTAAACTAGGTATTCAAGAATTTCATAAGAAGTTTGTTTTGGCCCCTGTAGACAAGGACGCTAACAACGTCGTCGTTGTGTGACGGCTCCACTATGTTAACACGCTTAAGCAGGAGCTTGGTGGTACTAAGGCCTATGAACTTCAGCCTTTAGCTGAAGAGAGAGCTATAGTAGATAAACATATTTGTCATTCAGCCACCAAGTTTGCCGTATGTGTTAACGAGGCCCAAGACAAGCTTCCAACGCTATACTGGTTACCAAAATTTCATAAAAGCTTTACAAAGCACGGTTTATTGCAAATTCTAGCTCTTGCACTACCACTGAACTTTCTAAATTATTAACTTCCTGCCTAACTGCTATAAAAACGCATGTGATTAAAAATTGTTATAAAGTCATTGAAAGATCAGGAAGAAATCTGTTTTGGTTTATAAAAAAATTCGAATGAGGTTTTAAATAAATTGAAATCCAGACATTTTCTTGCTTCAAGTCTGTCTACTTACGATTTTTTCCACTCTTTACACTACACTTCCTCATAAGCTTATAAAAGAAAAGCTTAATGATTTAATTGAATGGGCTTTTCACGGAGAAGATTCTCTCTATTTTGTATGTAATGTCAGAAATGCATTTTTCACTTCTAAAGAGCATAAGAGCTTTACACTTTTGTCATGTCAGAAAGTGTGCGATGCCCTCACCTTTCTACTTCACAATATTTATATTAGATTCGGTACTAAGTTATTTAGACAAATTGTGGGCATTCCGATGGGTACGAATTGCGCACCTCTTGTGGCTGATCTGTTCTTGTATTGTTATGAAAGAGACTTTCATAGTCAGTTTATATTTTACTTTTGGTCCTTTGAGATCAGCGTATATATTCTGAGAAATCGGAAATAAATTATTGGTTTAGAATCATATTCTAGACAGGTTTTTAATTATTTGGACCCCATTTTGATTTATATCAGTCTTTGAATCGACTGCCTAGTCGACATTCGCAAAATTGCAGTATGTTTCCTCTGGCTTTCTTTGCCGGATCATTACAGGGTCACTGATGAGGCTTTATTAGCCGAAACTACGTAGTTTGACCCATCGTCTTTCTTATGAATGTTATCATTGCTCTTAAAGGAACTCATTTTTGATTTTTTATTTGCCTTCACTGCAGCTGGTGTTGTGCCGTGTGGCGGCAGTAAAACGTCTCCCCGTACATCAACCATAGTGCAGTTTATATTTTACTTTTAGTCCTTTGAGATCAGCGTGAATATTCTGAGAAATCAGATTAAATTGTTTGTTTAGACTCATATTCTAGACAGATTTTTAATAATTTGGACCCCATTTTGATTTATATCAGTCTTTTAATCGACTGCCTATTCGAAATTCGCAAAATTGCATTATGTTTCCTCTTGCTTTCTTTGCCGGATCATTACAGGGTCACTGATGAGGCTTTATTAGCCGAAACTACGTAGTATGACCCATCGTCTTTCTTATGAATGTTATCATTGCTCTTAAAGGAACTCATTTTTGATTTTTTATTCATGTTGTCGCTTTCCATTGATAACCACTCTGAAATTATTGAAGCTATAAGCTCCACTTCTAGATTTTAGATGATTTATTAAATATTGATAATACCTATTTCGATGGTTTGATCAGTCAATTTTACCACCAGAAGTTCAGTTAAATATAGCAAATTCTTCTGATACCGAGGCCCCGTTTTTGGATTTACATATATCTATTGTAGATGGGTTTGTTTATGATTTATGATAAACGCGATGACTTTGATTTTGATATTGTAAATGTTCGTTTTTTGGATGGTGATGTTCCTCGTGCGCCATCATATGGCGTTTATATTTCGCAATTAATTCGATTTGCTAGAGTGTGTAGTCATGTAACTGATTCCAAAAACTCGTAATTAATTATTAACGGCTAAACTTCTTTATCAGGGTTATCGGTACCATAAACTACGCAAAGCTTTTTCAAAATTTTATAGACGCCATTCTGATCTAATTTCGAAATTCAATATTGGACTTAAATCTCTTCTGCAACAAGGTCTATCGGAGCCCGAATTTTATGGTGACTTAGTATATAAATTCAGAAAAATATATAACCGCAATGACTTCAGTACCCAATTTCGTAAAATCATTCTTCGATATAAAAAGATTGGGTACAACATGGATGTTATACGACAGACTGCAAGCATGGTAGTTAACCCAATCACGGTTGGCAACTTTGCTTCCCTCTTTAATTGCACGCCGATGGGTCAGGCCTCAGATTCTATGACGGTTCCAACGTAACGGCTTATTGAGAATTAGAGAGATCTAATTCAAGGTAATGTTGGTTGGTGCCTGATGCTCTGTCTCTGGTCGGGCCCATCGGAGTCTAACTGTTGGTTTTCTTTTCCTTCAGCATTTCAGTGGTTTCTTGCTGTCGAGTCCTCACCGTTGTCTCACCTCTGTGGTTCTTTGATTATTTGTGTTCACGGAGTTGTTGCACTGATGAGTTAGGAGACCTTCATGCGGACTGAACAAATTATTTGTCTAAATCGCGAAGGAAGTAAGGTCGAGGATTGTCGCCACGTAAAATCGATTTAAGCCCCCCCCCACACCCCCCCCCCAGTGGAAATCTTTCCTCTGACCGTTCCAAGGCGGTTCTTCTGTGGCGGTTTATTTATATTGTTGTTTGTTACTTACTGTGTGTATCACTTGTGTCTTTTTATTTTGGATGGCCATATGGCCATTTTGTGGGAAAGTAACTGTCCTTATGGCCTTCCTTTGTTTAGGTTTCCATTATGGTCTGGTCGCTTAATGTTCGTGTGTCTTTCCCTTTGGTGTCTTTGATGGGTGGAGTAAGTTAATTGTATCGATTCCTGATCTTTGTTTTACTTCTACTTTTCATGTTGTCGCTTTCCATTGATAACCAATCTGAAATTATTGAAGCTTTTAGCTCCATTTCTTGATATTTAGATGATTTATTAAATATTGATAATACGTTTTTCGATGGGTAGATCAGTCAGATTTACCCCCCCCCCCCCACCCCCACCCCAGAACTTCAGTTAAATAAATCAAATTCTTCTGATACCGAGGCCCCGTTTTGGATTTACATCTATCTATTGTAGATGGGTTTCTTTCGTGCAAAATTTATGATAAACGCGATGACTTTGATTTTGAGATTGTAAATTTTCCTCTTTTGGATGGTGATGTTCCTCGTGCGCCATCCTATGGCGTTTATATTTCGCAATTAATTCGATTTGCTATAGTGTGTAGTCATGTAACTGACTTCAGCACTCGTAATAAATTATTAACGGCTAAACTTCTTAATCAGGGTTATCGGTACCATAAACTACGCAAAGCCTTTTCAAAATTTTATAGACGCCATTCTGATTTTATTTCAAAATTCAATATTGGACTTAAATCTCTTCTGCAACAAGGTCTATCGGAACCCGAATTTTATGGTGACTTAGTATATAAATTCAGAAAAATATATAACCGCAATGACTTCAGCACCCAATTTCGTAAAATCATTCTTCGTTATAAAAAGATTGGGTACAACATGGAGATTATACGACAGACTGCATGCATGGTAGTTTACCCAATCACGGTTGGCAACTTTGCTTCCCTCTTTAATTGCACGCCGGTGGGTCAGGCCTCAGATTCTATGACGGTTCCAACGTAAAGGCTTATTGAGAATTAGAGAGATCTAATTCAAGGTAATGTTGGTTGGTGCCTGATGTTCTGTCTCTGGTCGGGCCCATCGGAGTCTAACTGTTGGTTTTCTTTTCCTCCAGCATTTCAGTGGTTTCTTGCTGTCGAGTCCTCACCGTTGTCTCATCTCTGTGATTCTTTGTTTATTTGTTTTCACGGAGATGTTGCACTAATAAGTTAGGAAGCCTTCATGCGGACTGAACAAAATATTTATCTAAATCGCGGCGGAAGTAAGGGCGAGGATTGTGGCCACGTAAAATCGATTTAAGCCCCCCGCCCCCCCACCCCCTCGCCTGAAAATCTTTCCACTGACCGTTCCAAGGCGGTTCTTCTGTGGCGATTTATTTATGTTGTTGTTTGTTACTTACTGTGTGTATCACTTGTGTCTTTTTATTTTGGATCGCCATAAGGCCATTTTGTGGGAAAGTTACTGTCCTTATGGCCTTCCTTTGTTTAGGTATCCATTATGGTGTGGTCGCTTAATGTTTGTATTTCTTTCCCTTTGGTGTCTTTGATGGGTGGAGTAAGTTAATTGTATCGATTCCTGATCTTTGTTTTACTTCTACTTTTTATGATTAGCCCTTTTCACTGATTTATATTTTTTGCGGATTTTCGATTTCCGAAGAAAAGAAATCGGTCGAATCTCCAAAGCCGGGTAAGATGTAAAACAATTCACCCGAGTTGACCATCAACAGCGCCATGCGGAAACTGCACTAATTAGTTTAATTATTGTGTTCACTGCATGATAAACCCAATGTTCTACCTTTATATTCCAAATGTCTGTCTGGAGGTGTGTCACTTTTCTCTTATCTGATTGGTTTACCCATCCTATTGATCTCACAGTTATTGAGCTCACAGCCCGGAACTTCCTTGGAGTGTGGGCCATGTTTGCTGATGTTGGCTCGGTGGGGGACGCCTATAAGTCCGCGGGTAGGCGTCTCTTGCCCGATGTCTCCAGCTGAGCTGCGTCGGTCGGTGTGTGCTCGGAGGGAGATGTGCTGTGTTTGCCGGGTCTTGTCCGTCATTCTTTTCGGTTTCAAAACTTTGGGGTTGAGACACACTGATGAAGATTAAATATCAGAAAGGCCTCGGTGTCGCTAAATTTGGTATAGTTACGCATGAATTGCAACCACTGGGTCGGTATCTCTGCTGGTGGATGATTTGTTCGTCCCCGAGGGTATCATCAGCTCAGTATGAGCCTCTAAGTGCTGCGGTTGATACTGTGGTGTTGACTCAAGTACTGATTTAAATAACTATTTTATATCTTTGATTTTTGCAGTATAAGTTTCATTTTTTTTTTCTAAAACTAAGACTGACTTGTAAGGCGGGACATGTATCTTAGCGGATTTGGTTGCCACTTTTAGTAATATTTTTAATTTCTGCAAGTCTCGCTACTTTGGACATCTCTTTCTTGATGCCCGGGACTTCCGTGGAGTGTGGGCCATGTTTGCTGATGTTGGCTCGGTGGAGGACGCCTATAAGGTCGCGGGTAGGCGTTTCTTGCCTGATGCCTCCAGCTGACCTGTCTCATGAGCTGCGTCGGTCGGTGTGTGCTCGGAGGGGGATGTGCTGTGTTTGCCGGGTCTTGTCCGTCATCCGTTTCGGTTTCAAAACTTTGGGGTTGAGACACACTGATGAAGATTAAATATCAGAAAGGCCTCTGTGTCGCTAAATTTGGTATAGTTACGACTTAATTAAAGCCATCGGTCAATTACCAATTATATCCACAATTTTCACAATAACTCTCAAGGTGTGTTTGTTTTCATTCAGCCGTTTTGAGCTGTCTTATGCCTAGAACATTGTCTTTCTCTGTTTCGACTTCTAAAGAAGTAAATACACGTATTCGTTTGTCACCGACGATGCCTTTGGCCGATTGACACATCATAATTGTGATATGTAGAATAACGTTTCTTCTCTCGCACGCTTTGATCTTTATTGGCGGATTTTTATTTTGGCGTTTTTTTTCCTCGATCGCAAATAGCGCCAAAATAAAAAGACCGCCAAAAATATGTGTTTTACAGTAGCTGCACATGGCCTTTGATGATGACCCACTTATGTTATTATTAGATATATCTTCATCATACGCTATATACTTGATATATCATTATGACGATTAATAAGAACTCCGATGATTTGGAATGTTACTTATAATAATGGATGACATGTAAATAATCAACGTATTTTGCAAACTGAACATATTTTGCCAATTACGTACTTAAATGACCTTTGACCTAAGGCTGATTAGGTTGGTCTTTATGTTGTTAGTAAAATGTGTGGGTTTATGCTTCCTAGATAAGGAAATGACAACTCATTAGACTTTGTTTCAGTTGACATACTAGATATCTTTTTGTACAAAAATATATTGATACATATTTAAAGAAAATGTGTACTTAAATGACCTTTGACCTTGGTCAGATCTATGATACAACTTTTTTGCTCACATATGATGCAAAAATAATATGTCCTGAGTACATTGCTGGTGTTTTAATTAACTTTATCTGGTCTGCTGAGATAGAGAGGGGGTACAAATGCCAGTATGTACATTTTTTTTTTTTTTTGCACTCATTTGACCTATGACCTAATTCTGAGGTTCAAGGGCATTTTTAAAAGTGGCATCCGCCCTATCACTTTTGCAACACACTAAAGAACACAATAAGCATGGATGCCATACTCTACTCAATTTTGCCATCAGATTTTTTTTTTTTTTTTTTTTTTTTTTGGTGGTTTGGATGGCCAACTAATAGAAACATCAATAGCCGAAAGCCAAAAGGACAGTTACTTTCCCACAAAATGGCCAAAAGGCTAGCCAAAATAAAATAATATAAGCGACACAAACACCTAAAGACAAACCATAACAAAAATAAACCGCGACAGAAGAACTGCCTTGGAACGGTCAGCGGAAACGAATTCCACTGTGGGACTTATATCGATTTTACGAGGCCACAATCCTCGCCCTTACTTCCGTCGCGATTAAGACAAATAATTTGTTTAGTCCGCATGAAGGCCTCCTAACACATCAGTGCAACATCTCCGTGAACACAAAAATCTTTTTTCACTTCTGAAGAGCATAAAAATAATACTTTATGGTCATGTTAGAAAATGTGTGAAGCTCTCACCTTTCTACTTGACAATATTTACATAAGATTTGGTGCGAAGTTGTTGTGGGTATTCCGATGGGTACGAATTGGGCACCCCTTGTGACAGATTTGTTCTTGTTTTGTTATTAAAAAGGCCCACCAGAGTCTAACTGTTGGATTTCTTTTGCTCCAGCGTTTCAGTGGTTTCATGCTGTCGAGTCCTCACCATTGTTTCATCTCTGTGGTTGTTTGATTTTTGTGTTTACTGTTGAGTTAGGAGGCCTTCGTGCGGACTCAACAAATTATTTGTCTAAACCGCGACGGAAGTAATAGCGAGGATTGTGGCCACGTAAAATCGATTTAAGCCCCCCCCCCCCCCCCCGCGCCAGTTGGACTTCTTTCACTGACCGTTCCAAAGCAGTTTTCCGGTTTATTTTTGTTATGGCTTCTCTTTGAGTGTTTGTATCGCTTATATTATTTTGTTTTGGATTGCCAATTGGCTATTTTGGCTGCGATTGTCTGACAATCGCACCAGAGGGAACACTTAAGCTGAAATCCGATCGCTCCTGCAAACGGCCGAAGAACCACCAAACTTCCCCGTGAGAAAATATTCTTCCATATTCAAAACGGTTTGAAAAGTGTCATAATAGGCTTTCGGTTAAACTAAACATTATAATTTGTGTGTTTATGAACGCGCATATCCTACTGTTTATTTTTCAATAATTGATTTTAACTACGTCTAATTGCATGCGATTTATCAATGAAAAGCATTGATGATGTAGCCGCGGAAGAATACAAGGCCTGCCAAGGGTAAACCCGTGACAACCGTGGTAACGAGACGTTTCGCGACATAGACGTTTCGCCCCAAACAAGTCTCAAAACGGGAACGGAAGCTGATTACCCGATCCGGGTAATCCCTTCCATATGGTTTAAACATATTCTATTTAATAAGAATCCTTCATAGATCAGTACAATCAGATACCACAGAACGCAACGTTTTATCAGGGCTTACACTTTATGTTTACGAAGGTTCAGCAATTTTCCATATACATTTTGAAGAAGCCGCAACCTGAAACCCTTAAGTTTTGAAATGGACTTGTGCGTTGGTGATTCTATTCAGTTAAAATGGGTTAAAAGTACGCAGTGTAGGTCGATTATGTAATCTCTATGTATCATTTGACGGAATCTCCAAGCTTATCAGTTCGGAGTGGTCCATGTCCAATTATTGGGGAGTCAGGTTTGTATTGTTAGCAGTAATATGTACTTTCAGCAAACAGTTTAGACCCAGATCAGACGCCGCTCGTTGTGGCGTCTGATCTGGGTCTGCAATGTTTGCAAAATGCCCCTTAAAAAGACGCTAGACATATATGGATTAATGGGGGTGTTTATATCAATTCAGAGACCCATCACGAAAACACACCTATATCATTTTGACCCCATTTAGCCCCACTTTTATATAGTTAAACTAAGGTTTACAGGGTATACATTATTTTTCATTTTGTTCTGCTCAAAACATAGATTGTGGGTACTCGTTAGAAAGGGCGAGGCGGTTGTAACGTGTACCCAGAATATGTAGTTTGAGCAGAAATAAGGAAAATATTAATTTTCAGTTTTTATTGGTAAAATATAATATTATTTAGGTAGGTATGTTTTCGTATGTAATGATTAAGAGTCTGCGCCCTACACTAGGCCACGGAGGCTGTGTGAACATAAAGATATCATAACTATACAGCCGGCCTCGGTAGCGGAGTCTGATGCGCGTCTGACTGATGATCGAAGGACGGGGGTTCGATCCTGCCGGGGTCGGCAACATTCTTTCGTGGGGATTAATCATGAAATTTTTTCTACGGTTATTCTGTCCCTTCCGCTGGTTCAAGAAGGGCAGTCGTCAAATTATGGCAAACAAATATGCATTGTACTGATTAACCGCTTACGCATAAACCTGTCCAGGAGAAAATGTCGACAGGTAAACTGATGAGCTCAAAAATGACCTAAATATTGTTGGCTGGGCCGTTTAACCCCAATTCAAATTTATTCAGCTGGAATACTTGCAAGTAACGGTAAGGAAATATAAACTTTTTTTTCGAAAATCTTTAATGATAAAAAGGAACAAGAATATCAATGAAAACAATTTCGGTGACCAAACAGTCCCTTTATATCAGGTGTAGTAAATGCCTTATGTAACGGGTTATGCTCTTGCAAAACAACAACAACAAACAACAACAACAAAAATGAAATTTTCCCGAGGAATAAAAAAATGAGTGTACACATTTTCTAGGCCAGGTTAGCTGGTTTCGAAAGTTTAGGCCTCATATGTTATTTTTTCATGCATAACGTTTGTAGAATCCCAAAGAAATTTGTATGAATGTCTTCCGAGGGGACCAGGCATATGTTATTGCAATGAAATAAACATGAATGATCGTCGTTCTTATATTTCTTGAGACAAAAATGTGACGGAAACGCCCCACAACTTCATATCACCGCTTCAGATGCGATCGTAAACTAACATGAGATAGTGGATACTTCAAAACGTTGTTAAAACGATAGCGTCTGTTCCGACATGACATCAACATAAAACATAAAAATGCTAGGTTCATAGTGACGACGTTACATTGCTCATTTACATAACGATAACAAAGCTAAGTCATTGTGTTATATCCAACGTTCAAACCTCATATTCAAGCAGTACGTTAATCTTATATTTTCAACATGAATACGCCTTCTGGCCCATAATAGCTTCAAACAACTATGCTCATAGGAGTTTATGCAAGGATATATTCTTTATAAAAATAGAAGTAGAAGCAACGATCAGGAATCGATGCAATTAACCCACAGCTCCCATCAGAGACACCAAAGGGAAAGAAACACAAACATATAACAACAGACTCCAACGGAAACACCAACAGCGGAAAGCCAAAAAGGACAGTTACTTTCCCACAAAATTGCCAAAATGCTATCCAAAATAAAATAATATAAACGACACAAACACCCAAAGACAAACCGCAATCCTTGCCCTTACCTCCGTCGCGATTAAGACAAATAAATTGTTCAGCCCACAAGAAGGCCTCCTAACTCTCCGTGAGCACAAAAATCAAACAACCAAAGAGATGAAACAACAGTGAGGACTCGACAGCAGGAACAACAGAGATGCTGGAGCAAAAGAAAACCAAACCAACAGTTAGACTCCAAATGGCCCGACCAGAAACAGAGCATCAGGTACCAACCAACATAAGCCTTTACGTTGGAACCGTCATAGAATATGAGGCCTGACCCATCGGCGTGCAATTAAAGTTGTCAACCGTGATTTGGGTTAACTACCATGCATGCAGTCTATCGTATAACATTAATGTTGAACCCAATCTTTTTATATCGAAAAATAAGTTTACAAAATTGGGTGCTGAAGTCATTGCGGTTATAATTTTTTCTAAATTTATATACTAAGTCACCATAAAATTCGGGTTCCGATAGATCTTGTTGCAGAAGAGATTTAAGTCCGGTATTGAATTTGAAAATTAAAACAGAATGACGTCTATAAAATTTTGAAAAGGCTTTGCATAGTTTATGGTACCGATGACCCTGATTAAGAAGTTTAGCTGTTAACAATTTATTAATAGTGTTGAAGTCAGTTACATGACTACCCACTCTGGCAAATCGAATTAACTGTGAAATATAAACGCCATAGGATGGCGCACGTGGAACATCACCATCCAGAAAAGGAAAGTTTATAATCTCAAAAATCAAAATCATCGCGTTTATCATAAATTTTGCAAGAAACAAACCCATCCACAATAAAAAGATGTAAATCCAAAAACGGGGCCTCGGTATCAGAAGAATTTGCTTTATTTAACTGAAGTTCTGGGGGTTAAATTTGACTGATCATACCATCGAAACAGGTATTATCAATATTTAACTAGAGCTGTCAGTGAAACTGACAAGGGCCCCGGCAGCGCTATCAGAGGAGTAGGAAAATGTTGATGTTAAAAAACTGGAAATAAGAAAGTTATGGAGGATAAAAAAAATGTGGACGGACAGACGGACAGACAGACAGACGGACGGGCAGAGTGATTACTATAGGGCACCCACACTTTCAGTGCGGGGCCCTAATAAATCATCCAAATATGTAGAAGTGGAGCTAAAAGCTTCAATGATTTCAGACTGGTTATCAGCAGAAAGGGACATCATGAAATCTCTTTCATAACAAAACAAAAACAGATCAGCCACAAGTGGTGCGCAATAAGTACCCATCCGAATACCCAAAACTTGTCTAAATAACTTAGTAAAAATCTTATAAATTATTGTCAAGTAGAAAGGTGAGAGCTTCACATACCTTCTGACATGACCATAAAGTATAGTTTTTATGCTCTTCAGCAGTGAAAAACGCATAATAGAAGTGAAGGCAATAATCAGAAATCGATACAATCAACCCACAGCTCCCATCAGAGACACCAAAGGGAAAGAAGCACAAACATGAAACAACAGACCTAATGGAAAAATCAACATCGGAAAGCCAAAAGGAGAGTTACTTTCCCACAAAATGGCCATAAGGCTATCCAAAATAAAATAATATAAGCTTCACAGACAAAGACAAACCATAACAAAAATAAACCGCGACAGAAGAACCGCCTTGGAACGGTCAGTGGAATCGAATTCCACTGTGGGGCTAAAATTGATTTTACGTGGCCACAATCTTCGCCCTTACTTCCGTCGCGATTTAGACAAATAATTTGTTCAGACCGCATGAAGGCCTCCTAACTCATCAGTGCAATATCTCCGTGAACACAAATAATCAAACAAACACAGAGATGAAACAACGGCGACGACTCGACAGCAAGAAACCACTGAAATGCTGGAGCAAAAGAAAACCAACAGTTAGACTCCGATGGGTCCGACCAGAGTCTGATTAAGTCTGATTTAAACTACCGACCAGATGCAAAATCCGAAGATCGCAGACAATCGCACCATCAGCACTTTCAGTGCTCTGATGTGCGAAAGTAACTGTCATTTTGGCTTTCCGCTAGTGATGTTTCCATTAGGTTCTAGTTGATTCATGTTTCTCTTGGTGTCTCTGATCAGAGCTGTGGATTAATTGTATCGATTCCTAAATGCCTTCACTTCTATTTTGTGTTTATTAAACTAAACGAACTTATTATATTTTAATATGTATAGGCTCCTTAGGTCTCTTTCAGATATGTTTAGCATAGTCGTGCCATGAAGAAGCCCACTTATTACGGACAACGGGTGATAATTAAAGGTACTTTTCAAGCAAGCACCACAGTCTGCGATGTTTCTTCTTTGTTTATAGTTACGGAAAGCGTAAAATTTCTTTTTGCGACTATAAAATCTACATATAAATGGTGTCAATATGCAGTCCACTGAGATTTTTAAATATTTCCCAATCCTGGTTGAACATATTTCGCAACCAGTTTATGGTCGTTTTTGACGGAATTTTATAGACGACCCTATTTCGCGTTTTATTTGCTTCAAGGGAAGTGACATTCTTAGGCTTGGCTCCTATATGTCTCAAAACTTTATCGACCGTTTGCTGTGGTTGGCGTTTTAAATCTTGGGTTGGGACAATCATAATTTTGTTCCTTGGAAGAATATCGTAGGCAAATTTAAGTGTTTTACCGAACATAGACAGTCTTGCTGGCCGAGAAGATTCTGATGTGATTGCCTTTCTGATGTGGTCATCAATATTTTCCTTTAGTGGTTTGCCTAACCGGGGATTTAATTCTATATTCATGTGCGATATCACACGATCCACGGGGTCCCGAACTAACATCAGGTAATATGCATTTGGAAACACTGTTACCATGCGTTCAAAATGGCTTCTTTCAACAGCGAAGGGGCAAGCATCAAGTGCGAATATTGCTGTTTTCGAGCCATGGTTAGAAAATTTGCCCCAGAATTGTTCTTTAGTATTGCCACGCAAAGCCCAGCAGACTTCTTTTCCGCTATGGAGGAACTGACCCTTAGGATCCCACAGTTCCCAGTTATTCGGGTCATGTTTAAGATACATTGCCAAAGTGGTTGAACCACACTTATGACCGCCTATGAAAAATACAACTTTATATTGTTCACCATCTTCTCTTTTCATATTACTTTGTTCTGGGCCTTTCAACTGCATTACGTTCCAGCGGTGTGGGTCCTGATGCTGATTTCTTTTATCTGTTGTTTCTTCATAAGCTTGTTTTTTATCTGTTAGAAAGTATTGGCCGTTGGGTGCATACTGACTTTGTTCTGTAACTTGAAGTTTGTTAGTTCTAGATTGACTTCCGTCTTTGCTTATTTCTGCTCTTGGGTCGTAAGTTTGTTTTGTATATGAAAAATCTGTCAGGTTGTGTGATTTAATATTAAGCTGTTCTGTAACGTTGCCAAATTTCTTGTTGCTATTCATTTTGATGGTTATTTCATTTCTTTGCGTGTCAGTATAAATTACATGTAGCAGGTGTGTAGTAACACTCGCGCATGTGAGAAGGATAATTCCATATGCGATGATAGTTCTTCTAGTCCTTCGAGAACGTAATTTAGAATAAAACCGCATTTCAAGTCACCGTTAAGATCTGAAACGGAAAGAATGGAATATGAAAAATTATTTGAGCCATCGCACGACAAAACCTATAATAAGACATGTGCATCCAGCGAAGAATCAGATAAGACTGCGCATCCATGTAGTCTAACCAGTGACTATTTTTGCTGCACGAAGGCGCAATGGGCCCTTAGCTATCCTTAGAGCGCACATCGAAGACTCCGATCAGACTGCGCGGATGCGCAGACTGATCTGAGTCTTCGCTGGGCGCACATGTCTTAGTGTAGGTTCTGTCGTGTGCTTGCTCATTTTATACTTAGCAGTTTAACCAATGCATATCTGAAACACATAAAAATGGTATTTTCACATTGTGAAGGTATGTTAATTTCACATTATGAAAAATAACATGGCAAATTTTATTTTCAATTTTCTGCATGACGGGATGGCGTGACGGAAGGGCGTCTTTTTAGCACCATAGATTTTAGTCAAATTTTAATGAATATCACTGTTTAAACCTTTTAAATTTTGTTTAATACCATTGCAAAAGTTTCACTGAGCATCGATGTACATACCAATTCACATTTTATTTTACGAACATTGTGTTTTTAATAAAACTTTGACTGAACAAAGACTTAGTGGTCGTGGCAGCCATATTGAATCCTGCGAGGACTCGCTGTTGAAAAGTTTGAAAAATCGGTATTTTTTGTGACTGTATGGTAAGAACTGGTTGGTAAAATGAGTGAACAAGAGAAAGCAGTGGTGCCACTTGGCATGAAAGCTCCGGACAGGGAAAATGCACTTCCCAGAAGAAGTAGTCGTCCTTCAACCTCCTCGTTGAGAAATGTTTTGAAAAATGACAGTCAGATAAATAAGGGGTATGCTTTAGATAAAGTAAAGGCAATTGAAAAGAAAGCTGAATCATGTTTAAGGAAACAGGTGGCTTATGAAATGAAAGCAGGTAAAAATTTTGTGGCAGAATTTAGTACAGCTGCGTATGAGGTGACCAGAAGAGTAGTGAAAGAGACACTTGAAACCCAGGAATCTATTCAGGCAGAATACTGCATTAAAGGAGAGACAGGGTTGGACCAAACAGGTGCCGAGGTAGAACAGAGATATAAACTGTTTCAAAAGAAAAAAGATGGTGAACCAGGTAGTTATTCAAAGCTGACTATAAACTTTTATCACACATCTTCACGTATGTTGGTAAACGGTTCTAAAATCGATCTGTTTATGGAGGCAGTATTTGCAAACTTGTTGAACAAACTGAAAAGCATGTAAAGTAACATTGCTGTTATGGATAGAGCTATGAAAGATTCTATTTCCGAGTCTCTTGATAATAATTCCCTGGAGTAGCTATAATGTGGCCAAAAAGCTGGTCTCATCTGGTAAAGAAGTTAGAGGATGGTAATGAACGAATTATTGGTATTGAACTGAAATCCAGTGAAAACAGTTTATATATTTTTAATGTTTATATGCCAACTCATGATGGTCATTCTATATCAGAGTATATTAAACATTTAGACATTCTACATACAATATTGGTGAAATATAGCCCACATGGGACAGTCATTATCTGTGGGGATATGAATGGGACATTAGCTGTAATGCGAAATAACAGCCATGATTCTAATCTGAAAGAATTTGTCAAAGAACATTCTTTGACATGGCAGCCGTCAAATATGGGAACAAAACCTACCTTTGTAAGCCATACAGGAGTGGGAATGTCTCAAATAGACTATATATTGTGCTCGGTAGCCGATACCATAAAATCGACGACGGTTCATGAAAAACACTATTTGAATCAGTCAGCTCATACAGTAGTGAGTTCCATCTTGAATGTAAATACATATTATTCCACCCCCTCTGTGAAGCAGACAAAACAAGCTGTTACTAAATTAAGATGGGAAAAAATAGACTCTGAAAAATTTAAGTCAGTATTAGCTCATAAGCTGGAATCTCTACAGAATAGTCAGTCTAGGGAACCGGATGAGGTACTGTTAGCAGTATGTGAAAGTTTGAAAAGTGCGGCGTGGAAATCGGTACCATGTAAAACCATTAAACTGCAAGGACCCCGTTTCAGGGCATCACCCGCAGTAAAGGAATTACTAAAGGAATGTCAATCTACGCATGCAGCGTGGAAGGAGAGTGGCTCACCAGGGCCGGAGAGTGACTACTATGTAAAGAGGAAATCAGCCAAGAAATCTTTACGCCAACAGCTCAGGAAAGAAAATTATATATGTAAAGAAATTTTTTTCACCGGTTTAATGGAAAACCCTGACTCACAGACATTTCATAGGTTAATTAGAATGAATCAGAACAATAAATCAAATGTGACAACATGTTTTATGGTTAATGGGGAAAGCATAACTGATGTTTTGAAACAAAGACAAACATTAAAGCAGTACTATGAGGATTTAGCAGTGCCAAAAGACGATCAATGTTTTGACAATGAATATCTTCAGAATGCTGAATATTACTTGGACCTAATACATGAACTTGTACGTGTAGGGAACTATGAAAGAACTAAGATGTTTACAGACGATGAGGTTGAATTATGTATCAAACAGTTAAACTCTGGGAAATCAGCAGATGAAATGGGTCTGTACTCTGAACATTTAAAGGCAGCTGGTCATGTTGTGGCCCCCGTGTTAAGGAACATTTTTAATGACATTTTGCTATCTGGAAGAATACCGGAATGTTTTAGGGGAGGAGTGGTCACGCCCATACCAAAACCTGGAAAAGACAGTAGTTTGTTAGATAATTATAGAGGAATAACAGTTACATCCGTCATAGGGAAGCTTTTTGAAAAACTGATTCTTACCAGACTATTAGAAAAGATGAATTCTGAACAATCAGACTTACAATTTGGTTTTACAAAAGAACTGAACCCGCTGATGAGCGCGTTGATATGTCCTGAGGTCATCAATGAGTCTAAATTATGTGGAAAACCTCTATATTTAGTGACAGTCGACACAAGAAAGGCATTTGACGTCGTTAACCATGTCGTTCTGAAAAAGTCTCTGTTTGAAGAGGGTGTGTCACTCGATCTATGGAAAGTAGTAGACAGTTTATATAGCAATATGTCGTCGAAGGTCAAATGGCAAGGGGGTCTCAGCGACAGCTTCGAAATCGGCCAGGGAGTCAGGCAGGGAGGAATTCTGTCCCCGCATTTATACAAGATGTATGTCAACCCACTCCTGAAGGAGCTTGAAAACAGTGCGCTTGGAGCCCATATTGGAACGATATACACCGGTACAC
Organism: Lucinisca nassula; assembly: GCA_963580285.1. Taxonomy (NCBI): domain Eukaryota; kingdom Metazoa; phylum Mollusca; class Bivalvia; order Lucinida; family Lucinidae; genus Lucinisca; species Lucinisca nassula. The sequence continues at coordinate 120,621,673 of OY757024.1, forward strand.
TCGCGGTAGCGGACGATTTCCTGTTTCTGTCAAACTGTCCCGATGAACTGCAAGTAATGCTAAATATGAAAGAATCTTATTCGGGGGAACGGCGTTATAAAATACACCCAATAAAATCAACACTAATACAGAGAATAACTACTAGAGTGAGTAAAGAAAAGGATAAGGATAGGAAGTGGGTCATAGGAGCCTCTGAAATTAACCAGGATAGCGGTACCGAACATCTGGGTCTCATTCGGAGTATTAAGGATGAAAACAAACTGAACGTTAACAAACGGATAAGTCTAGCTAGAAGAACTTTGTACGCATTAATCAAAACAGGTTTACATGGGTGTAACGGGTTGAATCCAAAAACGTCTTTTAAAATATATCAAGTTTATGTACTACCGAGACTCCTTTATGGTATGGAAGTTTTGCCTCTCAGTGGTAAGCAGATGAATGAACTGGAGCAATTCCATCTGGAAACTTCGAAAAATATACAATCATTACCTACACGAACGGCAAATTCTGCGGCATACTTGCTTCTGGGCGCACTACCAGTCAAAGCGGAACTTGAGAAAAAACAATTGGGACTATTTTATTCAATTATAAAATGTGATAATGAAACAGTTAAAAAAATATGGAAACGGCAAATTCGGTTACAAAATAATGGTAGTTTCTTCCGGCTCATATCCGATATCATTGAGAAGTATAAGCTTCCTCCACGAGAGGAGATTCAAACATACAGTAAGGATAAATGGAAACTGACTGTCAGAAACGCGATAAGAGGTTACTGGACGCGATCCCTTCAAGAAGAAGCTGAGAATAAATCAACGCTGTCCCGATGTCATATACCTGCGCTACAAGCCGGGATTACTCACCTGGTATGGGATGCCGTACAATCGAATCGATTGGACGTGTCAAGAGCCATCATTAAGTCGCGCATATTGACTGGAACGTATATTCTCCAAACTCATCGTAAGAAATTTAACCTGGAAGGAGCATCAAACGCAGTGTGTCCCTTGTGTTGTCTGGAAGACGAGGATATAGTACACATGTTAGTAAGGTGTCCAGCGCTCAGCGACGTGAGAAATCAACACCTGGTAGGCGCGAAGAGATGTTTTCGAGAGGCACTAGGGCATGATGCTTGGTCAGATCTTATTACAGACAATAACACATTAGTTCAACTCATTGTTGACTGTCAGAAACTGGTCCCAGATGTTATTCCGGATGATACCGTACTGATAAACAACATAGAATCAAAGGCCAGATGGTTGTGTTATAAACTCCACCTAAAAAGACTTTTTTTGTACAACTCTATCAAGGAGTCCTCGGGGGATAATATGGCTGCTGACCCCTAATATGGTAAAAATTCCAGAACATGACCGAATTTTAGTGAACTCGTCAGAGGACACGTGCGCCTGTATATAGGCGGAGAATACCTCAACAAGAAGACATAGTAGCAAACCGGGCTACCTTTTTCCATCCCCGTAAACCCCAGTTTTACTATATAAAAGCGTCGTTACAGTGGTGGGGGGATTTGAAAGTGTGATTCATTGTACACCTTCCCGTATAGCAAGAAGAAACTTGAGGTCCTTGGTGATCCACATGGCGTAAAGCGATCTCTCGCAACAGACTGCACGTGTGCGCAGCTGGTTCTTAGTATTAGCTGGAGACGTCGGTTTGGCTCGTGCGGCTCTAAATATAGAGGCCAATTACCTTTATTCATTTTCCAGGTCAAGCGGTTTGAAAACAAATGAGCCAGCGCACGACAAAACCTACAATAAGACATATGGCTCATGGTGGTAAAAGGGTGGGGGCGGCGGATGAATTCTTTTGTAAACAATACCACTATATTCATAAAATACCCCAACTGTCAAGATGATAATTCTGTTCGAGTTTGATGATGATTGGACCAAAACTGTATCCTCTAGAGTGTTACAGTGTTAACAATTTTATGCTGCTGGTCATATTAATACTGGCAATTTAAAAATTATTCCTGATTCTAGGATACATACATGTAATATAATTTCTAAAGGACCAAAATATCGATTTCCTTCTAATCTTGTTTCAATAAATGTAGAGATGAAATCGCTGCTGCCTTAAATGAATTTGGTAATCGATGGTGTCAACGAGAATATATTGAGCATAAAGCTCTTAACGAATGGAAACTTGGCATTCTGAAATTAGTGAACAAACGCATTTCTTTTTATTCGCAAAATACAAACATTATAGTGTAGTTTGTATTTTCTTGTCCTTTGGGATCATTGATTCCATTGTGGAATTTTGAAAATATTTTGGGGGTCACTGATGAGGCCTGATTGGCCGAAACTAGCTAGTCTGGCCCAGAAAACATGTTCACTCTATATTTTCCAGTTCTGTGGTGTATTCCTTGCTTCCAAAGGATAACCCTTTCTAGAACATATTTAACGTCACTACAGCTGATGTCTGGGAATGTGTGGCGGCCGTAAAAAGTCTCCGTGTCCTACATTATATTGTAGTTTGTATTTTCTTGTCCTTTGGGATCATTGATTCCATTGAGGAATTTTGAAAATATTTTGAGGGTCACTGATGAGGCCTAATTGGCCGAAACTAGCTAGTCTGGTCCAGAAAACATGTTTACTCCATATTTTCCAGTTCTGTGGTGTATTCCTTGCTTCCAAAGGATAACCCTCTCTAGAACTTATTACCTCCTAAACCTAAGACGTTTTTCGTCAGCTAGGTATTCAAGAATTTCATAGGAAGTTTGTTTTGGCACCAGCTGATAAGGCGCTAATAATGTCGTCGTTGTTTGACGGCTTCATCTTAAACTAAGTATTCAAGAATTTCATAAGAAGTTTGTTTTGGCCCCTGCAGACAAGGCCGCTAATAACGTCGTCGTTGTGTGACGGCTCCACTATGTTAACACGCTTAAAGGCATTTATTCTTGTAAGGTAGCACACCGCGTGCTCATAGTTGTTTTATTACCCCCTGTGATATACTGTCTGTAGCAGATCAAAGGCAGCCCCTAATATGCTGATTAGTAGCTCTTGTTGAATCCCTGACTGAGGCACTTAAGGGGAAAATCAATAAGGTACAGTCTTGTCAACAGTTAGTAAATTATGGTAAATTATTGATTTTCCCCAAGGAGGTCCCTTACCTGTTGAAGACAGAGGACCTCTCTTCAGTCAGCACTGAGGGCTACATAATGTTATGTAATGCAATGATGGTCCTCAATAAACGAGGATAAATGCCTTTAAGCAGGAACTTGGTGGTACTAAGGCCTATGAACTTCAGCCTTTCGCTGAAGAGAGAGCTATAGTAGATAAACATATTTGTCATTCAGCCACCAAATTTGCTGTGTGTGTTACAGAAGGCCAAGACAAGCTTCCAACGCTATACTGGTTACCAAAACTTCATAAAAGACCTTACAAAGCACGGTTTATTGCAAATTCTAGCTCTTGTACTACCACTGAACTTTCTAAATTATTAACTTCCTGTCTTACTGCTATTAAAACGCATGTGATTAAATATTGTGAAAAAATGCTTTGAAAGATCAGGAAGAAATCTGTTTTGGTCTATAAAAAATTCGAATGAGGTTTTAAATAAATTGAAATCCAGATGTTTTCGTGCTTCAAGTCTGTCTACTTACGATTTTTCCCCTCTTTACACTACACTTCCTCATAATATTATAAAAGAAACGCTTAATGATTTAATTGAATGGGCTTTTCACAGAGAAGATTCTCTCTATCTTGCATGTAATATCAGAAATGCATTTTTCACTTCTAAAGAGCATAAGAATTATACACTTTGGTCATGTCAGAAAGTGTGTGATGCCCTCCCCTTTCTACTTGACAATATTTATGTTAGATTCGGTACTAAGTTATTAAGACAAATTGTGGGTATTCCGATGGGTACGAATTGCGCACCTCTTGTGGCTGATCTGTTCTTGTATTGTTATGAAAGAGACTTCATGTTGTCGCTTTCCATTGATAACCAATCTGAAATTGTTTAAGCTATTAGTTCTACTACTAGATATTTTGATGATTTATTAAATATTGATAATACTTACTTTGATGGTTTAATCAGTCAGATTTATCCCCTAGAACTTCATTTAAACAAGGCAAATTTCATCTGATACCGAGGCCCCCTTTTTGGATTTACATTCATCTATTGTAGATGGATTTGGGATTTGTTTTTTACACAATTTATGATAACCGTGATGATTTAGATTTCGAGATTGTAAATTTTCCTTTTTTTGGACGGTGATGTTCCTCGTGCGACATCGTACTTGTTTTATATTTCGCAGTTAATTCGATTCGCTAGAGTGTCTAGTCATGTATCCGACTTCAACACTCGTAATGAATTATTAACCGCTAAACTTCTTAATCAGGGGTATCGGTATCATAAACTACGTAAAGCCTTTTCTAAGTTTTATAAACGTCATTCTGATTTGGTTTCAAAATTCAATGTTGGACTTAAACACTTCTGCAACAAGGCCTATCGGAACCCGAATTCTATGGTGACTTAGTATATAAATTTAGAAAAATACATGCCTATAATGAATTTAGTACCCGATTTCGTAAAATCGTTCGTCGATATATAAAGATTGGGTACAACATAATTGTTATAAAACAGACTGCATGCATGGAGGTTAACCCAATCACGGTTGGCAACTTTACTTTCCTCTTTGATTGCACACCGGTGGGTCGGGCTTAAGATTATATGACGGTTCCAGCGTGAAAACATAAATGGAATTTTATTTTATTTTGGTATTCTTTATGTTGGTTGGCGCCTGATGCTCCGTCTTTGGTCGGGCCCCTCGGAGTCTAACTGTTGGTTTTCTTTTGCTCCAGCAATTCTGTTGTTGTATGCTGTCGAGTCCTCAACCTTGTAGTTGTTTGATTTGTATGTTCTCGGAGATGTTACACTGATGAGTTAGGCAGCCTTCACGCGGACTAAACAAAATTAGTGTATACCGCAATAGAGGTATGGGGGAGGATTATTGTCATGTAAAATCGATGTAAGCACCCAAGTGGAATTCTTTCCACTGACCGTTCCAAGGCTGTTGCGGTTTATTTATATTGTTGTTTGTTACTTACTGAGAGTATCACTTGTGTCTTTTTATTTTGGATGGCCATTTGGTCATTTTGTGGGAAAGTAACTGTCCTTATGGCCTTCCTTTGTTTTGATTTTCATTATGGTCTGGTAGCTTCATGTTTGTGTTTCTTGTCCTTTGTTGTCTTTGATGGGTGGAGAAAGTTAATTGTATCTTCCTGATCTTTGTTTTACTTCTACTTTCACTATGTTAATAATCTTCAGCAAGAACTTGGTGGTACTAAGGTCTATGAACTTCAGCCTTTAGCTGTAGAGAGTGCTTTAGTTGATGTCCACATTTGACATTCAGCCACTAAGTTTGCTGTCTGTGTTACAGAAGGCCAAGACAAGCTTCCTACGTTACATTGATTACCTAAACTTCATAAAAGACCATATAAAGCACGGATTATGCAAATTCAAACTCTTGTACCACCACTGAACTCTCCAAATTATAAACTTAAAAAAATGTGATAAAATATTACGACAAAGTCTTCGAAAGATCAGGTAGAAATCTGATTTGGTCTATAAAACAATCTAATCAGTTTTAAATAAATTGAAATCCAGGCGTTTTCATGCTTCAAGTCTGTCTGCTTATGATTTTCCACCCTTTACACCACACTTCTTCATAATCTTATAAAATGAAAACTTTATGATTTAATCGAGTGGACATTTCATAGAGCCGACTCCCTCTGTCTTGCATGTAATGTAAGAAATGCTTTTTTTTACTTCTGAAGAGCACAACCATTATACTTTATGGTCATGTCAGAAAGTGTGTGAAGCTCTCACCTTTCTACTTAAGAAATTGATTAGCTGTAGCTGTGATTTGTTGAGTATTAAATCACAGTTTGGAGGTCAGTTGTAAAGTAGACAAATCACGAGCGCGTAGCGCGCTTGATTTGTCTACTTACAACTGACCGACAAACTGTGTTTTATTACTCAACAAGTCATAAACTAGAGCTGCTCTATTTCGATTCTAACAGGCTGAAAATTGGCAATAATGCTGTTGTTTCCTTCAAAATCTCACAACTTTTCGCCATTGTAAGAAGAAATCCCGTTAAAATCATCGACTGAAACACATGCATTTATATCCTTTTCTAACGTTTTCGATGCGAGAATATGACGTTACAACGTCTAACGTTAAGAAAATCGACTAGTGACGTCATACATTTGCAGTTTTTAATGACGTCACTCGTCACGCTCTCCTTGCCGTGATTTGTTGTAGAAAAAAACCACCGTTATTTTCCATTGCCTATATAGGCGCGCTGTGTTAGAATTGACAATATTTACATAAGATTTGGTACTAAGTTATTTAGACAAGTTGTGGGTATTCCGATAGAAACTAATTGCGCAACACTTGTGGCTGATCTACTTTTGTTATGTAATGAGAGAGACTTCATGATGCCCCTTTCTCTTGACAACCAGTCTGAAATCATTAAAACTTTAAGCTCCTTTTCTAGATATTTGGATGGCTAAATATTGATAATACCTATTTCAATGGTTTGATCAGTCAAATTTACCCCCCCCCCCCCCCGAACTTCAGTTATATAAATCAATTCTTCTGATACCGAGGCTCCGTTTTTGGATTTACATCTATCTATTGTAGAATGGTTTGCTTCTTGCAAAATTTATGACAAACACGATGATATTGATTTTCAGATTGTAAAATTTCCTTTTTTGGATGGTGATGTTCCATGTGCGCCATCCTATGGCGTTTATATTTCGCAATTAATTCGATTTGCCAGAGTGTGTAGTCATGTAACTGACTTCAACACTCATAATAAATTGTTAACGGTTAAACTTCTTAATCGGGATTATCGGTACCAAAAACTACGCAAAGCCTTTTCAAAGTTTTATAGACGTCATTCTGATTTAATTTCAAAATTCAATATTGGACTTAAATCTCTTCTGCATCAAGGTCTATCGGAATCCGAATTTTGTGGTGACTTAGTATATAAATTTAGAAAAATTTATAACTGCAATGGCTTCAGCACCCAATTTCGTAAAACCATTCTTCGATATAAAAATATTGGGTACAACATAAATGTTATACGACAGACTGCATGCATGGTAGTTAACCCAATCATGGTTGACAACTTTGCTTCCGTCTTTAATTGCACGCCGGTGGGTCATGCCTCAGATTCTATGACGGTTCCAACGTAAAGGCTTTTGTTGGTTGGTACCTGATTGTTTGTCTCTGGTTGGGCCCATTGGAGTCTAACTGTTGGTTTTCTTTTGCTCCAGCATTTCTGTTGTTTCTTGCTGTCGAGTCATCACCGTTGTTTTATCTCTGTGGTTGTTTGATTTTTGTGTTCACGGAGATGTTGCACTGATGAGTTAGGAGGCCTTCATGCGGACTGAACAAATTATTTGTCTTAATTGCGACGGAAGTTAGGGCGAGGATTGTGGCCACTTATCATCGATTTAAACCCCCAGTGGAATTCGTTTCCGCTGACTGTTCCAAGGCGGTTCTTCTGCCGCGGTTTATTTTTGTTATGGTTTGTCTTTTGGTGTTTGTGTCGCTTATGTTATTTTAATTTGGATAGCCTTTTGGTCATTTTGTGGGAAAGTAACTGTCCTTTTGGCTTTCCACTGTAAGTGTTTCCGTTGGGGTCTGTTGCTTCATGTTTGTGTTTCTTTCCCTTTGGTGTCTCTGATTGATAGGAGCTGTGGGTTAAATGTATCGATTCCTGATCATTGCCTCTACTTCTATTTTGTAGTACTTTCCGGTGATGTTTTTGCCCTTTTTCACCGGCACTTTTATTGCGACTCCTTCGCCAGAGAAGAAGACCGTGTCTTTACTCAACGAACGTTTGGTAATTATTGCGCGCGTCGGCTGTGTTGAATGGCCCAGATCTTACTGCTAACCTTTCTGACGTGCTCAAAATAATGGACTTGTGAACAATGGACTGTAGCAAACTGCCTTTTGTCATATTTTGGAAACATTTGAAGCAGCTTTTTGGCCACTTTAACCAGTTGCCTCTTTTGCTGATCAGTCAACAGATATGGCACCAATCTCGCAGAAATCTTTCTGACTTTCAAATGCTTCTTCAAAATAAGGTGAATCGTTGATAGTGATATGCCTACCTTTCGTGCAATATCACGAACTGTAAATCGGGCATCTCAGTGATTTCCTTTATTTTGGAAATGATTTCTTTACGAGATGCAGATTGTGGCCTAACTGATTTCGGTGCATTTTTGATGGGCTTTTCAACAGACTAAAATTTATTTTTCCACAGCCGATCTGTGTCATAAGACAAAGAAGAAGCCCCTTAAGCAGTAGCAATTTCAGCTGCTTTAAAGAACAACCAAATTTTCAGCGAGCGTTGATGTTAGCCCTTATTTCATCTTTTTTTTTCGACTGTAGTGGTAAATGATATCGTGTAATCAAAAGACAAATATTATGTCTTACACTTAGTGTAACATGTCTTTTTATACACCGTTGTGTAGGTATTGAATAACTCTATACATGTATGTATCCGTTTTTATCGTGCCCCACGTGGATATCGAGTTTGAGGACAATAAGAATTTCATTTAGAACAACCCTCATAACTTCACCCTAATGGGAACATGGGAGCACTAAAAGCAGAAAGTCAAAAGGACAGTCACTTTCCCCCAAAAATGGCCAATTGGCTATCCAAAACAAAAACATATATACAAGCGATAAACACACTAAAAAGCATAACAGAAATAAACCGCGGCAGAAGAATCGCCTTGAAACAGTGGAAAATAGAAGTAGAGGCAATGATCAGGAATCGATACAATTAACCCACAGCTCCCATCAGAGACACCAAAGGGAAAGAAGCAAAAACATTAAGCAACAGACCCCAAAGAAAACACTAACAGAGGAAAGCCAAAATGACAGTTAATTTCCCACAAAGTGGTCAAAAAGCTATCCAAAATAATATAATATAAACACCCAAACACAAACCATTACAAAAATAAACCGCGACAGAAGTACCGCCTTCGAACGGTCTGCGGAGACGAATCCCACTCGTGTGTGTGTGTGTGTGGGGGGGGGGGTCTTAAATTGATTTTACATGACCACAATCCTCGCCCTTACTTCCGTCGCGATTAAGACAAATAATTTGATCAGTCCATATAAAGGCCTCCTATCTCATCAGTGCAACATCTCCGTTAACAAAAAAATCAAACAACCACAGAGATGGAACAACGGTGAGGACTCCACAGCAAGAAACAACAGAAATGCTGGAGCAAAAGAAAACCAAAAGTTAGACTCCAATGGGCCCGACCAGAGACAGAGCATCGGGTACTAACCAACAGAAGCCTTTACGTTGGAACCGTCATAGAATCTGAGGCCTGACTCACCGGCGTGCAATGAAAGAGGGAAGTAAAGTTGTCAACCGTGATTGGATTAACTACAATGCATGCAGTCTGTCGTATAACGTTTATGTTGTATCCAATCTTTTTATATCGAAGAATGATTTTACGAAATTGGCTGTTGAAGTCATTGCGGTTAAATTTTTTTCCAAATTTATATACTAAGTCACCATAAAGTTCGGGTTCCGATAGACCTGGTTGTAGAAGAGATTTAAGTCCAGTGTTGTATTTTGAAATTAAATGAGAATGGCGTCTATAAAATTTTGAAAAAGCTATGCATAGTTTATGGTACCGATAACGCTGATTAAGAAGTTTAGCCGTTAACAATTTATTACGAGTGTCGAAGTCAGTTACATGACTACACACTCTGGCAAATCGAATAAATTGTAAAATATAAGCGTCATATGATGGCTTACGTATAAAATCTCAATCCAGAAAAGGATAGTATACAATCTCAAAATCAAAACCATCGCTTTTATCATAAATTTTACAAGAAAAAAAAAACATCTACAATAGATAGATGTAAATCCAAAAAGGGGGCCGCGGTATCAGAAGAATTTGCCTTATTTAACTGAAGTTCTGGGGTGATTAAATTTGATTGATCAAACCATCGAAATAGGTATTATCAATATTTAATAAATCATCCAAATATCTAGAAGTGGAGCAAAAAGCTTCAATAATTTCAGACTGGTTATCAGCAGAAAGGGACTTCATGAAGTCTCTCTCATAACAAAATAAAGAACAGATCAGCCACAAATGGTGCGCAATTAGTACCCATCGGAATACCCACAACATGTTTATATAACTTAGTACTAAATCTGATGTAAATATTGTCAAGTAGAAAGGTGAGAGCTTCACACACCTGACATGACCATAAGTTTTTATGCTGTTCAGAAGTAAAAAACGCATTTCTTAAATTACATGCAAGATAGAGGGAGTCTATCCTATGAAATATCCATTCAATTAAATCAATAAGTTTTTCTTTTATAAGATTATGAGCAATTGTGGTGTAAAGGGTGGAAAAATCATATATAGACAGACTTGAAGCACGAAAACGCCTGGATTTCAATTTATTTAAAATTTCATTAGATTTTTATTGTTACGAGCCAAGCGTAGCAGAAAGAAAAAGCAAACAAGCCTTTTGGAAAAATTTAACAAAATTTATTTACAAGTTAACTTTAACCTGTAGAAGTAAGAAAACTAAATGTACTTAGCTCTTAATGAAATATCCTGAATGAATCTATTTTCCTTGATCCCACAGAATTCACAGTCCAAAATGAAAAGTAATATCCTTTAACAATCCAACACAGAATTTAGAAATAACTTTCCTTATAAGCCCAAACATCAAACTCCAAAGTCTGACTCAATGAGAAAAATCAAGCTCTTTTATAGACCCTAAGATTTCTCTAGAACATTCCAGAGGGCTGTGGAATAAGATGAGGTAATTTTCTAAAAATAATGCAACCCAGAACTTTCTGGAAGGTTCTGAAGTACTTTCCCTTGTAAACATGTTGTTTACAAAAATGAAATTAATCTGTGACTCAGTTTTCTAGAATCTTCTATAAGAAGATTAACAAGATATTTATAGCACTATTAGGTCACAGTGGGGTGCAAGTGGGAATCAGAAAAATAAATTCTTATGCATAACATTTATAGACCATAACAGATGTCGACCTGATCATTCGAACTTTGTCGCAATATTTTATCACTTGCTTTTTGATGGCAGTAAAACATGAAGTTTATAATTTGGAGAGTTCAGTTGTGGTACAAGAGCATGAATTTCCAATAAACGGTGCTTTGTATGGTCTTTTATGAAGTTTAGGTAACCAATATAACGTAGGAAGCTTGTTTTGGCCTTCTGTAACACAGACAACAAACTTGGTGGCTGAATGACAAATATGGTCATCAACTAAAGCCCTCTCTACAGCTAAAGGCTGAAGTTCATAGGCCTTAGTACCAGCAAGCTCTTGCTGAAAAGTGTTAACATAATGAAGCCGTCAAACAACGACCACATTGTTAGCGGCCTTATCAGCTGGAGCCAAAACAAACTTCTGGTCGGGCTCTGTCTCTGGTCGGGCTCATCGGTGTCTAACTGTTGGTTTTCTTTTGCTCCAGCGTTTCAGTGGTTTCTGGCTGTCGAGTCCTCACCGTTGTCTCACCTCTGTGGTTCTTTGATTTTTGTGTTCACGGAGATGTTGCACTGATGAGTTAGGAGGCCTTCATGCGGACTGAACAAATTATTTGTCTAAATCGCGACGGAAGTAAGGGCGAGGATTGTGGCCCGTAAAATCGATTTAAGCCCCCCAGTGGAAATCTTCCACTGACCGTTCCAAGGCGGCTCTTCTGTGGCGATTTATTTATGTTGTTGTTTGTTACTTACTGTGTGTATCACTTGTGTCTTTTGGTTTTGGATGGCCATATGGCCATTTTGTGGGAAAGTAACTGTCCTTATGGCCTTCCTTTGTTTAGGTTTCCATTATGGTCTGGTCGCTTAATGTTTGTATTTCTTTCCCTTTGGTGTCTTTTATGGGTGGAGTAAGTTAATTGTATCAATTCCTGATCTTTGTTTCACTTCTACTTTCCTATGAAATTCTTGAATCATTCATTCTCAAATGAATTGTGATTTCAGCCGTTTAAAAAGTCAAATTATAAAGTTTCTGAGATTCAGTCGCCGATATGTTCACAAAAAGTATCAACATGTACCTATACTCAGTTAAAATTCCTTGATCAAGAAACGATAAGCAATTTCACACCAACAGCTAGAAATATGTCGGTATTTTGATAAATTTGATAGTGAGAAAAGTACGATACAGTCTACTTGTTCATTATACCCTTCCATAACATCACAAAAATCCAGAGACCCCATCTTGCATTGACAGAATACTTACGACGGGTGATTAAGCGGGGGGAAAATGAGCATATGGTCTTATATATTAGTATGAAATTAATATCAATTTTGAATAAAATTCAGGGTTGGTTAGAGACGATAGAAAAAGAAATAGTTTTCTAAAAATATATAAACTTTCGTTTTGTTTTAAGAAAAGCACATAATAGCTAGATCACTTAGGACAATTGCATTGGAACAGGTATCGAGTGGAAAATAAGGGGCACAAGCAAGTAATATTACCTTGGATACACGATCAACATAAGCAATATGTTTATTTAAATTATACGTAAAAAGTCGCGGACATTACCGTGATTTTGCTTCTATAAGTCAAGTAGTTTACTAAACGTGATTTACTGAAAGTATAGCTGTTATTGTCATTTTTTTTTTTTTTTGATCTAACTAATGCAACAGTGCATGTTCAGTGATATGCTTTTAAAAACTGGGTGTTGCTATAAAGCAAACAACCCTCGGTATATACATGTATGCATAAAAATGCTCTCCTGACAGATAAACTGCTTTCTTAAGGCAGATGAAATATTAAAAGGCATATCTATCACACAGAAACACCCAACAACCGCATGACCTTAAGCACTCAACAATCAAGTTTCTAAAATTATTGACGCAACTGCGGGAATATAGTATCGAACATTACACTGCATTCAGAGTAATACTTTTCTACATAAGTCTGCAAAATGTAACCGATTTTGTCTACCAGCAGGAAGAAAGTATCACGTCTTGAGAAGTTTGTAAATAAGTTCTTAGAAATATAAAGAAATGTATGTCTGTAAATGGCAGATCTGGTGGTCTCGGACATTACCATACACGGTAAAGGGACATGCTATGCCACTTTACCATTTCTACCTGGCAAATTGAAAAAGAATCTGATATTATATTTGTTGAATTTAGTCTACATTATCAAGAGTAAGCCAGTATACCATAAAATATAATATTTACTTTAGGTAGGGATGTTCGATATAATTTTTAATGTTCGATACCATAATTTTAGCAGAATAAACTGCACTTGCAATGTTTTTTAACATTAAAATATGCATTTTGAAATACAAATTGGAGAGTTGAAGTGCCTTCATAACATGGCACATTTTATAGTGAAAATATTCATTCTTGCAAATACTAATTGGGAAAAGATTATAAGCTATGGGACTGAAATTCAAATTCAAAAATAAATAAAATTAAATCAACATTGTTACCTATATAACTAAGTGTATATCACGAAACGTGTTCATCTTACACAACTAAGGTTGAACAATTCAAAATATTTCATTAATTTGCAGTCATTATCCCTGGACAGTCGACATACCAAACCTGTCATGTTCGATACCAAATGTAGCTGACATTTCATCACATACAATCACTGCTTATAGCAATAGAAGAACGATCTTACAAGCATGCTGATATTTTTTTATTAATAGTGATTTTGGTGGCATATTTTTAATTGAACAATATTAATTGTGGCAAATAATAGAAAAAGGTAAAACGTTTCTGAGTAGATATTTAAAAACAAAATAATGACATGTTTTTTTCCTTTACTGTGGTGTTGTCTGCCGTCTCCCTCAGCCGTCAAACACCAGAAAAGGCAACCATAATGTATGTAGACACTTTCTACAACGTAATTAGGCAATGGAAAAGTGTGCTACGTGCGAGCTATGTGATCAAGCTGTTAGACTAACAATTTTCGGTATGGAACATTACCGGTCTCAAACATTATAAAACATTGGAAATGAGGGAATTTCAACATCAAAATATCATGTTCGTTCCTGATAATGTATTTGTGTTAGTCATACATTACGGGAGTTTCTTTCAATCTAGATTTTTTGTCGATACATATGTAATAAGCCTGGTATAATGATCGTTAACATTACATGCGTTTTTGCAACAAATTCATGCACATTTGTGTATGACATGTATTTTCAATTTCCTTTTGTAAAGGTAGCATCAAACGCTCTTATATGCTTATTATAATATATAATTTCGATTTGGTCACGTTTCTGTGTATAAATACCGTAACGTTATTTTGAAGTGTCAATAAGAAAAACGTCGTCTCGTACATTACAATGCTTAATTAAATTTCGGCGACAGCCATAATCGGGGATCAAAACTTAATAAGACTCCATGTGGTCCTGCTAAAGTTACCTATTTCCCTACCCAGAATATGTTAATTTTATGGAAACCACTGAACCATTTCCTTTCTTGTGGAATTACAAATTTGTAAGTGCGCAAACAATGAGAATTCGAAAAGCGACAGTCTCGAACATTACAAAACCAGGTTTTACCGCGGCTCATTATCCTTGAAAAGGTACTTTTCGACATGAGGTTTATCATGATATCTTTGGTTCCTGTTGTTCTGTCATATAAACGTATGCATAGGGTGCAAATGACTGCTTGATTTAACAAAATGTATGGCGACTGCAATATCCCAATTCATTTGAGAATGAGTGGAATAACTTGTTTGTGGTCACGTAAAGACGTCTTAGGTTTAGGAAGTAATAAGTTCGTATTTTGCAAATAAAAAGCAATGCGTTTGTTCACTAATTTCAGAATGCTAAGTTTCCATTATTTAGAGCTTTATGCTCAACATACTCACGTTTACACCATCGATTACCAAATTCCTTCAAGGCAGCAGCGATTTCATCTCTACATTTATTGAAATCAATTTTAGAAGGATATCGATATTTTGGTCCTTTAGAAATTATATTACGTATCCTAGAATCAGGAATAATTTTTTAACTTGCCAGTAATAATATAACCAGCAGGAGGATAGCAATACATTGAATTTTTACAATCACACATATCAGGAGTGTAAGTGTCAATATCAAGACCAGAAACCAGTTTATTGAACTTAAAAATGATAGATCTAACAGGTGTATTGTATTTATAGCAAATTATGGTGTTTCAGTATTTTGAAAATAAGCAGGAATAGGTGAAATAACCGAACTGTCCCGGAAGATACTAGGTAAATCTATAAAATCCAAGCCCTTATTAATGAAGGATATTTTGATGTAATGACGTTTGTGATTAATTTCCGAATCGATGAAAGGACGAAGAGCATGCTGAGTATAACATATAGTTAAAAGAGCAGCGTCGTATAACTGATTAGAAGTATCGTAAAATTTATTCGCCTCGGTATCCAGAATCCGTAATACAGAAATGGGCCATGAGTTTAGAAAAGCAAACATCGAGTGGCGTCCATGATTCAATAATATTATGGACAGTCACTTCAGTCTGGTATTGTTTCTTTTCAAAGCACATAATTTACGTTTATAGTTACGATTTTTTCTGGTGCCGTGCGATCTAGTTTTACGCTTTGGACAGTCCAGAAGCGAGAAAATATCAAAAGAAGACTGGTTTGACGAGAATAACGAGGAAACCCATGGACTCCTTGAAAAGAAGCACGAAAAACACAGGGCATACCTTAATGATACCAGCTCAGTATCAAGCAAGGCGGCATATTCAGATATGTGCAAAATAGAAGTAGAGGCAATGATCAGGAATCGATGCATTTAACCCACAGGTCGCGTCAGAGACAGCAAAGGGAAAGAAACACAAACATGAAGCAACAGACCCTAAAGGAAACATCAACAGCGGAAAGCCAAAAGGACAGTTACTTTCCAAAAAATGGCCTAAAGCCTCTCCAAAATTAAATAATATAAGCGACACAAAAACCGAAAGAAAAATCATAACAAAAATAAACCGCGACGGAAGAACCGTCTTGGAACGGTCAGCGGAAACGAATTCCACTGGGGTGGGGGGTGTTGTAAATCGATTTTACGAGGCCACAATCCTCGCCCTTACTTCCGTCGCGATTAAGACAAATAATTTGTTCAGTCCGCATGAAGGCCTCCCAACTCATCAGTGCAACATCTCCGTAAACACCTAAATCAAACAACCACAGAGATGAAACAACTGTGAGGACTCGACAGCAAGAAAGAACAGAAATGCTGGAGCAAAAGAAAACCAACAGTTAGACGCAGGAGTGTACATTACATGGACTTGTTGTCGTGATAAGTGTGTGCTACTATGCTTTCAAGACTGAGGTAGTCTATCATCCAGCCTCTGGCAAGCCTTTCAAAGAGCCCACCATCACAGTGAAAGGTCAAAGATTGCAAGTGGTAGACAAGGTTATCTACCTTGGGAGCACACTGGGTTTAAACTGGATTTACAGGAGTGTACATTACACAGACTTGTTGTCGTGATAAGTCCGTGCTACAAGACAGTCCAAACAAGACTCATAGAGATGCAAGACTCTTTACTAAGCAGTAAGGCTGATGAAATCCAGTCATTTGCAGACAGAAACGATATGAAGAAGTTCTTTGATGCACTAAAGATAGTTTATGGTCCCTAGAGCTCAGGAACCATTCCACTTCTCAGTGCAGATGAACTGACTGACTGACTGACAAAGAGGCTATCTTGCGAAGATGGGCTGAGCACTTTGATAGTGCTCTTAATCGGCCATCCTCTATCAATGATGATGCTATCAACAGTCTACCACCGGTTGAATTTAATCTACTGCTTGACAAATTCCAACCCGTTACAGAAACAGAGTAGCACTAAAACTTCTGGCATCAAGCAAGGCCACAGGACCAGATTCAATACCTGCTGAGATCTACAAAGCAGGAGGCACTCCAGTTGCAAAGAAGATGAGTTATTTAACACTGAGAAGAAAAGAAGCCATCCCTGAAGAATTCAAGGTTGCGTCAATTATCCACCTATTCAAATGGAAAGGGAACCCTTAGATCTGTGACAATCATCGTGCCATCTCTTTATGGTAGAGAGAGAGAGAGAGAGAGAGAGAGAGAGAGAGAGAGAGAGAGAGAGAGAGAGAGAGAGAGAGAGAGAGAGGGATGCAATGGATAAGAAAGCAGAGATATGAAGTGGAGCATTTATGATTTGAGACCAGATTTCAAACAATGCTTCATTAAGATGGTGGCCTAACCTACATCGAGCGTGGTTATTTAGCACATCTAGTGGGAAAAAGGGTTGAAAATCATTTTAGCTTTTGAAAACAAAGTGACCTATTGTAAATAAATATAAGTGTGATAGTTTTAACTTAAGTCAGTTTTATATTTATACGCAAACTTCTTAATATGTAGCTTATATATATTATTATGGGGTCCTAGATGGATAGAGGCCGAGTTTGTAGGGGCCGGCATGCCCGGTTACTGGCTATGTTTCGTTGAGCTGAAAGACAAAACATATCAGAATTTTTTTATGTGAAATTTTCGTTTTTGATGTAAATATTTAAAATAAGGAAATGTATATTAAATGAAAAACACAGGACATCACACACGCGACTATTGAAGTCATGGCGTACCAAATTATCGGATAACATCTGCTTTCTTCAGGGATTGTTATCAAATACATGTTTTGTTTCCGGATAATTCCTTCATTTTTCGTCGGATCAAACAGAAACTTGGTACTATGATGTGGAGTAGTGTGTAAGTTTTCGGGGTTAACCATCCACCAAATATTTACCGAGTTCTGACCCTTTGAAATTTCCGTAAACGTTTTCGTTTCCGGATATCCCCTCCTTCAGTTTTCATCGGATCAAGCCGAAACGTGGCAGATAGTAATACTATGATGCGGAATTGTGCGCAAAGTTTCAAGATTAACTATCCACCAAATATTAACAGATTTATGCCTTTTGAATTTTGTATAAATGTTTTCATTTCCGTATACCTCCTTCTACAGTTTTCATTAGATCAAGCTGAAACTCGATATATAATAAAACTATTGTGGTGTAGCGCGTAAAGTTCCAATGTCAACAAAGTTATGCCCCTTTGAATCTCGGTAAACATTTTGTTTCCGGCTTACTCTTCCAACAGTTAACATTTGATCGAGCTGAAACTTGATATAAAGTTATACCATGATGTGGAGCAGCGCATATTTTTCAACGAGGTTACGGTCTACGAAATGAAAACAAAGTTATGGCCCTTTGAAAATTTCTATAAATATTTTGTTCCAGCTAATTCCGCCTGAAATTTAGATTCGGTCAAGCTGAAACTTAATATATAGTTAGACTATGATGTGGAGCAGTGCATAGTTTGGAGCTAATGGTATACCAAATTTTAACACAGATATGTCCCTTTGAAAATTTCTGTGAAAATTTTGTTTTTGGCTTACTCCTATAGTTAACATTCAATAAGCTGAAACTTGTGTATAGTTTGACCACAATGTGGAGTAGTGCATATTGTTTCGCGGTTATGGTTCACCAAATATTGATGGAGTTATGCCCCTTTGCACATTTCTGTAAATATTTTGTTTGTGGCCAATTCATCCGATCAAGCTGTAACTTGATATATAGTTAGACTATTCTGTAGAGAAGTGCATACGGTTTCTAGGTTACAGCCAACCAAATATTAATTGAGTTATGCGCCATTGAAAATTTCTGTAAACATTTTGTTTGTGGCTAACTTTTCCTGCAGGTAAACTTCGATCAAACTGAAACTTGATATTCAGTTTGAATATGATTAGGAGCAGCACATATTGTTTCGAGGGTATTGTCCACCAAATATTTACTGAATCATATGCTCCTTTGAACATTTCAGAAAACATTTTATTTCCGGCTAGCTGAAACCTGATATATAATTAGACCATGATATGGAGCAGTGCTTTTTTCTTGCCACGGGCGTATAATGCCGCGATTGAGGAGCTCTTGTTAATAATTTGAAATAATTGGTAGCAGAAATAAGAAATCATTGACAGATCTATGACAGGCTATTACGTTTCCCGCCATTGTAGATTCAGGCCTCGCTATGATCATATGTGAGACGTCATTGTATGCAACGAAAGGTCGTGTGTTTTTATCTGGTGTTTGGATTGAGGCCAAAGAAAGGGGGATAATTGCGTCAACATGTCAAGATCATAAATATGCAGACATGCTTATAAACCCTATTGGTTTCATTTGGCGACAGGGCTTGAAATGTCATTTCATCTCAGTGTCTGGTAAAAAATCCCACAAAATTGGAAGCAACGCCTCCAAAGTGACCTATATAGTGTTGACGGGGACGTTAAACATCAAATCAAACAAACAAAACGCAGAGCTGAAACCGACCACACACGAGTACTGGTAACCGCTCAGAGGATCTAAGCCTGCCCAGGCAAAGCGGTGCGAGTCGGCCCATCTGTGCTTATAAACCCTATTGGTTTCATTGGGCGGCAGGGCTTGAGATGACATTGAGGATTCAATGCCGGGTAAAAGCCCCACACAATTGGAAGCAACGTGTCCAAAATGACCTAATCAGTGTTGTCGGGGACGTTAAGTCTCAAATCATCAACAACAAGAAAACCAAAAAGAAGTCCCTAATGCCTCCTCAAACAAGCGCTGATCCATCAGCTTTAAATTGTAACTTCAGAAGTGGTAATTAACCCTTATCTTGCTGAATATTCATTTATGCCACACCCATTTCTGTCTAACAGCCAATCGAATTACTTGATGTAATTTATTGCTACAAATTCATAAACAGAATGCAAAACAGTGTAGATCCTGATCAGATGGCTTCTTCAGAAGCCATCTGATCTGGATCTAGACTGTTTGCAAAGATAGGGGTTGTCGTGAACAGCAAGATAAGGGTTAATAATTGCTTTATCATTACAATAAGTTAGAAATAAAAAGAAAATGTCTCAAGAAAAGTAATATGCAAATAAACCGTTCCACACAAGTTTGTTAAGAACACAGTCAGTGATTTGACAGCTGATTCTTTATTTCTGTGGAGATATCGCTAGTTTGTGGTTCCATCTTGCCTTTCAAATGACAGATTTTCAAATAATAAATTGGAAAATAAACTTAATTTCAAAGAGGATTTTTACTTCTGGTTGTGCAGCAGCGAACTGATTTTGAGCGGACACTGACAGCAGCTTCCGATTAGACAGACTGTACGTTGGTCCAGTGTGCTTCTGTCAGTAAACCTCAGTGGCCCGAACAAGGTCTGTCTGGAACAGACTTTCATGGTCTCAAAGGTGTTCGAGCCATTGAAGTTCGAATCATCTCGAAAACACGCCTATATAATTTTGATTCCATCGAACCCCACTTTTATATAGTAAAACTGGGGTTTACAGGGGGTAAACCTTATTTTATTTTAGCTCACCTGTCATGTAATGACGGGGTGAGCTTTTGGGATCACTTTTCGTCCGTCGTCCGTGTGTGCGTCCGTGCACGCGTCAGTCCGTAAACAATTTCTTCAAACGACATCTCCTCCTAAACCATTGATCGGACTTAGACCAAACTTCACAGGATAGATCCTTAGGTGGCCCCCTTTCAAAGTTGTTCAAATGGTTCTGGCTCGTTACACATCTAGGTCACAGGAGCCAAAAATATCTTTTTTTACAGAAAACTTAAAAAATCTTCTTCTCTGACACCACAAGGCCCAGGTCTTTGATATTTGGTATGAAGCTTCATTTAGTGGACCCCTATCAAGATTGTTCAAATTATAGTGCTGGGGCCAAAATGCCACCGCCCCTGGGCCCTTTGCTTTTACATAGGCTTATATGGGGAAATCTTAAAGAATCTTCTTTACTGAAACCGCAAGGCCCAGGACATTGATATTTGGTATGAAGCTTCATCTAATGGACCTCTACCAATATTTTCAAATTATAGCCCTGGGGGCCAAAAATGCCCCCGCTCTGGGACCCTTTGGTTTTACATAGTCTTACATAGGGAAATCTTTTAAAATCTTCTTCTCTGAAACCACAAGGCCCAGGTCTTTGATATTTGGTATGAAGCTTCATCTAGTCGACCTCTACCAAGATTTTTCAAATTATAGTGCTGGGGTGAAAAATTCCCCCGCCCCAGGGCCCTTTGGTTTTACATAGGCTTATAAAGGTAAAATCTTTAAAATCTTCTTCTCAGAAACCTCAAGGCCCAGGACTTTGATATTTGGTATGATGCTTCATTTAATGGACCTCTACCAAGATTGTTTAAATTATAGCCTTTGGGCCAAAAATGCCCCCGGTCCGGGGCCCTTTGGTTGTACATAGACTTATATAGGAAAAATCTTCTTATCTGAAACCACAAGGCCCAGGTCTTTGATATATGGTATGAAGCTTCATCTAGTGGACCCCTACCAGGATTTTTCAAATTATAATGATGGGGTCAAAATGCCCCCGCCCCGGCGATACTCTTTAAAATTCTTCTTCTCTGAAACCGCATAGCCCAGGACTTTGATATTTGGTATGAAGCTTCATCTAATGGGCTTCTACCAAGATTGTTCAAATTATAGCCCTGGGGCCAAAATGCCCCCGCTCAGGGGAACTTTGGTTTTACATATACTTATATATAGAAAATCTTTAAAAATCTCTGAAATCTCTCATTCCCACAAGGACCAGGTCTTTGATATTTGGTATGAAACTTCATCTAGTGGACCCCTACCAAGATTGTTAAAATTATAGTGCTGGGGTCAAAACTGCCCACCGCCCGGGGCCCTTTGGTTTTACATTGGCTTATATAGGGAAAATCTTTAAAAATCTTCTACTCTGAAACCGCAAGGCCGAGGACTTTGATATTTGGTGTGAAGCTTCATCTTATCGATCCCTACCAAGATTATTCAAATTCTGGCCATGGGGCAAAAAATGCCCCCGCTCCGGGGCCCTTTGGTTTTACAAAGGCTTATATAGGGAACATCTTTAAAAAAAATCTCCTTCTCTGAAACCGCAAGGCCCAGGTCTTTGATATTTGGTGTGTAGCTTCATCTAGTGGACCTTTGCCAAGATTGTCCAAATTATAGCCTTTGTTGATGTTTGGTATGAAGCTTCACCTTTTAGACCTCCCCCCTGGGGCCAATAATGGCCCTCCTTGGGGCCCTCTTGTTACACTATGGATCAGGTGAGCGATCCAGGGCCAACATGACCCTCTTGTTTGTTTCTATATTTTGAGCAGAAATAAAGAAAAAATATCACAATTTTTCATTTTAAAATTTTCTTTTTTTGAAGGTAAAATTTGCAATGTATTTTCGTAATGGTATTTATGAAGTTTGAAAATTACGGGGCATGCCAAAAAAGCAATTATCATGCATATTCATAAGCAAACAAACAAACTTGCTAAACAAAAGAAAAATGTCAATGAAACAATCAATCACCCGCCAAGCGAATTTGGGTCTTCGAGCATTCCGTAATGACAAATTTTAACTGCGCATGCCCAGCCATTCAGAGGGGCCAGGGAGATGGCTTTCTGTCTGAAGGTTCCTCTTGATTCACTGCTTGTATGAGCGAGCAGCGAAGGTTCTGGCGAGACTGCGCGGATGCGCAGGCTCGCCTGAACCTTCGCTGCTCGCATAGGCGATAAGTACCAAAATCGCTTGACGGGGCCCAATTAATAAATGAAAATAAAACAAGAACAAACAATAAAAATTAAATTCGTGTAATAATAACAACAAAAATAATGATAATAAATATAAAATAATAATAATAATAATGATAATTTAGTTGTTGAAGTGGTATTAGAAGTAATACTAATTATTATCATAAGTAGTCGTATTAGTTTTGTTTGTTTGATTTGAGGTTTATCGTCCCCGTCAACACTGTATAGGTCGTTTTGGAGACGTTGCTTCAAATTTTGTGGGACTTTTACCAGTCACTGAAATGACATCTTAAGCCCTGTCACCCAATGAAACCAATAGGATTTATAGGCATGAACGGCCCGACTCGCACTGCCTTTCCTGGACAGGCTTAGATCCTCTAAGCGGTTTACCAGTACTCTAGGGCGGGTCGGTTTCAGCTCTGCGTGGAAGCATCATGCAGCCCATTTATTTCTTCAAGCCCCTATGGGCGGGGGCCGAGTTGTAGTAGTAGTAGTAGAAGAAGAAGAAGTAGTAGTAGTAGCGGAAGTAGTAGTAGTAGTAGTAGTAGTAGTAGTAGAAGTAGTAGTAGCAGTAGCAGTAGTATTAGTAGTAGTAGTAGCAGCAGTAGTAGTATTAATAGTAGTAGTAGTAGTAGTAGTAGTAGTAGTAGTAGTAGTAGTAGTAGTAGAATTAATAGTAGTAGTAGTAGTATCAGAAGCCGTAGTAGTAGTAGTAGTAGTATTAGTAGTAATAGTAGCAGTAGTAGGAGCAGAATTAATAGTAGTAGTAGTAGTAGTAGTAGTAGTAGTAGTAGTAGTAGTAGTAGTAGTAGTAGTAGTAAAGTAATAATAATAGAAGTAGTAGTAGTAGTAGTAGTAGTAGTAGTAGTAGTAGTAGTAGTAGTAGTTTGTTACCGGTCATCCTAATAGCACACAGCGAAGACTGATAAGACTGCACAAATGCGCCGGTTGATTAGAACCTTCCCAGAGTACACATGCTCTATGAGCCCTTCTCGCTTGGTGAGGGTTACATTGTTAAATATTCCTAACAAAAAACACATTTACATTTCATTCATTCAGAAGGCCTCGTTATAACGACTGTGTTTTTCCCCGACGTTTTGCCATTATTTCCGTCATAAAGACTCCAAATATGAAGTAGTAAAATCGGGATTGAAGGGATTTTCCCATTACGAAAACACGCCTGTACAAATACAATGTAAATTTTACCGCCTTTCAGATGAAAAATTGTGATATGTGTCTTAATTCTGCTCAAAATATAGATTGAGGGCGCACGTTAGAACCGCCTCATCGAGACGGTTCTAACGAGTACCCACAATCTATAGTTTTGAGCAGAAATAAGAGAAATAAGGCTCAGCCCTGTAAACCCCTAGTTTTACTATATAAAACGGGGGTTCGAGGGGATCATAATTGTATAGGCTTGTTGTCGTGATTCAATAAGTTTTGTTTGTTTGTATTTGAGTTTAACGGCCCAGTGACAATATTTTATGTCATTTTTGAGCCGGTCAGTTTACCTATCCACACTTTTTCTGGGCAGGCTTTTATGTAAGCGGTTAACCAATACAGTGCACATTCCTTCGCCAGAATCCCCAAAAGAAATAGTTAAATAGATACTATGATTTCCAAATTACTCCATGGCCCCCGCCCATCGGGGCTTGAAGAAATAGATGGGCTGCATGATGCTTCCACGCAGAGCTGAAACCGACCCGCACACGTGTACTGGTAGGCAAAGCGGTGCGAGTCGGACCGTCCATGCTCTTAAACTCTATTGGTTTTATTGGGCGGCAGGGCTTGAGATGTCATTTCATCTGAATGTCGGGTAAAAGTCCCACAAAATTGGAAGCAACGTCTCCAAAATGACCTTTACAGTGTTGTCGGGGACGTTAAACCTCAAATCAAACAAATCCAAATTACTCCAGGATATTTGAAACAGGCGCCTCACCGAATATCAACATTTTTTTTAGAAACAAATGCACTATTCTTGATCTATGCCCATTATCTTCTCCAATCCTTAGCGTAGGGTTTTGTTGAAATGAATCTTGTCGGTTATCTGTAATGTCATCACGAAAACATGCCTATATAATTTTGACCCTCTTGAACCCCACTTTTATACAGTAAAACTGGGGTTTACAGGGGAAAACATTATTTTTCTTGTTTCTGCTCTAATATAAAGATTGTGGGTACTCGTTAGAACCGCCTCATCGAGGCAGTTCTAACGAGTGCCCACAATCTATATTTTGAGCAGAAATAAGAAAAATATCACAATTTTTCATCAGAATTACATTACATTGTACTCGTATAGGCATGTTTTCATAATGAATATTATTGTGAAAACTATCACTCGTTATATACTCGTATATGGTAATCCAAATTCAAGTTGACCATCCAAGCAGCTGTCACACTGGTACGCTAAACCCAGTTAAAGATAAAATATATATCAAGTTTATTTTATATTAATATTCGATGAATTAGACACGTGCCTCACCAAAAGAAAAACTGCCTTCTTGGTTTGCGACGACATCACGTGAACAAGTCCGTGAAATAAAGACCCCCCTAAACCTCACTTTATATAGAGAAATCTGGGGTTTAGGGGGGTAAACATTATTTTCCTTATTTCTGCTCCAAGACATAGGTTGTGGGTACTCGTTAGAACCGCCTCAATGAGGCGGTTCTAACGAGCACCCTCAACCTATGTTTTGAATGTTTATAACAAAAATATCAAGGATATTCATCAGAAAAGTAGCCATTTTAGAGATGTGAAAAATGCACTAAGCCGCACGGGTGAGTTATCGTAATGGAGGCAAGACACATACCAGTCGACAATCGACGCACCAGTGCCGTCAGTCCTTTGATTTCTTATCTGAATGCGGTTGCTTGACGAAAACCCGCCTATATAATTCTGACCCCCTTGAACCCCACTTTTATAATAAAAGTAAAACTGGGGTTTTCAGGGGTAAACCTTATTTTGTTTTATTTCTGCTCTAAACCATAGATTGTGGGTACTCGTTAGAACCGCCTCGCCGCACACGCCTCGCAGAGGCAGTTCTAACGAGTACCCACAATCTATGTTATAGAGTAGAACTAAGCAAAATATCGCAATTTTTTATCCTAAAATTTGCGTTTTTCCTTAGTAAAATTTACACTGGATTTATATAAGCGTGCTTTCGTAATGGAGGCGGCTCATTCATATCATCACGAAAACACGCGTATATTATTTTGACCCCCTTGTATAGTAAATCTGAGGTTTACAGGAGTATACATTTTCCTTCTTATTTCTGGTAAAAAAAAAAACATTAATTGTAGGTACTCGTTAGAACCTCCTCTTACAAGTTCCCATCATTTATGTTTTAACCCATATATGACAATGGAATCTTCCACCTAGTTAGTTTGGAGTGGTCCATTTCCAATTATAGGGGTGTCATGTTTGATTTTCTTTGTGGCAAATTTTACAAAAACGAATGTTCCTTTAGCAAACAGTGTAGATCCAGATCAGACGCCGCATTCTGCGGCGTCTGATCTGGATCTACAGTGTTTGCCAATGTCCCAGAAAAGGGCCGCTAGGCATATATGTTTTAAGCAGAAATATGACAAATATCAGAATTCTTTAATAGATGAATTTTTTTTAGTTTTTGGTGGTAACATTTTTAATATGTTTGAAAAGGCATGTTTTCGCAATGTATTGCGCAACATAGGATAGATTATGGATACCCCGTCCCCCCGGGGCTTGAAGAAAAAGATAGGCTGCATGATGCTTCCACGCAGAACTGAAACCTACCCGCATACGACTACTGGTTAACCGCTTAGAGGATCTAAGCCTACCCAGGCAAAGCGATGCGAGTCGGCCCGTCCATGCATATAAACTCTGTTGGTTTCATTGGACGGCAGAGATTGAGATGTCATTTCATCTCAATGCCGGGTAAAAGTCCCACAAAGTTGGAAGCAACGTCTCAAAAATCACATTTACAGTGTTGACGGGGACGTTAAACCTCAAATTAAACAAACAAACAATGCTTCCGTGATGAGCTGAAACCGACCACACAAGAGTACTGGTAAACCGAAGCTTGCCTAGGCAAAGCGATGTGAGTCGGACAAACCATGCTTATAAACCCTGTTGATTTCATTGGGCGACTGGGCTTGAGATGTAATTTCATCTCAATGTCGGGTAAAAGTCCCACAAAATTGGAAGCAACGTCTCCAAAATACAGTGTTGAGGGTGACGTTAAACCTCAAACAAACAAACATAATGCATAGCTCTGTAAACCTAAATTTTCTTTATGTAAAACGGCATTTTCGATGGTGGTCAATATGTGTTTGATTGTTTATTTGAATTAAGGTTTTACGTCCCTGTCAACACTATGTAGGCCATTTTAGAGAGTTGCTTCCAATTGTATGGGATTTTTACTTGACATTGAGATGAAGTGACATCTCAAAAACTGCTGTCCAAACAAACCAGAAGGGTCTGTGTGTAGGGACGGTCCGACGGTTTACCACTACTCATGGACAGTCGGTTTCGGCTCTGAGTGGACGCATCATGCCGCCCATCTGTTTCAACAAGCCCCGATGGGTGAGGGCCCTGATAGTATTTGTCGGAGTCACTGTGGTCGATCTGAATATTCAAAGTTCATGTCCGCAATTCATCCTACACCTATTGGCGGATTAATGTATGATCATCTTGCAGATTTTCTTGGTATATATACGACATATATGATTTTATTAGCTCACCTGTCACTTTTTGTCCGTCGTCAGTGCGGCCGTGCGTGCGTGCGTCTGTGCGTGTGTGCGTCCGTAAACAATTTCTTTCAACGACATCTCCTAAACCACTGATCAGATTTCGACCAAACTTCACATGAATGATGCTCAGATGGTCCCCTTTCAAACTTGTTAAAATGGTTCCGGTTCGTTGCACATCTAGGTCACAGGAGCCATAATTGCATGGCCCAGGTCTATAATATTTGGTACGAGGCTTCATCTAGTGGACCTCTACCAAAATTATTCAAATTATAGCCCTGGGGCTAAAAATGCCCTCGCACTGGGCCCACCAGTTTTACATAGACTTACATATGGAAAAACCTTGAAAAATCTTCTTGTCTGAAACCAGAAGACCAGGTGTTTGATATTTGTAGTGAACCTCTGCCAAGATTGTTCAAATTATAGCACTGGTGCCAAAATGCCCCAGTGCCAGGGCCCACTGGTTTTACATGGACTTAAATAAGGAAAACCTTAAAAAATCTTCTTGTCTTAAACCAGAAGGTCCAGGTCTTTGATATTTTGGTATGAAGGTTCACCTAGTAGACCTCTAGCAAGATTGTTCAAATTATAGCCCTAGTGCCAAAATACCCCCGCGCCGGGTCCCACCGGTTTTACATAGACTTATATAGGGAAAACCTTTAAAAATCTTCTTGTCTCAAACCAGATAGCCCAGGGACCAAAAATGCGCCCCCCCCCCCGCGCCGGTGCCCACTAGTTTTACATGGGCTTATTTAGGGAAACCCTTTAACATCTTTTCGTTTAAAACCAGAAGGCCCGGGTCTTTGATGTTTGGTATGAAGCTTCATATAGCTGACCTCTACCAAGATTGTCCAAATTATATCGCTGGGGCCAAAACTTCACCCACGCCGAGGCCCACAGGTTTTACAGATACTTATATAGGGAAAACCTTTAAAAATCTACTCGTCTGAAACCAGAAGGCCCGGGTATTGTGTTGTTAGAAAGGCTGGGCCGCTCTCCTCCTACTGGTACACTAGGACCTGACTATCAGTGTCCACAAGGTGTGCAAATAATGACATACAGTCAGCTCTGTATTGTCACAGGAAACTACTGACTCATATGTCTAGCATCAAATGCCATCTCTAAACATTTCGCAATAGCCAAAATACGTTAAACTCGCTATCAATAGTGATTTGCGTTTCAAACCTCTATTTACAGACGTCTGTTTCGTTTACAAAATTCCTCAGTGACCCAGCCTATCGGGGCTTGGAGACATAGTTTTGGCTGCATTGTGCTCCCGCACAAAGCCGAAACCGACCGAACTTGAGGACTGGTAAATCGCATAGAATTCTAAGCCTGCCCAGAAAATGTGGTACGAGTCGGACTGTTCCACTAACCCTAGCGGTGTCTATGGGCGGTAGGGCTTGGGAAGTCATTTCATCTCAATGTCGGGTACAATATCCCACAGAATCGTCGTAAGCAACGTCTTTTTGTGTGTGTGTGGGGGGGGGGGGGGGGGGTGGGGGTGTTCGTTCGGGTAACATTATCCTCGCAATGTTTGGACAACTGTGATTATATTTCCTGGAGAAGAGAGGGAAGAGGAGGGGGCTGTGAACTACAACTGTTCGTTTTGGGCTTATAATGTCCTTCACGAAGACACGCCTATATAATTTTGACCCCCTTGAATCCCAATTTGAAATAGTAAAACTTGGGTTTACGGGGGCAAATCTTATTATTCTTATTTCTGCTCCAAAATATAGAGAGTGGGTACTCGTTAGAATCGCCTCGATGAGGCGGTTCTAACGCGTATCCACAATCAATATTTTGAGCAGAAATAAGAAAAATATCACAATTTTTGATCTGAAAATTTTCATTTTTTCGGCGATAAAGGTTACTATGTATATAAAGGCGTGTTATCGTAATAATGATGGGACGACCTGAAGAGGGGGGAGGGGAGGGGGCTGTGTACTGCAACTGTTCGTTTTGGGCTTCTAATGTCTTACCATCGATACTTGTCTTCGTAACTTAACGAGAAGCGGTTAATCTACTCGCCTCATAAACCAGTGACCCTGGGTTCCATTTCGGGCTTCTCGAGACTTTCGGATTAGTCTTTTAACCGATGGTTAGAAATGGCAGATGAAGTGTGTCTTTTTTGCGGGCCGTGCACCTTAGCGGTGTTCATCGACCGCTTGTACAGATATCTAAATCGGTATTTCATTCTTTTCATTTGATAAAGTTTCATTTGATAAAGTATATATCAGTTGTTGTGATCTGCGATCAATGCCACTCATATTTCAGATTGCGCAGTACGAGCGAATATCCAGGTTTTCAAGCAAAATAAGGAAAATAACGAATATTCACCGTATTCACTGTATAAAGAGGGGCATTGGGTGGCATTCGGTACATGGACTTCTGGACATGACGAGATACAATTATTCATTACGAAAACACGCCTATACAAATACATAGTAAACTCGACAGCCGAAAACTGATGGAAAAAAAACCCGAAATTTTAAAGATGAAAAATTGTGATGTTTTTTCTTATTTCTGCTAAAAATATAGATTATGGTACTCTTTGGAACCGCCTCATTGAGGCAGTTCTAACGAGTACCCACAATCAATATTTAAGAGCAGAATCAATGAGGCGACTCGAACGAGTACGCATAATCTATATTTAAGAGCATAAATAAGAAACATATGGTATACCCCAAGTTTTACTGTATAAACGTGGGGTTAAAGGAGGTCAAAATTATATAGGCGTGTTTTCGTGATGTTCAATGACTTGAAAACAAATGCGAGGTTTACAAATTGAGTTTACGGCCCCCGCCCATCGGGGCTTGAAGAAATAGATGGGCTGCATGACGCTTCCACGCAGAGCTGAAATCCGGCCGCACACGAGTACTGGTAAACAGCTTAGAGGATCTAAGCCTGCCCAGGTAAAGCAGTGCGAATCGGACCGTCCATGCTTATAAATCATATTGGTTTCATTGGGCGACAGGGCTTGAGATGTCATTTCATCTCAATGTCGGGTAAAAGTCCCACAAAATTGGAAGCAACGTGTCCAAATTGATCTATACAGTGTTGACGGGAACGTTAAACCTCAGATCGAACAAATAGGGTTTTCTTGGGTAGACAGTATGTTTTTTCCTTCTGCTCCATCAAGACCCCCTTGAAACCAATAATACTAATCTATTTTTGTCCTTATTGCTGCTCTAAAATATAGATTCTGGGTGCTCGTTAAAACCGCCTCGATGAGGCTGTCTTAACGTGTACCCACTATCTATATTTTGAGCAGTAATGAGCAAAATATCACAATTTTTCATCTTAAAATTTTCTTGTTTTCGGCGGTATAGTTGACAATGCATTTGTATAGGCGTGTTTACGCACTGGATCTTTTTGTTTACCCCGTCCGCAACAACCAAAATAAGGAAAATAGTGAACACCTTCGAAACCCCAGTTTTCACAGTATAAAGTGGGGCATAGGAAGGGCATTTGTCACACGGACTTGATAATATCCATTCATATAATACAATTTTTTTTTTTATTTTTTTATTTTTTTTTTTTTTTTGTTATTATTTTTTTTCAAATTTTACAAATGAAGTCTACAGGATTGAATTAGTATTAAACATTCATCCGGGAAACCAATATTTCTGAAATTACAGTAGCATTTCTGAAATAAGACCACCTTTGGGACTGTTCAGAATTGCTTTTTAAGACCACTTTTGAACAGTAAAGACCACTTTTGAACAGCCCCAATTATGAGTGCAGAAAACACACAGAGAGTATGACTGAACCCTTTAAATGTGCTTGTTAAAGGACAATTAGTCGTTCATACGGAATCAGTGTTATAAAATCAGTTGCCGCATCCAGTGTCCGAGTGTCGCTTGGCATGTCAACAAACGATGCTTGGATCAATTACATTGATTGGTATTATGTGAAAATCATCATTGAAAAAGTTTACTCAACAAAATACATAGAAAATTCTATGATTTTGTAAACAAATGCAAATGGTAAATTTTACCGCCGAAAAAAAAAAAACGAAATTTTTAAGACGTCATTAGGAAAACATGTCCGTGTAAATGGCGTCCAACATGGTGTCAGATATGACAAATTTGATGGTACAAATGATAACTTCTTTTTATTATTTCTGCTTTCAACAAAGATTGTGGGTGCTCGTTAGTGCTCATTGAAGCGGTTCTAACGAGTACCTACAATCCATGTTTTGAGCAAATATAAGGCAGTTAATGCATACCCCCATAAACCCCAGTTTTCAGTCTACAAAAGGGGGTTTAAGGGTCTTCGTTTCACGGACTTGTTATCGTGATGAATCACTTCTGCTCAAAATACAGTAAAATTCCTATATTAAGACCACCTTTGGGACTGTTCAAAAGTGGTCTTTAAGACCACTTTTGAACAGTCCCAAAGGTGGTCCCTGACCAGAGGACTCTATGGCCGGTAAACACAAAGAAAATTAAGTGCAGCCTTCAAAATAAGCTTTTTAAAGCAGAATTAGTCTTGATTTTAGGTGGTCTTAATAGCTGAATTTCACTGTTTAGATTTTGGGTACAGGTTAGAAGCGTCTCATCGAGACAAAAATAAGACAAAGAAGGTTTACCCCTGTAAACCCCTGTTTTACTATATATTGGCTCGTGTTTTCTCTAATTTTATTTCTACTCAAACTAAAATGCGGTTCCAACGAGACTCACAATGCTAAAAATAAGAAAACATAATAATAATAAATTATTTATCCCTTAGTGAACTACTTGACACGTATTTACATTTTAACATTACAATAACAAGCCTGTGTGTTAAGAATGGAAATAAGAAAACATAGTTTGAATTTCATTTTGTTAAACATAGATAATAGATGCTTCGGGATGTTGTTTTAATGATTACTTACATGCTACAAGAAGTGCGTTTACATTAAAGATTTAATTTTATGGTTTGTTTGATTTTTTGTAAGGCTTTTATAACTATCTGTATCTTTAACAAACACTGAAGACCCTGCAGATTGCGACCAAGGTGCTGTACAACATGGCATGTCGCTGTAAGGAACACCCCTGTAAACTCCATCTTATATAAAGTAAACTGGGGGTTGCGTCATTTTTATTCTCCCCCGACCGAATATGTTCGGGGGATATAACGATTAGCCTGGCGCCCGTCCGTCCCTAGACGCAACCTTGTGATGACCATTTGAGATATTTTGATGGTACCCGGCACAATTGTTCACAATGCTGAGACGGCGTGTCATGCTCAAGAACCGCAAATCTGGGTGTCATAGTTTTTGAGTTATCTCTCCTTCCAAACGAAAAAATATAGAACGACTACATTGTGATGGCAATAACTCCAATACCCTTTGAGACATATTGATGGTACCTTTCACAATTGTTCACAAGGCTGAGACAGCGTGTCATGTGCAAGAACCGAAATTCTGGTAGCCATGTTTTTTTTTTTGATATCTCCCCTTCCAATTAAATAGAGTGACTACTTTGTGATGGCCATAACTCCAATATCCTTTAGGATATATTGATGGTATCTGGCTTAATTGTTCACAAGGCTGAGACGGCATGTCATTCGCAAGAACCACAACTCTGGGTGTCATTGTTTTTTTTTTTTTTTTAGTTATCTTCCCTTCCAATAAAATAGAATAACTAACTTCAAGGGTGACAACCTACGTCATAGCAGAGATGTCGTACCCATTTCAGAAGCGGCCATATTGTTGTAAATAGGGTAGATACAATGCTTCAAACTAGATGTGTACATTACGAGTCTTCATAAAACATACTTCAGCTGGTAACGAACAATATTTGCATCCCATCGGTGAGCTAATTTTACCTAGAAACATTGAAAAGGCTTCGATAGCTTCGCCACAAAATTTACAATGGTAGTTCCGACATTGCAAAATTAGCTTGTGTCAAACTATTTAAAGAAAGAGTCACATTTCTGAGACATTTCTCGGTTTGTTTGTTTCTTTTATGGCCTAATGCACCGACTGCGCCTACATATTGTGACAAATGCCTTTTAGTGGTGGCGCAATTGCGTACAAGGTGGAAACTGCGTGTCATGCCTGAGAACAACAACTCTAGGTGCTATGGATTTTGAGTTATTTCCCCTTCCTATATAACAGTATGCCCATCTTGTGATCACCATATCTCCAATACCCTTTGGGACATATTGATGGTATTTGATACAGATGTTTATGAGGCTAAGCAGGTCTTTCAACCGCAAGAATTACAGCTCTGGGTGTCCTGGGTTTTTTAGTTATCTCCCCTGAAAATATAACCTTGTGATGGCCATAACTCCACTACCCTTTGAGATATATTGAAGGAACTTAGCACAATTGTATACAAGGTATGGAAGGCATATTATGCGCAAGAAACACAACTCTTGGTATTTGAGTTATCTACCCTTCCAATATAACAGTAAGACCAGCTTGTGATCACCATTTCCCCAATACCCTTTAAAACATATTGATGGTACTTGGTGCAGATGTACATGAGGTTCAACAGGCGTGTCGTGCGCAAGAATCACAATTCTGAGTATTCTGGTTGTTGAGTTATGTCCCCGGACAGTATAAGCTTGTAAGGCCATACCGCCAATACCTTTTATATATATTGCTGTTACTTGCCACAATTGCATACAATTCATGTGCAAGAACTACAAATCAGTATACCTATAAATCTTGGATCTTCATCATGTTGAGAAGCAATCCTTATAGTTTATCAACGACCTTCGAGAGTTCAATGTTCAAGCGTGACAAGACTATTCCATGTTTTAGGGGAAGCAGGTTTCGGATTTCTTTTTTCACAGGATTTTTAAAATTATAAATAAGTTTTTTTTTTGAAAATGCCATAATGTAAAAGTCGTGGATAAGTGGACATGATGCAGTACGAATCTCAGTAAAACTATATCGCCCAATGTAAAATCCCAACTGAAGGCGACTAACCTAAAACACGGACTAGTCCAAAATTAAACGTGCAGTCACGTCTCACTGCGTTTTGTAAGACTATAGTTAGTCTCGATAAACAAAACATGTACAAAATAAACTGTGGGTTTACTACTAGTGTATTTTAACTCTGGTGCACTTTCAATTTGTGAACAATCTTCTGAAGGCCATTTTCTATCTCTTCTGAAGGCTATTTTTTGTTTTTACTCCAAGACATAATTTGTGGGTCCTCCTTAAACTGCCCTTATGAGACGAGTCACGGAGCATCCACGACCTATGTTTGAAAAATAAATAACACAAGTATAACAATTTTCAACAGAAAATTAATCATTTTTCTTTACTTCATAGGCCTAAGAAAACAACTGAAAAAAAAAAAAAAAAAAAAAAAAAACATATACAACAAAATAACAATAATAATAATAATAATAATAATAATAATAAGAAGAAGAAGAAGAAGAAGAAAAACAACAACAACAACAACAAGAACAACAACAACAATTGTTACTGGTGACACGACAAATGACATTCATACACAAGAAGAAGAAGAAGAAGAAGAAGGATGTCATTTTGGGCGAAAGGAAGAAGACGATGAAGCGGGCAAAAAACAATGTCACCCACTTTGTTAGGCGGCTTAAAAATATCGTTTAGTAGGGTTAAGACGACCAATATCAAACAATCGCAGGTGTCTTTTGTTGCTTGGGGATAGAAAATAAGCCAGCGCACGGCAAAACCTACAATAATACGTGTGCGCCCTGAGATCAGCCTGCGCATCAATATAGTCTAACCAGAGACTTCTCTTGCTGCATGAAGGAGCATTGGGACCTTAGCTATCCTTAGAGAGCGCAACGAAGACTCTGATCAGACTGCGCGGATGCGCAGGCTGATCTGAGTCTTCGTTGGGCGCACATGTCTTACTGTAGGTTTTGTCATGCGCTGGCTAAAATACTCACATGTAATCTTTGTTGAAAGGGGGCGGGACAAAAATAGAAAATACAAATGACTTTAAAACAATAACAATAAAATAAAAATAATAAAAGAATGGCAAATAATAAAACAAAGCATAAAAGCATAGCAATTTGGAAAGCGTCATTTGGAATTTTGGATATATGCGAAACTATGTTTAAACCAAAATTTAAGTGACTGAGGGAATCCTCCAATAAGTCGTAAAACTAGCTGTGTTTCCGCTAACATGCTGAACAAAAATTTGGTCGGTAGGTCGGAGAAACGTTTTTTATTATTTATTTTTTTCTCCCGAAAATAAAAATAGGGTCTGGTCTGTATTTCTTATGTGTTTTAGTTTTTGTACATGTTTTTGTTAACAAAATTGCCATGCTGAGACTTGCACTGTATATCATAATTCATTTTAGATTCTCAAAAAAAGGCCAGCTCTGTGATTTGGAAGGTACTAAATGCAAAAAAAAAAAAAAAAAAAAAAAAAAAAAATACAAAAATGTCCTATAAACGCGAAATTACTATGGGAAAATGCAAATACGACATTGGGTAGTGTCGGAAATTGAAAATGGTAGGGTGGGTGTTTTAAATTTTATTTTGAGCTTTTGCTGATAAAAATAGTAGAATCGAGGGGTCTGAAGCAGCGTCTGTCGGGTTAGCGGAAACATGGCTATTTTTTAGGCCTAAGGCATCAGACCAAATGAGGAAGCAAACCACTGAAGAATAAACTGAAAAAAGTAACAAAAAGGTAAATCTACAGAACCCGGGAAGGGACATGCTGGTTTACTATTTAAGTTGTCTGCACAAGATGTGCGCACAAGATATTATCTTGTGCCAACAAAATATTTAGAGCGCACACGATAATATCTTGTCCGCACAACTAATCTTGTGCGCACAAAATATCTTGGCACAACTCATTATCTTGTCCACACAACACAACATCTTGCTCGCACAACATAATATCTTGTTCGCAAAACATGTCATCTTGACCATATTATCTTGTTCACACAACTTATTATTTTGTCCACACAACATATTATCTTGTTCACATAGCATATTATTTTGTTCGCACAACATACTATCTTGTTCGCACAACATATTATCTTGTTCGCACAACATAAAATATTTTGTTTATTTTCTTCTTTTTTTTCTACGGTCATTCTAACCTTTCCGCTGATTTAAGAGTGTAGTTGTCAGTTTCTGGCGAAACAATGTACACTGTACTGGTTAAAGGCATTTATTCTGTAACAGTAGGACACACTGTGTGTTCATAATTGTTTTATTGCCCCCTGTGATATACTGACTATAGCAGATCAAAGGCGGCCCTTAATAGGGTGATTAGTAGCTCTTGTTGAATCCCCTGACTGAGGCACTTAAGAGGAAAATCAATAATGTACACCAGTCAACAGTAAGTAATTTATTGATTTTCCCCAAGGAAGCCCCTTACCTGTTGAAAACAGAGGACTGCTCTTGAGTCAGCTCTGAGGGCTACATAATATTATGTAATGAAATGATAGTCCTCAATAATCAAGAATAAATGCCTTTAAAGGCATTTATTCTTGATTATTGAGGACTATCATTTGATTATATAATATTATGTAGCCTTCAGAACTGACTGAGGTCTTCAACATGTAAGGGGCCTCCTTGGGGAAAATCAATAATGTACTAACTGTTGACTGGTGTACATTATTGATTTTCCCCTTAAGTGTCTCAGTCAGGGGATACAACAAGAGCTACTAAACACCCTATTAAGGGCCGCCTTTGATCTGCTATAGTCAGTATATCACAAGGGGCAATAAAACAATTATGGACACACGGTGTATCCTACTTTTCAAGAATAAATGCCTTTAACCGGTTATCCGCCAAGAAAGTGCGGTTGGATATTAAAACGGACTGCCTCGATAATACATAAGTACCAGTTAGGTCTATTGTTTGTCGAGCCATGCGGAATGGATACACCCTCAGGGGAGGCAACTATTGCAAATCTGGCGATAGAATATACACTGTACTGGTTAACCGCCTACGTATAATTCTGCCCAGGAAAAGTGTGATAGGTGAACTGACCGGCCCAAAAATGATCTAAAAATAGTGTTGACTGGGCCGTTAAACTTCAATACAAACAAACAAAACTCTTGCAAAAGTGATTTTTTCCCATGTCAATATGGGTCAACGCTTAAAGAAAAGAATTTGCTCCTGAGGAGCAAATTCTTTCCTTTAAAATTAGACCCCTTTTTCAGTGGCACAGGGCTTATAGAAAAACGAACATGTATGAAGTCCCGCAAGTTGTCAGAAGTTGTCTCCCTGACAAATGGCGGAAAACCTGACAGATTTTTCCGCCATTTTTCAAAGGGATACAACTATCGGGACTTCCTGTTCGCTTTTCTATAAGCCTTATCCCGCTGAAAAAAGGGTCTACTCTTAAAGGAAAGAATTTCCTCCTCAAGAGCAAATTCTTTCCTTTAAGAGTTGACCCCTATTGACATGGGAGACAAAAATACTTTTGCAGGAGTTGCCTCCCCTGAAGGTGTTCCCATTCCCCTTAAGTCTAAATACTCTTCAGAGATAAAATCTACGTGACTATCACTAACAGGTAGCTTATTTATAGAAAATAGCGGCGTTCATTCTATAGGGGTGGTGGTGGCTGGAATCATGCGTTGGGTTTGGCAAACAATATACACCCAGATCAAACGCTGCAGAAGGCGGCGTCAGATATGGTTCTACAATGTTTGCCTGCAGGAATTTAAGGGTCTCACGACGCAGAATACACCGTCTAATCGGGGTCAAAAGAAATGTTTACAGTTCAAGTCACTGTTCACTGCTATAGTGATTTGACCATTATTCTTCACCCTTAAGGCGAATGTGTACTCCTTGAGGGGAGGCGACTTTTCAAAGAACCTTTGCTTCGCTTGTCGATAGAAGGGCATCCTTGAATGGTCGTCATGGAAACAAATAAGTTGGGTATTTGGTGATTATTAAAGGTCTAATATTTGTAAATTCTCCAATAAAATCCTATGCTGAGTGTACCCATGTGAACCGCCTTAACGAGATGGTTCAAATGGATTTTCACGATATATGTGTATATGGGGAAATCGGGAATAACATTACTCACTTGTCACAAAGTACCCACCTTATGTATTGCAATGCAAGATTGGCATAGTCACCAACATCACGAAAATACGCCTTTATAATTTTGACCCCCTTGAACCCCATTTTTATATAGTAAAACTTGGATGGATTTACAGGGGTAAACCTTTTTTTTGCTTATTATTGTTCTAAAACATAGATTGTGGGCACTCGTTAGAACCGCCTCGATGAGGCGGTTCTAACGAGTGCCCACAATCTATGTTTTGAGCAGAAATAAGAAAAAAATCGCAGTTTTTCATCCTATTATTTTTTTTTCTTTTTGGCTGTAAAATTTACAATGTATTTGAAAATGAAGTAAACAAACACGAAGTCACTCATGCCACATATATTGTCTCCCTTTGTTATGTATAAGATTTATTTTCTCAAACCCACATTATGCCCATAGGATTCTGTTTACTAACTTTTTTTAAAAGGAGAGTTCTAGATTATAAGTCAGAGAATAATAACAGTTGGTGAATATTTTGTTTACAAGGAAAGGGATAACCTTGCCAATCGGGTCTTGAAGAAATACACGGGCTGCATGATGCTTCAACGCAGAGCTGAAACCGGCCGCACACGAGTACTTGTAAACCACGTAGAGGATCTAGGCCTGTCCAGGTAAAGCGGTGCGAGTCAGTCCGCCCATGCTTATAAACCCTATTGGTTTCAATGGGCGACAGGGCATCAGATGTCATTTCATCTCAATGTCGGGTAAAAGTCCCACAAAATTGGAAGCAACGTCTCCAAAATAACCTATACAGTAGTGACGGGGACGTTAAACCTTAAATCAAACAAACAAGGAAAGGGATTAATGAATAACCCAGAAGTTTCCAGATCACATTATTTTAGCATATGCCCAATTTCTGGAAACTTCACTGAGTCTATATAAGGAAAAACATCTTTAAGTTCAGTTTGGGAGTTTTAAGAAAATTTCTTATCATATGGCGTCGTTGATAAGCAGTGAATAACGTCGTGTAATAAAACCATATGATCACACGTGTAAAAACACTTTGGCGGGATTAAGTAACGTCATGACGACGTCCATGTCAAATTTAAAGGCGATTAAATCCAATTTCAAGTAATTATTTGATAATCACAATCTCACATTCGTGGTCATTGCATACGAAATTTATTAAACTCGCCAAAGGCTGGTTTTATAAATTTCATATGAAATGACCACTCGCGTAAGATCCTCTATATACTAAATTCTTTGTTAGATTACTGAAGGATTATTATTCATTTTGAACTTAGTACCCATACTTTGGAATCAGACAACAGAATTGTAAGGATATGTAAAAACAGAGCTAAGAACAAATTTTCGCATTACGAAAACGTGTTCGTTTCAAATAATGGCGTCCAACAAGGTGTCAGAAAATACATATTTTGGGTAAAAATGATAACATTTTCTTATTTCTGCTTTCAACATAGATTATGGGTTCTCGTTAGAATGAGTACCCACAATCTATGTTTTGAGCAAAAATAAGGCAGATAATGCATGCCCGCTCGTAAACCCCATTTTTCTCTATACAAAGTGGGTTTAGAGGGGTACCTCGTTTCACGGACTTGTTATCGTGGTATTTCTTATTGCTTTCCAGTAGTAATAATTAGTGAATAGATTTTGTAAATTAATCTTGTTAAATTTTCGTAAGACTAGTTTGCATTCTTTGTGCTAACATACAACCTGAGGTATGTACACACACATTAAAGAGGTATGCGCTCAGAGAGAGAGAGAGAGAGAGAGAGAGAGAGAGAGAGAGAGAGAGAGAGAGAGAGAGAGAGAGAGAGAGAGAGAGAGAGAGAGAGACCTTAAAGAGGGATTCGCTCAGAGAGAGAGAGAGAAGGAGAGAAAGAGAGAGAGAGAGAGAGAGAGAGAGAGAGAGAGAGAGAGAGAGAGAGAGAGAGAGAGAGAGAGAGAGAGAGAGAGAGAGAGCGACTCACCTAAGTGTGGTTCACAGGGTCTATTCATTCACAGTTCCGATAAGAGTCGCACCCAAGCAAAAACGGCAGAATGACACGAGCACGTGCGAATACTCTGCTGAGCATGCGTATCAGAATGATGCCATTCCCGGAACAAGCCAGTATATACCAAAGGCTTATGCAAACAGTGAAGGCTCTGATCAGACCCCTCTTTAGTCCTTGAGCTTGTGCCTAAAATTTTGTATTTGGTACTATCCAGCCGGGCGAAATACCAGCATGGTTTTTACTTAGGGCTATTAACCATTTTTGTAACAAATGGAATCTTTCTCGTTATATATAGCAAGAGTTTATTTCAAAATTTAGGGGTGTCAGGTTGTGTTTTCATCAAAAGTTATTTGGAAAATGACTGAACTTTTAGCAAACAGTGGAGGCTCTGATCAGACGCCGCGTTCTGCGGCGTCTGATCTGGGCATGCACTGTTTGCTACGGTACCCGTTTTGGGGGTATCTGATACTAAATTGGTTAAAGCAGTCTTAAAAAAGTTTGGTCGGAGCATGTCAGGTCCCTAGCGTTATGTTTTAAATCATTACGTTAAATATGTTACCCTCAAAACTTGATAGAAAAAAAAAAAAAAACAGTAAAACGCTACATAAAGTATTAAGCATGTACAAGTATTTTTTTTTTTTTTTTTTTTTTCATTTAATGTGACAATTTTTTAGGACTATCGGTTCATTATTGCGAAACTGCCATACACACATACGTGTTATGTGCGTTATAGTTTACAATTAATATGTGGTTTGGAGAATATAAACGCTATAGTTTGAGTGAAGTGCAGTATAGTATTATTTTATTCATAAAAACAAGTGTGGAGACCTTCATGCGGACTGAACAAATTATTTGTCTTAATCGCGACGGAGGTGAGGGTGAGGATTGTGGCCACGTAAAATCGATTTAAGCCCCACAGCGGAATTCGTTTCCGCTGACCGTTCCAAGGCGGTTCTTCTGTCGCGGTTTATTTTTGTTATGGTTTGTCTTTGGGTGTTTGTGTCGCTTATTTTATTTTATTTTGGATAGCCTATTGGCCTTTTGTGGGAAAGTAACTGTCCTTTTGGCTATTCGCTATTGATGTTTCCATTAAGGTCTGTTGTTTCATGTTTGTGTTTCTTTCCCTTTGTTGTCTCTGATGGGAGTTGTGGGTTAATTGTATCGATTCCTGAACATTGCTTTCTCTTTATATTTTGGTTACTTAAGAACGATTAATTTTGAATCTATTGTTTGGAAACAGAGCACTTATGTTCCCTACCCTCATAAGCAGATAAAAGCAGGCGATGTCATTGAAACATTAGCAGAAATATGCAGGTGATGTTAGCGAAACATTAGCAGAAATAGGCATGTGATGTCATTTAAACATTATCAAAAAATAGGCAGGCGACCTTAGCGAAACATTAGCAGAAATAGGCTTGTGATGTCATTGAAACATTAGCAGAAATAGGCATGTGATATCATTGAAACATTAGCAGAAATAGGCATGTGATGTCATTGAAACATTAGCAAAAATAGGCATTTGATGTTAGAGAAACATTGATATCCGTGCACACAACACACAACAATTTCTAGGCACACATTTTGTTTGTTTATTTATTTATTTATTTATTTATTTATTTATTTTTTATTTTGTAAATGCAATATTGTCTCTTAGCGATTAATTCAGGTATGTTTCTAGCGAATGGTAACGAAAACAGATACAGTAGAACTCCAATGGCTCGAACACCGATGGCTCGTTTACCATGGCTGAGTCGAACCCGTTCTTGAGCCCCTAGGAAATCATCTGCATTAGAAATAGTGGGGATCATTTAGGAGATTTTAGGCTTTTATCTTGCAAATGTGTGTATGCTGTGAATATTCATTAGAATCGCCTCGATGAGGCGATTCTAATGAATACACACAACATACATTTTCATAAAAGAACACCGAAAATATGTCCAAAAGTATCTCGTTAGGCCTCCTGGCAGTAATCTCAGTGGCTCGAACTACCCCTGTCTCGAACAGATTTTCGAGGTCACAAAGGTGTTCGAGCCATTGAAGTTCTACTGTAATAACATTTACTTACCACACTAAGATTAACCCGCACAGCTGTGTCAGCGCCATATAAAATTGAATCTAATTCAACAAATATTTCTTTTCAGGAAACCATGGCCAACTATAGAATCGATTCAAACGCAAATGCTTTTTGTATTTTTTAGCAAGGCTAATGAAAGAAAAAAAGAAAACGTATCCTGGCAACACATTGAGCGATGCGATTACATTTTATTCATCTGATAACACTTTTGTATAGCAGGGGGTCTGTTTTTTTTTTTTTTTTTTTTTTTTTTTTTGTTGTTGTTGTTGTTGTGTTTTTGTTTGTTTGTTTTTTAACTGAGGTTCAACGTTCCCGTCAACACTGTTAAAATGATTTGGGAGACGATGCTTCCAATTTTATAGGACTCTTACCCGACATTGAGATGAAATGACATCTAAAGCCCTGCTACCAAATGTAATAAATAGGGTTTATATGCATTGGACGGTCGGGCTCCAGATGCTGTCACGGTTGTTAAAACCCTCTTCTTAAGCATATACTCATTTTGAATAAAACAAAGCATTTACAGCATGCCAGCGCACGACAAAACCTACCATAAGACATGCGCGCACAGCGAAGACTAAGATCAGCCTGCGCATCCGCGCAGTCTGATCAGAGTCTTCGTTGTGCGCTCTAAGGATAGCTAAGGGTCCAATGCTCCTTAATGCAGCAAGAGAAGTCTCTGGTGAGACTATATGGATGGGCAGGCTGATCTGATTCTTCACTGGGCGCACATTTAAATTGTAGGAAATGGTGTGCCCTGGCTCAAAGTATACAATTTTAGGCTCGTCAGTGGTATCCATTAAGATATTACACCTTGAAAACGGGCCTCCGTGGCCTAGTGGTTAAGAGCGCTAACTCTTGATCATTAGGTCTCTCACCGCTGTGGTTCGAGCCTCGCTCGGGTCATATGTGAGACGCCAAGTTCTGCAACGAGAGGTCAGGTTGGTTTTCTCCGGGTACTCCGGTTTTCACCCACCTCTGATTAACGATCGGCTCGATATGAGTGAAATAATCTTGAAAGGGCCGTAAAACCAACCCCCCCACCCACCCCCCCCCCCAAAAAAAAAAAAAATAACACCTTGACTGATCACTACAAAACTTCCAAGCATATAACATTTGGAACCAGAGGACCAGTGATCCTGTAAACGCTCACCTGACACCTGGTCCTGGTGTACATTTTAATGTTTTATATATGTATATAGCCTCAGAACAGGGGTACACAACTTGTGGGGACAAAATTTTGATGTCTATCAATGTGATAAAACTTTCCACCTATTCCTACCTTTCTGACAGTTCGAAGGCCATGCTTTCATTATGGTTTATTCCATTTGTCATATTCTTTTTTAACTTATCATATTATTGAGGGAATGTCTGATTGACAATGTGCTGGGAAAGAGCACTTGACTCCTTGATTTTCCACTTGTACAGTTTTACTTAATACCATCTACATTATAGGTGTTTCTTTGCAGTATGGTGGCTGGGACACAACGTGAATTTGTTTTATCGGTTCCTGGTCATTGCATTTTATCTCCTTTGTGACCAGAAACAGCAGATGGGCATGGCTGCCATCTTGGTCATGTGACCCAGACCCCGCGAACAAACTTTCGTTCCCCCACCCTACTGAAGCTCCACATGAAATTTGGCTTTGATTGGCCTCCCTGTTTTGGAGGAGAAGGTCAAGGTCCACCCAGGGTCAGCATTTGTAAAAAATATGACGAGCCCGAGTACCATATGATATATGCCAAGTTTAAAAGCCATTGGCCTTACGGTTCTGGAGAAGAAAATTTTTGAAGGCTTTTTACCATATATGGGCGTGGCGGCCATCTTGGTCATGTGATCTAGACCGTACTGGCAACTTTTCATTTGTTCAACTCACAAAAGCTCCATATTGAATTTCACTTAAATTGGCTCAGTAGTTTCTGGGAAAAAAATGTTTTTTTTTTTTTGTTTTTTTTAAATATGAAATCTGAATGACCTTGGTCTAAGGCCAATGAATGACCTTGACCTTTCTTACCCATAGATCTTCATGTATTCAGTTACTTTACCTAATCTACAAATTTTGGTGCCACTGTCTTCAATGGTTTCCCTAAATATCCATTATTTTCACTTTTTCCTATGCAAAAGCCTAAGTCAGCAAATTTGACATTACTGTAAAATAGGTCAAGATCAACCCAGGGTCACCATTTGAACAAATTATGATAGGCCCGAGTACCATATGCTACATGCCAAGTTTCAAGGCCATTGGCCTTACGGTTCTTGAGAAGAAGAATTTCGAAGTTTCTTTACCATATATGGGCGTGGTGGCCATCTTGGTCATGTGAGCTAGACCATGTTGGCAGCTTTTCATTTGTTCAACTC
Source organism: Lucinisca nassula (assembly GCA_963580285.1). Lineage (NCBI taxonomy): Eukaryota > Metazoa > Mollusca > Bivalvia > Lucinida > Lucinidae > Lucinisca > Lucinisca nassula. The sequence continues at coordinate 120,666,380 of OY757024.1, forward strand.
CCAAAGGCTCCATATTGAATTTCACATCAATTGGCTCAGTAGTTTCTGAGAAAAAATGTTTGAAATATGGAACCTGCGTGACCTTAGTCTAAGGTCAATTAATGACCTTGACCTTTCTTACACATAGATCTTCATGTATTCAGCTACTTTATCTTATCTACTAATTTTGGTGACACTGTCTTCAATGGTTTCCTAAAAATCAATTATTTTCACTTTTTCCCATGCAAAAGCCTAAGTCGGCAAATTTGACATTGCTGTAAAATAGGTCAAGGTCAACTCGGGGTCACCATTTGTACAAACTATGATGGGCCTGAGTACCATATGCTACATGCCAAGTTTCAAGGCCATTGGCCTTACGGTTCTGGAGAAGAAGAATTTTTAAGGCTTTTTACCATATATATAGGCGTGACGGCCATCTTGGTCATGTGATCTAGACCGTATTGACATTTGTTTCATTTGTTCAACTCACAAAGGCTCCATATTAAATTTCACTTAAATTGGCTCAGCAGTTTTGGAGAAAAAAATGTTTGAAATATGGATCCTGAATGACCTTGGTCTAAGGCCAATGAATGACCTTGACCTTTCTGACCCATAGATCTTCATGTATTCAGTTACTTTACCTGATCTACAAATTTTGGTGACACTGTCTTCAATGGTTTTCCTATAAATCCATTATTTTCACTTTGCCCCATGCAAAAGCCTACTTCGGCAAATTTGACATTGCTGTAAAATAGGTCAAGGTCAACCCGGGGTCACCATTTGTACAAACCATGATGGGCCCGAGTACCATATGCTACATGCCAAGTTTCAAGGCCACTGGCCTTATGGTTCTGGAGAAGAAGATTTTTGAAGGCTTTTTACCATATATGGGCATGGCGGCCATCTTGGTCATGTGATCCAGACCCCGCGAACAAACTTTCGTTCCCCCATCCCACTGAGGCTCCATATGAAATTTGGCTTTGATTGGCCCTGCAGTATAGGAGAAGAAGATCTTTGAAAATGGTGGACGGACGGACGGACGGACGGACGACGGACCATGGCTATACTATAAGCTCACCTATGGGCCTAAAGGCTCAGGTGAGCTAAAAATACACAAGTTATCCAAATACACTTCCTTTTTATTTGTTTTATTTTTTTCTAAAGGTCAAACACTTTACTTTTTTCATTATTAATTTTTATTGGTTTTGGTTGCACGGTCCTGTCAATATTATTTCACTTATTTCGAGCCGATCGTTAATCAGAGGTGGGCGAAACACCGGATGACCCGGAGAAAAACAACCTGGCCTTCCGTTGCAGAACTTGGCGTCTCACATGTGACCCAAGCGAGGCTCGAACCCCGCTACAGCGGAGAGAGAACTAATGATTAGCGCTAAAAAATTAGCGCTAAAATTAGCGCCCTTGCCCACTTGGTCACGGAGCCCGTAAAACAATAATTTACGTCAGTTTTTCTCTTGCTAAAACGATGAGAATCTGAAAAGAATTGGTGTCGTTGGCTAACATATTGTTTAAACAAGAGGACTAGGAAGTCCTCGTCGCTCTCCTGAGCTCTGAGTATTATTTGGTCCCGGTTTTCCTCATCTGAGCGACTGTGATCTTTGGTACTCTGATAAATAGGTCAAGGTCAACATGAGGTCATTATTTTGTAAACTATTGTAGTACTCAGTCACCTAAAGCTACATACGTAGTTTCAAGAAACCGGCCCAGCGGTTCTGAAGAAGGAGAACTTTGTTTTTATTTAGATTCTTATTATATATGGCCAAGGCCCCCGCCCAATGGGGCTTGAAGAAATATATGGGTTGCATGATGCTTCCACGCAGAGCTGAAACCGACCCGCACACGAGTACTGGTAAACCGCTTAGAAAATCTAAGCCTGCCTAGGCAAAGCGGTGCGCGTTGGCCCGTCTATGCTTATAAACACAATTGGTTTCATTGGGCGGCAGGGCTTGAGATGTCTTTTCATCTCAATGTCGGGTAAAAGTCCCACAAAATTGGAAGCAACGTCTCCAAAATGACCTTTACAGTGTTGACGGGGACGTAAACCTCAAATCAAAGAAACAAACGATTATACATGGCCATGGCAGCCATTTTGGTCATATGACATGGACCATTTAAAAAAATAAGCTTTCGTTCATCCATTGCCAATGTAGCTGTATAGAAAATTTAAGTTGAAAAGTTGATGGCATCACGAAAACACGCCTATATAATTTTGACTCCCTTCAACCCTACTATTATATAATAAACTGGAGTTTACAGGGGTGAACCTTGTTTTTCTTATTTCTGCTCTTAAATATATCGATGAGGCGGTTCTAACGTGTACCCACAATCTATATTTTGTGCAGAAATAAGAAACATGTGACAATTTTTCATCTAAAAATGTTCGTGTTTTAGCAGTAAAGTTTGCAATGTATTTGTATACATGTGTTTACGTAATCACCTGAGGTCGCTGAATGGCCTTGGCAATTAATAGCATCCACTGACATATATACAGTACTTATTCTCAGTTCATAATTACAACCGTTTTCGAAAAATACAGTTTTATCCTCGTTCCCATTCAAAAACCAGAGGGACCAAATTTGACCTTGTCCAAAGATAAGTCAAGGTCAACCTAGGGCAATCGATGGAACAAATTTTCTTGCACATCAGACAAGCAAATCCGTGATTTTACCCTGGGATAGAAATTTATGTTCTGACCTTGGTGTTCCGACCCAGCATCAAATATAATCGCGTGTTTGATATAAGCACTGGTTGATTACGACCTCGTATGCGCCGTCGTTACGGTTGACGTCACAACACGTTACGTGACGTCAATAAACATTCCTGTAGTGTCATCACAATATGGTGGACGTCGGTAACCGAAGTGACTGCAGAATTAAATATTCTCGCTAAGAAATGGAAGGTATGCAAGAAAAAGAATCCTATATGGGTGTTAGTGGTGAATAGAAAAATCCGTCCCTCGGGATCACTGTCCGGCATCACTCGGCAAGCCTCGTGATGCCGGAAAGGGACCCTCGGGACATCATCCACCCCTCGCTTCCATATAAGATTCTTATATTCTTGTACTTAGTCACCTAAAGCTACATACAAAGTTTCAAGTCGACTGTTCAAGAGGCTCTGAAGGAGAAGATTTTAGACATCTTACCGTATTTGGGAATGCCATAGTCATTTGATCTAAACCACTCGAATAAACTCTCATTCTGCCATAGTCAGGAAGCTACATATAAAACTGAAACTGGCTGTGCAGTTTTAGAAAAAAAAAAATGTTATTTGAACTGTCAATGCACCTGCAATCTAAGTGGCCTTGGGAAAAGGCCATTGAATGACCTTGACATTTTAAGCACATTACTTTTCGAAAAATGTACTGTTTTTCCATTTTCCCATTCAAAAGCCTTACGGACAAAATCTGAACTTGCTGTAAAATTGGTCAAGGTCAAATAGTGTCATTTTATCAACAAATCCGGTAGAATAGAATAAAGCTTATTTCAAATCATGGCCACCATGTGGCAGCATATTACTCACAATTTATAATAATAATACAACAGCTCCAAAATAAACTCTGTTAATACTACAAAAAAAAAAAAAAAAAAAAAAAAACAACTTAAGCTTGATTCTGATTAGTCAAAAACAATTTAATAAAGCACAAGTTAAGTACAGCATCCCACCATTGGGATGCGGTCAGGCAAACAATGCTAACCACGACCAGTAATAACACAATGTGGCTACTAATCAGGGCCATCACTGTTCGCCAGACACGCAAATCTACTGCCACAGGTGTCAGTCACGCCCCCCCCCCCCGACCCCACATACATTCCTCCAGTCTCCACCATACATCTTCCCTCGATTCCAAGAAAGAAAAAAAAAAACACCTCCGCTTCCACCCCAACCATCCCCGGACGGATTCCACCCCTAACACCAGCAAGGCACCACACAAAAGAAAAAAATAAAGAACAGAAAGCAGGCCGACCGAGCCCCACAGTGAGGCATAATTGCATCCCCACGCCCAACCCAATTAAGGCACTGAACTAACTATCATCGCCGAAACTAGACCAGTGCAGGGGGCCAAAAAACATCCCATCCCAAGGCTCAACCAGCCCTCCCATGACGGAGGTCCGCCCAAGCAGCACCCATGCCCGCGTACAAACAAAATCCATCCAAACAAGGTCGGGACAGTCATTCTCATCCCGAACAAACCACCCCACCCAAAGCCCATTACCAGAATATACATGTCCCCAAGCCTCATATATGTCCAAAATGAAACATATAATGATATATATATATATATATATATATAATGATATATATATATATATTTTGGAGCGGAATTAAGAAAAATATCACACTTTTTTCATCTTAAAATGTTCGTTCTTTCGGTGGTAAAATCTACAATGATTTTGTATTGGCGTGTATTCGCAATGGAAATTCCAGCAAGATTTTTGAAGGAAGTGTCATCTTATTTAAAAATCCCTGTTACCTTTTAGTGAACATGTCTATTTCTGAAAATTGTGTGACAGATGTTTTGAAAATCGCAAGTGCAAAACCACTGTACAAGAACAGTCGCAATTTGGATGTTGGTAATTATAGAACTGTGATGGTTTTGAGGGTTGTTTCCAAAATTCTTGAAAAAGCCGTTTTAAATTCAACTTGAAGCTTTCTTGGTCACAAACAATATCATCTATGATTATCAGCCTAAGTTCAGAAGCTCTTCCTCTACAGATATCTGTCTTATACATCTGTTTGATCACATAAGAATTAAAAATAATCAATCAGTTCCCAAATTCTTCCCACTATATTACTAGGGAAAGAAGTCGAAACACGGAGCGACCACTGCAAACAAAACGGACAAAAGGCAAACCGAGCCAGCAGCTCCATCCCAATAGGTCGCGACTCGGCATATCTAAACATAACTAAAAAAGACCAATATACATAATGGGGGAAAGAACCTGAATCATCAACATGACAAAGATTTAGCCGGAAGGACAAACGCAACCAGAAAGGAATAATAAGAAAATCCAAAGCAACAACCTATATGATTAGGGAAAGAATCAGAACCTCCAGAACAAAACATGAAGAACAACACCCACATGGAACGGTCAGTAAAATTACTGGTGAAAAGGGCATCATCCAAATGAGAAACAAGATGTGTTTGTGAAACACTGATGCCCCCAGACAGCGCATATTAAAAAATGAAAGTAGTATCACTGAGCAATCTTAAAAATATAGCCGAAACTAGCTAGTCTGGCCCAGAAAACATGTACATTCCATATTATTCACTTCACTGGCAAACGGTTCTTAAGTTTTGCTACGCAATGTACAAATACCCAAAATGAGAAAGGGCCATAAATCATGAAGTGTTTTTTCGGAATTTAGTCAAAAGTTAATCAGGCCATCTACTTATCACTACATATTTATTCACCAACTTTCAAATCTCCAGCTTTTATAGATTTTGAGATATTTTGCTCACAAGATTTTATCCAAAAAAAAATCAAAGGGCAATAACTCTTGAAAGGGGCATCATCCAAATGAGAAACAAGATGTGTTTGTGAAACACTGATGCCCCCAGACATCGCATATTAAATATGAAAGTAGTATCACTGAGCAATCTTAAAAAATGTAGGCCAAGGTCACAAGGTCAAAAATTATGGGATCGTTGGAAAGGCTTTGTGACATAGAATGCACATGTGAAATATGAAAGCCCTATCACTTACCAATCGAACATTATGGCGAATGTTAAAGTTTTTAAAAAGTAGGTCAATGTCATGAGATAAAAAATTATGGTACCACGGAAAAGGTCTTGTGAAAAAGAATGCACATGTGGAACATAAAAGCCCTTTCGCTTATCAATCGAAAATTATGGACTATGTTGAAGTTTTAAAAAGTAGTTCAAACATCAAGGTCAAGGTCATGAGGTCAAAAATTATGGTACTACTAGAAAGGTCTTGTGACAAGGAATGCACATGTGAAATATGAAAGCCTTACCACTTACCAATCGAAAGTTATGGTCAATGTAAAAGTTTTTTAAAAAAAGTAGGTCAAATGTCAAGATCAAGGTCACGAGGTCAAAAATTATGATACCACTAGAAAGATCTTGTCACAAGGAATGCACATGTGAAAAATGAAAGCCCTATCACTTATCAATCGAAAGTTATGGCCACTGGTAAAGTTTTAAAAAAATTGAAGGGGAGATAATTCAGCCAAAAATGATAACAGAGTTGTGGCCCTTGTTCATAATGTAGCCCTTGTGATGGCGAATAAGTGTGTGAAGTTTCATGGGACAACATGATACGTTCGAAGTTATGAACAAGTTTAAAGTTTTTGCGACGGACAGACAAACGCACAGACATATTTCAAGGGGAGATAATTCAGCCAAAAATGACAACAGAGTTATGGCCAGAATTTAGCCCTTGTGATGGTGAATCAGATTGTGAAGTTTCATGGGGCTAGGTCAAATACTTTTGAAGTACTGATCAAGGGTTTAAAGTTTTGTGACGGACAGACAAACAAACAAACAAACAGACAGGCAGGGCAAAATACTATATGATATACTATATGCCCCCTGAATCAAAGATTCTCGGGGGGGGGGGGGGGCATAAAAAAGTAAATTTCAGCTAATCCATATATGAAACTTCAAACCCTAGCATACACGGCTCTAAAGTTATGCTATGCATCACAAACCGTACAGAGGTTTTGATTTGATTTTGTAGTTTAACGTCCCCGTCAACACTGTATAAGTCATTTTGGAGACGTTGCCTCCAATTTCATGGGACTTTTACCCGACATTGAAATGAAATGACATCTCAAGCCCTGTCGCCCAATGAAACCGATAGGGTTTATAAGCATGGACGGTCCAACTTCCACCGCTTTACCTGTGCAGGCTAATTAGACGTCACTACAGCTGGTGTCTGGAAATGTGTGGCGGCCGTAAAAAGTCTCCCTGCCCGACATCATAATGTATTTTATATTTTCTTGTCCTTTGGGTTCATTAATTCCATTGTAGAATTTTGAAAATATCTGAGGGTCACTGATGAGGCCTAATTGGCCGAAACTAGCAAGTCTGGTCCAGAAAACATGCCGACTCCATGTTTTCAGTTCTGTTGTGTATTCCTTGCTTCCAAAGGTTAACCCTTTTACAGAACATATTTAGATCCTCTAAGTGGTTTACCAATACTCGTGTGCCGTCGGTTTCAGCTCTGCGTGGAAGCATCATACAGCCCATCTATTTCTTCAAGCCCCGATAGGCGGGGGCCGACATACAGAGGTAGAATGTACAAATACCTAAAGTAACAAAGGGCCATTACTCATGAAGTATTTTTTCTGAATTGAGTCAAAAGTTAATCAGATCATCTACTCATCACCACGAATATATTTACCAACTTTCAAGGCTCTGGCACCAATAGATTTTGAGATATTTTGCTGACAGCATTTTGTCGGAAAAAAATCAAGGGACAATACCTTTTGAAAGGGGCATAATCCGGACTAGAAATATTTTACCGTCTCCTATTTTTCGATGAGGTATGCATATATGAAATTTCAAAACTATACCATACACGGTTCTTAAGTTATGCTATGCATCACAAAGCATAAAATGTACGAATACCCAAAGGGCCATAACCTGTGAAGCATTTTTCTGAAATGAGTCTAAAGTTAATCAGATCACCTACGGACGACCGAACGGGCAAACGGGCAAACGAAGCAAATGCAATATGCCCCTCAAACTTCTTTGAAGTTGGGTCACAACATAGGAAAATAATGTGTAACCCTGTATAACATAGTCGTTCTCTGAGCATATAACATGTATAACATGTATGGCATATAATGTTGAAGGGCCGTAAGAAACTAGCCTTGTATGATCTATAGTGTTGGTGGGTCGTAAAGGCATATCATATTAACAGTTATTTTACTATCTAAACTGTTAAAGCTTAATTGTGAATCTTTCTTTCTATAAAATATTGGTTTTTGCTAACAGGCTATAAACTGATGCATTGTACTTTCTAAACTTGATTTACATGTCTTGTTTATATTGGAATGGATTCAAATCAACTGGACACAGTTCAAATCGTCATTTGACATATGAAATATGTGATTACGCAGTAACCACCTGGTGTTTATCAGTTTCTAGAGACATGCAGGTGCAGTAAACAAAACTTAGATAATTCTAAAATGTATACGGATACGCCACTCAAAAAGGGGTATTTGTATATACATATGCCTATCACCCGGTTACATATTATGGTTTATGTCAGTTATAGGGGTGTATGTTTTAATGTTATGTCAATTAAACAGGTGCAGTAAGCTTTTAAAGGAATTGAGGATAAAGGTTCCTTTTAAAAGGAAAGGCTTGCCTGGTTTTAAGGGTACTGTTCCTGGTGTAAATGTAGCCATAATGCCGCCACATGGATGTACGAGTTGATGTAGATGAAAGTGCTGGTGAGGAAGCAAGTTGCACTGTTCTTGTTAATGGGACATAGACTTTTGATGCAGTGTACTCAAAGGCAATATATAGTTTATCTACACATTGGAATGGACAAACCCATGAGGTGTCAATTTTCTATCTGGCACTACCCTGACATTTATTGGAAGAAATATTTCAATGTTAAGGTAACTGAGGCATTGACATGTGACCCAATGATCACATTCTCACTTTTGACCAACTATGATAGTAAGGGATCATTGTGATGACCCTGTTTTATTGAAATTTGCTCAGTAGTATCTGAATAGTAGTTTGAAGAAGACATTGTTAACAGACAGACAGGAGGAATAATGGACTTATGGAGCACGGACGATATGCGATTTGGCAAGTAGAAATGGACAAACAAAACAAAATAAATGTCCCTAACAGATTTATGAGAGACAATAATGTGGTAGAACACATCATACATACTGTTTGTTTTGCTAGGTTTTACGCCCGTTCAACAATCTTTCAGTCATATACAGGCGAGTAGTTTCCTATCCATCGTTCCTGGAAAGTACCAGTACTAGACTCCGATCCTCCGACACAAACTACCAAATGTTCTCACATACACGATCATGGCCGGTAGCGGGGCTCGAACCCATGACCCTCCAGTGATTACAAGTCAGCGACCTTAATCACTGGACCACGGAGGCGGTCTTCCATACATACTGAGTATACATTCATGTCATGAGGCCAGTAAACATGTAATTGTTAGGTGACGACACAAATATACATACAAGGGAGTATAAGACAAAGGAGGAAGAGACATTAAATGTTAACACCTTTTATTAGCAAAGTATAAAAATATTATAAACAAGAGACAACCAAAGTAAACAATGTTACCAATGTTAACAGTTTTTATCTGAAAGTCTAAAAAGAAATAAACAGTATAAAGCTATTTAAGGTGAATCTTAATCTTGATAAAAACTGGACCAATTGACTGTCAGTACGCCGTAAACTTTGTCCATTTATTGGTGGCAGTACCTGTAATATAACTAGAGCTGTCAGTGGAACTGACTAGCGCCCCGGCAGCGCTATCAGAGGAGTAAGAAAATGTTGATGTTAAAAAACTATAAAGAACAAGGAAATGAAAGAACGTAGCTCAAAGAATCATTTTGAACATGATAACTCGGTTTTAGAAACACATCCTCTCATGATGATAAACAATACTGTCAAGTTATTCTAAAATCAATCCAGGAATAAGAAAGATATTGATCGGACACGATAAAAAAAGACGCAGCACTTCAGTTGACCTACTCTAGTTAACACTTCTGACGTCAGGAATCTACCCTATAAAATTTCAACACTAGAAAAAGTGTCCATAGGATCCGGATGCCCCCGCCAAATGCCATTCATAAAAAATATTACAAATATACTTCAAATCAATCATAAAGTATATGCATGAAGGGCAGATAATCCAAAAAAACCATAATTGCAAGAGTTGTCTTCCTTGTTCATGACACATAGTCTCAGTGTGATGAATGCACCTGTGAAGTTTCATGAATATATTCCGTACGGTTTAGGAGTTATGGCCCAGACACGGTTAACTATATGGTACTAAGTCAAGGGCAGATAGTCCAAAAACCAGAAATGCAAGAGTTGTCTTCCTTGTTCATGACACATCGTCTCAGTGTGATGAATGCACCTGTGAAGTTTCATGAATATATTCCATACGGTTTAGGAGTTATGGCCCGGACACGGTTTACTATATGGTACTAAGTCAAGGGCATATAATCCAAGAACCGAAAAAAATGCAAGAGTTGTCTTTCTTGTTCATGACACATCGTCTCAGTTTGATGAATGCACCTGTGAAGTTTCATGAATATATTCCATACGGTTTAGGAGTTATGGCCCGGACACGGTGTACTATATGGTACTAAGTCAAGGGCAGATAATCCGAAAACCAAAAATGCAAGAGTTGTCTTCTTTGTTCATGACACATCGTCTCAGTGTGATGAATGCACCTGTGAAGCTTCATGAGTATATTCCATACGGTTTAGGAGTTATGGCCCGGACACGGTTTACTTTATGGTACTAAGTCAAGGGCAGATAATCCAAAACCAAAAATTCAAGAGTTGTCTTCCTTGTTCATGACACATCTTCTCAGTTTGATGAACGCACATGTGAAGTTTCATGAATATATTCCATACGGTTTAGGACTTAAGGCCCGGACACGGTTTACTATATGGTACAAAGTCAAGGGCAGATAATCCAAATACCAAAGATGCAAGATTTGTCTTCCTTGTTCATGACACATCGTCTCAGCGTGATGAATGCAACTATGAAGTTTCATGAATATATTCTATACGGTTTAGGAGTTATGGCCCGGACAAGGTTTACTATATGGTACTAAGTCAAGGGCAGATAATCCAAAAAACATAAATGCAAGAGTTGTCTTTCTTGTTCATGACACATCGTCGCAGTGTGATGAATGCACCTGTGAAGTTTCATGAATATATTCCATACGGTTAAGAAGTTATGGCCCGGACACGATGTCGGGACGGACAGACGGACGGACGAAAGGACGGACGGACGGACGGACGGACGGACAGGGGTTAAACTTAATGCCCTTCCGCTATTCTCCGAATAGGCGGGGCATAAAAACCCATCGAGTTTTGACCTTCGAGTGAATTGTAGACTGCTACACAGATGATTTATGAATGTGGTCAGGTAAACTGTATTAACTGTGTAGTCCGTGGCCTAGTGGATAAATTCGCTTCGGTGTTTAGTTAAACTTTCGCACAGAGCTATGTCACTAGATCACCGCTTATTAAACTGGTACCCTGTATTCTATTAAAATATGCAAAACCTATTGAGCTATAGGGTGAGGGAACCAGAACACCGGAAAAAGCTGACTGTATCTCTGATTTTTGCTTAAAAAAAAAAAACACCTGAGGATCCAAAATAACATAGAAAGAGAAGTCTAAAACCGGAACCACATGTCCAATCTAAATGGCTTGCAGCCGTCGCTGCAAGCCAAAAACAATAACCTTTAAATAATTGCGTGGTAGCGTCCTGAAAATATGCATTATGATTGACGTTTACACAAACAATAAGGATGTAAACGTGAATTGTAAAATGTTAGAAATGCTCAGAGAACATATATAAGGTCCAGTTTTGAACACGTTAGTGGGAGATCTGAATTTGGGTTTAAAAGATGTAGAGAGATCCACGCTGGATATAATAGATCTCATTTTTGAAAGTATCGGATTGAAATTAATCTGATACAACTTTTGGGCTGTCGCGGAAATGAAATGAAATGAAAATTAAAACTTAGAAACTTTTTGAAAGACTTTATTTTATTGTGTTAAAAAGCGAAGTACTAAACAAGAACACTATACGACATAGGTCTACGGTACCCCACTACGTAACACCTATACACCCTACTTTCTCTATATAAAGTTGGGTTAAGAGGGAAGTTCAGTACACGGACTTGTTGGCATAAGAAAAGTCTATGCTTATAGCATTTAAAAGTTAATTTTGTCACTTGTGTCACACTTCTCATGGAATCTCACCAGGACGAGTTTACCAGGAGACTTTGACAGCTGAAATCAGTAAAAATAGTTTTACAGAGTCCAGTTACAGGCAGATAGTCAAACTAGTCTATAACTTATTGTATAAAAGTTTTTTTCCGAGATGTATTTCCACGAAGTAAATCAATCAAGTGTGCTTGTTGTAGGGTGGTCTATATGAAAGTGATATGTCATTTTTTTATTTATTTAGGAACATTATTAACCGTTCTTTTATTAGAGGTGGTTGAACATCGGTATGTATGGGGAAAAGCAGTTTTAAACCATTTGACCTTCCATTGCAGAACTTGACTCGATCGTGCCTCGGAGACCACATATTTATGAGTCAGCGATCGTAACTACCAACATGGTCAATTTTACAAAAACATGTCGTTGTCTCTGAAATCAAATTGGGCGTCAAAGGAACAATTTAAAAGCTTAACATGACAAGAGGGGAACCTACGTCACTTTGATGTCACACAGAAACACCAAAGCACTCGCCACCTTGAAAGGAACGCTCGCTTCGGTTAAAGAGGCAATTTAAGCACAATCTTGATCTGGCTATTATCGCTGAGAACGGACGGAATCGCAATGTTTTGTCAGCAAAAAGAAATGTGTGCATGCTTTAAGTAGAATGGATGAACACGTAGGATTTAGTACATTTCAACGATCCATTCGTCAACACTCTGGATATGAAAATCGCTCATATGAAGCTGCATAATGTTTTCATTAATCCTCTCATAACGAGTACACGGCGGTTTCAGAAGAAAAATACGACAAAAGTGTTTGTTTGTATTAAAATTAAAAATTATGAACCTTATGACATTTTCATTAAATGATATCGTTAACACTTGATCAGAAAGGAGATACGTACACACTCGGAAAACCAGCATATATTTGTTTTTCGTGACTACCTGAAAATCAGGGTAAAAGGCGCAAAATTCTCTAAAGGGTTACAAATACCTCTGATAATAGTGGTGTTCAGATGAACAGGCGGTTGCAATTTCCACTCTCTTGTCACGTATGAAGACATCGCCCACTCTGGAGCATTGTGGTAATTGAATTATTTACAATGTTGCGTTGAGGTGCAAATAAGTGACAATAAAACAACCGGTTTAGGTTTAAATTTCTCTTTAAAAATAAAAGAGTAATACAGGTTAATGAAGACTTGGCAGACCTCTCTCGATGCTCTCAATGGTCTCTTACATGAGCTGAAAATACTGTCATGACTGAGAACTAAACTTCTTGCAATGATCTGCAATACACGGTCCCTCGTTATAAAACATTATTATCTTACTTTACTCACAGTACTGATAGCACCGGTGGGTCACTTGACTCTTGGGTTGGCTTGAATAAAGCACGGTGACTTAGACTGTAAACAATTCGTTTAATATGTTCTATATATAGATTATTCATTCTCCTAGTTGAAATATGGGATTAATAAACCGAGGGAGGTAAAACAATCCGATAAAGAAACGAGTGCGAAGCACGAGTTTCTTTAACGGATTGTTTTACCTCCCGAGGTTTATAAATCCCATATTTCAAATAGGAGAAATGTATAATCTGTATATTACATGCACTTCCATAGACTTTTAGGAGAGTTTGGATCTTGAATTCTCGTAGCTTGTACATAAAGTAGTTCCAGCTGAAGGGATTTATTTCCCCGGCTAAGAGGAAATATTTCTTCTTAGCAAAAAGGAAAATACCAAGTTTATGTCTGGTAGAAATCATGGTATTTCTCTGTAATGCATGTAACATATATAGATTATTCATTCTCCTAGTTGAAATATGGGATTAATAAACCGAGGGAGGTAAAACAATCCGATAAAGAAACGAGTGCGAAGCACGAGTTTCTTTAACGGATTGTTTTACCTCCCGAGGTTTATAAATCCCATATTTCAAATAGGAGAAATGTATAATCTGTATATTACATGCACTTCCATAGACTTTTAGGAGAGTTTGGATCTTGAATTTTGGATCTGAATGCCCGTTCAGTTGACTGTTTACAGCTCATGTAAACGGTTCAATCAGCGAAGTGTTACAGAATCTGGGTGGAAGAACAACTGGATGGGCGCCATTTTGAAAGCGCTTTCTACAGTTTTGAACAAAAATAGAAGAAACAAAGTGTTTCAGTGATAAAACAAGTAAAACGTTAGATTAAATAAAACAAAACTTACATCCTAATCAATGGTCTTATCCATGTTTTCTTTTGTTTCAGCGTTGCATCCGACACAAACGTCACGCATTCTGAACGTCTGTTGATATTTCTTAGACGCCATTACAATGACGTCATGAATAACGTCGCCGTGATTGAAACTTTCCCGCGTTTGAATAGAACAATTTCACTGCAAAGCGGTATCTCGTAGCTTGTACACAAAGTAGTTCCAGCTGAAGGGATTTATTTCCCCGGCTAAGAGGAAATATTTCTTCTTAGCAAAAATGAAAATACCAAGTTTATGTCTGGTAGAAATCATGGTATTTCTCTGTAATGCATGTAATATAAAAGGTTATCCTTTGGAAGCAAGGAATACACCACAGAAATGAAAAATATGTAGTGTACATGTTTTCTGGGCCAGACTAGCTAGTTTCGGCCAATTAGGCCTCATCAGTGACCCTCAGATATTTTCAAAATTCCACAATGGAATCTATGATCCCAAAGGACAAGAAAATATAATCTACACTATGATGTAGGGCAGGGAGACGTTTTACCGCCGCCACACATTCCCACACACCAGCTGTAGTGAAGTTAAATATGTTCTATAAAGGGTTATCCTTTGGAAGCAAGGAATACACCACAGAAATGAAAAATATGTAGTGTACATGTTTTCTGGGCCAGACTAGCTAGTTTCGGCCAATTAGGCCTCATCAGTGACCCTCAGATATTTTCAAAATTCCACAATGGAATCAATGGTCCGAAAGGACAAGAAAATATAATCTACACTATGATGTAGGGCAGGGAGACATTTTTCCGCCGCCACACATTCCCACACACCAGCTGTAGTGAAGTTAAATATGTTCTATAAAGGGTTTATACTTTGGAAGCAAGGAATACACCACAGAAATGAAAAATATGGAGTGTACATGTTTTCTGGGCCAGACTAGCTAGTTTCGGCCAATTAGGCCTTATCAGTGACCCTCAGATATTTTCAAAATTCCACAATGGAATCAATGATCCCAAAGGACAAGAAAATATAATCTACACTATGATTCGTGTACAGAAAGCAAACCCTGTAGACCTTGATCAGACACCGCGTTCTGTCGCATCTTATTAGGTTCTACACTGTTTGCTAAACCCAACACACGATTTCAGTCCAGATTCTATTTTAACCATATAACGGAACACACCGACCTCACAGCGGTAAGGATAAGGCGACTATTTTCTTTAAATAACCGCTACCTTCAGTGATAGTCTGGTGGGTTTAAGCACTATTTTAAAAAGCCAAACGATCGACCAAAAAGCAATATTGTATACTGTAGCATTGTTTTAATGAAAAGTTTAACACTTTTTGTAACGTTAATTTGACGTTTACCTCACTCTGTACATTATTTGGCATAACGAGCACCAAAAGTAGGCATTATGTGTAGTTTCGACGTTTTATACTTGAGTTTATGAGCCGGTGCAAGACAAAAGCTGCGATAAGATATGCGCGACTATAGACTACCCAGATCCGCTTGCACAATCGGGCAGTCTGATCTGATCGGTGTATTCTATAGTTTATAAAAACAGTAGTAATATTTGACACTTCCCACGCCTGCTCGTTGTATAGAGCGATTTTTATCCTGACCCAGGCCCCAATGACCTTTTCTCGTGCCGCTGTGTATTATACCCCCGCAAACGAAGTTTGTAGGAGGTATATAGGAGTCAGCTTGTCGTCTGTCGTCGTCGTCTGTCGTCGTCGGTCCGTTACAAAAAACTTTAACATTGCTCATTACTTCCTTATTCTTTGACCCATTTCTTTAATATTCACACACCACACACCTTGCCACTAGTACTTAAGATTGATATACACAAACCTGACCTTGACCTTTACGTTGACCTTCCTCAAGGTCAAATACTTGTAAAAATTTGTCGGTACAAAAAAAAAACTTTAACATTGCACATAACTTCCTCATTCTTTGACCGATTTCTTTAATATTCACACACCACACACCTTGCTACTAGTACTTCAGATTGATATACACAAACCTGACCTTGACCTTCACGTTGACCTTCCTCAAGGTCAAATACTTGTAAAAATTTGTGGGTACAAAAAAACTTTAACATCGCACATAACTTCCTCATTCTTTGACCGATTTCTTTAATATTCACACACCACACACCTTGCCACTAGTACTTAAGATTGATATACACAAACCTGACCTTGACCTTCACGTTGACCTTCCTCAAGGTCAAATACTTGTAAAAATTTGTTGTCGGTCCGTTCCAAAAAACTTTAATATTGCACATAACTTCCTCATTCTTTGACCGATTTCTTTAATATTCACACACCACACACCTTGGCACTAGAAATTAGGATTGATATACACAAACCTGACCTTGACCTTCACGTTGACCTTCCTCAGGGTCAAATACTTGTAAAAAGTTGTCATCGGTCCGTTCCAAAAACTTTAACATTACACATTACTTCCTCATTCTTTGACCGATTTCTTTAATATTCACACACCACACACCTTGCCACTAGTACTTAGGATTTATATACACACACCTGACCTTGACCTTTACGTTGACCTTCCTCAAGGTCAAATACTTGTAAAAATTTGTCGGTACAAAAAAACTTTAACATTGCACAATGTCATAATTTCCTCATTCTTTGACCGATTTCTTTAATATTCACACACCACACACCTTGCTACTAGTACTTAAGATTGATATACACAAACCTGACCTTGACCTTCACGTTGACCTTCCCCAAGGTCAAATACTTGTAAAAATTTATGTTAAATCATTTGTGTTATCAGAAACTATTATTATGTCATTGTGTGGCTCAGACTATCAAAAAACTTATATCTCTGTGACTCTTACTTGGAGTTACTATCTGACAACGCATGCGGGGGTATAATTGGCGCCCGTTAGGCGGCAGCTGTAGTTGTAATTTCATGTGAACCGGGTGGGTGAAAAGATATGCAGCTGGACGAGTGCTATTGGTAAGGATAAAGAATCGTCTGTACAACGAGCAGATGTGGGTAGTGCCATAGCTCACTATTATGTTAAAAGCCAAATTCTTGCATAAATATCTATGCGCATGGCTGTTTGAAGCCTTTGTTAAATGGACCGAAAGCCGTGCTCAAACAGCAAACACCATGTTCAAATCACGAAATTCTCGTGCTGTTTGAACAAGGATTTTGAGCTGTTGCTATCACAAGACGGGCCTTGCTTTGCTTACGTTACGTTGAGCGACGTAACGTTAACGCCTCGAACGTAGCATTTTATGGTTCTATGATGACGTCAGATGGTTATTGCGTTACAAATCATTGTAAACACCATTCTGAACTTGCCGCCATGTTGGTTCGCCGGTCGCATTTGAAGAGTTCATATGGAGTTTTATATGGAGCTTTTGGGCGTTTTCGTCAAACTTTGCTGTTGGAATCGTAAGTTATGCAAGAACAACGATCATCCATGGTTATTTCATGGTATTAACATTTGCCGGATCCCTCGGAAGATATTTGAACATTCGGCCTGGCGGCCTCATGTTCAAACAGCTTCCTCGGGACCCGGCGAATGTTAATGCATGAAAAACCATGGTTGATCCCTATATTTTACACTGATCAGATGCGTGGGCTGATCTACAGTAAGTGGCCATAAATGAGTTCCCAAAACTGTTTGACGTCGTGATGTCTGTAAATCTGTAACTACATTTTCAGATCAAATTACTAAAAAATAAAAGATCCAATGCATGCTATGTTTACTAGATGGTATTGTTTATTCATTACCAATAACAAGTATATATATACTACTCAAAGTTTGATAGGGATCACTTTTTTAATGCAAAATAATTTTTGGATGAATTAATCACTTGAATCCAACTTCGATACATAATGATAGAAAACGTATCCTTCACAAAACCTTGTGATTAATTTTGTCAACTGGTACTGCATTCAAGCGTGGAAACAGCAACCGTCTTGGCACCCCCAAAATTTGCCGTAACACGAAGGGATTTGGACAACTGATTTTTCACAAATTTCCAAATTTGTTTAGACAAACGTGCCTTATAACGTGTATGGCGTCCACGGGCACCAATTACAGTACGGCATCGCCTGCGCATGCTCGTAATCCGAGTCTGTATCCGGTTTTGTGAAATCAGCTTTCATTCAGCAACCAATGCATCTTTGAGCTCCTGTGAAGTGCTCGGATGCACAGGTCGGGCTGAAACAGCACGCTGTAGCATGTCCCGCGCATGCTCAATCGGATTTAAGTCTGATGACCGAGCAGGCCAGTCCATACGAACGATTGTTTCACGTTCCAGATAGGAATCAGTGACATTGGCATGGTTGGGACGGGCATTATCGTCCATCAGAATGCTCAATCGGATTTAAGTCTGATGACCGAGCAGGCCAGTCCATACGAACGATTGTCTCACGTTCCAGATAGGAATCAGTGACATTGGCATGGTAGGGACGGGCATTATCGTCCATCAGAATAAAGTCCGGACCGATAGCATCTGCATATGGTCTCACAAACTCATCAAGAATATCATTACAGTACTTCACTGCCATTAACGTTCCGTTTTCAACGACGTACAAGTCAGTTTTACCGTTTACGCTTATCCAGCCCAAACCATGACTGACCCCTTTCCATAGCGATCATGCCCTGCCACATTCAAGTCATCGAATCGCTCTTTAGACATTCGCCGCACTAATTGATGTTTATAAGTGAAGTCTAGACAGAATCTGGACGCCTCAGTAAACAGTACTGGCGTCAAGTCACGAACCGTCCACCTGACGTGAGTTCGGGCAAAGTCCAACCGGTCTAGCACGTGCTATCTCGTCAACGGAACACGTACAGCAGGCCTCATAGCATTAAGTCCAAACTCGTGGAGCCCGTTTCTGATAGTTTGTGTAGAAATTCGTACTCCAGTTCCGTTCCTAAGCTCGTTATGCAAACGTGTAGCGTTCAGGAACCGTTGACGTCGAGACTGAATCAACAAGAAACGGCCCTGACGTTGAGTTGTAGCCCTTTCTCGACCCCGCCGTGTCTGTGTGAAGGATTTCCGTGGGTAAGATGCCGACTCCACATTCGGGAAACCACGCTCTGAGACACATTCAGAATTCAAAGAGAAATCAATGCCAATTTCGGCTGCAAAACGCGATTTCTCTGTCTTGCCCGAGAGCAAACTAGGATATGTTGCTCTCTCTTAGGGCCGCGCGATTGGCTTTCGGTCTGGCTACACATGAAGTAGCCATGCAATACCCATGGAAAACAGGGTTTTCGGACATGCGGCCCTAAGTTCACGATCAGTGGAGGATGCAGCAGCCTACTTCCAGCACTCTGGTGGGTGAATGTTGTACACCTCGCCGTCCTCCCAGTCCAGCCTGAAGCCCTTTATTCGCGCCGGGTCTTGATCTTTGCCGTAGGTCCAGTAGTACTCGGCCAGTTCATACTCGGGTGTTGTCCTGGTTTGCGGAAGGTAATTCTGGCCGCTTGTCGTCGTCGCTTGATCGAACATCAGATAGGCGGTCTTCCCGTGGTAGTCTGGATGAGCTGGTCCCCTGTAAGTTACTTTCGCAACTTCGGCGTAGGTCCCATTCTGATGTTCGAACTTGCGTGGCGGAGAGAAGGTGTAGTCTCTGTGAATGTACGGCACTGGATAGATGTTGAAGCGTAGATCTTCCCCGGTGAAAGGCGGTCGCTTGTATGTGAAGACTGGAGGCGGTGGCGTCGTCTTGGGATGCGGCTTGGTGATTGTTGGTGACTCCCGGCGAGGCATCTTCTTTGGTGGAGGCTGCGTCGGAGATCTGGTGATGGTTGGTGATGGTGGGATCTCGATAGTCACAGGCTTGGGAGGCGCTGTTTCCTGCAGTGGTTTCTCCGTCGCTGAAGGCTGCTGCTTGACTGTCTTCTTGGGCCTGGCTGGAGCTGGAGTGCTCAGGTCCCAATGGAGAGTGACAGTCACACTCTGGTGCTGAAGGCCTGTGGTCACTTCAGGCACCCCATGAAGTCGGCATGACTTCAAGAAAGCCACGAGTGGCTCAGGAAGGCGATACTCTTTCATAGAGACAGACATGATGAGACGATGTTGACTGTTCGTGAGCTGAACAGAGAATGTTGTGGAATGTAGTGTTTCACAAATCAAATGAAGTCCGTTTTACGCTCGGTAAAGGAACACTGACAAGTTATGAAATATGAAACAGCTAAATGTCTCTGCGCAAAGTGGGAATATTTGGGACCAAGTGAGAATCGAATTTTCATTTGTGGGAATAGCATTTATCATCTGTATAGTCCGGGTAACATTACTTTGATGGTTTTGTGAGTAGAAAATTATTTGCGATTGTAGGAGCGGAATGTTTTGTATATTGTATGTGCACAATGCATTTGCTAATTTTCCTTTTTATTTTTCAAATCGGTAAGTCAAAAAAAACATAATCAACACGTGTGATTAATTTCAAGTATGAAAAGAGAATCATCACCGTCTTAACGATTTCAATTGGTAATTATCTCTGCCTTATTAATGAAAACAAACTATTTGGAATTAGGGATTATCTGGGATAAAGAAACGTTTAAAAAAACTAATTTGTGGGAAACCTTGATATTTTCCTTTCCTTTTCCAGTCATTGATGTTTTGCGCATAAAGGACATAGTGCAGGCTGTATGGTAAACACTGTACACCTGATCAGAATGCATGCTCATCTGAGGGTACACTGTTTGCTCACGTTCTTGGTTGTCCCAGTTTTAAGAATCATTACGATTTATAAGATGTATTTTGTGGTTCATTCTGAGTCTGAGGTCATCCACAAGAACAGCGGAGACTCGCTAATATAATGTACATTTTAATTTCATATTTGCTTTCATATGTTCGTTCATCAGGTGCTCACAGTTTTGTTTTATCACCATTATAAAAGTAAATTGAGCATGTCTGTTTTTTTTTTTTTATACAAACCATCGCCGCAACAACTACTTTCAACTTGACTGAAATGTGTTTGCTTTACCGATATCTTGCTGTCGTAAGTAAAAAAAAACTGATGTTACTGATGAAGTTGGAAAATTTCATAAGCAACAGCAGTAAAAATAAAAAAAAAATGATAATGATAGCGGCAAAAAATACATTTCAAAACAAATTCAAGTGTACCCAGCCATCAAGAAATCATTACCAACACTGGACTTATGAGCATCTGCCTATGATATCAGCGGCGTCACGCATAAAAGGTACTTAGCGTATATCTGTAAATTGATCACAAAAATGCACATGCGCAAAGTCTTACTGAGGCCAGATATTTGATTCTTTGTCTGAACCTTCCTCTAGTCCCATATATTCTTCATGCGTACAGCGAAGGCTCTAAGGACCTTTTATGCGTGATGCCGCTCATATTCTTTTAAGAAAATTAAAATGGAATGTCCATGAGATAGAAGCGAAGTTTGGACTACATTTTATAGAGTGATTGTTACCACCAGGGATCAGTTTCCATATGAATGTGATAAAATCCCGTAATAATATTTCACAATTCTCACTTTGTCCCGATTCCCACTTTGCGCAGAGACAATTCCGGAATTGTATTGCGCAAGGTAGGGATTCTCACTTTGCGCAACAAAGTGAGAATTCTTACTTTGTGCAGGACAATTCTAGAATTGTACCGATTCTTACTTTGCGCAGAACATATATATATATTAGATAGAAATCTTGCCATGCATAGCTCTGGTATATTCTTCATTTAGAGTACCATGGTTTTAAAAATGGCTTCAAAAATCTACGCTGGCTCACAGATTTCTTCTTATTCTGAATGGTTAAGATTTTCTCCTATAATCTATATAATTTTGGTTACTCTGATATCTTTTTAGTAAAAGGGACAGCTGAGAAACCAAATATGTTTACAATTTCCCAACTGAATTAATACATGATTAGAAGTGGGTGGGGTAATTCTACCCATGACAGAAAAATAGTTGTTGTGGAAGCATTAAGTAAGACGGCTGCATAGTTTCTATCTGTTTAGTGGCACACTCTCTAATGTTTTAGTAACAATCATTGAAAAGAAGTATCTTTTTTCATATAGGAAATGTAGCTATCATCAGTGGATAAACGTCTAGATGGGTGTTGGTCTTTATGGGGTACCCGTGGAGATTGACAAATTTATTGGACACTATTATACAAAAATTAGAGTCTTTTGTAAAAATAAAAATTTAAATGCAAAAAGTTTAGTTCTCAGTCATGACAGTATTTTTCCGCTCATGGTAAAGAGAAAACTGGGGTTTACGGGGGTATACATTATTTTTCTTATTTTTGCTCCAAGACAGAGGCTGTGGTTGCTCGTTAGAACCGCCTCAATGAGGCGGTTCTAACGAGCACCCACAGCCTATGTTTGCAGTATTTATAAGGAAATCCAGGATTTTCATCAGAAAAATGGCCATTTTTCGAGATTTGAAAAAATGCACTATGTCGCACGAGTGTGTTATCGTAATGTATTTCCGGCTTTTGCTGGTGAACCTGAAAATATTTAAATGATATAGGTCTTATCAGCTACTCGTTGAGGTCAACAAAAAGTCCATGCCGAGAATCTCCTGAAGAGTACACCTTTCATAATTTGACTGTGCGAGTGTTCCCTAATACCTCGCTGAATTACTCAAAGGGGTTATTTTGTTGCCCAGATGTTAAGAGATTCTTGAAGGCACACGATCTTAAGGAGTAACAGCTGTCAAACGCTTTAAGATCAAACGCAACGGCCAACTTAAAGACACCAACACTTTTGTTTTTTACTTTTAAGACACCAGTATTGCCAAAGACAATCAAACTGTGGCATACTTTAGAGTTAACTTAGAAATCTACATTCCGAACCCGTTACGCTGCCACAATTGCGGAAGTATGGGCACAATGAAAAGGACTCTTTCTGTGCAAATTGTGGCGAACCAGAAAACCACACGGAACAAAGTTGTAAAAATGCACCCAAGTGTTTAAACTGCAGTGAAAGACACAGCGCTTACTCTAAGGAGTGCCACATTTGGCACAAAGAAAAGGAAATTCTAACAGTAAAATACAAGAGAAACATCTTGTTCTCAGAAGCACGGAAAATCGTTGAGTCGTCTACCCCTATTCCTGGAGTCAGCTATGCCAGCATCGCAGTCACCTGTGAAAAAGGTTTCTGTTGAAGATGCTGTCACACAAACTGATCCAATTTCTGGTCTCGAACCTTTACAAAAAATAAAACCTAAACAAAAAAGCAAAATTGAAGATCAAGCGAACAATGCCATAATTCAAACACCACCACCACCGCCAATACAATACAAAAAATGGGGAAAAATATTGAAAAACGCTACTTTGGAAATGATGAAAAATGATTTAAGAAAACAACAACAAAAACAACAAACATTACTCAAAAGTAAATCACATCGGATAGACAACACAAATGCTCAAGAGACAACTTAAAAAATCAGAACAGATTCGGATCTTTGAGTCATAGTGATATGGAGTTTACTGAAACCCCAACACCACGAAGTGGTATAACCAACACCAAGAAGTGGTAATAATAGATCGATATCACCAATTGCACCAACAAAATAGTTTCTAGTGTTATGAAAACCTCTCCATAAAATAGATTGGAAACACAAAATAATACAATGGAATTGTCGAGGTCTTAAATCAAATTATAATGAACTCTTGTTACTTCTTTCTTTATTAAACCCATCGGGTTTTTGTGTGCAAGAAACGTTCTTAAAATCTGATGACAACATCGATATAAGGGGTTTCAATACATATAACTATATCTGTTCTGATGCAACAGACCATCTGGTGGCACTTCAATTATTGTTCAATATTGTTTACCACAAAGAGAGGTCAAATTAAAAACACATCTGCCAGCTGTGGCAGTATCGGTTTCTTTGGATAAAGAAATTACAATTTGCTCTCTTTCTCTATATACCACCTTAATTGTCCTTAGAGCCTGAAAACTGGGTCAACTTCCGTCGCCATATCTTTTAGTTGGTGACTTTAACGGTCCCAACATTCTAAGGGGTTGTAAAGCTAACAACAAACAAGAAATATCTTTAAAAAAGATATGCGGCGTAGATTTAATTGGAAGGTTGTTTAGAAACCAGTGCTTCAGCTGAAGTGACGACCCGCCGTATGCTTTTAGCTTGATGAGTGTTACCATATATGGGTATGGCGGCCATTTTGGTCATGTGACCTGGACCTAAAACGGTTCCCCCAATAAATGCGCCTTATCGTAAGGAGCAAAAATATATCTAATACTTTAGTACTGTATTCTGAATCGTTTGCAGGATAAAATGAATTCTCACTTTTCCAATACAAAAGCATATGTGTCAAAGTTTGACGTAGGCACAAAGAAGGTCAAGGTCAACCCAGGGTCACCATTTTTGCAATTTATGATGGGCCTACGTCCCAGATGTTATTTATCAAGTTTCGTGGAAATCTGCCAAGTGGTTCTGGAGAAGACTATTTTGAAGGGTTTTTACCATATATGGCTTGGCGGCCATTTTGGTCATGTGACCTGGACCCCATGAGCAAATTTTGGTTTCCCCCATCCCATAGAGGCTCCATATGAAATTTGACTTCAATCGGCCCAACGGTTACCGAGGAGAAGCATTTCGAAAATTTTCACATTTTTCCGCCTCGGCGAGCCTATACTAAATGGAATATAATATTTCGTAAGTTCATTGGTTAGATCTCATTGATATCTATCAGTATGCCAAAAATTGTTTATATATTCAAAGCGGTTAAGTCACTATCACCGATTTTCACAAACGGGTTAAGGACGGACAGACTGACAGAATGACACGGTGATTTTAGGGCACTCTTAGAAAATCAACAGACTTCAGTCGGTCGCTTTTTCTGCGGGTCATGCAATATGAGCTACAATAGTGACAGCAACAATTGTCTAGCTATGAATTGTTTTTTTTTTTCAACCAATTCAGATGTCACGCGAGGAAAAATAGCTTGGCAGAGGGCGGTGTCCCGCCTGTTTGAGCTAAGGTCAATGTAAAAGGTCAAGGTTAAAAACATGACCTCATTTCAAGAGCATATGATCTCAAGTATATGCACAACAAATAAGAAAGCGTTATCATTTACTGTTTTTGAACACAAATTCTAGGGTTAACATTTCGGGTTGTCGCTATGGTGAACGTAAACGCATAGGCGGACGAACAAACGGACGAGCAGACAAACGGACGGAAACTTGATCTTATGTGCACCTAATTAAAACTCAAATTACACTTATTCCTTTTCAGAATTTATATAACATTAATGATATTCGAAAATGTCCATTTTGTGTTAAAATGGAGGACATAAAGTATGCTGAAGACAAATGATACACTGCAACTTTTATTTAGCATATATTGTAAATTAAACATCTGTCAATTTGTAATGCGATTATTACATGTTTTTGTCATGCTATATCTCTTTATTGGTTTCATTGGGCAACAGGGCTTGGGTGTCATTTCATCTCAATATCGGGTAAAAGTCCCACAAAATTGGAAGCAACGTCTCCAAAATGACCTACACAGTGTTGATGGGGACGATAAACCTCAAATCAAACAAACAATTCCTTTCGCAGAAAATTCTTCCTTTCGCGAAAGGAACCTTCCTTTCGCGAAATGGTTCCTTTCGCTATATAGACCAACCACGAGAAATTAGGTCAAAATAGCTATTCACCGCAGCAGTTACAGAATTCACTAGAAACACAATTATACATATGACGTATGGTCATCAAAGGACAAGACGGGGAGCAAGCCGAAACTGTATATATTTTTCATTCATGTCTCACATAAAAAACGAAACATTTCCTAGGTTAAAACTTCAGTAAACTGTCGTACTTTTGAGTATATTTATTTATGCAAATCATTGACCAATGAAATAGTCATCTCCTTGGACATGTGGTTTTATTGACCAATGGAATAACGAAAAATGTAGGACAAAAGCAAAACCATAACGGCTACGCCGTAAAAATGAGCTCTTATTGATTACTGATCAGTAATCAATAAGAGCTCATTTTTTGTTGTTAGCTTTTATTGATTATTCCAAAGAACGATCTTTGACTGACGAATGATAAATCTTACACTTATCTTCACACTGCAACAGGCAATTGCGGTAGCAGATAGTACCACCAGAAATGGAGACGGTGCTTATAGGTAGCTTAACACTAAATATTGCTGAGCCGGGGAACCAGCACTTTGGGACAGAAGATTTGATAGAGGATCAAATACCAGCTGTGCATTTCATTGGTTATATAGGCTGGATTTATTTCATTTTAAGAAAAGGGTACTTATAGCAAAACAAAATAATAGATGCTTTGCAATTATATCTGCAAGCCCAAAAATATTGCTGCCACATTTTCATGGTCACCCCTTTGAGAAAAAATTGCCCTGTTATTCACTGCGGCGCTACACATCAACAATATGGCGGACAATAGCTCAAAAAGGAGACGGGCTACATGTGGATTTTTTCTTTGGGATTTATTCAGCTAGAGTTGCTCTACAAACCACCAAGGTTTGAAATATTTTGCATGTACAGTTTTTGTTGGAGATGGAAAAATGTTACTATTGTCGTCTATGGAAAATATTTAGTGGTAAGCTCCCTATACCAAAAGTTGGAAAATCAGCTCCACACTCCAGTTTTCAGTCATTACATCATATTTTCACACATTGGTAGGTTCTATTCAATTCTGTATCATAAAATGGATATTCCTGGCATGTGGTTTGCCATAGAAACTGTAAAAAAGTGTAAGGTTTGTGGTAATTTGGTCTAACTGGGTGTTTTCATCAGTTTTTGCTTCTGATCTGTGCATTTTGAGGGCGGGGGGGGGGGGGGTACTTTAAAGCCATGTTAATCAATTGTTAATGGGTTTGTTTTGGAAAAAGTCTTACAGTAAGTGT
Source organism: Lucinisca nassula (assembly GCA_963580285.1). Lineage (NCBI taxonomy): Eukaryota > Metazoa > Mollusca > Bivalvia > Lucinida > Lucinidae > Lucinisca > Lucinisca nassula. The sequence goes on from OY757024.1 coordinate 120,693,366, forward strand.
ATAACCAGAAACACAAGAGAAAGGATCTACTCCATCTGGAATTTAACACTAAGGATACCTGGTTTTTGGCCTTGGTCTCTAGCGAAAGCAAAACTTCAAAATTGTCTCTGCTGCAATATCGCGATAAGTTTTCTCATCTCTTATTGGTTCTTATTGATTAGATTCATGTTAAAGGGTCTGAACAGATATATATCCACTATTTCTCATGGTATTGAGGCATTTATAATCATTTTTGTCAAAGTTTTATCATCAAAATATCCTCAAAATGCCAATTTTACATAAAATAGGGGGTATAGGTGTGAAATCAGCCATAAATACCAGTTGGTATGCTATTAAGGCATACTTTAGTGCATTTTAGGATTGAAGTGTTCCCAAGACATAGGAGAAGAACCACTGATGCCAGTCGGTGTCTGGGTCCCATTCCAGAAAGAGGTAAACTTTGCCCTTTTTCACAAAATATTGTTTGTTCGGCTTTCATTGTAGAATCTGAAAGCGATAACTTTTTCGCAAACTTCAAAGATTCTTTGTCACTGAACATTTATTATGCATGCTTAAATTATTAGATATGATCTTAATTTCTATTTGACAATGCTTTTGATGGATCATAAAGACAATAAGGGTTTGGTATAGGTAGCTTAACACTAAATATTGCTGAGCCGGGGAACCAGCACTTTGGGACAGAAGATTTGATAGAGGATCAAATACCAGCTGTGCATTTCATTGGTTATATAGGCTGGATTTATTTCATTTTAAGAAAAGGGTACTTATAGCAAAACAAAATAATAGATGCTTTGCAATTATATCTGCAAGCCCAAAAATATTGCTGCCACATTTTCATGGTCACCCCTTTGAGAAAAAAATTGCCCTGTTATTCACTGCGGCGCTACACATCAACAATATGGCGGACAATAGCTCAAAAAGGAGACGGGCTACCTGTGGATTTTTTCTTTGGGATTTATTCAGCTAGAGTTGCTCTACAAACCACCAAGGTTTGAAATATTTTGCATGTACAGTTTTTGTTGGAGATGGAAAAATGTTACTATTGTCGTCTATGGAAAATATTTAGTGGTAAGCTCCCGTTAGGTGTAGCATAGGGTCTTATCAGACTTTGTTTGTAAACAGTATCCATGCTAAAGCAATTAAACTGGACCAGTTTATTATTTCAGCCAAGGCAAACTGGGCAAAATTATTTTATTTTTTTTGTCAATCCAATCCCTTTTTCCAGCTTGATTTTGAGTTACAATACAATATTTTTTTTCGCCCCCGCCCATAGGGGTTTGAGGAAATATATGGGCTGCATGATCCTTCCACGCAGAGCTGAATCCGGCCCGCACACTAGTACTGGTAAACCGCTTAGATGATCTAAGCCTGTCCAGGAACCGCGGTGCGAGGCGGACCGTCCATGCTAATAAACCCTATCGGTTTCATTGGGCGACAGGGCTTGAGATGTCATTTCATCTCAATGTCGGGTAAAAGTCCCACAAAATTGGAAGCAACGTCTCCAAAATGACCTTTACAGTGTTGACGGGGACGTTAAACCTCAAATCAACCAACCAACCTGGCAAAAAAGTATAAAAGAAGAGTTTTGGGCGGTATCTTATTTCTTCAATTTCAATGACTAGGATTTACAAGAGACTACTGCTGCTTATTCTGAATGGGCATTTTATTACGAAAACACGCCTATACAAATACATTGTAAACTTTACCGCCGAAAAAACGAAAATTTTAAGATGAAAAATTGCGATATTTTTCTTATTTCTGCTCCAAATATAGATTGTGGATACTCGTTAGAACCGCCTCATTGAAGTGGTTCTAACGAGTACCCACAATCTATATTTAAAGCAGAAATAAGAAAAATAAGGTTTACCCCTGCAAACCCCAGTTTTACTATATAAAAGTGGGGTTCAAGGGGGTCAAAATTATATAGGCGTGTTTTCGTGATGTTATGAAGCCTAAAATATCAATGATGATGGTGATAATGAAAATCAAAATTCTTTGTGAACATGATGATGGATGCAATAATGATAATGATCATACTCGTTAGAACCGCCTCATCGTGGTGGTTCTAACGAGTGCACACAATCTATTGTTTAGAGCAGAAATAAGAAAAAATAGGTTTCCCCTGTATACCCCAGTTTTACTTTACAATGGGGTTCAAGGGTGTCAAATTTATATAAGCGTGTTTTCGTGATTTCGAACTTTTAGCAAACAGTGTGTGTGAATTCGGGTTTAACGTCGCTTTCAACAATTTTTCAATCACATCACGACGGTGTCTGGTTGCGACAGGGAGCTCAATGCTCAATTTTATAGTGCTTCTTCACTGAAGTATCATGTCCCAGACACATTACATGATACAACACCCAGTCACATTATCCTGACACTGGGTCGACCAGTCCTAGCTCTACCCCGTAAATCTGAGTGCCAAGCGAGGAGCAGCTAGTACCATTTTAACGACTTTGGTATGTCGCGGCCCGGGATCGAACCCGTGACCTCCCGTTCCCCGGAGCGGACACTCTACCAACTGAGCTATCGGGGCCGGTTTTAGCAAACAGTTGAGGCCCTGATCAGATGCCGCATTCTGCAGCGTCTGATCTGGCCTGCGCTGTTTGCCAGGGTACCCCGTTTCGGGGTTTCTGGTACAAAATCATTACGATAACATACCAATGCGGCATAGTGCATTTTTTACATATCCAAAATGGCCATTTTCCTGATGAAAATCCGTGATTTTTTTCTTATAAATACTGCAAGCATAGGTTGTTGGGACTCGTTAGAACCGCCTCGTTGAGGCGGTTCTAACGAGTACCCACAACCTATGTCTTGGAGCAAAAATAAGAAAAATAATGTAAACCCCGAAACCCCAGTTTTCTCTATATAAAATGGGGTATAGTGGGGTCTTAATTTCACGGACTTGTTCACGTGATGTGGGTTAAGTGGGCCATTTTGCATATCGAGCTATACAATAGTCTACCCAGCAGTTAGTACCCGTCAACACTATTTTGGTCATTTTGGAGGCGTTGCTTACATTTTTGTGGGACTTTTAACCGACTTTGAGATGAAATGACAGCCAAAGCCCTACCGCCCAAGCAAACCAAAGATTAATATGGAGTGACGGTCCGCCTCGCACCACTTGCCTGTGCAGGCTTATATGTCTCCCAGTACATCATTATAGTGCAGGTTATATTTTCTGGTCCCTTGTGATCATTGAGTTTTTTGTTTGTTTGATTTGAGGTTTAACGTCCCCGTCAACTCTGTAAAGGTCATTTTGGAGACGTTGCTTCCAATTTTGTGGGACTTTTACCCGACAATGAGATGAAATGACATCTCAAGCCCTGTCGCCCAATGAAACCAATAGGGTTTATTAGCCTGGACGGTCCGCCTCGCACCGCGGATCCTGGACAGGCTTAGATCCTCTAAGCGGTTTACCAGTACTAGTGTGCGGGCCGGATTCAGCTCTGCGTGGAAGCATCATGCAGCCCATATATTTCTTCAAGCTCCTATGGGCGGGGCCGAATCATTGAGTTCATTTGCAATCATTTTGAAAATAGGGTTCTGTTTAAACTGGTGCTAGAGGGCGTGGCCGGTGTTGCACATTTCAGTATTGGGCATGAACAAACTCAATAAAACCGAGTCTGCTATTTTCGTTTATTCTGTGTATTCTTTGCTTCCAAAGGATCTAACTATCCAGAACTTATTTATCTTCAATGCAGTAGGTATTGTAAACCAGGGGTCGCAGGATCGAACCCGGGCTTCTCCGGACTTTCGGATGAGTCTTCAAACCGAGGTCCCGTCTCAGAATGACCTTACCTGTTGGTGGGATGTAAAACTCAAACACGCACGCACTCATTGCAGTAGGTGTTATGCCGCGTGGCGGTCGTAAAAAGTCTCCCCGTATATCATCATAATGCAGATTATATTTTCCGGTTTTTTGGATCATTGATTTCATTTCGAATCATTTTGATAATAGAATTCTGCTTAAACAGATGCTGAGGGCGTGGTCTGTGTTGCACATTTCAGTACTGGCCATGATTTTGTTTGTTTGATTTGAGGTTTAACGTCCCCGTCAACACGGTAAAGGTCATTTTGGAGACGTTGCTTCCAATTTTGTGGGACTTTTACCCGACATTGAGATGAAATGACATCTCAAGCCCTGTCGCCCAATGAAACCAATAAGGGTTATTTGCATGGACGGTCCGTCTCGCACCGCTGTTACTGGACAGGCTAAGATCCTCTTAGCGGTTTACCAGTACTAGTGTGCGGGCCGGATTAAGCTCTGCGTGGAAGCATCATGCAGCCCATATATTTCTTCAAGCCCCTATGGGCGGGGGCTCAGTACTGGCCATGAACAGACTCAATAAGACCGAGTCTGCCATTTTCGTTTACTTTGTGTATTCTTTGCTTCCAAAGGATCTAACTTTTCAGAACTTATTTGACCTTCTAAGCGGTTTACCAGTACTCATGTGCGGTCGGTTTCAGCTCTGCGTGGAAGCACCATTTAGCCCAAATTATGTCTCCAAGTCCCGATGGGCGGGGGCCCAAGGCAAGAGAATGACATCTTAATTTATACTTAGATATTTGACTTAGACGTTATTCAACACTAACTGACTTTAAGCAATCATTAAACCATCTAGTACCAGAAACCCCTAAAGGGGAATCTTTGCAAACAGTGCAGGCCCAGATCAGACGCCGCAGAACGCGGCGTCTGATCAGGGCCTACACTGTTTGCAAAAAGTAAAGCCAATTCTCGAATAAAATGGACTCATGCTATATATAAGGAGGAATATTCCTTTTGGTACAAAAAGGGTTAAACGACAGTTACACCAGTGTAAAACAGAACTGGGAGAAAAGCTAGCAGCATGCAATGAGCGTTTGTTATGTACTTCCTGAACAATCATTTAACCCTTTTTGTATACGGGGGTATACATTTTAGTCATGTTTTTGCTCCAAGACATAGGCTGTGGGTACTCGTTAGAACCGCCTCATAGAGGCGGCTCTAACGAGTACCCACAACCTATGTTTGCAGTAAAAATAAGACAAATACCACAGATTTACATCAGAAAAGTAGCCATATTGGACAGGTGAAAAATGCACTCTGTCGCACGGGCGTATTATCGTAATAAAATCCATAAAATCAACATGGCTGCCCTGTAAACCATTTTCTGTATACAGAAAAGTGGGCTAGGATCCTGTCTAACTCATGAACACTTTACCCAAGGTCTACATAACTTTCATTATTTTGCTCAAAATATAGTGTATGTATTTGTTTATCTCCATCGAATGAGGCGATTCTAATGAGCACCAAAACATCTATATAATTTAGAGCAGAAATAGCGGTGTTTGGGCGAGGCGAAGGTGTGGTGTATCTCTCGTAACTGGGGCGTCCAACTGATATTAGTTTACATTAGGCAAGGCCTGCTGTCCTTGCAGCAGGTAAGGGTAGAGGGGGAATGTTGTTATTTCTTCAGTCTCTACACTTCCGTTCATTTTCCTCTTTCTCTACTGTCCTCTTCTTCCCCCCCCCCCCCCACCCCCACCCCTTTATCTCCTCTACTGTCTCTTCTATCTCGACACAAAATGACCCACACAAGGGTTGACGGGTCGTTTAACCCAAAACCATCAATCAATCATTGGAGCAGAAATAAGATACAGTTCCATATATTTAAGTGAAGAAAGGGTTTTCTCTCTCTCTCTCTCTCTCTCTCTCTCTCTCTCTCTCTCTCTCTCTCTCTCTCTCTTCTTATTTTTTAAACTTGGGAGCTGATCGTGAAGTATACAGTTTTACACAGAAGGCTAAAAAACGTCAATGCGATATCCACATTTACTGAGGTTTTTTCTTCTTATTTTTGTCTAGAAACATAGATTGTGGATTCGTGGAACCACCTCATTACCGCCCAAATGAGGCGGTTCTATCGAGCACTCACAATCTATGTTTAGACTAAAATAAGGAAAAATATTTAACTCATGTACGCCTAGCGTCCCTTTTGTGAGACAGTAGCAAACAATGTAGACCCAGATCAGACGACGCCGCAAAACGCGGCGTCTGATCTGGGTCTACACTCTTTACTCAAATAACATACATTTTTGTAAAACTGAACTAAGCAAAACAACCCTGGTACCCCTATGTTTAGAAATGGACCACTCCAATCTTATAAGGTGGAATACTATTGTCATATATGGGTTAAAATGTCTGAAAAATTAGAGATCTAGAACTATGCATTTCGAGAAAAAGCCTTTATAATTTTGACCCCTCCTACCCCACTTTTATATTGTATATTATTAAGGGGGTTTACATTATTTTTTGGTTTAAACAATATTTATTCATTTTAAATAGATAGGCAAGTTACAACAGTACATGTACAAATTGCAATGACAGGATTTGAAAACAGGCTTATGTGAATCATCTCCTGTTGCGAATGAGTAGGTGTGGATGGCATGTTGTATGGATTCTTATCATAAAATAGTTTACAGTTTTCTACGACTGAGAATGAAGATGAGTAAAGAGAACATAATAATAAAAAACAAAATACTTCACGAGACTAGATACAAGACACACAGGACAATACAAAAGAATGAAAGAAAAAGAAGATAAAGAAGGAGGAAAGAATGGAAAGTTTCGGAAGGAACTATAAACATAAACAAACTAAAAATACGGTTAGGAAAAAGAGAACACAAAAAGAGAAAGAAAGATAGAAAGAAAAAAGAGCATTCGTCAAGACCAATATGAATAAAAGCCTACCCTATTCGTCTAGTGAATATGGAAAGATGAAATGGGAATAAGAGCTGTTATGGGAAAAAAATGCAAACAGTGCCAGTTGTCGTGGTAATAGGTTCTAGGATAACACAATTCAGAAAACAAATCGCTTGGTTTTTGAAATAAAAGTCTGCACTTCCTTGAAAACGCGAATGTTGTTTTCGACAGAAAGGTTGCTGTCACCTTGTAATAGCAACCTTGTTGTGATATAAATGCCAGGTGGTATATGTTCACGAATTTTGGCAAGCATATCTGTACGTATCAAACGGAAACGTTGACACTCTAACAGAAAATGGTTGTTATTTTCCACTTTGCCGCATGTACAATTTGGACTATGTACAAGATTTCTTCTGAACAGGTGCTGGTTTAATGCACTACATTCTGTTCGAAGACGTGTGTGTAGGATTTGTGGTGTTCTGTCCCCGCTGAAGAATTACTCGGGAATTTTTGGCGTATTGTGGGTAAGCAGTCGTTTGAACGATGCCAGCGACTCAGCATTCTTGGTTGAGTTTGGGAGGGCGTTCCATGTTTGGATAGTTGAGGGAAGGAAGGAATTGGCATAGGAGCTAGTATGAGCATTGATAGTCAGGTAGTGATCAGCGTTTCGAAGTGAATAGGTAGAAACTTCTCCTACACGTGGAGGAATTAACTCCGCTAGATACAAAGGTGTTAGATTATTCTCCATCTTGAAAAACAAATATAATTTGTGTAGATTCCTTCGTTCAGAGAGCTTCAGCCAACCAAGTTCTGCATACAGCTTGTCAATCTGTACGAGTTAAGTGGTACCGGAGACAATTCTGCCAGCTTCGAGTTGTATTTTCTCAAGAGCATTGCTTTGTTGCTGGGTACAATTGTCCCAAACAACGTCTGCATATTCTAAGAGAGAGCGGATGAAAGTAAAGTAATTTTTTTGAAGAGATTTACGGTCAAGTGTAAATTTCAGATTTCTGAGGAGATTCATTCGGGACCAAGCTTTTTCTTGTATATAATCAATATGGTTTTGCCAGTCACAGCGTTGAGAGAAGATCAGTCCTAGATGCTTGTGTGATGTTACTTCTTTTATTGAGACCTCGTTTAGGTAAAGTGTTGGATGGTTTATTCTATTAAGCTTACGACTCAGAAGTAAAGTTTCGGTTTTGTTTGGGTTATAATTGACAAGCCATCTATCTGCCCATTTGCCTATTCTGAAAAGATCAACGTTCAGTATCTGGGCTGCTGAGTCAGGAAAGTCAACTGTTATGTAGAGGCTTGTATCATCTGCAAATAATCGGATATTTGAGTGTATGTCATGCACAATGTCATTAACATATATAATGAATAGGAGTGGGCCAAGAATAGACCCCTGTGGGACTCCCGATTTTATGTGAAGCCAGTCAGATATACCGCCGGGTAACACAACTCGTTGATACCTGTTGGATAAATAGCTTTCAAACCAATTCAACAGGCTACCAGAGATTCCGTAGTGTTTCAGTTTTGCTAACAATCCTCTATGCCAGACCCTGTCGAAGGCTTTGCTGACATCACAGAATACAACACGAACCTCTTTGCCTTCGTCCAGGGCCCGGCTGAAAGTATTGTATAGATCCACGAGTTGGTTTACAGTTGAATCACCTTTTGTGAAACCTGACTGAAATGAAGTGATAGTATTATTTACCAATAGGAAATTATGCAAGTGCTTATGTACTAATTTTTCGAGTGATTTACCTATAGAGCTAAGGAGTGAGATCGGCCTATGGTTTTCAACTAGGTTTTTATCGTCTTTCTTATGGATAGGTGTTACGTGTGCCCTTTTCCATATATCAGGCATAGTCGAGTTAGCTAGAGAAAAGTTGAATAATTCTGTCAGTGGGGCAGATAAGTGCTGTGCGCATTCCTTGAGAACTTTATTATTGATTTGATCTGGTCCGCATGCTTTTCCAATAGGTAACGATTTTAGAATTGAAAAAACCTCCTCCTGCTGGAGGGTAATTGATGACATAGTATTAGTAGGCTGTGCTAACATGGGGACGGGTTTATTGACATCATCTACTGTCGATTGAGACTGGCGGTTCTATCGATTCCCCACAATCTATGTTTTGAGCAGAAATAAGAAAAATATCACAATTTTTTCATCTCAAAATTTTTTATTTTTTTGGCCCAAAAATTGGCAATGTATGTGTATAGGCGTGTTTTCGTAATGAAAGACGCCATTTCACGTTACGATAACACACCGTATGAAATTCTTTCATATCTCCAAAATGGCTACTTTTCTAATGAAAATCTGTGATATTTCTACGGAACCCGGGAAGTACGGAACCCGGGAAGGGACATAATTTTTTATTTATTTTATAACTTGTGCGCACAAGATAATATCTTGTGTGGACAAGATATTATCTTGTGCGGACAACATATTATCTTGTGCGGACAAGATATTATCTTGTGCGGACAAGATAATATCTTGTGCGGACAACATAATATCTTGTCCGCACAAAATATTATCTTGTGCGTGTCCGCACACGATATTATCTTGTGCGGACAACATATGATCTTGTGCAGACAAGATATTTTCTTGTCCGCACAAGATATTAAGTTGTGCGAACAAGATATTATCTTGTCCGCACAAGATACATGTAATATCTTGTATGCACAACAAAGATCTTGTACGCACAAGATATTATCTTGTCCGCACAAGATCATATCTTGTCCGCACAACTTCCAAAGATCTATGTTGTGTAAACAAGATAATATGTTGTGCGAAAAAGATAATATCTTGTGCGCACAAGATATTATGTTGTGCGAACAAGATCATATTTTGTCCGCACAAGATAATATCTTGTCCGCACAAGATAATATGTTTTTGAACAAGATAATATCTTGTCCGCTCAAGATATTATCTTGTTCGCACAACATAATAAAAATAAACAAGAATTCCGCAGAAGGCGGCGTCGCACCTGCTGGGGGCAAAAGTCATAGAAGCCACAATCAGAATGTTGTTATTAATTAAGTAAATTTCATGGCAGTTGATAGTTGATGTAAATGTGTCAAAATCACTGGACCAAAAATATAGGCCATGGTCACCAGGTCAAGGTACGTGCCAAATCAGTACAATGAGGAGAAGTACTATGCAAAGTTTGGTGGCTGTAGGCCATTTATTTTAGGACATATTGAACATTGACGTAAAAGTCGCTGGAGTGCACAATATAGGTTAAGGTCACCAGGTCAAGGTACCCACAGAGTAAGTAAATGTAGGAGAAGCACTAGGCAAGGTTTGGTGGTTGTAGGCCTTATAGTTAAGAAGATATGGAATGTCAACCTAAAATGTGTTAAAGTCAATGGAGTGCAAAAAATAGGTCAAGGTCACCAAGTCAAGGTACCTGCATAGTCAGTACATGCAGGAGAACCACTATGCAAGATTTGATGGTTGCAGGCCTTTCATTTGAGAAGATCTGGAACATTGACGCAAATTGTGTCAAAGTCAATGGAGCGTAAAATATAGGTCAAGGTCACCAGGTCAACATGGTCAAGGTACCTGCAGAATCAGTACATCCAGGAGCAGCATTGTGCAAGCTTTGATGGTTGTAGGCCTTTTATTTGCAGAGATCTGGAAGTTCGACATAAAAATTTGTCAAAGTCGCTGGAGCGTAAAATATAGGTCAAGGTCACCGGGTCAAGGTACCTGCAGAGTCAGTACATCTAGGAGAAGCACTTTGCAAGATTAGAAGGTTGTGGGCCTTTGATTTGATGAGATCTGGAACTTCGACGTAAATTGTGTCAAAGTCAGTGGAGCGTAAAATATAGGTCAAGGTCACCATGTCAAGGTACCTGAAGAGTCAATACATCTAGGAGAAACACTATTCAATATTTAATTGGTGTAGGCCTTTTATTTGAGAAGATCTGGAACATTGACGTAATTTGTGTCAAACTCACTGAAGCGTAAAATATAGGTCAAGGTCCCCGCGTCAAGGTGCTTGCCTAGTCAGGAGCTCAGGGTGATGTTTCATTAAAGGTTTGATGGTTGTTTAGTCTAATAGTTGATTACAATACAAACTTCGACGTAAATGTCGAACTTCGACGTAATGGTCAAAGTCACTGGAGCGCAAAATATAGGTCAAATTCACCAGGTCAAGGTGCTTACAAAGCGAGAAGGTCTATGAGATGTTTCATGTAATGTTTGATGGTAGCTGAGGTTTGTAAAATAAAAACTTTGACGTAAATGTCGAACTTTGACGTAAATGTCGAACTTCGACGTAATGGTCAAAGTCACTGGAGCGCAAAATATAGGTCAAAGTCACCAGGTCAAGGTGCTTACAAAGTGAGCAGGTCTATGAGATGCTTCATGTAAGTTTTGATGGTAGCTGATGTCTGTAAATAAAAACTTTGACGTTAATGTCAAACTTTGACGTAAACGTAAAACTTCGACGTAATGGTCAAAGTCACTGGAGCGCAAAATATAGGTCAAAATCACCAGGTCAAGGTGTTTACAAAGTGAGAAGGTCTATGAGATGTTTCATGTAAGCTTTAATGGTAGCTGAGGTTTGTAAAATAAAAACTTTGACGTAAATGTCGAACTTCGACGTAAATGTTAACAGACGGACGAACGGACGGACGCATTGACGCACGGACGCACGGACGGAAAATCGGACGCCTATGTCGCACCCTGCTACAAGCAGGTGCGACAAAAATCATGTCCCTTCCCGGGTTCCGTATATTTCTACTGCAAACATAGGTTTTGTGTGCTCGTTAGAACCGCGTTGATGAGGCGGTCCTAACGATTACTAACAACCTATGTCTTGGAGCAGAAATAAGAAAAATAATAAATACCCTCGTAAACCCGTATTTTCCCTATATAAAGTGGGGTTTAAGGGGTTATTCATTTCATGGACTTGTTCACGTGATGAGCTAAAGGATGTTAATCGTAATGGAAGGTTCGATCCCCATGGCAGGGAAGCTGATCATGACATATTTACCAATAGTCCCAGAAGTGCAGTTGTAAGGATGGATATTCACTGAACATTACGATAATTCAACCGTGCGACATAGCGTATTTTCACATCCACAAAATGACTACTTTTGTAATGAAAATCCTTGATATTTTTGTTCTAGATGTTCAAAACATAGGTTGAGGGTGCTCGTTAGAACAGCCTCAGTGAGGCGGTTCTAACGACTACCCACAACCTATGTCTTGGAGCAGAAATAAAGAAAAAATAATGTATACCCCCGTAAACCCCAGTTTTCTCTGTATAAAGTGGGGTTGTTTAGGGGGTCTTCATTTCACAAATTTGTTCACGTGATGTGGATCAATTTGTGCTTTATGTGTTTTTTTTTTTTTTTTGTTGTTTTTTTTTTTTTTGGTGGGGGTTGGTTTTACGGCCCTTTCAAGATTATTTCACTCATATCGAGCCGATCGTTAATCAAAGGTGGGCGAAAACCGGAGTACCCGGAGAAAAAACCACCTGACCTTCCGTTGCAGAACTTGGCGTCTCACATGTGACCCGAGCGAGGCTCGAACCACAGCGGAGAGAGACCTAATGATCCAGAGTCAGCGCTCTTAACCACTAGGCCACGGAGGCCCGTATTGTGTTTTATGGTCTTGGCTAGGCAGTTAGAAATAAAAGATACTTAAAAATCTAAATTGATGTTTCCTCACATTATACATGCTAATCGCACTTAATACATGTAAATATATCATATATCATCATATCATTAAGCATGTATTTTCGATTCAGAAACTTAAAACCTGTAATTTCGCAACGATTCCAAACTAGATATCGCCCACGCTTGTGAGACCTCTGTTTGAAACAAAGAAGCGAAATATGGCTAGAGCATATCTGAAAATAATTTTACTTGGTAGGTATTCTATTTTAATTACAAGTAGTAGTAGTAGTAGTAGTAGTAGTAGTAGTAGTAGTAGTAGTAGTAGTAGAAGTAATTTTTTTGGAAAGGTCTATTGCCAGTCGACTGGCAATAGGCAAAATACGTGAAATTGGCTATTGCCAGTCGACTGTCACTAGCCATTTTAACGTATTTTGGCTATTGCCAGTCGACTGGCACTAGCCATTTTAACGTATTTTGGCCATTGCCAGTCGACTGTCACTAGCCAATTTAACGTATTTTGGCCATTGCCAGTCGACTGTCACTAGCCATTTTAACGTATTTTGGCTATTGCCAGTCGACTGGCACTAGCCATTTTAACGTATTTTGGCCATTGCCAGTCGACTGGCACTAGCCATTTTAACGTATTTTGGCTATTACCAGTTACCTCTTTATTTTTTTATTTTTATTTTTTATTTTATCTTATTTTTTTATTATTTTTTTTTTTTTTTTTTTTTGAAGACAAACTTATATCATACGATTGTTATTTTTTTTCCCCACAAGTCATATTTCATATACACTTTGATCATGGACAGACACGGAACGAGTCGTCAGACTAGAGTCTACCCTGTTTGTATACAAATACGGGACTTATGACAATCTTTGATGACCGTTGTACCTGCAATTTGAGGCTCCCGCCCATCGAAACTTCGAAAAATAGGTTCGGCTGCATGTTGCTTCTACTAAGACCTGAAAACGCACATGAGTACTGGTAAACCGCTTAGATGTTCTAAGCCTGCCCAGGAGGAGCAGTGCGAGACAGAGCGTTCATGATAGCCAAAAAGTCTAAAAAATCCTTAGTGACAGTCGACTGGCAATAGCCAAAATACGTTGAAATGGCTATTGCCAGTCGACTGTCACTAGCCATTTTAACGTATTTTGGCTATTGCCAGTCGACTGGCACTAGCCATTTTAACGTATTTTGGCTATTGCCTGTCGACTGTCACTATCCGTTTTAACGTATTTGGCCATTGCCAGTCGACTGTCACTAGCCAATTTAACGTATTTTTGGCTATTGCCAGTCGACTGTCAATAGCCACTCCGTTTTATTTCTTTTATTTATTTGTTTTATTTTTTATTTATTATTCACAGTTTTAGTGAAACTTCTATATTTAGACATCACGTAAACACGCCTAAATAATTTTTACCCCCCTTCAACCCCACTTTTATATAGTAAAACTGGTTTACAGGGGTAAACCTTATTTTTCTTATTTCTGCTCTACAATATAGCCAAAATACATTGAAATGGCTAGTGACAGTGGACTGGCAATAGCCATTTCAACGTATTTTGAGCAGAAATAAGAAAAAATATCACAAATTTTCATCTAAAATTTTAATTTTTTTTTTCGGCGATAAAGGTTACACTGTATTTGTATAGGTGAGTTTTCGTAATGAAAATAATGGGACCATGAAAGTGTCTTTGAGACAGAGGTACATCATTTAGATAACACAGCCGCGGAGTTTTAATGCGTTCTTTTGCATCTAAAAATATTATAAGTTACATTAATTCTTGACGGGAAACATGGGAACACATTCCCCGCCTGACAGCGATATTTACCCGAGGCGTTAGGCGAGTTAGGCGAGGGTAAATATCACTTTCAAGCGGGGAATGTGATCTCATGTTTATGGAACAGTATTAAGGTAAAAACTCAATTATGCAATGTGCAATTACAATATGAATTGTTGAAACCGCACTTTGCATTATGAACCTTTCCATATCTTACTACTTTATTCGAATATGCAACATGCACATTCTAATTTGAGACCTTTGTATTTAAATATGGCATTTGGACGTCCTATTTTGCAATATTCAGTTTCGATTCTGCTGTGGTTAGACGGGATACCAGTTATTGAGGTGACGGTAACGTTCGGTAATGTCCGTGGATATGCCGTATTTTTTCCGATGACAAGCGTCCGTTTGAGAAGATCGCATTCGCTTTTCCAGGGGTCAAATTCAAGCCAGCAGCGATAAATTTTATCCAGCTATATAATAATTCTGATATTCACAATAATGTGTACGTTTGCATCTTTAAAATAAATTTTACAGCGCGGTTCCTTATTTATGTATTTATGAGAAACAGGATTTTTATTTAAAAGTTAATACTTGTTTGACGAAGGGGAAAATACCCTATCGTTGAATATTTACTAAAATAAATTACCATGAGGGATTAGTTCGTGCCGAATCCGTGGATTTGAAATGAGCAATTATTGTTAAAATTGATTAATTCATACAATTTCATAAATTTGATCCTTCTGAGGTGTTACTTATAAAGATATTAGTTACTAATTGCAACCTCACTCAAAACTCAAATGTTTGGATATTATACCCAGCTGACCATACGGGGAAACTGGAAAACAACAACCAGTGCCTCAATTCCCATTATGACTGATCTAATTACTTCATCGTCACTAATATGAACATTTCTTATTCACTCTCAGCCCCGACCCACAACCATAGAAACGCATCTGTGGTCACAATGTCCGTCTGTCATATGTCCGTCTGTCTTCATAAGTTAGACTGGGGCATGATAGCTTTCATCCAACAGAATCACAACGCGAAAATATTAGCTGGTCGTTTGTCAGTTCGTCCGTCCGTCTGTCTTCAGCCAGCAAAACCTTGCTGAGCTAGGGTCGCGACTGTCTTAACCAGCATACTACATATTTCTTCAAGTTCTACATGTAACGAGTTTAACAAATTCAATAATACATGAGCACGAATCCAAGATTCTATTTATCATATGACCTTTAAAACGCATTTTATTCACGATTGTTTACAAAAATATCAATAGTCCGCCATTAGTAAACGCGATGTATCTAGCTAATTTGCTTATTTAGTCCACTAGTGGATTATCGAAAATATTACATAAAGAGTCTTATATGAGTGTTCATGTATTATTATTCAATTTATTAAACGAGTTGAGGAAATGGGATAAAATGCGAGGCTTTTTATCCCATTTCCTCAACGAGTTTAATAAATTCAATTATACATGAGCACGAATGCAAGATTCTATTCATCATATGACATTTAAAAAGCATTCTTTTCAAGATTGTTTACAAAAAATCAATTATCCGCCAATAGTAAACGCGACGTCGTTAAGGACGTCGTACATGTAACGTTACGGTACGTATCCAGCTAATTTGCTTATTTAATCCACTAGTGGATTATCGAAAATATCACATGACGTTATTACACTCTCAGACGCGACGTCATATGATAAAAGGTATGTTTCTAGTTTATCAAGACTAGTCAGTTTTGCTGCAGAAAACTTCCAGCTAAATCTGCATTTCTATACATGCATGTTTGTGTTAGGTGTAGCATAGGGTCTTATCAGACTTTGTTTATAAACATTCTCCATGCTAAAGCAATTAAACTGGACCAGTTTATTATTTCAGCCAGGGCAAACTGGACAAAATTAAATTGTTTTGTCAATCAAATCCCTTTTTTCCAGCTTGATTTTGAGTTACAATACAATATATTTTTTTCGCCCCCGCCCATAGGGGTTTGAAGAAATATATGGGCTGCATGATGCTTCCACGCAGAGCTGAATCCGGCCCGCACACTAGTACTGGTAAACCGCTTAGATGATCTAAGCCTGTCCAGGAACCGCGTTGCGAGGCGGACCGTCCATGCTAATAAACCCTATCGATTTCATTGGGCGACAGGGCTTGAGATGTCATTTCATCTCAATGTCGGGTAAAAGTCCTACAAAATTGGAAGCATCGTCTTCAAAATGACCTTTACAGTGTTGACGGGGACGTTAAACCTCAAATCAACCAACCAACCTGGCAAAAAAGTATAAAAGAAGAGTTTTGGGCGGTATCTTATTTTTTCAATTTCAATGACTAGGATTTACAAGAGACTACTGCTGCTTATTCTGAATGGGCATTTTATTACGAAACACGCCTATACAAATACATTGTAAACTTTACCGCCGAAAAAAAACGAAAATTTTAAGATGAAAAATTGCGATATTTTTCTTATTTCTGCGCCAAATATAGATTGTGGATACTTGTTAGAACCGCCTCATTGAGGCGGTTCTAACGAGTACACACAATCTATATTTAGAGCAGAAATAAGAAAAATTTTCTGCTCAAAATATAGATTGTGGATACTCGTTAGAACCGCCTCAGTGAGGCGGTTCTAACGAGTACCCACAATCTATATTTAGAGCAGAAATAAGAAAAATAAGGTTTACCCCTGCAAACCCCAGTTTTACTATATAAAAGTGGGGTTCAAGGGGTCAAAATTATATAGGCGTGTCTGCGTGATGTTATGAAGCCTAAAATATCAGAGCAGCAGCAGGGACAATAACAACAACTGATAACAATGATGATGGTGTTAATGATAATCAAAATTCTTTGAGGACAATTTTCAGGGCAATTGTGGACATGATGATGGGTGCAATAATGATAATGATCGTACTCTTTAGAACCGCCTCATCGAGGGGTTCTAACGAGTACACACAATCTATAGTTTAGAGCAGAAATTAGAAAAAATAGGTTTACCCCTGTATACCCCAGTTTTATTATATAATGGGGTTTAAGGGTGTCAAAGTTATATAAGCGTGTTTTCGTGATTTCGAACTTTTAGCAAACAGTGTGTGTGAATTTGGGTTTAATGTCGCTTTCAACAATTTTTCAGTCATATCACGACGGTGTCTGGTTGCGACAGGGAGCTCAGTGCTCACTTGTATAGTGCTGCCTCACTGAAGTATCATGTCCCAGACACATTACATGATACCACACCCAGTCACATTATACTGACACTTGGTCGACCAGTCCTAGCTCTACCCCGTAAATCTGAGTGCCAAGCGAGGAGCAGCTAGTACCATTTTTAACGCATTTGGTATGTCGCGGCCCGGGATCGAACCCTTGACCTCCCGTTCCCCGGAACGGACACTCTACCAACTGAGCTTTCGGGGCCGGTTTTAACAAACAGTTGAGGCCCTGGTCAGATGCCGCATTCTGCAGCGTCTGATCTGGCCTGCGCTGTTTGCCAGGGTACCCCGTTTCGGGGTTTCTGGTACAAAATCATTACGATAACATACCCATGCGGCATAGTGCATTTTTTACATATCCAAAATGGCCATTTTCCTGATGAAAATCCGTGATATTTTCTTATAAATACTGCAAGCATAGGTTGTGGGGACTCGTTAGAACCGCCTCGTTGAGGCGGTTCTAACGAGTACCCACAACCTATGTCTTGGAGCAAAAATAAGAAAAATAATGTAAACCCCCGTAAACCCCAGTTTTCTCTATATAAAATGGGGTATAGTGGGGTCTTAATTTCACGGACTTGTTCACGTGATGTGGGTTAAGTGGGCCATTTTGCATATCGAGCTATACAATAGTCTACCCAGCAGTTAGTACCCGTCAACACTATTTTGGTCATTTTGGAGGCGTTGCTTACATTTTTGTGGGACTTTTAACCGACTTTGAGATGAAATGACAGCCAAAGCCCTACCGCCCAAGCAAACCAAAGATTAATATGGAGTGACGGTCCGCCTCGCACCACTTGCCTGTACAGGCTTATATGTCTCCCAGTACATCATTATAGTGCAGGTTATATTTTCTGGTCCCTTGTGATCATTGAGTTTTTTGTTTGTTTGATTTGAGGTTTAACGTCCCCGTCAACTCTGTAAAGGTCATTTTGGAGATGTTGCTTCCAATTTTGTGGGACTTTTACCCGACAATGAGATGAAATGACATCTCAAGCCCTGTCGCCCAATGAAACCAATAGGGTTTATTAGCCTGGACGGTCCGCCTCGCACCGCGGATCCTGGACAGGCTTAGATCCTCTAAGCGGTTTACCAGTACTAGTGTGCGGGCCGGATTCAGCTCTGCGTGGAAGCATCATGCAGCCCATATATTTCTTCAAGCTCCTATGGGCGGGGGCCGAATCATTGAGTTCATTTGCAATCATTTTGAAAATAGGGTTCTGTTTAAACAAGTGCTAGAGGGCGTGGCCGGTGTTGCACATTTCAGTATTGGGCATGAACAAACTCAATAAAACAGAGTCTGCTATTTTCGTTTATTCTGTGTATTCTTTGCTTCCAAAGGATCTAACTATCCAGAACTTATTTATCTTCAATGCAGTAGGTATTGTAAACCAGGGGTCGCAGGATCGAACCCGGGCTTCTCCGGACTTTCGGATGAGTCTTCAAACCGAGGTCCCGTCTCAGAATGACCTTACCTGTTGGTGGGATGTAAAACTCAAACACGCACGCACTCATTGCAGTAGGTGTTATGCCGCGTGGCGGTCGTAAAAAGTCTCCCCGTATATCATCATAATGCAGATTATATTTTCCGGTTTTTTGGATCATTGATTTCATTTCGAATCATTTTGATAATAGAATTCTGCTTAAACAGATGCTGAGGGCGTGGTCTGTGTTGCACATTTCAGTACTGGCCATGATTTTGTTTGTTTGATTTGAGGTTTAACGTCCCCGTCAACACGGTAAAGGTCATTTTGGAGACGTTGCTTCCAATTTTGTGGGACTTTTACCCGACACTGAGATGAAATGACATCTCAAGCCCTGTCGCCCAATGAAACCAATAGGGGTTATTTGCATGGACGGTCCGTCTCGCACCGCTGTTACTGGACAGGCTAAGATCCTCTTAGCGGTTTACCAGTACTAGTGTGCGGGCCGGATTAAGCTCTGCGTGGAAGCATCATGCAGCCCATATATTTCTTCAAGCCCCTATGGGCGGGGGCTCAGTACTGGCCATGAACAGACTCAATAAGACCGAGTCTGCCATTTTCGTTTACTTTGTGTATTCTTTGCTTCCAAAGGATCTAACTTTTCAGAACTTATTTGACCTTCTAAGCGGTTTACCAGTACTCATGTGCGGTCGGTTTCAGCTCTGCGTGGAAGCACCATTTAGCCCAAATTATGTCTCCAAGCCCCGATGGGCGGGGGCCCAAGGCAAGGGAATGACATCTTAATTTATACTTAGATATTTGACTTAGACGTTATTCAACACTAACTGACTTTAAGCAATCATTAAACCATCTAGTACCAGAAACCCCTAAAAGGGAATCTTTGCAAACAGTGCAGGCCCAGATCAGACGCCGCAGAACGCGGCGTCTGATCAGGGCCTACACTGTTTGCAAAAAGTAAAGCCAATTCTCGAATAAAATGGACTCATGCTATATATAAGGAGGAATATTCCTTTTGGTACAAAAAGGGTTAAACGACAGTTACACCAGTGTAAAACAGAACTGGGAGAAAAGCTAGCAGCATGCAATGAGCGTTTGTTATCTACTTCCTGAACAATCATTTAACCCTTTTTGTATACGGGGGTATACATTTTAGTCATGTTTTTGCTCCAAGACATAGGCTGTGGGTACTCGTTAGAACCGCCTCATAGAGGCGGCTCTAACGAGTACCCACAACCTATGTTTGCAGTAAAAATAAGACAAATACCACAGATTTACATCAGAAAAGTAGCCATATTGGAAAGGTGAAAAATGCACTCTGTCGCACGGGCGTATTATCGTAATAAAATCCATAAAATCAACAGGGCTGCCCTGTAAACCATTTTCTGTATACAGAAAAGTGGGCTAGGATCCTGTCTAACTCATGAACACTTTACCCAAGGTCTAGAGAGAGAGAGAGTGAAGTATACAGTTTTACACAGAAGGCTAAAAAACGTCAATGCGATTTCCACATTTACTGAGGTTTTTTCTTCTTATTTTTGTCTAGAAACATAGATTGTGGATTCGTGGAACCACCTCATTACCGCCCCAATGAGGCGGTTCTATCGAGCACTCACAATCTATGTTTAGACTAAAATAAGGAAAAAATATTTAACTCATGTACGCCTAGCGTCCCTTTTGTGAGACATAAGCAAACAATGTAGACCCAGATCAGACGACGCCGCAAAACGCGGCGTCTGAACTGGGTCTACACTCTTTACTCAAATAACATACATTTTTGTAAAACTGAACTAAGCAAAACAACCCTGGTACCCCTATGTTTAGAAATGGACCACTCCAAACTTATAAGGTGGAATACTATTATCATATATGGGTTAAAATGTCTGAAAAATTAGAGATCTAGAACTATGCATTTCGAGAAAAAGCCTATATAATTTTGACCCCTCCTACCCCACTTTTATATTGTATATTATTAAGGGGGTTTACATTATTTTTTCTTATTTCTGCTCAAAAACATAGAATGTGGGTATTCGACAGAACCGCCTCGTCGAGGCGGTTCTATCGATTCCCCACAATCTATGTTTTGAGCAGAAATAAGAAAAATATCACAATTTTTTCATCTCAAAATTTTTATTTTTTTGGCCCAAAAATTGGCAATGTATGTGTATAGGCGTGTTTTCGTAATGAAAGACGCCATTTCACGTTACGATAACACACCGTATGACATTCTTTTCATATCTCCAAAATGGCTACTTTTCTAATGAAAATCTGTGATATTTCTACGGAACCCGGGAAGTACGGAACCCGGGAAGGGACATAATTTTTTATTTATTTTATAACTTGTGCGCACAAGATAATATCTTGTGTGGACAAGATATTATCTTGTGCGGACAACATATTATCTTGTGCGGACAAGATATTATCTTGTGCGGACAAGATAATATCTTGTCCGCACAACATAATATCTTGTCCGCACAAGATATTATCTTGTGCGTGTCCGCACACGATATTATCTTGTGCGGACAACATATGATCTTGTGCAGACAAGATATTATCTTGTCCGCACAAGATATTAAGTTGTGCGAACAAGATATTATCTTGTCCGCACAAGATACATGTAATATCTTGTATGCACAACAAAGATCTTGTACGCACAAGATATTATCTTGTCCGCACAAGATCATATCTTGTCCGCACAACTTCCAAAGATCTATGTTGTGTAAACAAGATAATATGTTGTGCGAAAAAGATAATATCTTGTGCGCACAAGATATTATGTTGTGCGAACAAGATCATATTTTGTCCGCACAAGATAATATCTTGTCCGCACAAGATAATATGTTTTTGAACAAGATAATATCTTGTCCGCTCAAGATATTATCTTGTTCGCACAACATAATAAAAATAAACAAGAATTCCGCAGAAGGCGGCGTCGCACCTGCTGGGGGCAAAAGTCATAGAAGCCACAATCAGAATGTTGTTATTAATTAAGTAAATTTCATGGCAGTTGATAGTTGATGTAAATGTGTCAAAATCACTGGACCAAAAATATAGGCCATGGTCACCAGGTCAAGGTACGTGCCAAATCAGTACAATGAGGAGAAGTACTATGCAAAGTTTGGTGGCTGTAGGCCATTTATTTTAGGACATATTGAACATTGACGTAAAAGTCGCTGGAGTGCACAATATAGGTTAAGGTCACCAGGTCAAGGTACCCACAGAGTAAGTAAATGTAGGAGAAGCACTAGGCAAGGTTTGGTGGTTGTAGGCCTTATAGTTAAGAAGATATGGAATGTCAACCTAAAATGTGTTAAAGTCAATGGAATGCAAAAAATAGGTCAAGGTCACCAAGTCAAGGTACCTGCATAGTCAGTACATGCAGGAGAACCACTATGCAAGATTTGATGGTTGCAGGCCTTTCATTTGAGAAGATCTGGAACATTGACGCAAATTGTGTCAAAGTCAATGGAGCGTAAAATATAGGTCAAGGTCACCAGGTCAACATGGTCAAGGTACCTGCAGAATCAGTACATCCAGGAGCAGCATTATGCAAGCTTTGATGGTTGTAGGCCTTTTATTTGCAGAGATCTGGAAGTTCGACATAAAAATTTGTCAAAGTCGCTGGAGCGTAAAATATAGGTCAAGGTCACCGGGTCAAGGTACCTGCAGAGTCAGTACATCTAGGAGAAGCACTTTGCAAGATTAGAAGGTTGTGGGCCTTTGATTTGATGAGATCTGGAACTTCGACGTAAATTGTGTCAAAGTCAGTGGAGCGTAAAATACAGGTCAAGGTCACCATGTCAAGGTACCTGAAGAGTCAATACATCTAGGAGAAACACTATTCAATATTTAATTGGTGTAGGCCTTTTATTTGAGAAGATCTGGAACATTGACGTAATTTGTGTCAAACTCACTGAAGCGTAAAATATAGGTCAAGGTCCCCGCGTCAAGGTGCTTGCCTAGTCAGGAGCTCAGGGTGATGTTTCATTAAAGGTTTGATGGTTGTTTAGTCTAATAGTTGATTACAATACAAACTTCGACGTAAATGTCGAAATTCGACGTAATGGTCAAAGTCACTGGAGCGCAAAATATAGGTCAAATTCACCAGATCAAGGTGCTTACAAAGCGAGAAGGTCTATGAGATGTTTCATGTAATGTTTGATGGTAGCTGAGGTTTGTAAAATAAAAACTTTGACGTAAATGTCGAACTTTGACGTAAATGTCGAACTTCGACGTAATGGTCAAAGTCACTGGAGCGCAAAATATAGGTCAAAGTCACCAGGTCAAGGTGCTTACAAAGTGAGAAGGTCTATGAGATGTTTCATGTAAGTTTTGATGGTAGCTGATGTCTGTAAATAAAAACTTTGACGTTAATGTCAAACTTTGACGTAAACGTAAAACTTCGACGTAATGGCCAAAGTCACTGGAGCGCAAAATATAGGTCAAAATCACCAGGTCAAGGTGTTTACAAAGTGAGAAGGTCTATGAGATGTTTCATGTAAGCTTTGATGGTAGCTGAGGTTTGTAAAATAAAAACTTTGACGTAAATGTCGAACTTCGACGTAAATGTTAACAGACGGACGAACGGACGGACGCATTGACGCACGGACGGAAAATCGGACGCCTATGTCGCACCCTGCTACAAGCAGGTGCGACAAAAATCATGTCCCTTCCCGGGTTCCGTATATTTCTACTGCAAACATAGGTTTTGTGTGCTCGTTAGAACCGCGTTGATGAGGCGGTCCTAACGATTACTAACAACCTATGTCTTGGAGCAGAAATAAGAAAAATAATATATTCCCTCGCAAACCCGTATTTTCTCTATATAAAGTGGGGTTTAAGGGGCTATTCATTTCATGGACTTGTTCACGTGATGAGCTAAAGGATGTTAATCGTAATGGAAGGTTCGATCCCCATGGCAGGGAAGCTGATCATGACATACAGTCGAACTTTAATGGCTCGAACACCTTTGGGAACATAAAAATCTGTTCGAGACAGGGGTAGTTCGAGCCACTGCGGGCTAATGCCAGGAGGCATAACGACATACTTTAGGACATCTTTTTCTGTGTTCTATAATTAAAAATGTATGCTGATGAGTACACACAGCATACATTTGCAAGATAAAAGACGAAATATCCTATTATTTACTCTCCCTATTTCTTACGTACAGAAACTCCCTAGGGACTCAAGAACGGGTTCGACTCAGCAATGGTAAATGAGCCATCGGTGTTCGAGCCATCGAAGTTATACTGTATTTACCAATAGTCCCAGAAGTGCAGTTGTAAGGATGGATATTCACTGAACATTACGATAATTCAACCGTGCGACATAGCGCATTTTCACATCCTCAAAATGGCTACTTTTGTAATGAAAATCCTTGATATTTTTGTTTCAAAGGTTCAAAACATAGGTTGAGGGTTAGAACAGACTCAGTGAGGCGGTTCTAACGACTACCCACAACCTATTTCTTGGAGCAGAAAGAAGAAAAAATAATGTATTCCCCCGTAAACCCCAGTTTTCTCTATAAGTGGGGTTAAGGGGGTCTTCATTTCACGGACTTGTTCACGTGATGAGGATCAATTTGTGCTTTATGGTCTTGGCTAGGCAGTTAGAAATAAAAGATACTTAAAAATCTACATTGATGTTTCCCACATTATACATGCTAATTACACTTAATACATGTAAATATATCATATGAGCCCCGCCAAGCGAATTTGTGTCTTCGGGCATTCCGTCATGACAAATTTTAACTGCGCATGCCCAGCCATTCAGTGGGGCCAGGGATATGGCTTTCTGTCTGAAGGTTCCTCTTGATTCACTGCTTGTATGAGCGAGCAGTGAAGGTTCTGGCGAGACTGCGCGGATGCGCAGGCTCGCCTGAACCTTCGCTGCTCGCATAGGCGATAAGTATCAAAATCGCTTGACGGGGCCCATATATCATCATATCATTAAGCATGTATTTTCGATTCAAAAACTTAAAACCTGTAATTTCGCAACGATTCCAAACTAGATATCGCCCACGCTTGTGAGACCGCTGTTTGAAACAAAGAAGCGAAATATGGCTAGAGCATATCTGAAAATAATTTTACTTGGTAGGTATTCTATTTTTATTATTTTTATTAGTAGTAGTAGTAGTAGTAGTAGTAATTTTTTTTTAGGAAAGGTCTATTGCCAGTCGACTGGCAATAGCCAAAATACGTTAAAATGGCTAGTGACAGTCGACTGGCAATAGCCAAAATACGTTAAAATTGCTATTGCCAGTCGACTGTCACTAGCCATTTTAACGTATTTTGGCTATTGCCAGTCGACTGGCACTAGCCATTTTAACGTATTTTGGCCATTGCCAGTCGACTCTCACTAGCCATTTTAACTTATTTTGGACATTGCCAGTCGACTGGCACTAGCCATTTTGACGTATTTTGGCTATTACCAGTTACTTCGTTATTTTTTGTTTTATTTATGTATTTTTGTTTTTATGTTATTTTTTAAGACAAACTTATAGCATACGATTGTTTTTCTTTTTTTCTTTCCCACACGTCATATTTCATATACACTTTGCTCATGGACAGACACAATTTTCTAACCCAAGGATACTCATTTGTGTTTGATATTGCTATAAATGCCTTAAATTGGTGTTTCCGTTGAAAAGGCTCTTATTTCCTGCTACATACATCCGCGCCGATCGGGGTTTGGAGAAATAGATTCGGCAACACGATGATTCCACGCAGAACCGAAAATAAACATAAGTACTTCTAAATTAAGCCTGCCCAGGCAAAGACGTGCGAGTCAGACCATCCATTTAAGCCCTATTGGTTTAATTTTGCGACAGGGCTTGAGATGTCATTTCATCTCATTGTCGGGTAAGTCGCACAAAACTTGAAGGAACGTCTAAAAATGACCTCAGTAGGGTTTGAGGGGGACGTTAAAACAATCAGATACTTATCCGCACCAGGCGGTTCTAATGTTGTCCATCCTCAACAGTGTTTTAGCAGTAAATCAGCTAACAGTTCCGTGTAAGGAACTCCCCTGTTAACGCCACTTTAAACCGAGAAAGTGGAGTTTACCGGATAATGCCTTTAATCTCCTACATTGTTTGCTTCTATATAACCTAAATTTTGGGAACTGGTTAAGGCGCTTCTACCGAGTAACCCCGCATATGTTTCGACTGAAAAAATACCAAAATTTCAGCCGAGAGATGCCAATTCTGGAGATAAAATGGTGCTTGTTGGCTGCCATTTAGATTGGATTGGTGATACCCCAGCTTATTTCAAACCGTCTTATGACGTAACTAGGAAATCCCTACAGATAAGACTGCTCTCCACATATTTACGCAGTGAAAACTCGTTCGGAATAAACAGGAAAATGCAGCACCCGTCGATGTCTATTTATAAAGCGTTTCCCGTTGTATATTTATAAAGCGTTTCCAAGAAGTCAAACCAAGAAAAAAAAAGTTACAGTAGAAACAGATCCTACTTTCACTTTCGCCCTTTTGACGTAACCTCATAATTAGCCCATAGGTGCCAAAACATATTCCAACTTTATAAGTTCGGAGTGGTCAATTTCTAACCATAGGGATGTCATTTTTTGTGATAAGTTCTACAAAAATGCATGTACGTTGAGCAAACAGTTTAGATCTCGATCAGATGCGGCGTCTGATCTGGGTCTGCACTATTTGCTAATGTCTCAAAAAGGGCCGCTAGGCATATATGGGTTAATTCCAATCATTGAAGGTCAATGTAAAAAGTGAAATTATCTTAACTGCCGTATTCAACGTATTAAGCGTTTGTTGTGACTCAAAACTAACCCTACATCATATATGGTCTTTTGCATTGGGATCTATGTGCTAAAATCTCATGAACTAGCATTTTCATTACGAAAATATATACAGAATTTTGTCACCCAAATGAAAATTGTCCGATATTTTTTTTTTTTTTTTTTTTTTTTTTTTTCATTTTTCTGCTCTAAACATAGATCGTGGGTACTGGTTAGAACCGCCTCGATGACGCGGTTCTGACGACTACCCACTGTCTAGGCGTCAAAATTAGGCAGGCGTGTTTTCGTGATGTGAAGAGAAAGACAGTTTTAAACCATTGCAGAACTTGTCTCGATCGTACCTCGAACTCAGGCAGAAAGAGACCTCATATCCTACTTACAAAACATGCCATTGTTCATCTCTGAAATCAAATTGCGTGTCATACGAGTAATTTAAAAGCTTAACATGGTTCTGTCTTTTCTGACAAATTTTCCACCAGCATTAAACTTGTACGAGTGAGCAGCTCGCCACATTCAGCCTTCGCTGTTCATAAATGCCGATTTTTTAACCATTACAGTTAGATGCGCACCGACGTTGCGGTTTCGCTCCTCGCCGGGTCCGTGAATATGTTTCTACGTATATTGTCCTCCTTTCAATGGCTAACACTGAAACAGCTTCCGTAAAAGTCTTACCAGGTGCTTATTTAGCGACAACGTCGCTGCAACGTCATGACATTGCATCGGCTTTATGGGCATGACATGGGTCTTTTTCACAAAGGCGACCAGCACTGACTCAGGAGAGTCTGCGAGTACGCGCAGCCTTACCGGAGCGTTTGCTGCTCTCGGATATGAAGAAAAGAAGATGCGTTTTAGTTGGCTACGCACATGCATTTGACAAAATGTATGACGGGCCCCCGTGGCCTAGTGGATAAGAGCGCTGACTCTTAATCATTAGGTATTTCACCGATGTGGTTCGAGCCTGGCTCGGGTCACATGTGAGACGCCTGGTTCTGCAACGGAAGGTCAGGTGGTTTTTCTCCGGGTACTCCAGTTTTCGCCGCCAACCTCTGATTAACGACCGGCTCGATATGAGTGAAATAATCTTGAAAGGGCCGTAAAACCAAAACCAAAAAAAAAAAAAATGAATGATTATAAGGGAGGTAATACAGAGGAAATGATTAACTTTTTAAGCCCCAAAACCTGGAAAATCGAGTGAAAAAGAATGTGAAAAATATTGTTTTTCTTTTTTTTTACCAGTTGATAACTTTACTTGAAAATAAATTTGTAAAACACCACAAGGTCACGTGTGAGACGCCAAGTTCTGCAACGGAAGGTCAGGTTGTTTTTCTCCGGGTACTCCGGTTTTCGCCCACCTTTGATTAACGATCGGCTCGATATGAGTGAAATAATCTTGAAAGGGCCGTAAAACCCAAACCAAAAAAAAAAAAAAAAAAAAAAAAAAACAAGTCCTGTATCGCTCACCTGAGCTAACAGATTCAAACTTTAAGGAAGTGCCAACCTTTCCTGAAGGCTTTATGGGAGGACATGGTGATGACAGGGTAAGCATTTTCTGCAAATCAAGTAGAATGTAACTCTATGATAAACAGGCTGACTTCACCTGTTTTCAAACTCATTCAAGCTTTTATTCCTGACTTGCTAAGAAGATCCGATCTAAACTGAAGTGGCTATGGTGATGACAAGTTCAAAAAACAAGAGTTTTCAAACTCCACCAAGCTTTCTGCCTGACTTTCAAGTTTCATGAAGATCCGTTCAAAACTGAAAGGGCAGCAGTGATGACAAGGTCGAAAATAGGTATTTTCAGCAATCAAAGGCACTCTATGATAAATGTGCCGACTTGGCCGGTATTCGAACTCATCTGAGGTTTTATCCCCAGCCACCTTACATATAAGTTTCAGAAAGATCCAATCAAAACTGAAGGGGCTACAGTGATGATAAGGTCTGTAAATTGGCATTTACAGCAATCAAAGGGATGTAACTCTATGATAAATGGGCCGACTTGGCCGGTTTTCGAACTCATCCGAGTTTTTATCCCCAGCCACCTTACATATATAAGTTTCAGAAAGATCCAATCAAAACTGAAGGGGCTACAGTGATGACAAGGTCAAAAATCGGCATTTTCAGCAATCAAAGGGATGTAACTGTATGATAAATGGGTCGACTTGGCCGGTTTTCGAACTCTTCCAAGGTTTTATCCCCAGCCACCTTACATATAAGTTTCAGAAAGATCGGATCACAACTGAAGGGGCTACCGTGATAACAATGTCAAAAATCGGCATTTTCAGCAATTAAAGGGGCGAAACTCTATGATAAATGGGCCGACTTGCCAATTTTTCGAACTCATCCGAGGTTTTATCCCCAGCCACCTTACATATAAGTTTCAGAAAGATCCGATCAAAACTGAAGGGGCTACCGTGATGACAAGGTCGAAAGTCGGCATTTTTCAGCAAACAAAGGGACGTTACTCTATGATAAATGGACCGACTTGGCCGGTATTCAAACTTATCCGAGTTTTTATCCTCAGCCACCTTGCATATAAGTTTCAAAAAGATCCGATCAAAACCGAAGGGGCTACAGTGATGACAAGGTCAAAAATCGGCATTTTCAGCAATCAAAGGGACGCAACTCTATGATAAATGGGCCTACTTGGCCGGTTTTCGAACTCATCCAAGGTTTTATCCCCAGCCACCTTACATATATAAGTTTCAGAAAGATCCAATCAAAACTGAAGGGGCTACCGTGATGACAAGGTAAAAAATCGGCATTTTCAGCAATCAAAAGGACGTAAGTCTATGAAAAATGGACTGACTTGGCCGGTTTTCGAACTCATCCGAGGTTTTATCCCCAGCCACTTTACATATAAGTTTCAGAAAGATCCGATCAAAACTGAAAGGGATACCGTGATGATAAGGTAAAAAATTGGCATTTTCAGCAATCAAAGGGATGTAACTCTATGATAAATGGGCCGACTTGGCCGGTTTTCGAACTCATCCGAGTTTTTATCCCCAGCCACTTTACATATAAGTTTCAGAAAGATACAATCAAAACTGAAGGGGCTACAGTGATGACAAGGTCAAAAATCGGCATTTTCAGCAATCAAAGGGATGTAACTGTATGATAAATGGGTTGACTTGGCCGGTTTTCGAACTCTTCCATGGTTTTATCCCCAGCCACCTTACATATAAGTTTCAGAAAGATCGGATCACAACTGATGGGGCTACCGTGATAACAAGGTCAAAAATCGGCATTTTCAGCAATTAAAGGGGCGTAACTCTATGATAAATGGGCCTACTTGGCCGGTTTTTCGAACTCATCCGAGGTTTTTACCCCTGCCACCTTACATATAAGTTTCAGAAAGATCCGATCAAAACTGAAAGGGCTACCGTGATGACAAGGTTGAAAGTCGGCGTTTTTCAGCAATCAAAGGGACGTTACTCTATGATAAATGGGCTGACTTGGCCAGAATTCAAACTGATCCGAGTTTTTATCCTCAGCCACCTTACATATAAGTTTCAAAAAGATCCGATCAAAACCGAAGGGGCTACAGTGATGACAAGGTCAAAAATCGGCATTTTCAGCAATCAAAGGGACGCAACTCTATGATAAATGGGCCTACTTGGCCGGTTTTCGAACTCATCCAAGTTCAAAAATCGGCATTTTCAGCAATCAAAGGGACGTAAGTCTATGAAAAATGGGCTGACGTGGCCGGTTTTCGAACTCATCCGAGGTTTTATCCCCAGCCACCTTACATATAAGTTTCAGAAAGATCCGATCAAAACTGACGAGGCTATCGTGATGACAAGGTCAATAAATCGGCATTTTCAGCAATCAAAGGGATGTTACTCTATGATAAATAGGCCGACTTGGCCGGTTTTCGAACTCACCCGAGTTTTTATCCCCAGCCACCTTACATATAAGTTATAGGAAGATCTGATCAAAACTGAAGGTGCTACGGTGATGACAAGCATTTTCCCATAGTAAGTCTATGGGACCTTGTGGTTGCCATAGGAACCACAGTTTTAGAGCGATTTCGAAAAAAAGTTTATATCATCAATGCCCCAACAGAGGCATGCTACAAATGAGAAATGATTGAGATCAGCCTGCAGGATACAGAGATATAGCTGCTCAAAAGTGTGGACGGACGACGGACGACGGAGGACCCACTATACTATAAGCTCCCCTGGAGTCTTCGGCCCAGGTGAGCTAAAAAACACCACAAATGATTGCTTACAGATAAACTTCAACCAAATGCGGACGCCGATG
This sequence comes from Lucinisca nassula, assembly GCA_963580285.1. Lineage (NCBI taxonomy): Eukaryota > Metazoa > Mollusca > Bivalvia > Lucinida > Lucinidae > Lucinisca > Lucinisca nassula. Next base: position 120,724,157 of record OY757024.1, read on the forward strand.
CTTACGCCGACGACGGATGCAGGGGTTATGACAATAGCTCCAAGGCGAGCAAAAATTGCGGATTTTCAACTTTACAAACTGGGGAAGCCTTCCTTTTAAAAAGAAACTTTATATAAGATTTGTTATATACATTTTTGTTTTTCCTTCTACATAGATACCTTTGCCGCACCTAGGCGATTCTCATCAACGGTTTTAACAGTACATCAGCTAACACGTCTGTGTAAGGAACACTCCTGTTAGCCACACGTTATACAGAGAATATAAGAATCTAATATGGGGTTCTGTTGAAGGGAAACGCCCATCTACAACAGAATCCCATATTGGATTCTTTTTCTTGCACAACACCTCTGGTTAGCTCGCATGTGTATATTGTTTACAAAATAAAAGTAGTGCGGAAGTAGTTCCGACAGATGAATAGAATTGAAGCGCATTTATGTTAGTTGCCTGGGTTGGAACATCAGGGTCAGTTTGTTTGTTTTTTTTTATTTGAGGTTTTACGTCCCCGTCAACACTGTAAAGGTCATTTTGGAGACGTTGCTTCCAATTTTGTGGGACTTTTACCCGACATTGAGATGAAATGACATCTCAAGCCCTGTCCCCTAATGAAACCAAATTGAATAGGGTTTATTAGCATGGACGGTCCGCCTCGCACCGCGGTTCCTGGACAGGCTTAGATCCTCTAAGCGGTTTACCAGTACTAGTGTGCGGGCCGGATTCAGCTCTGCGTGGAAGCATCATGCAGCCCATATATTTCTTCAAGCCCCTATGGGCGGGGGCTTACATCAGGGTCAGTTGGTTGATTGATTTGAGGTTTAACGTCCCCGTCAACACTGTAAAGGTCATTTTGGAGACGTTGCTTCCAATTTTGTGGGACTTTTACCCGACATTGAGATGAAATGACATCTCAAGCCCTGTCGCCTAATGAAACCAATAGGGTTTATTAGCATGGACGGTCCGCCTCGCACCGTGGATCCTGGACAGGCTTAGATCCTCTAAGCGGTTTACCACTACTAGTTCAGCTCTGCGTGGAAGCATCATGCAGCCCATATATTTCTTCAAGCCACTATGGGCGGGGGCTTACATCAGGGTCAGAACATAAATTTCTATCCCAGGGTAAAATCACGGATTTCCTTCTCTGGTGTGCAAGAAAGTAAGATTTACAGACCACCTTTAGGACTGTTCAAAAGTTTCTGACCAGAGGACATTGAACGCAGAAAACACAAAAATGAATAACTTCAATCACTAAATAAGCTTTTTGAAGCAGAATTGGTCTTAATCTCAGGTGGTCTTAATAGCGCAATTTCATTGTACGCATTTGCCATTACCAATCAGAAGTGAAATATTTTTTAAGGTGCTGTGAAATAAATTTGATTGTTTTAACTCATAGAAAAAAAAACCTGTTAGAACTGTTTAACTGTTTCATTATCTCCCTTTCGTTGATTCAAGAAGGACAGCAGTGTAAGTGTCTGGCGACAGAATGCATTGTAGTGGTTAACCGCTTACGTATAAGCCTGTCCAGAGAAAGTGTGGATAGGCAAACTTATCGGCTCAAAATTACCTAAATAGTGTTGAATGGGCCTTTAACATCCAGTACAAGCAAGCAAACAAACAATTAGGCAAATTACTGTATATTAAAATGGCTGTCATTTATCTAATAGAAAACAACATTAGAAAATACATCAATCAGGACATAAAAAGTTTGAAGATCGAGCGCAATCTGCTCCTGAATTGGCAATCTGATCATGGTCAGCTGTAGTTAAGTATCATCAAAGTGATTCCTAGCATCCCATTTTTTACCAAAAATGGTAGGCCCAAATAAGACGCCGCGGAACGAGTCGTCAGACTAGAGTCTCCCCTGTTTGTATACAAATACGGGACTTATGACCATCTTTGGTGACCGTTGTACCTGCAATTTGAGACTCCCGCCAATCGGGACTTCGAGAAATAGGTTCGGCTGCATGTTGCTTCTACTCAGACCTGAAAACGCACATGAGTACTGGTAAACCGCTTAGATTTTCTAAGCCTGCCCAGGAGGAGCAGTGTGAGACAGAGCGTCCATGATAGCCAAAAAGTCTAAAAAAATCCTTACTGACAGTCGACTGGCAATAGCCAAAATACGTTGAAATGTCTATTGCCAGTCGACTGTCACTAGCCATTTTAATTATTTTGGCTATTGCCAGTCGACTGGCACTAGCCATTTTACCGTATTTTGGCTATTACCAGTCGACTGCCACTAGCCATTTTTACGTATTTTGGATATTGCCAGTCGACTGTCACTAGCCAATTCAACGTATTTTGACTATTGCCAGTCGACTGTCAATAGCCACTCCGTTTTATTTATTTATTTGATTTATTTATTTGATTTTTTTATTTATTAATCACAGTTTTAGTGAAAATTCTATATTTAGACATCACGTAAACACGGCTATATAATTTTACTCCCCCCCCCCCCCCACCACTTCAACCCCATTTTTATATAGTAAAACTGTGGTTTACAGGGGTAAACCTTATTTTTCTTATTTCTGCTCTACAATATAGCCAAAATACTTAAAAATGGCTAGTGACAGTCGACTGGCAATAGCCATTTCAACGTTTTTTGAGCAGAAATAAGAAAAATATCACAAATTTTCATCTCAAATTTTTTTTGTCGGCGATAAAGGTTACACTGTATTTGTATAGGTTAGTTTTCGAAATGAAAATAATGGGACCATGAAAGTGTCTTTGAGACAGAGGAACATCATTTAGATAACACAGCTGCGGAGTTTAATGCGTTCTTTTGCATCTAAAAATATTATAAGTTACATTGATTCTTGACGGGAAACATGGGAACACATTCCCCGCCTGACAGCGATATTTCCCCGAGGCGTTAGGTGAGTTAGGCGAGGGTAAATATCACTTTCAAGCGGGGAATGTGATCCCACTTTCCCCGTCAAGAATCAAATTAATGCATTTGTTATACTGGAAAGCTTTTTCATTACGATAACACACCCGTGCGTCATAGTGCATTTTTTCACATCTCAAATATGGCCATTTGTTTTATTAAAACCCGTGATATTTTTCTTACAAATACTGCAAACATAGGTTGTGGGTGCTCGTTAAAATCGCCTCATTGAGGCGGTTCTAACGAGTACCCACAAACTATGTCTTGGAGTAAAAATAAGAAAAATAATGTATACCCCCGTAAACACCAGTTTTCTCTATATAACGTGGGGTATAGGGGGGTCTTCATTTCACGGACTTGTTCACGTGATGGACGACATTTTATAAAGTGCTGGAATGTTTTCCAAAGGATCCTTTTGTAGCGGACGTCATCAAAAGTACGTTTACATTTGACGTCATCAAGCGTGCCCTTCGATGATCACGGTGCTCAGTGGGAAAATGTTTACGTCATGTTATATCGGCAAACAATGACAAAGCACTGAACGAATGAAAAACTATCAAAGATTTTTTTGTTTGTTTACTGGCCGGAAATTATTGTGGTGCATGGAATTATTTTGGTTTTATTGCTTATCAACTGCATTAAAGCCAAGCTAGCGGACATCACAATTCAGCGAAGACAAGAGCGACATGGGTATATATGTTTGCTCACGGGGTATATAGGAAATACATGAATAGTGTCTTTAATAATAAAATATAATCGGTGAGCCTTAGACAATTTTATAGGATCGAGCTTTAGCGAGCCCCTTTAAAATTGTCGGGGCGAACCGATTGTATTTGCTTAACAAAGACACTATCAATGAGTTTAGTTTATATTTGCGACAATTCAAAACAATCAATGGGTTTTGCAATAATTTAGCAAATTTAAGAAAAAAAAGACTGCATACAGTGTGGCATGTTAAGCGACATTCAGTGCCATGGCGCGCACACGTAGTATAACGTGACGTCAACGAGTGCAAAGTTTCTGATGTCAACGCGCCACAAAGACGTAGGAAACAACACGGACACTTGAATAAAAGTTTCTCAGCGCTTTACTTTCTGTATGAAAATCTGCAAATAAATAGTTTATTGGCATAAGTTTAATTTGTAGGTCCAATGTGGTCTTCGTACCTTTATAGTGGCCCAATGTATATAAAATTGGTATCAAAATAAACATAGAAATCTTATCTCCACAATGAGACCTATTATCCTTTTCTAAACCATGTACATGTACTTTTTGCACCAGGGCAACTCAAATACCACTTGGGTCAGTCGCATTTTGATCTATCTGGATCACGATATATTTTAGCAGTTTTGACTTCGTTCACGGTGCCACAGATACGGAGAGTGAAAACCCGGCTTCAGTTATGAGGAGTTATCATTTGAATGTCATAAAATTGCTTTCTTACCAACATACATTGCAAACTCATATCATAAAACTTCGATTTCTAGACTTCAGTAGAACGACAGCCATTTTCACGCACTTGGCGGACTTGTTTACATAAAGCGCCTCAATGACGTGGAATGACGTGCCAAAATTAAAGCGACATCTGATGATCTGTTATTAATGTCGAACTACCCGGCTGAGTTACAGCTTATGTTAAGTAAAAGTTTCAGAAATTCTGGCAGAAACAAGTGCACCTTTCATCCATGTAAATGCTGTATTATAAGACACAATGTCAATGCAAGGCAATTGAAATCTGAAACAGTATCAACTTGGACCCTGGGTACTAACCCAATGTCTGTAAAAGAAAACTCTGAACATTTAGGGCTTATACGTGGTTGTTCGTTTGAAGGTCAGGCCAATGTGACCAATAGAATCAGTTTGGCAAGACGCACTTTGTACTCTCTTATAAAGACAGGAATGCATGGTTCCAATGGCCTAAACCCAAAGGTATCTCATAAAATGTATCAGTGTTATGTCCTACCTAGACTACTTTTTGGTCTTGAAACAATATTTCTATTGAAAAAGCATATCAAAATGTGGACACACTTCGAAAATTACAAGCTCTTCCAAATAGAACTTCCTGTGCTGCAGTGCTCCTATTGTTAGGTGCTCTGCCGCTGGAGGCTGAACTAGATAAGAGACATTTAAGCTTATTGTTCTCCTGTTTAAAATCTGGTAACTCTAAACTTGTCTCCCTGGCAAAAAGACAATCTTTATTCTATGACTTTGAAGGAAGAAGTTTTTTACGAGAGTACATTGTATGTTGGATAAGTATGGGCTACCAGGTATAGATTCTATATGTAACCTGGATATTTCAAAAGATCAGTGGAAAATTAAAACAAAATATGCAATAAGGCAATATTGGTCTGAGAAATTACGCTTAGATGCATATGAAAAATCAACACTCAAATATTGTAATATCCCATGTCTGCGGATCGGACAGACTCATCATGCATGGGACTCGATTGAATCTACAAGGTTGGAAGTACGGAATGGAGTTATAAAATGTCGTATTGTTACAGCAACTTACATAGTACAAACACTACGCTCAAAATTCAACCAGTACCAAATTGATTCCACATGTCCCTTGTGTCGAGTTGAAGATGAGGATATCGAGCATATGCTTCTACGTTTTTCTACTAGAAAAAAACCTTTTAAGAAACTTAAAGACTATATTGTCAGCATAACAGACATAAATTTCTGGAGATCATTTTTCTCAAATACAGAGAACCTTATTAAATTGATAATCGACTTTAGTCAACTCACGGAATTACAAACAGTTGCCAACATGGATATCTCAAATGTTGAAAGACTATCAAGAAACTTGTGCTTCGCGTTACACACAAAAAGGCTAAATAAGTTAAATGAGGGGTGAATACCGGTGTTAACGACACTATAATCTGGTTGCTGCCATATGTATATACGTCAGTGTATAGTTGTGTATATAAACTTTTTAAAACCTATTTTACCTAAACATTTTTAACGGAGATCAATGGTCAATACCATTTTATGGGTGCTCCCAGCGGTTGGAGGAAAATACTCTTAAAGAAAGAAGAATGGCGCAAAATTAAGGGCCGTAACTACGTAAAACGATGTTTTTCGTTCTTCATTCTATTCTCAAGAAGACTGTAAAATCTTCTGAATGCGCGAGATAAGAACATCCACATTCTTCCCGTCACTTAGTATAGTAAGTTGTTATTAGATTCCGATGAATACAGATTTTTTTTACCTCAGCAGGACTGTCAGGATCGACTGTTTTTGGACGATTGTAAGAAGGACGGCGGTGTATCATTTTGAGAATGCTTACAGTAACTTACTCATTTGCATACCGCATGTTAAAACTATATTCAGCCAAGAAATTCCACAAACGTTTATTTTTCAGTTTAATATTTTGTATTTTAATATTTTTCAAACATTAACTTAGGAGTTATTTTATAGTTGCATCTTACATCTTTATTTTAATAAATAACCAATGGTAAATCACGAGGAAGACAACAACAAAAAAGAGGCTCCATTGGGGGTATTTGGATGTTGTTTGGAGTGTGTAAAAATATTACTTCATGCGATTTATTCCGTCAATGCTCTCTAATATGGGCCTATGTCTATAAAGTGACAAAAAGGCGGCCTCAAATGCAAAATTATCCAATTTAGCCCAGGCTGAAAGAATTACAGAATAACAGCATGCTGGAAGACTGGTCTCATCTCTGAATAGGGATGAGACCACATTATTTAGGAAAATGATAAATTCATGGCAAATCTAAAAATGTGGTCTCACTCCTATAAAGAGAAGAAAATCTGGTCTCACCTTAAATAACATACGTAAAGTCTGGGCTGAAGGAATGTGGTCTCATCTCTATATAGGGAAGAGACCACATTAGTAAGGAAAATGATAAATTCATGGCAAATCTAAAAAATGTGGTCTCACTTCTATATAGAGAAGAAAATCTGATCTCATCTTAAATCACATACTAAAATCCTGGGCTGAAGGGATGTGGTCTCATCTCTATACAGGGATGAGACCACATTATTTAGGAAAATGATAAATTCATGACAAATCTAAAAAATGTGGTCTCAATCCTATATAGAGAAGAAAATCTGGTCTCACCTCAAATAACATACTAAAAGTCTGGGCTGAAGGAATGTGGTCTCATCTCTATATAGGGATGAGACCACATTAGTAAGGAAAATGATAAATTCATGGCAAATCTAAAAAATGAGGTCTCACTCCTATATAGAGAAGAAAATCTGGTCTCACCTTAAATCACATACTAAAATCCTGGGCTGAAGGAATGTGGTCTCATCTCTATACAGGGATGAGACCACATTATTTAGGAAAATGATAAATTCATGACAAATCTAAAAAATGTGGTCTCACTCCCTATATATAAAAGAAATTGTGGTCTCACCCTAAATAACATACTAAAAGCCTGGGCTAAAATGAGACCACAATATTTATGAAAATGATAAATTCAAGGAGAAAAAAAACCCTGGGCTGAAGGATTGTGGTCTCAATAATTTGGTCACCCATTATAAAAAAAAACTTAAGTTGATGCCTATTATTATTCGACACGCTACATATTCGGAATGAATCTAATTTTGATCATGATTAGGGCCCAATTATTCTGTATGTTAATTAGGATAACTTCGCATGCCTCTAAAAACGATCCAGAAATCCTATTGGTAAAAGCTAAAAATCTTGTTGTGCTTTAGAATGCTTACAGCACCCTTCAAAAAATATGAATGAATGGTCACGTTGTCTCTTTCATCCAAGTTAATCGAAGCTTGCATGTTCGTAACGACCAGAGAGCTAAATTTTGCATTTGATCGTAAAATGCAGACATTTTAAAGAATTTACCGTCATCGTCAGATGAACAGTATCTCTAGTTAAGTCATGCAAATTAGAGAAAAACAGTTGCTACCCCCTTGCACTAGAAAGCAAAATGGCGGAGCAGAAGCGGAAAAATTTCCATACCCTACCTCAGTTCATCCGATCCTAGCCGACCCTCCTTCTGCCAAGGCTATCATTTTTCTTTGTGATATTAGAGATGAGATATTGAAGTTTGTTTTAAGACCTTATTTGGTGTGATTCACCGTCTTATAAGGCAGGGGACCACATTGGACCTACAAATTAAACTTTTACCAGTTTATTTTAGCTTTACAAAGTATTTAAGAGGTTGAGAGGCAACTGCAGTAGCAGTGCGCAGTTATTCCAACGGGCCATTCAAACCAGGAAAAGCCGAGAAAGTAAGACTTAAGTTGAAATTTCTGAAAATCTGTTTAAATATTGCAAAGATTTTAACTTGCAGTTTCGTTGTTTTCCCATGTATGAAAGGCTGCATGTTATTGTTTATACTTGTAAAATAGGGACCTGAAAAGTAGGTCCGGTCTATAAACGGTCACTAGACGTATTATAGGCCAGTAGAAGGTATTATAGGTCATTACCGATTAAAGCGTGCAGTTATTCGACCCCCTTTATCAGGTTACTAGAATGCCTGATTGCGGTATAAATGGAAAATAATTGCCCTTGTGCTGTCTAATTACAAGCCTGGACATTTCTTTGCAGTATAACAAGTCATCTTTCTGACAAGAATGTTGGATATTTTTACTATTTCTCGTGCAAACATAGATTGTAGGTGCTCTCTAGAACCACCTAGATAAGGCGGTTCCAACTACAACCCACACTCCAGTCTGTTTTAGCTCACCTGACCGAAGGTCATAGTGAGCTTTTGTGAATGTGAGATGTCGGGCGGCGTCGTGCGTCGTCCGTGCGTAAACTGTTCTTGCGAACATATTACAGGCCACAGCTTTGGCTCAATCATCATCAACTTTGGTCAGCATGATCAACATGACAAAAACTTGTGAACACACTAGAGGCCATAATTTTAGTGCAATCATCACCAAACTTGCTCAGAGTGATTATCTTGACAATAGCTCGGTCAAGTCTGAATATCGGTCATGTCGGGCCAGACAGTAGTCCAGTAGGTCAAATCATAGAAAAACCTTGTGAACACACTAGAGGCTACAGTCATCAATCTAGCTCAGAACGATCATCTTTATAATATCTCGGTCAAGTTTGACTATGGGTAATGTCGGATCAAAAAGAAGTTCAAAAAGAAGGTATTAAAAAAACCTTGTGAACACATTTGAGGCCATCGTTTTAGTCCGATAATCATCAGATTTGCTCAGAATGATCATCTTGAAAATATCTTGGTCAGATTCGAATAGGGGTCATGTCGTGTCAAAAAAAAGGCCCGAAGGTCAAATCACTGAAAAAAATCTTGTGAACACACTAGCGGTCACAGTTTTGGTCCGATCATCTTCAAACGTGATCAGAATGATCATCTGGACAATATCTCCGTCAGGTTCGAATATGGAACAAGTGGGGTGAAAAATAAATCAGTAGTTCAAATAGTAGTAAAAACCTTCTGAACACATAAGAGGCCACATTTTTGGTCCAATTCTACAATAACGATCAGGTGAGCGATCCGGGGCCACTATGGCCCTCTTGTTTGACAGAAACTAGAATCATCACATTCGTAATCAGGGCCCCGCGAGAGCATGCGTTTTGGGGAGAGAGGTGTGGAGTGTGTGTGGGGGAGGGGTAAATGAGAAGAAGGGTTTAGACATACAATCAGGTTGGCCTGTCGGTAGTCTGACTGTGTCTTGCTCGTTAGTTTAAGCATCAATTGCATGGGTTTAAGTGAGTGAGTGAGTTTTAGTTTTACGTCCCACCAACAGCTAAGGTCATACTGAGACGGGATTGCATGGGTTTAATACTATGGCGGATGTAAAAGATTTTAAGTTGATAAAGGGGCATAAGTCAAAATTTATTAAGCTAGAGTGTTGCTCATTGCTTCCCATGTGTGTATTGTCACTGTCAATAGGTACAGCAAGTTTCATTGAAATATCTGCAACGGTTTTGAAATTACGAGGAAAGAAGATGAAAAAATGCTGAAAATTTGAATTTTACAAAGGGCCATAACTCTAACAATTTGTGGCTGGAGTAACATAACTTTACAAAACTGTTAATTGCTGTTGTGACCTTATGTTTGAAGTTTGAATTTGATGCGTTTCACGGTTTGCAACTTATTAAGAAAAAAAAAAAAAAAAAAAAAAAAAACAAAGATGAAAAATGTTGAAGGAAAGATGGACCAATAAAGGGGCATAAGTAAAAAATTTGTTAAGGTTGAGTTGTTGGCCTTTGCTACACACGTTTCATTTGAATGTCTATACAGGTTTGGACATTACGACGAAAAAAAGATGAAAAATGGTGAAATTTTATTTTTTTCAAGGGGGCCGTAACTCTGCCAATATTGTAGCCAGAGTTACTTCTATTTTACATAACTTGACTTACAATTGCGCACTGTTGTTGTGACCTTATGTTTAAAGTTTGAAGTTGATGCGTTTCACGGTTTGTAAGTTATTAAGAAAAAGACTTGAAAACTGTGGACGGAAAGACTAACAGACAGATAGACTGGCGGACAAGTCGATTACTCTAGGCCATCCGCAAACAAAAATTGCAGGGCCCTAATAAAGAAAATACTATTTACCGCTGTAAACTCCAGTTTTCCCGATATAAAGTGTTAGACAATGGCGCATGAGCCGCTGGGGGTGTAAATCATAAAACCAGGTCATGAAGGCTAACAGAGTGGCAGATATAGAGGATCTTACATGAGTGTTGATGTATTATTGAATTTATTAAATGAGTTGAGGAAAAGGAATAAAATGCGAGGCTCTGCCGAGCATTTTATTCCTTTTCTTCAACGAGTTTAATAAATTCAATTAAACATGAGCACGAATGCAAGATTCTGTTTATCATCTGACATTTAAAACGCATTTTATTCACGATGGTTTAATAAAAATGTCAATGTTCCGCCATAAGTGAACGCTACGTCATTAAGGACGTCGTAAATGTAACTTTACGGTGCGTATCTAACTAATTTGCATATTTAATCCACTATTGGGTTATCGAATTTATTACATGACGATATTACATTCCCAGACGCGACGTCATATAGGCCCCGTCAAGAGATTTTGGTCTTTATCGCCTAGGCGAGCAGCAAAGGTTCAGGCGAGCCTGCGCATCCGCGCAGTCTCGCTAGAACCTTCGCTGCTCGCTCATACAAGCAGTGAATCAAGAGGAACCTTCAGACAGAAAGCCATATCCCTGGCCCCTCTGAATGGCTGAGCATGTGCAGTTAAAATTTGTCATGACGGAATGCTCGAAGACACAAATTCGCTTGGCGGGGCTCATATGATAAAATGGGGATATTAACCCATTGTAGACTGGTGGACACTTCAATTGCTATATTGTGGACAAGTCCATTTGTCATATAAGGGTTATCAGGCCTCTTTGGTTCGTTCTTATTCTATTTTTTGGTGGAACATCCTGTTAGCAAATAGTACAGGCCCAGGTCAGATGCCGCGTTCTGCTGCGTGTTTGCCAAGGTATTCCTTTAGAGGTTTCCTGCCTACAATGTTTTTTTTTTTCAATCTTCTGTAAAACAAACGAAAACAAGAGGGCAATGATGGCCATGGAACACTCGCCTGATTCATATTGTACAAATGAATGGAAGGTGGAGTGGAGGGTTTGAGCAATGTTGATTGACAGTGACCAAAGGAATATTATTTCAAAATCAGTCCAGCTGTTTAGATAATGAAGTCATCATCGCGTAAACATGTCCATGTAATGAACATTTCTCTAAACCCCACTATATATAGACACAACTGGGGTTTACTGGGGTATAGATCGTTTTGCTTATATCTGTTCCAAGACATAGGTTGTTGGAACCCGTTAGAACCGCCTCAATGAGGCGGTTCTAACGAGCACCCACACTTATGTTAGGAGCATATATAAGGAAAATACCACAGATTTTCATCGGAAAAGTAGACATTTTAAAGATAAAAGAGAATGCACTATATCACACGGGTGTGTTATCGTAATGATTTTCAGGTTTGTTGATTTTAAGCTCTGATGGCTGTTCAGTGCAGCAAAACGATCTTGAGCAATTTTGTCAGCGGGTCTTCCAAGAAACATTTCCATGAAATGGTTTACTTTTCAGAAGATTATTATTATTATTATTATTATTTTTTTTTTTTTAGTTCTTGTGACCCCATTATTCCCTCTCTCAAAATCCATCCAATAGTTTAGGAGGAGAAGTCATTTAAAGGGTTTTCAATTTTTAACACTAGCAGCCATCTTGTTTATAGGGATAGGAGAGTTTGAGCAGCTTTGGTAGAAGGTCGTCATAGGAATATTTCTGTAAAATTATTTCATAATCCATTCACCGTTTTAAGTGGAAAAGTCTTTTGTTTTATTTTTTTCTATTTTAGCTCTAGTGGTCATTTTGTTTATCGGAACAAAACAATTTGAGCAGGTTTTCTAGGGGGTTACCCAAGAAACATAATGCTGCAAAATTATTTCAAATTCATTCGCACATAAAAATCAAAAGATATTCACTGTCAGTCTCATCTACATTTTATCATAGTGTAGTTTATATTTTCTTGTCCTTGGGTTCATTGATTGTGGAATTGAAAATATTTGCATTGTGATAACACACCCGTGCGACTTAGTGCATTTTTTCCACATGTCATTACGAAAACACGCCTATACAAATGCATCGTAGCCTTTACCGCCGAAAAAAGAAAATGTTGAGAATGAAAAATTGTGATATTTTCTTATTTCTGCTCAAAATATAGATTGTGGTACTCGTTAGGACCGCCCAGTTTTTGTGATCTTCAAAATGGCTACCTTCCTGATGAAACTCCGTGATACTATTCTTATTTATACTGCAATCATAGGTTTATGACTGGATGCTCGTTAGAACGGCCACTTTGAGGCGATTCTAACGGGTACCCACAACCTATGTTTCGGAGCAGAAACAAGGAAAATAACGTATACCCCCGCAAACCCCAGTTTTCTCTCTACAAAGTGGTGTTTAGGGAGTGTTCATTTCACGGATTTTGCATGTGACGGTGGGTCACTGACGAGGCTTAATTGGCTGAAACTAGCTTGTCTGGCTCAGAAGGACTGGTACACTGCATACCTGCCGGTTCTGTGGTGTATTCCTTGCTTCCAAAGACACGCCTACGGAACGATAGAATGCGTAACCATTGGTTAAGAACGTGAAGCAATTAGAGCGACATCCGGTTAGGAATTAGATCACTAAAAAAGGTAAAGAAACTGTGAAGTTTCTGTGTTTCATAAGTTATATAATTTTTACGAGGAAGTTATTCAAAAAACGGGGAATTACATTCAGGAGCCCATTGATATCGGCATCTTTGGAGTAAATACCAAATCCCGTACTTCACACATTTTGGCTAAATTTAGTTTCTCCTGCTGAAGGTGAACTCAAGCCTTAGAAAACGAGTGGTTTTTGGAGGTGTTTGTTGCCTTTTATTTAATACTGTGCTTTGCTACAAGTTCAGCGTATTAACATGCACACACAATAATGGTTATATGTGTTGTGGATATTTTGCTTGTCAATGCAGCACTAGCGAGAAATCACAACGGAAAAGGTCGAAAATGGTTGGTTACGCATTAGATCTATAGAAATGATAACAAAACTTGCAACTATAAAGCGGATCTGTTTTCATGTCCACAGCCCCAGAATCACCCGCACCTTGTTCTACGGAACCATTTTTAGCCAACCTGATAAGCAGTGCGCTATTGATTCGATAATGACATAGTATTTTATGGAAACATTTTCAGTCTCCAGAATCATAGTACCGAATGATTTTCACGGACTTTTACACTGTGTTTGTTTTATCAATGGCCCGGTAATTGACTGAAATGAAATAAAACAGGTTTTGGAGTTTTGATTTCTGCGAAGAACTCCTCATCTGCCAAAATTTGCTGGTTAAGCATTAGATCGTCTGGTTGAGCATTCGATAACCAGAGGAGAAAATCAAACCAGTTGCTGCCTAAGTAAATGCCAGCAGCTTACTACAATAAAAGGTGGTCTACGTATGATTTCTAAATTGTGTTAAAATCACCAGAGAAAGAAAGATGTGATGAAAAATACTTTTCTGGACAAGACCATTAAATGTCTGGGTATCATGCTTATCTGACCGAATGACGCACAGATTCATAAATAAGAGGTCATTACTTGCTTTTGTAGAAAACAAAATGGCCAGCTTACGCTTTTTAATGGCGATTAAATCTATATCGTGTTTCTATGGTCAAGCATTAGAGAGCCAGGTTGAGCATAAGACACTCATGATTATAAACTTGGTGCTTATAAAAAGTAGAAGTAAAGCAATGATCAGGAATCAATACCAGCTGGCTATCCAAAATGCGATACATACAATCAGTGACAAACAATAACATAAATAAACCGCCAAAGAAGAACCGCCTTGTAACAGTCATTGAAAAGAACTCCACTGGGAATTGTTTGTCAATCGACCCAAAGGTGCTCAGAAGAAAAGCTGTTCTATGCTTAAGTGCACGTGAATATCACTGACTTGTCGGGAAAACTATTAGAATGAAAATAGTCGCAGTGAGGTCAGAGTGTTGTGAAAAACTAAAGAGGGTTATCTTGGAAACATAGGATGGGCTTGAGAAGAGTGTAGACCCTGATCAGACGCTGCAGAATCCGGCGTCTGGTGAAGATCTACACTATTTGATTGGACACTGGAATTTAAGAGTTTAATGAACCAGTTTAAGACTATTTCTCCTACCTACACTCGGAGGCAATAGACCCACCAGTCCTTTGTTGTTGTTTTTTTAAATCACATTATATTTTGTGCAGAAATGAGAAAAATATCACAATTTTTTATCTTAAAATTTTCGTTTTTTTTGGCGATAAAGGTTACATTGTATTTGTATAGGCGTGTTTTCGTAATGATTATTCATAGAAACAAAATGGTGTGGAGAAAACAAATGTCTACAACCTTTTTAGTACTAAATAAAATATTATCAACAGTCGGTCGATAGTGAAAAAAAAACTGGACTTTTGGCTTAATGTAAACTGCCTAATCACTGCCTAGATACATCCGTGAGAAAATAGTGCTCCATATTCAAAACGGTTTCAAAACTTCCTCATATCTAAACATGATACTGCAGATGGAAGAAAATATTATAACTTGTATGTTCTATCAATTTATTATATCTATATTTTTTCCTCATATCTAAAAATGACACTGCCGATGAAACAAAATATTATAGCGTGTATGTTTTATTAAGAAGGAAGATTAGATCGTGGAAGATTAGCTGAGGGCCTCGTGGAAGATCAGCTATTACATGTATTTTTGTATGTGCTAAATGTTGCTACCCTCACTAAATAAAGTCCTTACTTACTGACTGACTGACTTACTTACTTACTTCTCTCAATTTATTTAATGAACGCACCTGTCCTCCTGTTTACTTAAAATTTATAAATTTTACAAATGGATTCTAGTTCGTCTTGATTAACATGATTAAGAATACATGGTGTGTCATTCTTGCGCTGTTTGTATTAATAAGAAGTTGGTCTTAGACAATATCTTTATCTTATCGTTTTGACAGTTAGCATAGAACTCACGGGATCTCCGATCTGGGTTATCGATCATGATACAGACATATATTTTGGGGGCATGCGCAGTCCCAGGAGTAGGATATTCCGGCTACCTACATGTATTTGCTTTGCAGAGGCGAGCTAAAACAAATACGCCTTTCTTTTGCGTTACTATGCCTTTTTTCGCATTACTACGCCTTTTGATTCGCGTAAAAACGCCTTTGATTCGCATCACTGCGCCTTTCTTTTGCTTTACTACGTCTTTCTTTTGCATTAGTATGCACTTTTACGCGTTACTACGCCTTGTTTTTGCGTTACTACGCCTTTTTTGCGTAGCTTCGCCTTCTGATTGGCGTTACTGCGTCTTTTGTTTTGGGTTTCTACGCCTTTTTTGCGTTATTACGTCTTTTGTGTCGCGTTACTACGCCTTTACGGTATTTTATTTTCTCCTGCATAAGCCAAATGGGCTTTCGTATCTGCAGTGTTAACGATCTTACCCTTAGCCTTTCACGCCTGAGTTTCTTAAACGGGTTCTCTCCATTTTTTTATTTTGGGCAATTCTTGTTAATAGGAGATTTAGTCAAATTCATTTAAAGGATGGCGAACAGCTTTCATTCTCGGATGAGACGGTTCATTAATGGCCATCCCATCCGGATATAGATTTAATCGCCATTACAAAGCGTAGGCCTCCTAACTCATCATTGCAACATCTCCGTGAACACAAATAATCAAACAGCCACAGAGATGAAACAACGGTGAGGACTCGACATCAAGAAACCACTGAAATGCTGGAACAAAAGAAAACCAACAGTTAGACTCCGATGGGCCCGACCAGAGACGGAGCATCAGGCACCAACCAACATTACCTTGAATTAGATCTCTAAAATACCTTTCTTTATCAACATTTTAAACGAACTGGTCGTTCTCTTCATGTAACTGTACAGCCAGTGGAAAAAATAACCTAACTCTTATCCTGCTGTTCACGACAACCCTTTTCTTTGCAAACGGTGTAGATCCAGACCAGATGGCTTCTGAAGTCATCTGCTGTACTACACTGTTTGGGATTCAATGTATGAATTGGTAGGAATAAATTAATTCAAGTATTACTCTGATTGGTTCAAAGTCAGAAATGGGATTGGCTAAACTGAATATTCAGCAAGAGAAGGGTTAAGGGTTACGCTACGAAAGCTATCAAATGAAATTATTGTATTCAATGGATTAACCTGTTTACTGTTAACACCTTTTCCACTGGGATTAAATGATACTATTTATCGAAAAGGTAATATTTATAGGATGCCAGACATTAGTTGATGACCACATTTGTTCAGCCACCAAGTTTGATGAATGTGTTACAGAAGGCCAAGACAAGCATATATTATATGCCGGTTATATTGGTTGTTTAAACTTCATAAAAGACAATAAAAAGCACGGTTTATTGCAAATTTAAGCACTTTTACCACCATTGAATTCTCCAAATTATTTACTTCTTGTTTTACTGCCATCAGAAACACTTGATTAAATATTGCGACAAACTCTTTGAAATATCAGGGAGAAATCAGTTTTGATCTATAAAAATTATAATGAAGTTTAAAAAATAACTGAAATCCAGACGTTTTCGTGCTTCAATATGTTCTGTCTACTGTTTCAAGTCGGTCTACTTATGATTTTTCACCCTTTTACACTTCATCCTCGTACAAGATGAAAAAAAGAAATAAAGAAATACTTAATGATTTAATTAAACGGATATTTCACAGGGAAGACTTCCTCTGTCTTGCGTGTAATGTAAAAAAGGCTTTTTTACTTCTGAAGAGCATAAAAATTATACTTTATGGTCATGTCAGACAGTGTGTGAAGCTCCCACCTTTATACTTGACAATATTAACATAAGATTTGGTACTAAAGTAATTTAGACAAGTTGTGGGGATTCCGATTGGTACGAATTGCACACCCCTTGTGGCTGATCTGTTCTGGTTTTGTTATTGAAGAGACTTCTTGATGTCCCTTTCCGTTGAAAACCAATCTGAAATCCTTGAATATGTTCTATAAAACGGTTATCCTTTGGAAGCAAGGAATACACCGCAGAACTGGAAAAAAATAAAGTGTACATGTTTTCTGGGCCAGACTAGCTAGTTTCGGCCAATTTTGCCTCATCAGTGACCCTCTAATAATTGCAAATTTCACAATGGAATCAATGATCCCAAAGGACAAGAAAATATAAACTACACTATGATGAAAAGTAGAAGTAAAACAAAGATCAGGAATCGATACAATTCACTTACTCCAGCCATCAAAGACACCAAAGGGAAAGAAACACAAACACGAAGCGACGAAGCCTTCAGCTCGACTTCTAGATATTTGGATGATTAATTAAATATCAGCAATACCTCTTTCGATGTTTGGGCCCATCAGGGTCTAAATGTTTGTCTTCTTTTGCTCCAGCATTTCAGTGGTTTCTTGCTGTCGAGGCCTCACCGTTGTTTCATCTCTGTGGTTGTTTGATTTTGTGTTCACGGAGATGTTGCACTGATGAGTTAGGAGGCCTTCATGCGGACTGAACAAATTATTTGTCTAAATCGCGACGGAAGTAAGGGCGAGGATTGTGGCCACGTTAAATCGATTAGCGCAGTGGTTAACGAGTTCCACTCATGAACGGAAGGTTGTGCGTTCGAATCCGGCACCCGGTATCGAGGTGTGTCCTTGGGCAAATCACATAATGACACTGCCTCACTCCACCCAGGTGTAAATGGGTAGCAGGGGTGTTATAGTCACTACCTCTCTCGCGGGCGCGTGAAAACATCCGGAATGAGTGTTCGAGAATGATTAAATAAGCTTGAAGCTTCCATCGCAATCGAACTAAAATAATTTAGTATAACATAAATCGATTAAAGACCCCCATCCACCCACCCCAGTGGATTTCGTTTCACTGACCGTTCCTATGGGGTCCTACTGTCGCGGTTTATTTTTGTTATGGTTGGTCTTTGAGTGTGTGTATCCCTTATATTATTTTGTTTTGGATAACCAATTGTTCATTTTATGGGAACGTAACTGTCCGTTTGGCTTTCCGCTATTGATGTTTCCATTAGGGTCTAATTTGTTTCATGTTTGTGCTGCTATCCCTTTGGTGTCTCTGAGCTGTGGGTCAATTGTATCGATCCCTGGTCATTGCCTTTCCTTCTATTTTGATCAGTTAAATTTACCCCCTCCCCCAGAACTTCAGTTAAATAAAACATATTCTTCTGATACCGAGTCCCCGTTTTTGGATTTACGTATGTCTATTGTAGATAGGTTTGTTTCTTGCAAAATTAATGATGAATGCGAAGAATTTGAATTTGAATTTGTAAATTGTATGGTGATGTTCCTCGTGTGGCATTTATATTTCGCAATTAATTCGATTTGCCAGAGTGTTTAGTCTTGTAACTGACTTCAACACTCGTAATAAATTGTTAACTGCTAAACTTATTAATCAGGGTCATCGGTATCATAAACTACGCGAATCCTTTACAAAATATTTAAATTATTCCGATTTTATTTCATTTTTTTCTCGGAACTCGAATTTTATGGTGACTTAATATTTTAGTTCAGAAGCATATATAATTGCAATGACTTCAGTACCCAATTTTATAAAATTATTCTTCGATATAAAAAGATTTGGTGCAACATAAATGTTTTACGACAGACTCCAAGCATGGTAGTTAACCCAATCACGGTTTACAACTTTGCATCCCTCTTTAACTGCACGCCGGTTGGTTAGGCCTCAGATTCTATGACGATTATAGCGTAAAGGATTACGGAGAATAAGAGAGAATTTAATTATTTTGTAATGTTGGTTGGTGCCTGATGCTCTGTCTCTGGTCAGACCCATCGGAGTCCAACTGTATGTTTTCTTTTGCTCAAGATTTTTGTGTTCCTCAACTTTTTGTCATCCCTGTGGTTGTTTGATTATTGTGTTCAAGGAGATGTTGCACTTATGAGATGGGAGGCTTTCTTGCGGGCTGAAAAAACTATTTGTCTAAACGGAAGTAAGGGCGAGGACTGTGGCCACGTTAAATCGATTTAAGACCCCCCCCACACACACACACACACAACAGCCAGTAGAATTCGTCCAACTAACCGTTCCAAGGCAGTTCTTCTGTCGCGGTTTATTTTGTTATGATTTGTCCTTGAGTGTGTGTATCGCTTATATTATTTTGTTTTGGATAGCCATTTGGCCATTTTTGTGGGAAAGTAATTGTCCTTTTGGCTCTCTGCTATTGATGTTTCCATTAGGGTTTTGTTATTTCATGTTTTTGTTTCTTTCCCTTTGGTGTCACTGATGGATGCTGTGGATTAATTGTATCGATTCATGATCATTGCATTCACTTCTTTTTTTCCTATTATTTCCTACCTCAAGGAAGTTGTGACAAAGGACCATAACTCACGAAGTCTTTTTCGAAATTGCGTCAAAAGTAAATAAGGTTATCTACTTATCACCACCAATCTATTCAACAACGTTCAAGACTCTAGCTGCAACAGTGTTTGAGATTTTTGCTGACAAAATTTTATTTAAAAAAAAAATCAAAGGGCAATAACTCTTGAAAAGGGCATAATCCGTATGCGAAACATTACGTATCAGCAATTTTTCCATGAGGAATAATTATATGAAATTTCAAGCATACAAGATTCTAAAAATATGCTATGCGTCACAAAGCAAACAATGTACCAATACCAAAACAGGCAAAGGACCATAACTCACGAAGTATCTTTCTCAATTTTGTCAAAAATTACTCGGGTCTTCTGCTCATCACCATCAATCTATTCGCCAACTTTCAATTCTTTCTGGGATTGTGTGGCGGCAGTAAAAAGTCTCCCTGCCCTACATCATAGTGAAGTTTATATTTTCTTGTCCTTTGGGATCATTGCTTCCATTGTAGAGTTTTGAAAATATTTGAGGGCCACTGATGAGGCCTAATTGGCCGAAACTAGCTAGTCTGGCCCAGAAAGCATGCACGCTCCATATTTTTCAGTTCTGTGGTGTATTCCTTGCTTCCAAGGGATAACCCTTTTAGAGAACATATTTAGCTCCAATAATTATGGAGACATCTTGCTGACAAGTATTTTCAAAGGGAAATAATTCTTATAAGGGGCATAATCCGAATGAGAAAAAAATACAAGTCAGCTATTTTTCCATGAGAAATTTATATATGAAATTTCAAAACCCTAGCCTCCGCAGTTCTAATGATATGCTATGCATCACAAAGCATAAAATGCACAAATACCAAAAGGGACAAAGAGCCATACCTCGTGAAGTATTTTTATGAATTTAGTCAAAATTTAACCGACTCATCACCACCAATCTATTCAATAACTTTCAAAGCTCTAACTTCAATAGTTTATGAGGTACTTTGCTCACAAGATTTTATAAACAAAAAATCAAAAGACAATAACCTTTGAAAGGGGCATACTCCGGATGAGAAAAAAGTACGGATCTGCTATTTTTCAATGTGGAATCCATATATGGATTATATATTATATATATATGAAATTCCATTTATTATATATATATATGAAATTCCATATATGAATCCATATATGGATTATATATTATATATATATGAAATTCCAAATTCCTAGCATACACGGTTTTAAGATATGATATGCATCAAAAACGTAACGGACGGATGGGCGAACGGACCAACGACCAAAAGCAATATGCCCCTTTGAAGTTGGGGGCATAAGGAAAATAAAACTCGACAGAAGATCTGCATTGGAACTGTCAGTAAAAAGATTAACGCTGGAGGCGGAGGGGGGGGGGCATAATCATTTTTACGCGGCCACAATCCTCGCCCTAGATTCCGTCGCCATTTAGACAGATAATTGGTTCAGTCCGCATAAAGGCTTCCTAACTCATCAGTGCAAAAAGTCCGGGAGAAAAAAAAATCATTCAACCACAGAGATTAAACAACAGTGAGGACTCGAAAGTAACAAATCACTGAAATGAATTTAGAATTTGAATCGGAATTAAGCCTATAAAAGTTTAGAAAAGGCTTTTCGTAGTTTATGGCACCGATAACCCCAATTAAGAAGTTTAGCACTCAACAATTTTTTACGAGTATTGAAGTCCGTTACCTAAGTAGGCACTCTGGCAAATCGAATTAAGTGCGAAATAAACGGCCATAGGATGTCGCACGAGGAACATCACCATATAAGAAAAGAAAATGCACTATCTCAAAATCAAAACATCGCTTTTATCATTAATTTTGCAGAAAACAAGCCATCTACAATAGATAGATTAAATCCAAAAACTGGGCTTCGGTGTCATAAGAATTCGCTTTATTAAACTAAAATGCTGTAGGGAGGGGGATTTGACTGATCAAACTATCGAAATAGGTGTTGTCAATATTTAATAAGTAGAAGTAAAACAAAGATCAGGAATTGATACAATTAACTTACTCCGCCCATAAAAGACACCAAAGGTACAACGAGGAACGAACATCGGTTTAATAATGACCTTCAACAGGTATCTAAAGGATGTCAATTGATGGAACAGTGAAAAGCAATTGTATAAGCAATCCCTGAGGATTGGAAATCGAGCAAAAGGCTTCAATGATTACAGATTGGTTTCACTGGAAAAGGACATCATGAAAAGTACAGTAAAGTAGAAGTAAAACAAAGATCAGGAATTGATACAATTAACTAACTCCACCCATAAAAGACACCAAAGGGAAAGAAATACAAACATTAAGCGACCAGACCATAATGGAAACCTAAACAAAGGAAGGCCATAAGGACAGTTACTTTCCCACAAAATGGCCATATGGCCATTCAAAACCAAAAGACACAAGTGATACACACAGTAAGTAACAAACAACAACATAAATAAATCGCCACAGAAGAGCCGCCTTGGAACGGTCAGTGGAGTCTCTTTCATAACAAAACAAGAACAGATCAGCCACAAGGAATGCGACATTTGTACCAATTGGAATACCCACAATTATTTTAAATAACTTAGTACCAACTTTGCTTTTTTAATATTGACAAGTAGAAAGGTTAGAGTTTCACACACTTTCTGACATGACCTTAAAGTTTAATTTATATGCTCTGCAGAAGTGGAAGCACTTTTCTTACATTACATGCAAGATGGAAAGTAGAAGTAAAACAAAGATCAGGAATTGATACAATTAACTTACTCCACCCATAAAAGACACCAAAGGGAAAGAAATACAAACACCAAGCGACCAGACCACAACGGAAACCCAAACAAAGGAAGGCCATAAGGACAGTTACTTTCCCACAAAATGGCCATACGGCCATCCAAAACCAAAAGACACAAGTGATACACACAGCAAGTAACAAACAACAACATAAATAAATCGCCACATAAATCCGCAGGAGTTGATGAACAACAAAATGCCTTAAGTGTGTACTGCAGCTTTTCTTTGGAAAATCTTGGTCGAACTGAAAACATACAAATGAGTGCTACAGGCTTGTATAACGCTTCCTTGACAGGTTTTGACATCTTTAAGATTGTATCTGCTCATGCATTTGTATAGTTGAAACCAAACATACTGTTTTATTCTACTGAGCCTGTGGTTAGGAACTTGGAAAATGTTAAACTACATATTTGGTCTGAAATACGAAACATTGATGTTTAGAAATATAACTGTTGAAAATATGCACGGATATGACTGATACTGTTACAGATGGGTGCTTAACGAAACAGATAAGATATATAAATAGAAGTGAAGGCAATGATCAGCAATCGATATAATTAACCCACAGCTCTTATTATAGACACCAAAGGGAGAGAAACACAAGCAGGAAACAGCTAGACCCCAATTGAAACACCAGTAACGGAAAGCCGAAAGGACAGTTACTTTTCCACAAAGTGGATAATTGGATATCCAACACAAAATAACATAAGCGATACACACACTCAAAGACAAGCTATAACAAAAATAAACCGCTACAGACGAACCGCCTAAAATCTACAAAATCCATACACAACATTAGTCAAGTCATACATCATAAATTATCAAATGCAGTGAATTCCTGGTTAACGGCACCGGTTTTAAAATAGTGTACTTTAGAAAACTATCATTTCTAATAGGCTAGGCAAATGCATGAATCAGATATTCAGTTTAACAAATAAATACCCATCTTTATGCAAGTGCCAGCCTCGGTAGCTCAGTCGGATTAGAGAGGAGGAAGCGGGTTCGATACCTGCCGAGGTCGGCAAGAGTCTTTCGCTGAGATTGATGATGAAATCCGTTCTACGGCCATCCTTTCCCTTCCGCTGATCCAAGAAATAAAAGTAGAGGCAATGGTCAGGAATCGATACAATTAACCAATAGCTCCCATCAGAGACACCAAAGGGAAAGAAACACAAACATGCAACAACAGACCTAATGGAAACACCAACAGCGGAAAGCCCAAAGGACAGTTACTTTCCCACAAAATGGCCAATAGGTTATCCAAAATAAAATAACACAAGCGACACAAACACCTGAAGACAAACCTTAACAAAAATAAATCGCGACAGAAGAACTGCATTGGAACGATCAGCGGAAACAAATTCCACTGGGGGCTTAAATCGATTTTACGTGGCCACAATCCTCGCCTTATTTCCATCGCGATTTAGACAAATAATTTGTTAAGTCCGCATGAAGGCCTCCTAACTCATCAGTGCAACATCTCCGTGAACACAATTAATCAAACAACAACAGAGATAAAACAACGGTAAGGACTCGACAGCAAGAAACCACTGAAATGCTGGAGCAAAAGAAAACCAACAGTTAGACCCCGATGGGCCCGACCAGAGGCAGAGCATCAGGCATTAGCCAACATTACCTTGAATTAGATCTCTCTAATTCTCAATAAAGCCTTGACACTGGAACCGCCATAGAATCTGAGGCTGACCCACCGGCGTGCAATTAAAGAGGGAAGCAAAGTTGTCAACCGTGATTGGGTCAACTACCATACATGCAGTCTGTCGTATAACATTTATGTTGTACCCAAACTGTTTATATCGAAGAAAGATTTTACGAAATTGGGTGCCGAAGTCATTGCGGTTATAAATTTTTCTGAATTTGTATACTAAGTCACCATAAAATTCGGGTTCCGATAGACCTTGTTGCAGAAGAGATTTAAGTCCAGTTAGACTTAGGCAGTTGTCAGTTTCTGGCGACAGAATGTGCACTGTACTGGTTAACAGCTTACGTATAAGCCTGTCCAGGAAAAGTGTGGATAGCAAATTACCGACTTACTCAAAATTGACCTAAATAGTGTTGCCTAAATAATACAAACAAACAACCTCCATGCAAGTTGACCCGCCCACCACCACCACCCCTGTATACACATTCGCAGAAACGCACGCAATGCAAACGTACTAAAGAATTTTTGTGTCTCAATTTAAAGATGAAATATACTTCCATTCTTTGTTGTCCATTGACTTTGATACTATGTTAATAATAATATTTCGCACGAGCCCATCGGCTTTAGGGGATGCATACCTATGGGGCGCCGTTTTACTATCAAGTCCGTTTTAAATTAGATACCCATAAATCGAATTATGGATATCCATAATTCGATTTATGGATATCCATAAATCAGCCGAATAATGGATATCCATAATTCGAATTATGGATATCCATAAATCGAATTATGGATATCCATAATTCGATTAATGGATATCATTAATTCAGATCGATTTATGGATATCCATAATTCGATTTTTATCTATAATTCGAATTATGGACGTTGTGAAAACGACTTCGCTAAGGTTTTTACTTTCAGTTTCGACCTGACTGGTCCAATTGTACACACGATTATCCTGTCCGCAGCTAAAAGGAGGCCAAAATTGATTAGCCGTCTAAATATTGATATCATAGTTACTCAAGTGCTTTAAGCATTGCATCAACGCAAAATCAAGCGCCTATGAACTTTGAATGAAAAAAAGAGTACCCGTTGTCACGTTTGCGACACGTATGCGGTGTTACGGGTTACCGGAAAATACGTACCGTACCCTCAAAAATGAGCCCATATTCAGTACGTGTAATTTTTCCATTCCATATTTAGGAAAAACGGACCCGTAATTAACGGCTGTACGACCCTAATCTGGAGCACTGTTTATAGTCTATGATCCTCTTTTTATTTGATATATTTGCAGATCATGTTTAGCTATATCATCTATCTTATTGATAGCATAATTTACATGACATTAATACCTTAAATTGTGGTCTTGACAAGGAAAATTTGTTTTTCAGGGTTTTTTTTTTTTTTACTTTTAAAAAATACCCTCATTTTCTTATCGGAAAGCTGTCAACCTGCTTGTATTTCGTAGTTTTGTGGATCGCATGTAGATACTGACACTATCATATCTAGCTCAAAAGCTACTGTAATTGTGTGATCTTTACACAACTAATGATTCTGCAGGATATTGTAATGCTTAATTTTTAAACGACTTCTATATTCTTGTATGAAAATTAAGAAGAGAAACGATCAGAAACTGATAAAATCATATCCCAAATTCTTCTCACAATATCGCTAGGAAAGAAGCCAAAACACGAAGCGACAACAGTTGACAAAACGGACAACAGACAAAGCGAGTCAGTATCTCTTTCCCAAACAGTTGGTGACTTGCAAGATCTTATCCTAACTACAAAGGAGCAACATACATAATGGGACAAATAATCAGACATTAAACTGGAATGACAAACGTAACTAAAAACGAACAATCGAAAAGGGGGAAGAATTAGAATAATCAAAGTAACAACATGTATTATTAGGGAAAGAATCAGATCCACCAATGCAAAACATGAAGGAACCACAGCAAAAGCACCGACTTGGAATGGTCAGTAAAAATTACTAGTGAACAATAATATACCATTATAACACCTTTTTCCGCAGATATTAAGTATAACAACATCTACATGGGTGACATCACTGACATGTTCATATCTAGCAAAGTAGGTATTTTAATGTTTGCGACTTTCATTAAAAAAGATGTTTCGCCTGTTTCTTTTTTTTAGTTTTGACACGACCCTCATTTTTTATATGGATGGTGACACCGAACCCCTATATTTATTTCTTGTTTTGGTACACCACATATATATACAAGCTGTCTTAGTATTACCAACATTTCTATCACAGAAGTTACTTAAATTTTCGAAGTACAGGAAAACGTTATTTATAACACTTTTTAACAAAAATGTATAGATTATACAGAAATTGGCCAGTTATGGTCATTTTTCTGTTATAATCTGCACAGTTTAGGGATCGATTTTGAAACCGTGTTATATCCAAAAATGGCATCATGAATTGCGCTATAAAAAGATATATATGAGCCAGCGCATGACAAAACCTACACTAAGACATGTGCGCCCAACAAAGACTCAGATCAGCGTGCGCATCCATGCAGTCTGATCGGACCCTTCGTTGTGCGCTCTAAGGATACCTTAGGGCACAATGCTCTTTCATGCAGCCAGAGAAGTCTCTGGTTAGACTATATAGATACGCAGGCTGATCTGAGTCTTCGATGGGCGCACATGTCTTATTGTCGGTTTTGTCATGCGCTAGTTAATATGCAGTTTTCTCCTTATTTTTCAGGGAAAATTAGATATGAGATAACATATGAAATGTCTGCTCTGCTGCCAAATTTTATATTCTCTGAAAATTTATAGTAAAAATAGATTGCCGTCTGATCAGGAATTAGCTAATGTGTTTTAACCCATTTCAGACAGGTAACCCCTAAACGGGTACCGTGGCAAACAGTGCAGGCCAAGATCAGGCGCCGCAGAACACGGCGTCTGATCAGGGCCTCCACAGTTTGCTAAACGTTCAGTCATTTTCCAAATCCATTTCGAAGATGACACAACCTGACACCCCTAAATTTTGAAATGGACTCCTGCTATATATAAGGAGGAAGATTTCATATGGTACAAAAAGGGTTAATAAATGATCTCATTGTCTTCGACTGGCATGTTTTGTTTTTCTCCAATTCCAGGATTGCTAGGTATGCCTGGATTGAGAGGCGATATACTTATATTGAGAGATGCTGATGGCCCCAAGGGGGAATCAGGTCCCACTCGTCCGCCAGGTCTTAATGGACTTAAGGAACAGAAAGGAGAGCCCGGGCTGTCTAGAAGAGATGGAATACCAGGACAGAAGGGAGAAACAGGAATATCAGGAGTAGGCCTGCCGGGGATGAAGGGTACGCTAGGATTTCCTGGCGAGGAAGGTAAAGTCACAGTGCTAGTCTAATCCCGTTAGTCATCTTTTCAGGGTGTGTTAAATGCAGCAAAAGGAGAAATGCAACGACCTCAGATTAAATATGCTAAGTTTAATTTAAGACATAGTGGAATTCACACACATGGTACATGCATTTCATATGAAATTTTTGGAACGTGCCTTTGGTGAGTGTCATAAATATTATTTGGCATGACTATGCATTTTATGTAACGAGCCTTTATCGAGTTTCATAAATTTCGAATGAAATGACTATGCACTTTATGAACCGAGCTTTTTGCGAGTTTCATGTATTTCACATGAAATGTCTTTGAGTGTGAGGTTCTTTCTATCCTATATCATCTTTGACTTTCAATTATGACATAATTCGTATGAAAAATGATTCTTTCCAGCAGCCTATGACATTTTTCATGAATCATGTAGTTAATGACCACATCTGTCATTCAGCTGTTACAGAAGGCCAAGAAAAGCTTTCTACGTTATATTGGTTATCTAAACGTAAAAAAGGCCATATTATTGCAACTTCAAGCTTTTGTACTACCACTGAAATTTCTTAATTATTGCATGCATGCCTTATCGCCATCCAAAACGTGATTAAATATCTGGACAAAGTCTTTGAAAGGTCAGGGAGAATATGTTCTATGCAAGGGATATTCGCTGGAAGCAAAGAGTACCCCGCAGAACAGAAATGTGCGACGGGCACAAGTATTTCCGGGCCAGCCAAGCTAGTTTCGGCCAATTTGGCTTCATCAGTGATACTCAAATATTTTAAAAATTTCACAATGGAATCCATGATCCCTAAGGACAAGAAAATGAAAACTGTTAACTGTGAAACATTATTATGAAATCCGTTTTGGTCCATAAAATTCCAATAAGTTGTAAATAAAATAAAACCAGCCTTTTTATGCTTTTAGTCTGTCTACTCATGGTTTTTTCACGCTTTATACTACACTTCTAGCATGTTATCAGTATCCCTTGTACTTATCTTTGAGCTGTCAGTTTGTTACTTCTTTGAAAGTATGCAGGACGCTTCGTAAAGTGCTATCTGTAGGAACAAAAGCGTTCTCCTCTATTTGTGCAGCCTGTGACTGGCTTGAACCTAATCCTGGACCCGAGCGGTTAAATTTCCCTGTGTCATCTGTGAGAAGGCGGTACGATGGAACTCACTAGGAGTCTGTGGTGATATCTGTGACAGGTGGTATCATCAGGATTGCATAGGGATGTTGGAAGGAGTCTACAGCGCACATAGAAACATAAGCTGTTGTGACATCTGTGACAGGTGGTTTAATCAGGATTGCATGGGGATGTTTGAAGGAGTCTACAGCGCACATAGAAACATAAGCTGTTGTGACATCTGTGGCAGGTGGTTTAATCAGGATTGCATGGGGATGTTGGAAGGAATCTACAGCGCACATAGAAACATAAGCTGCTGTGACATCTGTTACAGGTGGTATCATCAGGATTGCGTGGGGATGTCAGACGGAGTCTACAGCGCACATGGAAACATAAGCTGTTGTGATATCTGTGACAGGTGGTATCATCAGGATTGCGTGGGGATGTTGGAAGGAGTCTACAGAGCACATAGAAACATAAGCTGCTGTGACATCTGTGACAGGTGGTATCATCAGGATTGCGTGGGGATGTTGGAAGGAGTCTACAGAGCACCTAGAAACATAAGCTGTTGTGACATCTGTGACAGGTGGTATCATCAGGATTGCGTGGGGATGTTGGAAGGAGTCTACAGAGCACATAGAAACATAAGCTGCTGTGACATCTGTGACAGGTGGTTTAATCAGGATTACATGGGGATGTTGGAAGGAGTCTACAGCGCACATAGAAACATAAGCTGTTGTGACATCTGTGACAGGTGGTTTAATCAGGATTGCGTGGGGATGTTGGAAGGAGTCTACAGCGCACATAGAAACATAAGCTGTTGTGACATCTGTGACAGGTGGTTTAATCAGGATTGCATGGGGATGTTGGAAGGAGTCTACAGCGCACATAGAAACATAAGCTGTTGTGATATCTGTGACAGGTGGTATCATCAGGATTGCATGGGGATGTTGGAAGGAGTCTACAGCGCACATAGAAACATAAGCTGTTGTGACATCTGTGACAGGTGGTTTAATCAGGATTGCATGGGGATGTTGGAAGGAGTCTACAGCGCACATAGAAATATAAGCTGTTGTGACATCTGTGACAGGTGGTTTCATCAGGATTGCGTGGGGATGTCGGAAGGAGTCTACAGCGCACATAGAAACATAAACTGTTGTGATATCTGTGACAGGTGGTATCATCAGGATTGCGTGGGGATGTTGGAAGGAGTCTACAGCGCACACAGAAACATAAGCTGCTGTTATATCTGTGACAGGTGGTTTCATGAGGATCGCATGGGGCTGTCAGAAGGAATTTACAGCGAACATAGAAACATAAGCTGTTGTGACAACTGTGGCAGATGAATTCGTCAGGATTGCATGGGGATATTGGAAGGAGACAACAGCGCACATAGAAACATAAGCTGCTGATACATCTTTAGCAGGTGGTTTCGTCAGGATTGCATGGGATGTTGGATGGAGTCTACAGCGCACATAGAAACATAAGCTGGGAGTGACATCTGTGACAGGTGGTATCATTAGGATTGCATAGGGATGTTGGAAGGAATCTACAGCGCACATAGAAACATAAGCTGTTGTGACATCTGTGACAGGTGGTTTCATCAGGATTGCATGGGGATGTCAGAAGGAATTTACAGCGGACATAGAAACATTAGCTGGGAGGGCTTCTACTGCGGCGTACCCGATTTTAACACATGCCTGTTTGATATGACAGTTTTTGAAACAGAGCAAAATCCTTCTCGTACTTGAATGACACCTGTAATACTGAGACATCAGACTTAATTTTCACTAACCTAGTTGCAACTTCATTTCCAAACAAAGTTACAACTGGCTGTACAGACTCTAGTCCATTACGACAACACATCCGTTTGATATAGTGCATTTTTTATACCTCAAAAAAGGTAATTTTTCTGATGAAAACTTGTGATATTTTTCTTATTTATACACAGAACATAGGTTTTGGGTGCTCGTTAGAACCGCCTCATTGAGGCGGTTCTAACAAGTACCCACAACCTATGTCTTTGAGCAGGAATAAAGAAAATATTGTTTACCCCCTTAAACCCCAGTTTTCCCTATACAAAGTGGGGTTTAGGGGGGTCTTCATTTCACGGACTTGTTCACGTGATGCATCCACTACCAGTCTATCAAGACACCATGTAAACAGGTCCAGTTCCAGAAAATAATTCAGTCAATTAGAGCAGCGTGCGAAGGGATTCATCAGCCAGCTAACTTCCATGCTATTGTAAAAGACTGGAGAGAATACAGCGAATTGGTTTCGTTTTTTGTTTGATTTGAGGTTTAACGTTCCCGTCAACACTATTGAGGTCATTTTGGAGACGTTGCTTCCAATTTTTGGGACTTTTACCCGACATTGAGATGAAATGACATCTCAATACCTGCCGCCCAATACTCGCAGCAGTTTTCCAGGGCAGGCTTAGACCTAAGCAGATTACCAGTACTAATGTGCGGTCGGTATCAGCTCTGCGTGGAAGCATCGTGCTGCCCAAATATTTCTCCAAGCCCCTATGGAGGGGGCGATCACAGCGAATTGGTGATTGTTTAGCTGAAAAAACTCACTTAACTCGCGTTCTGCGCTAAAATTGTTTGTTTCCTTATCCGATCGCAGCTGGCGAATAAGGCCTCTCAAAGACAAAATGCGGTGTAAGGCATTTATAAAGGATATCGTGCCAAGAAAGTTAGCTATTTCCAAGTGCGCAGCTCTGCTAGTGAAAAAGAAAATATGACATCATCACGCTTAAGCTCATTTCGTCTTTCTTTGACTATAAAAGGACAAAAGTAATCCAAACAACAATATAAAAACGGTGAAGCGGGGTTTACTCTGTCGAATAATAGATCTTCCATTTTTTGCTCCTGGGTCATATTTCGCAGTTTTCGGCAAGTACTGTTATGATAAACAGCATAGGACAGGGATGAACTACAGCCTAACATCCAGTATGAATGAGGATTGCATGTCTTTATTTCATATTTTGTCAGATCATATAAAGAAGCAATGAAGCTTATTTAATATGTGTTGGCTCGGTAGAAATAGTTTTCGGAATGCAATTCTTAATTTGGAAAAGGCTCCATTCTTAATTGATCTTATTTTTGTGATTTTTTGCATATCTAGTCAACTTTTGAATCGACCATTTTATTGTTTTATGAACTATGGTCCCCTTTTTATTTGATATATTTGCAGATCATGTTTAGCTATATCATCTATCTTAGTGAAAACATAATTTACATGACATAATTCTTTTAATTGTGATCTTGACAAAAAAAAACTGTTTTTCGGTTATTTTTTACTTTTAAAAAGACCCACATTTTCTTATCGGAAAGCTGTCAACCTGTTTGTAGTTCGTAGTTTTATGGATCACATGTACATACAACACCTTTCTATGTGACATGATCATATCTAGCTCAGAAGCTACTGTAATTGTGTGATCTTTACAAAAATAATGATTTTGCAGGACATTGTAATGCTTAATTTTGAAACGACTTCTTTTTTCTTGTATGGAAATTAAAAAGGAAAACGATCAGGAACTGACACGTACATTCAGATCCCAAATTCTTCTCACAATATCACTAGGAAAAGAAGCCAAAATACGGAGCGACGATATATACATAACAAAACGGACAACAGGCAAACCGAGTCAGTATCTCTTTCCCAAACAGGTGGTGACTTGCAATATCGAATCCTAACTACAAAGGAGCAATATACATAATGGGACAAATACTCAGACATTAAACTGGAAGGACAAACCTAACTAAAATGAACAAACGAAAGGGGGGGAATAAGAATAATCAAAGTAACAACATGTATGATTAGGGAAAGAATCAGAACCTCCAACACAAAACATGAAGGAACCACAGCAAAAGTACCGACTTGATACGGTCAGTAAAAGTTACAAGTGAATATTATTAGCCTATTATAAAACTATTTTTCAGCAGTTAATACGTATTTATCATAAGACTGTCGAGAGTGTAATAACGCCATGTAATATTTTCGATATTCCACTAGTGAATTTAATATGCAAATTAATGTCCCGTAACGTTACATGTACGACGTCCTTAACGACTTCGCGTTTACCTATGGCGGAATATTGATATTTTTGTATACAATAGTGAATTAATGCGTTTTAAATGTCATATGATAAATAGAATCTTGCATTCGTGCTCATGTATTATTGAATTTATTAAACACGTTGAGGAAAAGGGATAAAATGCCGGCAAAGCCTTGCATTTTAACTCCTTTCCTTAACTCGTTTTATAAATTCAATAACACGTGAACATTCATGTAAGATCCTCATTAAACATCATCTATATGGGTGACATGTTCATATCTAGCAAAGCAGTTATTTTTTCATGTTTGTAAATTTTCATTAAATAGAGGATCTTACATGACTGTTCATGTATTATCGAATTTATTAAACGAGTTGAGAAAAAGGGATAAAAAGCGAGGCTTTTTATCCCTTTTCCTCAACGGGTTTCATAAATCCAATAATACATGAGCACGAATGCAAGATTCTATTTATCATATGATATTAAAACGCATTTTATTCACGTGCTGTTGAGAAAAATGTCAATATTCCGTCATCAGTAAACGCGACGTCGTCATTGACGTCGTACATGTAACGTTACGGGGCGTATCTAGCTAATTCGCATATTTAATCCACTAGTGGATTATCGAATTTATTATATGGCGTTATTACACTCTCAGACGCGACGTCATATGATAAAAGTTGCTTTACCTATTTTTTGTTTAGTTTTGAAACGATCCTCATTTTCTTATATGGGTGGTGGCACCGAACCCCCATTTTATTTCCTGTTTTGGTACACCGCATAGATGCACTATCTGTCTTAGTATTACCAACATGTCTATCACAGAAGTTACTTAAATTTTCGAAGTACAGGAGAACCTTATTTATAACACTTTTTAACAAAAATGTATATATTATACAGAAATTGGCCAGTTATAGTCATTTTTCTGTTATAATCTTCACAGTTTAGGAATCGATTTTGAAACCGTGTTAATCCAAAAATGTATATATTATACAGAAATTGGCCAGCTATAGTCATTTTTTTGTTATAATCTTCACAGTTTAGGGGTCGATTTTGAAACCGTGTTATATCAAACAAAAATGGCAACATGAATTGTGCTATAAAAAGTTATATATGCAGTTTTCTCCTTATTTTTCAGGGAATATAAGAATTGACATTACATTTTTCAAATGTCTGCCCTGCTGCCAAATTTTATATTCTCTGAAAATTTATATTGAAAATCAGATTGCCGTCTGATCTTGAATTAGCTCATTACGATAACACACCCGTGCGACATGGTGCATTTTTCACATCTCTAAAATGGCTATTTTTCTGATGAAAATCCTTGATATTTTTGTTATAAATGTTCAAAACATAGGTTGAGGGTGCTCGTTAGAACCGCCTCACTGAGGCGGTTCTAACGACTACCCACAACCTATGTCTTGGAGCAGAAATAAGAAAAATAATGTATACCCCAAATATTCTCTAAAAACAGTGGGGTTTAAGGGGGTTTTCATTTTACGGACTTGTTCACGTGATGTGTTGTGTTTTCAAAGATTATCTCACTGTCTTCGACTGGCATGTTTTGATTTTCTCCAATTCCAGGATTCCTCTGTGGTTGTTTGATTTTTGTGTTCACGGAGATGTTGCACTGATGAGTTAGGAGGCCTTCATGCGGACTGAACAAATTATTTGTCGAAATGGCGACGGAAGTAAGGGCGAGGATTGTGGCCACGTAAAATCGATTTAAGCCCCCGGTGGAATTCGTTTCCGCTGACAGTTCCAAGGCGGTTCTTCTGTCGCGTTTGGCCATTTTGTGGGAAAGTAACTGTCCTCTTGGCTTTCCGCTGTTGGTGTTTCCGTTAGCGTCTGTCGCTTCATGTTTGTGTTCTTTTCCCTTTGGTGTCTCTGATAGGAGCTGTGGGTTAATTGTATCGGTTCCTGATCATTGCCTCTACTTCTATTTTGCTAGGTATCCCTGGAGTAAAAGGTGAACTATGGCGAGATGCTGATAGTCCCAATGGAGAACCTGGTCCCACTGGTCCGCCAGGTCTAAATGGACTTAAGGGACAGAAAGGTGAGCCCGGGCTGTCTAGAAGTGATGGAATCTCGGGCCTTAAGGGAGACAAAGGGATACCAGGAGAAAGTCGGCCGGGAGCGAAGGGTGAAGAAGGATTGCCAGGTAGGGAAGGTAATATAAGAATCTGATATGGGATTCTGTTGTAGATGGGCGTTTCAAACCCGAGGGATGACGGTGCTGAGCGGAACCTTTTCCTAAACTCGTTTAATAGATCCAATAATACATGAGCACGAATGTGAGATTGAATTTATTAAACTCGCTGAGGAAAAGGCATGAAATGGTCGGCAAAGCCTCGCATTTTATTCCCTTTTCTCAGCTCGTTTAATAAATCCAATAATACATGAACACTTATGCAAGATCCTCTATAAACTCCAGCCTGTATGAGAGTGAAGCTTTCCCGCAGAACTAGAAAAGCTACAGGAGAGACCGCTTGAAAGGACAAGGTGGTGGAGTATTTGTATGAAGTGGATCGGGTACACCTTCAGGGGAGGCAACTCCTGCAAAAGTGTTTTCGTCTCCCATGCCATTAGGTGTCGACTATTAAAGAAAAGACTTTGCTCCTAAGGAGCAAATTCTTTCCTTTAAGAGTAGACCCGTTTAGGTGGGACTGACCCTTTAGAAAAATGAACAGGAAGTCCCGAAAGTTGTCTCCCTTTGAAAAATGGCGGGAAAAATTCTAGGTGTTCCCATTTCCCTTAAACTCCAGCCTGTATGTGATTGAGGAACCAGAGGAGCTCAAAGTTGACCAAAATTGTGAATTGGTGTGGGTCAAGGTCAAGGTCCATAGCTCTAAAGACCTTTTTATCAGTCATCCCCTATATTAATTGCATTGTAGCACATCGACCTGATGAAGATATGCTATCTCAGGACAAGTGAGCTTTATCAGGTCAACGTGACATTGCACTTTTATGAATGAACGGGACTACTAGAAAAAAAAACGACAAAAACGTGGGTCAAGGTCAAGGTCCATGGTTCTGAAGACCTTTATGTGGGATCCTTCTATCTACATCCACATAGTCATGACTCCAAATACCTGCCGAGGCTAATGTCGTACATTTGTAGAATGCTCACCCACAATGATGTTCACTTGTGGCTTGGTGGGGATTTAAACATGACTGACATCGACCGTGGTAATGAATACGGCATGTCCTGTCCAGCACATGGTGCAAAGTGCCAGCAGGTGTTGAGCATGGTTAAAGACTCATTTCCGGAGCAAATCGTAACAGAACCACCTACAACTACCGAAACAAGTTTAAACATCCTTGATCTGTTTTTCACAAACAGCGACATTCTTGTTAAACAAGTCCATGTAGCCCTGGTATTGCTGACCATGAGTGTAGTCCCTGACATTGCTGACCATGAGGCGGCCTTTTTAGAATCCAGTCTGAGATCCATCAAGGCCAAAAAGGCTTATTAGTACAGGAGAGCCGAATATGAAGGATTTAAGAAAGAACTTCGGGAATATGCGGCAGAGTTCCTGAACACAGATACTTCACTGGATAGTCATAATTGTTACTGGTGATCGTCAAATGACATTCATACACCCGGAATAGTGACACATTGTGGCACATTGTGACACAATAGTGACACATTGTGGGCCAATTTCATTTCAAAATTTCATGAACTTATGGGAAATATATCCCCAAGAAACTACTTTGTGGAACCAAAGTCCACAAGCCATGGATAGACAAACATGTGAAGGCACCGCAGAGAAAGATACATAAACTCTTTAGGAAAGAGAATGTGACCCAGCGGGCCAAGGATATATCCCATTACAAGCAGATGAAGGCCAAGGTGCAAAAAGCTGTAGGTATACTGGAAGCACGTAGAGAATAATATTGACCTTGGAGACCCAGAAACAGGCTACAGTCTGGATAAGCAGAAGAGATTCCGGACCTTCATCAAGTCTCTCAAGAAGGATAGCTGTGGAGTGGTTCCTCTGAAAGAAAACGGGAAACTGCATGCAAAGAGACAAAACTAATATCCTCAATAGACAGTTTGAATCCGTCTTCACCCGCGAAGATACGTCAACCATTCCCAGGCCATCCTGGCAGCCATATCAGTCAATGAAAGAGAACAGCGTTACAGAAGAAGGTATGAGGAAACCTCGCAGGAAGCTCAGCCCACACAAAGCTTGTGGCACAGACCTGATTCCTGCCAGGATTCTAAAAGAATGGTGATCGATTCAAGGCAAGCAACTATCGACCCGTGTCGCTCACCAGCCTGTGCTGTAAGATACAAAAGCACATCATAATCAGCAACATCCTTCGACACCTAGATGATATAGAGGATCTTACATGAGTGTTCATGTATTATTGAATTTATTAAACGAGTTGAGGAAAAGGGATAAAATGCGAGGCTTTGCCGAACATTTTATCCCTTTTCCTCAACGAGTTTAATAAATTCAATAATACATGACCACGAATGCAAAGTTCTATTTATCATATGACATTTAAAGCGCATTTTATTCACGATTGTTTACAAATATGTCAATATTCCGCCGGCTGTAAATGCGACGTCGTACATGTAACGTTACGGGACGCATCTAGCTAATTTGCATATTTAATCCACTAGTGGATTATTGAAAATATTACATGGCGTTATAACACTCTCAGACGCGACGTCATATGATAAGACAGCATACTGACTGACTGCAAACATGGCTTCCGAGCAAGACGCACCAGCAACATCCTAAGACACCTAGATGATAGCAACATACTGACTGACTGCCAACATGGCTTCCGAGCATGTTGTGAAGTTGGGTCTCACCCTTGTCCATGAGCTTGCAGAATCCATTGACGAGAGAAAACATAAGGATCTTATCATCCTCGATTTCTCGAAGGAGTGGGGTATGTTTTTCCATCATGAAAAATGCAGTACTCTTCGAGTTACCAGATCCAGACCACCAGTACTGTATGACTATTCATTGATAGGACAGACCTTAGAGTACAGTCTAAGTACCTTGGACATGACGTTCAGTCTCTCATGGAACACACACACATAGACAGGATTGTGACGAAAAGTAATAGCATGCTAGGTTTCTTACAGAGGAATCTCCGAATCAACAATTAATAGTCCAAAGCCTCGGCATACTTCACACTTGTCCGCCAAAGATTGGAGTTTTGTTCAAGTGTATGGAGCCCATATACTAGCACGGCCAAACGCAAGATAGAGATGGTGCAAGAAACCTATGAAATGCTGGAGCAAAAGAAAACCAGCAGTTAGACTCCGATGGGCCAGACCAGAGACGGAGCATCAGGCTCCCACCAACATTACCTTGAATTAGATCTCTCTAATTCTCAATAAGCCCTTACGTTGGAACCGTCATAGAATCTGAGGCCTGACCCACCGGCGTGTAATTAAAGAGGGAAGCAAAGTTGTCAACCGTGATTGGGTTAACTACCATGCATGCAGCCTTTGCTTCCATCTTAAATTGCACACCAGCGGGTCAGGCATCGATTTTATCACGGTTCCAGCGTAAACGGCATACTTAAAATTTAATTTTTGGTAATACTGGTGGGTTCTTGATGCTCTGTCTCTGGTTGGGCCATCCAGAGTTTAACTGTTGGTTTTCTTTTGCTGCAGCATTCAGTTTTATTTCATGCTGTTGAGTCCTCGCCGTTGTTTCATCTCTGTAACTGTTTCATTTTTATGTTCTCGGAGATCTAGCACTGATTGATTAGGAAGCCTTTAAGCGGACTGAAATAATTATTTGTCTGCACAACGGCAGAAATAAGAGCAAGGGTTGTGGCCACGTAAAATCGATTGAACCCCCCCCCCCCTCCCCAAGTGAATAAAGTTTCCAATGACCTTCCAAGGCAATTCTTCTGTTTTGGATTATTGTTTTTATACTTCATCTGCATGTGTGTGTTGCTGGTGTCTTTTTGATTTGATAGCCTATTGGCTTTGTTCACAAAAGGCAAACTTCATCGAGGCGGTTCTAACGAGTACCCACAATCTATATTTAGAGGAGAAATAAGAAACATATCACAATTTTTCATCTTAAAATTTTAGGTTTTTTTTCGGCGGTAAAGTTTACAATGTATTTGTACAGGCGTGTTTCCGTAATATATATTTCAACTGTCTCATGCTGTATTTGTCTAAAACGCGACGGAAGTAAGAGCGATGGTGCGGTCGGGTGACATCGATTTAAACCCACCAGTAAGTTTGACACATTAATCGAATAATCGATTAATCGATCGATAAATGCCCAAAAATGATTATCATTTCTGATTTGCTTTTAATCGGTTACTTGATAGGTACAATTTACTACCCAAAGTCATGCCTAAAATAGCTGGATATGTGGCAAACAGTGCAGACCCTGATGAGACGCCGCATTATGCGGCGTCTCATCTGGGTCTTCACTGTTTGCTCAGGCCTGTCTGTTCAAATATACATATGGTAAAGTGCAAAATATGGTAAGAGTCATGCTCAGACAGAAAGTCAGGCAGGTAAAATCATGACGAAAACCTTAGCGATTACTAATCGATTATCGATCGCAATGACAGGAATGATAATCGACTATCTTTTCAGCACCGATTAGCCAGCCCTACCAACCAGTGAAATACATTTCACTGACCGTTCCAAGACGGTTCTTCAGTCGTCTTTTTTTTTTTTTTTTGTTAAAGGTCGTCTCTGACTGTGTGTATTGCTTATAGATATTCATTTTGCATAGCCAGTTGGCAATTTTGTGGGAAAGTATCTGCCATTTTGGCTTTCCGTTAGGTATGTTTTCCATTAGGGTCTACTTATTTCATGTTCGTGTTTCTTTCCATTCGGGCCCCGCCAAGCGAATTTGTGTCTTCGAGCATTCCGTCATGACAAATTTTAACTGCGCATGCCCAGCCATTCAGAGGGGCCAGGGATATGGCTTTCTGTCTGAAGGTTCCTCTTGATTCACTTCTTGTATGGGCGAGCAGCGAAGGTTCTGGCGAGACTGCGCGGATGCGCAGGCTCGCCTGAACCTTCGCTGCTCGCATAGGCGATAAGTACCAAAATCGCTTGACGGGGCCCATTTGGTTCTTTGATGGGATGTGTGAGTTTTATCGAATCCTGATCATTGCCTTCACTTCTATTTTAATAAAATAAATGAAGAAGTATTTCAATATGAACCAATACATTCGATGTATTTGTCACTTTGTGAGTTAGACCGGGATTTGAGACCAGATTTCGAAAAATATAATGCACCAAAAATTCTCACGCTTTGTTTGTGCTGTTTCATTGAGATGGAAGCCTAACCTATATGATATATGATTATTTAGCAAGTCTTGTTGGGGAAAAGGGGTAGAAAATTATATAAGTTTATACCCACCACCATGCGAATTGTATAGTTGGATTAAGTTTGGTTTATGTGTAGCTTGCGCCTACAATTGAATGTTGATTTATTGCATCAGCCAAAATATTTGCCAATACTCGAAGACACCAAAATTCATGATATGACGTAAATACATGCGGTGTTACCATATATTTTGACCATTGAAATATTACTCCCACAAATTAGGTAAATTTTACACTAATTTCGCACTAAATAATTTTTAGTATTTTTTTAAACAATTTCTTTTCCGTCAATATGCAGGACGGTTATTTTTGCACATACGTGTGCAACTTGATGGACCCTCTTGCGGGTTTTTCAGTTGTGTCACAGATCGTGATAAAAAAAAGTATTGAAACATACATAAAATAAATTATTTTTCTGGCTGGTCATAGATGTAACATAACAAGGACCAACAGATATATTTTTGAAAAGGTACTGATGACTATTTCCTTCCGGTTTTTATTCAGTGAGGTGAATATACATCTCCAAGCATATATTAGCGGATGAACTATCAAGTGATTCTCTAAACTGATGACTTGAATCAATCAATTAATGAATAGGCTACATTGTATATTTCAAGATTCATTGTCCAAAGTTTCCGGTTTGTGCTGAAGGTTCCCAAACTAACATCAACACTATTATAGTTTTAACACGTAAATGTTACTGGCCACTACAAAGTCTCTATGGGTACCTTATTTCTGGTAAAGTAGAAGTAAAACAAAGTAATTAATAGTACCCGAGCTTTCATGTAATGTAAAGCCACCCCTTAAAAATTCTTCCTTCTTCCCTTGTTCCAGAGTAGTGGTATAACATTTGAACGTGCATGTTAAGATGTCACATGTACTTACTTGGACAACCTGCCGTCGATAACCTTGTCCCTCTATTCACCATTAGCTCTTAATTATCAAGTGTGTCTTGTCATATTCTGATTATTTTTTTTACTATTCCTTTTACTGACATTTGTCCCATATATTGATTGCTTTGGGTTCAAAGGCACGTCAACCTTGTTTGTCATTTTGTGTCCTCCCCCAGCGATAAAAGAGATAGTAGAGCAGATGAAAGTGAGGGACAGAGGAGAAAGAGGAAAATAAATGGAAGTGAAGAAAGAGAAGAAATAACAACACTCCAAGAACAGCAGGCCTCGTTTAGTTGTAAGCCAATATCAGTTGGGCGCCGTATTGACACTAGGTACACGTCACCTTTGTCTTACCTAACCATCCAATTATCCAATACAGATCGGCCAAAAAGGCCTTCTTTTTTAAGCCATCAGGAATTATCATGATTTGAAAGACAGAGTGTAGGCAATGATCAGGAATATATACAAAATATCTCGCACCTTCCATTCAAAAGACCAAAATGAAAATGTCACGAATGGAAAGCCAGAAGGACAGTTATTTCCCAACATGGCCAAACGGCTATCCATAATAAAAGGCATTAGCAACACATGTACCTTAAAAGTAGAAGTAAAACAAAGATCAGGAATTGATACAATTAACTTACTCCACCCATAAAAGACACCAAAGGGAAAGAAATACAAACATTAAGCGACCAGACCATAATGGAAACCTAAACAAAGGAAGGCCATAAGGACAGTTACTTTCCCACAAAATGGCCATATGGCCATCCAAAATTAAAAGACACAAGTGATACACACAGTAAGTAACACACAACAACATAAATAAATCGCCACAGAAGAGCCGCCAAGACTAACTAAAAAAACAACAGAAGAATCGCCTCCGAACGGGGCCAGAGAGAGGTTTTACTGTTGTGGGATAGGTCGGGGGTGGGGGGTGGGGGGGGGGGCTATTCGGACACATTAAATGATTTTAGGTTGCCATAATCCTCGCACTTCTTTGTCTTGTTTAAAACCGATAAGTTGTTCAGTCTGCACGATGGATATCAAAGCAATAAAAGATAATCAAACAAGCGCAATCAGTTAAGTAGAAAACTGTGGCTGCTGTATCATAACAACGCCAATTTAATATGTTTACGCTTGCCATCAAGCTTACACAACTTTTAATAAATACCCTGAACACAAAGTTATAAACAGGCAGCCCATGGGAAACCACGCTCAACAGAGCTCAAGTGGGCATTAATCGCCCTACCGCTTGGTGGCCATTTATTTTAACAGACCATAATTGTTTAGTAGAGGCCAATCCCTGGACCATTGCTGCCAAATTATTCTGAAATCAACCATTGGTTCTTTTGCCATCGCATACATTATGGTCAGCTTTGAACAATCTGAGCAGGGCTAGAGTCCAAGATGTTGCATACTTAGGTCTTGTATTTCATGCGATGCAGAATTCAAAATCACATTTGGCCGTATATTGGCGTGAAAATCACACAGATACACAAACAAACTTTGATTTCTCGACCACGCTGATGCAGTATATATAATTTGGTATCAGTTCGCACAGTAGTTTTAGAAAAAATAGAAGTATGTAATATTATGGTCCCAGGATCATTTAGCTTGTTGTAAATATCAACTCTGGTGTCATAAGCTGCAACAGAACCAGAAAATCCTGTCTTTTCCAAACAAAATCCTAAGTGATGGAATGCGACCTTAACGTAAGAAAGGTCAAGGTCCACCAAATTTCATCATTTGAACAAATTTGATAGGGCCTGGGTCCCCAATAATGTATACTAAGTTTCAAGGTCATCGATCGATTGGTTCCTGAGAAGGCGGTTTTCAAAACAGTTTTACCATATATGGGCATGGTGGACATTTTGGTCAGGTGACCCAGACATTCAGAATATATGTTTATTCGGCCACCCCATGGCGGCTTCACATAAAATTTGGTTCCAACTGGCCTTGCAGTTTCAGAGGAGATGTCGTTCGAAACTGTTTGAATGCTTAAATGTGAAAATAGGTTAGGAACCATTGGCTCCCCTTTTTATGTCTTTTTCCCCCACTTTTATGATTTTCTAACTCCATTTTCAAGATGCTGAGAGACCTCTGGATAAATTCATATCATAGATGAGTGTGAGAAAATAAGGTGCATTAAACTCCTTAAATACGAGTTCTACGAATTTCAGATCCCCGACTATATAAAGTAGAAGTAAAGCCACTGATCAAGAATCAATATGTTCTATAAAAGGGTTATCCTTTGAAAGCAAGGAATGCACCACAGAACTGGAAAATATGAATCGTGCATGCTTTCTGGGCCAGACTAGCTAGTTTCGGCCAATTAAGCCTAATCAGTGACCCTCAAGTATTTTCAAAATTCCACAATGGAATCAATGATCCCAAGGACAAGAAAATACAAACTACACTATGATGTAGGGTAGGGAGACGTTTTACCGCCGCCACACATTCCCAGACACCAGCTGTAGTGACGTTAAATATGTTCTATAAAAGGGTTATCCTTTGGAAGCAAGGAATGCACCACAGAACTGGAATGCACCACAGTTACCTCACACCTCCTATCCTAGACCTCAGAGGCAAAGAAGCACACACATAACATCACTTTAATGAAAACGTCACAGGCGGAAAGCCGAAAGGACAGTTAAATTCCCACAAAATGGTCAAACGCCAATCCAATATACATTATTGCGCATTGATACACTACCAGTCTTAGGAACACCAACATTTCTAAGACAGAAGTGAATTAAATTTTTGAAGTACAGGAAAGTATATATTATACAGAAATTGGCCAGTTATGGTCATTTTTCTGTTATAATCTGCACAGT
Source organism: Lucinisca nassula (assembly GCA_963580285.1). NCBI lineage: Eukaryota > Metazoa > Mollusca > Bivalvia > Lucinida > Lucinidae > Lucinisca > Lucinisca nassula. The sequence goes on from OY757024.1 coordinate 120,767,973, forward strand.
TTAGGGATCGGTTTTGAAACCGTGTTATATCCAAAAATGAAATCATGAGTTGCGAGATAAAAAATTACATATGAGCCAGCGCATGACAAAACCTACACTAAGACATGTGAGCCAAACGAAGACTCAGATCAGCCTGCGCATCCGCGCAGTCTGATAAGAGCCTTCGTTGTAAGCACGAAGGATAGCTAAGGACACAATGCTCCTTTATGCAGAAACAGAAGTCTCTTGTTAGACTATATTGATGCGCAGGCTGATCTGAGTCTTCGATGGACGCACATGTCTTATTGTAGGTTTTGTCGTGCGCTGGTTCATATGTAGTTCATATGTAGTTTTCTCCTGATTTTTCAGGGAAAATAAGACTTGACATTACATACGAAATGTTTGCCCTGCTGCCAAATTATTTGTTATTTGGATTTTAAACTAAAAATAAATTACCGTCTGATCAGGAATTAGCTGTTGTGTTTTAACTCTTGTCATGCTGTTCACGACAACCCTTTTCTTTGGAAACAGTGTAGATCCAGATCAGATGGCTTCTGAATCTGATCAGGATCTACACTGTTTGGCATTCAATTTAGGATTTGTAGCAATAAATAACATCAAGTAATTTGATTGGTTGATAGACAAAAATGGGTGTGGCTTAAATTAAAATTCAGCAAGATAAGGGTTAAGAAATGATCTCACTGTCTTCGACTGGCACGTTTTGATGTTCTCCAATTCCAGGATTGCCAGGATTGCCTGGAGTGCCAGGTATGAAAGGAGAGCCCGGGTTGTTAAGAAGAGATGGACTACCAGGAGAGAAGATAGAACGAGGACTACCAGGAGAAGGTCTGTCGGGAATAAAAGGGAAAAGAATTGCCAGTCAGAGGCATAGTGAAATTCGCACATGTGGACATTTAATATGATATTTATGGAGCGAGCCTTTGGCGATTGTCATGAATATTATTCGACATAACAAGAAATTTATTTCACGAGAATTTGGCGAGTTTCATAAATTTCGTATGAAATGACTATGAACTTTATGAACCGAGATTTTTCCCAGTTTCATAAATTTCATATGAAATGACTATGAGTGTGCGGTTCTCCCTATCCTAAATCATCTTTGACTTTCATTGACATAATTCATATGAAAAATGATTCTTGTCAGCAGCTTATGACATTTTTCATGAATCATGTAGTTAATGACCACATCTGTCATTCAGCGACGACGTTTGCTGTTACAGAAGGCCAAGGCAAGCTTTCTATGTTAGATTGGTTATCTAAACTTAAGAAAGACCATATTATTGCAGATTCAAGCTCTTGTTCTACTACTGAACTTTCTTAAGCATTGCCTTCATGCCTTACTGCCATTAAAACGTGAGTAAATATCAGGACAAGTCTTTGGAAGGTCAGGGAGAATATGTTGTATTTAAGGGCTACCCAGCAGGCACATGACGTAATTGTGACGTCACATCAACGTCGGTACAACGTCATGACCTTCATGCAACGTCACATCAACGTCGGTGCAACGTCATGACGTTGCACCGACGTTGATTTGACGTTGCCCTCGCGACATGTGCCTGCTGGGCTATTCGCTGGAAGCAAAGAGTACACCGCAGAACAGAAACGTGAGAAGTGTACAAGTATTTATAGGCCAGACCAGCTAGTTTCGGCCAATTTGGCCGCATCAGTGATTCTCAAATATTTTCAAAACTCCACAATTGAATCCATGGTCCCAAAGGACAAGAAAATGCAAAATACACTATGATAAAATCTTTTTTGGTCCATAAAAATTCCAATAAATTGTAAATAAAATAAAATTCAGCCTTTCTCATGCTTTAAGTCAGTCTACGTATGATTTTTCCATCCTTTAGACTCTGTATCCCTTGTACTCATCTTTGAGCTGTCAGTTTGTCACTTCTTTGAAAGTATGCATGACGCTTCAGTTAGGTCCTGTCTATGGGAACAAAAGTATTCTCCTCTACTTGTGCAGACTGTTCCTAGCTCGAACCTAATCCTGGACCCAAGCGGTTAACTTTCCTTGTGTCATCTGTGAGAACATCACGTGAACAAAACCAATAAGATAAAGACCCCCAAACCCAACTTTATATAGGGAAAACTGGGGTTTACGGGGGTAAATATTATTTTGCGTATTTCTGCTCCAAGACATAGGGTTTGGGTACTCGCTAGAACCGCCACATTGGGGCGGTTCTAACGAGCACCCCAAACCTATGTTTGATAATAAATAAATAAATATCACAAATTTTCATCATATTATCACATTTTTGAGGTATGAAAACATGCACTATACCACATGGATGTGTTCTCGTAATGGTTGGTACGACGGACCACACTAGGAGCCTTTTGGGATATCTGTGACAGGAGGTATCATCAGGTCGGAATGAGTCATGAGCGTACATAGAAACATAAAATGGAGTGCTTCCACTGCGGGGTATCCAATTTAAACTTATTAATTGCACGCCGGTGGGTCAGGCTTCAGATTCTATGACGGCTCCAACGTAAAGGCTTATTGAGAATTAGAGAGATCTAATTCAAGGTAATGTTGGTTGGTGCCTGATGCTCTGTCTCTGGTCGGGCTCATCGGAGTCTAACTGTTGGTTTTCTTTTGCTCCAGCATTTCAGTGGTTTCTTGCTGTCGAGTCCTCACCGTTGTCTCACCTCTGTGGTTCTTTGATTTTTGTGTTCACGGAGATGTTGCACTGATGAGTTAGGAGGCCTTCATGCGGACTGAACAAATTATTTGTCTAAATCGCGACGGAAGTAAGGGCGAGGATTGTGGCCACGTAAAATCGATTTAAGCCCCCCAGTGGAAATCTTCCACTGACCGTTCCAAGGCGGCTCTTCTGTGGCGATTTATTTATGTTGTTGTTTGTTACTTACTGTGTGTATCACTTGTGTCTTTTGGTTTTGGATGACCATATGGCCATTTTGTGGGAAAGCAACTGTCCTTATGGCCTTCCTTTGTTTGGGTTTCCATTATGGTCTGGTCGCTTAATGTTTGTATTTCTTTCCCTTTGGTGTCTTTTATGGGTGGAGTAAGTTAATTGTATCAATTCCTGATCTTTGTTTTACTTCTATTATGCCTGTTTGATACGACAGTTTTTGAAACAGCAAACTCCTTCTCGTACTTGAATGCCACCTGTAATACTGAGACACCAGACTTAAGTTTCACTAACCCATTTGCAACTTCTTCTCCAAGGAAAGTCACACCTGGTCGTAAAGACTCTTGTCATCAACTACCAGTCTACCAAGACATCAGGTAAATCAGCCCAGTTCCAAAACAATTAAGTCAATAAGAGCAGACATAATTATCGAGACTGAACCATGGCTTAGTCCAGAAACCAATTCAGCAGAGGTTTTCCGGCAAAACAAGAAGAGCTACTGGAGAGACCGCTTGGAAGGACAAGGTGGCGGAGTATTTGTATTAATTTCCAGCCTGTATGAGAGTGAGGAACCAGAGGAGCTCAAAGTTGACCAAGATTGTGAACTGATGTGGGCCAAGGTCAAGAGCCATGGTTCTAAAGACCTTTATGTGGGATCCTTTTATCCACATCCAGATAACCATGATTCTAAATACCTGACGAGGCTACTGTCGTACATCTGTAGAATGCTAAGCCACAAAAAAGTTCACTTATGGCTCGGTGGGGTTTTAATATGGCTGACATCGACTGGGGTAATGAATGTGCCCTGCCCTATCCAGCACAGTACACAGTGCACAGTACCAGCAGCTGTTGAGCATGGTTAAATATGTTCTATAAAAGGGTTATCCTTTGGAAGCAATGAATACATCACAGAACTGAAAAGTATGGAGTGCACATGTTTTCTGGGCCAGACTAGCTAGTTTCGGCCAAATAGGCCTCATCAGTGACCCTCGGATATTTAACAAATTCCACATTGGAATCAATGATTCCAAAGGACAAGAAAATATAATCTACACTATGATGTAGGGCATTAAAGACTCATTTCTGGAGCAAATCGTAACAGACCCGACTAGAGTTACCGAAACGAGTTCAAACATCCTTGATCTGTTTTAACAAACAACGACATTCTTGTTAACCAAGTCCATGTATTCCCTCATATTACTGACCATTAGCGTAGTCCTTGGTATTGCTGACCATGATGCGGCCGTTTTAGAATCTAGTCTGAGAGCTATTAAGACCAAGACAGCACCGAGAAAGGCTTATCAGTACACGAGAGCCGACTTTGAAGGATTTAGGAAAGAACTTCGGGAAAAGCGGCAGAGTTCATGAACACAGCTACTTTACTGGATAGTGACACATTGTGGACCAAATTCAAGTCACAAATTCTTGAACTTATGGGAAAATATATCCCAAAGAAACTGCCTAGTCGGACCAAATCCCATAAGTCATGAACAGACAAGCATGTGAAGGCACTGCAGAGAAAGAGAAATAAACACTTCAGGAGATAAAGTGTGATCCACCGGGCCAAGGATATATCCTATTACAAGCAAATGAAGGCCAATGTGCAAAAAGCTGAACCCAGGCATACTGGAAGCACGAAGAGAATATTATTGACCTTGGAGACCCAGAGGCAAGCAGCAGAGATTCTGTACCTTCATCAAATAAAAATCAAAAATGAGTTTCTCAGAAAATCAAGTCTCTCAGAAAGGATAGCTGTGGAGTGGCTGCTCTGACAGAAAACGGGGAAATGCATGCGGACTCAAGGGCCAAGACAAATATCCCCAACAGACAGCATGAATCTGTCTACACCCTCGAAGATAAGTCAAACATTCCCAAGCCATCTGGGCAGTCATACTAGTAATTGGAAGAGATCACCGTGATAGAAGAAGGTGTGAGGAAAACTCTCAGGAAGCTCAACCTAAACAATTTCTGCCAAGGTTCTAAAGGACATGGCCGACGTAATCTCACCTTCACTCACAGTTATCTTCTAAAGGTCATTACCCGTTTTCAATAAAGGTGATCGATTCAAGGTAAGCAACTATTGACCCGTGTCGCTCACCAGCTTGTGCTGTAAGATAAAAAAAGCATCACGTGAACACGTCTGTGAAATGAAGACCCCAAAATCCCACTTAATACAGAGAAAACTGGGTTTGCGAGGGTATACAATATTGTTCTTGTTTCTGCTCCAAGACATAGGTTGTGGGTACTCGTTAGAACCGCCTCAATGAGGCGGTTCTAACGAACATCAACAACCTATGATTTGGCTCCAAGACATAGGTTGTGGGTACTCGTTAGAACCGCCTCAATGAGGCGGTTCTAACGAAATTCAACAACCTATGTTTTGAGCATTTATAAGAAAAATATCATGGAACTTCATCAGAAAAGTAGCCATTTTTGAGATATGAAAACAGCATTTTGTCACATGGGCGTGTTATCATAATGATATATCATAACCTGCAACATCCTAAGACACCTAGATGATAACAGCATACTGACTAACTGCCAACATGGCTTCCGAGCAAGACGCATCAGCAACATCCTAAGACACCTAGATTATAGAAGCATACTGACTGACTGCCAACATGGCTTCCAAGCATGTTGAGAAGTTGGGTCTCACCCTTGTCCATGAGCTTACAGAATCCATTGACGAGAGAAAACATAAGGATCTTATCATCCTCGATTTCTCGAAGGAGTGGGGTATGTTTTTCCATCATGAAAAATGCAGCACTCTTCGAGTTACCAGATCCAGACCACCAGTACTGTATGACTATTCATTGATAGGAAAAACCTTAGAGTACAGTCTAAATACCTTGGACATGACGTTCAGTCTCTCATGGAACACACACACATAGACAGGATTGTGACGAAAATTAATAGCATGCTAGGTTTCTTACAGAGGAATCTCCGAATCAATAATTAAGAAACAAACGCCTCGGCATATTTCACACTTGTCCTCCCAAGTTTGGAGTATTGTTCAAGTGTATGGAGCTCATATACGTGCAACAAACAGGTATAGAAACGTAAGCAGTGTGACAGACATATTGGAGAACCTCGGCTGGGAAACATTTGAGATAAGGAGAACCAAGCCACAGTTGGCTATGACGTTCAAGATCATTCATGGTTTAGTGGATATCCCTGCTGCAGAATATCTTACTCGAGCATCAACTCGTACCAGAGCCCTACACACGAAGAAGCTCAGACAGTATGCCTCCTGCACAGATGCAATTAAGCACAGCTTCTTTTTACTTTCAATTACCACATGCATTTCTTTGCCTGCTTTAGCAGCTGAGGCTCCTCACTTGGTATCCTTCAAGCGGGAGCTTTCTAAGCCTTCATTTAAAATACAATTTGGGGACAAACTGTAAGTAGGACCCAACGATGGACACAGCTATGGCGGTCTGGCCTCTAGTCAGGGCGGTGGCCTCTTCGTAGCCGGATTGGTCTGGACAGAAGGTGCCGAAAATGCAGATTAAAAATCTTCCCAGTTTTCTCTTTCTTTCCTATCACTGACTTGTTACCAATTTCTTATTTATTTTTTTTTGAACGCCAGCACTATCGCAATGGTCAGCGGCGACTGAAGATACTTACCACATAGATGTAGACTTCCTCAAATCAAATGGAAGAAAAACTTGATGATTTAACTGAATGGAAAGTTCATAAAGAAGATTCCCTTTATCTTGTATGTAATGTAAGGATTGATTTCTTCACTTCTGAAGAGCATAAAATTACATATTATGATCATGTTAGAAAGTGTGTGAAGCTCTCAGCTTTCTACTTGACAATATTTATCTAAGTTTTGGTACTTAGTTTGGAGAAACTGTGGGTATTCCGACGGGTACGAATTGCGCACCCCTTATGGCTGATTTGTTCTCGTTTTGGCATGAAAGAGACTTTATATTTCCCTCTCCATTGGAAACCAATCTGAAATCATTGAAGCGTTTAGCTCCACTTAATGATATTTGAATGATTTATTAAATATTCATAATACCTACTTCGATGTTCGATGGTTTGATCAGTTAAATTCCCACTCCCCCACCCCCCACGCACCCAGAACGTCACTTTGATAAGGCAAATTCTTCTCATACCGAAGGCCCATTTTAGATGAGTTTGATACTTGCGAAATTAATGATAAATGCGGTGATTTTGATTTTTAGATTGCCAAGTTTCCTTTCTTTGATGTTGATATTCCACGTGCGCCATCCTACGGTCTTTATAGTTCCCAATTAATTCGATTTGCCGGAGTTTCTAGTCGTGAAACTGACTTTAACACTCGTAATTAATATGTAGCTGTTAAATTTCTTAATCCAAGCTATTGGTATCATAAACTATGTAAAGCCTTTTCTAAGTTTTATAGACGTCATTCCGATTAAGTTTCTCAAATCAATGTTGGACTTAAACTTCTTCCTGCAACAATGCCTATCGGAACCCAAATTTTACGATGACTTAGTATACAAATTCAGAAAAATATATGCTTGCAATAACCAGTCCCAAATTCCGTAAGATCATTCTTCGATATAAAAAGATTGGGTACAATATAAATGTTATACGACAGACTGCATGCATGGTAGTTAATCCAATCAAAGTTGATAAATAGAAGTGGATGCACTTAACTTTGGTTCCACCTTAAATTGCACGCCGGCGGGTCAGGCATCGATTTTATCACGGTTCCAGCATAAACGGCTTACTTAAAATTTAATTTTAGGTAATACTGCAGGGTTCCTGATGCTCGGTCGCTGGTTGGGCCCTCCGGAGTCTAACTGTTGGTTTTCTTGTGCTGCAGCATTCAGTTTTATTTCATGCTGTTGAGTCCTCTGTAATTGTCGGTCGGTGTGTGCTCGGAAGGGGATGTGCTGTGTTTGCCGGGTCTTGTCCATCATCCGTTTCGGTTTCAAAACTTTAGGGTTGAGACACACTGTGAAGATTAAATATCAGAAAGGCCTCTGTGTCACAAAATTAGGTATAGTTATGCCTTAACTGTAATTGTTTGATTTTTATGCACTCGGACATCTAGCACTGATGAATTAGGAAGCCTTTAAGCGGACTGAACAAATTATTTGTCTGAACAACGGCAGAAATAAGAGCGAGGGTTTTGGCCACGTAAAATCGATTGACGCCCCCGCCCCTCTTCCCCAAGTGAATAAATAGTAGAAGTAAAACAAAGATCAGGAATCGATACAATTAACTTACTCCACCCATCAAAGACACCAAAGGGAAAGAAACACAAACATTAAGCGACCAGACCATAATGGAAACCTAAACCAAGGAAGGCCATAAGGACAGTTACTTTCCCACAAAATGGCCATATGGCCATCCAAAATAAAAAGTCACAAGTGATACACACAGTAAGTAACAAACAACAACATGAATAAACAGCCACAGAAGAACCGCCTTGGAACGGTCAGTGGAAAGATTTCCACTGGGGGACGTAAATCGATTTTACGTGGCCACAATCCTCGCCCTTACTTTTGTCGCGATTTAGACAAATAATTTGTTCAGTCCACATGAAGGCCTCCTAACTCATCAGTGCAACATCTCCGTGAACACAAAAAAATCAAAGAACCTCTGAGGACTCGACAGCAAGAAACCACTGAAATGCTGGAGCAAAAGAAAACCAACAGTTAGACTCCGAGTTTCCATTGGCCGTTCCAAGGTAATTCTTCTGTTGTGGATTATTGTTCTTATACTTCATCTGCATGTGTGTGTTGCTGGTGTCTTTTTGTTTTGGATAGCCTATTGGCTTTGTTCACAGAGGGCAAATCTCATCGAGGCAGTTCTAACGAGTACCCACAATCTATATTTTGAGCAGAAATAAGAAAAATATCCCAATTTTTCGACTTCAAATTTTAGTTGTTTTTTTTCGGCGGTAAAGTTTACAATGTATTTGTGTAGGCATATTTCCGTAATATATATTCAAACTATGTCATGATGTATTTGTCTAAACTGGCGGAAGTAAGAGCGAGGGTGCGGTCGGGTGAACTCGATTTAAGCCCACCAGTGAAATTCTTTTCACAGACCGTTCCAAGACGGTTCTTCAGTCGCGTTTTTTTTTTTTTTTTTTTTTTTTTGTGTGTTAAAGGTCGTCTTTGACTGTGTGTATTGCTTATAGATATTCATTTTGCATAGCCAGTTGGCAATTTTGTGGGAAAGTATCTGTCATTTTGGGATTCCGGTATGTTTCAATTAGGGTCTACTTATTTCATGTTCGTGTTTCTTTCCATTTGGGCCCCGCCAAGCGAATTTGTGTCTTCGAGCATTCCGTCATGACAAATTTTAACTGCGCATGCCCAGCCATTCAGAGGGGCCAGGGATATGGCTTTCTGTCTATAGGTTCCTCTTGATTCACTTCTTGTATGGGCGAGCAGCGAAGGTTCTGGCGAGACTGCGCGGATGCGCAGGCTCGCCTGAACCTTCGCTGCTCGCATAGGCGATAAGTACCAAAATCGCTTGACGGGGCCCATTTGGTTCTCTGATGGGATGTGTGAGTTTTATCGAATCCTGATCATTGCTTTCACTTCTATTTTGATTAAATAAATGAAGAAGTATTTCAATATGAACCAAAACAATTGGTGTATTTAACACTTTGTGAGTTTGACCGGGATTTGAGACCAGATTTCGAACAATATGATGCACCCAAAATTCTCACGCTTTGTTTTTGCTGTTTCATTGAGATGGAAGCCTAAACTATATGACATGTGATTATTTAGCAAATCTGGTATGGGAAAGGGGTAGAAAATTATATGAGTTTATACCCACCACCATGCGAATGGTATAGTTGGATTAAGTTTAGTTATGTGTACATGTAGCTTGCGCTCACAACTGAATGTTGATTTATTGCATCAGCAAAAATATTTGTCAATACTCGAAGACACCAAAATTCATGAAATAACGTAAATACATACGGTGTCACCACTCATTTTGACCATTGAAATGTTACCCCCACAAATTAGGTAAATTTACACTAGTTTCGCGCTAATTAATAATGTTTTGTATTTTTTTAAACAATTTCTTTTTTCGTCAATATGCAGGACAGTTATTTTTGCACATACATGTGAAACGTGATGACACTGTTTAAATCTGGACATGAACAAGGGACTCAGATACCTATGGACCCTCTTGCGGCTTTTTCCGGTTGTGTCACAGATCGGGATAAAAGTCCACATTGAAACATACATAAAATAAATTATTTTACTGGCTGGTCATAGATGTATCATAACAGGAACCAAGAGATATATTTTTGAAAAGTTACTGATGACTATTTCCGTCCGGTTTTTATTTAGTGAGGTGAATATACATCTCCAAGCATATGTTAGCGGGTGAAGTATCAAGTGATTCTCTAAACTGATGACTTTAATCAATCAATTAATGAATAGGCTACATTGTATATTTCAAGATTCATTGTCCAAAGTTTCCGGTTTGTGCTGAAGGTTCCCATTATTATAGTTTACACACGTAAATGTTTCTGGCTACTACAAAGTCTCTATGGGTACCTTATTTTCTGGGAAGTCGCATGACTAAAAATAAATAGTACCCGAGCTTTCATGTAATGTAAAGCCACCCCTTAAAAATTCTTCCTTCTTCCCTTGTTCCAGAGTAGTGGTATAACATTTGAACGTGCATGTTAAGATGTCGCATGTACTTACTTTCTACCTTTTCGTTGGACAACCTGCCGTCGAAAACCTTGTCCCCTATTCACCATTAGTTCTTAATTATCCCGTTTCTATTGTCATATTCTGATTATTTTTTTACTATTCCTTTTACTAATATATGTCCTATATATTGATTGTTTTGGGTTCAAAGGCACGTCAACCCTTGTTGGTCATTTTGTGTCCTCCCCCAGCGATAAAAGAGATAGCAGAGGAGATGAAAGTGAGGGACAGAGGAGAAGAAATGAGCCCCGCCAAGCGAATTTGTGTCTTCGAGCATTCCGTCATGACAAATTTTAACTGCGCATGCCAAGCCATTCAGAGGGGCCAGGGATATGGCTTTCCGTCTGAAAGTTCCTCTTGATTCACTGCTTGTATGAGCGAGCAGCGAAGGTTCTGGCAAGACTGCGCGGATGCGCAGGCTCGCCTGAACCTTCGCTGCTCGCATAGGCGATAAGTACCAAAATCGATTGACGGGGTCCAAATAACAGTATTCCCCCTCTACCCTTACCTGCTGCAAGAACAGCAGGCCTTGTTTCGTTGTAAGCCAATATCGGTTGGGCGCCGTATTGACGCAAGGTACACGTCATCTTTGCCTTACCCAACCACCCAATTATCCAATAGAGATCGGCCAAAAAGGCCTCCTTTTTTAAGCCATCAGGAATTATCATGATTTGAAAGAGAGGGTGTAGGCAATGATCAGGAATATATACAAAATATCTCGCACCTTCCATTCAAAAGACCAAAATGAAAATGTCACGAATGGAAAGCCAGAAGGACAGTTATCCCCCCCCCCCCCAACATGGCCAAACGGCTAAAAGGCATTAGCAATACATGTACCTTAAAGACTAACTAAAAAAAAAAACAAAAGAATCGCCTCCGAACGGGACCAGAAAGAGGTTTTACGGTTGTGGGATAGGTAGGGGGGTAGTGGGGGGGGGAGGCTATTTGGACACTTTAATTGATTTTAGGTTGCCATAATCCTCGCCCTTCTTTGTCTTGGTTAAAACCGATAAGTTGTTCAGTCTGCACGATGGATATCTAAGCAATGAAAGATAATCACACAGGCGCAATCAGTTAAGTAGAAAACAGAGGCTGCTGTATCATAACAACGCCAATTTAATATGTTTACGCTTGTCATCAAGCTTACTCGACTTTTAATAACTACCCTGAACACAAAGTTATAAACAAGCAGCCCATTGGAAAACACGCTCAACACAGCTCAAGTGGGCATAAATCGCCCTACCCCTTGGTGGCCATTTATTTTAACAGACCATAATTGTTTAGTAGAGGCCAATCCCAGGACCATTGCTGCCAAATTATTTTGAAATCAACCATTGTTTCTTTTGCCATCGCATACATTATGATCGGCTTTGAACAATCTTAGCAGGGCTAGAGTCCAAAATGTTGCTTACTTAGGTCTTGTATTTCATGCGATGCAGAATTCAAAATCACTTTTGGCCGTATATTGGCGTGAAAATCACACGTATCCACAAACAAACTTTGATTTCTCGACCACGCTGATGCAGTATATTGAATTTGGTATCAGATCGCACAGTAGTTTCAGAAAAAATAGAAATATTTAATCTTATGGTCCCAGGATCATTTAGCTGGTTGTTAATATCAACTCTGATGTCATAAGCTACAACAGAACCAAAAAATTCTGTCTTTTCCATACAAAATCTAAGAGATGGAATGTGACCTTAACGTAAGAAAAGTGAAGGTCTACCAAATGTCATCATTTGAACAAATTTGATGGGGTCTGGGTCCCCAATATTGTATACTAAGTTTCAAGGTCATCGATCGATTGGTTCCTGAGAAGGCGATTTTTCAAAACATTTTTACCATATATGGGCAAGGTGGAAATTTTGGTCATTTGACGCAGACATTCAGACAATATGTTTATTCTTCCACCCCATGGTGGCTCCACATGCAGTTTCAGAGGAGATGTCGTTTAAAATTGTTTGAATGCTTAAATGAGAAAAGAGGTTAGGAACCATGTTCTCCCCTTTTTATGTCTTTTCCCCCACTTTTATGATTTTCTAACTCCACTTTCAAGATGCTGAGAGATAGCTCGATAAATTCATATCATAGATGAGTGTAAGAAAATAAGGTGCATTAAACTCCTTAAATACGAGTTCTACGAATTACAGATCCCCGACTATATAAAGTAAGAGTAAAGGCATTGATCAAAAATCAATAAAGTTACCTCACACCTCCTATCCTAGACATCAGAGCAAAGAAGCACAAACATTACATCACCATAATAAAAACGTCACAGGCGGAAAGCCGAAAGGACAGTTAAATGTTTAGGTTGCCTTAATCCTCGCCTTTCTTTGTCTTGGTTAAAACCGATAAGTTGTTCAGGCTGCACGATGGATATCTAAGCAACAAAAGATAATCATACAAGCGCAATCAGTTAAATAGAAAACTGTGGCTGTTGTATCATAACAATGCCAATTAAATATTCTTACCTTGTCATCAAGCTTACGCGACTTATAATAACTACCCTGAACACAAAGTTATAATTAAGCAGCCCATGGGAAACCACGCTCAACACAGCTCAAGTGGGCATAAATCGCCCTACCCCTTGGTGGACATTTATTTTAACAGACCATAATTGTTTAGTAGAGGCCAATCCCAGGACCGTTGCTGCCAAATTATTTTGAAATCAACCATTGGTTTATCTGCCATCGCATACATTATGATCAGCTTTGAACAATTTTAGTAGGGCTAGAGTCCAAAATGTTGCATACTTAGGTCTTGTATTTTTTATGCGATGCAGAATTCAGATGCCTTCACTGCAGCTGGTGTTGTGCCGTGTGGCGGCCGTAAAACGTCTCCCCGTACATCAACCATAGTGCAGTTCATATTTTACTTTTGATCCTTTGAGATCAGCTTGAATATTCTGAGAAATCAGAAATAAATTATTGTTTTAGACTCATATTCTAGACAGGTTTTTAATTATTTGGACCCCACTTTGATTTATATCTGTCTTTGAATCGACTGCCTATTCGAAATTCGCGACATTGCAGTATGTTTTTCTCTGGCTTTCGTTGTCGGATCATTACAGGGTCACTGATGAGGCTTTATTAGCCGAAACTACGTAGTATGACCCATCTTCTTTCTTATGAATGTTTTCATTGCTCTTAAAGGAACTCATTTTTTATTTTTATTCTAAATCACTTTTGGCCATATATTGGCGTGAAAATCACACAGATCCACAAACAAGCTTTGATTTCTCGACCACGCTGATGCAATATACATGTATATAATTTGGTATCAGTTCCCACAGTAGTTTTAGAAAAAAAAATAGAAGTATGTAATCTTATAGTCCCAGGATCATTTAGCTGGTTGTAAATATTAACTCTGATGTCATCAGCTACAACAGAGCCAGAAAAGTCTGTCTTTTCCATACAAAATCCTAAGTGATGGAATGTGACCTTAACGTAAGAAAGGTCCACCAAATGTCATCATTTGAACAAATTTGATAGGGCCTGGGTCCCCAATAATGTATACTAAGTTTCAAGGCCATCGATCGATTGGTTCCTGAGAAGGCGATTTTCAAAACATTTTTACCATATATGGGCATGGTGGACATTTTGGTCATGTAAGCCAGACATTCAGAATATATGTTTATTCTTCCACCCCCATGGTGGCTCCACATTTAATTTGGTTCCAATTGGCCTTGCAGTTTCAGAGGAGATGTCGTTTAAAATTGTTTGAAAAGTAGAAGTAAAACAAAGATCAGGAATTGATACAATTAACTTACTCCACCCATAAAAGACACCAAAGGGAAAGAAATGCAAACATTAAGCGACCAGACCATAATGGAAACCTAAACAAAGGAAGGCCATAAGGACAGTTACTTTCCCACAAAATGGCCATAATGAGAAAAGAGGTTAGGAACCAATATCTCCCCTTTTTATGTCTTTTCCCCCACTTTTATGATCTTGTAACTCCATTTTTCAAGATGCTGAGAGATATCTCGATAAATTCATGTCATAGATGAGTGTGAGAAAATAAGGTGCCTAAAACTCCTTTAATACGAGTTCTACGAATTTCAGATTCTCGACATTATAAAGTAGGAGTAAAGGCACTGATCAAGAATCAATAGTTACATCACACCTGCTATACTAGACACCAGAGGCAAAGAAGCACAAACATTACATCACCATAATAAAAACGTCACAGGCGGAAAGCCGAAAGGACAGTTAAATGTTTAGGTTGCCATAATCCTCGCCCTTCTTTGTCTTGGTTAAAAAGGATAAGTTGTTCAGTCTGCACGATGGATATCTAAGCAATAAAAGATAATCACACAAGCGCAATCAGTTAAGTAGAAAACAGAGGCTGCTGTATCATAACAACGCCAATTAAATATGCTTACGCTTGTCATCAAGCTTACGCGACTTTTAATAACTACCCTGAACACAAAGTTATAAACAAGCAGCCCATGGGAAACCACGCTCAACACAGCTCAAGTGGGCATAAATCGCCCTACCCCTTGGTGGCCATTTATTTTAACAGACCATAAACACCATTGCTGCCAAATTATTTTGAAATCAACTTTTGGTTTATTTGCCATCGAATACATTATGATCAGCTTTGAACAATCTTAGCAGGGCTAGAGTCCTAAATGTTGCATACTTAGGTCTTGTATTTCACGCGATGCTGAATTCAAAATCACTTTTGGCCGTATATTGGCGTGAAAATCACACAGATCCACAAACAAACTTTTATTTCTCGACCACGCTGATGCAGTATATATAATTTGGTATGAGTTCGCATAGTAGTTTTGGAAAAAATAGAAATATGTAATCTTATAGTCCCAGGATCATTTAGCTGGTTGTAAGTATCAACTCTGATGTCATAAGCTACAACAGAACCAGAAAATCCTGTCTTTTCCATACAAAATCCTAAGTGATGGAATGTGACCTTAACGTAAGAAAGGTCAAGGTCCACCAAATGTCATCATTTGAACAAATTTGATAGGGCCTGGGTCCCCAATAATGTATACTAAGTTTCAAGGTCATCGATCGATTGGTTCCTCAGAAGGCGATTTTCAAAACATTTTTACCATGGTGGACATTTTGGTCATGTGACCCAGACATTCAGAATATATGTTTATTCTTCCACCCCATGGTGGCTCCACATATAAGTTGGTTCCGACTGGCCTTGCAGTTTCAGAGGAGATGTCGTTTAAAACTGTTTGAATGCTTAAATGAGAAAAGAGGTTAGGAACCATTATCTTCCCTTTTTATGTCTTTTCCCCGACTTTTATGATTTTCGAACTCCATTTTCAAGATGCTGAGAGACCTCGATAAATTCATATCATAGATGAGTTTGAGAAAATAAGGTGCATTAAACTCCTTAAATACTAGTTCTACGAATTTCAGATCCCCGACTATATAAAGTAGAAGTACAGGCACTGATCAAGAATCAATAAAGTTACCTCACACCTCCTATCCTAGACATCAGAGGCAAAGAAGCACAAACATTACATCACTATAATAAAAACGTCACAGGCGGAAAGCCGAAAGGACAGTTAAATTCCCATAAGATGGTCAAACGACAATCCAATATACATTATTGCGCATAGATGCACCAGCATTTCTAGCACAGAAGTTATTTAAATATTCAAAGTACAGGAAAACCTTCTAATTTATAACACTTTTTTTTACAAAAATGTATTGATTATACAAAAAATGGCCAGTTATAGTCACTTTTCTGTTATTATCTGTACAGTTTAGGGATCGATCTTGAAACCGTGTTATACCCAAGAATGGTATCATGAATTGCGCTATAAAAGGTTATACATGAGCCAGCGCATGACAAAGCCTACACTAAGACATGTGCGCCCAAAGAAGACTCAGATCAGCCTTCGCATCCGCGCAGTCTGACCAGAGCCTTCGTTGTGCGCTCTAAGGATAGTTAAGGGCATTAAGGGCACAATGTTCCTTCATGCAGCAAGAGAAGTCTCTGTTTAGACTATATGAATGCGCAGGCTGATCTGAGTCTTCGATGGACGCACATGTCTTATTGTAGGTTTAGTCGTGCGCTGGGTCATATGTAGTTTTCTCCTTATTTTTCAGGGAAAATAAGACTTGACATTACATTCGAAATGTTTGCCCTGCTGCCAAATTTTTTGTTCTCTGAAATTTATAGTAAAAAATAAATTAAAGTAGAAGTAAAACAAAGATCAGGAATTGATACAATTAACTTACTCCACCCATAAAAGACACCAAAGGGAAAGAAATACAAACATTAAGCGACCAGACCATAATGGAAACCTAAACAAAGGAAGGCCATAAGGACAGTTACTTTCCCACAAAATGGCCATATGGCCATCCAAAATTAAAAGACACAAGTGATACACACAGTAAGTAACAAACAACAACATAAATAAATCGCCACAGAAGAGCCGCCTTGGAACGGTCAGTGGAAGATTTCTGGAAATCGTCTGATCAGGAATTAGCTATTGTGTTTTAACTCTTGTCATGCTGTTCACGACAACCCTTTTCTTTGGAAACAGTGTAGATCCAGATCAGATGGCTTCTGAATCTGATCAGGATCTACACTGTTTGGCATTCAATTTAGGAATTTGTAGCAATAAATTACATCAAGTAATTTGATTGGTTGATAGACAGAAACGGGTGTGGCTTAAATGAAAATTCAGCAAGAGAAGGGTTAAGAAATGATCTCACTGTCTTCGACTGGCACGTTTTGATTTTTATCAATTCCAGGATTGCGAGATATCCCTGGAATTGAACTTTGGATCGCAGAAAAGGGAGAAACAATTCCCTCGGGTCTTAAAGATGATAAGGGACAGAAAGGAGAGCCCGGGGTGTTTAGAAGAGATGGTCTACCAGGAGAGAAGATAGAACGAGGACCACAAGGAGAAGATATGTCAGGAATGAAAAGGGAAAAGGATTGCCAGTCAGAGACATATTGAAATTCACACAGGCGGTCATTTAATATGACATTTATGGAGCGAGCCTTTGGCGAGTGTCATGAATACTATTCGACATAACTATGAAATTTATTTTGGCGAGTTTCATAAATTTCGTATGAAATGACTATGAACTTTATGAACCGAGATTTGTCCGAGTTTCATAAATTTCATATGAAATGACTATGAGTGTGCGGTTCTCCCTATCCTAAATCATCTTTGACTTTCATTGACATAATTCATATGAAAAATGATTCTTGTCAGCAGCTTATGACATTTTTCATGAATCATTTAGTTAATGACCACATTCAATTAAATCATTAAGCTTTTCTTTTATAAGATTATGAGGAAGTGTAGTGTAAAGAGTGGAAAAATCGTAAGTAGACAGACTAGAAGCACGAAAATGTCTGGATTTCAATTTATTTAAAGTAGAAGTAAAACAAAGAGCAGGAATCGATACAATTAACTTACTCCACCCATCAAAGACACCAAAGGGAAAGAAACACAAACATTAAGCGACCAGACCATAATGGAAACCTAAACAAAGGAAGGCCATAAGGACAGTTACTCTCCCACAAAATGGCCATATGGCCATCCAAAATAAAAAGACACAAGTGATACACACAGTAAGTAACAAACAACACCATAAATAAACCGCCACAGAGGAACCGCCTTGGAACGGTCAGTGGAATGATTTCCACTGGGGGGCTTAAATCGATTTTACGTGGCCACAATCCTCGCCCTTACTTCCGTCGCGATTTAGCAAATAATTCGTTTAGTCCGCATGAAGGCCTCCTAATATATAATAATATAAAACCTCATTCGAATTTTTTATAGACCAAAACAGATTTCTTCCTGTTCTTTCAAAGACTTCATCACAATATTTAATCATATGCGTTTTAATAGCAGTAAGACATGAAGTTAATAATTTAGAAAGTTCAGTGGTAGTGCAAGTGCTTGAATTTGCAATAAACCGTGCTTTGTAAGGTCTTTTATAAAGTTTTGGTAACCAGTATAGCGTAGGAAGCTTGTCTTGGCCTTCGGTAACACACACAGCAAACTTGGTCGCTCAATGACAAATATGTTTATCTACTATAGCTCTCTCTTCAGCGTGCATGCAGTCTTTGCTTCCATCTTAAATTGATCGCCGGCAGGTCAAGCATCGATTTTAGCACGGTTCGAGCGTAAACGGCGTACTTTGAATTTAATTTTAGGTAATACTGGTGGGTTCCTGATTCTCTGTCTCTGGCTGGGCCCTCCGGAGTCTAACTGTTGGTTTTCTTTTGCTGCAGCATTCAGTTTTATTTCATGCTGTTGAGTCCTCGCCATTGTTTCATCTCTGTAATTGTTTCATTTTTATGTTCTCGGAGATCTAGCACTGATTGATTAGGAAGCCTTTAAGCGGACTGAACAAATTATTTGTCTGAACAACGACAGAAATAAGAGCGAGGGTTGTGGCCACGTAAAATCGATTGAAGCCCACCCCATCCCCAAGTAAATAAAGTTTACAATGACCTTCTAAGGCAATTCATCTGTTGTGGATTATTGTTCTTATACTTCATCTGCATGTGTGTGTTGCTGGTGTCTTTTTGTTTTGGATAGCCTATTGGCTTTGTTCACAGAGGGTAAACTTCATCGAGGCGGTTCTAACGAGTACCCACAATCTATATTTTGAGCAAATATAAGAAAAATATCACAATTTTTCATCTTAAAATTTTAGTTTTTTTTCGGCGGTAAAGTTTACAATGTATTTGTATAGGCGTGTTTCCGTAATATATATTTCAACTGTCTCATGCTGTATTTGTCTAAAACGCGACGGAAATAAGAGCGAGGGTGCGGTCGGGTGAAATCGATTTAAGCCAACCAGTGAAATTCTTTTCACTGACCGTTCAAAGACGCTTCTTCAGTCGCGATTTTTTTTTTTTTTTTTTTGTTGTTGTTGTTGTTATAGGTTGTCTTTGACTGTGTGTATTGCTTATAGATATTCATTTTCCATAGCCAGGGAAAGTATCTGTCATTTTGGGATTCCGGTATGTTTCCATTAGGGTCTACTTATTTCATGTTCGTGTTTCTTTCCATTTGGGCCCCGCCAAGCGAATTTGTGTCTTCGAGCATTCCGTCATGACAAATGTTTACTGCGCATGCCCAGCCATTCAGAGGGGCCAGGGATATGGCTTTCTGTCTGAAGGTTCCTCTTGATTCACTTCTTGTATGGGCGAGCAGCGAAGGTTCTGGCGAGACTGCGCGGATGCGCAGGCTCGCCTGAACCTTCGCTGTTCGCATAGGCGATAAGTACCAAAATCGCTTGACGGGGCCCATTTGGTTCTCTGATGGGATGTGTGAGTTTTATCGAATCCTGATCATTGCGTTCACTTCTATTCTGATTAAATGAATGAAGAAGTATTTCAATATGAACCAATACATTTGATGTATTTGTCTCTTTGTGAGTTAGTCCGGGATTTGAGACCAGATTTCGAAAAATATAATGCACCCTAAATTCTCACGCTTTGTTTGTAGTGTTTCATTGAGATGTAAGCCTAACCTATATGACATGTGATTATTTAGCAAATCTGGTGGGGGAAAGGGGTAGAAAATTATATGAGTTTATACCCACCGCCATGCGAATGGTATAGTTGGATTAAGTTTAGTTATGTGTACATGTAGCTTGCGCTCACAACTGAATGTTGATTTATTGCATCAGCCAAAATATTTGTCAATACTCGAAGACACCAAAATTCATGAAATAACGTAAATACATACGGTGTTACCACACATTTTGACCATTGAAATGTTACCCCCACAAATTAGGTAAATTTACACTAGTTTCGCGCCAAATAATGTTTATTTTTTTTTTTTTTTTGAAACAATTTCTTTTTTCGTCAATATGCAGGACAGTTATTTTTGCACATACATGTGAAACGTGATGACACTGTTT
Organism: Lucinisca nassula; assembly: GCA_963580285.1. Taxonomy (NCBI): domain Eukaryota; kingdom Metazoa; phylum Mollusca; class Bivalvia; order Lucinida; family Lucinidae; genus Lucinisca; species Lucinisca nassula. Next base: position 120,788,418 of record OY757024.1, read on the forward strand.
AAATCTGGACATGAACAAGGGACTCAGATACCTATGGACCCTCTTGGAGTAGGGTATAGTTGCAACCTCCATATGGGGAACCTCCACCACAGGAGCATCTCTCCACCGTGGGAACACAACGCAACTACAACTGCAACTGCAAGTTTAAATGATGAGAAGAATAACTCTCACCTGCCCGTCTGTCCGTTCGATCGTGTTTCAGTCTGTCTATAATAGAGTGTTATACGGACCTCCGTGACTTAGTGGGTGAGAGCGATGACTCTTAGCCATTAGGTCTCTAACCATTGTGGTTCGAGCATGGCTCGGGTCACATGTGAGACGCCGAGTTCTGCAACTGAAGGTGTAAGCCCCCGCCCATAGGGGCTTGAAGAAATATATGGGCTGCATGATGCTTCCACGCAGAGCTGAATCCGGCCCGCACACTAGTGCTGGTAAACCGTTTAGAGGATCTAAGCCTGTCCAGGAACCGCGGTGCGAGGCGTACCGTCCATGCTAATAAACCCTATTGGTTTCATTGGGCGACAGGGCTTGAGATGTCATTTCATCTCAAAGTCGGGTAAAAGTCCCACAAAATTGGAAGCAACGTCTCCAAAATGACCTTTACAGTGTTGATGGGGACGTTAAACCTCAAATCAAACAAACAAACAAACAAAGCAACTGAAGGTGTGGTGGTTTTTCTCCGGACACTCCGGTTTTCGTCAACTACTGATTAACGATGGGCTCGATATGAGTAAAATAATCTTGAAATGTTTGTAAAACCCAAACCAAACCAATAGAGTTAGGTGTACTGCAGGCACACACGCGGCTGACTGACATATGGTACTCTGAATTTTGCCTGCTCCATAGGCTGGGACTTTTTTTTTATTGAGTGGGGGGGGGGTCAAACCTTTAGTATTTCGGGTGTAGGCTAGGGGTTAACAAAAATGGTCTTTTTTATGGGTACACGCCATTTAGCAGATATTTTGAAGATGTCGACTCTAAAACATACCATTTGGGGGTGAGAGCCAAAAAGTCATTGGTAATTTTATTCCTTCGCTTTTTAAAAAAAAACGCCTCCGTCGGTCTCTCCGTCCGTTTAACCGCGTGTCTGACCATTTGATTTTGGCACCGCCCCTCCCAGGTGAGGGGTCCAACGGTCAAATATCAATTACATTTAATAACAAAGTCAGTTTTATAGATTTTGATATCAAACTTTGCAGAATTAATGATTGATAGAATATGTAAAATACTTTGAACGGAATTTTGGTTGCGACCACTGGATAATGCCTAAGGGGTCGGATTTGGAGGTCGGATCAAAGTTTTAATAAGGGAGTAGGAGCGGCGATTAAACTGCTTCATGAATATTGTTGGCACAGCATTCCCCTCATACCAGAAGCTATTTGAATGTTGTTTTTTTTTTTTTCTCTTGCTGCACAACAGCTCAGTGGATTTAAAGAATTGCTGTTAGGAAATTGGGACGTTAACTGAAACATCCCTTGTGCAGGCTGAATAACCGTACGGTATAGACATGATTACTGTGTAGGCTTTCATCCTGTAAAGCTGGAGTGTAAATAATATATACCGCCTGTGTCCCCTCCTGGAGTTAAGGCGAAATCTGAAGAAAGAAAAAATATTAAAAACATTTTTCGTGCCAAATGCAATAAAGAAATAAGTAAAGACACATTATAATTATGCAAAGCAAGCTAGCTAATTGTAGAGTATTGTTTTAAGTAAGCTACATTTTGAAACTATTTTAGAGGGTCCGTTTATATTATGGATATTTTTGGATTACGCTGTAAAGCTTTTTATTTGTTAGGGTAAAACACTTAATGCTGCACCCCACCCTATACAGCATACAAAAGCCAAAGTGTCCCCTGTACTTAACGTGAAGCAACTGCAAGACTATTCCCATCATTGCTCCACGCAGGACACATTTCCAAATCTACCGGAGCGGATGCTTGCTCTGCGATAAACTCGAAGTAACTACATGACCTGTGCATTCCATTGTTCTACGCCCGGCACGTTACCAATTCTACATGAGTGGTGGCTTGCACTGTGGTGGCCTTGCTGGCTCTGTGCTAGTACTGTGAACAAGTAAAAGACATTCCCAGTACTTCCAGAGGTGCATTCAACAAAACGGGCTCCCGCCGAGTGCTCGTCTGTTCGTAGACTGGTTCCCTCTCCCTATAGCTCAATAGCTTTCGCATAAAGGGATCGGTAATATGCGAAAGCTATTGCGCCATAGGGTGAGGGAACCTGTCCACGAAACAGGCGAGCGCTCGGCGGGCGCCCGTGTTGTTGAACGCACCTCTGATAAGTGGCTTCCGCTGTGCATGAAACGCAGTAAGTACAGGCTACCTCCACACTGGGCACATTCTCAGTACTACATGAGCAGTGGTCTCCTCTGTGCATGAAACACAGTAAGTATAGGCTACCTCTTTGCTTGGCACATTCTCAGTACTACTTGAGCGGGGCCTCCACTGTGATGGAAACAGAGCAAGTATAGACTACCTCCACTATGGGCACATTCCCAGTATTACCCTAGCAGTGGCTTCATCTGTGCTGGAAACACAGCAGATATAGGCTATCACCACGCTGGGTACATTCGTTGTATTGTCCGAGAAGTCACGCACCTTATGTTGGAACCACATGCTACCTCTTATTCACGCTGGGAACATTCCCAGTATTACACGACCAATATAAACCACTGTGCTGGAAAAAGTATAGGCTACCTCCATGGTGGGCACGTTAACAGTACTATCCTTTCAGTTGCTTCCTCGAGCTGGAAACACTTGAAATATAGGCTTCAAATAAATATCACGGTTGGCAACTTTGCTTCCCTCTTTGTGATTGCACACCGGTGGGTCGGGCCTAAGAATATATGACGGTTCCAGCGTAAAAACATAGATGGAATATCAATTTTAGTTGTTATTCTTTATGTTGGTTGCCGCCTGATGCTCCGTCTTTGGTCGGGCCCCTCGGGGTCTAACTGTTGGTTTTCTTTTGCTCCAGTATTTCTGTTGTTGTATGCTGTAGAGTCCTCAACCTTGTTTCATCTCTGTAGTTTGTTTTATTTGTATGTTAGGATATGCTACACTGTTGAGTTAGGAAGCCTTCATGCGGTCTAAATAAAATTTATGTCTGTACCGCGACAGAAGTAAGGGCAAGGATTGTGGCCACGTAAAATCGATTTAAGCCTTCCCCCACCCCCCCCACCCCCACCCACCCAGTGGAATTTTTCTACTGACCGTTCAAAGGCGGTTCTTCTGTGGCTGTCGATTTATGTTTTTTGTTTGTTACTTAGTGTGTGTATCACTTGTGTATTTTTATTTTGGATGGCCTATAGGTCATTTTGTGGGAAAGTACCTGTCCTTTTGGCCTTCCTCTGTTTGGGTTCCCATTATGATCTGGTAAGTTCGTGTTTGTGTTTCTTTCCCTTTGGTGTCTTTTGTGGGTGGAGTAAGTTAATTGTATCGATTCCTGATCTTTGTTTTACTTTTACTTTTCACCCAGTTTCAAGTTTCATGTTTATTCAGAAACACCAGGCCAATCGGCCCATCTGTTTTACAACATATATAATACATACAGTAGATGTGACAAAAGCGGACTGATGTTAATTAGAAAAACACATAACAAAGTACAATAATGGTGTACATCCGATTGATATGTAAACTATTTTTTTTTTCAAACATGAATCTCCATCAAGAAAACAGGCCTATATAATTTCGACCCGTTTGAACCCCACCTTTACACAGTAAAACTGGGATCAACAGGGGTATATATAATTCTCCTAATGCCCGCCCATAGACATGCGTCGTGGGCACCCATCAGAACCGCCTCAGTGCGGCGGCTCTAATGAGTGCCCACAAACCATGTTCAAAGCATAAGCAAGAAAATTAGCACAATTCTTTATCAGACAATTTTCATTATTTTGGAGGTAAAATTAAATATAGATAGGCCTGTTTTTGTAATGTGGTATTTGCCTTGGAGAAGGTACATCCTTAAGGATGAAGGATCATGTAAAGAAGTATTGTTCCGTAGTTTTAAAGGCCTTAAAACATAAAGCGATTTTTTTATTAACTGTTTAGACTATGAAGTAAACATTTCAACTAATATATGTTTATTGGGTCTTGTTCTGAAATATTTAGGTCAAAGCGAGCTTCTTAAGTCAGTATATCTAGTGAATTCGAGTGTAAAATGAAACTCGTCTTCAAGCATTCCACAAGTTGAACAAAGCCAATTTTCAAACAGAATAGAATTCGGTTTTGCCCACCTTCCAACTTCAGACTCTAGTCTGTTCGAAGAAAGCACAGCAAGTATAGGCTACCTTCATGATGGACACAATTCCCAGTTATAACCGAGCACTAGCTTCCTTTGCTGGAAACACAGCAGGTATAGTCTACCTCCCATCCACCCTTGGCTCATTCCGAGTATTACAATAGCAGTGTATTCAACGTGCTTGAAACCGATCACGTACATTTATAGGCTACCTCACCAGTGGATAGGTTACCAGTACTATCCCAGCAGTCGCTTTCTTTGAGTTTGAACCACTTCAAGAATAGGCTACACTAACGCTGGACACATTACCAGAACTATCTGTGCTGTGGCTTGCACCGTGCAGGAAACACATCAAGTAAAGGCTACCTACACGCTGTGTACATTCACAGTACTACCTGAGGCTTAGCTTCCTCTGTGCTGGAAACACAGCACTATAAGGCTACCTCCACGCTGGGAACATTCCCAGTACTACCTGAGCACTAGCTTCCTCTATGCTGGAAACATAGCACTATAAGGCTACCTCCACGCTGGGAACATTCCCAGTACTATCTGAGCACTAGCTTCCCCTGTGCTAGAAACACAGCACTATATGGTTACCTCCACGCAGGGCACATTCCCTGTACTACCTGAACGCTAGCGCTTCCTCTGTGCTTGAAACACAGTGCTATAACACTACATCCGCGCTGGGAACACTCCCAATACTACCTGAGGACTAGCTTCCTCTGTGCAGGAAACACAGCACTATAAGGCTACATCCACGCTGGGAACATTCCCAGTACTACCTGAGTACTAGGTCCCTCTGTGCTAGAAACACAGCACTATAAGGCTACCTCCACGCTGGGCACATTCACAGTTCTACCTGAGCACTAGCGCTTCCTCTGTGCAGGAAACACAGCACTATAAGGCTACCTCCACGCTTAGAACATTCCCAATACTACCAAAGAACTAGCTTCCTCTCAGTTAGAAACAAAGCACAATAAGGCTACCTCCACACTGGGAACATTCCCAGTACTACCTGAGTACTAGGTCCCTCTGTGCTAGAAACACAGCACTATAAGGCTACCTCCACGCTGGGCACATTCACAGTTCTACCTGAGCACTATCGCTTCCTCTGTGCAGGAAACACAGCACTATAAGGCTACCTCCACGCTTAGAACATTCCCAATACTACCAAAGAACTAGCTTCCTCTCAGCTAGAAACAAAGCACAATAAGGCTACCTCCACACTGCGAACATTCCCAGTACTACCTAAGAACTAGCTTCCCCTCTGCTGGAAACACAGCACTATAGAGCTACCTCCACGCTGGGAACATTCCTAGTACTACATGAACACTAGCTTCCTCTGTGCTGGAAACACAGCTCTATAAGGCTACCTCCACACTGGGAACATTTCCATTTCCCTGAGCACTAGGTTCTTCTGTGCTGTAAACATAGCAGTATAAGACTACCTCCACGCTGGGAACATTCCTAGTACTACCTGAACACTATTTTCCTCTGTGCTGGAAACACAGCTCTATAAGGCTACCTCCACACTGGGAACATTCCCAGTACTACCTAAGAACTAGCTTCCTCTCTGCTGGAAACACAGCACTATAGAGCAACCTCAACGCTGGGAACATTCCCAGTACTTCATGAGCACTAGCGCTTCCTCTGTGCTGGAAACATAGCCCTATAGGGCTACCTCCACCATGGGAACATTCCCATTTATAACCGAGCACTAGCTTCCTCTGTGCTGGAAAAACAGCACTATAAGGCTACCTCCACGCTGGGAACATTCAGAGTTATACCTTAGCACTAGCTTCCTCTTTGCTGGAAACATAGAACTATAAAGCTACCTAAACACTAGGCACATTCCCAGTACTACGTGAGGACTAGCTTCTTCTGTGATGGAGACACAGCATTATAAGGCTACCTCCACGCTGGGAACATTCCCAGTACTACCAGAGCACTAGTGCTTCCTATGTGCTAGAAGCACAGCACTGTATGGCTACATCCACGCTGGGAACATTCCCAGTACTAACTGAGCACTAGCTTCCCCTGTGCTAGAAACACAGCACTATAAGGCTACCTCCACGCTGGGTACATTCCCGGTACTACCTGAGGACTAGCTTCTCCTGTGCTGGATACACAGCACTAAAAGGCTACCTCCACGCACGGCACATTCCCTGTACTATCTGTGCACTAGCGCTTCCTCTGTGCTACAAACGCAGCACTATAAGGCTATCTCCATGCTGGGAACATTTCCTGTACTACCTGAGCACTAGCGCTTCCTATGTGCTAGAAACACAGCACTATAAGGCTACATCCACGCTGGACACATTCCCTGTACTACCTGAGCACTAGCGCTTCCTATGTGGTAGAAACACAGCACTGTAAGGCTACCTCCACGCTGGGAACATTCCCAGTACTACCTGAGTACTAGATTCCTCTGTGCTAGAAACACAGCACTATAAGGCTACCTCCACGCTGGGCACATTCACAGAACTACCTGAGCACTAGCGCTTCCTATGTGCTAGAAACACAGCACTGTAAGGCTACCTCAACGCTGGGAACATTCCCAGTACTACATGAACTTCCTATCTGAGGACTAGCTTCTCCTGTGCTGGATAGACAGCACTAAAAGGCTACCTTCACGCACGACACATTCCCTGTACTATCTGTGCACTAGCGCTTCCTATGTGCTACAAACGCAGCACTATAAGGCTATCTCCACGCTGGAAACATTCCCAGTACTACCTGAGTGCTAGATTCCTCTGTGCTAGAAACACAGCACTATAAGGCTACCTCCACGCTGGGCACATTCACAGTACTACCTGACACTAGCGCTTCCTATGTGCTAGAAACACAGCACTGTAAGGCTACCTCCACGCTGGGAACATTCCCAGTACTACCTGAACTTCCTATCTGAGGATAAGCTTCTCCTGTGCTGGATACACATCACTATAAGGCTACCTCCACTCTTGGCTTATTTCCCTGTACTACCTGAGCACTAGCGCTTCCTCTGTGCTGGAAACACAGCACTATAAGGCTACATCCACGCTGTGAACATTCCCAAGCTTCTCCTGTGCTGGATACACATCACTATAAGGCTACCTCCACTCTTGGCACATTCCCTGTACTACCTGAGCACTATCGCTTCCTCTGTGCTGGAAACACAGCACTATAAGGCTACATCCACGCTGTGAACATTCCCAATACTACCTGAGGACTAGCTTCCTCTGTGCTGGAAACACAGCACTATAAGGCTACATCCACGCTGGGGACATTCCCAGTATTACCTGAGCACAAGATTCCTCTGTGCTAGACACACAGCACTATAAGGCCACCTCCACGCTGGGCACATTCTAGCGCTTCCTCTGTGCTGGAAACACAACACTATTTGGCTACCTCCACGCTGGGAACATTCCCCATACTACCTGAGGACTAGCTTCCTCTGTGCTGGATACACAGCACTAAAAGTCTATCTCCACGCTGGGAACATTCCCAGTAATACCTTGAGCACTAGCTTCTTCTGTGCTGGAAACATAGCATCATAAGACTACATCCACGCTAGGAACATTCCTAGTACTACATGAACACTAGCTTCCTTTGTGCTGGAAACACAGCCATATAAGGCTACCTCCACGCTGGGAACATTCCCAGTACTACCTAAGAACTAGCTTCCTCTCTGCTGGAAACACACCACAATAGATCTACCTCCACGCTGGGAACATTCCGAGTACTTCCTCTGTGCTGGAAACATAGCCCTATAGGGTTACCTCCACGCTGGGAACATTCCGAGTACTTCCTCTGTGCTGGAAACATAGCCCTATAGGGTATCTCCACGCTGGGAACATTCCCAGTTATAACCGAGCACTAGCTTCCTCTGTGCTGGAAACACAGCACTATAAGACTATCTCCACGCTGGGAACATTGAGACTTATACCTTAGCACTAGCTTCCTCTGTGCTGGAAACATAGAACTATAAGGCTACATAAACACTGGACACATTCCAAGTACTACCTGAGGATTAGCTTCCTCTGTGCTGGAAACACAGCACTATAAGGCTACCTCCACGCTGGGAACATTCCCAGTACAACCTGAGCACTAGCGCTTCATATGTACTAGAAACACAACACATTAAGGCTACCTCCACGCTGGGCACATTTCCTGTACTACCTGACCACAGCGCTTCCTCTGTGCTGGAAACACAGCACTATAAGGCTACCTCCACGCTGGGAACATTCCCAATACTGCCTGAGGACTAGCTTCCTCTTTGCTGGAAACACAGCACTATAAGGCTATCTCCATGTTGGGAACATTTCCTGTACTACCGGAGCACTAGCGCTTCCTATGTGCTAGAAACACAGCACTATAAGGCTACATCCTCGATGGACACATTCCCTGTACTACCTGAGCACTAGCGCTTCATATGTGCTAGAAACACAGCACATTAAGGCTACCTCCACGCTGGGCACATTCCCTGTACTACCTGACCACAGCGCTTCCTCTGTGCTGGAAACACAGCACTATAAGGCTACCTCCACGCTGGGAACATTCCCAATACTGCCTGAGGACTAGCTTCCTCTTTGCTGGAAACACAGCACTATAAGGCTATCTCCATGTTGGGAACATTTCCTGTACTACCTGAGCACTAGCGCTTCCTATGTGCTAGAAACACAGCACTGTAAGGCTACCTCCACGCTGGGAACATTCCCAGCACTACCTGAGTACTAGATTCCTCTGTGCTAGAAACACAGCACTATAAGGCTACCTCCACGCTGGGCACATTCACAGTACTACCTGAGCACTAGCGCTTCGTATGTGCTAGAAACACAGCACTGTAAGGCTACCTCCACGCTGGGAACATTCCCAGTACTACCTGAGGACTAGCTTCCTATCTGAGGATTAGCTTCTCCTGTGCTGGATACACAGCACTAAAAGGCTACCTTCACGCACGGCACATTCCCTGTACTATCTGTGCACTAGCGCTTCCTATGTGCTACAAACACAGCACTATAAGGCTATCTCCACGCTGGGAACATTCCCAGTACTACCTGAGTGCTAGATTCCTCTGTGCTAGAAACACAGCACTACAAGGCTACCTCCACGCTGGGCACATTCACAGTACTACCTGAGCACTAGCGCTTTCTATGTGCTAGAAACACAGCACTGTAAGGCTACCTCCACGCTGGGAACATTCCCAGTACTATCTGAGCACTAGCTTCCCCTGTGCTAGAAACACATCACTATAAGGCTACCTCCACTCTTGGCACATTCCCTGTACTACCTGAGCACTAGCGTTTCCTCTGTGCTGGAAACACAGCACTATAAGGCTACATCCACGCTGTGAACATTCCCAATACTACCTGAGGACTAGCTTCCTCTGTGCTGGAAACACAGCACTATAAGGCTACATCCACGCTGGGGACATTCCCAGTATGACCTGAGCACAAGATTCCTCTGTGCTAGAAACACAGCACTATACGGCCACCTCCACGCTGGGCATATTCCAGCGCTGCCTCTGTGCTGGAAACACAACACTATATGGCTACCTCCACGCTGGGAACATTCCCCATACTACCTGAGGACTAGCTTCCTCTGTGCTGGATACACAGCACTAAAAGTCTATCTCCACGCTGGGAACATTCCCAGTAATACCTTGAGCACTAGCTTCTTCTGTGCTGGAAACACAGCCATATAAGGCTACCTCCACGCTAGGAACATTCCTAGTACTACATGAACACTAGCTTCCTTTGTGCTGGAAACACAGCACAATAGATCTACCTCCACGCTGGGAACATTCCCAGTACTTCCTCTGTGCTGGAAACATAGCGCTATAGGGTATCTCCACGCTGGGAACATTCCGGCCCAGTTATAACCGAGCACTAGCTTCCTCTGTGCTGGAAACACAGCACTATAAGACTACCTCCACGCTGAGAACATTGAGACTTATACCTTAGCACTAGCTTCCTCTGTGCTGGAAACATAGAAATATAAGGCTACATAAACACTGGACACATTCCAAGTACTACCTGAGGATTAGCTTACTCTGTGCTGGAAACACAGCACTATAAGGCTACCTCCACGCTGGGAACATTCCCAGTACTACCTGAGCACTAGCGCTTCATATGTGCTAGAAACACAGCACATTAAGGCTACCTCCACGCTGGGCACATTCCCTGTACTACCTGACCACTAGCGCTTCCTCTGTGCTGGAAACACAGCACTATAAGGCTACCTCCACGCTGGGAACATACCCAATACTGCCTGAGGACTAGCTTCCTCTTTGCTGGAAACACAGCACTATAAGGCTACCTTCACACTTGGAACACTCATTACTACCTGAGCACTAAATTCCTCTGTGCTAGAAACACAGCACTATGAGGCTACCTCCGTGCTGGGCACATTCACAGTACTACCTGAGCACTAGCGCTTCCTCTGTGCTGGAAGAACAGGACTATAAGGCTACCTCCACGCTGGGAACATTCTCAATTCTACCTAAGGACTAGCTTCCCCTGTGCTGGAAACACAGCAATATAAGGCTACCTCCACGCTGGGAACATTCCCAATACTACCTAAGGACTAGCGTCCTTTGTGCTGGAAACACAGCACTATAAGGCTACCTCCACGCCGGGAACATTCCCAATACTACCTGAGGACTAGCTTCCTCTGTGCTGGAAACACAGCACTATAAGGCTATCTCCACGCTGGGAACAACACCAGTACTACCTGAGCACTAGGTTCTTATCTGAGGACTAGCTTCTCCTGTGCTGGATACACAGCACTAAAAGGCTACTTTCACGCACGGCACATTCCCTGTACTATCTGTGCACTAGCGCTTCCTATGTGCTACAAACACAGCACTATAAGGCTATCTCCACGCTGGGAACATTCCCAGTACTACCTGAGTGCTAGATTCCTCTGTGCTAGAAACACAGCACTATAAGGCTACCTCCACACTGGGCACATTCACAGTACTACCTGAGCACTAGCGCTTTCTATGTGCTAGAAACACAGCACTGTAAGGCTACCTCCATGCTGGGAACATTCCCAGTACTATCTGAGCACTAGCTTCCCCTGTGCTAGAAACACATCACTATAAGGCTACCTCCACTCTTGACACATTCCCTGTACTACCTGAGCACTAGCGCTTCCTCTGTGCTGGAAACACAGCACTATAAGGCTACATCCACGCTGTGAACATTCCCAATACTACCTGAGGACTAGCTTCCTCTGTGCTGGAAACACAGCACTATAAGGCTACATCCACGCTGGGGACATCCCCAGTATTACCTGAGCACAAGATTCCTCTGTGCTAGAAACACAGCACTATAAGGCCACCTCCACGCTGGGCATATTCTAGCGCTGCCTCTGTGCTGGACACACAACACTATATGGCTACCTTCACGCTGGAAACATTCCCCATACTACCTGAGGACTAGCTTCCTCTGTGCTGGATACACAGCACTAAAAGTCTATCTCCACGCTGGGAACATTCCCAGTAATACCTTGAGCACTAACTTCTTCTGTGCTGGAAACATAGCATTATAAGACTACCTCCACGCTGGGAACATTCAGAGTTATACCTTAGTACTAGCTTCCTCGGTGCTGGAAACATAAAACTATAAGGCTACCTAAACACTGGGCACATTCCCAGTACTACCTGAGGACTAGCTTCCTCTCTGCTGGAAACACAGCACAATAGATCTACCTCCACGCTGGGAACATTCCCAGTACTTCCTCTGTGCTGGAAACATAGCGCTATAGGGTATCTCCACGCTGGGAACATTCCCAGTTATAACCGAGCACTAGCTTCCTCTGTGCTGGAAACACAGCACTATAAGACTACCTCCACGCTGAGAACATTGAGACTTATACCTTAGCACTAGCTTCCTCTGTGCTGGAAACATAGAAATATAAGGCTACATAAACACTGGACACATTCCAAGTACTACCTGAGGATTAGCTTACTCTGTGCTGGAAACACAGCACTATAAGGCTACCTCCACGCTGGGAACATTCCCAGTACTACCTGAGCACTAGCGCTTCATATGTGCTAGAAACACAGCACATTAAGGCTACCTCCACGCTGGGCACATTCCCTGTACTACTTGACCACTAGCGCTTCCTCTGTGCTGGAAACACAGCACTATAAGGCTACCTCCACGCTGGGAACATTCCCAATACTGCCTGAGGATTAGCTTCCTCTTTGCTGGAAACACAGCACTATAAGGCTACCTCCACACTGGGAACACTCATTACTACCTGAGCACTAAATTCCTCTGTGCTAGAAACACAGCACTATGAGGCTACCTCCGTGCTGGGCACATTCACAGTACTACCTTAGCACTAGCGCTTCCTCTGTGCTGGAAGAACAGGACTATAAGGCTACCTCCACGCTGGGAACATTCTCAATACTACCTGAGGACTAGCTTCCCCTGTGCTGGAAACACAGCAATATAAGGCTACCTCCACGCTGGGAACATTCTCAATACTACCTAAGGACTAGCGTCCTTTGTGCTGGAAAAACAGCACTATAAGGCTACCTCAACGCTGGGAACATTCCCAATACTACCTGAGGACTAGCTTCCTCTGTGCTGGAAACACAGCACTATAAGGCTATCTCCACGCTGGGAACAACACCAGTACTACCTGAGCACTAGGTTCCTCTGTGCTAGAAACACAGCACTATAAGGCTACCTCCACGCTGGGCAGATTCACAGTACTACCTGAGCTCTAGCGCTTCCCATGTGCTGGAAACACAGAACTATAAGGCTAACTCCATGCTGGGAACATTCCCAAAACTACCTGAGGACTAGCTTCCTCTGTGCTTGATACACAGCACTAAAAGGCCACCTCCACGCTGGGAACATTCACAGTACTACCTGAGCACTAGCTTCCTCTGCGCTGGAAACATAGCACTATAAGACTACCTTCATGCTTGGAGCATTCCTAGTTCTACCTGAACTGGAAACTAAGCACTATAAGGCTACCTCCACGCTGAGAATATTCCCAATACTCCCTGAGGACTAGCTTCCTCTGTGCTAGAAACACAACACTATAAGGCTACCTCCACACTGGGAACACTCCCAGTACTACCTGAGCACTAGGTTCTTCTGTGCTGGAAACACAGCACTATAAGGCTACCTCCATGCTGGGAACATTCCCAATACTACATGAGGACTAGCTTCCTCTGTGCTTGATACACAGCACTGAAAGGCTACAACCACGCTGGGAACATTCCAAGTACTACCTGAGCACTAGCTTCCTCTGTGCTGGAAACATAGCACTATAGAGCTACCTCCACGCTGGGAACATTCCTAGTTCTACCTGAAAACTAGCTTCCTCTGTGCTGGAAACACAGCCCTGTAAGGCTACCTCCACGCTGGGAACATTCCCAGTACTACCTAAGTACACGCATCCTCTCTGCTGGAAATACAGCGCTATAGAGCCACCTCCACGCTGGGAACATTCCCAGTAGTTCCTGAGCACTAGCTGGACACATAGCACTATTAGGCTACCTCCACGATGGGAACATTCCCAGTTATAACAGAGCACTAGCTTACTCTGTGCTGGAAACACAGCACTTTAAGGCTACTTCCACGATGGGAACAGCCAGAGTTTTACCTTAGCACTAGCTTCCTCTGTGCTGGAAACAGAACTATAAGGCTACCTCCACACTGGGAACATTCCCAGTACTACCTGAGGACTAGCTTCCTCTATGCTGGAAACATAGCACCATAAGGCTACCTCCACGCTGGGAACATTCCCATTACTACCTGAGCACTAGCTAGCTTCCTCTGTGCTAGTAACACAGCACTTAAGGCTACCTCAACACTGGGCACATTCCCGGTACTATCTGAGCACTAGCGTTTCCTCTGTGCTGGAAACACAGCACTATGAGGCTACCTCCACGCTGGAAACATTCCTAGTACTACATGAACACTAGCTTCCTCTGTGCTGGAAACACAGCCCTAAAAGGCTACCTCCACGCTGGGAACATTCCAAGTACTACCTAAGAAATAGCTTCTTCTGAGCTGGAAACACAGCACTATAGAGCTACCTTCACGCTGGGAACATTCCCAGTACTTCATGAGCACTAGCGCTTCCTCTATGCTGGAAACACAACACTATAAGGCTACCTCCACACTGGGAACATTCCCAGTACTACCTGAGCACTAGATTCCTCTGTGCTAGAAACACAGCACTATAAGGCTACCTCCACACTGGGCACATACACAGTACTACCTGAGCACTAGCGCTTCCTCTGTGCTGGAAACACAGCACTATAAGGCTACCTCCACGCTTTGAACATTCACAATACTAGAAACACAGCACTATGAGGCTACCTCCGTGCTGGGCACATTCACAGTACTACCTGAGCACTAGCGCTTCCTCTGTGCTGGAAGAACAGGACTATAAGGCTACCTCCACGCTGGGAACATTCTCAATACTACCTGAGGACTAGCTTCCTCTGTGCTGGAAACACAGCGGTAAAAGGCTACCTCCACGCTTGGAACATTCCCAGTACTACCTGAGCACTAGGTTCCTCTGTGCAAGAAACAAAGCACTATAAGGCTAACTCCACGCTGGGAACATTCACAGTACTACCTGAGCTCTAGCGCTTCCTCTGTGCTGGAAACACAGCACTATAAGGCTACCTCCATGCTGGGAACATTCCCAATACTACCTGAGGACTAGCTTCCTCTGTGCCTGATACACAGCACTAAAAGGCTAAATTCACGCTGGGAACATTCCAAGTACTACCTGAGCACTAGCTTCCTCTGTGCTGGAAACATAGCACTATAGAGCTACCTCCACACTGGGAACATTCCTAGTTCTACCTGAAAACAAGCTTCCACAGTGCTGGAAACACAGCACTGTAAGGCTACCTCTACGCTGGGGACATTCCCAGTACTACCTAAGTACACGCTTCCTCTCTGCTGGAAATACAGCGCTATAGAGCTACCTCCACGCTGGGAACATTCCCAGTAGTTCCTGAACACTAGCGCATACTCTGTGCTGGAAACACAGCACTATAAGGCTACCTCCGAACTGGGAACATTCAGAGTTTTACCTTAGCACTAGCTTCCTCTGTGCTGGAAACAGAACTACAGTCAAACTTCGATGGCTCGAACCCCTTTGGGACCATGAAAACTTGTTCGAGACAGCGGTAGTTCGAGCCAAGGAGGGTTATTGTTAGTGCCATTGAAGGAGGTATAATGGAGATTAGAGCCATCTACTCAGTTTTCTTTATGATAAATGTATGTTGTATGTACTCATTAGAATCGCCTCATCGAGGCGATTCCAATGAATACATACAGCATACATTAGCAAGATAATACAGAAAACAATCCTTAAAATTCCCTCACTAGTTCATATGTAAAGGAATTCTCTAGGGACTCAAGAAAGTGTTCGACCTAGCCATGGTATTCGATCTATCGGTGTTCGAGCCATCGAAGTTCTACTGTATAAGGCTACCTCCACACTGGGAACATTCCCAGTACTACCTGAGGACTAGCTTCCTCTGTGCTGGAAACATTGCACTATAAGGCTACATCCACGCTGGGAACATTCCCATTATTACCTGAGCACTTGCTAGCTTCATCTGTGCTAGAAACACAGAACGATAAGGCTACCTCAACACTGGGCACATTCCCTGTACTACCTGAGCACTAGCATTTCCTCTGTGCTGGAAACACAGCACTATGAGGCTACCTCCACGCTGGGAACATTCCTAGAACTAAATGAACACTAGCTTCCTCTGAGCTGGAAACACAGCCCTATAAGGCTATCTCCACGCTGGGAACATTCCCAGTACTACCTAAGAAATAGCTTCCTCTCTGCTGGAAACACGGCACTATAGAGCTACCTCCACGCTGGGAACATTCCCAGTACTTCCTGAGCACTAGCGCTTCCTCTGTGCTGGAAACACAACACTATAAGGCTACCTCCACATTGGGAACATTTTTTTGTAAAACATGAGCACTAGATTCCTCTGTGCTAGAAACACAGCACTATAAGGCTTCCTCCACGCTGGGCACATTCAAAGTAATACCTGAGCACTAGCGCTTCCTCTGTGCTGGAAACACAGCACTATAAGGCTTACTCCACGCTGGTAACATTCCCAATACTACCTGAGGACTAGCTTCCCCAGTGCTGTAAACACAGCAAATTAAGGCTACCTCCACGCCTGGAACATTCACAATAATACCTGAGGACTACGTCCTCTGTGTTGGAAACACAGCACTATAAGGCTACCTCCACGCTGGGATCATTCACAGTACTACCTGAGCTCTAGCGCTTCCTCTGTGCTGGAAACAAAGCACTATAAGGCTACCTCCATGCTGGGAACATTCCCAAAACTACCTGAGGACTAGCTTCCTCTGTGCTTGATACGCAGCACTAAAAGGCTATCTCCACGCTGGGAACATTCCAAGTACTACCTGAGCACTAGCTTCCTTTGTGCTGTAAACATAGCACTATAGAGCTACCTCTACGCTGGGATTATTCCTAGTTCTACTTGAAAACTAGCTTCCACTGTGCTGGAAACACAGCCCTGTAAGGCTAACTCCATGCTGGGAACATTACCAGTACTACCTAAGTACACGCTTCCTCTCTGCTGGAAATACAGCGCTTTAGAGCTACCTCCAAGCTTGGAACATTCTCAGTACTTCCTGAGGACTAGCGCTTCCTCTGTGCTGGAAACATAGCACTATAAGGCTACATCAACGAAGGGAACATACCCAGTTATAACCGAGCACTACCTTCCTCTGTGCTGGAAACGAAGCACTATAAGGCTACCTCCACGCTGGGAACATTCAGAGTTTTACCGTAGCACCAGTTTCCTCTGTGATGGAAACAGAACTATATGGCTACCTCCACATTGAGCACACCCCAGTACTTCCTGAGGACTAGAGCTTCCTCTGTGCTGGAAACACAGCACTATAAGGCTACCTCCACGCTGGGAACATTCAGAGTTATACCCTAGCACTAGCTAGCTTCCTCTGCGCTAGAAACACAACACTATAAGGTTACCTCCATGCTGGGCACATTCCCTGTACTACCTGAGCACTAGCATTTCCTCTGTGCTGGAAACACAGCACTATAAGGGTACCTCCACGCTGGGGACATTCCTAGTACTACATGAACACTAGCTTCCTCTGTGCTGGAAACACAGCCCTATAAGGCTACCTCCACGCTGGGAACATTCCCAGTACTACCTAAGAACTTCCTCTCTGCTGGAAACGCAGCACTATAGAGCTACCTCCACGCTGGGAACATTCCCAGTACTTCCTGAGAACTTGCGCTTCCTCTGTGCTGGAAACACATCCCTACCTCTACCATGGGAACATTCCCAGTTATAACAGAGCACTAGCTTCCTCTGTGCTGGAAACACAGCACTGTAAGACTACCTCCACGCTGGGAACATATAGAGTTAAACCTTAGCACTAGCTTCCTCTGTGATTGAAACATAGAACTATAAGACTACCTAAAAACTGGGCACATTCCCAGTACTACCTGACGACTAGCTTCCTCTATGCTGAAAACACAGCACTATAAGGCTACCTCCACACTGGGAACATTCCCAATACTACCTGAGGACTAGCTTCCCCTGTGCTGTAAACACAGTAATATAAGGCTACCTCCACGCTGGGAACATTCACAATACTACCTGAGGACTAGCTTCCTCTGTGCTGGAAACTCAGCACTATAAGGTTAGCTCCACGTTGGGAATATTCCCAATACTACCGGAGGACTAGCTTCCTCTGTGTTGGAAACACAGCACTATAAGACTACCTCCACGCTGGGAACATTCATAGTACAACCTGAAAACTAGCTTCCTCTTTGCTGGAAACACAACCATATAAGGCTACCTTCACCCTGGGAACATTCCAAGTACTACATAAGAACTACCTTCCTCTCTGCTGGAAACAAAGCACTGTACAGTTACCT
The DNA here is from genome assembly GCA_963580285.1 of Lucinisca nassula. Taxonomy (NCBI): domain Eukaryota; kingdom Metazoa; phylum Mollusca; class Bivalvia; order Lucinida; family Lucinidae; genus Lucinisca; species Lucinisca nassula. The sequence goes on from OY757024.1 coordinate 120,806,613, forward strand.
CCACGCAGGGAACATTCCCAATACTTCCTGAGCACTAGCACTTCCTCTGTGCTGGAAATATAGCACTATATGGCTACCTCTACGCTGGGAACATTCCCAGTTATAAACTAGCACTAGCTTCCTCTGTGCTGGAAACACAGCACTATAAGGCTACCTCCACGCTGGGAACATTCAGAGTTATACCTTAGCACTAGCTTCCTCTGTGCTGGAAACATAGTTCTATAAGGCTACCTAAACACTGGGCACACTCCCAGTACTACCTGAGGACAAGCTGAGCACAACACAGCACTATATGGCTACCTCAACGCTGGGCACATTCCCAGTACTACCTGAGCACTAGCTTCCTCTGTGCTGGAAACATAGCACTATAAGACTACCTCCACGCTGGGAACATTCCTATTACTACCTGAACACTAGCTTCCTCTGTGCTGGAAATACAGAACTATAGAGCTACCTCCACGCTGGAAAAATTCCCAGTACTTCCTGAGCACTAGCGCTTCCTTTGTGCTGGAAACATAGCACTATCAGGCTACCTCCACGATGGGAACATTCCCAGTTATAACCGAGCACTAGCTTCCTCTGTGCTGGAAACACAGCACTATAAGTCTACCTCCACGCTGGGAACATTCCCAGTACTATCTGAGCACTAGCTTCCTCTGTGCTGGAAACACAACACTATAAGGCTACCTCCACACTGGGAACATTTCTAGTACTACCTGAGGACTAGCTTCCTCTGTGCTGGAAACGCAGAACTATAAGGCTGCATCCACGCTGGGAACATTTCTAGTACTACCTGAGCACTAGCTTCCTCTGTGCTGGAAACGCAGAACTATAAGGAACCTCCACGCTGGGAACATTCCTAGTACTACTTGAGCAGTCGCTTCCTCTGTGCAGTTCTACCTGAGCACTAGATTCCTTTGTGCTAGAAACACAGCACCATAAGGCTACCTCCACGCTGGGAACATTCCCAGTACTACCGGAGCACTAGCGCTTCCTCTGTGCTTGAAAGACAGCACTATAACGCTACCTCCACGCTGGGAACATTCCCAATACTACCTGAGGACTAGCTTCCTATGTGCTGGATACAGAGCACTTAAAGGCTACCTCCACGCTGGGAACATTCCCAGTACTACCCGAGCACTAGCTTCCTCTGTGCTGGAAACATAGCACTATAAAACTACCTCTACGCTGGGAACATTCCTAGTACTACCTAAGAACTAGCTTCCTCTGTGCTGGAAACACAGCACTATAGAGCTACCACCACGCTGGGAACATTCCCAGTACTTCCTGAGCACTAGTGCTTCCTCTGTGCCTGAAATATAGCACTATAAGGCTACCTCCACGCTGGGAACATTCCGAGTTATAACCGAACATTCCTAGTACTACCTGAGCACTAGCTTCCTCTGTGTTGGAAAAGCAGAACTATAAGGCTGCATCAACGCTGGGAACATTTCTAGTAGTACCTGAGCATTAGCTTCCTCTGTGCTTGAAACACAACACTACAAGGAATCTCCATGCTGGCAAGATTCCTAGTACTACTTGAGCAGTCGCTTTCTATGTGCTAGAAACACAGCACTATAAGGCTAAAACCACGCTGATAACATTCACAGTACTACCTGAGCACTAGCTTCCTTTATGCTAGAAACACAGCACTATAAGGCTACCTCCACGCCGGGCACATTCCCAGTTCTACCTGAGCACTAGTGCTTCCTCTGTGCTGGAAACACAGCACTATAAGGCTACCTCCACGCTGGGAACATTCCCAGTACTACCTGAACACTAGCTTCCTCTGTGCTGGAAACACAGCCCTATAAGGCTACCTTCACGCTGGGAACATTCCCAGTACTACCTAAGAACTAGCTTCCTCTCTGCTGGAAACACAGCACTATAGAGCTACCTCCACGCTGGGAACATTCCCAATACTTCCTGAGCACTAGCGCTTCCTCTGTGCTGGAAATATAGCACTATAAGGCTACCTCCACGATGGGAACATTCCCAGTTATAACCGAGCACTATCTTCTTCTGTGCTGGAAACACAGCACTATATGGATACCTCCACGCTGGGAACATTCAGAGTTATACCTTAGCACAAGCTTCCTCTGTGCTGGAAACATAGTACTATAAGGCTACCTAAATACTGGGCACACTTTTAGTGGGATTCAAAGCTTTAGTATTTCGGGGGTTGGGGTAGGGGCTAGGGGTTCGTCCGTTCTTCAGTTACGCTATTTTCTCTTAAACCACTGGTCGGAATGCAACCAAATTAGGTACATGGCTTCCGTACATGATCAAGGTCGTCATCGGCAAGGTGAGGGGTCCACACGAAGGTCCAATATCAATAATAATATTCAATTACAAAGTCAGTTTGATAGATTTTGATATCAAACTTTGCAGAAGTAATGATTGATTAAATGTGTACATGTAAAATACCTTGAACGGAAATTTGTATGCGACCACTGGGCCATGCACACGGGGTCGGACTTGGGGGTGGGGTCAAAGTTTAGTTAGGGGGGGACGGGGCTTTAACTGCTTAATGAGTATTGTTGACACAAAATATCTCTCATATCAGAAGCTGCTAGAATGTGTGTGTTTTCTTTCTCTCTTGCTGCACAAAAGCTCAATGGATTTAAAGAATTGCTGTAAGAAAATTGGGACGTTAACTGGAGCCCCATAGGCAGGGAGAACATCCCCTATGCCCCACCGCGGAGAAGCTTAAAATTTGCAGTTACAGTTATACCAGACTAATGACTATTGTAGCAAACACGCCTTTAATATTTTGACCCACTTAACCCCTACTTCCCTACTTTTATATAAGTAAAACGGTTTGCAGGGGTATACAATATTTTACTTATTCCTGCTCTAAGTTGTGGATACTCGCCAGTACCACCTCGCTGAAGCGATTCTGATGTGTGCCTACAATCTATGTTTAGAGCAGAAAGAAGAAAATATATCACAATGTTTCATCTTACAATCTTCGTTTTTTTCTGTTTTTTTTTTTTTTTTTTGTTCTTTGACATTGACATTGTATATGGGCGTGTTTCATAATGGGAGTGAATAAATCAAGGTACTGACAACACCCATGCGGATTGTGCCTGAGTACAGGCTTATCAAGATGGGGGACTGTTTCGCTTTAACATATATGTTACATACTTATCCAAACAGTGTTGAACAAGATTATCAACGTGATATGCGGCGTGTGATCTGAGTCTTCATTGTTTGCCAGATCAAACATTTGATTCAAGTGAAGGTTTTGCAAATAACAATTACATGTACCCAACACTAACCTCAAAGTGTACAATTGATGCGGCTATGTTTGGATTCGACCCGAAATTACTAATAAGAATCAAAGTACTGAAAGTGCTGAGAAAGTTGATTAACGAGGTATATTCACCATGATAAAAAATGGCAGTGGTAGATCAAAACGGTCTCTAAATATCTTGTTGACAAGGCCCTAAAGGCGAAAAATAGAGAAAGAAAGAAACACGTGTCTGTTTTTTTTTTTTTTTTTTTGTTGAAAAAATAATCAAAATTAGCTCGGTACATTCTGTGCTTTCCCCATCATGTAAAAATCTTACAGACACGTTTCCAAGAGGCAACATGACGTCTATGATGTTGCTTTTACGTTACATGGCCGCTTGGAGCTATATTTGCTTTGCATCGGGGCTATAAAAAGGAGAATAACTTGAAGAACAAATGTCACTTTTATACGGAATTAAAACCCTGATCACGCGTCACATTTAGAAGAACTTCAACATACTATTTCGTCTTATCTTCCAGCCAGTACGGTGCTGAAATATACATTTTCCATAAATGCCAAGTATTCCAATCGTGTGGCATTTGGAAACAGTTAAGGCTCAAATAAGAGGCTACAGAATGTAATGTCTGCCATTGTCTCTACTATTTTCTTAACGCACAGAACTTACTTTAAAGAGTACATGTGACTGATTCATGTCTAAGGGTTAAATGGAATTAAATGTATACTAATGTGACAGACTTGAATCATACATGATTCCCAATATTGATAATAGCACTTGATTCTTTCTTTGTGACTTTGTTTCTGTTATTGGTCTGAAAATTTGCCTTTGCTCAACTTAGTCAAAGCGCGACTTCCAGTGAACTATCCTATCTGGTGACAGGTCTTATATAAATTAACCTTGTGAACACTTTAGAGACCACGGTTTTGGTCCAATCATCATCAGACTTGCTCAGAATAATTGTCATGACAATATCTTGATCAAGTTCGAAAATGGGACCTGTCCAGTCAAAGTGTAGGTCAGTAGGTCAAATCATAGAAAAACCTTGTGAACACTCTTGTTTGGTATGGCTTTCAGGGTGTTGGTATCAAGGTTAAGGTTCTTGTTGCTATCTTTAGAAAAAAAACTTCTTAACACCAGCTCCAACATTTATTGATGGATTTTAATAGAATTACCTAAACATATAACCTACTTAATCTTGCAGCTTGGATCAGGTGAGCGATCTAGGGCCATCATGGCCCTCTTGTTTATTGTTTATTTTAGTTGCCTTTTTCCGTCCAAGTTCTGTTTGTCTTGTTGGTGATTCTGATTCTTTCTCCACCATTATGTTTGCTATTCATTTTTGTTTACGTTTGGGTATTGTGAGTCACCACCTGTTTGGGAAAGAGCTGCTGACTGTTTGGCGGTGGTCCGTTTTATTCATTGTTGTCAATCATTGTTTCGACTTCTTTCCCTAGTGGTGTTGTGGGGAGGATTTGGGATTTTATTGTATCAGTTCCTGATCATTACCATTTTCAATTTCCTTAATCTTTGCTCTGTATGTTACGAGATGGAATAGGAAACCTCTCTGGTGCTTATGCACATCTAAATTATTTTAGTAGATATATGGTAGGGCGGTGTGAGTGAAATATTTTGGGTGAAATATGGTACGCAAACTATGCGGCTCCATGAACAAGTCATGCACATATCATACGATGTATGCATGAGTGGTTTATAGAGAGCTGTTTTTACAATACAGGGGGCCGCTAAAAGGCTGAGTTCTATAGAATTTGCCTAAAAATCGCCAACCGCCAAATTGTGCCATATATGATTTTTATTCCCGTCACGTGTTGTGTGGGTGTTCGTTTTGACAGGAGTCATGTCATTGATTATAGGGTCGTTTCATCAATTTTTCCTATGGGAAATATACTATTTGAACGCAAATCCATTGTCTACTCGATTTTTGCTATCTAGCTTTGTTTGTGGCCGGTATCTCCACTTCCCCACGAACAAAGCAAGGTAATACGAGTAGGCATGATTTTCCGGTAGTATTCATAGATATATAAACCCTGAAAAAAAGCGGACACCTTAGCAGCAGGTCAAGTTGTAAAGAGTAAACACAACATTGTGACGGGGAAATAGAAAGTATATTGAAAGGTATGTTTAATCTATGTTTAGTATTATTTTTGTATGAACATGCTTGTAGGTTTTGGAGGGGTTTACTTCTAGTATACCCCAACTTTCTGAAGCCTATTCTGAATTCACTATTGAGGCCTGTAGTGATTAGGCTACTAGCTTTGCCAGCTAGACGTCGCAGGATCGATCCCAGGCTTCTCCAGTAGTAGAATGAGTCTTTCTAAGTGAGGTCCTGTCTCATGCTGACCCTAGATGTTGGTGAGACGTAAAGTTTGGACACCCGCTCATTCTAGATTCATTTAGGCTTTTAGACCCCTTTTGTAGAATGTAATTAATAAACGCCGGGTCACTTGTTTGATCCATGACTTGTGACTGGCTGTGGTTAGAAAACCGTGGTTCCGTCCCAATATGATATTAGGTGTAGAGGGGACGAAAACTTCAGACGGGTTTAACCACATCTTCATCATCAGGGCAAACTCATACAAGAGCCTGTTGGGTTATCCGTGATGATGAACCGTAATGAATTTTATTTTACAAGCATGTTCACGTTGATTAGAAATAATTTTGTTCAAGAAGAATTACGAGTTCATTTTGTAATGATGCCGTTTTTGTCTGATAACTCAGTTTGTGCATGTATGTACATATAAAGAACGTGATGATGATAAGTGGGAGTATTTGGTCGCCACACGTCATAACGGCCTGAGCGGCGGGGATGACGTCAGCTGCGTCATCGGCGTCGCGAGGACGGTTGTGACGGGGTGCCTACCAAATAGAGAGAATTTACGGCAAACAGTGTTGGCCCATATGAGACACTAACAAATGTTGTAGATTATAGATGAAAATCTTCTGTTGTAGTTTCTATCTGTTATGAATGTATTGAATTTGTGAATAGCTATATTTGTGAGCCGTGTCGCGGAGAAGGATATGAAATAGAGATTGTTATGTTTCCTGTAATTGGCGGCTGACCAGGTAGCGCAAAGGCGTGGTCTGTTCAATTGCCTCTTACTTGTGATAATGTAGTGAGCACAAATTTGATGAGTATTATGCTCAGTAGTAGTGAGCATTAATTGATTTCTGTAGTGCTCAGTAAGGAACCATGAACTTTGAGTATTATTGTGTCAAGCGCTGGGTGCTGATAATTTGATGCACAGTCAAGTTGAGTTCTGCTGTACGGTTATTTGTCGCATGCACTAATCAGCCTGTATGTCTGGTCGGCGCATGCGCAATAACGGTATATGCATGAACATATTTTTACTTCTCCGGGAGGGGGATCATGATATAGCATGTATGTTTTGTGACTCGTTTCTAGTCCCGTTATCGTAATTTGCAGGCATAACAATGTGTGACCTGCTGCTCCCTGCTTCATAGCAGCAGGTACTGGTACGACGCTAGGCGTTAGGGTCCAGCAAGGGCGGACAGACCGCCGTAATCAGCGCCTACCAGGATAGAAGCAGATTCTTCTAAATCATTGTTCGTTGTAAACAAATGTGATCATGGAAGAGGTCAACTTACCTTATTTGGACGATCACTAAACGGCTGATCAGCAAACGTGATCGCTAATCCTAGGATAATCAATTATGTTGATAGACTAGTTTTACTAGTTCGCGAGAAGAAGTGTCACGCGAGTGGGGGATTCACCCAAAGTTATAAACTGGCCAGTCGCGTTTTGTGTTGTTTCTTTTTTTGTTTTTCTTGTTGTTTTTGTTGTTTGCTTCTGTAGGTATTCACGTCACCCGTTCCGAGCACAGAACAGTGTTTTGCCTTCGGAGCGGACGTCGTGAGTTGGCTACAGAAGCAACAATTTGTGATGTTTTGTGTTAGTAAGTGTTGTATGTAGATACTGTAAATAATTCATGTCAATCATTTAACATCTTTCTTGTGCCTTACCCCACAGCTGCCCGTACACCTGTCAGAGATCACGCTCGGTTGTCTTGTCAGCATGGGGGTTTGCGGGACGCCGTAAACCCACATGTAACATTTGGTGTCAGAAAAGTGAGGATTTGATCTCTGGCTGGTGTTCCCGGCTGTGGAACAGCACATTGATACTCTGAATCATCAATTTAAAAAAAAAAAAAATGTATTGACAGCCACATTTAGAAATTAACTTGAATCTTCCTTCCTGCGTTGATGAAGTGCGAAACCCATGTATTCAACTGAATGGATACTGACAAGTCGATAATTTCTGAGCAGGAAGGCAAGGCAAACCCCACTTTTTCTTGGTAACGAAAAATTTAAGTAGACCCCACTTAATTGTGTTACCTGACATTCTACTAAGTTAAATTGGAGCTACTAATTGATCTTACCCACACATGGTTCTGACGTAGTGACGTTAACAATTTACTGACGTTGACATAACGGTAGCGTTAATATTTACGCAGTGGCTTGAGGTTAGGTATGACGTAATAGAAACATTAATGGTGACTTGTTATGATCGGAGTTTTGTAATGTGATAAAACTTCGGATTGTAGCATTTTACTGTAAACGTCGTCAGTTTATGACGTCATATTAGACTACCAGTACGCAACGTCATACTGTGCTGAAAGCATTTGACATTTCAAATCGCGTGTGCTTTAATAACTAACGTTTTAGTTAGATTAACGCGTATAACACATATCTTAACGTTTTAGTTAAGCCCATTCAATCATCACTGATCATAACTGATCAGTTTATAGTGGTTTTGATAGTAACGTGAGATTTACGTTATCAATAATGGAGCGTTTAATGCAAATGGGAAAGGACTTAGGTTATGAGGGGAAGGAGTTACAAGGTTTTGTTAAAGAGCAGCAGGATATTGAGCGGGCAGAAAGGCAAGAGCAAAGGGATTTAGAAAGGTTAAGGTCTGAAGAAAAGGAAAAGGAAAGGGTACATGAACTAGCTAAGTTAGAGGAAAAGGAAAAGGAAAGGGCACATGAACTAGCTATGTTGAATGTTAATAAGGAACTTGAAATAGCACGCATCAAGACTGAAAGGGAGGCAAAAGAGATTAGTGAGGCCCATTTAGAAAAAATAAAACATGGGTTTGAGCTACAGCACCAAGAATTAAGGAATCAGTTAGAAATGCAGAGAGCGAAGCTCGAGCTAGAATTTGAAAAGCAAAAAGCTGAGAAGGTGGCGCATGCCCGGGATCCTAAGTTACCTTATTTTGAAGAGGGTAAAGATAAAATGGATAGTTATTTATCTAGGTTTGAGAAATATGCTACGGCTAATAAATGGGATAAGAGTGTTTGGGCCGCGTATTTAAGTGCATTGCTCAAAGGGCGCGCACTTGATGTATATGACCGGTTGTCAAATGAGGATGCGGCGGATTATGAAAAGTTAAAGGACGCTTTATTAAAGAATTTTGACATGACAGAGCGCGGATTTAGGAAACAGTTTCGTTATAGTAGGCCCGAGAAATCAGAAACGTTCATACAGTTCAGTAGTAGACTGAGAAGTTATTTAGAAAAATGGCTTAATATGGCAAAGATAGAAAAATCTTTTCCGGCTGTCTGTGATTTCATGGCAAGGGATCAGTTCCTGGAGTCATGTAATAGAGAACTGTATGTGCATCTGAAGCCAAAACAGTTTGGTAATTTAGATGAAATGGCTAGGGAGGCAGATTTGTTTGCAGAAGCGCGCGGGGGCGTATATAGTTGCATTAATAAGGGGCAACGCGATAATAGAGGCGCAGCGCAGGGTAAACAGGACAAAGTTGACTCGAACAAACCGAGTGGTAGACCGGATATCAAGTGTAGCATATGTGGTAAGGGGCATTTAACAATTAAATGTTTTAAGAACCCCGACAGGAAACAATTGTATAGCGCAGAGGTAGGAGCAACTGGAGTTGGGGATAGCGGTGTTAAAGAAAATTTTAACACGCGCGTAGAGACTCAAGGTTCTCAGGTTAAGAATGAGAATACGCAGAATGTAGGTCGTGGTTATACACGTGGTCGTGGTAATTTTAGAGGGTCTTTTCGCGGACGCGGTAAAAATAATAGCACACCACGTGGCGCAGCACACCAAGTTAGTTTTTGTCAAACGGAAGTAACTAGGAAAGGTGATGAGATTGGAAGTATTTTTGAAAATAAGGTTGGTGATCCTTTGATTTCGGATAGGGAGGAGTGTAGTAAGGAAACTAGGGAAGGTGTCTGTTACTTCTTAAAGGCAAGGTTACCGACGGCACAAGGATTGGTTAATAATAAAAAGGTGGTTGTATTAAGAGATACTGGGTGTACAGGCTGTGTCGTTCGGAGAAGTTTGGTTTCGGATAGTCAGTTAATAGGGAAGGAATCAAATGTTACGTTGATTGATGAATCCACACAAAGGTATCCTTTGGCAATGATTGACATTGATTGTCCTTTTTTTACTGGGAAAACTGAAGCTTTGTGTATGGATGATACGTTGTACGATTTGGTTATCGGTAACATTGATGGATCAAAACTTCCTGATATGTCTCATTTCTCAGCTGCGGCTGTAACTAGGTCTCAAACTAGGCAGGATGAGAAGCCTTACAGAAAACTTAAGGTTCCCGATCAGATCATTAACGATGACAAGGAGGCTTTCAAGCAAGCTCAGGTTGATGATCCAACTTTGGAAAACATCAGGAAAAGGGTTGTATCTGGGAACAAGACTGTGAGTCGTGGTTTAAACCGAGGTGAAACTAGGTTTATTGAGAAAAAAGGGTTGGCATATAGGGAGTTCACCAAGGGTAACAAAGTCTCTTTCCAACTTGTGGTCCCTCAAAGTTTCCGAGGAAAGGTGTTGAAACTGGCTCATGAAACGCTTATGTCTGGACATATGGGTATTAGGAAGACATTGGATAGAGTTGTAACTGAGTTTTACTGGCCCGGTATTTGCGGTGATGTCGCTAGATTTTGTAAATCTTGTGATATTTGTCAGAGAACTATTCAGAAAGGTCGGGTCACTAAAGTACCTCTAGGAAAAATGCCATTGATTGATACGCCATTTAAGAGGGTGGCAGTGGACATAGTTGGTCCAATTGAGCCTCGATCTGATAGGAAATCTCGGTATATTTTAACCATGATAGATTATGCGACAAGGTATCCAGAGGCGATAGCTTTACCGAGTATTGAGACGGAACGTGTCGCGGAAGCGCTTATTGAAATGTTTAGTAGGGTTGGCATTCCTGATGAAATGTTGACTGATTGTGGATCACAGTTTACTGCTGAGGTAATGAAGGAAGTCAGCAGACTTCTTTCTCTTCAACAGTTAACGTGTAGTCCGAGACACCCAATTTGCAACGGACTGATAGAGCGTTTCCACGCTACGTTAAAGCAGATGTTACGTCGCATGTGTGCTGAACGTCCAAAAGATTGGGATAAATATCTTCCAGCCTTATTATTTGCGGTAAGGGAAGTCCCACAAGAGTCTTTAGGATACTCCCCTTTTGAGTTGTTATATGGACGTAACGTCAGAGGTCCAATGGCAATATTAAGAGAATTATGGGCTGAAGAGGTACGCGATGAGCAAGTTCTTTCGACGTATCAATACGTTATTGAGCTTAGGGAACGGTTAGAGCAGACATGCAAATTAGCGCGTGATAATTTAAAGAAGGTTCAGATTAAGCAGAAAGCTTATTATGATAAAGGCGCGAGGTCGCGTAAATTTGACGTCGGCGACAAAGTACTGTTGTTACTACCGACAGACAGTAATAAATTATTGCTTCAATGGAAAGGTCCTTATGAAGTTGTTGAGGTAGTGAACAGAATGGATTATAAGATTGACGTCAATGGAAATGTTAACACATATCACGCTAACATACTGAAGCAATATGTGGAACGTCAAAATGTGACGTCACATTGCTTGCTATCTGTAGAGTCCACTCAGTCAACTGAAAATGATGACGTTGACGAATTCTCATTGGAAGATTGCGCTTTTCCTACTGCAAAGCAACCAGAGACGTTTAAGGACGTCAATATTTCAGAAATGTTAACGCAGGATCAGCGTAAAGAAATAGAGACGTTGATAAAAGAATACCCGGACGTACTGTCCAGTGTACCAGGACGAACTGACCAAATAGAACACGACATAAAGTTGCTGACGACGGAACCAGTGAGGTCAAAAGGTTATGCCATACCATATAAAGTACGGGATGTAATGGAAAAGGAAATTCAAGATATGTTAGATTTAGGAGTTATTGAGCCATCAATATCTCCATATTCATCCCCTGTAGTACTTGTCCCTAAAAAAGATGGTTCGGTGCGGTTCTGCATTGACTTCCGTAAACTTAATAAAGTGACGGAGTTCGATGCAGAACCAATGCCAAATATGGAGGAGGTTATAAATAGAATGTCGGGGCACAAATACTTTAGCAAATTAGATTTGTCAAAAGGTTATTGGCAGGTAAAAATGACGTCTAAGGCAAAACCCCTAACTGCGTTCGAAACCCCCAAAGGCTTGTTTCAATTCAAAACTATGCCCTTCGGTTTGGTAAACTCAGGAGCAACATTTTGCAGGTTGATGAGAAAGATTCTGTCCGAACTTTCTAACGTTGATAGCTTCGTCGATGATATGTGGATCTTTACCGAAACTTGGAAAGACCACTTGACGTCATTACGTGAAGTTTTAGATAGACTCAGGACAGCCAAGTTGACGGCAAAACCTTCCAAGTGTATGATTGGGTATAGCAGTATCGAATGTCTTGGTCACAGTGTAGCTGCTCAGTCAGTAAGACCGCAAGAAGACAAGATACAAGCTATAAAGGATGCTCCTCGACCTTCTACTAAGAGACAAATAAAGTCATTTCTTGGGTTGGCTGGTTTCTACCGCCGTTTCATTCCAAATTTCTCATCTATCGCTTCCCCTTTGACAGATTTAACTAAGAAAAGTAGACCAAACAAGATCACAGACTGGCAGGACCATCATGAAAAGGCTTTTCAGACCCTGAAGAATAGACTCACGTCTAGTCCTATTCTTCGTCTTCCTATCTTTCATGATGGGAATCCGTTCATACTCCGGACGGACGCTTCTGATGTTGGTATAGGAGCCGTTTTGCTCCAAGAATTTGAAGGGGAAGGACGACTTCCCATTGCTTATGCCAGCAAGAAACTTTTGCCTCGTGAGAAAAACTATTCTGTAATAGAGAAGGAATGTTTGGCTATTATCTGGGGTGTTGAGAAATTTCGCAAGTATCTTTACGGAGTAGAATTCCTGCTTGAGACAGACCACAAGCCCTTGTCGTATATGCAAACAGCAAAAGTTCTCAATCCTCGAATTATGCGTTGGGCAATGAAACTACAGCCGTATAGATTTCGGATTGTTGCAATTCGGGGCCAAGAAAATTTGGGGGCAGACTACCTTAGTAGGTAATTCTTCGCACGGTTGTTGTGTAAATAGCTGTCTTGTTTAGATAGGTTCATCCTATTCCATCTCTGTACACAAAGAAAAAACATTTCTGATTGTTTTTTCTCCAAAAGGGGAAACCTTTGTTACGAGATGGAATAGGAAACCTCTCTGGTGCTTATGCACATCTAAATTATTTTAGTAGATATATGGTAGGGCGGTGTGAGTGAAATATTTTGGGTGAAATATGGTACGCAAACTATGCGGCTCCATGAACAAGTCATGCACATATCATACGATGTATGCATGAGTGGTTTATAGAGAGCTGTTTTTACAATACAGGGGGCCGCTAAAAGGCTGAGTTCTATAGAATTTGCCTAAAAATCGCCAACCGCCAAATTGTGCCATATATGATTTTTATTCCCGTCACGTGTTGTGTGGGTGTTCGTTTTGACAGGAGTCATGTCATTGATTATAGGGTCGTTTCATCAATTTTTCCTATGGGAAATATACTATTTGAACGCAAATCCATTGTCTACTCGATTTTTGCTATCTAGCTTTGTTTGTGGCCGGTATCTCCACTTCCCCACGAACAAAGCAAGGTAATACGAGTAGGCATGATTTTCCGGTAGTATTCATAGATATATAAACCCTGAAAAAAAGCGGACACCTTAGCAGCAGGTCAAGTTGTAAAGAGTAAACACAACATTGTGACGGGGAAATAGAAAGTATATTGAAAGGTATGTTTAATCTATGTTTAGTATTATTTTTGTATGAACATGCTTGTAGGTTTTGGAGGGGTTTACTTCTAGTATACCCCAACTTTCTGAAGCCTATTCTGAATTCACTATTGAGGCCTGTAGTGATTAGGCTACTAGCTTTGCCAGCTAGACGTCGCAGGATCGATCCCAGGCTTCTCCAGTAGTAGAATGAGTCTTTCTAAGTGAGGTCCTGTCTCATGCTGACCCTAGATGTTGGTGAGACGTAAAGTTTGGACACCCGCTCATTCTAGATTCATTTAGGCTTTTAGACCCCTTTTGTAGAATGTAATTAATAAACGCCGGGTCACTTGTTTGATCCATGACTTGTGACTGGCTGTGGTTAGAAAACCGTGGTTCCGTCCCAATATGATATTAGGTGTAGAGGGGACGAAAACTTAAGACGGGTTTAACCACATCTTCATCATCAGGGCAAACTCATACAAGAGCCTGTTGGGTTATCCGTGATGATGAACCGTAATGAATTTTATTTTACAAGCATGTTCACGTTGATTAGAAATAATTTTGTTCAAGAAGAATTACGAGTTCATTTTGTAATGATGCCGTTTTTGTCTGATAACTCAGTTTGTGCATGTATGTACATATAAAGAACGTGATGATGATAAGTGGGAGTATTTGGTCGCCACACGTCATAACGGCCTGAGCGGCGGGGATGACGTCAGCTGCGTCATCGGCGTCGCGAGGACGGTTGTGACGGGGTGCCTACCAAATAGAGAGAATTTACGGCAAACAGTGTTGGCCCATATGAGACACTAACAAATGTTGTAGATTATAGATGAAAATCTTCTGTTGTAGTTTCTATCTGTTATGAATGTATTGAATTTGTGAATAGCTATATTTGTGAGCCGTGTCGCGGAGAAGGATATGAAATAGAGATTGTTATGTTTCCTGTAATTGGCGGCTGACCAGGTAGCGCAAAGGCGTGGTCTGTTCAATTGCCTCTTACTTGTGATAATGTAGTGAGCACAAATTTGATGAGTATTATGCTCAGTAGTAGTGAGCATTAATTGATTTCTGTAGTGCTCAGTAAGGAACCATGAACTTTGAGTATTATTGTGTCAAGCGCTGGGTGCTGATAATTTGATGCACAGTCAAGTTGAGTTCTGCTGTACGGTTATTTGTCGCATGCACTAATCAGCCTGTATGTCTGGTCGGCGCATGCGCAATAACGGTATATGCATGAACATATTTTTACTTCTCCGGGAGGGGGATCATGATATAGCATGTATGTTTTGTGACTCGTTTCTAGTCCCGTTATCGTAATTTGCAGGCATAACAATGTGTGACCTGCTGCTCCCTGCTTCATAGCAGCAGGTACTGGTACGACGCTAGGCGTTAGGGTCCAGCAAGGGCGGACAGACCGCCGTAATCAGCGCCTACCAGGATAGAAGCAGATTCTTCTAAATCATTGTTCGTTGTAAACAAATGTGATCATGGAAGAGGTCAACTTACCTTATTTGGACGATCACTAAACGGCTGATCAGCAAACGTGATCGCTAATCCTAGGATAATCAATTATGTTGATAGACTAGTTTTACTAGTTCGCGAGAAGAAGTGTCACGCGAGTGGGGGATTCACCCAAAGTTATAAACTGGCCAGTCGCGTTTTGTGTTGTTTCTTTTTTTGTTTTTCTTGTTGTTTTTGTTGTTTGCTTCTGTAGGTATTCACGTCACCCGTTCCGAGCACAGAACAGTGTTTTGCCTTCGGAGCGGACGTCGTGAGTTGGCTACAGAAGCAACAATTTGTGATGTTTTGTGTTAGTAAGTGTTGTATGTAGATACTGTAAATAATTCATGTCAATCATTTAACATCTTTCTTGTGCCTTACCCCACAGCTGCCCGTACACCTGTCAGAGATCACGCTCGGTTGTCTTGTCAGCATGGGGGTTTGCGGGACGCCGTAAACCCACATGTAACACTGTACAATGTCAATAATAATTGAAATGCCAAAGCCATCCTCTCCACGATGGGAACATTTATCTTCTACGTTCCCGTCAACATTGTAAAGGTCATTTTGGATATGTTGCGTCAAATTTTATGTTGTTGTTTTTTCAAGACATTGAAGTAAAATAGCAACTAAAGCTCCGTCGCCCACTGAAACCAAAAATATTATTTGGCATGGACGCTCCGACTCGCACCGCTTTGGCTTGGCATGTTTATTTGTTTGTTTGATTTGAGGTTTAACGTCCCCGTCAACACTCTAAAGGTCATTTTGGAGACGTTGCTTCCAATTTTGTGGGACTTTTACCCGACATTGAGATGAAATGACATCTCAAGCCCTGTCGCCCAATGAAACCAATAGAGTTTATTAGCATGGACGGTCCACCTCGCACCGCGGTTCCTGGACAGGCTTAGATCCTCCAAGCGGTTTACCAGTACTAGTGTGCGGGCCGGATTCAGCTCTGCGTGGAAGCATCATGCAGCCCATATATTTCTTCAAGCCCCTATGGGCGGGGGCGGTTGGCATGTTTATCAGAACCCGAATGTTATGGTGAATTAGTATATAAATGTAGAAAAATATGTTTGCAACGACTTCAGAACCCAATTTTGTAAAATCGCCTTTCGATATAAAAAGATTGGATACAATATAAATGTTATAAATTAGATTGCATGCATCGCAGTTGACTTAATCACGGTTGGAAACTTTGCTTCCCTCTTTGAATGAACAACGGTGGGTCGGGCCTCAGATTTTATGACGGTTCTAGCGTAATAAAATGCTTAGTTATTATGGTTGGTGATTGATTTTCCGTCTTTGGTCGGGCCCCTCGGAGTATAACTGTTCATGCTATCGAGTCCTCCTATCCACACTTTGCCTGGGCAAGTTTAACCGAAATCAGTTATCCAGTACAGTGCACATTCTTTCACCAAAAACTGACAACTGCCCTTGTTGAATCGGAGAAAAGGTGAGAATGACCGTAGAAAAAAAAATCCTTGATCAATCTCCACGAACTAACGCTGCCGAGTCTAACCCACGTCCTCCTGATCAATAGTCAGACGAGCATCCGACAGAGCAACCGAGGCCGGCGGTTTATTTGTGCAATTTATTGTTACTAATTGTATGTATCGCTTGTATATTTTTATTCTGGATAGCCAGTTAGTCATTTTGGGGGAAAATAGCTGCCATTCTTGTTTTCCCTGTTATTGTTTCCATAAATGTCTAGTCACTCAATGTATGTTTCTTTCCCTTTGGTGTCTGTGGCGGGAGGTGTAAGTTAATTGTTTCGATTCCTGATCGTTGCTTTACTTCTACTTTACTTAGATCCTATAAGATGATTTCTTCACGCGAGTTATAAGCGCTGTTTGTCATAGCCACGATGGCACCAAGTACGAACATTGTGGCCAACAAAAAGTCTATTTATGGCCCAGTAAAATGAATTTTACTAAAATGAATTTTACTGATACCTCTCAGGCGCCTCTTAATGTTTTTATTGTTTAAAGTTGTCTTTCTATGCATGTAATGCTAAAACAATTTTCAATTTCTGAAGTCGTTTAGAAAATTGTATGGAAAGTATGTCGTTTTCTTTTTGTTAAAATTATTTTACGTTTGTGCTTTTTCACATTTGGTTTTATTGGTGACCAGTCGTTCAAAGCCTCATTTCCTAACTTTGAAAGTAGGGGGGGGGGGGGGGGGGGTACTTACATTTCAAGCTATAGAATTTCAACGGTCCAATCGTTCTGACTGATTTTTGTTTATCAACTCCCAATTTATCGTTTAAGCATGTAATAAAATAAATTTCTTAAACTTCATTCGATTTCTCAAAATTTTCAAATTTCTTGGATGTAGTTTAGGTTCTATCTAGCAAATGTGAATTATCTTGTCTAAATCATTTGTGGCGTGAGTTGACGAGCAGTGAATTAACACATCCTCAAAGGAACATCGGAGCCATATCCGTTTGTTTTTGTTTTCAATTAAATCAATGTGAATCTAACATGTTTCACATCATTTATGTACGAACCTATTCTGTTACCTCTTTCAATTCCAGAAAATAATATAGAGCAACACAATAATGCAAATTTTGAATACTTTGACAATGGCTCTGATTATGAAAGGGCAGCCCTGAATTTATCGGTCGTTTTGTGTGTATATTTGTGTGTCTGGTGGAAATCTATCTGCCTGTTAGTTTGAAAATTAGTTTTCGTAATACTGAATTGGATCAAATCAAAATGAAAGGTTCAAGATAAGAAAGACAAAAGAGTTTGCGAGCCACTGCCCGACATAATCAGAGCCGCCAATCGAAGACGTTATTGAAGTAATCGAAATTTGCCTTATTGTGTTATTATTTTCATTCATCTGGAAATGAGAGGGTCGTACATAAATGATGCAAAACATGTCAGTCACAAAAAATCCCTCTTAAGCATAAACAAGCAGACCATAATGCTCTGTATTAGGTTGTTCCCATGTTACAAACCCTATGGCATGGAAGCTTCGACTGACAATTTCATAATTGTAATAATCGCTTACTGTGACCCTATTCCTGAATGAAAAGCCGACCACGGATAAGGCACTTACGCAATGACATTCTTGATTTCAAGTTGATATATAGGGATTCATAAAAAAGTAAGTAAACAAGTAGTCTAACAATTATTATTCAGTTTCATGCGTGTGTGTGTATCAAAACCAAAGAATAAACAATGTCTGATAGGCTTACAAATCCCTATAAGTACTGTTTAGTACAAAAAAGACAAACTAAGATGAAACTAAATGAAAGTACCATTGTCACCCCATTGACACTTTGTTTTGCTTTTTCAACTGTCACTGGTTCCCTGAATGTCAATAAGCAATTCTAGATCCGTTTAAGTTAACACGTGTAATCAGCATTTCTACTGTAGAGGTTACATTATAACTTAAAGAGGTTACAGTGTGTCCTGTTTCGTTCACATGTGTTACTGTCTCTAGTGTTTTCTAAAAGGCATTTTCTATATAGGACGGTGTGTGTTTAATATTTCTTAAAATGGTGGTTTTAGAACAAGCTAAAGGTTAAATAACTGTGTTACCAAGAATCGGGAGAAATGTGATGGCGCTTTATAGATTTGGCGCATTTCAATCCATAAGGATGATATGTATTGCGGTCAGTGTACCTAACTACACTAATTACGGGAAGGCTACACATAAGCGGTTGACAAAGTACACATACCTTCAACAGTTATTGACAACTGCCCTTTCATCCCCGCCTATCGGGCCTTGGAGGAATAGATCGTGCTGTACGATGCTCCTACTCAGAGCTGATATCGACCGGTCCCCGCCTATCGGGCCTTGGAGGAATAGATCGTGCTGCACGATGCTCCTACTCAGAGCTGATATCGACCGGTCAGCAGTTTTGGTAATTCGAACAGACGGTCTAACACTGACCAGAAAAAACTGCTGCGAGACGTGTCCATGCTTGTAAACCCTGTTGGTTTCATTGGGCGTCAGGGATTGAAATGTCATTTCATCAACATATCGGGTGAAAGTATCACAAAATTGGAACCAACGCCTCCATAATGACCTAAATTGTGTTTGTTTGTTTGATTTGAGGTTTAAAGTCCCCGTCAACACTATTAAGGTCATTTTGTCCATTTTGGAGACGTTGCTTCCAATTTCGTGGGAGCTTTTACCCGACATTGAGATGAAACGACATCTCAATCCCTGCCGCTCAATAAAACCAATAGGGTTTATATACATGGACGGGCCGACTCGCAGCAGATTTCCTGGACAAGCTTTGACCTTCCAAGCAGATTACCAGAACTAATGTGCGTCGGTATCAACCCTGCGTGGAAGCATCGTGCAACCCATATATTTCTTAAAGCCCCTATGGGCGGGGGCGGAAAGGTTTTAAAGAAACCTCGCATTCTGACCTTATTATCGACCTGTCATTACCTTTATTTGAACTAGAAATAAGCATTATTTAGGCCACAGGGGCCAGTTTCAAGTTTTTTTTAGGAAATATATACTATGCTATAATAATGTACACAAGGGCAGCATCGGCAAAATATGGCAAACCATGAATGAAGTTGTGTATCTATGACAGTTTGTTACAGAACTGTCAGTAGAAGTAAAACAAAGATCAGGAATCGATACCAAAGGGAAAGAGACACAAACATGAATCGACCAGACCGTAATGAAAACCTAAACAGAGGAAGGCCAAAAGGACAGTTACTTTCCCACAAAATGGCCTAATGACCATCCAAAATAAAAAAAGACAAAAGTGACACACACACTAAGAAACAAACAAAAACATAAATCAACCGCTACAGAAAAACCGCCTAGGAACGGTCAGTAGAAAGTATTCCAATGGGGGGGGGCTTAAATCAATTTTACGTGTCAAAACTCTTGCTTAATAATTACACATTACATTCATAGATAAAATAGTACCTGCTGTCTCTAATGTGGTAATCACAGTATCGAGCAACACTAGAAAACACTTTTATGAAATAATAATGGGGTGAGGATCAGCCACTGTGGACCCCACAAGTTGGTGCGACCGATTGTATCTAACTATAAGGAAAATATTAAGAATATATATGATTGTGTTGTGGGGATCTGAATGGCTTCTATGATATATGGCATTTTATGAAGTGCTGGGGTACATCGGTCCCAGCAAAAAACTGCCCCAGGGCAGGGTTGGTGTGACTAAATGTGTCTTAACATGAACAAGAAAACATACGGTGAAGTGATGGGGATCTAAACCGTTTCTGTGATATACAGCTTTTTTTATGAAAAAGAGGGGAGGGGCATGACCCGGGACAAGACCCCAGGCCCCGATATTGGCGTCACTGAATGTTCCTTATCATAAGGAACATAAATATATATAGGATAGGGGTGGGTTTCTGAACAGTTTCTCAGATATTTGGCCTATTGTGAAGTGGAGGGGTGGGGCATGGCCAATATGTTGGCATCATTCAATGTGTCTTATCACAAGGAACAAAAATGGGTTAGAGGCTGGCTTCTGAACGGTTTCTGAGATATTGGGCCATTTTTGAAATGGAGGGGGAGGTTGGTGTCACTGAATGCGTCTTATCACAAAGAACAAGAATATACGTGGTTTATGGATGGGATCTGAATGACTTGCAAGATCTTTGACCTATTCTGAAATGAACGGGTTGGGGCATGGAAACAGCAAACGACAGAAGCCAAAAGGACAGTTATTGTTATTTTCATATAAAATGGCTTATTGGCTATGCAAAAAGATACATGTATAAGCGATACAAGCACTCAAGTACGAGTATCAGCGAAAAACCATGACATAAGAACCGCCTTTGGTTAGTTAGCGAAAACAACTCCACCGGGGGGGGGGGGGGGGCTAAATCGGAGCGGGGCGCAATCCTTTCCCCTACTTCTACCACAGTTTAACAACAGGCAACATAAGCGTAGCATCCGTTCGCAACTGTTTGCCTTTAATCAACATCTAATTCCAATATGAATTTGGATAGAACTATCAGACCTTATAGATTGCCTCTGACTACAAGGAACTGGTGTTTCACTCTTAATGTAGACATTTGAACTGTTGAACTTTGCTTAAGATCAAACGAGAAGTGAACACGTGTAAAAAACAATAATGTCAAGTCCATTGTGACCTTGAGCTTTGACATTCAAATCAATAGGATTCTTTGCCACTCTATAGGGTACATTTGTTGAAGGTTATATGGCCCAAAGTTGAAAACCAAGTCTTCTATCCTGTTCCCGCGGTTTTTAAAGTTAGGTCCATTTTGAACTCGAATGAGACTCTTTACCTTGAAAAAACCCATGCAGTGCAATTTCATAGAAGAATTTGTAAGGTTCTCCCTATGTAAGTCTATTTAAAACTAGCGCCCCGGGGCGGGGCCAGTTTTGTTCCCACGGCTATACTTAGTACAATCCTAGTACAAGTCCACTATATGATACTTCATAAGCAATATCAAAGACCTTGGCCTTGTGGTTTCAGAGAAGGCCTCCTTATGTATATTTATGAAAAACATTGTATAAAAGTTTCACCAAAATTAAAATGTTTTAAACACTTTATTATGTAAGAGTGATTTATACTATCAAAGGCTTTCTCAAAGTCTGAGAAAAAGATAAGACCTGGTTTATTTTCTTCATTTACGTTTTCTATGATTTCCAACACAAGCCTTATATTTTCTCCAATATATCTACCCTTGATAAAACCGGTTTGTGAATCGTCTATAATTTTGGTTAGCACAGGCTTAATACGATTAGCAATTGCTTTTGTTGCTATTTTGTAATCAACATTTAATAAACTTATAGGTCTCCAGTTATCGAGATTTGTAATATCTTTATTATCTTTTGGTAGAAGTGTAATTATGCTCTGTTTTTGTAGTTCAGTTAATGATCCCATTTCAAAGGAGTAATTGATTGAGTTTATAAAGTACTGCTTTAAATTATTCCAGAACAGTTTGTAAAATTCACTTGTTAGGCCATCTGACCCCGGACTTTTATTATTTTTCATGTCTTTTAGAGCTTTTGCGCATTCTATTTCTGTAAGTTGTCCTTCACAAAATTCTTTATCTGTCTCCTCAAGTTTATCTATGGCGTTATTAAAAAAGTCAAATCGTGGCTCTTGTGTTTCTCTTTGGTCGTATAGTCTTCTGTAGTAAGTTTCCGTTTCATGCATTATATCACTTTGATTTGTATTTATACTATTATTAATCAGTAATCTTGATATAACTTTTCTTTCAGATCTTTTTTTCTCTAAACTTGCAAAATATGCCGTGTTTCTTTCACTGTATTCAGCTATATTAGCTTTCGATCGAAGAATTAAACCATTCAATTTGTTGTCTGTTAAAGTTTCTAGTTCAGTGTTTTTCTCATTTAAATCAGTATGAAGAGTTTCAGTTGTATGCGCATCAGTGCTTTCCGATAGAGATTTAGTCAACTGGCATATTTCATTTTTAAGTATTTTTTCTCTTTCATTTGCATGTTTCTTTTTCTTGGTTGCATATTTTATGGTTTCATTTCTAACAGTCCCCTTTATTATTTCCCATAGTGTATTTGGATTCGATCCATGATTTATCATCGCAATTTCATGTATACTTTTCTTTATAATTTCTTGAAATTCTATGTCCAATAGTAAACTATTATTTAATTTAAAATAGCCTGGTCCTCGACTTATGTTCATGACATCAATATTTAAAATCACAGGGCTATGATCTGATTTATAGCTTAGACTGTGTTTGCATGAAGTAACCGAATTTTTCAAATTATCTGATATTAAAAAATAATCTAGCCGACAAAATATTGGTGGTTTATGAGATGAATGCCAAGTAAATTGCCTTGTGTTCGGATGCGTCTCCCGCCAAATATCTATTAATTTAAATGATTCTGTTATATCTTTAATCTTATTCCTGCATGATTTATGGGATTCAGTTTTGCCATTTCGTTTATCTAGTAATTCATTTAAAACTGTATTAAAGTCTCCTCCAATAATAAAATCTTTTTCTTCGTTTTCTTGCAAAAATTCGTCCAATCTTTTAAAAAGGGTGACATCGTCGTTGTTGGGCCCATATAAATTTACTATAGTTACTTCTTTACCATTTATTTTTAAATCCAAAGCTTGTATTCTACCATCTATTATGTTTGTGTATTTCTGAATTGTATACGAAAAATTTGGATTTATAAGTATTCCAATGCCTTCACTGTTATTGCTATGTCCGGAGTAAAACGCGTCGTTGTTCCACTCGCCCTTCCAAATATCATGTGTACCTACTCCTGAGTGAGTTTCTTGCAGCAAACATACTGATATATTGTTTGTTTTAATCCATGCGAATATTTGTTCACGCTTTATTTTTTTACCCAGACCTCTAACATTATATGAACATATGGAAATATTCATTTGGTATGAAAAGGAGTGACAAAATGTATCCTAAATATCTGAAGGCAGCAGAAAGAGTAAAAAAGAAAAAAGAAAAGAAAATCATTTTCTTTGTCCATGTAGAGTGGGGGAGGGCCCTGATGATGCAGATATAAAGAACACTGACAAGGTATAAAGTATAGGTGCAATCATGGACAAGTTCAACAATTTCAAGGAAAACATTTTGATTTTCTGAAAAACAAAGTAATAATTAATAACAGTAATGTTTAATTTGAATGTTTTTTTTAATACTGCCTATAAGAGTACTGTCGGACTTCAATGGCTCGAACATCTTTGGGACTTCGAAAAAACTGCTTAAGGCCGGGTTAGATCGAGTCACTGAGGGTTACCTCCAGGAGGTAGAATGGTAATAAATTTGGGACTTTTTTTCGGTGTTCTGTATTCTAAGTATATCTCAAATGCATGCTGCGTGCACCCACTAGATTCGCCTCACGGATGCGACTCTAATGAGTTCACACAGCACCCATTTGCAGTCGACGAAAATACAGTCAAAAAAAGGAGTGGAGGCAATGATTATGGATCTGTCAAGCAAGCAACCTGTCCTAAGCAAGCATGCATGTACTTCCCGGAAAAGGCCAATGCAGTAATAATCACATGCGTTTAGCAAGCACCTGTCATAAGCAAGCACATTTTAAATATCCCTGAGGTGCTTGCTTAACACAGATTGGACCGTATCCTTAATCCCTCCCACTATTCCCTTTGTAGAGAAATTCCCTAGAACGTGTTCGACTCAGCCGTGGCAAAAGAGCCCTCGGTGTTTCGAGCCATCGAAGTTCTACTGTTGAAAGAAGTATAAATTGACCAAGCTATAAGATCAGTATGTAGTACGCATTTTTGTACAGTAAACAAACGTTCTATGCAAGAAGTAACACGCCAAAAATTGTTTGAGGCAGCCGAAGTGATGTAGAATCTGTTTACTGGTAAATGCGGGATTTGGGGATACCGCAGGTACACCATTGTGGATGCTCCTAACAAAGAGACTCACTACTCAAAATTTTTGGATGATGAAAAGATTGGTTGATAGAGAAAGGACAATGTTATCACACAGAACAGTTGCATTTAACGCTTTTCGGCCCTTGTAAACCGGTTATTACAAACAACGTAGGTCCAGAGATGTACCATAAAGGATCGTTTCATCAGGATCGACACTGTTTGTCATCATGTAAATGATATTTAGGAATAATGGGCCTATCCGAATTCAATGATGGGAGGGCCCATTTCAGGATTTCATGGACGAAAAGGTCAAATTGAATACAATACATTGAAAAGAGCGACAAAATTAAAATTGTACTTGTGGTATTCTATAGTGATTTCCCGATACATGTATATGCATTCATTCTTGTAAAAACCATACATATAAGCATTTATTTAAGAATATATACATATGTACTTAAATGCAACCGGTGTGTGTGTGTGTGTGTGTGTGTGTGTGTGTGTGTGCGCGCGCGCATGTATGTGTGCGTGCGAGCGTATGTTTGTATTTCTAGATTAAATTAAGCATGACTAAATTCCAGATGTCACACGCTTGCACGCATGCAACATACTGATGAATATAAGAGTATGCACGCGCGCATGCTGTTTACATCAATTTATGCATGTATTTAGCATGGAACAAGAATTATGTATGTATATATGTATGTATGTATGTATGTATGTATGTATGTATGTGCACACGTACGTGCGTATGTGTGTTTTTCTAGATGTAGATATACCTGTTCAAACGTCCAGATGCCACGTGCCTGCAAGCGTGCAAACATATATTTTAATACAAAGGTGTGCATGCGCGCACGAGAACCCGCATGCAGCCAAAATGTTTCACACGTACACATAGGCACGAATGCACGCACAACATCTGCCCGCCCGCACGCATGTATACAAGCACGCTCCCGTGCACGCATGTACACACGCTCACGTTCATGTATTCACGGACGCGCCCGCGCATGGCACAGCACATGTCCCGGTACTGGAGAAGCACGCAGCGCCCACATGCACGAAGGTACATACGCATATAATAATGTCAATGAATATCACCATATATTATATACATCGTATTCTTTCAAAACAAGGGACAAGGTATCGAAAGTTTGGTTTTCTGTCATTAGAACACTATTTATGTCAAAAGAGTGCTAAACAGATACATGTTCTTTATTTCAGAAATTACATCGTACAAGCATATACAACTTTACATACCTTATACAATACATACTATACACATTTAAGGGAAACACCCACAAAAAAACAATTGTCACTTTAATATATTGCCTTTGATGAGGCGAACACTCCGGCACACATCCCATGACAATCGGTTGAGCGGTCTCGAAATTATGACCCCCTGAAACATTTCACAATTGCTGTCTATGAGGGCCGCCATTTTGTTAATCTGGTCACGTGACCAAAATAGTAAAATAATAATTTACAGCATACTTTTCAGATTTTGTACTTAAAAACAGTAAATTATCATCGCATTGAGTAAATGGAATGTATACTGAACTATTTATTGCTGTTTTATTGCACGAGAATCGCTGTAATTCAAAGTTTTCCAATTGTGAGTTTATGACATTTTATTCACAGCCTGGTTCTGGACAAACAAAACCAGAATTTGTGAAATGTTCAAAAGGTCACAACCTCCCAACCACCCAGTCAACCCCCACAAAACCCGTACCAAAATGTCTGTCTCCTCAAAACCTATGTTTTGAAGCGAAAGTTAATTTTTTTGTGGTTGTTTTCCTTTAATGTAACAAATCTATAATTTGTACATGTTAAACGTTTAACTAAAGGAATCAATCAAGGCATTTGGGATTTTGTAACGTTATTTTGTTTTACTGATTTTCAGTGGTATGCTTTTACAATACAATTTCGGAAACATTTTTGAAAAAAAAGAAAGGAAAAAATATACAAAAAAAGAAACAATGGAAGAAAAAAAAAAAAAAAAAAAAAAGGGAAGGAGAGGAAGAGAAGATCTTTCTGCTGCCTTTAGTATGCTGCCAAATTTATCCAAGAAATTAATCTAGTAAAGCTATCATAGTATTCCATTTCCTATTAAACTGGGTAATCTTATCTTTCATAAAATAGATTTGTTTCTCAATGTTTAGTTTCTGCTTTAGGTACGATATAAAATGCACGAACAATATTGGAGTTTGCTGACATTTGTTTTTAAATATAAAGTACTTTCCCAGCAGTATGATATAATTTTGTACTTGAGTTTTTAGCTCATTACAATTTACAGTAATACCAAAGGTTATAATCTTTTGGTTAAGAATAATATCAAAACTATGATCTTTTAAGAATTTTGATACTTCTGTCCAAAATTGTTGAACGAATAAACATTCCCAAATATATTCTTGTAGTTCAAGACAAAAAGCTTACAGGGATACTAACCAGGGGTCCCTTCGATCCATGCTCCACCCCTCCCTTTCATAAAAGGCATAAACCTGTTAGATACGTAGTCTTCATGGGTTTGCATTGCAGTATGGGGCTCATTTTGGAGACTTAATTAGCGGTAGGTTATCTTGTTTATGTAAATTGCTGCTTGTGGGTAGTTGGAGCTGTGATGAGCAAAGTGATCCATCAGCCTCTTGTTTTTCATTATCAGTAAAATAAATTAGTACCATGTATCTGTTCGGTGACCCTAAAAGCAGGCAAACACATAAATGTTTCTTACTTTCGTTCAAGCATATGATCTATTCCTATTTTACAGAAAAGAGCAGGCAGCTTTATTTACTAAACAGATCAAAAATGGAAACAAAAGCAAGCTCAGGGAATAAAGGTAAATGTCAAGCTTACATGTGTTTAAAGGCACGTTAACTTATTTTGTCATTAAGTGTTGTCACCCAGAGAGAGAGAGAGAGAGAGAGAGAGAGAGAGAGAGAGAGAGAACACAATGAAAGAAGAAAAAAGATGTTAACGCAGTTTTCTATCCAATCTTTTTATATCGAATAACGAGTTCACGAAGCTGAGTACCAAAGTCATTGCAAGCATATACGTTTCTGAATTTGTGTATTAAGTCACCATAAAATTCGGGTTCCGATAGGTGTTGTTGCAGAAGAGTGTAAAGTAACACATAGGCAGGGATTGAGATGTCACTTGATCTCAATGCCGGGTAAAAGTCCCACAAAATTGGAAGCAACGTCTCCAAAATGACCTAAATAGTGTTGACAGGGACGTTAAACCTCAAATCAAACAAAAACAAAAAAAAACAAATAAAGTAACACATAACAGTAAACTTTTTGCTGCACGACAAAAATCAGTACCATCTACAATAGCTCTCTTTCTTCGGCTAAAGACTGAAGCTCATAGGCATTAGTACCAGCAATCCTTTGCTGAAGAGTCTTAACAAAGTGGTGGGGTCGTTGAACACGACTGCGCTGTTAGTGGCATACTCGACAGGGGCAAAAACATACATCTTACGAAAATCTTAATGCCTTGTTTAAGGTGATATAAAGCCGTCTCAGGCATAGGTGGTAATAATTTGTTTTGTTTTTTTAGAATAGCAAGAAATACGTTTAATCACTAGTTTCAAATTACTAATTTTCCAGTAAATATAGCATATGTTTTTTTCAGTATTTTGCAAATTAGCAGAAATCGATGAAATTACCTAGTTGTCTCGAATTTATCGTAGTAATTTTTTCTCTGGTTCTATAGAAATGGCATTTACAGAATGATCGGTACGTCGACGTGCCAGTGGAAGAAAATGTCAGGTTTTTAGGCTGAAGATCATTGATGAGGCCTAATTGGCGAAACTAGCTAGTCTGGCCCAGAAAATATATACACTCCATATTCTTTGGTTCTATGGTGTATTCCTTGCTTCCAAAGGATAACCCTTTTATAGAACATATTACTTTTTCTACGATAACGTTCGTTATTAGCTCTAGTTTATAGTATGCGTTTTGTGTGCCCTACGTACATCATTTACAGTTTGCAGCACGTCAGATTATCAAATATATAAGAAACGTAGATTTTGAAGTCATACCAGACATATTTACTACAGAGAAGCGTCTATTATAGATGAAGTTCCATTCTACAAGTTCGACTGTCTTTTTCATCAATAGATAGGATGTTTTGTTCTGATATGGCCAGACTTTGATATGAATATAACAAAAATAAATTTTGCAAAAATAAAAGTGCAAAAATTGGTCCGCGTTGCTAGCATCCAAAACATAAAAATACCCATACCAGCACAAATGAGTATCTACTTTCGAAACTTCATATTCATAACCAGGTTTACATATAGTGGCCAATGCAAGTCATTGTGCAATGTATGTGGGGTGGGGCTCAACTCTTAACAAGCCATGACCTCACAATAATCCACAGCCTACCCAAAAAGAGTCATTTTGGTCCAACTACTGGCATGAGCGTTAATAAATAATGATGTAACAAAATGTTAAGTAACAAAGCGAACTACGTGGTGATGGATATATTGAAAATAGAAATCATCAGGAACTGACACCAAATGAATCCCAAATCCTTCCAATAATATCACTTGGAAAAGAAGTTGAAATATTGAGTGAAGACAATAAATAAAACATACTACCACCAAACCGAGCCAGCAGCTCTTTCCAAAACAGGCGGTGACTCATAGCTGTACATTACTTCATCATGTCTCAACAACATCAATCTCCATCCTATATTAGACACGCCAATGTACTATTTCGTGGTCACGCTACATCATAGTGTAGATTATATTTTCTTGTCCTTAGGGATCATTGATTCCATTGTGAAAATTTTGAAAATATCTGAGGGTCACTGATGAGGCCTAATTGGCCGAAACTAGCTAGTCTGGCCCAGAAAATATGTACTTTCTATATTTTTCAGTTATGTGGTTAATTCTATGCCTCCAAGGGATAACCCTTTCATAGAACATATTTAACTACACTACAGCTGGTGTGTGGGAATGTGTAGCGGCGGTAAAACGTCTCCCTGCCCTACATCATAGTGTAGATTATATTTTCTTGTCCTTTGGGATCATTGATTCCATTGTGGAATTTTGAAAACATCTGAGGGTCACTGATGAGGCCTAATTGGCCGAAACTAGCAAGTCTGGCTCAGAAAATATGTACACTCCATATTTTCTAGTTCTGTGGTGTATTCTATGCTTCCAAGGGATAACCCTTTCATAGAACATATTTGTTATTATCAACATGTGCAACTACAAGAGGAAGTTTATGTAGATATATAAGGTTGGATATAATCACAAACAGTGCAAACAAAATAATTGAAAAACTAAGCGCTTTCGGCTTCTTCAGAGTTTTTAACATCTGAAATCTATTCACATGTGTGAAAAAGACTCAAAAAAAGTTAAAAAGGGCATAATAGTAGAAGTAAAACAAAGATCAGGAATCGGTACAATTAACTTACACCACCCATCAAAGACATCAAAGGGAAAGAAACACAAACACGAATCGACCAGACAATAATGGAAACCTAAACATAGGAAGGCCAAAAGGACAGTTACTTTCCCACAAAATGGCCTAATGGCCATCCAAAATAAAAAGACACATGTCAAACACACAGTAAGTGACAAACAATAACATAAATAAACCGCCACAGAAGAACCGCCTTGGAACGGTTAATGGAAAGGAATTCCATCAGGGATGGAAAGTATTCCATTGGGGGGCTTAAATCGATTTTACGTGGCCACAATCCTCGCCCTTACTTCCGTAGCGGTAGACATTAATTTTGTTTAGTCCGCTTGAAGGCTTCCTAACTCAACAGTGTAACATCTCCGAGAACATACAAATCCAAAAGCCACTGAGATGAAACAAGGTAGAGGACTCAACAGTATCCAACAACAGAAATACTGGAGCAAAAGAAAACCAACAGTTAGACTCCGAGGGGCCCGACCAAAGACGGAGCATCATAAAACTGAAAATATATACATTAACTGTGGAAAATTAGAATTTTAAAGAATTATATAAAGACGCCCTTTTCGCGAACATCTTCGGTCTTTATATAACTCTTTGATTTTCTATATACCGTATTCGCCCTATTTACCGCACATGCCCCTATAAGCATAATTTCAAAGCTTTTCAAAAACATTGTTTTGACAGTGCTTCCACTTTAAAGCTCTCAAAGAAAATTAAAATTTTCTGTCAGAAATCACGATTTCAACAGTGATATCAAAGCGTTCGTGTTATTTTGGCGGTTCCTTTTTTCGAACCGGGTGTGCGCTTATTAGATAGATTTTTCCTATCGCTTTTTTCTTGCTATTTTGAAAAAAACTAAGCACACAGTGCGGTAAATTGGGCAAATACGGTATATATATTATATAGAAAATCAAAAAGTCCGATATCGCCACAATAATATATTTTTACCAAGCTTCTACTGCAGTTTCCCTGTTTTGACACATAAAAATTTACATGGCAACAATACGTAAATAAAAAAAGTCCGATATCGCCACACAATGCTTTATTATTTAGTAGACTTCTACCGCGGTTTCACTGTTGTAGAAGTATATATATGAGAAACAAAGTAAAGCACGATACAGGAAATAAAATAAATGAATTAGCGTACAAAAAATATACACCTTGTATAAATAAGTTTGGTTAGGACTTAACAAGTGATCACACTAAGCCATCTTCACAAAACTGTTTTTGCACCCATAAAACATCCCAGTTTTGTGTTACTTAAAACACACATGCTTGTATTTCGAAACGTGTTCTATTTTACACACATTAATAGTCACGGGATCGTTTACAAGAACCATGATAGTGAGGAGAAATTTTGAGGACAAGATGTAATGGCCGCTTTGTGGACAAGCTCAGAGCAGCAACATTTAGCTGAAGTTATCAATGGCACTCAACACTTTCGATATGATATAATTTACTTAATTGTAACCAATCACGACATATATATAAGGTCTAGGAAATAGACATTAACCGCTGAACAAGCAGCATACTCCAAAATTAATAATTTTACCATTATTTACTGCCGATTTACTTATTCTAGATCAGTGATTTACCAGAATAAGTCTCAGCAATCATCTGCCAGGAGGTGGTTTTAAGTGATGGCGATAGTGCTTACAGAACCCTGGCACTGGTATCGAGGTTATTCAATGCCGTAGTGTCAAGTGAAAGATTTCGAACAAGATGTCATTTGGCTTGGCTTTTAAGTAAGTACTTTTGTGCAATGAACTAAATGAGCAGAAGTCAGCTTTATTTTAAGAAGCTCGAGAAATTGCATGCAAAAGCCAATCAGATCACTGAAAACTGCATTGTAGGGCGGGAAAATTCGTAATGCCCATCATTTCTTCGAAAAGACGGGGATTAAACAATATCCTTAAAACTCTTCCAGTTTCCACAGCTTTTAGATACCGTGCATTCAATGTTAAAGTGATAAAATTGTGTAAAGGGATACACCTCAAGGATATTTTGTATTTTAGGGCCCCGCAATTTTTTTTGCGGGTGTCCTATAATAATCACCCGGTCTGTCCGTCCGTCTCTCTGACCGTCTGTCTGTCTGTCTGTCCCCATTTTTCATGTTTTGTCTTAATAACTAAAAAACCGTTTAAGGTATCAACTTTAAACATAAGGTCGCAGTAACATTACACAATTTCATTGCAAGTTACGTAACTCTAGCTTCAGTATTTGCAGATTTATGGCCCTTTGAAAAAATCAAAATTTCAGCTTTTCTTCGTCTTTTTTCATCATAATTTCAAAACTGATATAGATATCCAAATGAAACTTGCTGTAGTTATTTACAGTGATAATACACATATGTGAAGCAAAGTCCAACAACTGTAGCTAAAATATATTTTGACATCTGTCTTTTTATCCATCCATCTGCCCAGCAATTTTTTCATAAATTTCTTAATAACTTGCAAACCCTGGAACACATGAACATCAAACTTTACACATAAGATCACAACAGCAATATGCAGTATTATACCAAGTTACATTATTCCAGCCACAAAGTTTTTAGAGTTATGGCCCTTTATTTAATTCATATTTCTGTCATTTTTATTTTTTTTCTCTTAAGTTCAAAACCATTATGGATATTTTAATGCAATCTCCTGTACTCACATGTTTTACATAGACTTATATAGTAAAAACCTTTAAAAATCTTCTTCTCTGAAACTGCAAGGCCCAGATCTTTCATATTTGGTATGAAGCTTCATCTAGGGGACCTCTACCAAGATTGTTCAAATTATGGCCCTGGGGTCAAAATGGCCCCACCCCGTGGCCCACATGTCTTACATAGACCTATATAGGAAAAAAACGTTGAAAATCTTTTTCTCTGAAACGACAAGGCCAAGGTCTTTCATATTTGGTATGAAGCTTCATCTAGGGGACCTCTACCAAGATTGTTCAAATTATAGCTCTGGGGCAAAAAATGGCCCTGCCCCGGGGCCCACATGTAACACATAGACTTATATAGGGAAAACCTTTAAAAATCTTCTCCTCTGAAACCACAAGTTCGAAGTCTTTCATATTTGGTATGAAGCTTCATCTAGGGGACCTCTACTGAGATTGTTCAAATTATGGCCCTAGGGCCAAAAATGGCCCCACCCCGGGCCGACATGTTTTACATAGGCTTATATAGGGAAAACATTTAAAAATCTTCTTCTCTGAAACCTCAAGGTCCAGGTCTTTTATATTTGGTGTGGAGCTTCATCTAGGGGCCCCCTACCAAGATTGTTCGAATTATAGCCCTGGGACCAAAAATGGCCCCGCCCTAGGGGCCACATGTTTCACATAGGCTTATATAAGGAAAACCTTTAAAAATCTTCTTCTCTGAAACCACAAGTCTGAGGTCTTTCATATTTGGTATGAAGCTTCATCTAGGGAATCTCTACCGAGATTTTCAAATTATGGCCCTGGGGCCAAAAATGGCCCCGACCCGGGGCCCACATGTTTTACATCTAGGCTTATATAGGGAAAAGCCGTTAAAAATCTTCCTCTCTGAAACCACAAGGCCCAGGTCTTTTATATTTGGTATGAAGCTTCATCTAGGGGACCCCTACCAAGATTGTTCAAATTATAGACCTGGGGCCAAAAATGGCCCTGCCCCAGGGCCCACATGTTTTACATAGGCTTATATAGGGAAAACCTTTAAAAATATTCTTCTCTGAAACCACAAGTCTGAGGTCTTTCATATTTGCTATGCAGCTTCATCTAGGAGACTTCTACCAAGATTGTTCAAATTATGGCCCTCGGACCAAAAATGGCCCCACCCCAGGGTCCACATGTTTTAAATAGACTCATATAGGAAAAGCCTTTAAAAATCTTCTCTGAAACCACAAGTCCCACGTTTTTCATATTTGATATGAAGTTTCATCTAGGGGACCCTTACCAAGATTGTTCAAATTGTGGCCCTGGGGCCAAAAATGGCCCTGCCCAGTGGCCCACATGTTTTACACAGACTTTTATGGGGGAAAAGCTTTAAAAATCTTTTTCTCAGAAACCACAAGGGCTAAGTCTTCCATATTTGGTTTGAAGTTTCATCTAGGGGACATCTACTAAGATTGTTTGAATTATAACCCTGAGGCCAAAAATGACCCTGCCCTGGCCCCGGGCCCACTTGTTATACTTTGTATCAGGTGAGCGACCTAGGGCCCTCTGGGCTCTCTTGTATACCATAGAGAGGCTGTGAGTTCAAATCGGGCCACCGGGATTCGGTTTCTACTTGGGCGAGACAAAGAATGACACCGCACCTCTCAATCCATGTGTAAATGGGTAGCAATAGCAAAAAGTCACTTGATTCTCTCTCGTGCGTGTGATAACACTTGTAATGAGTGTTTAAGAGCGATTCAAAAAGCGCAATCAATGCCTAGGCATAGTTTTCTGATATAGTAGTATTTTCTCGTTTTTCCTATTTAAGAGCTTGATAGAAATTTTCCGAGATGGTCGTAAGATTTTCATACTAAATGGTATTTCCGATTTAGTCGCCTCACAAACGTGTTTGTGATAGGGGTTCATGCATATTTTCATTACATCGATATTCTTATCAAGTAATCAATCAGAGCCACGCCACAGTCCTTGAGTTATCTGATGCGGGTTTAGTTTGTTTGATTTGAGGTTTGACGACTTCGTAAACACAGTTCAGATCTTTATGGAGACGTTGCTTTCAATCTTGTGGGACTTGAAATCGATAATTGGATAAAATGACATGTCAAGCCCTACCACCCCATGAAACTACTAGGATTTATGTCCATGGACGGTCCGACTCGCGCCCCTGTTCATGGACAGGCTTAGAACCTTAGCGGTTTACCAGTACTTATGTACGTTCGGTTCCAGCTCTACAGGGAAGCGTCATGCAGCCAATCCATTTCTTCAAGCCCCGATGAGCTGGGCTGTACAAGTTACAACTCACGAGTAACAGCGTTCTGATTGGTCTGCGCATATGTGGAGTCTGTCAAAACGTTTACTGTTACAATGTCACACACATTTTTTTTTCAGACTCACTTGGCCGAATTTCTTGAAACTTGGTATGTGGCATCAGGGATGTGGGGCTATCATAAATTGAAAAAATGGTGACCCTAGGATGACCTCGACCTATTTTACTGCAAGGTCAAGTTTGGTAACATGGGCTTTTGTATGGGAAAAAGTCAAAATGTCGCATATCTTGCAAACCCTTCAAAATAACACCACTAAACCATATATATTCTTGTTCCTTATGATGAGGCCCATTAAGTGAGTTGGATTTTGGGACCTTTGGGACCTGGGGGGATGCCCCACCCTTTTTTTTGCACAAAATGCTTTATTTCTCGGAAACTGTTAAGATCCCCACCCATTAACCATTATGCTTGTTCCTTATGATAAGACGCATTCAGTGACATATAGACCATTGGACCCTTGGGTAGTGGGGGTTACGGGTAGGGGGGATGCCCCGACCCCTTTATTGTTTTTTCAAAAAGTGCCCAATATCTTGGAAACTGTTCAGATCCCCACCCATAAACAATATATATTCTTGTTGCTTATGATAAGGGGCTTTAAGTGACATGCATCTTGAGACCCCGGGGGCATGCCCCACCCCTGCATTACAAAAAATGCAGCAAATCTCAGAAACTGTTCAGATCCCTTCCCATAAAACATATATTTTCTTGTTTTCTTGTGATAAGGGGCATTTAGTTACATGGATCTTTGAACACCATAGGTTAAATTGGGGGCCTCACCCCCTTTAGAAATGGTTAAGCTCTCCACCCATAAACCATATATTTTCTTGTTCCTGACCTTTTAGCTCATCTAAGGCTTCATCTTGGCTAAATATAACTGAAAATTCAAACTCAAGAGTCAGGAATGTGATTAAGGACCACTTGGTCAGACAGCCAGATGCTAAAAATAATCAATGCTTAGTAATATTCTTTTCAAGAACCAGATACACATCACAAGGGACATCATTATTTGTTCAAGTGATGAGTCTGGGATTACCTTTGCTTGTTTAAGGTTTAGGTGCATGTCCCTTAGCCCTTTAGACCTAAGGCTGTCAGGTGAGCGTCTTCAGGACCAATGGTCCTCTGGTTTCCATCTCTTTTGGAGACAACGTATGCCAGTATGTCAAACATAGATATTTGCTTAATTGTTTGTTTCAGGTTCCACGATGGAGCCTGTATTTGTCTCAGTGGAAGAGATTTATAGGCGGGTTACACGATGCTCTGAATGTTGCAGTGGGAACTTCAGAAGCCATCACTGTCCTTTGTGTCCCGCAGAGATCTTCAAACCAACACGCAAAGATGCTGTGTTCAAGCATATACAATTAACTCACTGGAAAAGTAAAATTGAATCAACAGAAGGTAGGCATTTTTAATGCTTATATCGTTATTGATAAACAGGGCTTCCATGGTCAATTGATAGTAATCCATTGGGGGGCTTAAATCGATTTTACGTGGCCACAACCCTCGCCCTTACTTCTGTAGCGGTAGACATTAATTTTGTTTAGTCCGCATGAAGGCTTCCTAAATCAACAGTGTAACATCTCCGAGAACATACAAATAAAAAACAAAACTACAGAGATGAAGCAAGGTAGAGGACTCAACAATATACAACAACAGAAATACTGGAGCAAAAGAAAACCAGCAGTTAGACTCCGAGGGGCCCGACCAAAGACGGAGCATCAGGCGCCAACCAACATAAAGAATAACAACTAAAATTGAAATTCCAAGTATGTTTTTACGCTGGAACCATCATACAATCTTAAGTCCGACCCACCGTTGTGCAATTAAAGAGGGAAGCAAAGTAGAAGTAAAACAAAGCAAAGTTGCATTTAGTCACACTAATCTTAAGACGCATTTAGTCACACTAATCTTAAGGTTTGTCTCTAGTCCGGCCATGTCCCATTCCTCTACTCCATTAAAAGGCTGTATATCGCAGACGCTTTCAGATCCCCACCCATTAATCATATATATTCTAGGTAAGGTAAATGAGTTACAACAATCCTTCTCTTTCCTGAGGTCCGCAATGGCCATGTTTCAACACCACTACTGCTCTATGTCAATAATTTTTGGTTACTTATAACTACAATATAATTACAAAATAGTATGTAGCCGACAACCAAATATATTTATGAAAAACATGTGGGCCTTATGACCTGGTCATTTTTGGCTCTAGGGTTGTAATATGAACATTCTATAGAGGTCCGCAGCTAGACGAAGCTTAAAACCCAAATATGAAAGACCTGGGTCGTGTGGTTTTGGAAGTGATTTTTAAAGTGTTTGCTCTAATTTGTGTTTACTATGTTACCATGGGACAGAATTCTGATACCAATCTTGAAAAAGGACATTAAAAATCTGCCGATTTGGGAGGAATCGGTTCAGTGGTTTAGGTGATGGCGTTGGAAGAAATGGTTTACGCACCCTCGCATGGATGGACGGACGCACGCAAAACGGAGAAGATATGATCACAAAATGACACCAGACATGTGAGATGAAAAGAGAAAAAAGCTGAAATAAGGCAATATTGCAGCTAGAGTTATATAACTTGCGATGAAACTGTGTATTCTTTTTTGTGACATGGCTAACGTTTGAAGTGTATATATATCTAAATAAGAATACAACACGAAAATGTCGACGGACAGATACACACACAGACATACGGATGAACAAACAAGCTGATTACGTAAGGGTACCGAAAAAGGTTTGCTTGCAATAAAGAAACAACCCATAGATACAAGTTCGTTGCTGTCAAGCTATGGAGCTTTAAATTAGTTATTAAATTATAGATTGTAATGGTAAATGCTATGGTTCAGAAATTTCGGACAGATGCCTATGAAAAGCCAAATTTACAAATTGCTTAGCCTTGGAAAATCACTTGACCATAAATGTTGGAAATGGTAAAGCATGAATGCTTGCATCGAAGTTCCAATTTATGGATGCAAGTTTGCATCAAACATAACTATTGTGAGGCTATCATAGCCCATGACAATCGGAATGGAACATAAGGATGAAATCTAGCTTTGCCGTAAATTCTTAGAAATTTGACAAACTGACAAAAAAGGAACCGGTGAACCGTCTAATATTTTAGCATGCTTTAAGCAGGTGCGACATTGAATGATTTGTGTCAGGCATGACAATAAAATGCACATCTTTCAAAAAAAAATTTTTTTCAATATTCAAACCAAACGTGCAAACTGTTTTACCTATTCCTCGGTGTGTTTTATAGGTTAAAATTTTAAACCAACCACATCTAAACTTGAGTTATGTTAGTTTTGTTGGACAGTGACAATAGGGTGAGTTTCAAAGCCAATTTAAATATAAAGAAACAGAAGTTAAAATCAATACATCATATTAACTAACTGGTCACAACAATTCACTTACATTTTTAAAGGATAATGCATAATGTTTTTGTTTTAAATTTTCATGCTATTCTACTTTTCTGCATTTCTTGGTTTCGTCCGTATCCCCTTTTTTTAGCGTAGGGGATACTTAAATGGCTCTCCGTCCGTGTGTCCGTCAGCATTGCTGTATCATGCTTAACTATTAGTCGTAACATGAGTCATGTGCGCAACATTTATTTTTGCGACCGGTCCCTAGGGGGTTATACGGGCAAATATGAATAAAATTCAATTTTAAAGTCAATTTTATAGATTAGTATTTGTATTAGTGTTTAACCACCCAGTCAACACTGTTTTGAGTCATTTTAGCTTGCCAGCTTAACTATCAAAACGTTTCCTGGGCAGGCTGATCCGTAAGCGGTTTACCAGTTCAGTGGGCATCCTTTTGCCATAAACTGACAACTGTCCTTCTTGAATCATCGGAAGGGAGAGAGTGACTATAGATTTTTATACCAAAGTTTGCAGAAGTAATGATTAACATTTAACCAGCTGAATATTCAACACCCATATCTGACTTTGAACCAATCAAATTACTTGATGCAGTTTATTTCTACATATTCATAAACTGAATGTCAAACACTGTAGATCCTGATTCAGAAGCCATCTGATCTGGATCTACACTGTTTGCAAAGATAAAGCTTGTCGCCTACAGCAGGGTAAAGGTTAATGAAATGTTTTAAACGTATTGAACGGGATTTAGGCTGCGACCTCTTAGTCATGTAAAAGTTAGTTATGTTTAAGTTTTATCAATATATTCATGTGGCATATTTAAATCGATTAGAGGTCCTATGGGTCAATGTTTGATTTTGTTTGATTTGAGGTTTAACATCCCCGTAAACACTATTTAGGTCATTTTGGAGACGTTGCTTCCAATTTCGTGGGGCTTTTACCCGACATTGAGATGAAACAACATCTCAATCCCGGCCACCCAATAAAACCAATAGGGTTTATATGCATGGGCGGGCCGACTCGCAGCAGTTTTCCTGGGCAGGCTTAGACCTTCCAAGCAGATTACCAGTACTAATGTGCGGTTGGTATCAACTCTGCGTGGAAGCATCGTGCAGCTCATATATTTCTTCAAGCCCCTATGAGTGGGGGGCGGATCCTATGGGTCAAAACGTCAACAATAATGTTGTTAAGTACATAGTCATGTAGCATATCAATAGAATCGAACTAGAATTTGTTTTTCTACAAAAACACAGATGTCTCCCCCGTTTTTGACTGCTAAGTATACCCTTGACATTGGAGGTATTGAGCTGGGTCTTGTGTGCAACACATCATATAATGAAGATGAACATTTCTGCATAGTAACTTTAAAAATGTTCATAAAAAAATAAAAAAGTTATTGGCCGTAAACAAAAAAAGCACTTTTTTACCTTTGACCTCTAAGTATGGCCTTGACCTTTGCGGTACAACACATTGTCTCATGATGGTTAACATTTCTGCCAAGTAATTTCATAATCCATCAAAGATTAAGGAAGTTATTGACTCCTTTTTTTTTACCTTTGAGGTATGACCTTGACATTGGAGGTATGGACCTAGGTCTTGCACATGACTCATGGTCCAACTTTCAAGCCTCTAGCTCCAATAGTTTTTGAGATATCTTACTGACAAGATTTTATTAAAAAAAAATTCAAAGGGCAATAACTCTTGAAAGGGGCATAATCCGGATGAGAAAAAAAATACGCGTCAGCTTATTTTCCATTAGGAATGCATATATGAAATTTC
Organism: Lucinisca nassula; assembly: GCA_963580285.1. Taxonomy (NCBI): domain Eukaryota; kingdom Metazoa; phylum Mollusca; class Bivalvia; order Lucinida; family Lucinidae; genus Lucinisca; species Lucinisca nassula. The sequence goes on from OY757024.1 coordinate 120,846,374, forward strand.
AAAACCATAGCATACACAGTTCTAAAGTTCTGCTATGCATCACTTTTAGCATTCATTACAATGGGCACAAATTACCAAAATGACAAAGGGCCATAACTCGCAAAGTATTTTTCGGAATTTTGTCAAAAGTTAATCAGTTCATATACTCATCACCACCAATATACTCAACAACTTTCAAGGGTCTAGCTCCAATAGTGTTTGAGATATTTTGCTGACAAGATTTTATTAAAAACAATTCAAAGGGCAATAACTCTTGAAAGGGGCATAATCCGGACGAGAAAAAAAATACCCGTCAGCTAATTTTTCATGAGGAATCCATATATGAAATTTCAAAACCCTAGCATACACGGTTCTAAAGTTATGCTATGCATCACTTTTAGCATACATTACAATGGGCACAAATTACCAAAATGACAAAGGGCCATAACTCACAAAGTATTTTTCGGAATTTAGTCAAAAGTTAATCAGTTCATCTATTCATCGCCACCAATATATTCACCAACTTTCAAGGCTCTAGCTCCAATAGTTTTTGAGATATCTTGCTGACAAGATTTTATTAAAAAAAATTTCAAAGGGCAATAACTCTTGAAAGGGGCATAATCCGGACGAGAAAAAAAATACGCGTCAGCTTATTTTCCATCAGAAATGCATATATGAAATTTCAAAACTATAGCATACACGGTTCTAAAGTTATGCTATGCATCACTTTTAGCATACATTACAATGGGCACAAATTACCAAAATGACAAAGGGCCATAACTCACTAAGTATTTTTCGGAATTTTGTCATAAGTTAATCAATTCATCTACTCATCACCAACAATCTATTCACCAACTTTGGAGGCTCTAGCTCCAATAGTTTTTGAGATATCTTGCTGACAAGATTTTATTAAAAAAATTTCAAAGGCCAATAACTCTTGAAAGGGGCATATTCCGGACGAGAAAAAAAGTACGCGTCAGCTAATTTTCCATGAGGAATCCATATAAGAAATTTCAAAACCCTAGCATACACGGTTCTAAAGTTATGCTATGCATCACTTTTAGCATACATTACAATGGGCACAAATTACCAAAATGACAAAGGGCCATAACTCACAAAGTATTTATTGGAATTTTGTCAAAAGTTAATCAGTTCATCTACTCATCACCATCAATATATTCACCAACTTTGGAGGCTCTAGCTCCAATAGTTTTTGAGATATCTTGCTGACAAGATTTTATTAAAAAAAAAATTCAAAGGGCAATAACTCTTGAAGGGGGCATAATCCGGACGAGAAAAAAAATATGCGTAAGCTAATTTTCCATGAGGAATCCATATATGAAATTTCAAAACCCTAGCATACACGGTTCTTTAGTTATGCTATGCATCAAAAGCGTAACTGACGGACGAACGGACGAACGAACCAGAACCAATATGCCCCTCCAACTTTTTCAAAGTTGGGGGCATAATAAGAAAGTTATTGACAGAACACAAAAAAGGCCCTTTTTTTACCTTTAACCTCAATGTATGACCTTGACCTTTCAGGTATTAAACTGGGTCATGCGTGCAACACATCATCTCATGGTGGTTAACATTTCTGCCTAGCAATTTCAAAATCCATCTAAAAATAAGAAAGTTATTGACCAAACACGAAAAAAGGCCCCTTTTTTACCTTTGACCTCTATGTATGACCTTGACATTTTAGGTACCAAACTGAATCATGCATGCAACACATCGTCCCATGATAGTTAACATGTTTGCCAAGTAACTTCAAATTCTATTTAAAAATAGGCAAGTTATTGACAAAACCCGAAAAAAGGCCCCTTTTTTTACCTTTGACCTCTAAGTATGACCTTGACCTTTGAGGTACCAACCTGGGTCTTGCGCGCAACACATCGCCTTATATTGGTTCACATTTCTGCCATGTGATTTCAAAATCCATCTCAAAATAAGAAAGTTATTGACCAAATACGAAAAAAAGGCCCACTTTTTGACCTTTGACCTCTAAGTATGACCTTGACCTTTGAGGTACCGACCTGCCTCATGTGCACCACACATCGTCTCATGATTTTTAATAATTATGCCAAGTAATTTTAATATCCATCTCAAAATTAGAAAGTTATTGACCAAATACGAAAAAAGGCCCCTTTTTTTACCTTTGACCTCTAAGTATGACCTTGACCTTTGAGGAACAGACCTGCCTCATGCGCACCACACATTGTCTTATGGTTGTTAATAATTATGCCAAGTAATTTTAAAATCCATCTCAAAATAAGAAAGTTATTGACCAAATACGAAAAAAAGGCCCCTTTTTTGACCTTTGACCTCTAAGTATGACCTTGACCTTTGAGGTACCGACCTGCCTCATGCGCACCACACATCGTCTTATGGTTGTTAATATTTCTGCCGAGTAATTTTAAAATCCATCAAAAAATAAGAAAGTTATTGACCGGACAGGATTTGCCCATACATATATACATACCAACAAACTTCCAAGGGAGATAATTCAAAAAGTATAAATGCGAGAGTTATGGTTCTTGCGCACTGCACGTCGTCTAATGCTGATTAATATTTATACGAAGTTTCGTGAAGATAGCTCTAACGGTTTTCAAGTTACAGAGCGGACACGAATGTGTGACAGACAGACAGACGGACAGACGGACAGACAGACAGACGGACAGACAGACAGACGCCCGGGGGAAAAACAATATGTCTCTCCGAAAAAAATTTTTTCGGGGGAGACATAATGATTACTAGAATAATAAACAAGAGGGCCCAGAGGGCCCTAGGTCGCTCACCTGATCAAAAGTATAACAAGTGGGCCCGGGGGCCAGGGCAGGGTCATTTTGGCCCCAGGGCTATAATTCGAACAATCTTAGTAAAGTTCCACTAGATGAAGCTTCAAGCCAATTATGAAAGACCTAGTCTTTGTGGTTTCAGAGAAAAAGATTTTTAAAGCTTTTACCCCCAATAAAAGTTTATGTAAAACATGTGGGCCCCAGGGCAGGGCCATTTTTGGCCTCAGGGCTAAAATCTGAACATTCTTGGTAGAGGGCCACTTGATAAAGCTTCAAACCAAATATCAAAGACCTCAGCCTTTTGGTTTCAGTTATGGAAAATTTTACAGGTTTCCTTAAGTCTCTCTCTCTCTCTCTCTATATATATATATATTATGTAAAACATGTGGGCCCCGTGGAACAATCTTGGTAGAGGTCCCCTAGATGAAGCTTCAAACCAAATATGAAAGACCTGGGCCTAGTGGTTTCAGAGAAGAAGATTTTTAAAACGTTTTCCCTTTATAAGCCTATGTAAAACATGTGAGCCCAAGGACAGGGCAATTTTTTTGCCCCAGGGCTATGATTTGAAGTCTTGGTATAGGTCCACTAGATGAAGGTTCATACCAAATATGGAAGACCTGTACCAGAAGAAGATTTTTAAGGTTTTCCCAATATAAGTCTATGTAGAACATTTGGGCCCAGAGTGACGCCCTGCAGCCATAATTTGAACAATCTTTGTAGAGGTCCAATAGATGAAGCTTCATACCAAATATGAAAGACCTGGGCCTTGTGGTTTCAGAGAAGAAGATAGCTAAAGGTTTTCCCTTTGTGGGCCCCAAGGAGGGGCCATTTTTGGCCGAAGGGCCATAATTTGAACCATCTTAGTAGAGGTCCCCTAGATAAAGCTTCAAACCAAATATGGGCCTTGTGGTTTCAGAGAAGAAGATTTTTAAAGGTTTTCCTATATAAGTTTATGTTAAACATGTGGGCCCCGGGGCAGGGCTATTTTTGTCCCCAGGGCTATAATTGAACAATCTTGGTAGAGGTTCCCTCGGTAAAGCTTCATACCAAATATGAAAGACCTGGGTCTTGTGGTTTCAGAGAAGATTTTTAAAGGTTTTCCCTGTATAAGTTTATACAAGTCCAAAATATGCAATTTTTGCCCTTACAGGGGACGGATCTCCGTAACGCATAATGGGATATGGCTGGTTCAAGAACGGAACCTAGATCTGATGGTTGTACAAGTTGTGTGTAAGTTTGTTTGAAATCAAATCATAAATGAAGATGCAATCGTGCGGACAAGGCCAAAATAAGCAATTTTTGCCCTTTCAGGGGCCGTTACTCCGTAACACATGATGGGATATGGCTGGTTCAAAAAAGGAACCCAGATCTCATGGTGATACAAGTGGTGTTTACGTCTGGTTAAAATCAAATAATAAATAAAGATGCTATCGTGCAGACAAGGCCAAAATAGGCATTTTTGCCCTTTCAGGGCCCGAAACGCCGTAATACATAATAGGATATGGCTGGTTCAAGAAAGGAACCAAGATCTCATGCTGGTACAAGTTGTGTGTAAGTTTGGTTAAAATCAAATCATAAATGAAGATGCTATCGTGTGGACAAGGCCAAAATAAGCAATTTTCACCCTTTCTGTGGCAGTAACTACGTAACAGATGATGGGATATGGCTGGTTCAAGAAAGGAACCAAGATCTCATGGTGGTTCAAGTTGTGTGTAAGTTTGGTTAAAATCAAATCATACATGAAGATGCTATCGTGCAGACAAGGCCAAAAAAAAAGGAATTTTTCCCCTTCAGGGGCGTAACTCCGTAACACATGATGGGATATGACTGGTTCAAAATAGGAACCAAGATCTCATGGTGGTTCAAGTTGTGTGTAAAGCAGAAGTAAAACAAAGATCAGGAATCGATACAATTAACTTACACCACCCATCGAAGACACCAAAGGGAAAGAAACACAAACACGAATCGACCAGACAATAATGGAAACCTAAACATAGGAAGGCCAAATGGACAGTTTGGTTAAATTAATATCATAAATGAAGATGACATCGTGCAGACAAGGCCAAAATAGGCAATATTTGCCCTTTCAGGGGCCGTAACTCCGTAACAGATGATGGGATATGGCTGGTTCAAGAAAGGAACCAAGATCTCATTTTGGTACAAGTTGTGTGTACGTTTGGTTAAAATCAAATTATAAATGAAGATGCTATCGTGCGGATAAGAAATTGTTTACGGACGGACGCATGGACGACGGACAAAATGTGATCACAAAAGCTCACCTTGTCACTACGTGCCAGGTGAGCTAAAAAATGACCTGGGATCAGATTTGGGCGCCGGGTGCGTGCTTTGGGTTCTTAGATACTGCACAGAAAGTGTGGATGGGGAAACGCTATGGCGTTTCATCGACGGCATTCAAATTGTTTTTTATCGGAAAATCACTGTGACTATGTTTATCATAGGGTAATGTCCTTATGATATTTTTTTTACAAATTACTGGCAAACAGCATTTTAGTAAGTATGCCGTATTTCAATCAAGAATTGAGACATACAGGGTTTAGCAAACATAGTACACCCAGATCAGATGCTACGAAATGTGTCATCTGGCGTGATTCTAGACCACTTGCTTCTGACTTTGCAGCCCTTAGCACACTGGCAGGCATAGCAAAAGATATGCTAAAAGCTCATTGTTGACAAGACATTCAGGTACACCGTCCAAACAAGTCCGTCTTCTCTGGTTAAAAACATCCTTTAATATCTAAATTATTTTTACCACATATTAAACTAAATCAACATACATATGTAACCACTGCTATAAGAACATATATGTTTTCATAAGGTATATGGCAATAAACATTATGCCAAGTTTAATGATATTATGTTTTGCAACAAAATGCCATGACATTTACATGCCAAGCTCACAACTAACAAAATCGGCCCCGCACATCGGCCTTGAAGAAAGAGGTTTGGCTGCATGAGCATTCCATGCAGTGGCCGAACATGATTACTGGGGAACTGCTCAGTTTCTTTGATTTTGTTTCATTTGAGGTTTAACGTCCCCGTCAACACTATTTAGGTCACGCTCAGTGGGTCGCAGCCCGTCAAGGCAAAGTGGTGCTAGTCGGACAGTCCAGGCATAAAAAACACTTTTGCTTGTTTGAGCAGTGAGTTTTGAGATATCATTCCATCGAAAAGCAGGTAAAAATCCCACAAAATTGGAAGCAACATCTAATAAATGACCTGAAGAGTTTTCGCGGGGATGTTAAATCTAAAGTCAACAAAGCAAAGAAATCTTTTATATCCTTGTTTTTATATCATCACTATTATCACCCAGATAACCACAACTTGCATATGCGATAACAGTGGAACATACCAACGTATTTGGTCACTGCCCCTAATAAACAGTTTTTGCCGTCAGGCCTGACAAAAGGAAACTGTCTTTTTACATCTGGTTAGTTTATCGTGTCTGTATCAAATACTTTCATACTAATTTATGGCTTATAATAATTTTACCTACTTTAACAGAAAAAAAAAACATCCGTAGCACCGTCACATCTAGCGGCACGTTCCAGCGTCATATCATGTGATGTCCATCCAAATACCAAACTAATGCTATTGCGATGGGTCACGTTTGGTCATTTTCTCGCAGGGTGTATAATCTACACACACCAGATTTGCAGGATGAAAGACCGCACAGCGGTCATGTAATTATGGTAAGGATGTTTGACTGTTTGACCTGCACAGTAGTAAGTAACTCTTCCAACACAGAGGACATCAAATTGAAGCCCGAGCCGAAGGACGGTGTAGGTAGACACTAGCATCAGAGGCAGTTGAACCAACCACTGAGGAACCACCTTTAAAATGAACACTCAACAACAGCCAGTAAAATGGAAACATTTCAGAATCATCGTCTTACAGAACGTTGGATCTTCAATGTATGGTCGAAGAGAAAATCGTTTTAAAGGAAGCTCATTCGGGACAACACACATTTCTTGAAGACATAAAAATGAGAACAGAGAAGTTAGACGATCGGGGATGTTCATCTTTAAGAAGCTTGATGGCTGAAAATCACAGTACCGAAAATACAAGAAAACGTCGGTTTGGCGGATCTGCAGTGTAAATGTCTAAGGGGATCAATAACTAAAATACAGAAATAAGTTGTGATAAGATTCTTCCCTGGGGTCGAGTACTGCTTTTAACATAAACCTTCGACCATTATCAACCCTCGATAATGGTGTATCGTATTGATACTGCAGTCGAATTACAAAGTCCCATGTGATCTTTTCTTCTTATCATTAATCACATTACATTATGTCACACCGCCTGCAGTATATCAAGCCCCACCCCATTTATGCTATTGTAACATGCCATCCAATGTAATTGTATATTTAACTGTATGGTTAACAAACCATGTCTCTCAAACCATAAAAGTATCATACCATGCACTATACCAGGCCTTGTTATCACACTCTCATCCCCCAACCATATCATGCCATGAAACGTCTCCTCATACCAGGAAAGGTTATATGCTGCCATGCCACAATGCTTCATCAAATATCGAATCACTTCACATATTGCTATTTCGTATTCGTAATTTTAACATAACATACCAAAGCGTACCTCGACACGAAATATATCACTCGATTAAGCAACGATTGAATCATTCCTTGTTATCTCTAAATTAGCACAGCCACCGCTGGTAGACTCGTATGGGGTAACCGGTGGCTATGCACTCAAAATCCTTACGAGACTTTCTGACTATGACTTACGAGACTTCAAAAATGTCAACAAATAGGCGAGTGTTCCCGATTGGTAAGTTTTAGTCAACTTTGTAAACATAGTTTGAAAATTCGGGCAATGCTACTCTCAACAGCATTCATTTCTGCACAAGTAAAGATAGGTGTGGAGATGAAAAGGCAAGTGGTCGATTTTTAAATTTAATTTCCGCCGGTGGAAGGGTGTCAGATATTTCTGTTTGTACATGTATTCTAGTGCAATTTTCAGCTAACGTCTATGCAAAACTTATCTATCACTTTAAATAAGACGTAATTTGAATTACTTCCATGTAGAAAAATTTGCTACATTATTTTCGCAGGATTTGTTCCAGTGGCCTTAACATTGGTGCCCAGTGTGACTTACGAGGTCGATTACCCCTTACAGGAACATTGCCCCTTACGGGGTCAGGAAAAACAACTTATGGATACCTGAATATAATTCGTTTCTTCATTTAACATTTATCTTAGAATACAATTATATTAGATAAATACCTTAAAATGTAACAAATTGAAATTTTGAACAGTTCGCTTGAGCGCATAAATTGTGATGCATAAAATCTCAGTTCAACAGCAGACACACCCCATCTAAATAGAATTAATAGTATTTTCAGTCGCTCCGAAGAATTATGGTGATTTCAGAGCTTTGATTAACTGTTTAATAACCTAACTGCGGAAGTTTTACAGCCCATGCATTTCAGCATGGAAGTAATTCAAATAACGTCTAATTTTACATGATAGTTAGTTTTGCATAGCCCCGGTAGCTAAAAATTGTACTTGAAAACAGGCAAAAACAGAAATATATGGCACCCTTCCTCAGGGGGAAATTAAATTAAAAATCGACTACTTCCCTTTTCATCTACACGACTATATTTGCTGATGCAGAAATGAATGTTTATTGGGAAAAACATTGCCCGATTTTCCAAAATATGTTTACAAAGTTGACTAAAACACATCAATCGGGAAACTCGCCTATTTGTTGACATTTTTGAAGACTCGTAAGTCATATTCGGAAGTTCTCGTAAGGATTTTCAGTGCATAACCGACGGTTGCCCCTTACGAGTCTACCAGCGGTGACAGCGTTCCGTGTTGAATATCTTGGCAAAATATATCTTGATAGTAGATCAAACAATGTCATAACCAATATTCAGTTGATTACGAGTCACGATGTTTTATCAAGAAGGCAAATCGCGTGATTCATCAGGCTGCATGTCATCGATGTTGATTTGTCCATGACCACATTCAGTTTATTATAACATAAGCTGTAATTGTAGATATGTCTGCCAAGTAGTAAACTACATGACGTATACCGTTACAGTCATCCAATAAATACAAAACGTATAAAAGGACACTAGCACTAACATTGTAACACCACAGACTGTTTTCCATAAGCAAAGAACATCTGCATCGTAGTCAGTATGTCATTCGGCATCTCTCACTATATGATCGTCTTTCTACTCAAATGCCTTTCATACTGAACAACTTACACTTTATCACAACCGTGCCAATCTATAAATCTGTGTAAAACTGGCTAACCGTTTGACAAAATGAACTACAAAATCTAGGATGGCTTAGACAATCGTAGGTGCCCATAAATTCTCCTCGTTTTCCATGTCCACCCCAGTACATGCTTGGTTCTTCCTTATAACTGTCACCACAGCTGCGACACCTTTCTATCTTGAAGGGTTTGAACCCTTCAGGGTGTCGCTCCCAAAATGCCTTTGGCCTGATACCTGAAAAATATATTTGACACTAGGATAGACAACACCATGCCAACAGCTATAATGATACTTATGCAGCAAAAAGAGTACCATATGAACACATACTCCACAATGAAACTACACAAACTACCCTGAAAACGAAACGAGCCATAGATATTTAAAAGCGATTCCAATGACACCATATTAAATGACCTTAAGACCTTGACTTAGAAGTCGACCGATTTTTTAAAACTTTAACATTTGCGTTGTAAAACTCTTAACACTGAGCACACCTTTTGAATGATAGTTGATAGGGATGATTCATATGTGTTTACCTTGGCACAAGCTCTTTTAGTGGTACAATTACCTCTGACCTTTTGACCTAAACCTAGAAATTTGACCTACTTTTTAAAAACTTTAACATTGGCCATCATTTATGATTGGTAATTGATAGTGCTTTCGACTTTCACATGTAAATTCCGTGTCACAAGGCCTTATGACAGTTACCTGGAATTTGACCAATTTAAAAAAAAAAAAAAAAAACCCTTCAATTTGGCCATTACTTTTGATTGATAACAGAAAGTCATTTCATACTACACATATGTACACCTTGTCACAAGTCATTTCCAATGGTACCATAATTTTGACCTCATGACCTCAACCTTGACATTTGGCCTATTTTTAAAATCTTTAACCCTGGCTAGAAATTTTGATTTGCAATGGATATTGCTGTTTAATTCACATATTCATTCATTGTTACAATAACTTTCCTCTGATACCATAATATTTGACCTTATGATCTTGGCAGTGATGTATGAAATACCTAAACACTTTAACAATGGCCATAACTGTTGATTGGGTAGTGATTGGGCTTTCACATTGCACAGTCGCTAACGGGGGCATCGGTGTATCACAAACACATCTTGTAGTTATTTCATTTTAGTAACGTTTGCCCTTTAGTATAGCTCTGGGCTCGGTGACTAGGTCATCATAATAAAGACCAAGAGTATAATATTGAGTGTACAGTGGGGATCTGGACGGTTACTGAGTTTGAGTCCTTTTCATGAAAAGCCTATCACTTACCAATCGAAAATTATGGCTAATGTTAAAGTTCCTAAAAAGTAGGTCAAATGTCAAGGTCAAGGGATAAAAAATATGGTACCGCAGGAAAGGTCTTGTGAAAAAGAATGCACATATGACATATGAAAGCTCTATCACTTACCAATCAAAAGCTATGGACTATGTTAAAGTTTTTAAAAAGTAGGTCAAATGTCAAGTTCACGAGGTCAAAAATTATGGTACCGCCAGAAAGGTCTTGTGACAAGGAATGCACATGTGAAATATGGAAGCCCTACCATTTGACAATCAAAAGTTGTGGCAATAGTAAAGTTTTTAAAAAGTAGGTCAAATGTCAGGTCCAAGGTCATGAGGTCGTAAATTATGGCGCCACTAGAAAGGTCTTGTGACAAGCAATGTATATGTGAAATATGAAAGCCCTACCATTTACCATTCAAAAGTTATGGCCAATGTTAAAGATTTTAAAAAGTAGGTCAAATGTCAAGGTGAAGGTCACGAGGTCAAAAATTTTGGTACTACAAGAAAGGTCTTGTGACAAGGAATGCACGTGAAATATGAAAGCCCTATCACGTACCAATGTTAAAGTTTTTAGAAAGGAGGTCAAAAGTCAAATGTCAAGGTCAAGGTCATGAGGTCAAAATTTATGGTACCTCTTGAAAGGTCTTGTGACAAGGAATACACATGTGGAATATGAAAGCCTACCAGTTACCATTTAAAAGTTAGGCCCAAAGTTATTTTTTGCGGACAGACAAATAGACAAACGGACAGATGGACAGACCCAAAACTATATGCCCCCCCCCCCCCGAATCTTAGTTTCCGGGGCATAAAAAAGAAAAAACGATACATAAAATCAGTGTCAAACGATAACAGAAATTAACTGCTACAGAAGAAGCGCATTGGAACGCTCTCTGAAAACGATTCAAATGGAGGGGGAGGGGTGGCCTTAGACAGACATTACGTAGCCATGATCATCGCCCTTAGTTCTGTTGCTGTCTATACAGTTAATTTGTTCAGTCCGCATGAAGGCTTCCTAACTCTTCAGCTTAACTCCGAGAGCATACAAATGAAATAGCTGCAGAGATGAATTAACGCTGAGGACTTAACAGCAGGAAATAACTTAAATGGTTCAGCAAATGAACGCCAACGGTTAAATCTGGACTTCGACAGGCCCGGCCAAAGATCCAGTTGACACAGCAACCAAATTAAAGAGCCGATTCTCATAAAAACACAAAATTTTAATTACCCAGCCCAACGGTGCTACAGAGGCAATCTAATCTCAATCAGTCCATCGGACATGTAATTTGGAAGTGTTGACGCCAAATGACGACAAACGACATTCGACACCCGACTATGACATACGACGACGACGGTCACCTGCCTATCTTTATAAGCTCCAAATTTTAACTGATGCTCCTTTAAAATTTTCGAAAGTTTGTAAGTCAGATGATGCTAATTATATTTTATGTAGAGTATTGAAATTTGACAGGCCGATTCGGTAAGATTGGTAGATCCCCTAAAATGGAAAATTAAATAGAGCTGTCAGAGGATCTGACTAAGGCTCCACAGCACTATCAGAGGAGATTTGAAAGAAAAAAGCTCAAATAATCATTTTGAACACAATAACTCGGTTTTAGACTTATAATTCTCAATAAGTACAGGAGATTGCATTAAAATATCCATAATGGTTTTGAACTTAAGAGAAAAAAAATAAAAATGACAGAAATATGAATTAAATAAAGGGCCATAACTCTAAAAACTTTGTGGCTGGAATAATGTAACTTGGCATAATACTGCATATTGCTGTTGTGATCTTATGTGTAAAGTTTGATGTTCATGTGTTCCAGGGTTTGCAAGTTATTAAGAAATTTATGAAAAAATTGCTGGGCAGATGGATGGATAAAAAGACAGATGTCAAAATATATTTTAGCTACAGTTGTTGGACTTTGCTTCACATATGTGTATTATCACTGTAAATAACTACAGCAAGTTTCATTTGGATATCTATATCAGTTTTGAAATTATGATGAAAAAAGACGAAGAAAAGCTGAAATTTTGATTTTTTCAAAGGGCCATAAATCTGCAAATACTGAAGCTAGAGTTACGTAACTTGCAATGAAATTGTGTAATGTTACTGCGACCTTATGTTTAAAGTTGATACCTTAAACGGTTTTTTAGTTATTAAGACAAAACATGAAAAATGGGGACAGACAGACAGACAGACGGTCAGAGAGACGGACGGACAGACCGGGTGATTATTATAGGACACCCGCAAAAAAAATTGCGGGGCCCTAAAATACAAAATATCCTTGAGGTGTATCCCTTTACACAATTTTATCACTTTAACATTGAATGCACGGTATCTAAAAGCTGTGGAAACTGGAAGAGTTTTAAGGATATTGTTTAATCCCCGTCTTTTCGAAGAAATGATGGGCATTACGAATTTTCCCGCCCTACAATGCAGTTTTCAGTGATCTGATTGGCTTTTGCATGCAATTTCTCGAGCTTCTTAAAATAAAGCTGACTTCTGCTCATTTAGTTCATTGCACAAAAGTACTTACTTAAAAGCCAAGCCAAATGACATCTTGTTCGAAATCTTTCACTTGACACTACGGCATTGAATAACCTCGATACCAGTGCCAGGGTTCTGTAAGCACTATCGCCATCACTTAAAACCACCTCCTGGCAGATGATTGCTGAGACTTATTCTGGTAAATCACTGATCTAGAATAAGTAAATCGGCAGTAAATAATGGTAAAATTATTAATTTTGGAGTATGCTGCTTGTTCAGCGGTTAATGTCTATTTCCTAGACCTTATATATATGTCGTGATTGGTTACAATTAAGTAAATTATATCATATCGAAAGTGTTGAGTGCCATTGATAACTTCAGCTAAATGTTGCTGCTCTGAGCTTGTCCACAAAGCGGCCAATACATCTTGTCCTCAAAATTTCTCCTCACTATCATGGTTCTTGTAAACGATCCCGTGACTATTAATGTGTGTAAAATAGAACACGTTTCGAAATACAAGCATGTGTGTTTTAAGTAACACAAAACTGGGATGTTTTATGGGTGCAAAAACAGTTTTGTGAAGATGGCTTAGTGTGATCACTTGTTAAGTCCTAACCAAACTTATTTATACAAGGTGTATATTTTTTGTACGCTAATTCATTTATTTTATTTCCTGTATCGTGCTTTACTTTGTTTCTCATATATATACTTCTACAACAGTGAAACCGCGGTAGAAGTCTACTAAATAATAAAGCATTGTGTGGCGATATCGGACTTTTTTTATTTACGTATTGTTGCCATGTAAATTTTTATGTGTCAAAACAGGGAAACTGCAGTAGAAGCTTGGTAAAAATATATTATTGTGGCGATATCGGACTTTTTGATTTTCTATATAATATATATACCGTATTTGCCCAATTTACCGCACTGTGTGCTTAGTTTTTTTCAAAATAGCAAGAAAAAAGCGATAGGAAAAATCTATCTAATAAGCGCACACCCGGTTCGAAAAAAGGAACCGCCAAAATAACACGAACGCTTTGATATCACTGTTGAAATCGTGATTTCTGACAGAAAATTTTAATTTTCTTTGAGAGCTTTAAAGTGGAAGCACTGTCAAAACAATGTTTTTGAAAAGCTTTGAAATTATGCTTATAGGGGCATGTGCGGTAAATAGGGCGAATACGGTATATAGAAAATCAAAGAGTTATATAAAGACCGAAGATGTTCGCGAAAAGGGCGTCTTTATATAATTCTTTAAAATTCTAATTTTCCACAGTTAATGTATATATTTTCAGTTTTATGATGCTCCGTCTTTGGTCGGGCCCCTCGGAGTCTAACTGTTGGTTTTCTTTTGCTCCAGTATTTCTGTTGTTGGATACTGTTGAGTCCTCTACCTTGTTTCATCTCAGTGGCTTTTGGATTTGTATGTTCTCGGAGATGTTACACTGTTGAGTTAGGAAGCCTTCAAGCGGACTAAACAAAATTAATGTCTACCGCTACGGAAGTAAGGGCGAGGATTGTGGCCACGTAAAATCGATTTAAGCCCCCCAATGGAATACTTTCCATCCCTGATGGAATTCCTTTCCATTAACCGTTCCAAGGCGGTTCTTCTGTGGCGGTTTATTTATGTTATTGTTTGTCACTTACTGTGTGTTTGACATGTGTCTTTTTATTTTGGATGGCCATTAGGCCATTTTGTGGGAAAGTAACTGTCCTTTTGGCCTTCCTATGTTTAGGTTTCCATTATTGTCTGGTCGATTCGTGTTTGTGTTTCTTTCCCTTTGATGTCTTTGATGGGTGGTGTAAGTTAATTGTACCGATTCCTGATCTTTGTTTTACTTCTACTATTATGCCCTTTTTAACTTTTTTTGAGTCTTTTTCACACATGTGAATAGATTTCAGATGTTAAAAACTCTGAAGAAGCCGAAAGCGCTTAGTTTTTCAATTATTTTGTTTGCACTGTTTGTGATTATATCCAACCTTATATATCTACATAAACTTCCTCTTGTAGTTGCACATGTTGATAATAACAAATATGTTCTATGAAAGGGTTATCCCTTGGAAGCATAGAATACACCACAGAACTAGAAAATATGGAGTGTACATATTTTCTGAGCCAGACTTGCTAGTTTCGGCCAATTAGGCCTCATCAGTGACCCTCAGATGTTTTCAAAATTCCACAATGGAATCAATGATCCCAAAGGACAAGAAAATATAATCTACACTATGATGTAGGGCAGGGAGACGTTTTACCGCCGCTACACATTCCCACACACCAGCTGTAGTGTAGTTAAATATGTTCTATGAAAGGGTTATCCCTTGGAGGCATAGAATTAACCACATAACTGAAAAATATAGAAAGTACATATTTTCTGGGCCAGACTAGCTAGTTTCGGCCAATTAGGCCTCATCAGTGACCCTCAGATATTTTCAAAATTTTCACAATGGAATCAATGATCCCTAAGGACAAGAAAATATAATCTACACTATGATGTAGCGTGACCACGAAATAGTACATTGGCGTGTCTAATATAGGATGGAGATTGATGTTGTTGAGACATGATGAAGTAATGTACAGCTATGAGTCACCGCCTGTTTTGGAAAGAGCTGCTGGCTCGGTTTGGTGGTAGTATGTTTTATTTATTGTCTTCACTCAATATTTCAACTTCTTTTCCAAGTGATATTATTGGAAGGATTTGGGATTCATTTGGTGTCAGTTCCTGATGATTTCTATTTTCAATATATCCATCACCACGTAGTTCGCTTTGTTACTTAACATTTTGTTACATCATTATTTATTAACGCTCATGCCAGTAGTTGGACCAAAATGACTCTTTTTTGGGTAGGCTGTGGATTATTGTGAGGTCATGGCTTGTTAAGAGTTGAGCCCCACCCCACATACATTGCACAATGACTTGCATTGGCCACTATATGTAAACCTGGTTATGAATATGAAGTTTCGAAAGTAGATACTCATTTGTGCTGGTATGGGTATTTTTATGTTTTGGATGCTAGCAACGCGGACCAATTTTTGCACTTTTATTTTTGCAAATTTTATTTTTGTTATATTCATATCAAAGTCTGGCCATATCAGAACAAAACATCCTATCTATTGATGAAAAAGACAGTCGAACTTGTAGAATGGAACTTCATCTATAATAGACGCTTCTCTGTAGTAAATATGTCTGGTATGACTTCAAAATCTACGTTTCTTATATATTTGATAATCTGACGTGCTGCAAACTGTAAATGATGTACGTAGGGCACACAAAACGCATACTATAAACTAGAGCTAATAACGAACGTTATCGTAGAAAAAGTAATATGTTCTATAAAAGGGTTATCCTTTGGAAGCAAGGAATACACCATAGAACCAAAGAATATGGAGTGTATATATTTTCTGGGCCAGACTAGCTAGTTTCGCCAATTAGGCCTCATCAATGATCTTCAGCCTAAAAACCTGACATTTTCTTCCACTGGCACGTCGACGTACCGATCATTCTGTAAATGCCATTTCTATAGAACCAGAGAAAAAATTACTACGATAAATTCGAGACAACTAGGTAATTTCATCGATTTCTGCTAATTTGCAAAATACTGAAAAAAACATATGCTATATTTACTGGAAAATTAGTAATTTGAAACTAGTGATTAAACGTATTTCTTGCTATTCTAAAAAAACAAAACAAATTATTACCACCTATGCCTGAGACGGCTTTATATCACCTTAAACAAGGCATTAAGATTTTCGTAAGATGTATGTTTTTGCCCCTGTCGAGTATGCCACTAACAGCGCAGTCGTGTTCAACGACCCCACCACTTTGTTAAGACTCTTCAGCAAAGGATTGCTGGTACTAATGCCTATGAGCTTCAGTCTTTAGCCGAAGAAAGAGAGCTATTGTAGATGGTACTGATTTTTGTCGTGCAGCAAAAAGTTTACTGTTATGTGTTACTTTATTTGTTTTTTTTTTGTTTTTGTTTGATTTGAGGTTCAACGTCCCTGTCAACACTATTTAGGTCATTTTGGAGACGTTGCTTCCAATTTTGTGGGACTTTTACCCGGCATTGAGATCAAGTGACATCTCAATCCCTGCCTATGTGTTACTTTACACTCTTCTGCAACAACACCTATCGGAACCCGAATTTTATGGTGACTTAATACACAAATTCAGAAACGTATATGCTTGCAATGACTTTGGTACTCAGCTTCGTGAACTCGTTATTCGATATAAAAAGATTGGATAGAAAACTGCGTTAACATCTTTTTTCTTCTTTCATTGTGTTCTCTTTCTCTCTCTCTCTCTTTCTCTCTCTCTCTCTCTCTCTCTCTCTCTCTCTCTCTCTCTGGGTGACAACACTTAATGACAAAATAAGTTAACGTGCCTTTAAACACATGTAAGCTTGACATTTACCTTTATTCCCTGAGCTTGCTTTTGTTTCCATTTTTGATCTGTTTAGTAAATAAAGCTGCCTGCTCTTTTCTGTAAAATAGGAATAGATCATATGCTTGAACGAAAGTAAGAAACATTTATGTGTTTGCCTGCTTTTAGGGTCACCGAACAGATACATGGTACTAATTTATTTTACTGATAATGAAAAACAAGAGGCTGATGGATCACTTTGCTCATCACAGCTCCAACTACCCACAAGCAGCAATTTACATAAACAAGATAACCTACCGCTAATTAAGTCTCCAAAATGAGCCCCATACTGCAATGCAAACCCATGAAGACTACGTATCTAACAGGTTTATGCCTTTTATGAAAGGGAGGGGTGGAGCATGGATCGAAGGGACCCCTGGTTAGTATCCCTGTAAGCTTTTTGTCTTGAACTACAAGAATATATTTGGTTGTCGGCTACATACTATTTTGTAATTATATTGTAGTTATAA
This sequence comes from Lucinisca nassula, assembly GCA_963580285.1. Taxonomy (NCBI): domain Eukaryota; kingdom Metazoa; phylum Mollusca; class Bivalvia; order Lucinida; family Lucinidae; genus Lucinisca; species Lucinisca nassula. The sequence continues at coordinate 120,864,097 of OY757024.1, forward strand.
GTAACCAAAAATTATTGACATAGAGCAGTAGTGGTGTTGAAACATGGCCATTGCGGACCTCAGGAAAGAGAAGGATTGTTGTAACTCATTTACCTTACCTAGAATATATATGATTAATGGGTGGGGATCTGAAAGCGTCTGCGATATACAGCCTTTTAATGGAGTAGAGGAATGGGACATGGCCGGACTAGAGACAAACCTTAAGATTAGTGTGACTAAATGCGTCTTAAGATTAGTGTGACTAAATGCAACTTTGCTTTGTTTTACTTCTACTTTGCTTCCCTCTTTAATTGCACAACGGTGGGTCGGACTTAAGATTGTATGATGGTTCCAGCGTAAAAACATACTTGGAATTTCAATTTTAGTTGTTATTCTTTATGTTGGTTGGCGCCTGATGCTCCGTCTTTGGTCGGGCCCCTCGGAGTCTAACTGCTGGTTTTCTTTTGCTCCAGTATTTCTGTTGTTGTATATTGTTGAGTCCTCTACCTTGCTTCATCTCTGTAGTTTTGTTTTTTATTTGTATGTTCTCGGAGATGTTACACTGTTGATTTAGGAAGCCTTCATGCGGACTAAACAAAATTAATGTCTACCGCTACAGAAGTAAGGGCGAGGGTTGTGGCCACGTAAAATCGATTTAAGCCCCCCAATGGATTACTATCAATTGACCATGGAAGCCCTGTTTATCAATAACGATATAAGCATTAAAAATGCCTACCTTCTGTTGATTCAATTTTACTTTTCCAGTGAGTTAATTGTATATGCTTGAACACAGCATCTTTGCGTGTTGGTTTGAAGATCTCTGCGGGGCACAAAGGACAGTGATGGCTTCTGAAGTTCCCACTGCAACATTCAGAGCATCGTGTAACCCGCCTATAAATCTCTTCCACTGAGACAAATACAGGCTCCATCGTGGAACCTGAAACAAACAATTAAGCAAATATCTATGTTTGACATACTGGCATACGTTGTCTCCAAAAGAGATGGAAACCAGAGGACCATTGGTCCTGAAGACGCTCACCTGACAGCCTTAGGTCTAAAGGGCTAAGGGACATGCACCTAAACCTTAAACAAGCAAAGGTAATCCCAGACTCATCACTTGAACAAATAATGATGTCCCTTGTGATGTGTATCTGGTTCTTGAAAAGAATATTACTAAGCATTGATTATTTTTAGCATCTGGCTGTCTGACCAAGTGGTCCTTAATCACATTCCTGACTCTTGAGTTTGAATTTTCAGTTATATTTAGCCAAGATGAAGCCTTAGATGAGCTAAAAGGTCAGGAACAAGAAAATATATGGTTTATGGGTGGAGAGCTTAACCATTTCTAAAGGGGGTGAGGCCCCCAATTTAACCTATGGTGTTCAAAGATCCATGTAACTAAATGCCCCTTATCACAAGAAAACAAGAAAATATATGTTTTATGGGAAGGGATCTGAACAGTTTCTGAGATTTGCTGCATTTTTTGTAATGCAGGGGTGGGGCATGCCCCCGGGGTCTCAAGATGCATGTCACTTAAAGCCCCTTATCATAAGCAACAAGAATATATATTGTTTATGGGTGGGGATCTGAACAGTTTCCAAGATATTGGGCACTTTTTGAAAAAACAATAAAGGGGTCGGGGCATCCCCCCTACCCGTAACCCCCACTACCCAAGGGTCCAATGGTCTATATGTCACTGAATGCGTCTTATCATAAGGAACAAGCATAATGGTTAATGGGTGGGGATCTTAACAGTTTCCGAGAAATAAAGCATTTTGTGCAAAAAAAAAGGGTGGGGCATCCCCCCAGGTCCCAAAGGTCCCAAAATCCAACTCACTTAATGGGCCTCATCATAAGGAACAAGAATATATATGGTTTAGTGGTGTTATTTTGAAGGGTTTGCAAGATATGCGACATTTTGACTTTTTCCCATACAAAAGCCCATGTTACCAAACTTGACCTTGCAGTAAAATAGGTCGAGGTCATCCTAGGGTCACCATTTTTTCAATTTATGATGGCCCCACATCCCTGATGCCACATACCAAGTTTCAAGAAATTCGGCCAAGTGAGTCTGAAAAAAAAATGTGTGTGACATTGTAACAGTAAACGTTTTGACAGACTCCACATATGCGCAGACCAATCAGAACGCTGTTACTCGTGAGTTGTAACTTGTACAGCCCAGCTCATCGGGGCTTGAAGAAATGGATTGGCTGCATGACGCTTCCCTGTAGAGCTGGAACCGAACGTACATAAGTACTGGTAAACCGCTAAGGTTCTAAGCCTGTCCATGAACAGGGGCGCGAGTCGGACCGTCCATGGACATAAATCCTAGTAGTTTCATGGGGTGGTAGGGCTTGACATGTCATTTTATCCAATTATCGATTTCAAGTCCCACAAGATTGAAAGCAACGTCTCCATAAAGATCTGAACTGTGTTTACGAAGTCGTCAAACCTCAAATCAAACAAACTAAACCCGCATCAGATAACTCAAGGACTGTGGCGTGGCTCTGATTGATTACTTGATAAGAATATCGATGTAATGAAAATATGCATGAACCCCTATCACAAACACGTTTGTGAGGCGACTAAATCGGAAATACCATTTAGTATGAAAATCTTACGACCATCTCGGAAAATTTCTATCAAGCTCTTAAATAGGAAAAACGAGAAAATACTACTATATCAGAAAACTATGCCTAGGCATTGATTGCGCCTTTGGAATCGCTCTTAAACACTCATTACAAGTGTTATCACACGCACGAGAGAGAATCAAGTGACTTTTTGCTATTGCTACCCATTTACACATGGATTGAGAGGTGCGGTGTCATTCTTTGTCTCGCCCAAGTAGAAACCGAATCCCGGTGGCCCGATTTGAACTCACAGCCTCTCTATGGTATACAAGAGAGCCCAGAGGGCCCTAGGTCGCTCACCTGATACAAAGTATAACAAGTGGGCCCGGGGCCAGGGCAGGGTCATTTTTGGCCTCAGGGTTATAATTCAAACAATCTTAGTAGATGTCCCCTAGATGAAACTTCAAACCAAATATGGAAGACTTAGCCCTTGTGGTTTCTGAGAAAAAGATTTTTAAAGCTTTTCCCCCATAAAAGTCTGTGTAAAACATGTGGGCCACTGGGCAGGGCCATTTTTGGCCCCAGGGCCACAATTTGAACAATCTTGGTAAGGGTCCCCTAGATGAAACTTCATATCAAATATGAAAAACGTGGGACTTGTGGTTTCAGAGAAGATTTTTAAAGGCTTTTCCTATATGAGTCTATTTAAAACATGTGGACCCTGGGGTGGGGCCATTTTTGGTCCGAGGGCCACAATTTGAACAATCTTGGTAGAAGTCTCCTAGATGAAGCTGCATAGCAAATATGAAAGACCTCAGACTTGTGGTTTCAGAGAAGAATATTTTTAAAGGTTTTCCCTATATAAGCCTATGTAAAACATGTGGGCCCTGGGGCAGGGCCATTTTTGGCCCCAGGTCTATAATTTGAACAATCTTGGTAGGGGTCCCCTAGATGAAGCTTCATACCAAATATAAAAGACCTGGGCCTTGTGGTTTCAGAGAGGAAGATTTTTAACGGCTTTTCCCTATATAAGCCTAGATGTAAAACATGTGGGCCCCGGGTCGGGGCCATTTTTGGCCCCAGGGCCATAATTTGAAAATCTCGGTAGAGATTCCCTAGATGAAGCTTCATACCAAATATGAAAGACCTCAGACTTGTGGTTTCAGAGAAGAAGATTTTTAAAGGTTTTCCTTATATAAGCCTATGTGAAACATGTGGCCCCTAGGGCGGGGCCATTTTTGGTCCCAGGGCTATAATTTGAACAATCTTGGTAGGGGGCCCCTAGATGAAGCTCCACACCAAATATAAAAGACCTGGACCTTGAGGTTTCAGAGAAGAAGATTTTTAAATGTTTTCCCTATATAAGCCTATGTAAAACATGTCGGCCCGGGGTGGGGCCATTTTTGGCCCTAGGGCCATAATTTGAACAATCTCAGTAGAGGTCCCCTAGATGAAGCTTCATACCAAATATGAAAGACTTCGAACTTGTGGTTTCAGAGGAGAAGATTTTTAAAGGTTTTCCCTATATAAGTCTATGTGTTACATGTGGGCCCCGGGGCAGGGCCATTTTTTGCCCCAGAGCTATAATTTGAACAATCTTGGTAGAGGTCCCCTAGATGAAGCTTCATACCAAATATGAAAGACCTTGGCCTTGTCGTTTCAGAGAAAAAGATTTTCAACGTTTTTTTCCTATATAGGTCTATGTAAGACATGTGGGCCACGGGGTGGGGCCATTTTGACCCCAGGGCCATAATTTGAACAATCTTGGTAGAGGTCCCCTAGATGAAGCTTCATACCAAATATGAAAGATCTGGGCCTTGCAGTTTCAGAGAAGAAGATTTTTAAAGGTTTTTACTATATAAGTCTATGTAAAACATGTGGGCCCCGGATTGGGGCCATTTTTGACCCCAGGACCATAATTTGAACAATCTTGGTAGAGGTCCCCTAGATGAAGCTTCATACCAAATATGAAAGATCTGGGCCCTGTGGTTTTAGAGGAGAAGATTTTTAAAGATTTTCTCTAATTTTCCCTTTTCGTTGCCATGGCAACCAGAGTTCTGCACGGAATGGAACTCTTTGAACAACTTTGAGAGAGGAACACCCAAAGATCATTTCTGCCAAGTTTGGTCAAAATCTCTTCAGTGGTTTAGGAGGAGATGTCTTTTGAAGAAATTGTTTACGGACGCACGGACGGACGCACGGACGGACGGACGCACGGACGGACGGACGCACGGACGGACGCACGACGGACGACGGACAAAAAGTGATCACAAAAGCTCACCTTGTCAATACGTGACAGGTGAGCTAAAAATTCGAACGCAATAACATTTCTGTCCAAAGTCCAAAGCATATTGGGAATCGTTTGAACCGCCTCGATAGAGGCGATTCTGACGGGTACCAACAATATATGCACAGCGAACACTTGATGTTATTGTCATTTTCTCTCATAATAATAAATGGTTGATGATAATTTACATTTAGCCATATCCACGCTATACCGGCAAGTTTGTACGTTGGATAGACGTTCACTCCACGCCAGCCCCTGACGTCAGATATACGTTGTATTTCGGTTGATTGTACGAAGTACTTAGACTTCACGATCAAAAGTCTATACAACGTAAGAATCAGGCATACGTTGGATGGACATCGTAATCTGACGTTGTACTGACACCAGAAAGTGACGTCCATACGACATCTGATTGACGTCATATACACGTCGGATTCTGACATCTAAATAATTTGCAAATTCAACCATCATACAACGTTTATCCGGCGTCTGGATCGGACATCTTTACAACGCCAATCCAACGTAAAATGATTGCTAGGTGTTTTGGGTAGAAATAAGAAAATAATGTATAGTCATGTAAACCCATTTTATATGATCTATATGTCAGTGAGGTTTAAGGGGTCCGAAGAATACAGGCATGTTCTTGTGATTTGAAAATCGGCTCACAATGAAAATGTTATGCTTCAATTTGGGTTCTGAGAAGAAATTCTGACTTCGATTCTAAATAAAATAATCTTTGATAATAAATTTTATGCGATTGTAAGGCCGTTTGTGCATGTATCATTTGATGCCAAAACAGGAGTAGTGAGAATTGGTTTAAACATATTTATTTGAAAAAAAAAACTCTCATGTCACATACATAGCATACAATGCAAATTTCACATACGGTATTTAGCGGTGAATAATAACAATAATAACCAGAGATTCATCATCGGTGAAGTTGATGTCGCACCTGCTTCCCACCTGCCCCAGACATAAAAAAGTTAATGTAAGGCAGAAGAAATGAGTATTGGGCTTTGAGAAGAATCCATAGCCTATATATATATATATATATATATAAGGTAAAAAACTGACTTAGTTCACTATACGATAAAATGAACATGTTCTAAAGTGATCCAAGAATTACATTCAAACCACATCCTCATATCATGGATATATCATGGATACATCCTCATATCCTCACATTCTTAGTTTCAAAATGATTGGTATAAAACTGTAAGAGGAGTTGCGATGACAAGCTGTACAGTCATTTTTAACCTTCAATTGATATTCGATAAGGTCACAAAAAGTGAGGAAAAATATTCTGATAATTATGTCCAAACCACATGCGCATCCTCATACCATGGCCAAAGCACATGCAAAATTTTAAAATGACCGGTATAAAACTGTAAGAGGAGTTGCGATGACAAGAGGTCCCTAGCGCATACCAATTGAAGTTTAAAAATGACTAAGTTCACAATGTGGAAAAAAGTGACAAAAATTCATCCGAAGATCATGTCCAAACCACATGCAATTTCTCATACCATGGCAAAAACACATGCAAAGTTTCAAAATGATCGGTATAAAACTGTAAGAGGACTTGCGATGACAAGAGGTACCTATCCTATCCAATTGAACGTTTAAAAATGACTAAGTTCACAATGTGCAACAAAATGACAAAAATTCATTCGAAGATTATGTCCAAACCACATGCGTATCCTCATACTATGGCAAAAGCAAATGCAAAGTTTCACAAAAATGCCGTCTGAGGGACAGCTATAATCCCCCGCCGCCTTCAGTAACAAAGCTCAAAACCGTGACCTTCACCATGACCTTGAATTATCAACCTTATGAACATTTCTGCCCAGTAATTTTTAAATCCATCCAGAAGTAAGAAAGTTATTGACAAAACACCCCAAAAAGACCGTTTTTTTACCTTTTACCTCTAAGTATGACCTTGTCCTTTCAGAAACCGATCTGGGTTTTGCATACAACACATCGTGTCATGATGATTAACATTACTGTCAAGTGATTTTAAAATCAATCCAGGAATCAGGAATAAGAAAGATATTGATCGGACACAATAAAAAAGATGCTTATTTGACCTTTCACCTCTAAGTATGACCTTGACCTTTGAAGTTTGGACCTTGGTCTTGCGCGCAACACACCGTCACATTATGGTTAACATTTCTGCCAAGTAATGTTTAAATCAATCCAGGAATACGGAAGTTATTGATCGGACATGTAAACTTCCTTTTTTGACCATTAACCTCTAAGTATGAGCTTGACCTTAGAGGTAAGGACCTGGGTCTTGCACGCGACACACCGTCACATTATGGTTACCATTTCTGCCAAGTAATATTTAAATCCATCCAGGAATAAGAAAGTTATTGATTGGACACAAAACCCATTTTTGAACTTTAACCTCTAAGTATGACCTTGACCTTTGAGGTGCGGACCTGGGTTTTGCACGTGCCACTCCGTCTCATTAAGGTGAACATTTCTGCCAAGTAATATTTAAATCCATCCAGAAATAAGAAAGTTATTGATCGGACACGACAAACCCCATTTTTGACCTTTAACCTCTAAGTATGACCTTGACCTTTGAGGTACGGACCTGGGTCTTACGCGCAGCACTCCGTCTCATTGAGGTGAACATTTCCATCCAGAAATAAGAAAGTTATTGATCGGACATGACAAACCCATTTTTGACCCTTAACCTCTAAGTATGACCTTGACCTTTGAGGTACGGACCTGGGTCTTGCGCGCGACACTCCGTCTCATTGAGGTGAACATTTCTGCCAAGTTATATTTAAATCCATCCAGGAATAAGAAAGTTATTGATCGGACACAACAAAACCCATTTTTGACCTTTGACAAAACACCCCAAAAGACCCTTTTTTCACCTTTGACCTCTAAGCACGACCTTGACCTTTCAGAAACCAACCTGGATTTTGTGCACAACACATCGTCTCATGATGATAAACATAACTGTCTAGTTATTTTAAAATCAATCCAGGAATAAAAAAGATATTGATCGGACACGATAAAAAAGACGCTTTTTTTTTACCTTTCACCTCTAAGTATGGCCTTGACCTTTGAGGTTTGGACCTAGGTCTTGCTCCCGACACACCGTCACATTATGGTTAAAATTTCTGCCAAGTAATATTTAAATCCATCCAGGAATACGAAAGTTATTGATCGGACACGCCAAAACCCATTTTTGACCTTTAACCTCAAGTATCACCTTGACCTTTGAGGTGCAGACCCGGGTCTTGCGCGCGAAACTCCGTCTCGTTGAGGTGAACATTTCTACCATGTAATATTTAAATCCATCCAGGAATAAGAAAGTTATTGATCGGACACAACAAAATCCTTCTTTGATCTTTTGACCTTGACCTTTGAGGTACAGACCTGGGTCTTGCGCGTGACACTCCATCTCATTGAGGTGAACATTTCTGCAAGGTAATATTAAAATCCATCCAGGAATAAGGAAGTTATTGATCGGACACGACAAAACCCATTTTTGACCTTTAACCTCTAAGTATGACCTTGACCTTTGAGGTACGGACCTGGTCTTGCGCGCGACACTCCGCCTAATTAAGGTGAACAACTGACCAGAGTTTAATAAAATTCTATCGAAGGGTATCGGAGTCTAACTGTTGGTTTTCTTTTGCTCCAGTATTTCTGTTGTTGTATACTGTTGAGTCCTCTACCTTGTTTCATCTCTGTAGCTTTTTGATTTGTGTGTTCTCGGAGATGTTACACTGTTGAGTTAGGAAACCTTCATGCGGACTAAACAAAATTAATGACTACCGCTACAGAAGTAAGGGCGAGGATTGTGGCCACGTAAAATCGATTTAAGCCCCCCAATGAAATGCTTTCCATCCCCGATGGAATACTTTCCATCCCCGGTGGAATTCCTTTCCATTGACCGTTCCAAGGCGGTTCTTCTGTGGCGGTTTATTTATGTTATTGTTTGTCACTTATTGTGTGTTTGACATGTGTATTTTTATTTTGGATGGCCATTAGACCATTTTGAGGAGATATAGAGCGGACAAGAAAGTGTTACGGACGGACAGACGGATGGACAGACGGACGGACAGACAGACGGACGGACAGACAGACGAATGGCATTCCCATAATCCCCACTCCGCTTCGCGGCGAGGGATTAAAAATGATGGGTATAAAACTGTAAGAAGAGTTGCGATGACAAAAGGTACCTTTCGCATACTAATTGAAGGTTAAAAATGACTAAGTTCACAAACTGGAAAAAATGACAAAAAAGTGACGAAAAATATTCTGACAATTATGTCCAAACCATGTGCACATCCTCATGCGAAAGCACATGCAAAGTTTCACAAGAATGTCGTCTGAGGGACAGCCATAATCCCCCGCCGCCTTCAGTAACAAAGCTAAACCCTGTGACCTTCATCATGACCTTGAATTATCAACCTTATGATGGTTAACATTTCTGCCAAGTAATTTTAAAATCCATCCAGGAGTAAGAAAATTATTGACAAAACACCCAAAAAATAACCTTTTATCACATTTGACCTCTAAGTATGACCTTGACCTTTCTGAAACCAACCTGGGTTTTGCGCACAACACATCGTCTCATGATGATTAACATTACTGTCTAGTTATTTTAAAATCAATCCAGGAATAAGAAAGATATTGATCGGACACAATAAAAAAGACGCTTTTTTTACCTTTCACCTCTAAGTATGACCTTGACCTTTGAGGTTTGGACCTGGGTCTTGCTCCTGACACACCGCCACATTATGGTAAACATTTCTGCCAAGTAATATTTAAATCCATGCAGGAATAAGAAAGTTATTGATCGGACACACCAAAACCCATTTTTGACCTTTAACCTCTAAGTATGACCTTGACCTTTGAGGTGCAGACCTGGGTCTTGCGCGCAACACTCCGTCTCATTGAGGTGAACATTTCTACCAAGTAATATTTAAATCCATCCAGGAATAAGAAAGTTATTGCTCGGACACAACAAAACACTTTTTTGACCTTTAACCTCTAAGTATGACCTTGACCTTTGAGGTACGGACCTGGGTCTTGCGCGCGACACTCCATCTCATTGAGGTGAACATTTCTGCCATGTAATATTAAAATACATCCAGGAATAAGAAAGTTATTGATCGGACACAACAAAACCCACTTTTGACCTTTAACCTCTAAGTATGACTTTGACCTTTGAGGTACAGACCTGGGTCTTGCGCGCGACACTCTGTCTCATTGAGGCAAACATTTTTGCCAAGTAGTAATTAAATCCATCCAAAAATAAGAAAGTTATTGATCGAACACGACAAAACCAATTTTTGACCTTTAACCTCTAAGTATGACCTTGACCTTTGAGGTACGGACCTGGATCTTGCGCCCGACACTCCACCTCATTGAGGTGAACAACTGACCAAAGTTTAATGAAATTCTATCAAAGGGTTGAGGAGATATGGAGCGGACACGAAAGTGTTACGGACGGACAGTTGGACGGACGGACAGACGAAGGGCATTCCTATAATCCTCGCTCCGCTTTGCGGCTGGGGATTAAAAATGATCGATATAAAACTGTAGGAGGAGTTGCAACGACAAGACACCCAGTATAAAATGTTGACGGAATGACGGACGGACCACTGGATGGATGGACAGACAGAAACTTGCACGCCTATGTTTTCCTGCTAAAGCAGGTGCGACAACAATAACAATAAACAATGCTTATATATACGGGCCTCCGTGGCCAAGTGGAAAAGTGCGCTGAAGATCTTTCACAGCTATAGGTTCCAGTCTAGCATGAGTCACATGTGACACAAAGTGACTAAGCTGTGGGCAGCGGGGCAGAAATTAAAAGTGCTATATAAATAAAAGATGTTCCATTCAATTCATGTACATTGGGTATCTTTATGCCTCTGCAATAACAAACTTTAAAAATTTAATCTGAAAGATGAAAAAGAAACTACATGTATATCTGAAAATATTGTCTATCTTAAGATGTCAAGAAAAATTGCATCTGAAAATGTTGTCTGTTTGTGTCATCTGTTGCTATTTTGTTGCAAATATTTCAAATATATTTTACCTACATGCAAACAGCTAGTGTGGACCAAACATTTTCTGGAGGAGTAGTCTGATCTAGGTCTGCAAGTTGGCAACAATGACTTGTGAATTAACTAGGAAAACAAAGCAGATGACAATAATTATTGTTGTGTTTGACACCTTAAGGCTTAATCTGTCAACATGCTTGCAAATAAATATAATATAATTGAGCATCTGGTATTTCAAAATCAACCAAAACACTGGCAACACTGGTTGTAGGATAGGGTAAAAGATGCTAATAATTCAGGACATATATCTTAAAGCCACAAAGTGACTAAAGTGCGGGCTGCGGGCCACGGGCTGTGGGCCGCTGGGCAGAAATATAAAAAAAAAAACAAATACAAGTATCATACAGTCAATAATGATAATAATAGTAACTAGAGATGGTGTTTGTGAAACACTATGCCCCCAACCATATGCTTGACCCTAAATGCCAAAATTTTCAAAGGGTTATAACTGAAAAAGACGATTTTATTCAATTTTTCATGGTAAACATCAGCTAATTTTCCGCATGGAATTCATATATGGAATTTCCAAACACTAGCATACATGTGCTATAAAGGTATGCTATGCAGCACAATAGGGTGGGGTGGGGTGGGGTAGGGTAGGGGTGTATGCATGCATGTATGTACGGGACAAATGACATATCACCAACCACTATCAACTTTTGTGATGGGGTGGGGTGGGGGTGGGGTAGGTTGTGGTGGTGTGGGGGTGGGGGTGGAGTGGTGGAGTAGGGTAGGGGTGGGGTGTGGGTGGGGTGGTTTGGGGGTGGGGTGGGTGTGGAGTGGTAGGTTAGGGTAGGTCGGGGTGGGGTGGGGTAATGTAGGGTGGGTGGCTGTTGTGGGGTGGGGTAGGGTGGAGGTGTGGGTTGGGTAGGGTGGGGTGTGGGTGGGGTTGTGTGGATATGGGGGTGGGGTGGGGTGTTTTGAGCATGTGTGTGCATGTTTGGGGTGTTTTGGGGTGGGGTGGGGAGGGTAGGGAGGTGGGGTAGGGAAGGGTGGGGGAGGGTGGTTGGGGTGGGGTGTGGTGTGGTGTGGGGGGCTAAGGTAGGGTGGGTGGTGGGTGTTGTGGTGTGGGGTATGGTGGAGGTGTGTGTTTGGTAGGGTGGGGTGGGGGTGTGGGTGGGTATGGTGGGGTCGGGTGTTTTGGGGTGGGGTAGGGTAGGATAGGGTGGGGTAGGGATGTATGCATGCATGTATATATGTATGTACAGGACAAATGGCATATCAACTTTTGTGTAGGGGTATTTCTGTTTATATGTGTTTATGTAGAAAAAGACAAAATAATAATAAAAAAAAAAACAGAAAAAGAAAAAGAAAAATAATTCCACTACCCTACCGAGGTTTGAACTCGTGCAACTCATATTCCTTATCAACAAAGGATTCAGAGTCCAGCACTCTATCCACTACAGTGGCACTTCAGAAATGCAAGTTCATTTACCAAAATGCCAAAGGGCCATAACTCACAAAGTATTTTCCGGAATTTTGTCAAAAGTTTATCAGGTCATCTACTCATCACCACCACTATATTCACCAACTTTCAAGGCTCTAGCTCCAATAGTTTTTTAGATATCCTGCTGACAAGATTTTATCAACAAAATTTCAAAGGGCAATAACTCTTGAAAGGGGCATAATCCTGATAAGAAAAAAAATACGCGTCAGCTAATTTTCCATGAGGAATCCAAATATGAAATGTCAAAACCCTAGCATACACGGTTCTTAAGTTATGCTATGCATCACTTTTACCATACATTACAATGGACAAAAATTACCAAAGTTACAAAGGGCCATAACTAACAAAGTATTTTTCAGAATTTTGTCAAAAGCGTAACGGACGGACGAATGACGAACGGACAAACGAACCAGAACCAATATGCCCCTCCAACTTTTTCAAAGTTGGGGCATAAAAATAATAATGATAATAATAATAATAATAATAACAGAGTTGTTCAATTCAATTAATGTACATTGGGTATACCTGAAGATGGTAAGAAAAACTATACTACTGAAAATGTCATCTGTTTGTCATCTGCTAATATTATTTGCAAACATTTCATTATGTATTACCTACATGTACATGCAATGTAGACCCTGATCAGACTTTTCCTGGCTGAGTGGTCTGATCTGGGTCTCAGTGTTTTCAACAATGACTAGACAACAGCAAAGAAGATGACAATTGTTATGTTTGGCACCTGAAGCTTTCAATCTGTCAATATGCTTGCAAATAAATATAATTTGATTGGGCATCTGGTTTTTCGTAGTAAATCAAAGCACTAACAGCACTGGTGGTAGGATAGGGTAAAAAAGTTCCTTAACCATGACATATACCATTAAATTTTCTGTACTTTAAGCCAGTAGTGTAGATCCAGATTTGATACCAACATCATATTAACACATCTGTGTAATGAGCACCCCTCTAAACCTCAATTCATACAGAGAAAACTGGGGCTAACAGGGGCATACATGTTTTTTTTCTACTCATGAATGTAGGTTGTGGGTACTCGTTAGACTTGCCTCATTAGTTTTAATGAGAACCCCTACCTAAGTTTGAGGTATGAATAAGAAACATATTCAAATACTTTCATCCTTTTCCTGCTGAATATTTGATTTAGCCACACCCTTTTCTATTTTTGAAACATTCAGATTTCTTGATTTAATTTTTTCCTAAAAATCGTAAATTGTAAGTCATACAGTGATCAGATGGCTTTGTAACTCAGTAACATAACTAAACTGTGAGCCACGGGCTGCGGGGTAGAAACTAAAAGAAGAAATACATTTATGTAGTATAAATAAGAGATGTTCCATTCATTCATGTACATTGGGTATCTTTATGCCTGCAATAACAGATTTTAAAAATTTTAATCTGAAAGATACCAAGAAATAAGGGCTTGAAGAAATAGGCTGTAATACATAGGGCTTCCTGGCAGTGCTGAAACCCATAGCACATAAGAACTGATAAATTGTTTCTCAACTTCCTGCATATCATAAACTATATTTGTTGTTTTGGCAGCAGTCTAAATGTCAGTCTTTCCACTGATACGGCAGCTTGTCCCATTTCTTCTTCTTCTAATTATTCCAGTTTAATGAGTGAACAGGGCCCATACTATGGCATAAGCCAAGCAGGGAAAACACGCCTGTTCAAATATATTTAATATTTTACCACAAAAAATGAATATTTTGAGAGAAAAATCATTCTTCTCGAAATATAGATAGTGCGCACCAATGTAAGAACCACCCTGTGACAAAGAGGGTTTTTTTATTTGAGGTTTAACATCCCTGGAAACACTATTTAGCTCATTTTCGAGAAATTGCTTCCAATTTTGTGGGACTTTTACACGACATTGAGATGAAATGACATCTCAATCCCTGTCGCACAATAAAATCAAACGGGTTTATAAGCATGGCCTACTCAGGCATGCTAAGACCTTCTAAGCAGATTAACAGTACTATTGTGTGGACAGGATCAGCTCTGTGTGGAAGCATCCTGCAGCCAATTTATATCTCCAAGCACAGGTGGGCAGGGCGGTATGTGACTAGCGAGTGAGTTTTAGTTGTATGTCCTACCAGCAGCTAAGGTCATACTGAAACCTTTGTTTACAGACTAATTTCATTAAGCATCATTTTTTGTATTTTTTTTTCCTGTTAGCATTTGTTGTGTTCTAGTTAATATTGTACAAGTTTAACAAATTTACTCCCATTGTCTCATTTTTTCCTGTGTAATGCACATACATGTAATGTCCTTCCCCTATGTGACTACACTTGCAAATCATGTGAAATTAATATTTTTACATAAAACTCTTATCACGAGAGTGCTAAATCTTCTCTCCAGAGACTTAAAATTTTTCCAAAACTGGTCCCTTTGTCAGGCCGGAAAACAGACGTCTAATTTTTACTCTTGATGCTAACTTCTTCTGCAGTGAATTCCAAGACCGCAGAAGAGTTCAAAGCTCGCACGGTATAAGATTGAGACTCAGAGGTATGCGTTTTAGGATACCTCTGTTGTTCGGATTGTAAATAGTTTTAAGAGCTCATCCAGCAGTGATAGATAGATAGATAGATAGATAGATAGATAGATAGATAGATAGATAGATAGATAGATAGATAGATAGATAGAAAGGCAACTGAAATGGGTCATTTATTGTGCATCAGGCATCATCTGAGAGTCTGGAGAAGCCCAGGATTGAACCTGAGATCATTGGTTTACAAGGTGAGTAGCATAACCACTGTATCACAGGGGCATCAGGTATGTGATGAACAGGCCCTCACAGGTACCCACATTCTATATTGTTGAGCAGAATAAAGACAAAGGTGTATACCCATGTAGGCCTAAACCCCAGTTTTACTGTGAAAGTGTAGTTCCAAGCGGTCAAGATTATAAAGGCATGTTGTGGACATAGATTTAGTACATATATTAAGATAATGAGTTCCCACTTAAAACCCAGTTTTACTACATAAATGTTGGATTTAATGGGATCAAAATCTTATAAATATGTTTTCGCGATGACAAGTTGACCATGAAAGACTCAGACAATCCTGCCCAAGTGTAATGTGAAGTCTAATGAGAATATTCAAAGATAGAAAGCTTATGCAGCCAATTTTGGGGTTTATATGCATAGACGGGCCGTAGCAGTTTTCCTGGCAAGGCTCAGACCTTCTAACCAGATTACCAGTACTCGTGTGTGTGTGTGTGGGGGGGGGGATAAATGCAGGCTGGTTTTGTTCATTGTTAATAGATACTTTGTTGCAATAAAAGCTCTGCATAGCTTATGTTAATTGTTTATAATATGCTACGTTAAAAAAAATGTTGTCTATCTCCAAATACTGAGTCGGTCATACTTGGCCATTACCTCAGTTGGGTGGGTGGCTAAATTTAGAATCTAGCTTAAAAAAGAAGAAGTTTTTTCATCTTTTCTCCTCATTAAAGCAAACTGGAAAAGAACTTTTAAAATAGGCGATCGCTATTGACAGCCGGCTGTCTCCAGCGAACTTTCGCTGGTGACAGCCAGCTAAATTATACAAATGGTATACTGATGAATAATTAAGTTATTCCCTGATTTTTATTCTATTATTATGCTTGAGAATATTTTTTTATTATGATTTTGAATATCAATACATGAATTTTATCATTTTTAAATACTTGTATTAGCTATGTTTGAAAGCCGGCTGTCACCAGCGAAAGTTCGCTGGAGACAGCTGGCTGTCACCAGCGAACTTTCGCTGGAGACAGCCAGCTAAAATAATGGATGGTATATTGACAAAAAATAAATTTACAGATATCCGTTTTATTCAATCATTTATGATTTAAGAATAAATATTTATATGGTTGTGAATATTTACACATGAATTTTTATCATTTTCAAATCTTGATATTTGTGTCATAAGGTGTGTCATGTGTGTATTTTGTGTCATGTGTATACATGTACATGTATTCATTTTCTTTTCTTGGTGTTTTTCTGTCGCTCATTGTCACACCAGGTCCTGCTTTAACAGAGACTTAGGCAAGCTAGTTTCTGTCCATTAGTCCATCTGTCTGTGTGTCTAAAATGTGAGCACAACTCAACTTACAGTTTTGTACCAAATGTTTTGAAACTTTGCATGTGTTTTCATCCTGGTACTTGTATGAGGATGTGAATATAATTGTTTGATCATTTTTGTCCCCACGCTCTTAAAAAGCGTAAGGGGATATCGTGAATGCCTCCATCCGCCTGTCTGTCCATCCGTGCATTCCTGAGATACATAATGGGGGTTATGTTCTGTACAATCTATATTAAATGAGGTTTATTCCGTTAAAAATCACCTTATGGAATTAAAATTTGAGTGATTGTGGGGTTTGTGGTTGTGCAATGCTCCATTATGGAGATGGCCACCGCCCATCAGGGCTTGAAGAAATAAATGGGCTGCATGATGCTTCCATGCAGAGCTGAATCCGACCGCACACGAGTACTGGCAAACCGTTTAGAGGATCTAAGTCTGCCCAGGCAAAGTGGTGCGAGTCGAACCGTCCATGCTAATAAACCCTATTGGTTTCATTGGGCGACAGGGCTTGAGATGTCATTTCATCTCAATGTCTGGGAAAAAGTCCCACAAAATAGGAAGCAACCTCTCCAAAATGACCTATACACTGTTGACGGGGACGTGAAACCTCAAATCAACCAACCAACCAACATTATAGGGTTCAAGTCTCCATAGACCTAACATTGTGAACCCCACAACGTACCTCTGGTAAGAATGTCCATCTGTGCATCCGTCCGTCACGATATCTCCTCCTTAACCACTGGCCAGAATGCAACCAAATTTGGTACATAGCTTCCTTACATGATGAGGGCATGCAAGAGCAATGTTTAATTGTTAAATTTGGACGTGCCCAGACCTTGCCCCACCCCCTCTTCTTTAGCTGAAGCCAAATATCTCAGAAACGGTTTAGATCCCCAACTCTAAACCATATATATTCTTGTTCCTTATGATAACACGCTTTCAGTGACATTAACTTGGAGGTCCCCGGAGGTGCGCAGGGGCCATGCCCACCCCCTCCATTTCATTAAAGGCCTTTCAGAAACTGTTCAGATCCCAACCCTTAAACCATACATATTCTTGTTCCTTGTGAAACGACACATTTAGAGATGCCAACTAGGGTGACCCCTGGGTTGCGCTGGGGTCATGCCTCACCCCTCCACTTCATGAAAGGCCATGTATTTCAGAAACCATTCAGATCCCCACCCCTAAACCATATACTCTTGTTCCTTATGATAAGACATTTTCAGTGACACCAACCTGGATCTCCCCTGGGGTGCAACGGGACCATTCCCCACCCCCTCCATTTCATTAAAGGTCTTATATCTCAGAAACCGTTTAGATCCCCACCCATAAACCATATATATTCTTGTTCCTTATGATAAGACTTATTCAGTCACACCAACCTGGGGGTTTCTTTGTGGGGGGGGGGATAATGTGGTGGGACCATGCCCCGCCCCTCCACTTCATGAAAGCAATGTATCTCTGAAAGCATTCAAATCAAATCCCAACCCCACAAGCGTATACATTATGTATATTCTTGTCCCTTATAATTAGACAAATTCAGTCATTCCTCTAGCCTCCACTTCATAAAATGGTCTTATATCTCAGAGACTGTTCAGATCCAAACCCCTTAGCCATATATAGTGAGTGAGGGTTTGAGGTTTTACATCCCACCAACAGCTAAGGTCATACAGAGACAGGACCACGGTTTAAAGACTCATCGGAAAGTCTGGAGAAGCCCGAGATCAATCCTGCCACCCCTGGTTTGCAAGGCAAGTAGCGTAACCACTACACCATGGATGCTCCTTTAGCCTTATATATTCTTGGTCCTTATGATAAGACTCATTCAGTGACAACAATCTTGGGCTTACCTGGGATCTGCCGGGGGCCATGCCACAACATCTCCACTGCTTAAAAAAACTTACATCTCCAGAACCATTCATAATAACCATCACTAAACCATATATATATTCTTGTTCCTTATGATACAACACATTTATTAATAAAAGGCAGGGCTCTATTGGGTCCATGCCCAACCCCTTCTACTTCAAAAAAGGCCTAATACTTTCAGATACAGAGTCCACATGGGTGCTAATTTGGGTATGGGGGTTCGTTTGTGAGACATCATAATTGGTAGATTCAAATACATGGCTGCCACACGAGCTCTGATGAGCACTGTCGCCTATGGGCGTCTTGTTTTCATAGTATCAGGGTGTGCATGTGCATTGGATATAACATCAGATCATTTCTTGTCACTTTTTCCACGTTATGAACTAGTGTCATTTCCTAACCTCAGATTTATAGACACTTGGTACCTACATGTACCCTTTACAGTGTTGACGGGGACGTTAAACCTCAAATCAAACAAACAAAACCTACATGTACCCCTTGTTTGCAGAATTTGTTTATGTAACATATAAGAATATGCATGTGCTTTTGATAACATTCCAATATTTATTTCTTATACCTGAAACAAACATTACTTTTTTTGGGGGGTGACTTTGCCCAAGTTGGATTTTATTTTGGCTAACTGGGCTCACTGCTTGAGGCGAAGACCCTGGGGGGAGCTATTGTGATCAGCCACCACATTGTCATCATCAGTAAATATCAGTCCATAGACACGTTTGGGGAAAATACTTTGAAATGTCTGAAACCAGAAGGCCCTGAAGCCCACTGGGTTTACATAGAATCATAATGGTGACACCTTTAAAAATTTTCTTGTCTGAAACCAGAAGGCTCAGATATCTGACATTTGGTATGTACTTCTTTGTTCACAGTTGTTCAAATTAAAGCCCTGGGATCAATGTAGCCCTACCCCGGGAGTCACTTGTTTAACATAGACTCATGTCTGTTTGATTTCTCATCCATTCCAAGTTTGATTTTCAATACACCACAAGCCAGCCTCGGTAACTCAGTCTGATGCACGTCTGACTGGTGATCAGGAGGACACAGGTTCGACCGTTCGATACCCGCCGGGGTCCGCAAATTCTTGCGCGGAGATTGATCATGAAATCTTTTCTACAGTCATTCTCTCCCTTCCGCTGATTCAAGAATGGCCGTGTCAGTTTCTGGCAAAAGAATGTGAACTGTACTGGTTAACCGCTTACGTAAATGCCTGCCCAGGAAAAGTGTGGATGACCTAAATAGTGTTGACAGGGCCATTAAACTCCAAACAAAACAATACACCACAACCTCTTTAAAACATTGCTATTTGGGACCAAAGCACAAAGTATGTTAGATAATCCAAAAAAAATGTATAGAATGAGATTACTGTATGTTGAAAACAAAAAACATTCAAAAATGATAAATTAATTTAATAATTTTAGCATGTTTAGGACCACAATATACATGATATACATCATGTATCTATTTAAAATATTAACAAAGGGTCCATCAAATGACTATTACCTATTACTGGACAATATACTCTCTATATATTTTTGCTGGCTGTCACCAGCGAAAGTTCGCTGGAGACAGCCGGCTGTCTCCAGCGAACTTTCGCTGGAGACAGCCGGCTGTCAACAGGTCCAAGAAAACCACCAATCTGGCTATTCTAGCTTAATTTGGCTACTATAGCCCGATTTTGGTCATACACTTTACATTGTAAATACAAGACTTCCATGTAACTTTCGTTTCGCACGTTGTCGCACGAAATCCGGTTCATGTCGAATACGTCATCATAAAGTCAATAAATAGTTATCACAGGTAATCACAGGTAATCTTCTGAGTTGTAAGGAAGCCCTAATAGGCTTATCGTCTCCCCCTAAACTTAAACGATCTCCGGCCCGGTTCCAGTTGCTGTATAATCAGTGCAAGCTGCACCACGGCAAGAGAGGGAGAAGTGTATTTTTTGGAAAAATCTAAGAAATGGTAATTTTTACTTCTTAAAACAACTTCTACGCCTTCAAATGTCTTGAAATCTACAGAAAATACGACTCACAGCTTCTCGAAGGTTTTCCGCTGCTATCTCTCTGAGTAGCGTCCCTTGCTGTGTCAGCAGCTGGTTTCCGCATCATCTGAGTGACAATCTACGGTGAACAATAAAAGACATCAGTTTAATACTGTATATAATAATAGCGAAAAACTGCTTTTAATAGATTTACGATAATCTCTATCAACCTGATTAACTTTTCTTCTGACGACATGAAGTTACTGGTCGATGCCTGGCTATGGGTTCTTTACATTGAATACTCTGATCCCATTGCACGGGTGCGCAGGCTGATCTGAGATTTCATGGGTGCTTACATGTATATATCATTTCTCAGCAGGCATATGCCGTAAAAGCGACGTCGGATTGACGTTGATATAACGTCATGTCATGACTGTAACGTCACATCAACGTCGGCGCCACGTCATGAAGTTGCACCGACGTTGATTTAACGTTGCCACAGCGACGTGTGCCTGCTGGTTTGCATTGATTCCTGAGTGGCGCACATGCGCCAGTGTGATTTTTTTTTATTTTGATGTATAACCGGCCAAAAACTGTGTGCGGGGTCGGGGTGGTGGTGCAATAGTTACCCAGCACCACACGTCACAAGCGCAACGTCAAATGAACGACGGTACCGAACGCCATAACGTTGCATAAATGTAGATTTGATGTTGGGTAGACGTCAAGACGTTGCATTGAGGTTAATGTGACTTTGTAGTAATGTCATTAGGTTACTTACACGTCTATCTGACGTCGTGTTAACGTTATGTGGCTGCTGGGAATGTGAAAGTGGAAATATTCATATAAAACCTTGGTTAGCGCAGTTCTTGCGTATGAATACATTTAAAGAAATTGATATGCGACACATTGTTGATTTGAAAAAAAAATTCTATATATATATATATATATATATATATATATATATATATATATATATATATATATATATATATATATATATATATTTTGTGCTGTCGCTCTTGTGTGTGTAGTGTGTGTTAGCTGGTAGGGTGGTGACCCGCATATGAGGTTATACCTGTGCCGAAACACTTCTACGGTATATGGTTTTACCTGGTGTTTCCAGTATTTCTTTTCACTGACAACGTGTCATCTTTTCCTGTCAGCGGGACAACTTCAGTTCGACTTCAGAGTCAAAATTCAACTTTGTTAGCCTTAAACAGCCACCTGGGTGTAAGTTGTCATGCACAAAATATGTTAGTCTTTCACTGTATTCAATGTAGAATGCAATTTTAACATTGCAATCAATTTTCTGGACATTTATATTGCTTCGTACCACAACTAGTTGTGAAGTAAAGGTTTCGTACATTTTCATTGTAATCATAATTCACAATGTATATACATGTATTATGAGAAACCTCTATTTTAAGAGGTTAAGTTAGTTATCTGCCTCATAATTCTGCTATTGTTGGGGCTCTATTCAAAGTTTCTTCAGGCTTTTAGATGAATCTTTAATCCTAGCCCCTAATGACCAAAATTGTTGACAAGACATAAACTTCTTATACGCACACAAGCCATATATTGGTACAGTCGACCATCGCCGTCTTAGACATTGCTGTCTGCAGCTGCTTTGTCTGAGGAAGTGAGGGTCACCTGTAATGCTAAAACCATGTACTAATAAACAAGCACTTGTCTGTGAATGTTAAATATAGCTTTGTCAATACAGTCAATAATTTCAGTTTGGTCGTGCTGGCCTCAGTTACTCAGTCAGATGCGCGCCTGACTGGTGACTTGTAAGTTGCGGGTTCAGTACCTGCTTGGTCAGTGTTATTCTTTCAAAGAGAATTTTCATGAAATCTTTATATGACCAATCAGTCCTTTTCACTGATTCAAGAAGGGCAGTCGTCAGTTTCTGTTAGAGGAATGTTCGGCATACTGATGAAGGGCTCTAAAAATGGAAGATAGATAAATTGACCGGCTTGACACTGCCCAAATAGTGTTTACTGGGTCATTAAATTATCACCAAATAGATTCATCATGGGCATTTGGGGCCGGCCTCGGTGGCTCTGTCGGATGCGCGTCTGACTGGTGATCAGGAGGACGCGGGTTCGATTCCCGCCGGGGTCGGCAACATTCTTTCGTGGAGATTGATCATGAAATCTTTTCTACGGTCATTCTCTCCCTTCCGCTGATTCAAGAAGGGCAGTTGTCAGTTTCTGGCGAAAGAATGTGCACTGTACTGGTTAACCGCTTACGTATAAGCCTGCCCAGGAAAAGTGTGGATAGGTAAACTGACCGACCCAAAAATGACCTAAAATAGTGTTGACTGGGCCGTTAAACTCCAAAACAAACAAACATGGGCATTTGTCTCAAAGAATGTATTTTTGTGTATTTTCAGTTTTTACCATCACATCACATCATATGATCATCGTCGTACTACTGAATAAACAGGATCCTCACGCTTGGTTTTGTTCAGTTACTTGGTAAACTAGCTGTAACAGCGGGGTCAGAAGTATTAGCCCGTCTAAGACAGCATAGTAAAAAACCCAGAACCTGTTTTCAGCGCTCAACTTTGGTTCATCAACAGATCACAAAATTGGTACGCCCCACCTAGGAAATCAACTGAGGAGTACAGATTGTATCTACTCGACAACCTTCAGACAGGGTGTCTGCAATTATTCAGACAGGGTGTCTGTGATTTCGGTTTTCCAGTTTCCATTAACAGTATATTAGTCAGTGGCATGTAGCCTTCAAAACAGCATTACCTATGCCAAAACAATTTGTGACAGTCCTTTTTGTTTTGTTGTCTTTGACATTTCACATACAATTCCATGAACAGTGTTCAACTACAAGGTCAACAATGAGTAAAGCAAGTGATACAGGTGATGTGTCCAAACGCACACGAACATTAACAGAGAAGGGTTCTAATAATTATGAAACAAGAAAATCAGAATTTCAGACAAAAATTAAAAAAGCCTGGGAAAAAGTATCATCATATATGAGTGACAATGCAGACATTTCTGACTCTACAAATATTGAAAGGTTGCAAAATATAAAAGAAGAATCAAAAACTTTATTCTCTGGGTACAAAACTTTACTTCAAGAACACATAGCCTATCTCATTAGAGTGGGAACTCTAGACAGTTTGAATGAGAGTCAAACGTTTATACTTCAACTTGAACAATCACAAAAGTTATATAATGATTTTTATAACAAACTGAAACCACTCACCAAGTCTGTCACACAAGAAACAACTTCAGTTGCCTCATCTAACTCTAAGCTTAGTAGTATTTTGGCTGTAAAACAGGCTGCTTTGGAAGCAGCTAAAGTGCGTACTAAATATGCAGCCCAGGAAGCGGCCCTTAAAAAGGAAAAAGCACTAATTACAGAGCAACAAACGATTGCAGAAGCAGCTCGTGTTCGTAAAAAAGAAGAGCTAGACGCCGATATTAATTTATTAAATCAGCAAAAGGAGTTGGCAGCTTTTGCAGTGGAGACCCATACATTAGAGACTAAAAGTAACCAGTCAGAGAATCAAGATTTCAAAAGTTTACCTTTTGAAGACCCAATAGTAAGAGTGGAACAGTTTCTTAATTCTCAGAATCAGTATCAGGATACATTTTCACCAGATACATGTATTAAAGATAACCAGAATGAAGGGGGGAAGAGTGAAGAACCTTGTGTCACACCAAAAATTGTAAATGTCCAAGATATCTGTGAGAATCAAAAGGTCCCAAAAGAATCAAGTGTTGCAGATTTTACTAAGTTTCTATTAAGGAAAGATCTAACCTTGTCGAGGCTGTATTCTTATAATGATAAGCCGGAATCATTCAGAATACGGAAAAGCAGTTTTTGTGAAGCTGTTAAAGAAATTGGTGTCACGCCTTCAGAAGAAATTGATTTGTTAATTAAGTGGTTAGGTAGTGAATCCAAAAAATATGCCTTAAGTATAAGAGCATGCAATTTACATGATTCAGACAAAGCCTTACAAAGAATTTGGGAAAGGCTTGAAGACAGATATGGTTCACCTGAAATGATTTACTCAGTGGTCTTGAAGAAGTTAAATGATTTTCCAAAAATAGGACCAAAGGATAATGAAAAATTGTTTCAGTTATCAGATATCTTAGGGGAAGTTGAAGCCTTGAAAGAGGACCCCAAGTATGATGCGATGTTGTCATACTTTGATTCCTCTGTAGGAATTTCCCCTATTGTAAGTAAATTGCCGTACAATATTCAAGAAAAGTGGACCACCAGAGCCAATTCTTTCAAAAATGCACATAAACTTGTTTATCCTAGATTTTGGGTTTTTACAGAATTCATTCATGAGCAAGCTAAAATTAAGAATGACCCAGGGTTTATGTACAATCAGGGTGTTTCAGATAATAAACAACAGATGAACAAGAGACCACTGGTTGCTAGCAAGATGACAAATGTTAAAAAGGACGTAAAGCTAGACGGTGCACAAGACGTGCCTCGGTGCCCTATTCATAAGACAAAACATTCATTAAATGAATGTAGGGGTTTCAAGTCTAAATCATTTGATGAGAGACGAGCATTTCTTAAAAGTAATAAACTCTGTTTTAAGTGTTGTACATCCAATAATCATATAGCTCGCAATTGTGACAGAAAAGTCAAATGTATTTATTGTGGAAGTGAGCGGCACTGCACAGCAATGCATATCAATAAAGAAAACTCTGATCAGTCTGTGCACGGTGGGGAGGAAAATACCTCTACCAAAACCGTCACTTCTACCTGCACACAGATTTGTGGTGGTACCAAGCAATATTTAGGCAAATCTTGTGCAAAACTAGTCTTAGTAAAAATTCACGAAAGTTCAAGACCAGAACATGTGTTGACAACTTATGCCATTTTAGACGAGCAAAGTAATAGGTCACTTGCAAAGCCAGAATTTTTTACAAAACTTGGAATAAGTAGCGAAGACTTTGAGTACACTCTAAAAACCTGTTCTGACACTGTTGTTAAGAGTGGTCGTAGAGCGCAGAATTGTGTGATTGAGAGTTTGGATGGTAGTACGAGATATCGGCTTCCTACGTTGATAGAGTGTTCGCAGATCCCCAATATAAGGGACGAGATTCCAACTCCCCAAGTTGCTTTGCATCACCCTCATTTGCAAGATATTGCATCCCAAATACCAGATATTGACGAGGAAGCTGATATTCTCCTACTTATAGGCCGAGATTTAATTGATGCTCATCTTGTTCTTGAACAGAAAATAGGGTTACCTGGTTCCCCTTTTGCACAGCGTCTTGGGCTTGGTTGGGTAATAATAGGTGAGGTTTGCTTGGGTAAGGTGCATCAGCCAGAGTCAGTTATAGTTAACAAAACTTATCTCCTTGCTAAAGAGCGTGCATCAGTCTGTCCCCCCTGTCCAAATAACATAATGGTGAAGGAACTACCTCTTTCTTCTTTTGACAATGATTTATTCATTAGGACCACATCTGATGAAACTGTTGGTTTGTCTGCGGAGGACCGGGAATTCCTTAATATTATGGACACAGAGTTTCGTCGGCACTCAAGTGGGCATTGGATTGTTCCTCTTCCGTTTAAATCCTCAAGACAGAGATTGCCTAACAATAGACAACAAGCCCTCCATCGTGCACGAATCCTAGAAAATAGTTTGAAGAAAGATTCTGTCAAAAAGGAACATTTTGTTTGCTTTATGAAAGAGATTTTGGAAAGTGCTCATGCTGAAAGAGCTCCACCCCTAAATATAAATGAAGAGTGCTGGTATCTTCCCCTGTTTGGAGTTTATCATCCAAAAAAGCCGAATCAGATACGTGGAGTGTTTGATGCATCTGCAAAGTTTCAAGGTGTCTCCCTCAACGATGTGCTTTTAACTGGCCCAGATCTTACAAACAGTCTTCTCGGAGTGCTTCTACGTTTTAGAAGAGAGCCCATCGCTGTAACAGCTGATATACAGAAAATGTTTTATTGTTTTCTCGTAGATAAAAAGCACAGAAACTTTTTGAGATTTTTCTGGCACATGGATAATGATGTAGACAAAGAGCTTGTAGAATATCGTATGAGGGTTCACGTTTTTGGCAACCGCCCATCCCCTGCAGTGGCATCATATGGTTTGTTGAAAACAGCGTCTGTAAGCCGTGATGATTATGGGCAAGATGTTGAAGAATTTGTCTCCAGAGACTTCTACGTAGATGATGGGCTGACATCATTCCCTACAGTAGATAGTGCTGTTGATTTAATGTCAAGAGCTCAGGAAGCCCTTCAAGTAAATGGCAACCTTAGGTTACACAAAATAGCGTCTAACAGTAAGGAAGTGATGAGTTCTTTTCCGCCTGAAGACTTGGCCAAAGATCTTGCAGTCCTAGATTTGTCAAAAGATGACTTACCGGTGCAGCGTTCCTTGGGACTGAGTTGGAATTTAGAAGCTGATGCTTTCACGTTTTGTGTCTCAGATGAAATGAAACCTTACACTCGACGAGGCGTTTTATCAACGGTGAATAGTATATACGATCCACTGGGCTTAGTCGCTCCAGTGGTAGTGACTGGAAAGCTTTTTCTTCGTGAGCTTGTCTGTCAGACTCTAGATTGGGACAGCCCTTTGCCTGAAGACAGAAGGACAGATTGGGAGACATGGAAAGATTCACTTATCCATCTTGAAAAGCTTCAGATTCCTAGACCATATTTTGGTGTAGTTGTGAGTGAATTATCAGGTCGAGAATTATATATATATTCTGATGCCTCAGAAAGGGCAATAGCTGCTGTAGCTTACTGTGTTGGTTTTAGAAGTGATGGCTTACATAGTCAAAGTTTGATACTAGGTAAAGCCAAAGTAGCCCCAAAGAGTGGACATACCATTCCAAGGTTAGAACTATGTGCTGCTGTTCTAGCAGTGGAAGTATATGAAACCATTTGTAAACATTTAGGTCTCTTTTTTGAAGCAGTGTATTTTTATACAGACAGCAGAGTTGTTTTGGGTTACATTCAGAACAGGACTAGAAGATTTTATACATATGTAAGTAACAGAGTGGCCAAGATCCATAGAAGTACAAATCCCAGTCAGTGGTTTTATGTTAGTACAGATGACAACCCAGCGGACTGTGCTACAAGACCAAGTAACGTGGTCAGTTATCTCGAAAGTACATGGATACGTGGCCCTGACAGTATTCAGTCAACGAAAAGTGTAAGTTCTGTGTCCACATTTCCTTTGGTTTTGCCTGATGATGACAAGGAAATACGCCCAGAAATCAGTACGCTCAGTACAAGTGTATATTCACAGGTTATTCTTGGTTCTCATCGTTTTGAGAGATTTTCCACATGGAGCAGGCTTATCAGAACCATAGAGAATCTACTCCACATTTCTCAGACCTACAAGCAAGAAACTGAGTGCAAAGGTTGGCATGTGTGTAGTGATGCAAAGACTATTCCAAATAAACTTAAGGCTGAAAATCTAGTTATTCACACAGTTCAGGCTGAAGTATTTCAGGAGGAACTGCTTTCTCTTCAGCAGGCAAAGTGTTTATCGAAGAAAAGCTGTTTATTGAATCTCAGTCCTTGCTTGGATGAGAATGGTATTTTAAGAGTGGGTGGTCGCTTGAAACATGCAGATATTCCCTTTCAGGAAAAGCATCCTATCATTATCCCTAAGAACAGTCACATAGCCGTGCTGATCATTCGCCATTATCACGAACAAGTCCAGCATCAAGGACGTCACTTTACTGAGGGGGCAGTTAGGTCTGCTGGATTTTGGATTGTTGGATGTAAACGTACAATTTCTTCCATTCTCTATAAGTGCGTAAAGTGTCGGAAATTGCGAAGAGAAAGTGTTGTTCAGAAGATGTCGGATTTGCCAGATGATCGTGTTCAGCCTACTCCCCCATTTACCTATGTAGGAGTCGACACATTTGGTCCTTGGGAGATTGTAACCCGCCGTACGAGAGGAGGACAAGCCAACAGTAAGAGATGGGCTCTTCTTTTCACTTGTTTAACTACAAGAGCAGTCCACATAGAAGTGATAGAATCACTTAGCTCTTCGTCCTTTATAAATGCCTTTCGCAGATTTACTGCCATTCGCGGTGAGGTTAAAGAAATTCGCTCTGATCAGGGTACCAACTTTGTGGGTGCAACTGATGATTTAGGTATTGAGGCTGTGAAAGTACGAAATGAGCCTCTTCGTACTTACTTACACAATAAGAGGGTGGTGTTACGAGATGGAATAGGAAACCTCTCTGGTGCTTATGCACATCTAAATTATTTTAGTAGATATATGGTAGGGCGGTGTGAGTGAAATATTTTGGGTGAAATATGGTACGCAAACTATGCGGCTCCATGAACAAGTCATGCACATATCATACGATGTATGCATGAGTGGTTTATAGAGAGCTGTTTTTACAATACAGGGGGCCGCTAAAAGGCTGAGTTCTATAGAATTTGCCTAAAAATCGCCAACCGCCAAATTGTGCCATATATGATTTTTATTCCCGTCACGTGTTGTGTGGGTGTTCGTTTTGACAGGAGTCATGTCATTGATTATAGGGTCGTTTCATCAATTTTTCCTATGGGAAATATACTATTTGAAGGCAAATCCATTATCTACTCGATTTTGCTATCTGGCTTTGTTTGTGGCCGGTATCTCCACTTCCCCACGAACAAAGCAAGGTAATACGAGTAGGCATGATTTTCCGGTAGTATTCATAGATATATAAACCCTGAAAAAAAGCGGACACTTTAGCAGCAGGTCAAGTTGTAAAGAGTGAACATTGTGACGGGGAAATAGAAAGTATATTGAAAGGTATGTTTAATCTATGTTTAGTATTATTTTTGTATGAACATGCTTGTAGGTTTTGGAGGGGTTTACTTCTAGTATACCCCAACTTTCTGAAGCCTATTCTGAATTCACTATTGAGGCCTGTAGTGATTAGGCTACTAGCTTTGCCAGCTAGACGTCGCAGGATCGATCCCAGGCTTCTCCAGTAGTAGAATGAGTCTTTCTAAGTGAGGTCCTGTCTCATGCTGACCCTAGATGTTGGTGAGACGTAAAGTTTGGACACCCGCTCATTCTAGATTCATTTAGGCTTTTAGACCCCTTTTGTAGAATGTAATTAATAAACGCCGGGTCACTTGTTTGATCCATGACTTGTGACTGGCTGTGGTTAGAAAACCGTGGTTCCGTCCCAATATGATATTAGGTGTAGAGGGGACGTAAACTTAAGACGGGTTTAACCACATCTTCATCATCAGGGCAAACTCATACAAGAGCCTGTTGGGTTATCCGTGATGATGAACCGTAATGAATTTTATTTTACAAGCATGTTCACGTTGATTAGAAATAATTTTGTTCAAGAAGAATTACGAGTTCATTTTGTAATGATGCCGTTTTTGTCTGATAACTCAGTTTGTGCATGTATGTACATATAAAGAACGTGATGATGATAAGTGGGAGTATTTGGTCGCCACACGTCATAACGGCCTGAGCGGCGGGGATGACGTCAGCTGCGTCATCGGCGTCGCGAGGACGGTTGTGACGGGGTGCCTACCAAATAGAGAGAATTTACGGCAAACAGTGTTGGCCCATATGAGACACTAACAAATGTTGTAGATTATAGATGAAAATCTTCTGTTGTAGTTTCT
The DNA here is from genome assembly GCA_963580285.1 of Lucinisca nassula. Taxonomy (NCBI): domain Eukaryota; kingdom Metazoa; phylum Mollusca; class Bivalvia; order Lucinida; family Lucinidae; genus Lucinisca; species Lucinisca nassula. Next base: position 120,894,034 of record OY757024.1, read on the forward strand.
ATCTGTTATTAATGTATTGAATTTGTGAATAGCTATATTTGTGAGCCGTGTCGCGGAGAAGGATATGAAATAGAGATTGTTATGTTTCCTGTAATTGGCGGCTGACCAGGTAGCGCAAAGGCGTGGTCTGTTCAATTGCCTCTTACTTGTGATAATGTAGTGAGCACAAATTTGATGAGTATTATGCTCAGTAGTAGTGAGCATTAATTGATTTCTGTAGTGCTCAGTAAGGAACCATGAACTTTGAGTATTATTGTGCCAAGCGCTGGGTGCTGATAATTTGATGCACAGTCAAGTTGAGTTCTGCTGTACGGTTATTTGTCGCATGCACTAATCAGCCTGTATGTCTGGTCGGCGCATGCGCAATAACGGTATATGCATGAACATATTTTTACTTCTCCGGGAGGGGGATCATGATGTAGCATGTATGTTTTGTGACTCGTTTCTAGTCCCGTTATCGTAATTTGCAGGCATAACAATGTGTGACCTGCTGCTCCCTGCTTCATAGCAGCAGGTACTGGTACGACACTAGGCGTTAGGGTCCAGCAAGGGCGGACAGACCGCCGTAATCAGCGCCTACCAGGATAGAAGCAGATTCTTCTAAATCATTGTTCGTTGTAAACAAATGTGATCAGGGAAGAGGTCAACTTACCTTATTTGGACGATCACTAAACGTTTGATCAGCAAACGTGATCTCTAATCCTAGGATAATCAACTATGTTGATAGACTAGTTTTACTAGTTCGCGAGAGGAAGTGTCACGCGAGTGGGGGATTCACCCCAAGTTATAAACTGGCCAGTCGCGTTTTGTGTTAATTCTTTTTTTTGTTTTTGTTGTTGTTTTTGTTGTTTGCTTCTGTAGGTATTCACGTCACCCGTTCCGAGCACAGAACAGTGTTTTGCCTTCGGAGCGGACGTCGTGAGTTGGCTACAGAAGCAACAAATTGTGATGTTTTGTGTTAGTAAGTGTTGTATGTAGATACTGTAAATAATTCATGTCATTCAGTTAACATCTTTCTTGTGCCTTACCCCACAGCTGCCCGTACACCTGTCAGAGATCACGCTCGGTTGTCTTGTCAGCATGGGGGTTTGCGGGACGCCGTAAACCCACATGTAACATTTGGTGTCAGTAAAGTGCGGATTTGATCTCTGGCTGGTGTTCCCGGCTGTGGAACAGCACATTGATACTCTGAATCATCAATTTAAAAAAAAAAAAAAATGTATTGACAGCCACATTTAGAAATTAACTTGAATCTTCCTTCCTGCGTTGATGAAGTGCGAAACCCATGTATTCAACTGAATGGATACTGACAAGTCGATAATTTCTGAGCAGGAAGGCAAGGCAAACCCCACTTTTTCTTGGTAACGAAAAATTTAAGTATACCCCACTTAATTGTGTTACCTGACATTCTACTAAGTTAAACTGGAGCTACTAATTGATCTTACCCACACATGGTTCTGACGTAGTGACGTTAACAATTTACTGACGTTGACATAACGTTAGCGTTAATATTTACGCTGTGGCTTGAGGTTAGGTATGACGTAATAGAAACATTAATGGTGACTTGTTATGATCGGAGTTTTGTAATGTGATGAAACTTCGGATTGTAGCATTTTACTGTAAACGTCGTCAGTTTATGACGTCATATTAGACTACCAGTACGCAACGTCATACTGTGCTGAAAGCATTTGACATTTCAAATCGCGTGTGCTTTAATAACTAACGTTTCAGTTAGATTAACGCGTATAACACATATCTTAACGTTTTAGTTAAGCCCATTCAATCATCACTGATCATAACTGATCAGTTTATAGTGGTTTTGATAGTAACGTGAGATTTACGTTATCAATAATGGAGCGTTTAATGCAAATGGGAAAGGACTTAGGTTATGAGGGGAAGGAGTTACAAGGTTTTGTTAAGGAGCAGCAAGATATTGAGCGGGCAGAAAGGCAAGAGCAAAGGGATTTAGAAAGGTTAAGGTCTGAGGAAAAGGAAAAGGAAAGGGCTGAAAAAGAAAAGGAAAGGGCACATGAACTAGCTATGTTGAATGTTAATAAGGAACTTGAAATGGCACGCATTAAGACTGAAAGGGAGGCAAAAGAGATTAGTGAGGCCCATTTAGAAAAAATAAAACATGGGTTTGAGCTACAGCACCAAGAATTAAGGAATCAGTTAGAAATGCAGAGAGCGAAGCTCGAGCTAGAATTTGAAAAGCAAAAAGCTGAGAAGGTGGCGCATGCCCGGGATCCTAAGTTACCTTATTTTGAAGAGGGTAAGGATAAAATGGATAGTTATTTATCTAGATTTGAGAAATATGCTACGGCTAATAAATGGGATAAGAGTGTTTGGGCCGCGTATTTAAGTGCATTGCTCAAAGGGCGCGCACTTGATGTATATGACCGGTTGTCAAATGAGGATGCGGCGGATTATGGAAGGTTAAAGGACGCTTTATTAAAGAATTTTGACATGACAGAGCGCGGATTTAGGAAGCAGTTTCGTTATAGTAGGCCCGAGAAATCAGAAACGTTCATACAGTTCAGTAGTAGGCTGAGAAGTTATTTAGAAAAATGGCTTAATATGGCAAAGATAGAAAAATCTTTTCCGGCTGTCTGTGATTTCATGGCAAGGGATCAGTTCCTGGAGTCATGTAATAGAGAACTGTATGTGCATCTGAAGCCAAAACAGTTTGGTAATTTAGATGAAATGGCTAGGGAGGCAGATTTGTTTGCAGAAGCGCGCGGGGGCGTATATAGTTGCATTAATAAGGGGCAACGCGATAATAGAGGCGCAGCGCAGGGTAAACAGGACAAAGTTGACTCGAACAAACCGAGTGGTAGACCGGATATCAAGTGTAGCATATGTGGTAAGGGGCATTTAACAATTAAATGTTTTAAGAACCCCGACAGGAAACAATTGTATAGCGCAGAGGTAGGAGCAACTGGAGTTGGGGATAGCGGTGTTAAGGAAAATTTTAACACGCGCGTAGAGACTCAAGGTTCTCAGGTAAAGAATGAGAATACGCAGAATGTAGGTCGTGGTTATACACGTGGTCGTGGTAATTTTAGAGGGTCTTTTCGCGGACGCGGTAAAAATAATAGCACACCACGTGGCGCAGCACACCAAGTTAGTTTTTGTCAAACGGAAGTAACTAGGAAAGGTGATGAGATTGGAAGTATTTTTGAAAATAAGGTTGGTGATCCTTTGATTTCGGATAGGGAGGAGTGTAGTAAGGAAACTAGGGAAGGTGTCTGTTACTTCTTAAAGGCAAGGTTACCGACGGCACAAGGTTTGGTTAATAATAAAAAGGTGGTTGTATTAAGAGATACTGGGTGTACAGGCTGTGTCGTTCGGAGAAGTTTGGTTTCGGATAGTCAGTTAATAGGGAAGGAATCAAATGTTACGTTGATTGATGAATCCACACAAAGGTATCCTTTGGCAATGATTGACATTGATTGTCCTTTTTTCACTGGGAAAACTGAAGCTTTGTGTATGGATGATACGTTGTACGATTTGGTTATCGGTAACATTGATGGATCAAAACTTCCTGATATGTCTCATTTCTCAGCTGCGGCTGTAACTAGGTCTCAAACTAGGCAGGATGAGAAGCCTTACAGAAAACTTAAGGTTCCCGATCAGATCATTAACGATGACAAGGAGGCTTTCAAGCAAGCTCAGGTTGATGATCCAACTTTGGAAAACATCAGGAAAAGGGTTGTATCTGGGAACAAGACTGTGAGTCGTGGTTTAAACCGAGGTGAAACTAGGTTTATTGAGAAAAAAGGTTTGGCATATAGGGAGTTCACCAAGGGTAACAAAGTCTCTTTCCAACTTGTGGTCCCTCAAAGTTTCCGAGGAAAGGTGTTGAAACTGGCTCATGAAACGCTTATGTCTGGACATATGGGTATTAGGAAGACATTGGATAGAGTTGTAACTGAGTTTTACTGGCCCGGTATTTGCGGTGATGTCGCTAGATTTTGTAAATCTTGTGATATTTGTCAGAGAACTATTCAGAAAGGTCGGGTCAATAAAGTACCTCTAGGAAAAATGCCATTGATTGATACGCCATTTAAGAGGGTGGCAGTGGACATAGTTGGTCCAATTGAGCCTCGATCTGATAGGAAATCTCGGTATATTTTAACCATGATAGATTATGCGACAAGGTATCCAGAGGCGATAGCTTTACCGAGTATTGAGACGGAACGTGTCGCGGAAGCGCTTATTGAAATGTTTAGTAGGGTTGGCATTCCTGATGAAATGTTGACTGATTGTGGATCACAGTTTACTGCTGAGGTAATGAAGGAAGTCAGCAGACTTCTTTCTCTTCAACAGTTAACGTGTAGTCCGAGACACCCAATTTGCAACGGACTGATAGAGCGTTTCCACGCTACGTTAAAGCAGATGTTACGTCGCATGTGTGCTGAACGTCCAAAAGATTGGGATAAATATCTTCCAGCCTTATTATTTGCGGTAAGGGAAGTCCCACAAGAGTCTTTAGGATACTCCCCTTTTGAGTTGTTATATGGACGTAACGTCAGAGGTCCAATGGCAATATTAAGAGAATTATGGGCTGAAGAGGTACGCGATGAGCAAGTTCTTTCGACGTATCAATACGTTATTGAGCTTAGGGAACGGTTAGAGCAGACATGCAAATTAGCGCGTGATAATTTAAAGAAGGTTCAGATTAAGCAGAAAGCTTATTATGATAAAGGCGCGAGGTCGCGTAATTTTGACGTCGGCGATAAAGTGCTGTTGTTACTACCGACAGACAGTAATAAATTATTGCTTCAATGGAAAGGTCCTTATGAAGTGGTTGAGGTAGTAAGCAGAATGGATTATAAAATTGACGTCAATGGAAATGTTAACACATATCACGCTAATATACTGAAACAGTATGTTGAGCGTCAGACTGTGACGTCTCATTGTCTGATCTCTGAACCTATTTTGTCGACAGACAGTCATGACAGAAATGACGTCGACGAGTCTTCATTTGAAGACAGCAGTTTTCAAACTGCAGAGCAACCCGAAAGTGACGGTGACGTTAGCGTCCCACACACACTAACGTCAGAGGATAGTGAGGAGACAGAAGGGCTGAGAGAACAGCGCCTTGCAGGACTGACATGTCAGACAGACCAAATTATATGTACCACATTTATGTCAGAACCTGTGAAATCAATCAAATCAGTTAAGCCAGAAAGGCCACCTCCAGTGAGATTAAAACGATGTCCGTTTTCTAACAAACAACAGAGTGTCAGGGGAACAGGAAAATTCTGGGGCAAACCACCTTGGCTTACTAGCTAAATTTTACTTAAGAAAATTTGGGGGCAGACTACCTTAGTAGGTAATTCTTCGCACGGTTGTTGTGTAAATAGCTGTCTTGTTTAGATAGGTTCATCCTATTCCATCTCTATACACAAAGAAAAAACATTTCTGATTGTTTTTTCTCCAAAAGGGGAAACCTTTGTTACGAGATGGAATAGGAAACCTCTCTGGTGCTTATGCACATCTAAATTATTTTAGTAGATATATGGTAGGGCGGTGTGAGTGAAATATTTTGGGTGAAATATGGTACGCAAACTATGCGGCTCCATGAACAAGTCATGCACATATCATACGATGTATGCATGAGTGGTTTATAGAGAGCTGTTTTTACAATACAGGGGGCCGCTAAAAGGCTGAGTTCTATAGAATTTGCCTAAAAATCGCCAACCGCCAAATTGTGCCATATATGATTTTTATTCCCGTCACGTGTTGTGTGGGTGTTCGTTTTGACAGGAGTCATGTCATTGATTATAGGGTCGTTTCATCAATTTTTCCTATGGGAAATATACTATTTGAAGGCAAATCCATTATCTACTCGATTTTGCTATCTGGCTTTGTTTGTGGCCGGTATCTCCACTTCCCCACGAACAAAGCAAGGTAATACGAGTAGGCATGATTTTCCGGTAGTATTCATAGATATATAAACCCTGAAAAAAAGCGGACACTTTAGCAGCAGGTCAAGTTGTAAAGAGTGAACATTGTGACGGGGAAATAGAAAGTATATTGAAAGGTATGTTTAATCTATGTTTAGTATTATTTTTGTATGAACATGCTTGTAGGTTTTGGAGGGGTTTACTTCTAGTATACCCCAACTTTCTGAAGCCTATTCTGAATTCACTATTGAGGCCTGTAGTGATTAGGCTACTAGCTTTGCCAGCTAGACGTCGCAGGATCGATCCCAGGCTTCTCCAGTAGTAGAATGAGTCTTTCTAAGTGAGGTCCTGTCTCATGCTGACCCTAGATGTTGGTGAGACGTAAAGTTTGGACACCCGCTCATTCTAGATTCATTTAGGCTTTTAGACCCCTTTTGTAGAATGTAATTAATAAACGCCGGGTCACTTGTTTGATCCATGACTTGTGACTGGCTGTGGTTAGAAAACCGTGGTTCCGTCCCAATATGATATTAGGTGTAGAGGGGACGTAAACTTAAGACGGGTTTAACCACATCTTCATCATCAGGGCAAACTCATACAAGAGCCTGTTGGGTTATCCGTGATGATGAACCGTAATGAATTTTATTTTACAAGCATGTTCACGTTGATTAGAAATAATTTTGTTCAAGAAGAATTACGAGTTCATTTTGTAATGATGCCGTTTTTGTCTGATAACTCAGTTTGTGCATGTATGTACATATAAAGAACGTGATGATGATAAGTGGGAGTATTTGGTCGCCACACGTCATAACGGCCTGAGCGGCGGGGATGACGTCAGCTGCGTCATCGGCGTCGCGAGGACGGTTGTGACGGGGTGCCTACCAAATAGAGAGAATTTACGGCAAACAGTGTTGGCCCATATGAGACACTAACAAATGTTGTAGATTATAGATGAAAATCTTCTGTTGTAGTTTCTATCTGTTATTAATGTATTGAATTTGTGAATAGCTATATTTGTGAGCCGTGTCGCGGAGAAGGATATGAAATAGAGATTGTTATGTTTCCTGTAATTGGCGGCTGACCAGGTAGCGCAAAGGCGTGGTCTGTTCAATTGCCTCTTACTTGTGATAATGTAGTGAGCACAAATTTGATGAGTATTATGCTCAGTAGTAGTGAGCATTAATTGATTTCTGTAGTGCTCAGTAAGGAACCATGAACTTTGAGTATTATTGTGCCAAGCGCTGGGTGCTGATAATTTGATGCACAGTCAAGTTGAGTTCTGCTGTACGGTTATTTGTCGCATGCACTAATCAGCCTGTATGTCTGGTCGGCGCATGCGCAATAACGGTATATGCATGAACATATTTTTACTTCTCCGGGAGGGGGATCATGATGTAGCATGTATGTTTTGTGACTCGTTTCTAGTCCCGTTATCGTAATTTGCAGGCATAACAATGTGTGACCTGCTGCTCCCTGCTTCATAGCAGCAGGTACTGGTACGACGCTAGGCGTTAGGGTCCAGCAAGGGCGGACAGACCGCCGTAATCAGCGCCTACCAGGATAGAAGCAGATTCTTCTAAATCATTGTTCGTTGTAAACAAATGTGATCAGGGAAGAGGTCAACTTACCTTATTTGGACGATCACTAAACGTTTGATCAGCAAACGTGATCTCTAATCCTAGGATAATCAACTATGTTGATAGACTAGTTTTACTAGTTCGCGAGAGGAAGTGTCACGCGAGTGGGGGATTCACCCCAAGTTATAAACTGGCCAGTCGCGTTTTGTGTTAATTCTTTTTTTTGTTTTTGTTGTTGTTTTTGTTGTTTGCTTCTGTAGGTATTCACGTCACCCGTTCCGAGCACAGAACAGTGTTTTGCCTTCGGAGCGGACGTCGTGAGTTGGCTACAGAAGCAACAAATTGTGATGTTTTGTGTTAGTAAGTGTTGTATGTAGATACTGTAAATAATTCATGTCATTCAGTTAACATCTTTCTTGTGCCTTACCCCACAGCTGCCCGTACACCTGTCAGAGATCACGCTCGGTTGTCTTGTCAGCATGGGGGTTTGCGGGACGCCGTAAACCCACATGTAACAGGTGGTATGGGTCTTCAATCCACCTCATTCTTCACACATGGGTGGGGTGTGGGAACGAATGATCGGTATTACAAGAAGGATACTGGATTCAATGTTATTAGATATATCAAGTAAGCACCTTACACATGAAGTGTTAACTACCTTGATGGCCGAAGTTACTGCAATCATAAATGCTCGCCCACTCGTACCTGTTTCGAATGATCAGGATTGTCCTGAAATTCTGAGTCCTGCTACGCTGTTAACTCAGAAGTTCAGCAACCCTGTTCATTATTCATACAATCCTGTTAATCCTAGGATACAATGGAAATATGTACAATCCCTTGCAGACACATTTTGGAAACGCTGGCGCACAGAATATCTGTACACCTTGCAAAAACGCTGTAAATGGCAATCTGATAAATTAAACTTGAAACAGGGCGATGTTGTTTTGGTTAGGGATAAGGAAGTTCATCGCAATGACTGGCCTTTAGCTGTGGTAGAAAGAGTGATAGGGAGTGAAGATGGAAGAGTTAGAAAGGTAGAAATTAGGGTAGTTCGGGGCGATAAACAGAAATGTTTTGTTCGTCCAGTATCGGAGCTGATTTTGCTGTTATCAGAAGAGTAGTTATTGCATTAGAAATACTCATAAATGAGAATTTTATGTTAAGACAAGGTTTATGCATGTATTCATCAGATTGACGAACACATATACAATCTACATTAATGGGGAAGACTGCTGAAGGCAAGCTTTGTTTCCTTATTTATTTATTTATTTTTTTTTTTACAACATGGATTGTGGGTACTCATTAGGACCCTCTCATAGAGGCGGTTCTAAGGAGTACAAACAACCTGTGGTATGGAGAGTATTTACGAAAGATGGAGAACAAAGTTTTCATTAGTTTTAGAGACCTGAATATACTAGTCTAATGAGTGCATGCTAATAAGTGTCGCTAGAGCATTTGTTTTCAAAGGTCATACATGATTCCTTTGTAAGATAAAGTCATTAATATTTTTTCAAGTCATTCATTTTAGATGAAGTGATATTATTAATATCAGGTGGGGAGTGTGCTGTCGCTCTTGTGTGTGTAGTGTGTGTTAGCTGGTAGGGTGGTGACCCGCATATGAGGTTATACCTGTGCCGAAACACTTCTACGGTATATGGTTTTACCTGGTGTTTCCAGTATTTCTTTTCACTGACAACGTGTCATCTTTTCCTGTCAGCGGGACAACTTCAGTTCGACTTCAGAGTCAAAATTCAACTTTGTTAGCCTTAAACAGCCACCTGGGTGTAAGTTGTCATGCACAAAATATGTTAGTCTTTCACTGTATTCAATGTAGAATGCAATTTTAAGGGTTTACCGAAGTACAAAAAGTGGGTGGGGTACCCCTCAACATGACTTTTCTTTTTAGCCAAAACACGGAGTCGGAGAAAAAGTTTGAATATACTGGAAAGTAACACGTCTTCAAACATAACATTATCTAATAAGCAATTATCAAACTGCTTGTAGGTTTACACAGCCGATGCAAAAAATGAGGGTGACAGCATTTGCGCTCAAAGTCATATTTACCTAATTTTTCAGGACCTAAAATGTACAGTGTACTGTTCTTGGAAGGGTGAACTACAATGTCTTAGAGTATTACTAACCAAAATTGTCTCCTGTCTAAGAAACATTTGTGCCACCACGAGATATTTTTCATAAGTTCTTTGGTCGCCATTTTTCATTCATGGGATTTGTAAACAAAATATCAACACTTATTTGGAAACGCATATCGCCAAATCGGCTCGACGATGTAACATGACAACTATGCGCCGTGAAACAGGAACCCTTTCTGCATCGTTTTGTGCAAGTTTAAGTATTTTATAAACTTACGATTAATCATCCAACAGGTCAATTTTATAGACATTTTTTAGTCATAACAGCTGATTGGAAACATTTGTTGTTGAGCATGAGGAAGTCATGGCTTTATCACATAAATATTACTACGCCTCAAGCGGAACTAGGACAAAACATCGAAAAAATTCCGATATGTCCTCAAAGTTTTTGTTGTTTCATAAATCTAAATGACTTTTGTGCTTAAATAGCTTAAAATTGTTCTTGAATAAATGGTAATTCTTCAAAAATTTGAATATTTTGGGACTATATTTTTGCGTTCGTGTCACCAGATATGGAAGTCCTTAGGTGTTTCCGGTTTCATTGACAAGCCTTTGAAAAAAAAAACGTGTTAACAAATTTCACAAATTTTGCACTGTAGACATGTGAATCAAGGTAAGCATTTATAAAAAGACTTAGATTATGGATTTTGCTGTAAGAATGAATAGGTTCAAGAGTTCGATTGTCGAAAAAACACCACTTATTTGAATTTCAACAGCTAGTCTAATTTACGTTATTGATAGTAAACCTACACCTCGTGACCAAATGTAAACATGTATGGTGGTCAATAGAAGACGGCAGTTATGCGCTCTCTGCAATTATTTTGTGGCATACTGTCAATGTTGTTATAATTAAAATATGTGGCCCTGAAAAAGATACATAGTTCTCTAGGAAAGAATTTGCTCCACAGGACCAAAATTGTTCCTTTTCAATTTAAACACTTATTGATAAGGGAGACAAAAATAATTTGGCTCCTTTGAATGTGTATCCTTTCTTTCTACTTGAACTGCGATCGGTCACATCTGACCATTACTCGCAGGTGTACATTACATGCACACCAGGTTTGCAGGATGAAAGCCTACACAGTAATCATCCCCCCCCCCCCGTCTGGGCTTGGAAAAATAAAAAGGCTGCATGATGGTTCCACGCACAGCTGATTCCGAAAGCACACAAGGACTGGTAAACCGGTTTTATAGAGAATCTAAGCCTGCCCAGGAAAAGCCGTGCAAGTCGGACCCTCCATGCTTATTTATAAACCCTTTTTGTTTTGTTTTTTCTCTCCCAATACTGTTTTCGGTCGATTCTGACCATGATAACAGGTTTGGGGTGTGGCACAAAAAGTTTTCAATCCCCATCCCCAAAAAAGAGCTTTGTGACACTGCCATCAGCAGATTAAAACTATTTACAAGAAGTCATCAGGGGAAGGAATCCATACCTATCCCCTGCCCAACCCTATGATATTATATTTTGGCCTGAAACCCATCAACTGTCTCAAAATAGACAGCTTCGATTGTAAGGCCATTCCAAGTTGCAATTGTCTCTTAAAACAATCCATGTAAGCATTAGGACGGTGATACTGAAAGGGATGGGACCTGGTTCTCCTACATCCTCCAACAGCTCCAGATAGGTACCTACTCTTATCTATAAAGGTTTCTTTGGGCGACAGGGCTTCAGGTGTCATTTAATCTCAATGTCGGGTAAAAGTCACACAAAATTGGAAGCAACTTCTCCAAAATGACCTATATAGTGTTGATGGGGACATTAAAATTCAAATCAAACAAAACAGTGACATGAAAACAAGGGAGACAACTAAATCTTCGAATGATTCAGTTGTAGTAGCTGCCGCAGTTATTGTCCACCATACCTTTTTTCTAGACTACTTTTTAGCAACAAATATGTCTGATAATTGTATTATTTTGATAGACAGTATGGGCACAAATTTGCTGTATACTCTACTGTTGAATATTTTTGAGCAATGACATTCTCACACATTGTAGTAGAATAACCTGTGAACCTATTTATGCAATTTTATTTGGCTGTATTACCAAGGAGATTGTGTTTGAATGCAAATGGATTGAAGCACATAAAGAGAGGTATGTTTTTCTCAATAATTCCTGAATTTCTGAAAAAATTCTAATAGAACATGTGAATAAGTTGAAATAAATTATAGGCCAAGTAACTTTTCAAAAAACTTGACAGTTTTGCAAAATTCAATTAAACAAATTTTGAACACCACACCATTACCCCACCCACTTTTTGTACATTGGCATCCCCTTAACATTGCAATCAATTTTCTGGACATTTATATTGCTTCGTACCACAACTAGTTGTGAAGTAAAGGTTTCGTACATTTTCATTGTAATCATAATTCACAATGTATATACATGTATTATGAGAAACCTCTATTTTAAGAGGTTAAGTTAGTTATCTGCCTCATAATTCTGCTATTGTTGGGGCTCTATTCAAAGTTTCTTCAGGCTTTTAGATGAATCTTTAATCCTAGCCCCTAATGACCAAAATTGTTGACAAGACATAAACTTCTTATACGCACACAAGCCATATATTGGTACAGTCGACCATCGCCGTCTTAGACATTGCTGTCTGCAGCTGCTTTGTCTGAGGAAGTGAGGGTCACCTGTAATGCTAAAACCATGTACTAATAAACAAGCACTTGTCTGTGAATGTTAAATATAGCTTTGTCAATACAGTCAATAATTTCAGTTTGGTCGTGCTGGCCTCAGTTACTCAGTCAGATGCGCGCCTGACTGGTGACTTGTAAGTTGCGGGTTCAGTACCTGCTTGGTCAGTGTTATTCTTTCAAAGAGAATTTTCATGAAATCTTTATATGACCAATCAGTCCTTTTCACTGATTCAAGAAGGGCAGTCGTCAGTTTCTGTTAGAGGAATGTTCGGCATACTGATGAAGGGCTCTAAAAATGGAAGATAGATAAATTGACCGGCTTGACACTGCCCAAATAGTGTTTACTGGGTCATTAAATTATCACCAAATAGATTCATCATGGGCATTTGGGGCCGGCCTCGGTGGCTCTGTCGGATGCGCGTCTGACTGGTGATCAGGAGGACGCGGGTTCGATTCCCGCCGGGGTCGGCAACATTCTTTCGTGGAGATTGATCATGAAATCTTTTCTACGGTCATTCTCTCCCTTCCGCTGATTCAAGAAGGGCAGTTGTCAGTTTCTGGCGAAAGAATGTGCACTGTACTGGTTAACCGCTTACGTATAAGCCTGCCCAGGAAAAGTGTGGATAGGTAAACTGACCGACCCAAAAATGACCTAAAATAGTGTTGACTGGGCCGTTAAACTCCAAAACAAACAAACATGGGCATTTGTCTCAAAGAATGTATTTTTGTGTATTTTCAGTTTTTACCATCACATCACATCATATGATCATCGTCGTACTACTGAATAAACAGGATCCTCACGCTTGGTTTTGTTCAGTTACTTGGTAAACTAGCTGTAACAGCGGGGTCAGAAGTATTAGCCCGTCTAAGACATATATATATATATATATATATATATAGCATATATATATATATATATATATATATATATATATATATATATATATTTTCTTCTTTTTTTTTTTTTTTTTTCTTTTTTTTTCTAATATCAGGATTCAAATGAAATCGTTCAGCACCCCGCACAGGGAAAATTAAACCCTGGTAGAAACATAAAGGGGCAGAAGTGTAGGTCGAAAACGCACCACAAAGGGCCTATAGATACAAGTTTTGTAGAAGACGGGAAACAGAGAGCACAAAAATTTTACAAGAGAAAAAAGACTCTTATTTCAAAGGTATAAGCTTTTTTACACAGTGTAGTTCGTCTGAAGTTATTTGCGTATCCACTTTTATTTTATACCTACACGAAATACTACCGTCTAGTACCATTTTTCAGACACAAAAAATACAGAATCCCGTATCACCCGACTCGCGTTTTCAGATTCCGTATCACTATCATTGCTACCTCTGAGCCCCGGCATTTGTTGAGACGTAAGAAATCAGTCATCTGTATCGCGGAACAAGACGTTCGAAATGATCACGTCACTTTCACACAGCGCGTAACGTCAACGTTTCCCGTCTATTGACGTTGACAAAATGACTTTATGAGAAGCCAAAAAAATGTCACTAAAGTAACTTGATCTGCCGCACATTATCACGCCTCTTGGATGTTCCAGATCTTGCGCATCACAATCGATGGTCCGCGTCTCGTGTGATACGTTGATCTGGAAACATACATGCGGCAGACTAATAATGTGTATTTATCATATGACGTTGCGTCTCGGAATGTAATAACGACATTAACATACTTACACGAAATACTGCTATCTTTGTTTTGATTGATTTGATGTTTTTTTGTGGTTTTTTTATTGGTTTTGGTTTTACGGCCCTTTCGAGATTATTTCACTCATATCGAGCCGATCGTTAATCAGAGGTGGGCGAAAACCGGAGTAAGCGGAGAAAAACAACCTGATCTTACGTTGCAGAACTTGGCGATTTGAGGTTTTACGTCCCCTTCAACACTAAAAGGTCATTTTGGGATTTTTGCTTCAAATTTTGTGGGACTTTTATCCGACATTGAGATGAAATGACATCTCAATCCCTGCCGCCCAATTAAACCAATAGGGTTTGTATGCATGAACAGTCGGACTCGCAGCAATTTTCCAGGACAGGCTTAGGACCTCTAAGTGGTTTACCAGTAATCATGTGCGGTCGGGTTAAGCTCTGCGTGGAAGCATCATGCAGCTCAATCTATTTCTTCAAGCCCCGATCTAATACCAGTTTTAAAAAATAATAATACACATTCCCGCATCGCCCTACTCGCATATTCTGATTCCGTATCACCATCGCTGCTAGCTCTGAGCCTCGACAATTGTTGCGACGTTAGAAAGAAGTCTGTGTAACGCGGAAATTTACGTGTATAATGATGGTGTCACTTACACGCACAGTTTAACGTGAAATTTCCACGGTTATTTAATTAAAAAAAAATTATTATTGTAAGACAAACCGTATATAATAAATATAGGATCTTGCACTCGTGGTAATTTCTTATCAAATTTATGAAATGAAAACGAGAATAAGATTGTGTTTATCACATAGCCAAGTTAAATGGTAGTTAATTTTAAAAGAACGCAAATATAAATCATAAGGTTGTCAAGGATGGTATGATGACGTTACATCATATTAAACGTGTTTTAATTTGATTTTATGACATGACGTTATCCACTTTATAAACGCAAGTGCATTAGAATTAACCTTTAATCGGACAAACAACGTAGCCCTTTAAAAATGTGTCCATTCTCAAATGATATATTTTTCTGAAGTTAGTTTTTACGTTCACGTCAACACTATTAAGGTTATTTTGGAAACGTTGCTTCCAATTTTGTTTTACTTTTACCCGACATTGAGATTAAATGATATATCAAGCCCTGCAAACCAAACAAACCAATTTAACCAAAAGGGTTTATATGATTGGACGGTAGATAAAACAATAAAAGAGCTGCTTCTCCTGAAAGTGCATATTCACCCTGAGTGTCAAGTGAATCCATTGGCTGTGGATGGACCCTTACAGAAACCATAAAAGATTTGTTTTAGCCTACACTCCACAATATTAACTACTAGTTCCAACATCCCAAAAAGTATCGTTATTGAACCCAGCCATTTTCATACGTAAATCTTCATCACAATTGTGCCAAATGCCAATCAACATTGTATGTCTATGACTGCTATTCAGCAAGACATCCAAGCAAACAATGCGATACAAAGATTACACTAAACGTCTTACCTCGATTTCTTCAGCTGTGTCTAAAGTTTTATTATTAAACGACTCTATTTATACCCAAACTTGGCGCTAAAATGTACGTATAGCATGATTTACACAAAATACATGCGTTAGTTCCACGTATACGCAAAATAACATGAGGAATAAATGTGTGGATCATGTCTGTATTCGTGGCAGTTACTGGTCAAACACGCTTCTGGTGACACGTCATATGACATCCCTACACCAGGACCTGTGATATGGGAAAGTTAGTTCCTACATCTTACCAAAAGGGTAAACTTAGCTACCCTCTGAACCATGATCCAATCGGGAAGAGTATTATCTAATGGTCTGATGGAATAATTATTCTTTGTAAATGTCAGTTCTTAGTGTAGCACAGCTAGCACGCAACAGCGGGCAAACATCGGCCCGACAGCGATACGACGTTGCTATAGACCCGACATTGGCCCGTCCCTGCAGGCACACGTCGCTATGGCAACGTCAATTCGACGTCGGTGCAACGTCATGACGTCGAAGTGACGTTGCATAAACGTCATGACGTCGTACCGACGTCGATTTGACGTCACAATTACGTCGTGTGCCTACTGGGGTCATTCTTTCCTCTGAATAGCCAACGAATTGTGATTTATACAGTGCTTAGCAGGTTTGAAAGCAAATAAAACGGGTTGTATAGAAGCCCCAACTCACATCTTTATCCATCTTCTTAATATTGCCCGCACAAACGCACGGAAATGCCATTGAAACATATAATCAACTACATCAGTAAAGCATTTGCAGTCGCAATCCGATTTCTACAGATTGACAACCACAATCCACCATACTTGACCTGATTTTTCAGTTTGGCTGCTGCAGGCTGGAGACCAGAACGGAATGCTGCATTTTGGGATTGAAATGGTGAGCAGCAACAGAAAGTTCGACGGACAAGGTTGAAAAAAGCGCAAAATAATGTAAACGTGTTAGGTTTTTGCGATATTTCCGCATTCTGTAACTAATAGTAACAACAATTAAGGTTTCTACATAAAAATTGGATGCGCTTCGGGAGGAATTGTTGTGCCGAGTGACTTTGTCATATATTTTCGTTGATTTTATCAAAAGATGAAAATGCGACTCGTTGCGACTCAGAAAGATTCCCTTCATAAACATTGTATAATACATTCTTTAATAGCTAAATCGGGCTATAGTAGCCAAATTAAGCTAGAATAGCCAGATTGGTGGTTTTCTTGGACCTGGTCAATAGCCACTTCCTTTAAAATAAGTTCTGAAAGTTAGATGGACAAGTCTTCTTTTGGGTTACTTGTATCATAACCGTTGCTAACATGGTAGGGCGCTGAAATAATATTCCAATAATTTTAATCATTAATATTTATTTTCTAATATGCTGAAAATAATGCTAAATATTGAAAACTGGCCGAAAACGACCCAGACCGAAACGACTTATGGCCGAAATGACCAACCAAAGTAGGCGCCGAAACGTTCAGGATTCCCTGAATGTAAGACCAAAATTGTGTTTACAGGGGCGGAAAAAGTGCATTTCAATCAAACCAAACAAACCTCAGAGCACATCAACAATGATTAAAACTTATCCTAATCAGTCTAAATAGTTGTTACTCAACACAAATAGAGACAACTCTACTTCGATCTTATTCATACCTGCAACTGCAGTCTAAGTAGTGTTCCCACGGCAGAGATGAATGCGCCTGTCGCGGAGGTGCCACACATGGAGGTTGCAAGTATATACTACTGCCCTCTTGCGGCTTTTTCCGGTTGTGTCACAGATCGGATAAAAGTCCACATTGAAACATACATAAAATAAATTATTTTATTGGATGGTCATAGATGTATCATAACAGGGACCAACAGATATATTTTTGAAAAGTTACTGATGACTATTTCCGTCCGGTTTTTATTTAGTGAGGTGAATATACATCTCCAAGCTTATGTATAACTACATATATGTAGTTATATGCATATGAACTACATATGCGCTGGTTCATATGTAGTTTTCTTCTTTTTTTCAGGGAAAATAAGACTTGACATTACATATGAAATGTCTGCCCTGCTGCCAAATTTTGTGTTCTCTGAAAATTTATAGTACAAATAGATTGCCGTCTGATCAGGAATTAGCTGTTGTGTTTTAGCCCATTTCACACTGGAAATCCCTAAACGGGTACCGTGGTAAGCAGTGCCGGCCCAGATCAGGCGCCGCAGAACGCGGCGTCTGATCAGGGCCTCCACACTTTGGTAAACGTTCAGTCATTTTCCAAATACATTTTGAAGAAGACACAACCTGACACCCCTAAATTTTGAAATGGACTCCTGCTGTATATAAGGAGGAAGATTCCATTTGGTACAGAAAGGGTTAATAAATGATCTCATTGTCTTCGATTGGCATGTTTTGATTTTCTCCAATTCCTGGATTGCTAGGTATGCCCGGATTGAGAGGGGATATACTTATGTTGAGAGATGCTGATGGTCCAAAGAGGGAATCAGGTCCCACTCGTCCGCCAGGCCTTAATGGACTTAAGGAACAGAAAGGAGAGCCCGGGCTGTCTAGAAGAGATGGAATACCAGGACAGAAGAGAGAACCAGGAATATCAGGAGAAGGCCTGCGGGAAATGAAGGGTATACAAGAAATTCCAGGCGAGGAAGGTAAAGTCATTGTGTTAGTCTAATCCTGTTAGTCATCTTTTCAGGGTGTGTTAAATGCAGCAAAAGGAGAAATGCAACTACCTCAGATTAAATATGCTAAGCCTAATTTAAGACATATTGGAATTCACACACATAGTCATTTCATATGAAATTTATATGATTGTTGTCAGCAGCCTATTACATTTTTCATGAATCATGTAGTTAATGACCACATCTGTCATTCAGCGACGACGTTTGCTGTTACATAAGGCCAAGGCAAGCATTCTACGTTAGATTGGTCATCTAAACTTATAAAGACCATATTATTGCAGATTAAAGCTCTTGTACTACTACTGAACTTTCTTAAGTATTGCCTTCATGCCTTACTGCCACCAAAAACATGATTAAATATCAGGACACAGTCTTTGGAAGGTCAGGGAGAATATGTTGTATTTTAGGGCTACCCAACAGGCACATGACGTAATTGTGACGTCACATCAACGTCGGTACAACGTCATGACCTTCATGCAACGTCACATCAACGTCGGTGCAACGTCATGACGTTGCACCGACGTTGATTTGACGTTGCCCTCGCGACATGTGCCTGCTGGGCTATTTGCTGGAAGCAAAGAGTACACCGCAAAACAGAAACGTGAGAAGTGTACAAGTATTTCCGGGCCAGACTAGCTAGTTTCGGCCAGTTTGGCCGCATTATTGGTACTCAAATATTTGAAAAACTCCACAATGGAATCCATGATCCCAAAGGACAAGAAAATGCAAAATACGCTATGATGAAATCCGGTTTGGTCCATAAAAATTACAAGTTATAAAAAAACTAAAATGCAGCCTTTTTCATGCTTTTAGTCTATCTACAAACGATTTTTCCACGCTTTATTCTACACTTCTAGGATGTAATCAGTATCTCTTGTGCTCATCTTTGAGCTATCAGTTTGTCACTTCTTTGAAACTATGCAGGCCGCTTCAGGTAGGTACTGTCACATCATGGTCAGCAACAACCTATGGCACCCAGTTGAACACATCATACTGACTGACTGCCAACATGGCTTCCGAGCATTTTGAAAAGTTGGGTCTCCCCCTTGTCTATGAGCTTGCAGAATCCATTGACGAGAGAAAACAGATCTTATCATCCCCGATTTTTCGAAGGAATGGGGTATGTTTTTCCATCATGACTAATGCAGCACTCTTCAAGTAACCAGATCCAGATCACCAGTACTGTATGACTATTCATTAATGGGACAGACCTCAGAGTACACAGTCACACACATAGACAGGATTGTGACGAAAAGTAATAGCATGCTAGGTTTCTTACATCAACAATTAAGAGACCAACGCCTCGGTATACTTCACACTTGTCCGCCCAAGTTTCGAGTATTGTTCCAGTGTATGGAGTCCATATACTAACACGGCCAATCACAAGGTAGAGATGGTACAGAGAAGGGCAGCACGTTATGCAACAATCAGGTATCGAAACACAAGCAGTGTGACAGACATATTGGAAAACCTCGGCTGGGAAACATTTGAGATAAGGAGAACCAAGTCAGGTTTGGCTATGACGTTCAAGATCATTCATGGTTTAGTGGATATCCGTGCTGCAGAATATCTTACTCGAGCATCAACTCGTACCAGAGCCCTGCACACGAAGAAGCTGAGACAGTATGCCTCCTCCACAGATGCACTTAAGCACAGCTTTATTCACTTACCAATACTACATGCATTTCTTTGCCTGCTTTAGCAGCTGAGGCTCCTGACTTGGTATCCTTCGAGCGGGAGCTTTCTAAGCCTTCATTTAAAATACAGTTAGGGGACAATGTGTAAGTAGGACCTAATGGTGGACAGAGCTATTGCGGTCTGGCCTGGTGTCAGGGGTTGGGGAGTGGGGGGGGGCGGGCTCCAAAGCCGGATTGGTCTGGACAGAAGGTGCCGAAAATGCAGTTTGAAATTCTTCCCAGTTTTCTCTTTTCCTTTTTTTCGAACGCCAGCACTATCGTCAGCGGCGACTGAAGATACTTACCACATGGAAGTAGACTTCCTCAAATAATATAGAAGAAAAACTTGATGATTTAACTGAATGGAAAGTTCATAAAGAAGATTCCCTCTATCTTGTATGTAATGTAAGGATTGCTTTCTTCCCTTCTGAAGAGCATAAAAGTACATATTATGATCATGTTAGAAAGTGTATGAAGCTCTCACCTTTCTACGTGACAATATTTATCTAAGTTTTGGTACTTAGTTTGGAGAAACTGTGGGTATTCCGATGGGTACGAATTGCGCACCCCTAATGGCTGATATGTTCTTATTTTGGGCATAAAAGAGACTTTATCTTTCCCTTTTCGTTGGTAACCAGTCTGAAATCATTGAAGCTTTTAGCTCGACTTCATGATATTTGGATGATTAATTAAATATTCATAATACCAACTTCGATGGTTTGATCATTTAAATTCCCCCTCCCCCCTCCCCCGAACCCCAGAACGTCAGTTTGATAAAGCAAATTCTTCTCATACCGAAGCCCCATTTTTGATTTACATTTATCTATTGTAGATGAGTTTGATACTTGCGAAATTAATGATAAATGCGATACTTTTGATTTTTAGATTGTCAAGTTTCCTTACTTGGATAATGATATTCCTCGTGTGCCGTCATACGGTCTTTATAGTTCCAAATTAATTCGATTTGCCAGAGTTTCAGACGTGTAACTGACTTTAACACTTGTAATTAATTGGTAACTGTTAAATTTCTTAATCCGGGTTATCGGTATCATAAACTATGTAAAGCCTTTTCTAAGTTTTATAGACGTCATTCCGATTTAGTTTCTCAATTCAATGTTGGAATTAAACTTCTTCTGCAACAATGCCTATAGGAACCCACATTTTATGGTGATTTAGTATACAAATTCAGAAAAAATATATGCTTGCAATTACTTCAGTCCCAATCCGTAAGATCATTCTCCGATACAAAACGATTGGGTACAACATTAATGTTATACGACAGACTGCATGCATGGTAATAAATCCAATCAAAGTTGATAAATAGAAGTGGAGGCACCTAAGTTTGCTTCCATCTTAAATTGCAGGCATCAATTTTATCACGGTTCTAGCGTAAACGGCTTACTTAAAATTTAATTTTAGGTAATACTGGTGGGTTCCTGGTGCTCTGTCTCTGATTGGGCCCTCCGGAGTGTAACTGTTGGTTTTCTTGTGCTGCAGCATTCAGTTTTCTATCATGTTGTTGAGTCCTCGCCGTTGTTTCATCTCTGCAATTGTTTGATTTTTATGTTCTTTGGGATCTAGCACTGATTAATTAAAAAGCCTTCAAGCGGACTGAACAAATTATTTGTCTGAACAACGGCAGAAATAAGAGCGAGGGTTGTGCCCGAGTAGAATCGATTGAAGCCACCCCCCCCCCGCCCCCTCCCCTAGTAAATAAAGTTTCCCTTGACCGTTCGAAGGAAGTCTTCTGTTGTGGATTATTGTTCTTATACTTCATCTGCATGTATGTTTTTCTGGTGTCTTTTTGTTTTGGATAGGCTATTGGCTTTGTTCACAGAGGACAAACCGGAGACCGTCTGTTGGTTTACATCTCGCAAATAAGTCTATAGATCGTGGGTACTCGTGAGAAACGCCTCATCGGGTACCCACAATCTATATTTTGTTAGCAGAAATAAGAAAAAATATCACAATTTTTCATCTAAAAAAAATAAGTTTTTTAGGCGGTAAAGTTTACAATGTTTACTTTCTATTAGGACATAAGTCATATGAAAAAAGACTCTTGTCAGCAACCTATGACATTTTTCATGACTCATGTAGTTAATGACCACATCTGTCATTCAGCGACGAAGTTAGCTGTTACAGAAGGCCAAGACAAGCTTTCTACGCTAGACTGGATATCTAAACTTAAAAACAGACCATATTATTGCAGATTCAAGCTCTTGTACTATCACTGAATTTTCTTAAGTACTGCCTTCATGCCTTACTGCCAACAAAACGTGATTAAATATCTTGACAAAGTCTTTGGAAGGTCAGACAGAATATGTTCTATGAAAGTGTTATTCGCTGGAAGCAAAATGTACACCGCAGAACAGAAACGTGTGGAGTGTACAAGTATTTCTGGACCAGATAAGCTAGTTTCGGCCAATTTGGCCGCATCAGTGATACTTAAATATTTTTAAAAGTAGAAGTAAAACAAAGATCAGGAATTGATACAATTAACTTACTCCATCCATAAAAGACACCAAAGGGAAAGAAATACAAACATTAAGCGACCAGACCATAATGGAAACCTAAACAAAGGAAGGCCATATGGACAGTTACTTTCCCACAAAATGGTCATATGGCCATCCAAAATTAAAAGACACAAGTGATACACACAGTAAGTAACAAACAACAACATAAATAAATCGCCACGGAAGAGCCGCCTTGGAACGGTCAGTGGAAGATTTCCACTGGGGGGCTTAAATCGATTTTACGTGGCCACAATCCTCGCCCTTACTTCCGCCGCGATTTAGACAAATAATTTGTTCAGTCCGCATGAAGGCCTCCTAACTCATCAGTGCAACATCTCCGTGAACACAGAAATCAAAGAACCACAGAGGTGAGACAACGGTGAGGACTCGACAGCAAGAAACCACTGAAATGCTGGAGCAAAAGAAAACCAACAGTTAGACTCCGATGAGCCCGACCAGAGACAGAGCATCAGGCACCAACCAACATTATCTCTTTAATTTTCAATAAGCCTTTACGTTGGAGCCGTCATAGAATCTGAGGCCTGACCCACCGGCGTGCAATTAAAGAGGGAAGCAAAGTTGCCAACCGTGATTGGGTTAACTACCATGCATGCAGTCTGTCGTATAATATCCATGTTGTACCCAATCTTTTTATATCGAAGAATGATTTTACGAAATTGGGTGCTGAAGTCATTGCGGTTATATATTTTTCTGAATTTATATACTAAGTCACCATAAAATTCGGGTTCCGATAGACTTTGTTGCAGAAGAGATTTAAGTCCAATATTGAATTTTGAAATTAAATCAGAATGGCGTCTATAAAATTTTGAAAAGGCTTTGCGTAGTTTATGGTACCGATAACCCTGATTAAGGAGTTTAGCCGTTAATAATTTATTACGAGTGTTGAAGTCAGTTACATGACTACACACTCTAGCAAATCGAATTAATTGCGAAATATAAACGCCATAGGATGGCGCACGAGGAACATCACCATCCAAAAAAGGAAAATTTACAATCTCAAAATCAAAGTCATCGCGTTTATCATAAATTTTGCACGAAACAAATCCATCTACAATAGATAGATGTAAATCCAAAAACGGGGCCTCGGTATCAGAAGAATTTGCTTTATTTAACTGAAGTTCTAGGGGGTAAATCTGACTGATCAAACCATCAAAATAGGTATTATCAATATTTAATAAATCATCTAAATATCTAGAAGTAGAGCTAAAAGCTTCAATAATTTCAGATTGGTTATCAATGGAAAGCGACAAAATGAAGTCTCTTTCATAACAATACAAGAACAGATCAGCCACAAGAGGTGCGCAATTAGTACCCATCGGAATACCCACAATTTGTCTAAATAACTTAGTACCGAATCTAATATAAATATTGTCAAGTAGAAAGGTGAGGGCATCACACACTTTCTGACATGACCAAAGTGTATAATTCTTATGCTCTTTAGAAGTGAAAAATGCATTTCTGACATTACATGCAAGATAGAGAGAATCTTCTCTGTGAAAAGCCCATTCAACTAAATCATTAAGCTTTTCTTTTATAAGATTATGAGGAAGTGTAGTGTAAAGAGTGGAAAAATCGTAGGTAGACAGACTAGAAGCACGAAACTCCACAATAAAATCCATGATCCCAAAAGACAAGAAAATGCAAAATACGCTATGATAAAATCTGTTTTGGTCCATAAAAATGCAAACGTTGTAAATAAACTAAAATCCTGCCTTGTTCATGCTTTTAGTCTGTCTATTTATGATTTTGCCACGCTTAAGACTCTACTTCTAGGATGTAATTAGTATCCCTTGTGCTCATTTTTGAGCTGTCAGTTTGTCACTTCTTTGAAAGTATGCAGGACGCTTCAGTTAGGTCCTGTCTGTAGGAACAATAGTATTCTCCTCTATTTGTGCAGCCTGTTACTGACTCGAACCTAATCCTGGACCAGAGCGGTTACATGTCCTTGTGTGATCTGTGAGAAGGCGGTACGATGGAACACACTAGGAGCCTGTTGTGATATCTGTGACATGTGGTATCATCAGGATTGCATGGGGATGCTGGAAGGAATCTACAGCGCACATAGAAACATAAGCTTTTGTGACATCTGTGACAGGTGGTTTCGTCAGGATTGCAAGGGGATGTTGGAAGGAGTCTACAGCCCACATAGAAACATAAGCTGTTGTGACATCTGTGACAGGTGGTTTCGTCAGGACTGCATGGGGATGTTGGAAGGAGTCTACAGCGCACATAGAAACATAAGCTGTTGTGACATCTGTGACAGGTGGTATCATCAGGATTGCATGGAGATGTTGGAAGGAGTCTACAGCGCACATAGAAACATAAGCTGCAGTGATATCTGTGACAGGTGGTTTCATCAGGATTGCATGGGGTTGTTGGAAGGAGTCTATAGCGCACATAGAAACATAAGCTGTTGTGACATCTGTGACAGGTGGTTTCATCAGGATTGCATGGGGATGTTGGAAGGAGTCTACAGCGCAAATAGAAACATAAGCTGCAGCGATATCTGTGACAGGTGGTTTCATCAGGATTGCATGGGGATGTTGGAAGGAGTCTACATCGCACATAGAAACATAAGCTGTTGTGACATCTGTGACAGGTGGTTTCGAAAGGATTGCATGGGGTTGTTGGAAGGAGTCTACAACGCACATAGAAACATAAACTGTTGTAACATCTGTGACAGGTGGTTTCATCAGGATTGCATGGGGATGTTGGAAGGAGTCTACAGCGGACATAGAAACATAAGCTGCAGTGATATCTGTGACAGGTGGTTTCATCAGGATTGCATGGGGTTGTTGGACGGAGTCTACAGCGCACATAGAAACATAAGCTGTTGTGATATCTGTGACAGATGGTTTCATCAGGATTGCATGGGGATGTTGGAAGGAGTCTACAGCGCACATAGAAACATAAGCTGCAGTGATATCTGTGACAGGTGGTTTCATCAGGATTGCATGGGGTTGTTGGAAGGAGTCTACAGCGCACATAGAAACATAAGCTGCTCTGACATCTGTGACAGGTGGTATCATCAGGATTGCATGGGGATGTTGGAAGGAATCTACAGCGCACATAGAAACATAATCTGCAGTGATATCTGTGGCAGGTGGTTTCGTCAGGATTGCATGGGGATGTTGGAAGGAGTCTACAGCGCACATAGAAACATAAGCTGTTGTAAAATCTGTGACAGGTGGTTTCATCAGGATTGCATGGGGATGTTGGAAGGAGTCTACAGCGCACATAGAAACATAAGCTGCTGTGACATCTGTGACAGGTGGTTTCGTCAGGATTGCATGGGGATGTTGGAAGGAATCTACAGCGCACATAGAAACATAAGCTGCAGTGATATCTGTGACAGGTGGTATCATCAGGATTGCATGGGGTTGTTGGAAGGAATCTACAGCGCACATAGAAACATAAGCTGCAGTGATATCTGTGGCAGGTGGTTTCATCAGGATTGCATGGGGATGTTGGCAGGAGTCTACAGCGCACATAGAAACATAAGCTGTTGTGATATCTGTGACAGGTGGTTTCGTCAGGATTGCATGGGGATGTTGGAAGGAATCTACAGCGCACATAGAAACATAAGCTGCAGTGATATCTGTGGCAGGTGGTTTCGTCAGGATTGCATGGGGATGTTGGAAGGAATCTACAGCTCACATAGAAACATAAGCTGCAGTGATATGTGTTACAGGTGGTTTCATCAGGATTGCATGGGGATGTTGGAAGGAGTCTACAGCGCACATAGAAACATAAGCTGTTGTGATATCTGTGACAGTTGGTTTCATCAGGATTGCATGGGGATGTTGGAAGGAGTCTACAGCGCACATAGAAACATAAGCTGTTGTGATATCTGTGACAGTTGGTATCATCAGGATTGCATGGGGATTTTGGAAGGAGTCTACAGCGCACATAGAATTATAAGCTGTTGTGATATCTGTGACAGGTGGTTTCATCAGGATTGCATGGGGATGTTGGAAGGAGTCTACAGCGCACATAGAAATATAAGCTGTTGTGATATCTGTGGCAGGTGGTTTCTTCAGGATTGCAAGGGGATGTTGGAAGGAGTCTACAGCGCACATAGAAACATAAGCTGTTGTGATATCTGTGACAGATGGTTTCATCAGGATTGCATGGGAATGTTGGAAGGAGTCTACAGCGCACATAGAAACATAAGCTGTTGTGATATCTGTGACAGTTGGTTTCATCAGGATTGCATGGGGATGTTGGAAGGAGTCTACAGCGCACATAGAAACATAAGCTGTTATGATATCTGTGACAGTTGGTATCATCAGGATTGCATGGGGATTTTGGAAGGAGTCTACAGCGCACATAGAATTATAAGCTGTTGTGATATCTGTGACAGGTGGTTTCATCAGGATAGCATGGGGATGTTGGAAGGAGTCTACAGCGCACATAGAAATATAAGCTGTTGTGATATCTGTGGCAGGTGGTTTCATCAGGATTGCATGGGGATGTTGGAAGGAGTCTACAGCGCACATAGAAACATAAGCTGTTGTGATATCTGTGACAGGTTGTTTCGTCAGGATTGCATGGGGATGTTGGAAGGAGTCTACAGCGCACATAGAAACATAAGCTGCAGTGATATCTGTGACAGATGGTATCATCAGGATTGCATGGGGATGTTGGAAGGAGTCTACAGCGCACATAGAAACATAAGCTGTTGTGATATCTGTGACAGGTGGTTTCATCAGGATTGCATGGGGATGTTGGAAGGAGTCTACAGCGCACATAGAAATATAAGCTGGTGTGATATCTGTGACACTTGGTATCATCAGGATTGCATGGGGATGTTGGAAGGAGTCTACAGCACACATAGAAACATAAGCTGCAGTGATATCTGTGACAGGTGGTATCATCAGGAATGCATGGGGTTGTTGGAAGGAGTCTACAGCGCACATAGAAACATAAGCTGCAGTGATATCTGTGACAGGTGGTATCATCAGGATTGCATGGGGTTGTTGGAAGGAGTCTATAGCGCACATAGAAACATAAGCTGCTGTGACATCTGTGACAGGTGGTTTCATCAGGATTGCATGGGGATATTGGAAGGAATCTACAGCGCACATAGAAACATAAGCTGCAGTGATATCTGTGACAGATGGTATCATCAGGATTGTATTGGGATGTTGGAAGGAATCTACAGCGCACATAGAAATATAAGCTGTTGTGATATCTGTGACAGGTGGTTTCATCAGGATTGCATGGGGATGTTGGAAGGAGTCTACAGCGCACATAGAAATATAAGCTGTTGTGATTTCTGTGACAGGTGGTTTCATCAGGATTGCATGGGGATGTTGGAAGGAGTCTACAGCACACATAGAAATATAAGCTGTTGTGATATCTGTGACAGGTGGTTTCATCAGGATTGCATGGGGATGTTGGAAGGAGTCTACAGCGCACATAGAAATATAAGCTGTTGTGATATGTGTGACAGGTGTTTTCATCAGAATTGCATGGGGATGTTAGAATGAGTCTACAGCGCACATAGAAACATAAGCTGTTGTGACATCTGTGGCAGGTGGTTTCGTCAGGATTGCATGGGGATATTGGAAGGAGTCTACAGCGCTCATAGAAACATAAGCTGCTGTTATATCTGTGACAGGTGGTTTCATCAGGATTGCATGGGGATGTTGGAAGGAGTCTACAGCGCACATAGAAACATAAGTTGTTGTGATATCTGTGACAGGTGGTTTCATCAGGATTGCATTGGGATGTTGGAAGGAGTCCACAGCGCACATAGAAATATAAGCTGTTCTGATATCTGTGACAGGTGGTTTCATCAGGATTGCATGGGGATGTTGGAAGGAGTCTACACCGCACATAGAAATATAAGCTGTTGTGATATCTGTGACAGGTGGTTTCATCACGATTGCATGGGGATGTTGGAAGGAGTCTACAGCGCACATAGAAACATAAGCTGTTATGACATCTGTGGCAGGTGGTTTCGTCAGGATTGCATGGGGATGTTGGAAGGAGTCTAAAGCGCACACAGAAACATAAGCTGCTGTTATATCGATCTATCTATCTATCTATCTATCTATCTATCTATCTATCTTTGATACTGCGTCGGTCACATTTGACCATTACCGCAGATGTATATTACATACACTCCAGTTTTGCAGGATGAAAGCCTACGCAGTAATCATGAAATTACGGTAGGGATCTTTAACCTGCACAGGGGATGGTTCTTCCTGCACAGGGGACCTCCAGTTAACGTCCCGATCCGAAGGACGGTGCACTTAATGACATTCATCCCTGCAAATGATGCCAATGGAGCGTGTTCGGACACCGAAATTTTATCGCCGCTGCCGGGGATCGAACCCAGGACCTCTAGCATCAGAGGCAAGTGCACTAACCACTGAGCTATCACGCTTATATCTGTGACAGGTGGTTTCATCAGGATTGCATGGGGATGTTGGAAGGAGTCTACAGCGCACATAGAAACATTAGCTGTTGTGATATCTGTGACAGGTGGTTTCATCAGGATTGCATGGGGATGTTGCAAGGAGTCTACAGCGCACATAGAAATATAAGCTGTTGTGATATTTTGACAGGTGGTTTCAACAGGATTGCATGGGGATGTTGGAGGGAATCTACAGCGCACATAGAAACATAAGCTGCAGTGATATCTGTGACAGGTGGTTTCATCAGGATTGCATGGGGATGTTGGAAGGAGTCTACAGCGCACATAGAAACATAAGCTGCTGTGACATCTGTGATAGGTGGTATCATCAGGATTGCATGGGGATGTTGGAAGGAATCGACAGCGCACATAGAAACATAAGCTGCAGTGATATCTGTGACAGGTGGTTTCATCAGGATTGCATGGGGATATTGGAAGGAATCTACAGCGCACATAGAAATATAAGCTGTTGTGATATCTGTGACAGATGGTTTCTTCAGGATTGCATGGGGTGTTGGAAGAAATCTACAGCGCACATAGAAACATAAGCTGTTGTGACATCTGCGACAGGTGGTTTCATCAGGATTGCATGGAGTTGTTGGAAGGAGTCTACAGCGAACATAGAAACATAGGCTGCTGTGATATCTGTGACAGGCGGTTTCATCAGGATTGTATGGGGATGTTGGAAGGAGTCTACAGCGCACACAGAAACATATGCTTGTGTGATATCTGTGACAGGTGGTTTCATCAGGAGTGCATTGGGGTGTTGGAAGGAGTCTCTAGGGCACATATAAACATAAGCTGTTGTGACATCTGTGAGAGGTGGTTTCATCAGGATTGCATTGGGATGTTTGAAGGAGTCTACAGCGCACATAGAAACATAAGCTGCTGTGATATCTGTGACAGGTTGTTTCATCAGGGTTGCATAGGATGTTGGAAGGAGTCTACAGCGTACATAGAAACATAAGCTGTTGTGATATCTGTGACAGGTGTTTAATCAGGATTGCATGGGTATGTTGGAGAAGTCTACAGCGCACATAGAAACATAAGCTGTTGTGATATCTGTGACAGGTAATTTCATCAGGATTGCATGGGGATGTTGGAAGGAGTTTACAGCGCACATAGAAACATAAGCTCTTGACATATATGTGACAGGTGGCTTCAGCAGGAAATTCATGGGGTTGTTGGAAGGAGTCTACAGCGCACATAGAAACATAAGCTGTTGTGATATCTGTGACAGGTGGTTTCATCAGGATTGCATGGGGGTGTTGGAAGGAGTCTACAGCGGACATAGAAACATAAGATGCTGTGATATCTGTGACAGGTGGTTTCGTCAGGATTGCATGGGGATCTTGGAAGGAGTCTACAGCGCACATAGAAACATAAGCTGGTAGTGCTTCCACTGCGGCGTACCTAATTTTAACACGTGCCTGTTTGATACGACAGTTTTTGAATTCTCGTACTTAAATGACACCTGTAATACTGAGACATCAGACTAAAGTTTCACTAACCCAGTTGCAACTTCTTCTCCCAGCAAAGTTATACCAGGCCGTACAGTCATCAACTACCAGTCTACCAAGACACCAGGTAAACAAGCCCAGTTCCAGAATATAATTCAGTCAATTAGAGCAGACATTATTATCGACACTGAATCATGGCTTAGTCCAGAAACCAATTTAGCAGAGGTTTTCCCGCAAAACTAGAAGAGCTACTGGAGAGACCGCTTGAAAGGACAAGGTGGCGGAGTATTTTTATTTAGGGGAATGGGTACACCTTCAGGGGAGGCAACTCCTGTAAAAGTGTTTTTGTCTCCCATGCCAATAGGGGTCAACTCTTAGAGGAAAGAATTTGCAAATTCATTCCTTTAAAAGTAGACCCCTGCTTCGCTGAAACTGACTCAATAGAAAAATGAACAGGAAGTCCCGAAAGTTGTCTCCCTTTGAAAAAATTGCTAGGTGTTCCAATTCCCCTTAAACTCTAGCCTGTATGTGATTGAGGAACCACAGGAGCTCAAAGTAAACCAAGATTGTGAACTGGTGTGGGTCAAGGTCAAGATCCACGGTTGTAAAGACCGTTATGTTGGATCTTTCTATCCACATCCTGATAACCATGATGCCAAATACCTGACGAGGCTACTGTCGTTTCATTATGACTGACATCGTCTGGGGTAATGAATGTGTCCTGTCCTATCAAGCACATGCTGCACAGTGCCAGAAGCTTTTCAGCATTGTTAAAGACTCATTTATTTCTTGAGCAAATCGTACCAGAACCAACTAGAGTTACCGAAATGAGTTCAAACAACCGTGATCTGTTTTTCACAAACAACGACATTCTTGTTAACCAAGTCCATGTAGTCCCTTGGATTGCTGACCGTGGGTGTTATCCCTGGTATTGCTGACCATGAGGCGGCCGTTTTAGAATCTAGTCAGAGATCTATCAAGACTAAGGCAGCGTCGAGAAAGGCTTACCAGTACAGGAGAGCCGACTATGAAGGATTTAAGAAAGAACTTCAGGAATATGCGGCGGAGTTCCAGATCACAGCTACTTTAATCGATAGTGACACATTGTGGACCAACTTCAAGTCAAAAATTCATGAACTTATGGAAAAATATATCCCAATGAAACTGCTTCGTGGAATTAAAGTCCATAAGTCATGGATAGACATGCATGTCAAGACACTGCAGAGGAAGATAAATAAACTCCTTAGGTGCCTGGTGTGACCCACCGGGTCAAGTATATCTCCCATTACAAGCAGAAGAAGGTCAAGGTGCAAAAAGCTGAACGCCAGGCATACTGCAAGCTAGACTTGCTACTAGTATGATAATAAAAGTCTGATCATTTTTAGCTCACCTGTCACGTAGTGACAAGGTGAGATTTTGTGATCACTTTTCGTCCGTCGTCCGTCGTCAGTGCGTGCGGGCGTGTGTGCGTGCGTGTGTGCATAAATAATTTCTTCAAAGACATCTCCTCCTAAACCACTGATCACATTTTGACCAAACTTCACAGCAATGATCCTTAGGTGGTCCCCTTTCAGCGTTGTTCAAATGGTTCCGGTCCGTTGCACATCTGGGTCACAGGAGCCAAAAATAGATTTTTTTACCGAAAACTTAAAAAATCTTCTTCTCTGAACACACAAGGCCCAGGTCTTTGATATTTGGTATGAAGCTTCATCTAGTGAACCCCTACCAAGATTGTTCAAATTATAGTGCTGGGGCAAAAAATGCCCCCGCCAAGGGGCCCTTTGGTTTTACATTGGCCTATAAAGAGACAATCTTTGAAATCTTCTTCTCTGAAACCGCAAGGCCCAGGTCTTTGATATTTGGTATGAAAAGTAGAAGTAAAACAATGATCAGGAATCGATCCAATTAACTTACTCCACCAATCAAAGACACCAAAGGGAAAGAAACAGAAACATTAAGCGACCAGACCATAATGGAAACCTAAACAAGAGAAGGCCATAAGGACAGTTACTTTACCTCAAAATGGCCATATGGCTATCCAAAATAAAAAGACACAAGTGATACACACAGTAAGTAACAAACAACAACATAAATAAATTGCCACAGAAGAAACGCCTTTGAACGGTCAGTGGAAAGATTTCCACTGGGGGGGGGGGGGGGGGGCGTTAATCGATTTTACGTGGCCACAATCCTCGCCCTTACTTCCGTCGCGATTTAGACAAATAATTTGTTCAGTCCGCATGAAGGCCTCCTAACTCATCAGTGCAACATCTCCGTGAACACAAATAATCAAAGAACCACAGAGGTGAGACAACGGTGAGGACTCGACAGCAAGAAACCACTGAAATGCTGGAGCAAAAGAAAACCAACAGTTAGACTCCGATGGGCCCGACCAGAGACAGAGCACCAGGCACCAACCAACATTACCTTGAATAAGATCTCTCTAATTCACAATAAGCCTTTACATTGGAACCGTCATAGTATCTGAAGCTTTATCTAGTGGACCCCTACCAAGATTGTTCAAATTATAGTGCTGGGGCCAAAAATGCCCCCGCCAAGGGGCCCCTTTGATTATACAGGGGCTTATATATGGAAAATCTTTAAAAATCTTCAACTCTGAAACCGCATGGCCCAGGTCTTTGCTATTTGGTATGTAGCTTTATCTAGTAGACCCCTACCAAGATCGTTCAAATTATAGTGCTGAGTCCAAAAATGCCCCCGCCCCGGGGCCCTTTGGTTTTACATTGGCTTATATAAGGAAAATCTAAAAAAAACCCTTCTTCTTTGGACCGACAAGGTCCAGGTCTTTGATATTTGGTATATAGCTTCATCTAGTGGACCCCTACCAAGATTGTTCAAATTGTAGTGCTGGGGCCAAAAGTGCTCCCGCCCCGGGGCCCTTTGGTTTTACATGGGCTTATATAGGAAAATCTGTAAAAATCTTCTTCTCTGAAGCCGCATGGCCCAGGTCTTTGCTTTTTGGTATGAAGCTTTATCTAGTGGACCCCTACCAAGATTGTTCAAATTATAGTGCTGGGGCCAAAAATGCCCCCGCCCAGGGGCCCTTTGGTTTTACAGGGGCTTATATAGGGAAAATCTTTAACAATCTTCTTCTCTTAAACTGCAAGGCCCAGGTCTTTGCTATTTAGTATGAAGCTTCAACTAGTGGACCCCTACTAAGATTGTTCAAATTATAGTGCTTGGGCAAAAAATGCCCCCGCCCCGGGTCCCTTTGGTTTTACATGGGCTTATATAGGGAAAATCTTAAAAGAAAAATCTTCTCTGAAACCGCAAGGCCCAGGTCTTTGATATTTGGTATGAAGCTTCATCTAGTGGATCCCTAGCAAGATTGTTCAAATTATAGTGCTGGGGCCAAAAATGCCCCCGCCCCGGGGCCCTTTGGTTTTACATGGGCTAATATAGGGAAAATCTTTAAAAATCTTCTTCTCTGAACCGCTTGGCCCAGGTCTTTGCTATTTGGTATGAAGCTTTATCTAGTGGACCCCTACTAAGATTGTTCTTATTATAGTGCTTGGGCCAAAAATGCCCCCCGCCCAGGGGCCTTTTGGTTAAATAAGGCTTATTTAGGGAAAATCTTTAAAAATCTTCTACTCTGAAACTGCATGGCTCAGGTCTGTGATATTTGGTATGAAGCTTTATCTAGTGGACCCCTACCAAGATTGTTCAAATTATAGTCCCCAGGGGCCCTTTGGTTTAATAAGGCTTATATAGGGAAAATCTTTAAAACTCTTCTACTCTGAAACTGAATGGCCCAGGTCTTTGCTATTTGGTATGAAGCTTTATCTAGTGGACCCCTACCAAGATAGTGCTTGGGCCAAAAATGCCCCGCCCGGGGCCCTTTGGTTTTACATGGGCTTATTTCCTCACCTGAGCACGAAGTTCTCATGGTGAGCTATTGTGATCGGTCAATGTCCGTCGTGCGTCGTGCGTCTTGTGTCGTGCGGCGTAAACAATTTGCTTTAAATGCTAACTTCTCCTTAACCCTTGAGCCAATTTCAATAAAACTTTATAGATATATTGCTGAGGTGACCCTCTCCAATAATAGCTAAAATTGTTCCGCTCCGGTGAACAAGATGGCCGTCAGAGCTCAAAATAGAAAACGACAACTTCTCCTGTGCCTTAAGGCCAATTTCATTCAAACTTTATAGGAATGTTACTTAGGTGACCCTCTACCAAAATAGCTAAAACGTTTCCGCTCCGGTGAATAAAATGGCCGCCAGAGCTTAAAATAGAAAATACTTTAAACGACAACTCCTCCTGTACCCTTGGGCCAAATTAATTCAAACTGCATAGGATTGTTGCTTAGGTGACACTCTACTAAAATGGCTAAAACGGCATTGTTCTGATGAGCAAAATGGCCGCCAAATACGAAAACATCGTAAATTTGCTTCAAACACAAACTCCTCCTCAACCCTTGGGCCAATTTGATTCAAACTTCACAGGGATGTTGCCCATATGACTCCCTACCAAAATAGCTAAAATCGTTGTTCTCTGACAAACAAGATGGCCGCCAGAGCTAAAAATAAAAAATATCTTTAAACGACAACTCCTCCTGTACCCTTGGGCCAATTTAATTCAAACTTCCTAGGAATGTTGCTTAGATGACCCACTACCAAAATAGCTGAAAAGGTTCTGCTTCCATTAGCAAAATGGCCGCCATAGCTAAAAATAGAAAACATCGTAAATTTGCTTCAAACACGAACTCCTCCTTAACCCTTGGGCCAATTTGATTCAATGATTGAATGTTATGTAGGTGACTCCCTAAAGAAATAGATAAAATCATTCTGCTGTGACTAACAAGATGGCCGCCAGAGCTAAAAATAGAAAAAAAATCTTCAAATAACTACTCCTCCTTTACCTTTGGGCCAATTTTATTCAAACTTCATAGGAATGTTGCTTAGATGACCCACTACCAAAATAGCTAAACCGTTTTCGCTCTGATGAGAAAAATGGCCGCCATAGCTAAAAACAGAAAAACTTTGTAAAATGTCAAAACGCGAACTCCTCCTCAACCCATGGGCCAATTTGATTCAAACTCCACAGGAATGTTAGTTAGGTGACACCCTACCAAAATAGCTAAAATCGTTCAACACGGCGAACAAGATGGCCGCCAGAGCTAAAATAGAAAAGAAATCTTCAAACGACAACTCCTCCTTACCCCTTGGGCAAATGTGATTCAAACTTCACAGGAATATTAGGTCATTGACTCCCTACAAATAGCACCGGCCCCGATAGCTCAGTTGGTAGAGTGTCCGCTCCGGGGAACGGGGGGTCACGGGTTCGATCCCGGGCCGCGACATACCAAAGTCTTTAAAAATGGTACTAGCTGCTCCTCGCCTGGCACTCAGATTTACGGGGTAGAGCTAGGACTGGTCGACCCAGTGTCAGGATAATGTGACTGGGTGTGGTATCATGTAATGTGTCTGGGACATGATACTTCAGTGAGGCAGCACTATAAAAGTTAGCATTGAGCTCCCTGTCGCAACCAGACATCGTCGTGATATGACTGAAAAATTGCTGAAAGCGACGTTAAACCCGAATTCACACACACACCCTACCAAAATAGCTAAAATTGGTCCGCTCTGACTAACAAAATGGCCGCCAGAGCTAAAAATAGAAAAATTCTTCAAACGGCAATTCCTCCTGACCCCTAGGGCCAATTTGATTCAAAC
Source organism: Lucinisca nassula (assembly GCA_963580285.1). Taxonomy (NCBI): domain Eukaryota; kingdom Metazoa; phylum Mollusca; class Bivalvia; order Lucinida; family Lucinidae; genus Lucinisca; species Lucinisca nassula. Next base: position 120,929,935 of record OY757024.1, read on the forward strand.
TTCACAGGAATATTATGTCGTTGACCCTCTACCATATTAGCTAAAATGATCGCGATCCTAAGAACAAAATGGCCACCAGAGCTAAAAATAGAAAAAAAAAACATTGTAAATTTGCTTCAAACTTCACAGGAATGTTGCCCAGATGACTCTCTACCAAAATAGTTAAAATCATTCCACTCTGATAAACAAGATGGCCACCAGGGTTAAAAATAGAAAAAATCTTCCAACGACAACTCCTCCTGTATCTTGGGCCAATTACATTCAAACTTCATAGGAATGTTGCTTAGATGACTCTCTACCAAAATAGCTAAAATGGTCTCGCTCCGATAAACAATATGGCCGCCAGAGCTAAAAATAGAAAACATTGTAAATTTGCTTCAAATGTGAACTCTTCCTAAACCCTTGGGTCAATTTGATTCAACTTTCAAAGTAATGTTGCCAAGGTGACACCCTACCAAAATAGCTAAGATCGTTCCACTCTGATCAACAAGATGGTCACCATAGCTAAAACTAGAATTTACTAGAGACAGTGACATTCAGGTGAGCGAATCAGAACCCTCTGGGTCCTCTTGTATATTATGCTGGGGCACAGCATTTCCTACAATTTACATGTGCATGCAGCGAAGACTCTGATCAGCCTGTGTATTCGCACAGTCTGATCAGAGTCTTTGTTGTGTGTTCTAAGGATAGCTAAGGGCCCAATGCTCATTCATGTAGCAAGTGAAGTCTCTGGTCAGACTATATCGATGTGCAGCCTGATCTGATTCTTCGCTGGTGGGCACAATGCCGTGCCCTGGCTCATATTTCTGATTTTTTCTTGTCAAGGCTCATATTTCTGATTTTTTCTTGTCAAGGCTCATATTTCTGATTTTCTATTGTCAAGGCTCATATTTCTGATTTTCTATTGTCAAGGCTCATATTTCTGATTTTTTCTTGTCAAGGCTCATATTTCTGATTTTTTATTGTCAAGGCTCATATTTCTGATTTTTTATTGTCAAGGCTCATATTTCTGATTTTCTATTGTCAAGGCTCATATTTCTGATTTTTTCTTGTCAAGGCTCATATTTCTGATTTTTTCTTGTCAAGGCTCATATTTCTGATTTTTTATTGTCAAGGCTCATATTTCTGATTTTCTATTGTCAAGGCTCATATTTCTGATTTTCTATTGTCAAGGCTCATATTTCTGATTTTTTCTTGTCAAGGCTCATATTTCTGATTTTTTATTGTCAAGGCTCATATTTCTGATTTTTTCTTGTCAAGGCTCATATTTCTGATTTTCTATTGTCAAGGCTCATATTTCTGATTTTTTATTGTCAAGGCTCATATTTCTGATTTTTTCTTGTCAAGGCTCATATTTCTGATTTTCTATTGTCAAGGCTCATATTTCTGATTTTTTCTTGTCAAGGCTCATATTTCTGATTTTTTCTTGTCAAGGCTCATATTTTGCTACAGTTGTGACCGTTTTCACTTTAGAATCTACATGTTCATTGGTATTTTAAGTACAGTAGAACTTCGATGGCTCGAACACCGATGGCTCGTTTACCATGGATGTGTCGAATCCATTCTTGAGCCCCTAGCGAAATCCTCCACTTCGATGGCTCGAACACCGATGGCTCGTTTACCATGGATGTGTCGAACCCATTCTTGAGCCCCTAGCGAAATCCTCTGCTTTAAAAATAGTTGGACATGATTAAGGAGATTTTAAACTTTTATCTTGCAAAAGTATGTTGTGTGTACTCATTAGAATCGCCTCGATGAGGCGATTCTAATGAGTACACACAGCATACATTTTCATTATAGAACACCGAAAAGATGTCTAAAAGTATCTCGGTATGCCTTCTGACAGTAACCTCAGTGGCTCGAACTACACCTGTCTCGAACAGATTATCGAGGTCCCAAAGGTGTTCGAGCCATCGAAGTTCTACTGTATAGAAGTACTTTCTAGATTTGTTATTTGTGGTTCACATTGCCATTTTAACTTTTGTAAATCACCATGATCATGGCGTTTATAACATTAAACAAAGGAATTTTATCAATTTGAGATATGTGTAAGCTTTGATTATCTAGTTTTGGTCAAACCTGTGAAAACAAAGCTTGAAAGCCGGCCTCGGTAGCTCAGTCGGATGGGCGTCTGACTGGTGATCGGGAGGACGCAGGTTCGATACCTGCCGGGTCAGCAACATTCTTTCATGGAGATTGATCATGAAATCTTTTCTATGGGCATTCTCTCCCTTCAGGGCAGTTGTCAGTTTCTGGCAAAAGAATGTGCACTGTACTGGATAACCGCTTATAAGCCTGTCCAGGAAAAGTGTGGAAAGGTAAACTGAACAGCTCAAAAATGACCAAAAATAGTGTTGACTGGGCCGTTAAACTCCAATACAATATAACAAAGCTTGAAAACATGAGCAATTCACATATTATTATGAACCAGATACATCCGGGGACTGTCCTCCTGTGGGACCTGGTACTGAAGAAAACTGTTTTGAGGAATGTGGGACTGACAGTGACTGTCTCCTGGGTCTGATCTGCTGTTCAAATGGCTGTGGACATACTTGTCAAAGGAAATATACTCCAGGTTGGTAGCAGGACAGGGTTCAGGGTTCATTTATTCAAAACATCTTTACCTTAACAATCATTTTGTGATCAAAATGTTATTCTAACACAGCGCGCCTATATAGGCAATGGAAAATAACTGTGTTTTATTCTACAACAAATAACAGCTCGGAAGAGCGTGATGAGTGACGTCATTAAAATACCCAATTTATGACGTCACTAGTCGATTTACTTGACGTTAGACGGTGTAACGTCATTTTCTCGCATCGAAAACGTAAGAAAAGGATATAAATGCATGTGTTTCAGTCGATAATTATAGCGGGATTTCTTCTAACAATGCCGAAAGGTTGTGAGATTTTGAAGGAAACAACAACATTATTGCCGATTTTCAGCGTGTTAGAATCGAAATAGATCAGCTCTTGTCTGTGATTTGTTGAGTAATAAATCACAGTTTGTCGGTCAGTTGTAAGTAGACAAACCACGCGCGCTACGCGCTTGTGATTTGTCTCCTTTACAACTGACCTCCAAATTGTGATTTACTACTCAACAAATCACAGTTAGAGCTGATCTATTTCTTAAATCATTCCAGCAAGCACAATATTAAACACAGTGGTATTTTTGCTGAAAAAGATGTGAGTAGCTTTGCAACTCACATTTTTTTTCCAGCAAAAATATTAGTTATTTTACAGTATTTTATAATCAAACATTTAATGATACATTTACTAATGGTATCAACAATTTTGAAACACTGGACCCAGGGGTCATTTTTTGTCACACCTGCTTTTGCAGAAAGACATAGGCGTGCAAGTTTCCGTCCGTCCGGTTGTCTGTCTGTCCGCACTAACAAATGTATAGTTAGGTGGACAGAATCAATGTAAGTCAATGGGATTTATTCCGTTAGACACCGAAAATACTTCTTTTCTGTGGCTAAAAGTAACCACTTATGTATCGATCCTGCCAAAAATAGTCACATAAGTATACATCCGTGAGAACGTCCGTCCGTCCGTCCGTTCGTTCGTCCGGTCGTCCGTCCGTCAACATTTTACACTGGGTGTCTTGTCAGCGCAACTCCTCCGACAGTTACATATCGATTATTTTGAAACTTTGCGTGTGTTTTTCCATGGTATGAGGATGCGCATGTGGTTTAGACTTTATCGTCCGATCAATTTTTGTTACTTTTTTCACATTGTGAACTTAGTCATTTTAACCTTCAATTGATATATGATAGGTACCTCTTGTCATCGCAACTCCTCTTGCAGTTTTATACCGATCATTTTGAAACTTTGCGTTTGCTTTCGCCATTGTTTGGGGATGTGCATGTGGTTTCGACATAATTCTCACATTTTTAGGCTTCAGTTGATATACAGTAGGTACCGCTTGTCATCGCAACTTCTCTTACAGTTTTATTTCGATCATTTTGAAACTTTGTGCGTGTTTTTGCTATGGTATGAGGATGTGCATGTGGTTTGGACATTATCTTCGGATCAATTTTTATCACTTTTTCCACATTGTGAACTTAGTTATTTTTAACCTTCAATTGATATATGATAGGTACCTCTTGTCATCGCAACTCCTCTTACAGTTTTATACCAATCATTTCGAAACTTTGCCTGATTTTTTTCCATGGTATGAGGATGCGCATGTGATTTCGACAAAATTCTCAGAATATTTTTTTGCTTTTTGCGCATTGTGAACTTAGTCATTTTTGAGCTTCAATTGATATACCATAGGTACCTCTTGTCATCGCAACTCCTCTTACAGTTTTATACCAATCATTTTGAAACTTTGCATGTGCTTTAACCATGGTATGAAGATGTGCATGTGGTTTGGACATAATTCTCGGAATATTTTATTTCACTTTTTGCTCATAGTGAATTTAGTCATTTTTAACCTTCAATTGATATACAGGAGGTAAGTCTTTGTCACCGCAACTCCTCGTAGAGTTTTATACTAATCATTTTGAAACTTTGCATGTGTTTTTTCCCTGGCATGTGGTTTGGATTTAATCTTCGGATGAATTTTTGTCACCTTTTTACATTGTGAACTTAGTCATTGTTAACCTTTAGTTGATATATGATAGGTACCTCGTCATCGCAACCCCTCTTACAATTTTATACCAATCATTTTGAAACTAACTTGTGTTTTCTCCATGATATGAGGATGTTCATATGCTTTTGATATAATTCTTGGATCATTGTCGGTCAGTTGTAAGTAGACAAATCACGCGCGCTACGCGCTTGTGATTTGTCTCCTTTACAACTGACCTCCAAACTGTGATTTATTACTCAACAAATCACAGTTAGAGCTGATCTTTTTCTTAAATCATTCCAGCAAGCACAATATTAAACACAGTGGTATTTTTGCTGAAAAAGATGTGAGTAGCTTTGCAACTCACATTTTTTTTCAGCAAAAATATTAGTTATTTTACAGTATTGTATAATCAAACATTTAATGATACATTAACTAATGGTATCAACAATTTTGAAACATTTGACCCAGGGGTCATTTTTTGTCACACCTGCTTTTGCAGGAAGACATAGCCGTGCAAGTTTCCGTCCGTCCGGTTGTCTGTCTGTCCGCACTAACAAATGTATAGTTAGGTGGACAGAATCAATGTAAGTCAATGGGATTTATTCCGTTAGACACCGAAAATACTTCTTTTCTGTGGCTAAAAGTAACCACTTATGTATCGATCCTGCCAAAAATAGTCACATAAGTATACATCCGTGAGAACGTCCGTCTGTCCGTTCGTTCGTCCGGTCGTCCGTCCGTCTTTCCGTCAACATTTTACACTGGGTGTGTTGTCAGCGCAACTCCTCCGACAGTTTCATACCGACTATTTTGAAACTTTGCGTGTGTTTTTCCATGGTATGAGGATGCGCATGTGGTTTAGACTTTATCGTCCGATCAATTTTTGTTACTTTTTTCACATTGTGAACTTAATCATTTTAACCTTCAATTGATATATGATAGGTACCTCTTGTCATCGCAACTCCTCTTACAGTTTTATACCGATCATTTTGAAACTTTGCGTTTGCTTTCGCCATGTTTTGGGGATGTGCATGTGGTTTCGACATAATTCTCACATTTTTAGGCTTCAGTTGATATACAATAGGTATCTCTTGTCATCGCAACTTCTCTTACAGTTTTATTTCGATCATTTTGAAACTTTGTGCGTGTTTTTGCTATGGTATGAGGATGTGCATGTGGTTTGGACATTATCTTCGGATCAATTTTTATCACTTTTTTCCACATTGTGAACTTAGTCATTTTTAATCTTCAATTGATATATGATAGGTACCTCTTGTCATCGCAACTCCTCTTACAGTTTTATACCAATCATTTCGAAACTTTGCCTGATTTTTTTCCATGGTATGAGGATGTGCATGTGATTTCGACATAATTCTCAGAATATTTTTTTGCTTTTTGCGCATTGTGAACTTAGTCATTTTTGAGCTTCAATTGATATACCATAGGTACCTCTTGTCATCGCAACTCCTCTTACAGTTTTATACCAATCATTTTGAAACTTTGCATGTGCTTTAACCATGGTATGAAGATGTGCATGTGGTTTGGACATAATTCTCGGAATATTTTATTCCACTTTTTGCTCATAATGAATTTAGTCATTTTTAACCTTCAATTGATATACAGGAGGTAAGTCTTTGTCACCGCAACTCCTCGTAGAGTTTTATACTAATCATTTTTAAACTTTGCATGTGTTTTTTCCCTGGCATGTGGTTTGGATTTAATCTTCGGATCAATTTTTGTCACTTTTTTACATTGTGAACTTAGTCATTGTTAACATCTAGTTGATATATGATAGGTACCTCGTCATCGCAACCCCTCTTACAATTTTATACCATTCATTTTGAAACTTAGCTTGTGTTTTCTCCATGATATGAGGATGTTCATATGCTTTTGATATAATTCTTGTATCATTTTAGTTCATTTTGTCATGTTGTGAACTTTGTCAGTTTTTTACCTCACATATATAGGCTATGGATTCTTCTCAAAGCCCTATATTCATTCCTTCTGCCTTAAATAAACTTTATTTTTTTTTGTTGGGCAGGCGGGGAGCAGGTGTGACATCAACTTCACTGAAGTTGAATTTCTGGTTTTTAAAGTAATAATGCTGTTAGTTAACATAATGTTAAAACTTTGATCATTTATATGGCAAATATGAAAATATTTTTTCCGGAAATGTATCACAGTATTAGATATTTTGGTGCTAGAAAGTTAATAATTTGACCAACAATGAGCTTGTTAAGCTTAACAGGGCTTTGAACAACTGGGCCCAGATGTTCAAAATTAACAAAAGCATCAGTTAGCCCTTATTACGCTGTATAAATCAATTTAGCCACACCCATCTCTAACTTTCAACAAGTCAAATCACTTAGTGTAATTTATTCATTTAAATTTGCAGACTGAATGACAGTGAAGCTTTTGATCAGAAGCCATCTGATCTGGATCTACATTGTTTGCAAAGATAGGGGTTGTCATGTTCAGCAGGATAAGGGTTAATGTATTTAATGTTCAAGGTTTCAAAATTCAGTACAGCAATGTGTTTTGTGAATATTTTTGATGAAAAAAAAAGTGTAGTTTTCACTGTATTTGTATGGAATGCAAAAGCTATTCCCATTTTATCAACAAAAATACCTTAGTATTAGGTTTTGCACTTGGCAGAGCATTTTCATCACTAACCAGGGTCCAGTTGTTCAAAACTAACGATGCCATTAGTTAATGTATTGTTAAAACTTGGATCATTTAGTATGGCAAATATGATTATATTATTGATATTATTATTATTGCTTTTATTAGCTTACCTCTCACGTACAGACAAGGTGAGCTTTTGTGATCACTTTTCGTCCGTCGTGTGTGCATAAACAATTTCTTCAAACGACATCTCCTCCTAAACCACTGATCAGATTTTGACCAAACTACACAGGAATGATTCTTCGGTGGTCCCCTTTCAAAGCTGTTCAAATGGTTCCGGTACGTTGCACATCTGGGTCACAGGAGCCAAAAACAGATTTTTTACCGAAAACTTAAAAATCTTCTCTGAAACCACAAGGCCCAGGTCTTTGATATTTGGTATGAAGGTTCATCTAGTGGACCCCTACCAAGATTGTTCAAATTAAAGTGCTGGGGCCAAAATGCCCCCGCCCCGGGGCCCTTTGGTTTTCAGGGGCTTATATAGGGAACATCTTTAAAAACCTTCTTCTCTGAAACCGCTTGGCCCAGGTCTTTGCTATTTGGTATGAAGCTTTATCTAGTGGAGCCCTACCAAGATTGTTCAAATTATATTGCTGGGGCCGAAAATGCCCCCGCCCCGGGGCCCTTTGGTTTTACATAGGCTTATATAGGGAAAACCTTTAAAAATTTTCTTCTCTGAAACCGCAAGGCCCAGGTCTTTGCTATTTGGTATGAAGCTTCACCTAGTGGACCCCGACCAAGATTGTTCAAATTATAGTGCTGGGGCCAAAAATGCCCCCCGCCCCGGGTCCCTTTGGTTTTACATGGGCTTATATAGGGAAAATCTTTATAAAAATCTTCTTCTCTTAAACCACAAGGCCCAGGTCTTCGCTATTTGGTATGACGCTTTATCTTATTGACCTCTACCAAGATTGTTAAAATTAAAGCCCTTGGGCCAAAAAAGCCCCCGCTCCGGGACCCATTGGTTTTACATAGACTTATATTGGGAAAATCTTGAAAAATCTTCTCCTCTATAACCACAAGGCCTAGGTCTGTGATATTTGGTACGACGCTTCATCTTGTGGACCTCTACCAAGATTATTCTGCAACAGACCGCCAGCCAGTGGACTGATTTTATCCTGCTTACCACTACAACCCCTGCCTTTGAAAACAGTATTGATCCAGATCATGTGCCTTCTAAAGACGTCATCTGATCAGGATCTACACTGTTGTCATGTAGTTTCTAATTAAATAATTAAATTTTATTTTATACATGTACTTAGCTGTGAAATCAATGAACATCTGAAACAAATGCAAATTATATTTTCACAGTGAAAATTAATATATGAGCGTGTTATTCTCACAGTAGCAGCCCATACTATATATTTTGTTCCTCATATAATTCATGTAAAACGAAAATTTACTTTTTTTAATGCCCCCGCCATATTAAAATGGTGAGTGTGGGGTGAGGGGGCGGGGGTATATAGTATCACCGTTGCCCGAACGCAATAGTTTCCGTGCGATATCTTTAGAAAAGATTGGTGGATTGGGTTCAAATTTCAAGTACTGGTATATGTTCATAAATTACAGGTCAAGTTCAATTTCATGTAAAATCCGCTTATTGTATGAAAGTTATGGCCCTTTTTGCACTTAATTTGTACATGAAAAATGGTTTCCGTGCGATATTTTCTGCAAACCTTGATGGATTGGAACAGGTAGATAATCATAACATACAGGTCAATTTCGGATTCGGGCTAAATCCGCCAATTAGTATGAGAGTTATGACCCTTTTTATCCCCTCGCACAGGGCCCCCCTCATCCGGGCTTGAAGAGATAGATGGGCTGCATGATGCTTCCACGCAGTGTTGAAACCGACCGCACACAAGTACTGTTAAACCGCTTAGAGGATCTAAGCCTGCCCAGGCCAAGCGGTGGTAGTCAGACCGTCCATGCTTACAACCCTATTGGTTTCATTGGACGACATGGCTTGAGATGTCATTTCATCTCAATGTCGGGTAAAAGTCACACAACATTGGAAGCAACATCTTCAAAATGACCTATACAGTGGTGACAGGGACATTAAACCTCAAATCAAATAAAAAAAATCCCAATCGCACAAGTTCTGAGGTCGGATTTAGCGTTTGTCCCGTACGTACATACTTTTTGTCATCGCTCTAGCGCCTACATTTATTGGCAGATTTTAATATAACTTCCTATAAATGTTGCTTATGATAATATCTCGAGGGAATTTGATTTTCAAGTTCATTGCCTGAAGGTCAAGGTCAGTGTGGCTTTTTTTACAAAAGCTTTGTCATCGCTCTATAAAAAGTCAAACAAATGTTGCTAATGATAATTTCTAGCGAGTTTGACTTCAAGGTTATGGCCTCAAGGTCAATGTGATTGTGGCTATTTTCAGAAAAACTTCGTCAGCACTCTAGCGCCTATATTTATCAATGGATTTTAATATAACTTCACACAAAAGTTGGGTATGATGATATCTCGAGCGATTTCGACTTTCAGGGTCTGGGGCTCAAGGTCGAGGTCGCTGTGGCTATTTTTAGAAAAACTTTGTCATCGCTCTAGCACCTTTATTTATTGATAGATTATAATAAAACTTTATACAAATATTGGGTATGATAATATCTCGAGCGAGTTTGACTTTCAGGGTCCTGAACTCAAGGTGAAGGTCGCTATGGCTAGTTTTAGAAAACTTTTGTCATTGCTCTTGCACCTACATATATTGATAAATTTTAAGATAACTCTAGACAAATGTTTGATATGATGATATCTCGAGTGAGTTCAACTTCCAGAAGTCCGGGTCAAGGTCAAGGTCACCATGGATATTTATAGAAAAACGTTGTCATCATTCTAATGCCTACATTTATTGGTGGATTTTAAAAACCTTGGGTATGATGATATCTCAAGCAGGTCGACTTTCAGGGTCTGGGGCTCAATGTCAAGAAAAACTGTCATTGCTATAGCGCCTACATTTATTGATGAAATTTAATTTAATTTCACACAAATTTTGTGTGTGATTATATCTCGAGCGAGTTTGACTTTAAGGGTCCTGGGCTCAAGGTCAAGGCCCCTGTGATTATTTAAAAAAAAACATTGTCATCGCTCCTGCGCTTACATTTATTGATGGATCTTAATATGACATTACATAAATGTTGCATATGATAACATCTCGAGCGAGTTTGTCTTTCAGAGTCCTGGCCTTAAGATCAAGGTCACTGGCTATTTTTAGAAAACTGTCATCGCCCTAGCGCTTATATTTGTTCATTTGTATTAGATTTTAATATAACATCACAAAATGCAGGTCAAGTTTGATTTCTGGTAAAATCCACCAGTTATTGTGGATTTAAACCTTCATTTATATTACACATAAAGGTAGTCTGTGTTTTCGTTATTAGTTAATTTACACTGAATTCATGTTGTACATAATCATGAAATCTAGGTAAAGTGTTATTTAACTTACAATATGCTGATTATTAGGACAGTTATGGCCCATTTCCTCTTCAGCTTTTTGCAAAATGCTTGTTTCCGGGTGTCGCTGACCCCTGGGGGGGGGGGGGCATCCGTGTCATACTAACACATTTCTAGTTGACAAATTTAAAAACAAAAACAAAAAAACTGCATCAGAATTTTCACTTGTGCTTCGCCTCCTTGAAAAGTCTGATGTTTTCAACTCACTTGAAATATTTTGGTATATTTTGTGGCTGAAATTATCCAGTAGAATATGGGTTTATCTTATTTTAGGTAGGTGTTGAAATAGAAAAAAGAAAGGTGAGATGTCAAATATTAAACTTTTGCCGGTTCAAGTTAGTAAAAAATAAAGAACATGTTTGCCTTTCATATAGTCCTTAACCTATTTAGTTCGAGGAACCCCAATTAGCCCCCGCCCATAGGGGCTTGAAGAAATATATGGGCTGCATGATGCTTTCACGCAGAGCTGAATCCAGCCCGGTAAACCGCTTAGAGGATCTAAGCCTGTCCAGTAACCGCGATGCAAGCGGACCGTCTATGCTAATAAACCCTATTGGACAGGGCTTGAGATGTCATTTCATCTCAATGTCGGGTAAAAATCCCACAAAATTGGAAGCAACGTCTCCAAAATATCCTTAACAGTGTTGACTGGGACGTTAAACCTCAAATCAAACAAACAAAATCGAGAAACCCCAAAACGGGTACCTTGGCAAACAGAGCAGGCCCAGATCAGAGGCCGCAGCAGAACTTGGCGTCTGATCAGGACCAACAGTGTTTACAAAAAAAGTTCAGCCATTTTCCAAATCAATTTTGAAGAAAACACAGCCTGATGAGCCTAAATTTTGAAATGGACTCCTGCTATATATAAGGTGGAAGATTCCATTTGGTACAAAAAAGGTTAAGTATTGCTTAGCACTAAATATCCGTGTTTTTATTCATCCGCCTTTTACTACTTTAATTAAAACAAGATAAATAGGTCAGTAGTTGTAAGGTTAGAATTATAGTCATTTTTAAGTCATAAAAACTTGTATCAGAAAAGCTAGTTCTGACATTCATGCAATAAATTTGGTAGCAGGTGACTGGAGCTATTATTTTCTGTGTAAACACTTGGTCATAAACTCCTATTCTCTTATCTCTAGTCTAACCTCTATCATGCTGGTCAGATCTGACAGTGATGGATTGGGTCAGAAAAGTTTGAGGGGAAACATGTCGCAAAGTACTAGGCGTTAAAACTGAGCCAGAGAGACTAGACTAGCTAAACTTTTATACCCTGTTCATTTTAGTGCAAAAGATGATTTTAATTCCATATTATTGACCTTGGAGACGGGTAAGCAGAAGAGATTATGGACCTATATCAAGCCTCTCAGGAAGGATAGCTGCGGAGTGGCTCCTCTGACAGAAAGCGAGGAAATGCATGCGGACCCAAGGACCATGACAAATATCCCCAACAGACAGCATGAATCTGTCTACACCCGCGAAGATAAGTCAACCATTCCCAAGCCATCTGGACAGTCATACTAGTCATTGGAAGAGATCACCGTGATAGAAGAAGGTGTGAGGAAAACTCTCAGGAAGCTCAACCTAAACAATTCCTGATTCCAGCCAAGGTTCTAAAGGACATGGCCGACGTAATCTCACCTTCACTTACAGTTATCGATTCAAGGCAAGCAACTATTGACCCGTGTCGCTCACCAGCCTGTGCTGTAAGATAAAAAAGCATCACGTGAACACGTCCGTGAAAGGAAGACCCCCAAATCCCCACTTCATATAGAGAAAACTGGTGTTTACGAGGGTATACAATATTGGTCTTGTGTCTGCTCCAAGACATAGGTTGTGGGTACTCGTTAGAACCGCCTCAATGAGGCGGTTCTAACGAGCATCAACAACCTATGTTATGAGCATTTATAAGAAAAATATCACGGGATTTCATCAGAAAAGTAGCCATTTTGGAGATATGAAAACTGCACTATGTCGCCTGGGCAAGTTATCATAATGGTATATCATAACCAGCAACATCCTAAGACACCTAGATGATAACAGCATACTGATTGACTGCCAACATGGCTACCGAGCAAGACGCACCAGCAACATCCTTTGACACCTAGATTATGACAGAATACGGACTGACTGCCAACATGGCTTCCGAGCAAGACGCACCAGCAACATCCTAAGACACCTAGATGATAACAGCATACTGACTGACTGCCAACATGGCCTCCGAGCAAGACGCACCAGCAACATCCTAAGACACCTACATGGTAGCAGCATACTGACTGACTGCCAACATGGCTTCAGAGCAAGACGCACCAGCAACATCCTAAGACACCTACATGGTAGCAGCATACTGACTGACTGCCAACATGGCTTCCGAGCAAGACGCACCAGCAACATCCTGAGACACCTACATGGTAGCAGCATACTGACTGACTGCCAACATGGCTTTCGAGCAAGACGCAGCTGTGAGGCCCAACTTCTCACCCTTGTCAATGAGCTTGCAGTATCCATTGATAAGAGAAAACAGATGGATCTTTTCATCCTCGATTTCTCGAAGGCGTTTGATCGCGTGCCGCACCAACGCCTGCTCGTCAAGATCGACTTCTATTGCATTAGAGGGCAGACATACAGATGGGTACAGTCGTTCTTGTCAGGCAGAAGCCAGCAAGTCATTGTTAGTGGTTCTTTATCAGACCAGTGGAGTGCCCCGAGGGACAGTTTTAGGGCCACACCTATTTTTGCTGAATAAAAACGACCTCCGGATTGTGATGATGATGATTTTGTGTTTAACGACGCGTCAACCCTATTTGTGGGTCATAAGCGTCAATCGGTTAATGGTTAAACAGCATGACGACTTATGAGACTATTAAAAGTAAAAAAGTTAGTTTGATATGTATAAAAATCTTAACCAGTTAAATCTTAGGAAAAAGTTCAATTTCTTTTCAGAATAAAATATATTATCAACAGGTGCATCTTGAAACAATTGTGCAAAGTGTCAGCTTTGAAGTATAAGTTACGGGACTGTGAGAAGTATACACATTCAATTAAGATATGCATTATCAGTGAATGGCTGATCACATCCTACACAAAACGGCTGATCATCACCATTAAAATATAAGAATGAGTAAGTCAAGTATGGCCAATGCGCAGTCGCGTTAATACTACGTCCTCTTTCCTTAAAAACTGTGGAGGAGAGCATTTTGTTCCAATGACAGGTTTAATGGCATGGAGTTTGTAATTGATTGCACGGTCCCATTCGCCTTGCCATTCCGACAAGATGTATTTGTTGATAAATGGTTTAAAATTATTAAAAGGAATTTCAAAAACAGGCAGATCAAGAATGAGCAATTCCTTTGCTTTCTTGTCAACATATTCATTGCCGACAATGCCAATACGGCTCGGAAGCCAATTAAACCGTATTTGGTGTGTTGTAGAAATTTCATGATGTTTTTCGATCAATTTTTGTATTTGAGTATTTTTAGATGATAAATGGTCTAAAGGCTTAAGCACAGAAAGTGAACCAGAAAATATAATTGCTTTTTGAAATTTTGAAGAACTGATCAAATCTAAAGATAGGTCTATTGGCTTCAGTTGTAAAAACAGATGAACCATCTGGAAGGCGCAAAAATTGGAGCGTATCTTTAGAAACATACGCCCAGAAGCGAGAAAATATCGTAGTCGGGCATTTTACCTTCATGATAAATGTTGTCATTAAAGCCCAATGGAAAAGGTGTCTGTAATAATTCAATCCATTTTAATTCAGTTTCATGCCGTTGTAATATTTTTCTCCTTCTTTGGAACCATCGGTATAGACTTGCTGGTGATCATCAGAACGTGACTGCAGTACCTGGAAGTTTTGTTTGAGTAGGATTGGATTTGCTTCGGATTTTTACCATCATGTAAGTCAAACAGAACTGAAAGCCTTTTATTAAACCAAGATGGAACTTCGGCAGTTTCATGTTTTTGAATATTTTTAAGCTCGATACCTGAATTTTATAGCAGTGGTAATATACGTAATCCAAAAGGTTTGATTGCTGTTGGTTTAATGTCATACTTGTCTACAAATTCAGGTAAACCTGAATTTGAAAAGTTATATTAGTTTCCAAAAATGCCAATTTCCCACAAAAAAATGTTATTCCTTGGTGTTTAATTGGGAGTTTCCCCTTTCATATGCAATCCATTATTTCCACCAAGGAGTAACATTTTTGTGGGAAATTGGCATTTTTGGAAACTAATATAACTTTTCAATTTCAGGTTTACCTTTTGTTAACCTTTATTTCAAGGTGATGCCAAGGAGCAACATCTTTGTGGGAAATTGGCATTTTTGAACGTGTTTTCCAAGGAAAAAATCCATCCTTAAGAATAGCGACGGGCGGCCGGCCGGTGGGCGTCCGCGTCCCGGTTTACCTTTTGGTTAACCCTGAAAACCCCGTCCATAATGCTTTTTTGGCGTTTTTCTTGTTGACGATTCATTTACTTACAACGTCGTAACAACGTCGTTTCCTTTTTTGGAACAACTGACCCCTGGTCTAGAATTTCGAAGACTGGTTTTCTCATGACGCCGCTAGTATGATTAGAATTCTTGCCTTATGTCGATTTCTTTTTATTTTCAGGGAGATAAATTATGCCAATGGAATGTCAGGAATACTGAAGAGTCCCGGAAAAACTGTCTTGATATTAAAACTGATCGGTAGTGAAAATCATCAAGAAGATTAAATTTACTTCGGAGAGGAATCCTTCTTCCTGTATCTGTACAAAAATTCACCCAAATCAATGTTCAAATAAAATCTACTGCACTCTACATACTACACTTAAAGGCTTATATACATTATTATGAATCGGGGCTTGAAGAAATATATGGGCTGCATAATGCTTCCACGCAGAGCTGATCCGGCCCGCACACTAGTACTGGTAAACCGCTAAGAGGATCTAAGCCTGTCCAGGAACCGCGGTGCGAGGCGGACCGCCCATGCTAATAAACCCTAATGGTTTCATTGGGCGACAGGGCTTGAGAAGTCATTTCATCTCAATGCCGGGTAACAGTCCCACAAAACTGGAAGCAGCATCTCAAAATGACCTTTACAGTGTTGACGGGGACGATAAACCTCAAGTCAAACAACCAAAAAACACCATTACGAAAACACGCCTATACAAATATATTGTAAACTTTACCGCCGAAAAAACTATGAATTTTAAGATGAAAAATTGTGATATTTTTTCTTATTTCTGCTCTTAATAAAGATTGTGGGTACTCATTAGAACCGCCTCTATATTTCTGCTCTTAATAAAGATTGTGGGTACTCATTAGAACCGCCTCTATGAGGCGGTTCTAACGAGTACCCACAATCTATATTTTGGAGCAGAAATAAGAAAAATACGGTTAACACCTATAAACCCCAGTTTTACTATATATAAGTGGGGTTCAGGGGGTCAAAATTATATAGACGTGTTTTCGTGATGTTTTTACTGAAACCAGACGATTTTTTTGTTTACAATTTTTTTCGATAAAAAATGGCCAATTCTGTCAACCTATCTGAAACGGACAAGTGTGTAAGAACGCTCTCTCTCGATAAACTGTGGGTTCGAAACTCGCTCTGGTGAAATGTGAGACGCCAAATTCTGCACCAGAAGGTCATGTTTTTTTTTATTATTATTTTTGCTTATTTTTTTTTTTTTTTTTTGTTTGTTTTTTTCTCCGGGCACTCCATTTTTAAGCTCGAAATAAGTGAAATAATCTTAAAAGGGTCGTAAACGCAAAAAATAGATGGTTGGATGAGCCGTATAACCGCATCATTAAGCGGTCCTAACGAGCACCAACAATCTATATTTTAAGCAGGTGCTAGATAAAAACGCAATCGATATTAGAGACAGTTCTAACGAGCACAAGCTACTAAGTTATGGTGCGGTTCTTTTAAGCAACCGGAAACTGTGTTTGGGGCGGTTCTAGCGAGCCTCTGCAGCTGCAATTTACAGTGTCACCTCCATTAAACAGCCATCCTGGGGAATTTCAAAACTGGCTGTTTAAGGGAGGTGGCTGTTCAACAAAGGGAACTGTCTGAGATGATGTATGGATTGTTATCGACAGACATAAAATGGTGATTAATGAAAACAGCTCAACACAGATGTACATTGTACTAAAATAAAAATAAACTAGAGTAAAGTCGATTGGGGGCCAATCGCAAATATCCGCACTTTTGACCTTGACCTTTGAGTCCGGAGGTCACAGCCAGCATCCGAAACCTTATGTGTAATCTACACATCCCAGGCAATCATCCTGTCAAATATGAACACCATCCGACGACCGGTGTAGGAGGAGTTCGCGTTACGAGGAAATGTGCACTGACTGACTGACTGACTGACTGACGGACGGACGGACGGACGGACGGACGGACGGACGGACTGACTGACGGACGGACTGACGGACGGGACCGATTACAGTATATCCGACTTTTCTTCGAAAAAGTGCGGATATAATGATTGAGAGGTGTCAGCTGAAACCTGTCCATCATTTATGTTTCTTTTCACTTGCTTATAATACAGATGTCACAATTGTATTAAGGGAAAAATAAATTTTGAAATAAACAATACATCAGAAGAGAAGTTCCTATTTCTGCATCTGATTGTTGCTACTGAGTTAACTAATAACCGTTAAATAGAGAGAATTTAGATTTGATAAGGTGGCTGCTGGCTGATTGAGAGAGGTTGCTGCTGAGCAGAGGTAAAAGATATAGTAAAATGCTATGGGAGTAATGATTGTGGCTGCTGAAGAGATGTGGCTGTTTAATAGAGGTGACCACTAGTGAAGACTTTACTGGATATTTAATACGGTTCTAAGTAAAACAAGCAATCTATTTTGAGACGACCATGGCGCGAGCCGCCAGGGGGGGAGTGACTAAAAGGGAGTCCGCTATTTCTGTAAATCCGCTATTTCTGTAAATTGTGTTATCACATTAGGAAAACACGCCTATACAAATACATTGTAAACAAACTTAACCGCCGAAAAAAAAAACGAAAATTCATATGCAAAAATTGTATTGTTTTTCTTACTTCTGCTCAAAATATAGATTGTGGGTACTCGTTAGAACCGCCTTATTGAAGCGGTTCTAAAGGGTACTCACAATCTTAAATTTAGAGCAGAAATAAGAAAATAAAGGTAATGTTTGTTTGATTTGATTTGAAGTTTAATGTCCCCGTCAACATTGTATGGGTCATTTTGGAGACGTTGCTTCCAATTTTGTGGGACTTTTACCCGACATTGAGATGAAATGACATCTCAAGCCCTGTCACCCAATGAAACCAATACGGTTTATAAGCATGGATGGTCCGATTCGCCCCGCTTTACCTGGGCAGGCTTAGATCCTCTATGCGGTTTACCAGTACTCACATGCGGTCGTTTTCAGCTCTGTGTGGTAGCATCATGCCGCCCATCTATTTCTTCAAGCCCCGATGGGCGGGGGCTAATTCGCGGGACAGGTATCAAAATTGTAATAATTATTGTTGCTGCAGTAACATGTCCAGTGACACTCATTCATAATAAAATGTTATTAATCAAATGATTTCGTATTGGTCCAGTTACAGGTCCAAGGTCTGCTGTATTGGCACGAGGCCGAAGGCCGAGGCCAATACAGCTGACCATGGACCTTTAACTGGACCAATACGAAATTACTTGATTTATGATAATTTTATTAATTGACGCAATTAAAAACATGATTTATGATTTTTGAATATTGGTTGACCTTGTGTAATATAGGATAATCAATTAATATCTCTGCTACACCACATCAGGTCAACAAGTCCGTGTAATTAATACCCCTCTAGAACCCCACTTTATATAGAGAAACGTGAGGTTTACAGGGCTACACATTATTTTCCTTATTTTTGCACAAAAACATAGATTTATTTAGTAGGAAAAAATATCAAAACTTTTACCTGACAAGAGCCATGCTATATCAAGATCATTTTATCGTAATGATAAATTGATGGTACCATAGCACCAAATAATAGGGGATAATTATCCACAAATTATTTTTCTTATTTCTGCTCGAAAACATATGTTGTGGGTACTCATTAGAAGCGCCTCACCGAGGCGCTTCTAATGAATACCCTCAACATATGTTTTCGTCCAGAAATAAGAAAACTATAGATGAAAAACGGTACCCACTAAGATGGTACCTCTTTTTTGTGTTTATGCTTATAACAGAAGTAAATCGCCCCCGCCCATCGGGGCTTGAAGAAATAGATTGGGCTGCAT
This sequence comes from Lucinisca nassula, assembly GCA_963580285.1. NCBI lineage: Eukaryota > Metazoa > Mollusca > Bivalvia > Lucinida > Lucinidae > Lucinisca > Lucinisca nassula. Next base: position 120,948,914 of record OY757024.1, read on the forward strand.
GATACTTCCACGAGGAGCTGAAACCGGCCGCACATGCGTACTGGTAAACCGCTTAGAGGATCTAAGCCTGCCCAGGCAAAGCGGTACGAGTCGGAACGTCCATGATTATAAACCCTATTGGTTTCATTGGGCGACAGGGCTTGAGATGTCATTTCATCTCAATGTCTGGTAAAAGTCTCACAACATTGAAAGTAGCGTCTCAAAATGACCTATTCAGTGTTAACGGGGGCGTTAAACCACACATCGAACAAAAAACAAACAAAGAAATCGCCCGCCCATCGGGGCTTGAAGAAATAGATTGGGCTGCATGATGCTTCCACGCAGTGCTGAAACCGGCCGCAAACCACTTAGGGATCTTAGCCTGCCCAGACAAAGTGGTGCGAGTAGGACCGTCCTTACATATTAACCATTTTGGTTCGTTTGGGCGGAAGGGTTTGTGATGTCATTACATCTCAATGTCGGGTATTCCGAGGCTTATATTTTTACCCGTACTGTTGTAATTTATGTACCTTATGTACACGGAGTATTTTCATGCATGTACGCCTGGATAAACTTGAATACAGCAATTGAATTCAAATAATGCGGACTTGAGTAAACGATATTAGACATGTGAATTCTTTCATATTTTTAAAACGGTTATTATTCTTATACGAGCCCCGCCAAGCGAATTTGTGTCTTCGAGCATTCCGTCATGACAAATTTTAACTGCGCATGCCCAGCCATTCAGAGGGGCCAGTGATATGGCTTTCTGTCTGAAGGCTCCTCTTGATTCACTGCTTGTATGAGCGAGCAGCGAAGGTCCTGGCGAGACTGCGCGGATGCGCAGGCTCGCCTGAACCTTCGCTGCTCGCACAGGCGACAAGTACCAAAATGGCTTAACGGGGCCCTCTTATACAATTATGTCATATTTTTCTTATTTATACTTCAAACATGGGCATAGTGTAGTTTATATTTTCTTGTCCTTTGGGATCATTTATTCCATTGTGGAGTTTTGAAAATATTTGAGAGTCACTGATGAGGCCTAGTTGGCCGAAACTAGCTAGTCTGGCCCAGAAAACATGTACCCTCTATATTTGCAAAAGCTGCTCCAATTTTACAGCAAAAATATTAGCATATTTACCATATTAAATGATCAAAGTTTTAACGATTTGTTAACTAACGTAATCGTTAGTTTTGAACAACTGACCCCAGATGTGTTTTCTTATGCAGATAATCATCACGTGAACATGTCAGTGAAATTAAGACCCCGTAAACCCCAATTTATATAGAGAAAACTTGGGTTGACAGGGGTAAACCTTATTTTTCTTTTTTTCTTCTCTAAAATATAGATTGTGGGTATTCATTCGTTAGAACCGCCTCGATAATGCGGTTCTAACGAGTAACAACAATCTATATTTTTAGCAAAAATAAGAAAAAATATCACAATTTTTCATCTAAAAATTTCGATTTTTCGGTGGTAAAGTTTACAATGTATTTGTATAGGCGGGTTTTAGTAATGGGCAGATAATTAATCTAGAAATATGTCAAACGAACAAATATGGCCCCGTATCACGTTGTGTCTACTGATGAATTTACCTAAGCTAACGATCTACAACTTTCAAGTTGTAAATCTACATGTTTCAAGTTGTAACTGAAATCTAAAGATCTACATCTTTCAAGTTGAAACAGAATTATGAAGATCTTCAACTTTCAAAATGAAACTGAAACCATAATGTTTTCAACTTTCAAGATGAAACTAAAACATAAAGGTCTACATCTTTCAAATTGTAAATGACCCCTTCAGAGTTTAACTGAAACCTAAAGAGCTGTATTTTTCAAGCTGAAACCGAAACATTTAGCTCAATACAATTCAAGTTGTACATGGAACCTAAAGGTCTATATATTTCAAGTTGTGGCTGAAACATAATGATCTTTATCATTCAAATTATAACTGAAACCTACAGATCTATATTTCTAGTTGTAACTGAAACCTAAAGATATACATATTTCAAGCTGTAATTAGAACTTAAAATATCTACGTGTTTCAAGTTTAACTGAAACATAATGGTCTTCATCTAAAAAGTTGTAACTGAAACCTAAAGCTCCACAGTTATAACTGAAACCTAATTTATAAATACCCACAAACTTGAACTGTTTACGTAAAGATCTTCATCTTTCAAGTTGTATCTGAACCCTTAAAATCTACATAAAGATCTATAGCTTTCAAGTTGTAACTGAACCCAAAAAAATCTACACAAAGATCTACATCTTTCAAGTTGTAACTGAAACATAATGATCAATTGAAAAGAAACATAAGATCTACATCTCTCAAGTCGTACCTGAAACACAATTATCTATTCAAGTTGAAACTGAAACCTAGAGATCTATATCATTTAAGTTGTAACTGAAACATAATGATCTACATCTTTCAAGTTGTAACTGAAATATCATGTACTTAACCTTCAAGTTGTAATAGAAACTTTAATATTTTTTGGACAGAAGTAAAAATGCTGAGGTTACCTTCAAACCAGAGCTTTTCATTGTTTAGTAATTTAAGTACTTATGCTAAATAAAACACTTTTCTGTGCCATAAAATTCAAAGAAAAGGTGTTCTGAACTTTCGACATTTCTCTGACATTCACATAGGGGATCGTCTCTAATGTGACTGTTATAGAGATCGAAATTTATGGGGAATTGCAACCCCTTTAGGGGAGGCAACTCCTCAAAAAGTATTTTTGTCTCCCATGTAAACAGGGATCAACTCTTAGGGATCAATAGGGGTCAACTCTTAGAGGAGCAAATTCTTCCTTTAAGAGTACACCCCTTTTCAGTGGGAAGGGCTTATAGAAAAGCAAACATGAAGTCCCGAAAGTTGTCTCCCTTTGAAAAATGGCGGAAAAAAATCTGCCAGGTGTTCCCATTGCCCTTAAGTGACTAAAATGATAATGTAAGCTGACATGGAGAATGGACAATTTCCTGTATCCTTGTATATAATATATTGGTACTAAGTGGACGTAAGGCGTAACTCATAACGAAAACACGCCTATATAAATTCACTGTACATTTTACCGCCCAATAACCTAAAATTTTTAGATGAAAAATTGTGATAGTTTTCTCATTTCTGATCTAAAATATAGATTGTGAATACTAGTTAGAACCGCCTGGATGAGGCGCGTCTAACGAGTACCCACAATCTATATTTAAGAGCAGAAATAAGAAAAATAAGTTTTACCCTTGTAAACCCCAGTCTTACTATGTAAAAGTGTGGTTCAAGAGGGTCAAAATTATATAAGCGTGTTTTCTTGATGGAAGAAATCAAAGTGAGCTTCAGGTGTGTACTCGGCCCCCGCCCATCGGGGCTTGAAGAAATAGATTGGCTGCACGATGCTTCCACGCAGAGCTGAATCTGATCGCACACGAGTACTGGTAAACCGCTTAGAGGATTTAGGCCTGCCCAGGCAAAGCGGTGCGAGTCGGCCCAGCCATGCTTATGAATCCTATTGATTTCATTGGGCGACAGAGCTTGAGATGTCATTTCATCTGAATATCGGAAAAAAAACACAAAATTGAAAGGTCACCAAAATGACCTATACAGTGTTGACGAGGTCCTTATTCTCAAATCAAACAAACAAACGAATCCCAAACAATACCAGAATAGTGGCCGAACTTACGAAATATATATTTGGTTCAGTGCTGTTCATCACCTGAACAGGTCCGTGAAATAAAGACCCCTTAACTCCATTTTATATAGAGAAAACTGGTGTTTATGTGGGTAAACATTATTTTCCTTATATCTGCTTCAAGACATAGGTTGTAGGTACTCGTTAGAACCGCCCCAATGAGGCGGTTCTAACGAGCACACAAAACCTATGTTCTGAGTATCAATAAGAAAATTATCACAAATTTTCATCAGAAAAATTACCTTTTTTGAGATATGAAAAATGCACTATATCACACGGATGTGTTAACATAATGTCTAAATAAGTCAAATTTCAGTTTCCTCATTATTCCAATAAATTCTGGAAGCCGAGAAAATCTGCTATTAATTTTAATGAGCCACGGTTTAGTCCAGTTTGTTATGATTAAAAGATCATAGTTTTGAATGCCCACTATGTCAGTAAGATTAGTTGCACAATAAAAAGAAAACTATCCTCTGCAAAGATTCTGGCTATGCTTAAATATTCTCAGATATGTCATTCAAATATAAATATGAAAAAGGAGCGGTGCTAATACCGATCCTTGTTGGCCACCAGCAGTCACAGGACGGCAGGATGACTCACATCATTTCAGAGAACAGACCGTTTACTATTTTTTTTTTTTTTTTGTTTTACGGCCCTTTCAAGATTATTTCACTTATATCGAGCTGATCGTTAATCAGAGGTGGGCGAAAACCGGGGGACCCGGAGAAAAAAAACACCTGAACTTGGCGTCTCACATGTGACCCGAGCCAGGCTCGAACCCACAGCGGTGAGAGACTTAATAACCCTCAGCGGTGAGAGACTTAATGATTAAGAGTCAGCGCTCTTATCCACTAGGTCACGGAGGCCCAACTGTTTACTATAAGACAGATAATTTGCAAGAAATGACACGTCACGAAAAACACGCCCTTTATAATTTCGACCCTTGAACTCAACATTTATAAATTAAAAATGGGGTTTACAGGGGTAAACCTTATTTTTCTCATTTCCGCTCTAAAATATAAATTGTGGGTACTCGTTAGAACCGTCTCGATGAGGTGGTTCTAATGAGTACCCACACTCTATATTTTGAGCAGAAATAAGAAACAAATATGTCAACATTTCATTTTAAAATTTGAGTTTATTTCGGCGTTAAATTTCACTATGTATTTGTCTAGGTGTGTATTCGTAATGTGCCGCCCCCCCCCCCCCCCCCCCCCCCGCCCCCGTGTAATTTGGCTTAAATTTAATGAGCCACGGTTTGGCCCAAATGGTTATGATTAAAAAGATCATAGTTTAGAATGTCCTCTTTGTCAGTTAGATTAGTTGCAAAAACAAATAGAGAACTATCGTCTGCAAAGAGTATGGTTATGCTAGAAATATTCACAGATCTGTCATTCACATAAATAAGAAAAAGGAGCGGACTAACATCGATCCTTGTTGGACACCAGCAGTCACGGGACGGCAGGATGAGTCACATGATTTAGTGAAGAGACTGTTTTCTATTAGACAGATAGTTTGCAAGAAATGACACATCACAAAAACACACCTTTATAATTTTGACCCCCATGAACCCTACATATATATAGTAAAAATGGGGTTTACAGAGGTAAACCTTATTTTTCTTATTTCCGCTCTAAAATATAGATTGTGGGTACTCGTTAGAACCGCCTCGATGAGGCGGTTCTAACGAATACCCACAAACTATATTTCGAGCAGAAATAAGAAAAATATCACAATTTTTCATCTTAAAATTTTCCTTGTTTTGGCGGTAAAGTTTGCAAAGAAATTAAAAAAGCGTGTTTGCGTAATGAGAGTGGTTAAGAGATGCCATATTGCTCTGAATACACATGTATCAAGACATCGTGCCAAACACGACAAAAGGCTTGCGATACTGACTAATGGCTGTAGATTCGAGTGAGGCTCAATTCCTTCCTGCTGATATGGTGCCTTGCTGCTGATATGGTGCCTTCCTGCTGATATGGTGCCAGCAGTTGCAGCTATAAATATTTTGTTAAGAGTTGCCTAAAATCGTACTTCACTGTGTCTAACCGTGCATGTTTCTCGGATTACGACCGACTTAGTTGCATAAGAGAATTTGTTTGTTTGATTTGCGGTGTTTTTTTTTGGGGGGGGGGGGGCGTGGTTTACGGCCCTTTCAAGATTGTTTCCCTCATATCGAGCCGATCGTTAATCATAGGTGGGCGAAACCCGGAGTACCCGAAGAAAGACCACCTGACCATCCGTTGCAGAACTTGGCGTCTCGCATGTGACCCGAGCCAGGCTCGAGCCACAGCGGTGAGAGACCTAATGATTAAGAGTTGGCGCTCTTACCCACTAGGCCACGGTGGCCCGTGTTCGATTTGAGGTTTAACGTCCCCGTCAACACTGTAAAGGGCGTTTTTAAGACGTTGCTTCAAATTTTGTTGGACTTTTACTCGACATTGAGATGAAATGACATCTCAAGCCCTGCCGCCAATGAAACCAATAAGGGTTTATAAGCATGGACGGGTCCGACTCGCACCGCTTTGCCTGGGCAGGCTTAGATCCTCTAAGCGGTTTACGAGTACTCGTGTGCGGGTCGGTTTCAACTCTGCGTGGAAGCATCATACAGCCCATCTATTTCTTCAAGCCCCGATGGGCGGGGGCCGTTTATCAAGAGGAGGTTAAACTGTTAACAAACGTTTCATAACAGAAACATTCTTTATTGCATTCAGTAATCCGCACATGGTTAGACCGATTGATTTACTTGAAAGTCCTTTCCGGACCAAGTCTTTTCAATGTTAAATACTGGCCCCAGTTACATTTTAAAGCATTCTGGCCTACAACTTGGGCCTTTTGCTGATAATTGCTAATATAACTGAGTATGTCTTGTTTCTTTGTTTGATTGTTTGATTGTGGTTTAACGCCCCCGTCAGCACTATTTAGTACATTTTGGAGATGTTGCTTCCAATTTGGTGGGACTTTTACCTGACATTGAGATGAAATGACATCTCAAGCCGTGCTGCCCAATGAAACCATTAGGGCTTATCCAAACGGTCTGACTCTCATTACTTTGCCTGGGCAGGCTTAATCAGTCTAAGCGGTTAACCAGTACTCATATGCGGTCAATTTCAGCTCTGCGGGGAAGCACCATGCAACCTTATCTATTCCTCCAATCCCCGATAGGCGAGGGCTCTTGATTTGACTCCTGTGCAACGAAGCATCAAAGCCAAGTTACATGAGATAAGAGTCTGAGAAAATAATTGTTCAAGTGATACTTAGTTTTTACTAACACGCCAGTTTCTGCAACGGAAGGTCAGGTGTGTTTTTCTATGGGTACTGCGGTTTTGGCCCACATATTATTAACGACTGGCTCGAAATAATTGTAACGGACGTATATCTAAAAAAATAACAGCAAAAAACCTGCTTCATTTTGTTTTTGTACAATGCTCAACAGTCTTTACCCGTTAGTGACCAATAGAACCACCAGAGAACCATACATCTTATAGCTTTGGACAAGTACATACACGATTTAAGGAATGTCAAGATATTTTTATCTGTTGTAAGTTTTACACCAGTTTCCCTACCGTTTAAGCAAACAGTGAAGGGCATGATCATACGCTGAGTCTGATCAGGATCTTCACTGTCAATGTCCCATTTTGATATGCTAGCCATAAATGGGATAATTTAACTTCTTTCTTTCTTCTTTCTTTCATTTGTGAAGCTGGCTCGGGTCCGTCATGTTTGAAATATAGGTGCCGGACTCGGTAGCTCAATCGGATGCGCGTCTGATTGGTGACCAAGAGGACGCGGGTTCGATACCTGCCGGGGTTGGCAATATTCTTTCGTGGCGATTGATCATGAAAATTTTTTATGCGGTCAATCTATCCCTTCCGCTGATTCAAGAAGGGCAGTTGTCAGTTTCTGGCGAAAGAATATGCACTGAACTGTTTAACCGCTTACGTATAGCCTGTCCAGGAAAAGTGTGAATATGTAAACAGACAGGCTAAAATTACCTAAATAGTGTTGACTGGGCCGTTAAACCCCAATACAAATAAACAGACAATGAAATATTCTAGAACTTATCTAGTTGACCTGAACGATTTTTTTTTCAATCATGGGCCTGGTGTCAAAATACCACTGTGCCTAGGATGCTTTACAAAGACTCATGAGTAAAACTGGAATGTCCAGGCCTTTGATATTTTATATACGTACAACTTTAACCTCTAACAGCTTGGTTTAAAATTATCACGATAGGGTCAAACGTGATCGGAAATTTGAAAAATCTTCTCATTATATACCACACTTGATATCTATATAGAAGCATCGTCGCAGTCTTGAACATACACTTTATACAACGCTGTTAAAGCAATACATCTGCTTGTTTGAAATTTCAGTTTAACGAATCAAAATATGTAAGCTTAAATGTACGATTTAGGAAAATCATTTCTTCAGTTGTAGTTGAAATGGAGCTTTTTCTTCTTCAAACACAGTTTGCATGTGTTGGTTATAACATATCCTGAGTCGGCTGGGAGAGGCAAATGTGTCGTGTAGCTTTCGACATTAATGAGGTCCCAAACAATATTTGAAAAGGCCTGTTGTCCTTGCAGCAGGGTAAGGTATGAGGGAATGCTATGAAATCTACCCACTTTTATTCTCCTTTCTCCTTAATTTCCTTACATGTTTCAGCGATCTTATATTTATGTTGTACCCAATCGAGATTTTTTTATATCGAATAATGATTTTAAGAAATCGGGTGAATCATTGCGCGTACATGTATATATTTTTCTCTAAATTTATATACTAAGCCACCATAAAATTCGGGTTCCGATAGACCTTGTTGCAGAATAGATTTAAGTCCAACATTCAAATTAGAAATTTAATCGGTATGACATCTATACAATTTAGAAAAGGCTTTGCGTAGTTTAAGATGACGATAACCCTGATTTAGAAGTTTAGCAGTGTACAATTTATTACGAGTGTTGAAGTCAGTTACATGATTAGACAATCTGGCAAATTTAATTAATTGCGAAATATAAACGCCAAAGGATGCCGCACGAGGAACCCCATCCAAGAAAGGAAGATATAAAATCTCAAATTCATCGCGTTTATCATAAATTTTGCAGGAAACGAACCCGTCTACAATAGATGTAAACCCCAAAACGGGGCCTGGTATCAAAAGAAATTTCTTTACTTTACTGAAGTTCTGTGTCTGAAGTTCTGTGTGTGTGTGGGGGGGGGGGTGGGGGGGGTGCGGTAATTTGACTGATCAAACCATCGAAATAGGTATTGTCAATTTTGAATACATAATCCAAACATCTAGAGGTCGAGCTTAAGGCTTTGGTTTTCAACGGAAAGGGACAACATGAAGCCTCTTTCATAACAAAACAAGAACAGATCAGCCACAAGGGGAGCGCAGGCAAAGTGGTGTGACTCAGACCGCGCAATGCATATACTCATTTTGGTTTCATTGAGCGACAGGGCTTGAGATGTCATTTCATCTCAATGTCGGTTAAAAGTCCCACACAATTGGAAACAATCTCTTCAAAATGACCTTAATAGCATTGACGCGGCTGTTAAACATCAATTTAAACAAAATGTAACTGGATAGAGCTTGCTGTGATGGTCCCTCCAGCGATGCAAATAGACAGGACTTGCTGTACGTATGTAGCAAGATACGATTTGCTGTTATTCTGCCTGCATGTATGTACTGAAAAGGACCTGTTGTTACGGTCCCTGTAGATGTGTAACTGGATATGACCGGCTATTATGGTCCCTGTGGTATGTAACCTGAGCGGGGCTGCTGTTATGGGCCCTGTACGTATGTAACTGGATATCATCCGCTGTTATTCTCCCTGCAGGTATGTAATCTGAGCGGACCTCTTGTTACAGTAACTGTGGGAGTGTTATCTTAGCGTACCTGCTGTTATGGTCCCTGTAGCAGTGTAACTTTATCGGAACTGCTGTTATCGTCACTGATATGTAACTCGAGTGGAACTGCTGTTATGATCCCTGTAGTTATGCAACTCAATAGGACGTGCTGTTAAGGTAACTGCTGGTATGTAACTGGATAGGAATTGCTGCTATGGTCCCTATAGATATGTAATAGGATATGGCTTGCTGTTATACTCCAATAGGTAAGTAACCTTAGCGAACTTTTGTTACAGTCTATGTAGGTATGTAACTTAATTGGACCTGCAGTTATTCTCCCTGTAAGTATGTAACCGGAGTGGATCTGCTGTTATGGTCCCTGTAGGTATGTAACTGGATAGGACTTGCTGTTACGGTCCCTGTAGGTATGTAACCTGAGCGTAACGACTGGTATGGGCATTGTATGTATGTAGCAGGATAAGACAGGTTTGCATGGTTCCTGAAGTTATGTAACTGGATAGGACCTGCTGTTATGGTCCCTTTAATTATGGTACTGGAAAGGATCTGCTGTTTATTTGTTTGATTTGAAGTTTAATGTCATAGGTCATTTTGGAGACGTTGCTTCCAATTTTGAGAGACTTTTACCCGACATTGAGATGAAATGACATCCCAAGACCTGCCACCGAAGGGAAAACCCAAAGGGTTTATAAGAATGAACGGTCCGACTTGCAGCACTTTGCCTGGGCAGGCTTACATGTACACCCCATATTTTTCAGTTCTGTGGTGTATTCTTTGCTTCCAAACGATAACAATTAATATATTTAATGTCACTACAGTTGGTGTCTGGGAATGTGTGGGGCCGTAAAGTCTCCCTGCCGTACACCATAGTGTAGTTTATATTTTCTTGTCGCTTGGGATCATTGATTCCGTTTCTGAATTTTGAAAATATTCGAGTGTCACTGATGAGGCCTAAGTGTCCGAAACTAGTCTGGTTAAGAAAGCATGTATATACATATACATATATACCTTTATGTACGTTACTGGATAGGACCTGCTGAAATTGTCCCTGTAGGTATGCAACCCTGGCGAACCTGCTGTTATGGTCCCTGTATGTATTTAACGGGAAAGGACATCTTGTTGTTATCCCTGTACTTATGTAACTCAATACAACCTGCTGTCTTTCTCCCTGTATGTATGTAACCTATGGAGACCTGTTGTTACAGTCCCTCTAGTAATGTTACCTTTGCAAACCTGCTGTCAACTGGATTGGCCCTGCTGTTATGTTCCCTGTGTAAGACTTTTTATTGCCCCTGTAGGTATGTATCCTCGACAGACCTGCTGTCAAGGTCCCTATAGTTAGATAGACCCTGACGTTACTGTCCCTACAGGTATGTAACTGGATAGGACCAGCTGTTATGGTCCCTGTTGATATGTAACTGGATAGGATCTGCTGTTATGGTTTCTGTAGGTAATTAAGTGGATAGGACCTTCTATTATGGTCCCTGTAAGTATGTAATCTGATCGGACCTGCTTTTTTATCCCTGTAGGTATGCAAAAGGATAGAACTTGCTGTCATGTTGCCTGTGGGTATGTAGCATGAGCAGTATAGCCGTTATGGTACCTGTAGGTATGTAAGTGGATAGAACCTGTTGTTAAATTCCCGTAGGTACATGTATCTGACTGGATAAGACATTCTGATATGATCCTGCTATATATGACTGGAAAAGATCTGTTGTTATGCTCCCTGTACGTATGTTACTGGATAGGGCTTGTACGGTTCCAGCGTAAAAACATAAATGGAATTTTATTTTAATATTCTTTATGTTGGTTGGCGCCTGATGTTCCGTCTTTGGTCGGGCCCCTCGGAGTCAAACTGTTGGTTTTCTTTTGCTCCAGCAATTCTGTTGTTGTATGCTGTAGAGTCCTCACCTTTGTTTCATCTCTGTAGTTTTTTTATTTGTATGTTCACGGAGATATTACACTGATGATTCAGGAAGCCTTCATGCCGACTAAACAAAATTAGTGTATACCGCGACAGAGGTAAGGGCGAGGATTACGGCCATGTAAAATCGATTCAAGCCCCCTCCCCCCCCCCCCCCGTGGAATTCTTCCCACTTGCCGTTCCAAGGCGGTTGTTCTGTGGCGGTTTATTTATGTTGTTGTTTGTTACATACTGTGTGTATCACTTGTGTCTTTTTATTTTGGATGGACATTTGACCATTTTGTGGGAAAGTAACTGTCCTTATGGCCTTCCTTTGTTTAGGTTTCCATTATGGCCTGGTCGCTTCATGTTTGTGTTTCTTTCCCTTTGGTGTCTTTGATGGGTGGAGTAAGTTAATTGTATCGATTCCTGATCTTTGTTTTACTTCTACTTTGCTATTGTTGTCCCGGTTGGTATGTAACTGGATATGACCTGCTGGTATGGTCCATGCAGGTATTTAACTGGATAGGACTTGCTGTTAATGTCCCTGTAGGTATGTTACCTGAGCGGACCTGCTGTTCTTGTACCCGTAGGTATGTAACTGGATAGGACATGCTGTTATGGTACCTGAAATTATGTAAGCTGAACGGACCCGCTTTTTCTGTCCCTGTAAGTATATATCCTGAGTGGACATGTTATGTCCCTGTAGGTATATATCCTGAGCGGACTAGCTGTTATGGCCTTGTTGAAATTTAACCAGAGCGGACCTGGTGTTATGGCCCCTGAAGGTATGTAACTAGATAGGACTTGTTGTTATGGTGCAGAAATGTAACTGGATAGGACTTATTGTTATGGTCCCGAAGGAATGTAACAGAATAGGACTTGCTGTTATTGTTCTTTTAGGTATGTAGGTCAATAGGACCTGCTGTAATTGACGCTGTAGGTATGTTACAGTATAGGACCAGCTGCAATTGTCCCCGTAGGTATGTAACCTGAGCGGACCTGCTGTTATGATCCCGGTAGATATTAAACTGGATAGGATCTGTTGATAATTATATAAGCTTCTCGATCTTGCTGGTTTGCTCCCTGAAGATATGTAACCTGAGGGGACATGCTGTTATGGTACCTGTAGGTATGCAACATGATCGGATCTAAAGTTTTTGGGTCCCTGTGGGAATGTACCTGCATAGACCCTGCTATTATGGTTCCTTCCATTATGTAAGATGGCCGGACATACTGTTATGCTCCCTGTAGGTATTAACAAGTTTGGACCGCCTGTTACGGTCCCTTTAGGTATGTTACTGGATTGGACCTACGGTAATTGTCTATGTAGGTATGTATCCTGGGCGGACCTGCTGTTATGATCCCTGTATGTATGTAACTGGATAGGACTTTCTCTAATGTTCGCTGTAGGTATGCAAATGGATAGGACCTGCTGTTATGATCCCTGTACGTATGTAACTGAATAGAACCTGCTGTTATTCTCCCTGTAGGTATGTTACCTTAGCGGACCTGCTGTTACAGACCCTCTAGTAATGTTACCTTTGCCCACTTGCTGTTATAGACTCTGTAGCAATGTTACTGGGTTGGGCCTGCTGTTATGTTCCCTGTAGGTTTGTAACCTGGATAGATCTGCTGTTATGGTCCTTGTAGGTAGATAGGACCTGCCGCTATGGTCCCTGTAGCTATTAACATGTTCGGACCGCCTGTTACGGTCCCTTGAGGTACGTAACTGGATAGGACCTGCTATAATTGTCCCTGTAGGTATGTAACCCCGGCGAACCTGCTGTTATTGTCCTTGTATGTATGTAACGGGAAAGGACATTCTGTTGTAATCCCTGTACTTATGTAACTGAATAGAACCTGCTGTTATTCTTCCTGCAGGTATGTAAATATGGAGACCTGCTGTTACAGTCCCTCTAGTAACGTTACCTTTGCAAACCTCCTGTTAATGTCCGTGTAGCATTTTAACTAGATTGGCCCTGCTGTTATGTTCCCTGTGGGAATGTATCCGAATAAGACTTTTTATTGTCCCTGTAGGTATGTATCCTGGACATACCTGCTGTTATGGTCCCTATAGGTAGAAAGACTCTGACGTTATGGTCCCTATAGGTATGTAACTGGATAGGACCTGCTGTTATGGTCCCTGTTGTTATGTTACTGGATAGGATCAGCTGGTATGGTCCCTGTAGGTAATTTAATGGATAGGACCTGCTATTATGGTCCACGTACGTATGTAATCTGAGCGGACCTGCTTCAATTTTATCACTGTAGGTATGCAAAAGAATAGAACTTGCGGTCATGTTGCCTGAGCGGTCTACCTGTTACGGTACCCGTAGGTATGTCAGTGGATAGAACCTGTTGCTAAAGTCCCGTAGGTACATGTATCTGACTGGATAAGACATTCTGATATGTTCCCTGCTATATATGACTGGTTTGTTTGTTTAATTTGAGGTTTAACGTCCCCGTCAACACTGTAAAAGTCATTTTGGAGACGTTGCTTCCAATCTTGTGGGAATTTTACCCGACATTGAGATGAAATGACATCTCAAGCCCTGTCGCCCAATGAAACCAATAGGGTTTATTTTATGACTGGAAAAGATCGGTTGTTATGCTCCCTGTATGTATGTTACTGGATAGGGCTTGCTGTTGTTATCCCCGTAGGTATGTAACCGGATAGGACCTGCTGGTATGGTCCCTGGAGGTATTTAACTGGGTAGGACTTGCTGTTAATGTCCCTGTAGGTATGTTACCTGAGCGGACCTGCTGTTCTTGTACCCGTAGGTATGTAAATGGATAGGACCTGCTGTTATGGTACCTGAAATTATGTTAGCTGAACGGACAGGCGTTTTCTGTCCCTGTAAGTATGTATCCTGAGTGGACATGTTATGTCCCTGTAGGTATTTAACCTGAGCGGACCAGCTGTTATGGCCTTGTTGAAATTAATCAGAGCGGACCTGGTGTTATGGCCCCTGAAGGTATGTAACTAGATAGGACTTGTTGTTATGGTGCAGAAATGTAACTGGATAGGACTTATTGTTATGGTCCCGAAGGTATGTAACAGAATAGGACTTGCTGTTATTGTTCTTTTAGGTATGTAAGTCAATAGGACCTGCTGTAATTGTCGGTGTAGGTATGTTGCAGTATAGGACCAGCTGTTATGGTCCCCGTAGGTATGTAACCTGAGCGGACCTGCTGTTATGATCCCGGTAGATATTAAACTGAATAGGATCTGTTGATAATTATATAAGCTTGTCGAACTTGCTGGTTTGGTCCCTGAAGATATGTAACCTGACGGCATATGCTGTTATGGTACCTGTATGTATGCAACATGAACGGATCTAAAGTTTTCAAGTCCCTGTGGGTATGTAACTGCATAGACCCTGCTATTATGGTTCCTACCATTATGTAAGCTGGCCGGACATACTGTTATGCTCCCTGTACGTATTAACATGTTCGCACCGCCTGAGACGGTCCCTTACGGTACGTTACTGGATCGGACCTACGGTAATTGTTTCCGTAGATATGTATCCCGGGCGGACCTGCTGTTATGATCCCTGTATGTATGTAAACTGGATAGGACTTGCTCTAATGGTCGCTGTAGGTATGTAAATGGATAGGACCTGCTGTTATTATCCCTGTACGTATGTAACTGAATAGAACCTGCTGTTATTCTCCCTGTAGGTATGTTACCTTAGCGGACCTGCTGTTACAGACCCTCTATTATTGTTGCCTTTGCACACCTGCTGTTATGGACTCTGTAGCAATGTAACTGGATTGGACCTGTTGTTATGTTCCCTGTAGGTATGTTACCTGGATGGATCTGCTGTTATAGTCCTTGTAGGTAGATAGAACCTGCCGTTATAGTCACTGTAGCTATTAACATGTTAGGACCGCCTGTTACGGTCCATTTAGGTACTTTACTGGATAGGACCTGCTGTAATTGTCCCTGTATGTATGTAACTCCGTCGAACCTGCTGTTATGGTCCCCAGTATGTATGTAACGGGAAAGGGCATCCTGTTATGATCCCTGCACTTATGTTTCTGAATAGAAGCTGCTGTTATTCTCCCTGCAGGTATATTACCTATGAGACCTGCTGTTACAGACCATCTAGTAATGTTACCTTTGCATATCTGCTGTTAATGTCCCTGTAGCATTTTGATGGGATTGGCCCTGCTGTTTATGTTCCCTGTGGGAATGTATCTGAATAAGACTTTTTATTGTCCCTGTTGGTATGTATCCTAGACAGACCTGTTGTCATGTTCCCTATAGGTAGATAGAACCTGACGTTATGGTCCCCTATAGGTATGTATCTGGATAGGACCTGCTGTTATGGTCCCTGTTGCTATGTAACTGGATAAAAACTGCTGTTATGGTCCTTGTAGGTAATTAAGTGGATAGGACCTGCTATTATGGTCCCTGTACGTATGTTATCTGAGCAGACCTGCTTTATTTGCCCCTGTATGTATACAACTGGATGGAACTTGCTGTCATGTTGCCTGTGGGTATGTAGCCTGAGCGGTCTTGCTGTTATGGTACCTGTAGGTATGTATGTGGATAGAACCTGTTGTTATAATCCCGTAGGTACATGTATCTGACTGGATAAGTTATTCTGATATGTTCCCTGCTATATACTGGAAAAGACTGTTGTTATGCTCCCTGTACGTATGTAACTGGATCGGGCTTGCTGTTGTTGTCCCCGTGGGTATGTGACTGTATAGGACCTGATGGTATGGTCCCTGTAGGTAATTGTATAGGACTTGCTGTTAAATGTCCCTGTAAGTATGTTACCTGAGCGGACCTGCTGTTCTTGTACCAGTAGGTATGTAACTGGACAGGACCTGCTGTTATGGTACCTGAAAATATGTAAGCTGAACTGATCCGCTTTTTCTGTCTCTGTAAGTATGTATCCTGAGTGGACTGCTGTTATGGTCCTTTAAGGTATATAACCTGAGCGGACCAGCTGTTATGGCCTTGTTGGTAGATAACAAGAGCGTACCTGGTGTTATGGACCCTGTAGGTATGTAACTGAATAGGACTTGCTGTTATGGTGCAGAAATGTAACTGGATAGGACTTGCTGTTATGGTCCTGAAGGTAAGTAATACCATAGGACTTGCTCTTATTGTCCTTTTCGGTATGTAAGTCAATATGACCTGCTGTAATTGTCGCTGTAGGTATGTTACAGTATAAGAACAGATGTTATGGTCCCTGTAAGTATGTAACCTGAGCGGACCTGCTGTTATGGTACCCTTAGGTATGCAATCCTGAGCGGATCTAAAGTTTTTAGGCCCCTTTGGGTATGAAACTGCATAATCCTTGCTATTATGGTCCCTGTCATTATTTAAGCTGGCCGGACATGCTGTTATGGTCCCTGTAGGTATTAACATGTTTGGACCGCCTGTTACGGTCCCTTTAGGTGCGTTACTGGACAGGACCTACGGTGATGTTACCTTAGCGGACCTGCTGTTATAGACCCTCTAGTAATGTTACTTTTTCACACCTGCTGTTATGGTCCCTGTAGCAATGTTACGGGATTGGACATGCTGTTATGTTCCCTGTGGGTATGTAACCTGGATGGATCTGCTGTGATGGTCCTTGTAGGTAGATAGGACATGCCGTTTTGGTCCCTGTGGGTATTACCATGTTCGGACCGCCTGTTACGGTCCCTTTAGGCACGTCACTGGATAGGACAAGCTATAATTGTCCCTTTAGGTATGTAACCCCGGCGAACCTGCTGTTATGGTCTCTGTAGGTATGTAGCTGGAAAGGACTTGCTGTAATGGTCGCTGTAGGCATGTAACGGAAAACGACATGCTGTTATGATCCCTGTAATTATGTAACTGAAGCGAACTTGCTGTTGTTCTTCCTGCAGGTATGTTACCTATGGCAACCTTCAATTGCAGTCCCTTTAGTAATGTTATCTTTGTAAACCTGCTGCTAATGTCCCTGTAGCAGTTTAACTGAATTGGACCTGCTGTTGTGTTACTTGAATAGGACTTTTTATTGTAGTTATGTATCTTGGACAGACCTGCTGTCATTGTCCCTATAGGTAGATAGGACCTGACGTTATGGTCCCTGTAGGTAATTAAGTAGATAGGATCTGCTATTATGATCCCCGTACGTATTTAATTTGAGCGGACCTGCTTTATTGGTCCCTGTAGGTACGAAACTGGATAGAACTTGCTGTCATGTTGCCTGTGTTACCGGATAGGGCTTGCTGTTGTTGTCCCCGTAAGTACTGGATAGGACCTGCTGGTATGATCCTTGTAGGTATTTAACTGGACAGACTTGCTGTTAATGTCCTTGTAGGTATGTTACCTGGGCGGACCTGCTGTTCTGGTACCCGTATGTATGTAACTGGATAGGTCCTGCTGTTATGGTACCTGAAATTATGTAAGCTGAACGGACCCGCTTTTCTGTCTCTGTAAGTGTGTAACCTGAACAAACATGCTGTTATGGTCCCTGTAGGTATATAACCCTGAGCGGACCAGCTGTTATGGCCTTGTTGGTATTTAACAAGAGTGGACCTGGTGTTATGGCCCCTGTAGGTATGTTAATGGATAGGACCTGCTGTTGTGATGCAGAAATGTAACTGGATAGGACTTGCTGTTATGGTTCTGAAGGTATGTAATAGGATAGGACTTGTTGTTATTGTCCTTTACTGTATGTAGGTCAATAGGACCTGCTGAAATTGTCGCTGTAGATATGTTGAAATATAGGACTAGATATTATGATCCCTGTATGTATGTAACCTGAGCGGACCTGCTGTTTTTGATCCCGGTTGATATTTAACTGGATAGGACATGTGGATAATTATATATTTTGATCGAACTTGCTGGTTTGGTCCCTGTAGGTATGTAACCTGAAGAGACATGCTGTTATGGTACCTGTAGGTATGCAACCAGAGCGGATCTAAAGTTATCAGGTCCCTGTGGGTATGTAACTGCATAGCCCCTGCTATTATGGTCCCTGCCATTATGTAAGCTGGCCGAAAATGCTATTATGGTCCCTGTAGGTATTAACATGTTCGGACCGCCTGTTACGGTCCCTTTAGGTGCGTTACTGGATAGGACCTACGGTGATTGTCTTTGTAGGTATATATCCTGGACGGACCTGCTGTTATAATTCCTGTAGGTATGTTACTGGATAGGACTTGCTGTAATGGTTACTGTAGGTTTGTTAGTTGATAGGACCTGCTGTTACGATCCCTGTACATATGTAACTGAATAGAACCTGCTGTTATTCTCCCTGTATGTAGGTTACCTGTTGCTACAGACCCTCTAGTAATGTTGCCTTTGCACACCTGCTTTTATGGTCCCTCTAGCAATGTAACTGGATTGGACATGCTGTTATGTTCCCTGTAGGTATGTAACCTGGATGGATCTGCTGTATTGATCCTTGTAGGTATATAGGACCTGCTGTTATGGTCCCTGTAGGTATGTTACTGTATAGGACCTTCTGTTATGGTCCCTGTTGGTATGTAACTGGATAGGACCTGCTGTTATTGTCCTTGTAGGTATGTAACTGGATAGAACCTGCAATTATTGTCTCTTTACGTATGTAACCTAAGCGGACCTGCTGCATTGGCCCCTGTAGGTATGTAACTGGATAGAACTTGCTATCATGTTCCCTGTCGGTATTTAGCCTAAGCGGTTTTGCTTTTATGGTACCAGTATGTATGCTATCTAACTGGATATTCTGATAGGTTTCCTGCTATATGTGACTAAAAAAACTTCTGTTATACTCCCTGTACGTATGTAACTGGATAGGTCTTGCTGTTGTTGTCCCCGTAGGTATCAAACTGGATAGAACCCACTGTAATGGTTCCTTCCTTTATGTTAGCTGAGCGGACCTGCCGTTACGCTCCCTGTACGTTTGTCACCTGTTCGGAACACCTGTTATGGTCCCTATTGGTATGTTACTGGATAGGATCTGCTGTTATGGTCCCTATAGGTAATTAGGTGGATAGGACCTGCTATAAAGGTCCCTGGACGTATGCAATCTGAGTGGACCTGCATTATTGGTCCATGTAGGTGTGAAACTGGATAGAACTTGCTGTAGTGTTGCCTGTGGGTATGTAGCCTGCGCGGTCTTGCTGTTATTGCACCTGTCGGTATGTAAATGGATAGTACCTGCTGTTATAGTCCCGTAGGTTCATGTATCTGGCCGGATAAGACATTCTGATATGTTCCCTGCTATATATGACTGGACAAGACCTGCTGTTATGCTCCCTGTACGTATGTAACTGGATCGGGCTTGCTGTTGTTGTCCCCGTAGGTAAGGAACTGGATAGGACCTGATGGTATGGTCACTGTAGGTATTTAACTGGACAGGACTTGCTGTTAATGTCCCTGTAGGCATGTTACCATAGCGGACCTGCTGTTCTGGTACCCGTAGGTATGTAACTGGATAGGACCTGCTGTTATGGTACCTGAAATTACATAAGCTGAACGGACCCACTTTTTCTGTCTCTGTAAGTATGTAACCTGAGCGGACATGCTGTTATTGTCCCTGTAAGTATATAACCTGAGCGGACCAGCTGTTATTGTTGGTATTTAACCAGAGCGGAACTGGTGTTATGGCCCCTGTAGGTATGTACATGTAACTGAATAGGACTTGCTGTTATGGTGCAGATATGTAACTGGATGGGACTTGCTGTTATGGTCCTGAAGGTATGTAATATGATAGGAATGCTGTTATTGTCCTTTTAGGTATGTAAATCAATAGGACCTGCTTTAATCGTCGCTGTAGGTATGTTACAGTATAGGACCAGATGTTATGGTCCCTGTAGGTATGTAACCTGAGCGGACATGCTGCTATGATCCCGGTAGATATTTAACTGGATAGGACCTGTGGATAATTAAATAAGCTGATCGAACTTGCTGGTTTGGTCCCTGTATGTATTAACCTGAGGGGACATGCTGTTATGGTTCCTGTAGGTATGCAACCTGAGCGGATCTAAAGCTTTCAGGTCCCTGTTGGTGTGTAACTGCATAGACCATGCTATTATGGTCCCTGCCAGTATGTAAGCTGGCCGGACATGCTGTTATGGTCCCTGTTGGTATTAACATGTTCGGACCGCCTGTTACGGTCGCTTTAGTTACGTTACTGGATAGGACATACGGTAATTGTCTCTGTAGGTGTGTATCCTTGGCGGACCTGCTGTTATGATCCCTGTAGGCATGTTCCTGGATAGGACTTGCTGTAATGGTCGCTATATGTATGTAAATGGATATGACATGCTGCAATGATCCCTGTACGTATGTAACTGAATAGAACCTGCTGTTATTCTCCCTGTAGTTGTTACCTTAGCGGACCTGCTGTTACAGGCCCTCTAGTAATGTTACATTTGCACACCTGCTGTTATGGTCCCTGTAGCAATGTAACTGGATTGAACCTGCTGTTATGTTCCCTGTAGGTATGTAACCTGTATTGATCTGCTGTTATGGTCCTTGTAGGTAGACATGACCTGCTGTTATGGTCCCTGTAGGTATGTTACTGAAAGGACCTGCCGTTATGGTCCCTGTTGGTATGTAACTTGATAGGACCTGCAATTATGGTCTCTGTACGTATGTAACCTGAGTGGACCTGCTGCATTGGCCCCTGTAGGTATGCAGCTCAATAGAACTTGCTATTATGTTCCCTGTAGGTATTTAGCCTAAGCGGTTTTGCTTGTAATTGTATCGATCCCTGATCTTTGTTTTACTTCTACTTTATTTTTGTTATTGTTTGTCTTTGGGTGTTTGTGTCGCTTATATTATTTTATTTTGGATAGCCTATTGGCCATTTTGTGGGAAAGTAACTGTCCTTTTGGCCTACTGCTATTGATGTTTCCATTAGGTTTGTTGTTTCGTGTTTGTGTTTCTTTCCCTTTGGTGTCCCTGATGGGAGCTGTGGGTTGATTGTATCGATTCCTGATCATTGCCCCCACTTCTATTTTTCCTGTCATTGTTGCTGTATGTATGCAACATGAGCGTACCTGCCGTTTTGGTACTTGTAGGTATGTAATCTGAGCGGACATGCTGTTATAGACTCGGTAGGGACGTTACATTAGCGTACCTGCTTTTATGGTCCCTATATGCATGTGCCTATATAGGACCTACTGTTACGGTCCCTGTAATGATGTTAGGCCCAGCGGACCTGCTGTTGTGGTCTCTGTAGGTATGTAAAATGAGCGGACATGCTTTTATGGTCCCTGTAGGTATGTAACCTGAGCGGACCTTTTGTTGTAGTCCCTGTAGGTATGTAACTGGCTAGGACTTGCTGTTTTGTTCCCTGCAGGTATGTTACTGAATAGGACCTGCCGTTATGTTCCTGTAGGTATGTAACCTGAGCGGACCCGCTATTAGGGTCCCTGTAGGTATGTGATTGGATTGGACTCTCTATAATGGTCACTGTGGTTATGTAACTTGATATGACCTGCTATTATGTTCCCTGTTCGTATGTGACTGGATATGACCTACTATTATTATCCCTGCCGGTATGTAACCTTAGCGGACCTGCTGTTACAGTCCCTCTAGTAATGGTACCTTAGCGGACCTGCTGTTATGGTCCCTGTAGCAGTGTAACTATGCAAAGCCTTTTCAAAATTTTATAGACGTCATTGAAAATTCAATGTTGGACTTAAATCTCGTCTGCAACAAGGTCTATTGGAATCCGAATTGTATGGTGTCTTAGTATATAAATTCAGAAAAATATATAAATGCAATGACTTCACCCAATTTCGTAACCCAATCACGGTTGACAACTTTACTTCCCTCTTTAATTGCACGCCGGTGGGTCAGGCCTCAGATTCTATGACGTTTCCAGCGTAAAGGCTTACTGAGAATTAGAGATTATCTAATTTTATGCAATGCTGGTTGGTGCCTGATGCTCTGTCTCTGGTTTGGTCCATCGTAGTCTGATCGTTGGTCTTCTTTTGCTCCAGCATTTCATTTTTTTTTTTTTTTTTTGCTGTCGAGTCCTCACTGTTGTTTCATCTCTGTGGTTGTTTGATTTTTTTATTCACGGAGATTTTGCACGGATGAGTTAGGAGACCTTCATGCGGACACAAAAAAATATTGTCTGAGGTTTGACGGAAATAAGGGCGAGTATTGTGGCCATGTAAAAGCGATTTAAGCCAACACTCCACCCCCAAGTGGAATTCGTTTCAATGACCGTTCCAATGCGGTTCTTTTGTCGCGGTTTAGTTTTGTTATAGTTTGTCTTTGAGTGTGTGTATCGCTTGTATTATTTTGTTTTGGATAGCCAACTGACCATTTTGTGGGAAAGTAACTAGGCTTTCTGCTATTGATATTGCCATTAGGGCCTAGTTGTTTCATGTTTGTGCTTCTTTCCCTTTGGTGTCTCTGATTGGAGCTGTGGGTTAATTGTATCGATTTCTCGTCATTGCCTCTGTTATCGTCCCTCGATAGAAATTGCTAACATATGTAACAGGTTATAACTTGTTGTTATGGTCCCTGTAGGTAGATAACAGGATAGGACTTGCTGTTATGGTCCTTGTAGCTAGATAACCTGAATGAATCAACTGTTACTGTCCCCTCAGGTATGTAACTTGACCAAAAGTTATGGTCCTAGTAGGTAAGTTACGTGAATTCACTTGTTATGGCCCCTGTATGTAACTGGTTAGGACTTGTCGTAATGGTCCCTGTAAGTATGTAACCGGAGCCGACCTGCTGTTATGGTCCCTGTTTGGATGATGCAGGAAAGTACCGGCAGTTATGGTCCCTGTAGGTATGTAAATGGATAGCTCCTGCGGTAACGGTTCCTGTAGATATGTAACATGTTCAGATCGCCTGTTATGATCCCTTTAGGTATGCTACTGGATAGTACCTACTGTAATTGTCCCTGTAGGTATGTATCCTGGGCGGACCTGCTGTTATGGTCCTTGTAGGTATGTAACTGGAAAGGACTTACTCTAATGGCCATTGAAGGTATCTATCTGGATAGGACCTTGTCCCTATTATTTTATAACCTGAGAGGACCTGCTGTTATGGTCTTTGTAGGTCTATTACTGTATAGGACTTGCTGTCATGGTCGCTGTAGGTATGTAGCCAGAGCTGTCCTGCTGTTGTGTTCCCTTTACGTATGTTACTGGATAGGACCTGCTGTTATCCTGAGCGGATATGTTATGCTATGGGTAGGTATGTGACCTGAGCGGATCTGCTGTTATGGTCCTTGTAGGAATGTTTTTGATAGGACCAGCTGTTATGGCTCCTTTCATTATGTAAGCTGAGCAGACTGCTGTTATGCTCCTTGTAGGTATGTAAACTGTTCGGACCGCCTTTATGGTCCCTTTAGGAATGTTACTGATTAGGTCCTGCTGTAGTTGTCCCTGTAGGTATGTTGACTGGACTGGCTGTCATTGCGGTCGTATGTAAGTAATAAAAGCGGACCTGCTATTTTGGTCCCTGTAGGTATGTAATTTGAACCGAAATGCTGTTATAGTCCCTGCAGGGAGTGAGGGAGTGAGCGTTTGAGTTTTACGTCCCACCAACAGCTAAGGTCATACGGAGACGAAACCTCGGTTTAAAGACTCATCCGAAAGTCTGGAGAAGCCCGGGATCTATCCTGCGATCCCCGGTTTACAAGGCGAGTAGCGTAACCGCTACACCACGGAGGCTTCTAGTCCCTGCAGGGACGTAGCCTTAGCGTACCTGTTGTTATGTTCACTATTGGTATGTAACTGGATAGCTTGTTTGTTTGATTGGGGTTTAACGTCTACGACAACACTGTATAGATCATTTTGGAGACATTGCTTCCAATTTTATGGGACGTTTACCCGACATTGAGATGAAATGACATATTAAGCCCTGTCGCAAATGAAGCCAATGTGGTTTAAAAGCATGAGTGGTCCGACTTGTGCTGCTTTACCTGGGCGAGCTTAGATCCTCTAAGCGGTTTACCAGTACCCGTGTGCGATCGGATTCAGGTGTAGCTTGACAGCATCTGCTGTTATGGTCCCGGTATTGATGTAAACTCAGCGGACTTTCTGTTGTTCTCCCTGTAGGTATGTAACCTGAGCGGCCATGCTGTTATTGTCCTTGTACGTATGTAACTTTTGCGGACCTGCTGTTATGGTCCCTGTAGATATTTAACCTGAGCGGACCTGGGGTATGGTCACTGTAGGCATCTAACTGGATAGGGTTTGCTGTTATGTTCTCTGTATGTGTGTCCCTGCAGGTATGTAACAGAACTTGTTGTAATTTTCCCTGTAGGTACATGTATGAAACAGGACAGAACTTGCTGTTATTGTCCCTGTAGGTATTTAATTGAATAGGACCTGCTATAAAGGTCCCTGTAGATATGTAACTGAATAGGACCGACTGTTATGGTCCCTGTAGGTATGAAATCTGAGCTGACATGCTATTATTGTCCGTGTACATATGTAACTGGATAGCACCTGCTGTTATTCTCCGTGCAGGTATGTAACCTGAGCTGACCTTAAAGGGATAGGACTTGCCGTAATTGTCCTATAGTTAAGTAACCTGAGCGGAACTGTTGTTACGGTCCCTCTAGGTATGTAACCGAATACGACCTGCTGTTATTCTCACTGTAGGCATGTAACATGAGTATACCTGCTGTTATGGTCACTGTATGTATGTAACTGGATATAGCTTGCTGTTTTGGTCCCTGTCGGTATGTAACCGAAGCGGACCTGCTGTAATGGTCCCTGTGTGTATGTAGCTGAACAGGATAGGATGTCATGGTCCCTGTTGGTATGTAACTGGATAGGACCTGCATTTATGGTGCCTATAGTCATGTAGCCTGCTCAGACCGCTAGTCATGGTCCCTTTAAGTTAGTTACTGGATAGGAACTGCTGTTTGCTTGTATGATTTCAGGTTTAACGTCCTCGACAACACTTTATAGGTCATTTTGGAAACATTGCTTCCAACTTTTGTGGGACGTATACCCGACATTGAGATGAAATGACATTTCAAGCCCTGCCGCCTAATGAATCCAATAGGGTTTATAAGGATGTATGTCCGACTTGCTCCACTTTGCTTTGGCCGGCTAACACCATCTAAGCGGTTTACCGCTATACTTTTACTCATCTGCGGTGGATTTCAGCTCTGGGTGGAAGCAGTATGCAGTCTTATCGATTTCTTCAATCCTCGATGGGCGGGGCGGTAGGAACTGCTGTAATTATCAATGCAGGCATGTAACCTGGGCGGACCTGCTGTTGAGGTTAATGTAGGTCTCTTACTGGATAGGACCTGCCGTTATGGTCCCTGTAGGTACGTAAATGGACAAGATATGATGTTGTGGTCGCTGTACTTATGTACCCTAAGCGGACCTGCTGTTATGGTCCCTGAAGGTATGTAACTGCAACTTGCTAGGTACGTAAATGGATAGGACTTGCTGTTATGGTCTCGGTAGGTATGTACCCTGCGCGGTCCTGCTGTTCTGGTACCTGTAGATATGTAAGCGTTTAGGACCTGCAGTTATGGTACATGTACTTATGTAAGTTGAGCGAACCTGCTTTTTCTGTCTCTGTAGGCATGTAACCTAAGCGCACATGTTGTTATGGTCCCTGTAGGTATATAACCTGAGCGGACCAGCTGTTATGGTCCCTGTAGGTATTTAACCAGAGCGGACCTGGTGTTATGGACTCTGTAGGTACGTAAATGGACAGGACATGCTTTATGGTCCATGTACTTATGTACCCTAAGCGGACCTGCTGTTATGGTCCCTAAAGGTATGTAACTGGAACTTGCTACAATGGCCTAAGAAGGTATCTAGCTTGATTGCCCTTGTTCGTACCGCCTGTTACAGTGTCTATAAGTATGTAACTGGATTGGACCTGCTATAATTGTCCCTGTAGGTATGTTACCTGTACGGACCTGCGGTTATGGTCCCTGTATGTAGATAGGACCTGCCTTTATGGTCCCTGTAGGTATGTAGCTTGATAGGGCCTGCTGTTATGGTCCCTGTTGGTATTTAACTGGATAGGACTTGCTGTTATGGTTCTGTAGGTATGTTACCTAAACGGACCTGCTGTATTGGTCCCTGTAGGTATGTTACTGGAAAGAACTTGCTGTCATGTTCCCTGTAGGTATATAGCATGAGCGGTCTTGCTGTTATGGTATTTGTTGGTATGTAATTGGATAGGACCTGTTGTTATAGTCCCGTAGGTATCTATCTGGATAAGACATTCTGATATGTTCCCTGCTATATGTGGTTGGAAAAAAATGCTGTTATGCTCCCTGTACGTATGTTACTGGAAAGGACCCGCTGTTGTTGTCCCGGTAGGTATGTAACTGGATAGGACCTGATGTTATGCTCCCAGTAAGTGGATAGTACTTGCTGTTATGGTCCCAGTAGGTATGTACCCTGAGCGGACCTGCTGTTCTGGTACATGTAGATATGTAAGTGTATAGGACCTGCTGTTATGGTACCTGTAATTATGTAAGCTGAGCGGACCTGGTTTTTCTGTCTCTGTAGGCATTTAACCTGAGCGCACACGTTATGGTCCCTGCAGGTAAATAACCTGAGCGGACCAGCTGTTATGGTCCCTGTAAGTATTTAACCAGAGCGGACCTGGTGTTACGGTCCATGTAGGTATCTAACTGGATAGGACTTGCTGTTATTGTGCAGAAATATAAACGGAAAGGACTTGCTGTTATTGGATAGGACTTGCTGTTATTGTGCAGAAATATAAACGGAAAGGACTTGCTGTTATTGGTCCTGAAGGTATTTAACAGGAAAGGACTCGCTGTTATTGTCATTTAGGTATGTAACAGAATAGGACCAGCTGTTATGGTCCATCTAGATATGTAACCTGAGCGGATCTGCTGTTATGGTCTCTGTAGGTATGTAACTGCAAGACCCTTCAGTTATGATCCCTATCATTATGTAAGCTGGCCGGATCTGCTGTTATGTTACCTGTAGGTGTGTTACATGGTCAGTGTGCCTGTTACGGTCCCTTTAGGAAAGTTACGGGCTAGGACCTCTGTAATTGTCCCTGTAGGAATATAACCTAGGTGGACCTGCTGTTATGGTCCATGTTGGTATGTAACTGGACAGGACTTGCTGTAATGGTCGCTGCAGGTAAGTAAATGAATAGGATCTGCTGTTATTCTCCCTGCAGGTATATAACCTTAGCGGAACTTCTGTTACGGTCCCTCTAGTAATATAACCTTAGCAACTCTGCTGGTTTGGTCCCTATATGAGTGTATCTGGATTGGACCTGCTGTTATGCTCCATTTAGGTATGTTCTCTTTAGGTGATGATCCATGTAGGTATGTTACTGGCTAGGACTTGCCGTTATAGTCCCTGTAGGTATGTAACCGGAGCGGACCTGCTGTGATAGTACCGTATGATTGTAGCAGGACAGAACCGGCTGTTATTGTCCCTGTAGGTATGTAACTGGATAGGACCTGCTGAAATGATCCCTGTAGGTATTTAACCTGTTCGGGCCGCCTGTTATAGTCCTTTAAGGTATGTTACTGGGTAGGACCTGCTGTCATTGTCCCTGTAGGTATGTCACCTCGGCGGACGTGCTGTTATGGTCCTTGTAGGTATGTAACTGGATAGGACTTGTTGTAATGGTAATTGTATGTATGTAACTGGATATGAACTGTTGTAATGGTCCCTGTGAAATTGTAACTAGATAGGAGCTGCTGGTATGGTCCCTGTTCTTTTATAGCCTAAACGGATATACCGTTATGGTCCCTGTAGGTCTATAACTGGATAGGACTTGCTGTCATCGTCCCTGTAAGTGTGTAGCTTGAGCTGCCCTGCTGTGGTGGTTCCTGTTAGTATGTAACTGAATAGGACCTGCTCTTATGGTCTCTATAATTAAGTAAGCAGAGCGGACCTGCTGTTTGGTCCCCGGAGGTATGTTACCTGAACGGACCTGCTGTTATGGTCCGGGAAGGCATGTAACTGGATGGGACCGCTGTTATGGTTCATTTCTTTATGCAAGCTGGTCGGAACTGCTGTTATGCTCCCTGTAGGTATGTAACCTCTTCGGTCCACCTGTTACGATCCCTACATAACATGAGCGGATATGATTTTTACGGTCCCTGTAGGTATGTAACCTGAGCGGACCTGCTGTTATAGTCCCTGTAGGTATGTAACTGGCTAGGACTGCTGTTTTGTTCCCTGCAGGTATGTAACTGGATAGGACTTGCTGTTATGTTCCT
The DNA here is from genome assembly GCA_963580285.1 of Lucinisca nassula. Taxonomy (NCBI): domain Eukaryota; kingdom Metazoa; phylum Mollusca; class Bivalvia; order Lucinida; family Lucinidae; genus Lucinisca; species Lucinisca nassula. Next base: position 120,977,494 of record OY757024.1, read on the forward strand.
GTAGGTATGTAATCTACGCGGACCTGCTGTTAGGGTCCATGTAGGTATGTCATCGGATAGGACTTGCTATAATGGTCACTGTGGGTATGTAATAGGATATGCCCTGCTGTTATATTCCCTGAACGTATGTGACTGGATACGACCTACTGTTATTGTAACCTTAGCGCACCTGCTCTTACAGTTCCTCTGGTAATGGTACCTAAGCGGACCTGCTGTTATTGTCCCTGTAGCAGTATAACTGGATCGGACCTGCTGCTATCGTCCCTGTAGGTATGTAACGGGATAGGAATTGCTGTCATATGTAACAGTATAGAACTTGCTGGTATGGTCCCTGTAGCTAGAAAACACGATAGTACTTACCGTTATGGTCCTTGTAGGTAGATAACCAGAGTGAACCAGATGTTACTGTCCCCTCAGGTTTGTAACTGGACCTGCTGTTATGGCCCGTGTAGGTATGTTACTGGTTAGGACTTGTCGCTATGGTCCCTGGAAGTATGTAACCGGAGCCGACCTTTTGTTATTGTCCCTGTTTGAATGATACAGGAAAGTACCGACTGTTATGGTCCCTGTAGGTATGTAAATGGATAGGACCTGCTGCAGTGGTCCCTGTAGATGTAACCTGTTCAGATCACCTGTTAATTGTCCCTTTATATATGTTCCTGGATAGTACCTACTGTAATTGTCCCTGTAGGTATGTAGCCTGGGCGGACCTGCTGTTACAGTCCTTGTAGGTATGTAACAGGAAAGGACTTACTCTAATGGTAATTGTAGGTGTGTAACTGGATAGGACCTGGTCCCTTGTCGTTTATAACCCGAGCGGACCTGCTGTAATGGTCCCTGTGGGTCTTTTACTGTATAGGACTTGCTGTCATGGTAGCTGTAGGTATGTCGCCGATGCTGTCCTGCTTTTGTGGTCTATGTAGGTATGTAACCTGGGCGGACATGCTGTTAAGGTCCGGCTGGGTATGTTACCTGGACGGACCTGCTGTTATTGTCACTGTAGTTATGTAACTTGATAGGACCAGCTTTTATTGTTCCTTTCATTATGAAAGCTGAGCGGACCTGCTGTGATGCACCATGTAGGTAAGTAACCTGTTCGGACCGCCTGTTTGGCCCCTTTAGGAATGTTACGGGATAGGACCTACTGTAATTGTACCTGTAGGTATGTAACCTTGGCGAACCTGTTGTTATGGTCCCTGTATAAAGACTGGCTGTCATTGCCACTGTTTGTATGTAACATAAGCGAACCTTCTGTTTATGTCCCTGTAGGCATGTAATCTGAACCGAAATGCTGTTATAGTCCCTGCAATGACGTAACATTAGCGTACCTGCTATTATGTTCCCTATACGTATGTAACTGGATAGGACCTGCTGTTATGGTCCCGGTAATAATGTCAGTTCAGTGGACCTGCTGTTGTTGCCCCAGTAAGAATGTAACCTGTGAGGTCATGCTGTTATGGTCGCTGTAGGTATGTAACCTTCACGGAATTGCTATCATGGTCCCTGAAGGTATTTAACCTGAGCGGACCTGGGGTAGGCTTCCTGTAAGCATGTAACTGGATAGGACTTGTTGTTATATTCTTAGCCTATTGACCATTTTTGGGGAAAGTAACTGTCCTTTTGGCTTTGTGCTGTTGATGTTTCCAATGGGGTATGTTGTTTCATGTTTGTGTTTCGTTCCCTTTGGTGTCTCTGATGGGAGCTGTTGGTTAATTGTATCGATTTCTGATCATTGTTTCTCTTCTATGTTGTATGAATGATACTGGATATAACATGCTGTTATGTTCCTGAAGGTATATAATTGGATAGGACTTGCTGTTATTGTCCCTGCAGGTATGTAACTGGATAGAATTTGCTTTTATGTTCCCTGTAGGTATTAAACAGCACGGGACTAACTGTTATGTTCTATGTGTGAATGTAACTGGAAACTGTTACGTTCCTGTATGTATGTATGTACTTGATAGGACTTGTTGTTATTGTCCCGGAAGATATGTAAGTGGATAGGACCTGCTGTTAAGGTCCCTGTAGGTATGTAACTGAATAGGAACGGGTGTTATGGGCCCTGTAGGACCTGCTGTTGTTCTCCCTGTAGGTATGTAACCTTAGCAGACCGGCTGTAACAGTCCCCGTAGGAAGGTTACCTTAGCGGACCTGCTGTTATGGTCCCTGTAGTAGTGTTACTGGATAGGACCTGCTGTTATCGTCCCTGTAGGTATGAAATTAGATTGGACTGCTCTTATAGTGGGTCCCTGTAGCTATACAACTGGATAAGAGTTGCTGTTGTGGTATCTGAAGTATGTGACTGGATAGGAATTGCTGTTATGGTCCCTATAGTAAGTAAACCGGAGCGGACATGTTGTTTCGGTTCCTGTAGGTATGTTAGTGGATGAGTCCTACTGTAATCCTCGCTGTTACCTGAGCGAACCTGCTGTTACAGTCCATGTAGGGATATTTCTTACAGGACCTGCTGTTGCGGTCCCGGACCTGCTGTTTCGGTCCCTGTAGCTATGTAACTGGACAAGATCTGCTGTTATGGCCCATGTAATAATGTAAGCTCAGCGGACCTGCTGCTGTTTTTTCTGTAGATATGTAACCAGAGCGGACCTGCTGTTAAGGTCCCTGAAGGTATTTAACATGTGCGGACCTGTGGTATTCTACCTGTAGACATGTAACTGGATAAGACTTGCGGTTATGTTCCCTGAAGATAGGTAACTGGATAGGACTTGCTGTTATGTTCCTGTAAGTATTTAATTGGATAGGACTTGCTGTTATTGTCCCTGCAGGTATGTAACTGGATAGAACGTGCTGTTATCGTCCCTGTAGGAATGTAAGTGAATAGGACCAGCTGTTAAGGTCCCTGTAGGTATGTAACTGAATAGGACCGGCTGTTATGGTCCCTGTAGGTATGTAATCTTTGCAGACCAGCTTTGATCCCTAAACACATGTAACTGGATGGGACTTGCTGTTATTCGCCCTGTAGGTATGTAACCTAAGCGGACCGGCTGTTACAGTCCCTGTACGAATGTAGCCTTAGCGGGTCTCTGTAGCAGTGTACCTGGATAGGAACTGCTGTTATAGGCCCTGTATGTATGAAACCGGATTGGACCTGCTCGTATGGTCCCGGTAGCTATTTAACGGGATGGTAATTGCTGTTATGGCGTCTTTATGTACTGGATAGGCTGCTAAGGTCCCTGTGGTTATGTAACAGGAAAGGACTTGCTGTTATGTTCCCTGTAGGTAGGAAACTTGAGAGGACCTGCTGTTACGCTTCCTGTAGATATATGACTGGTTAGGACCTACAGTTATCCTAGCTTTAGATATGTAACCTGAGCGAACCTGCTGTTACAGTCCTGGCGGGGATATTCATTAGAGGACCTGCTGTTATGGTCCTTGTAGGTATGTTACTTGATAGGACTTGCTGTTCTAGTACCCGTGACAGGGTAGGAATTGCTGCTATGGTCCCTGTAGGTATGTAACAGGATATGATTTGCTGTAATGGTCCCTGTAGGAAGGAAACTTGAAAGGACCTGCTGTTACTGTCTCTGTAGGTATTATCTTGATAGGACCTACTGTTATCCTCGCTGTAAATATGCAACCTGAGCCAACCTATTGTTGAGTCCCTGTAAGGATTTTCCTTAGAGGACCTGCTGTTATGGTCCCTGTAGTTGTGTTACATGAAAGGACCTGCTGTTATGGTCCTTGTATATATGTAACTGGATATGTAACTGGACGAGACCTACTGTTTTTCTCGCTGTAGATATGTAACCTGAGCAAACCTGCTGTTACAGTCCTTGTAGGTATATTTCTTAGAGGGCTTGCTGGAGTGGTACTTGTAGGTATTTTCCTGGATAGAACTTGCTGTTATTTTCCCAGTTGATATGTAAACGGATAGGACCTGCTGTTATGGTACCTGTAGGTATTTTACTGTATAGGACTTGCTGTTATGGTCCCTGTAGGTATTTACCTGAGCGGACCTGCAGTTATGGTCCCTGTAGGTATGTAACTTTATATGACCTGCTGTTATGGTTCCTGTGATTAAAGTAGCTGAGCGGACCTGCACCTTTTATCCCTGTAGGTATGGAACCCGACGAACATTCTGTTATTGTCGCTGAAGGTATGTAACCTGGCCGGACCTCCCGTTTTGGTCCCTGTAGGTGTGTAACTTGATTGGACCTGCTGTTATAGTCCCTGTAGGTATGCAAATGGATAGGACTTGCTGTTATTGTCCCCATTGGTATACAACTGGATAGGACCTGCTGGATGGTTCCTGTAAGTAAATACTTGATTGCACATGCTGGTATGGTCCCGGTAGGTATGTAACCGGTGGTGACATATTGTCTTAGTCCCTGTAGTTATGTGACTGGATAGGAATTGCTGTTACGGTAACTGTAATTATTTACGCTGTTTTTGTCCAATTAGGTATGTAACCCGAGCGGATATGCTGTTATGACCCGTGTATTTATATAACCTGAGCGGACCTGCTTTTATGGTGCCTTTAGGTATTTAATCAGAGCGGACGTTGTGTTATGGCCCCTCTAGGTATGAAACTGGATAGGAATTGTTGTTGTGGAGCAGGTATTGAACTGGATAGGACTTGCTTTTGTGGTCCCTGAAGGTACGTAACAGGATAGGGCTTGCTGTTATTGTCCCTGTAGGCATGTTAGCTGAGCGGACCGTCTGTTTTGATCCCCGTAGGTTTTAAACTTGATAGGGCCTGCTGTTAAGTATATTCTGAGCGGACGTGCTGGTTTGGTCCCTAGAGATATGTATCCTAAGCGGACATGCTGTTATGTAACCTGAGTGGATCTGCTGTTATGGTCCCTGTAGGTATGTAACTGGATAGACCCTGCTATTATGGTTCATTTCATTATGTAAGATGACCGGACCTACCTGCTGTTATGGTTCTATAGGTATGTAACATGTTCGAACCGTCTGTTACGGTTCCTTTAGGTATGTTACTGGATAGGACCTGCTGTATATATGTTACCTGGGCAGACCGGCTGTTATGGTCCCTGTATTATGTAACTAAATAGGACTTGCTGTAATGGTCCCTGTAGGTATGTTACTGGAGAGGACCTGCGTTTGTGGTCCCTGTGCGTACGTTACTAGATAGGAACTGCTGTTATGCTCCCTGCAGGTATTTAAGCCTACCGGAACTACTATTATAGTTCTTCTAGTAATGTTACCTAAGCGGACCTGCAGCAACTTGATCGGATATGATGTTATTGTCCCTGTAGTTATAGAAGTGGATTGGATCTGCTGTTATGTTCCCTGTAGGACTATAACGGGATAAAAATTGCTGTTATATGTTAGAGGATAGAACTTGTTGTTATGGTCCCTGTAGGTTGATAATACGATAGGACTTGCTGTTATGGGCCATGTAAGTAGGTTACCTGAGCAAACCTGCTGTTACTGTCCCTGCAGGTATGTAACTGGGCCAAATGTTATGCTCCCTGTTAGTATGTAACCTGAGTGAACCTGGAGTATGGTCCCTGTATAATTGTAGCGGCATAGGTCTGGCAGGCATGGTGTCTGTAGGTATTTTACTGGATAGGACATGCTGTAATTGTCCTTGTAGGTATGTCACCTATTCGTACCGCCCGTTATGGTCCCTTTACGTATTTTACTGGATATGACCTGCTGTAATTGTTCCTGTAGGTATGTATCGAGAGCGGACCTGCTGTTATGGTTCTTATAGGTATGTAGCTGGATAGGACTTGCTGTAATTGTCTTTGTAGATATGAAACTGAATAGGAACTGCTGTTATGGTTTTTTAAACCTGAGAGGACCTGTGGGTCTGTAACTAGAAAGCACTTGCTGTCATAGTCGCTGGAGGTATGTAGCCTGAGCTGATCAGTTGTTGTTGTCCCTGTAGGTATGTTACTAGATAGGAACTTTTGTTATGGTCCCTGTTTTGTTTGTTTGATTTGAGGTTTAACGTCCCCGTCAACACTGTAAAGGTGATTTTGGAGACGTTGCTTCCAATTTTGTGGGACTTTTACCCGACATTGAGATGAAATGACATCTAAAGCCCTGTCGCCCAATGAAACCAATAGGGTTTATTTGCATGGACGGTCCGCCTCGCACCGCGGTTCCTGGACAGGCTTAGATCCTCTAAGCGGTTTACCAGTATTAGTGTGCGGGCCGGATTCAGCTATGCGTGGAAGCATCATGCAGCCCATATATTTTTTCAAGCCCCTATGGGCGGGGGCAAGTTATGGTCCCTGTAATTATGTAAGCTGAGTGGACCTGCTGATTTGGTCCCAGCAGTAATGTAACCTGAGTGGACATGCTGTTGTGGTTCGGGTAGGTATGTTTCCTGAGCGGAACTGTTCCCTGTACGTATGTTACTTTATAGGACCCGATGTTATGGTTCCTTTCATTATGTAACCTGTTCGGAACGCCTGGTATTAGGAATCTGACTGTACAGATTTGGTTTAGTTTGATTTGAGGTTTAACATCCCCGTCAACACTGTATAGGCCATTTTGGAGACATTGCTTCGAATTTTATGGGACTTTGACCCGACATTGAGATGAAATGACATCTCAAACCCAGTCACCCAATGAAAACCAATAGAGTTTATAAGCATGGACGGTCCGACTCGCACCGCTTTGCCTGGGTAGGCTTAGATCCTCTAAGCGGTTTACCAGTACTCGTACTTGGTCGGTTTCAGCTCTGCGAGGAAGCACCATGCAGCCAATCTATTTCTTCAAGCCTCGATGGACGGGGGCGCGTGACCGTACAGGACTTGCTCTAATTTAAACTGTAGGTATGTTTCCTGGGCGGACCTGCTGTTATGGTTTCTGTAAGTACCCTTGCTGTCATTGTTGCTGCAGGTATATAACATGAGCGGACCTGCTGTTTTGGTCCCTGCAGGTATGGAATCTGAGCGGACATGCTGTTATTGTATCCGTAGGGATGTTACATTAACTCAGCTGCTGTTATGGTCCCTTAAGGTATGAAACTGGATAGAACAGGCTGTTATGGTCCATTTAATGATGTAAGTTCAGCGGATCTGCTATTGTCCCTGTGGGTATGTAACCTGAGTGGACATGCTGTCATGGTCCCTAAAGGTATGTAACCTAAGCGGACCAGCTGTTATGGTCAATGTAGTTATGTTACCTGAGCGGACATGGGTTATAGTCCCTGCAGGTATGTTTTTAGATAGGACTTGCTGTTATGTTTCCTGTATGTATATAACTGGATAGGACTTAATGCTATGTCCCTGCAGGTATATAACTGAGAAGGACTTGCTGTTATGTTACCTGTCGGTATGAAACAGGTTAGAACTTGCTGTTATTCTCCCTGTAGGTATGTAAGTGGAAAGGATCTGCTGTTATGTCCCTATAGGTATGTAATTGAATATGGCCGGCTGTTATGAACCCTGTAGGTATATAACCTGAGCGGAGCTGAATTTATTGTCCCTGTTTGTATGTAACTGGACAGGACCTGCTGTTATTCTCCCTGTAGATATGTAACCTGAACGGGGCGGCTGTTACTGTCCCTGTAGGGATGTTACCTTAGCGGACTTGCTGTTATAGTCCCTGTAGCAGTGTAACAGGCTAGTATCTGCTGTTATCGCCCATGTAGGTAGGCATCTGGATTGGACCAGCTCGTATGGTCCCATTAGCTATTTCAATGGATCGGATTTGCTGTTATTGTATCCGAAATTATATACTGATTAGGAACTGCTGTTATGGTCCCTGTAGGTAGGAAATCAGAGCGGACTTGTTGTTATCTGTTGTTACGGTCTCTGTAGGTATGTTATTGGATAGTACTGATATGCTCCTTGTAGATATGTAAACTGAGCGGACCGCCTTTTATGGTTTCTTTAGGAATGTTACTGGATAGTTCTGCTATACTTGTCCCTGTATGACTCCTGAGCGGATCTGCTGTTATGGTCCCTGTAGGTATTTAACATGAGCGGACTTGGGATATGGTCCCTGTAGGTATGATATTAACAGGACTTGCTGTTATGTTCCATATATGTTATAACTGGATAGGACTTGTTGTTATGTCCCTGCAGGTATGTAACTGGATAGGACTTGCTAGTATGTTCCCTGTAGGTATGAAATGGGATAGGACTTGCTGTTATTGTCTGAAATGTAATTGGATAGTACTGTTATTCTCTTAGTAGATATGTAATCTGAGCGGACCGGCTGTTATGGTCCCTTTACAAATGTTACTGGATAGGACCTCCTGTAATTGTCCCCGAATGTATAACTCCTGAGCGGACCTTCGGTTATGGTCCCTATAGGTATTTAACCTGAGTGCTGGGATATAGTCCATGTCATACGATAGGACTTGGTGTTATGTTCTATGTAGTTATATAACTGGATAGGAGTTGATGGTATGTCCCTGCAGGTATGTAACGGGGTAGGACCTGCTGTTATGGTTCCTGTATGTATATAACTGGAGAGGAACTGCTGATTTGGTCCCTGTACATATATAACATGAGCGGCCCTGCTGTTATGGTCCCTGTAGGTACGTAACTGGAAAATACATGCTGTCATGGTCCCTGTAGGTATGTAGTCTGAACTGTCTAGCTGTTATGGACCCTGTAGGTATGTAATTGGATAGGACATGTTTTTATAGACCCTGCAGGTATTTTACTGAATAGGACTTGCTGTTATGGTCCCTGAAGGTATGTATCCTGAGCGGACCCGCTGTTATGTTCACTCTAGTTATGTAACTAGATAGGACCTGCTGATACGGTCCCTGTAGGTATGTTGCTGGATAGGACTTGCTGTTGTTGTACCCGTAGGTATGTAACTGGATATGACCTGTTGTTTTGGTCCCTGTAGGTATTTTACTGAATAGAACTTGCTTTTATGGTCCCTGTAGGTGTGACCTGGGCGGACCTGCTGCAATGGTACCCTTATGTATGTAACTGGATAAGACCTGCTGTTATGATCCCTGTAATAATATAAGCTGAGTGGACCTGTCCCATTTGGTCCCTGTATGTATGTTACCGGAGCGGACATGGTGTTAAGATCACTGTATGTATGTAACCTGAGTAGACCTGCCGTTAGGGTCCAGGTGTGTAACTGGATTGGACCTGCTGTTACAGTCCCTGTAGGTATGAAACTGGATAAGACCTGCTTTTATGGTCCCTGTAGGTATGTTACTGGATAGGACTTGTTGTTATTGTTCCCTTTGCTGTTATCGTCCTGTAGGTATGTAACCCGAGAGGATCTCTCCGTATGTATTTAACTGGATTGCCCTGCTGTTAATTATATAAGCTGGGCGGACTTGCTGGTTTGGTACCTGTAGGTATGTAATCTGAACGGCAATGCTGATATGGCCCCTGTAGAATGTCACCTGGGCGTATCTGTTGTTATGGTCCCTGTAGGTATGTGACCTGTTAGGACCGCCTGTTAAGGTCCCTTGAAGAATGAAATTGGATAGGACTTACTGCTATTGCCCATGTAAGTATTTAAATGAATAGGACTGAGCGGACCTTCTGTAATGGTCCCTGTAGGTATGTAACTGGATAGGACCGGCTGTTGTGGTCCCTGTAGGTATGTAAACTTAGCGGACTGTATAATGGTCCCTGTACGGAGGTAACTGGATATGCTCCCTTTTTATGTAACCTGAGCCGACAAGCTGTTAGAGACCCTGTAGAAATGTTACCTTAGCGGGCCTGCTATTATGGTCCCTGAAGCAGGGTAACTGGATAGGACCTTTTGTTATGCTTCCTCTAGGTATGTTATTGGATTGGACCTGCTGTTATGGTCCCTGTAAGTGTGTAACTGGATAGGAATTGTTGTCATTATCCCTGTAGGTATGTAACAGGATATGACTTGCTGTTATGGTTCCTGTATGTAACTAGATAGGAATTGCTGTTATTTTCCCTGTAGATATCTAATTGAATAGGACTTACCGTGATATTCCCTCCAGATATGTAACTTGAGCGGACCTGCTGTCAAAGTCCCTGTTGGGATGTTACCTCAGTGGACCTGCTGTTATTGTCCCTGTAGGAATGTTGCCCGAGTGGACCTGCTGTTATGGTCCATGTATGTATGTAACTTGATAGGACTTGGCTGCTATGGTCCCTGTGCGTATGTAACCTGGGCGGTCATGCTGTTATAGCCCCTGTATGTATGTAGCTGGAGAGAACCGGCTATTGTGTGTCCCTGTAGGTATATGTTAATGGATAAGACCTGTTGTAATTGTCCCTGTAGGTATGCAACCTTGGTGGACCTGTTTTTATGGTTCCTGTAGGTATGTTGCTGGATAGGACTTGCTGTAATGGTCCCTGTACGAATGTATCCGGGTAGAACCTGCTGTTATGGTTCCTGTAAGTATTTAACTGAGTATGATTTGCTGTTATGGTCCCTATTGGTATGTAACTTGAGTAGATCTACTGTTTATGTCCCTTCAGGTATGTAACTGGACATGGCCCGGTGTTATTGTAATTGTATAAGCTGAGGGGACTTGATGCTTAGGTCCGTGTTGGTATGTAACCCAAGCGGATATGCTGTTATGGTCCGTGTAGGTTTATAATTTGAGCGGACCTGCTGTTAAGTTCGCTGTAGGTATGTAACTGGACATGTCCTGCTGTTATGGTCCCTGTCATTGTGTTAGCTGAGCTGACCTTCTGTTATTGTCCCGGTAGGAAGATAAACTGTTCGGACCGCCTGTTCTGGTCCTTTAGGAATATTACTGGATAGGACCTGCTATAATTGTCCCTTTAGGTATGTAACCTGGACGGACGTGCTGTTATAGCGGACCTGCTGTTATAGTCCCTGTAGGGACGTACCTTAATGTTCTTGTGGCGTTGTGTTCAGTGTCGGATGACTCAGCGCGTTTCACTGTCGAATCCTCATCCTTGTTTCAACTTGGCTTTAACTGTGATTTCTTTGTTTACAGAGTTGATTCACAGATGATATATAAAACCTTCACGCGAACCAAACAAATACTTTGAGTGAGAGTGAGGGTGAGGGCTGGGATCCCGTAAAGTTAACTTAAACCCACTAGTAATTTTACTGACCGTTACAATATGTTCTGTAGAAGGTTTTTCCAGTGGAAGCAAGGAATACACCACAGAACTGGGAAATATGAAGTGTACATGTACACCCCTTATTCCTCTTGGATCCCAGACACTGCCACGTAGTCAGTCAAATGCTGCAGTAGTTCTGAAAATCATGGCATTGACTTCATCATCAATGTGCAGGGCTCTTGACATTGTGCTCCCGAGGTTGGTGAACTTGTCTACCAATTGCAATATTTGACCTTTACTGTGATGGTGGGCTCTTTGTAAGGTTTGCCAGGTGCTGGCTGATAGACTGCTTCAGTCTTTTTGATTGTGAGATCATAGCTGTCACAGGAGTCGGATACTTGAGCTATACATTGTTTCATCTTCTCTTCTTTTGAAGCACCTTTTGCTATGTCATCAGCAAAGAGGAACTCATCTAGCACCTCTGTCTGCACCTTGGTTTTGGCTTGCAACCACCTTCTGAGATTGAAAAGCTTCCCATCAAAGCGATTCCTAATAGGTATGTCATTGTCAACATCCTGGAAAGCATCTCTCTGCATGGCAGAAAACATCATGCTGAACAGTGTTGGGGCCAAGACACAGCATTGCTGGACTCTTTTTGTCACAGGGAATGGATCCGAAAAAAAATCACCAGCATTTTGGATCCGTGCAAGCAACCCATCGTTCAACTGTCTCACCCTGCTATGTTTTGGTTGGTCATCCAAACGTCACCATGATCTTCCAAAGGCCCTCACGAATGACTGTGTCAAATGCTTCGGTGAGGTCAACAAAGGTCATGCATAGGTTCATGTTCTGTTCTTGGCATTTCTCTTGCATCTGCCTTGCTGTGAAAATCATGTCAATTGTTCCTCTGTCCTTCCTAAACCCAAATTGGCTTTCTGTTAGTAGCACTAATTGTTCAAGGTGTTCATTCACTCGGTTAAGTAGGACTCTCACAAGGCCTTTCCCAGCAATTGACAATAAAGAGATGCCACCGTGATTGTCACAGATCTGAGGGTTCCTTTTCCGTTTGAATAGGTGGATAATTGACACATCATTGAGTTCTTGAGGGATGGTTTCTTTTCTCCACATAGTGTGAAATAACTAAACAAACTTCTTTGCAACTGGAGTGCTTCTTGCTTTGTAAATCTCAGCAGGTATTGCATCTGGTCCTGGGGCCTTGCAAGATTGCAGACGTTGTATTGCTTTCACTGTTTCCGTAACGATTTTGAACTTGTCAAGAAGCAGATTACATTCAACCTGTGGAAGTCTGTTGATAGCCTCACCAGTGATAGAGGATAGCCGATTAAGAACACCATCAAAGTGCGCAGCCAATTTTTTCAAGATTGCGTCTTTTTCAGTCGTAAGACTAGTTACATCTGCACTGAGGAGAGGAGTGGATCCTGAGCTCAGGGTACTATAAATTGTCTTTAGTGCATCAAAGAACTTCTTCATATCCTTTCTGTGTGCAAAGGACTTGGTTTCATCAGCGCCATTGCTTAGAAAGCAGTCTGTTCCAAGGCGGTTCTTCTGTCGTGGTTTATTTCTGTTATGGCTTGTCTTTGAGAGTATGTTTCGCTTATATTATTTTGCTTTGGAAAGCCAATTGGCCATTTTGTGGGAAAGTAACTGTCCTTTTGGCTTTCCGCTGGTGATGTTTCCGTTGGGGTCTGGTTGTTTCGTGTTTGTGCTTCTTTCCCTTGGTGTCTCTGATGGGAGCTGTGGGTTAATTGTATCGATTCCTGATCATTGCCTTCACTTCTATTTTGCATGTCTCTGAGTCTTCATTGCATTGGCTTGCAAATATCCTGTATGTATGTGACTGGATGATAGTCCCTATACGCATGTAACATGAGCGGACCTGCTGTTTTGGTCCCTATGGGTTTGTAACTCAATATAACTTACTGTCATGGTCATTGTCGGCATGTAGCCTGAGCGGTCCTGCTGTTATGGTCCCTGAAGGTAGGTATGTAGCTCGATACAAACTCGATGTAGGAATGTATCTCGATACAAACTAAGAGGACGCTGTAAGAATGTAAACTTAGGGGACCTGCAATTAAGCCGATCTGTTATATTCTTTGAACATATGTTGAAAATGAGTGAACCTGTTGTTGTTGTCCGGATAGATATGCAGACTCGATTGAGTTGTTGTTTCAGCCCCTATAACTATTGCTGTTGAGATTCATGTAGGTAGGTATGTAAACTAAGCGGACCTTGCAGGAATGTTATCTCAGCGGGTCAGATACGAGGACTGTTCAAATATGAATGCAAGTAGAACGATTTCTCATGCACTATTGCGAAAATCACCTGGAAATAAATATCACAGCGTAGAAAAACATTTTACCTATACATTGATACCAAACCTGTTAAAATCCATCCACTTTAGCCATGTATATCGTTCGATAAACACTGTCTACGCTTGTATACTAATATAAAACATGGTTGGAAGAAGGTCAGAGTACGCCGTTGAAATACGGTCCTATATTAAGAATCGTTGTATTCTTGGTATACGGTGCAAAGACATTTTTGATGAAATATGTTCGGTTTATGGGCATAATGAAATGTCTTTTCCGACAGTTTTTCGTTGGTGTAAGAAATTCAGCTGTGGGCTAGGCCCAACAGAAGATGCACCACATGATCGCCGGCCGAAAAGAGCAACATCTGTTAAGATGGTTGCTAGAGTGAAAGAAATAGTTGCTACCGATGCACGATACACCACTAGGCAAATAGCTAGTATGGTTGGCATCTCATTAGGAGCAGCTCATACAATTCTGAAACGGGATTTGAAAATGAGAAAGATCTGTGCTAGATGGATTCCCCATCTGTTGACAGATGAGCAGAAAAAGACACGCGTTCAGTGCGCCAACAAGTTGCTTAAAAATATTCCAAAATACAATGCACGGTCTTTCGCTGATGTCGTCACAGGTGACGAGACATGGGTTCACCTTTTTGAGCCAAAACGAAAGAATCAGAACAAAATATGGGCAACAAAGTATTGCAAAAGACCATGCATTGCAAAGCGGACCATGAGCGTTAAGAAGGTAATGCATGCCATATTCTTTTCAAATCAGGGCCCTGCTATTCAGGTTGCTGTGCCTAAAGACAAATCTGTAAATGCGAAGTTTTACAAGAATAAAGTTCTTCGAAAATTGAAGAAATATTTCAAAGAACGAAGACCAGCAACTGGTTTGGCCAATGTCAGATTGCTACATGACAATGCGTCATCGCACAAGGCGTTCATTGCGCAAGACTATCTAAGCAGGAAAAGGTTGTTGAACTCCCTCACCCCCCGTATTCCCCTGACCTTGCCCCGTGTGACTTTTTTTTGTTCCCGCGGCTGAATAATACCTTTCTGGTCGAAATTTGTACAGCGCAAACACCTCGGTTCTGCAATATTCCAGTGCCTTCATAGTATACCTCGAAAAGACTACCAAAATGCATTCGATGATTGGATCAGAAGACTGAAAGTTTGTATATCTGTTAAAGGGGAATACTTTGAGGGTACAAAATAAATTTTTCATCGAAATCTATCACTGAATCATTTTTATGTGCTTATTTGCATTCATATTTGAACAGACCTCGTATGTCTGAGGCAGTGGAACTTAGCCAGCAGGCATGCCTGGGGCGGTGTCACCGAACCAGCAGTCACGTCTGTGGCATAGGCACCGAATCAGCAGCAGTCAAGTCTCGGGCAGCGGTACCGAGCCAGCAGTCACGTTTGTGGCTTAGGCACCGAATCAGCAGTTATGTCTGAAGCAGTGACACCGAGCCACCAGGCCTGTCTGAGGCATTAACTTTTAGCCAGCAGACATGTCTGATGCCCTGCCACTGATCTATTAAGTATCCGTGTGGCAGTGATTCATGACAATGGCTGAGGCTTCAAGCGGCCAGGTACGTCTGAGGCAGTGGCACAGATACAACAGTTTAGTCAAAGGCAGTGGCACGGAGCCAGCGAGAATGTCTCAGCCAGTCAGCAATGGAACCGAGCTACCAGACATGGCCGAGGCAGTGGCATCGAGCGAGTAGACATGTAAGTGTGATAGGCACCGAATCAGCAGTTATGTCAGAGGCATCGGCATCCAGCCAGCAGACACGTCTGTGGCTAAGGCGCCGAATCAGCAGTTATATCTGAGGCAACGGAACCGAGCCAGCAGACATGTCTATTGCTTAGGCACTGGAGGAAGCGGGACCGAGCCAGTAGGCACGTCTATGGTTTAGGCAAGGAATTAACAGTTATGGCTGAGACAAACGTACAGAGGCAGCAGGCGCGTCTGTGGTTTAGGCACCGATTCAGCAGTAATGGCACCAAACCATTGATTATTTATGTGACATGACAAACGCAATGCCATCGAGCAGCCAGGTACCTCTGAGGCATTGGCATTGATCCATCAGTTATATCTGAAGCTGTCGCACTGAGCCAGCGCGCATTCCTGAGCCAGTAGCAACGAGCCTGCAGGTATGTCTAAGGCAATGGTACCGTGTTGACAGGCATGTCTGTGGCAGTGGCACCTAACTAGCATGTATCTCTTTAGCTTAGGTACCGAATCAGTAGCTATGCCAAAGGCAGCGGCATCGACCGAGCAGCCGCGTCTGTGGTTTAGGCTCAGAATAAGCATTTCTGTCTGAAGCAGCGGCGCCGATTTATAGACGCACCTAAGCCTCAGATTGGCAAACTGGACAAGGCATTAGATATGTTTGCTTGCTCAAAGTCGCTGCCTCAAACATGCATGCTGGCTCGGAGCCACTGCCACAGACAAAACAGCTGATTCCGTGCCTAAGCCACAGACACGCCTGCTGGGCAAGACGTTATACATGGGTGCTTGCTCAACGTCACTGCCTCGGGAATGCCTGCCTCAGACAAAACAGCTGATTTGGAACTTTAAGCACAGATGCACCTGCTGCATCGGTGCCGCTACCGCAGGCATATCTGTTGATTTGGCGCCTTAGTCATAGCCATGCCTGAAAGTTATGCGCCACTGCTTCAAACATTCCTTTGAAAGTGGTACAGAGCCAGCAGGCAGGTATGTGGCTCAGGCATCGAATCAGCTGTTATATCGGAGGCAGAGGCACCGAGCCAGCATGCACGCCTATGGCTAAGGCACAGAATCAGCAGTAATTGCACCAAACCATTGATTATTTATGTGACATGACAAACGCAATGGCATCGAGCAGCCAGGTACCTCTGAGGCATTGGCACTGATCCATCAGCTATATCTACAGCTGTCACACTGAGCCAGCGCCCATGACTGAGCCAGTAGCAATGAGCCTGCAGGTATTTCTAAAGCAATGGAACCCTGCCGACAGGCATGTCTGTGGTAGTGGCACCTAATTAGCATGCGTCTATTTAGCTTAAGCAGCGGATCAGTAGCTGTGCCAAAGGCTGTGCCAAAGCAGCGGATCAGTAGCTGTGCCGGCTGTGGTTTAGGCTCTGATTAACCAGTTCTGTCTGAGGCAGCGGCACCGAATTATAGGCGTCCCTAAGCCTAAAATGGGCCGACTTGACAAGGCATTAGACATGTTTGCTTGCTTAGTCAATACCTCAAACATGCCTGCTGGCTCGGAGCCACTGTCACAGACAAAACAATTGATTCGGTGCCTAAGCCACAATCACGCCTGCTGTGCAAGACGTTATACATGTCTGCTTGCTCAACGTCACTGCCTCGGAAATGCCTGACTCAGACAAAACACCGGATTTGGAACTTAAACCACAGATGCGCCTGCTGGATCGGTGACGCTGCCGCAGGCATATCTGTTGATTTGGTGCCTAAGCCATAGACATGCCAGCTAGCTAGGCGCAACTGCTTCAGACATTCCTTTGGAAATGGCAAAGCGCCAGCAGGCAGGTCTGTGGCTTAGGCGCCGAATCAGCATTTATGTCGGAGGCAGCGGCACCGAGCAAGCATGCACGTCTATGGCTTATACGCCCAATCAGCAGTTATATCTGAGGCAGCGGAACCGAGCCAGCAGGCATGTCTATTGCATAGGCATTGGAGGAAGCGGGACCGAGCCAGTGGGCGCGTCTATGGGTTAGGCAAGGACTTAGCAGTTATTACTGAGACAACGGTACAGAGGCAGCAGGCGCGTCTGTGGTTTAGGAACCGAATCTGCAGTAATGGCACCAAACCATTGATTATTTATGTGCCATGACAAACACAATGGCATCGAGCAGCCAGGTACCTCTGAGGCATTGGCGCTGATCCATCAGTTATATCTGAAGCTGTCGCACAGAGCCAACGCGCATGCCAGCGCCTGTAGCAACGAGCCGTTATGTCTAAGGCAATGGAACCGTGCCGACAGGCATGTCTGTGGCAGTGCAACTATCTAGCATGCATCTCTTTAGCTTAGGCTCCGAATCAGCAGCTGTGCCAAAGGCAGCGGCACCGACCGAGCAGGCGCGTCTGTGGTTTAGGCTCTGAATAACCAGTTCTGTCTGAGGCAGCGGCACCGAATTATAGACGCGCCTAAGCCTCAGATCGGCCGACTGGACAAGACATTAGACAGGTTTGCTTGCTCAAAGTCACTACCTCAAACATGCCTGCTGGCTCAGGGCAACTGCCACAGACAAAACAGCTGATTCGGTGCCTAAGCCACAGACACGCCTGCTGGGCAAGACGTTATACATGTCTGCTTGCTCAACGTCAATGCCTCGGAAATGCCTGCCTCGAACAAAACACTTGATTTAAAACTTTAACCACAGATGCGCTTGCTGGATCGGTGCCGCTGCCGCAGGCATATCTGTAGATTTGGTGCCTTAGCCATAGACAGGCCCGCTAGCTAGGCGCCACTGCTTCAAACATTCCTTTGGAAGTGGCACAGAGCCAGCAGGCAGGTTTGTGGCTTAGGCGCCGAATCAGCATTTATGACGGAGGCAGCGGCACCGAGCCAGCATGCATGTCTATGGCTTAGGCGCCGAATCAGCAGTTATATCTGGGGCAGCGTAACCGAGCCAGCAGGCATGTCTATTGCATAGGCACTGGAGGAAGCGGGACCAAGCCAGTAGGCGCGTCTATGGTTTAGGCAAGGACTTAGCAGTTGTGACTGAGACAACGGTACAGAGGCAGCAGGCGCGTCTGTTGTTTAGGCACCGAATCCACAGTAATGGCACCAAACCATTGATTATTTATATGCCATGACAAACGCAATGGCATCGAGCAGCCAGGTACCTCTGAGGCATTGGCACTGATCCATCAGTAATATCTGAAGCTGTCGCACTGAGCCAACACGCATGCCTGAGCCAGTAGCAACGAGCCGGTATGTCTAAGGCAATGGAACCGTGCAGACAGGCATGTCTTTGGCAGTGGCACCTATCTAGCATGCATCTCTTTAGCTTAGGCACCGAATCAGCAGCTGTGCCAAAGGCAGCGGCACCGACCGAGCAGGAGCGTCTGTGGTTTAGGCTCTGAATAACCAGTTCTGTCTGAGGCAGCGGCACCGAATTATAGACGCGCCTAAGCCTCAGATGGGCCGACTGGACAAGACATTAGACATGTTTGCTTGCTCAAAGTCACTGCCTCAAGCATGCCTGCTGGCTCGGAGCCACTGCCACAAACAAAACAGCTGATTCGGTGCCTAAGCCACAGACACGCCTGCTGGGCAAGACGTTAAACATGTCTGCTTGCTCAACGTCACTGCCTCGGAAATGCCTGCCTCGGACAAAACACTTGATTTCAAACTTCAACCACAGATGCGCCTGCTGGATTGGTGCCGCTGCCGCAGGCATATCTGTAGATTTGGTGCCTAAGCCATAGACATGCCAGCTAGCTAGGCGCCACTGCTTCAAACATTCCTTTGGAAGTGGCACAGAGCCAGCAGGCAGGTTTGTGGCTTAGGCACAGAAGTAGCAGTTATGTCGGAGGCAGCGGCACCGAGCCAGCATGTACGTCTATGGCTTAGGCACCGAATCTGCAGTTATATCTGAGGCAGCGGAACCGAGCCAGCAGGATGTCTATTGCTTAGGCACTGGAGGAAGCTGGACCGAGCCGGCAGGCGCGTCATTGGTTTAGGCTAGGAATTAGCAGTTATCTCTGAGACAACGGTAGAGAGGCAGCAGGCGCGTCTGTGGTCCGGGCACCGAATCAGCAGTAATTGCACCAAACGATTGATTATTTATGTGACATGACAAACGCAATGGCATCGAGCAGCCAGGTACCTCTGAGGTATTGGTACTGGCCCATCAGTTATATCTGAAGCTGTCACACTTAGCCAGCGCGCATGCCTGAGCCTGTAGCAACGAGCCTTCAGGTATGTCTAAGGCAATGGAACCGTGCCGACAGGCATGTCTGTGACAGTGACATCTAATCAGCATGCATCTCTTTAGCTTAGGCACCGGATCAGCAGCTGTGCCAAAGGCAGCTGCACCGACCGAGCAGGCGCGTCTGTGCTTTAGGCTCTGAATAAGCAGGTCTGTCTGAGGCAGCGGCACCGAATTGTATACGCCCCTTAGCCTCAAATGAGCCGCATGGACAAGGCATGTTTGCTTGCTCAAAGTCACTGCCTCAAACATGCCTGCTGGCTCGCAGCCACTGCCACAGACAAAACAGCTGATTTGGTGCCTAAGCCACAGACACGCCTGCTGGGCAAAACGTTATACATACAATGCATCTGCTTGCTCAACGTCGCTGCCTCGGAAATGCCTGCCAGACAAAACAGCTGATTTGCACTTAAACCACATATGCACCTGCTGGGTTGGTGCCGCTGCCGCAGGCATATCTATTGGTGCCTAAGCCATAGACATGCCTGCTAGCTAGGCGACACTGCTTCAGACATTCCTTTTGCAGTGGCACAGAGCCAGCAGGCAGGTCTTTGGCTTAGGCACCGAATCAGCAGTTATGTCGGAGGTATCGGCACCGAGCAGCATGCACGTTTATGGCTAAGGCAACGAATCAGCACAGCAGTTATATCTGAGGTAGCGGAACCGAGCCAGCAGGCATGTCTATTGTTTAGGCACTACAGGAAGCGGGACCGAGCCAGCAGGCGCGTCGATGGTTTAGGCAAGGAATTAGCAGTTATGACTGAGACAACGGTACTGAGGCAGCAGGCGCGTCGGTGGTCTAGGCACCGAATCAGCACTAATGACACCAAACCATTGATTATTTATGTGACATGACAAACGCAATGACATCGAGCAGCCAGGTACCTCTGAGGCATTGGCACTGATCCATCAGTTATATCTGAAGCTGTCGCACTGAGCCAGCGCGCAAATCTGAGCCAGTTTCATCGAACCTGCAGGTATGTCTAATGCAATGGAACCGTGCCGACAAGCATGTCTGTGGCAGTGGCACCTAACTAGCATGCATCTCTTTAGCTTAGGCACCGATTCAGCAGCTGTGCCAACGGCAGCGGCACCGACCGAATAGGCGCGTCTGTGGTTTAGGCTCTGAATAAGCAGTTCTGTCTGAGGCAGCCGCACCGAATTATATTATTATGGCCGCACTGCCACAGACAAAACAGCTGGTTCGGTGCCTAAGCCACGGACACGTCTGCTGGGCAAGATGTTATACTTATCTGCTTGCTCAACGTCACTGCCTCGGAAATGCCTGCCTCATAAAAAAACTGATTTGGAACTTTAACCACAGCTGCGCCTGCTGGACCGTTGCCGCTACCGCACGCATATCTGTTGATTTGGTGCCTTAGTCGTAGACATGCCTGCTAGCTAGGCGCCTATGCTTCAGAAATTCCTTTGGAAGCGGCACAGAGCCAGCAGGCAGGTCTATGGCTTAGGCATCGAATCAGCAGTTATGTCGGAGGCAGCGGCACCGAGCCACCATGCACGTCTATGGCTTAGGCACCGAATCAGCAGTTATATCTGAGGCAGCGGAACCGAGCCAGCAGGCATGTCTATTGCTTAGGCACTGGAAGAAGCGGGACCGAGCCAGCAGCTGCGTCTATAGTTTATGCAAGGAATTAGCAGTTGTGACTGAGACAATGGTATAGAGGCAGCAAGCGCGCCTGTGGCTTAGTAACCGAATCAGCAGTAATGGCACCAAACCATTGATTGTTTATGTGACGACAAACGCAATGGCTTCGAGCAGCCAGGTACCTCTGAGGCGTTGGCACTGATCCATCATTTATATCTGAAGCTGTCGCACGGAGCCAGCGCGCATGCCTGCATGAGCCAGTAGCAAAGAGCCTGCAGGTATGTATCAGGCAATGGAACCGTGCCGACAGGCATGTCTGTGGCAGAGGCACCTAACTAGCATGCATCTCGTTGGCTTAGGCACCGGATCAGCAGCGAGTCAGCAGGCGCGTCTATGGTTTATGCACGAAATTAGCAGTTATGACTGAGACAATCGTACAGAGGCAGCAGGCGCGTCTGTGGTTTAGGCACCGAATCAGCACTAATGACAGAAAACCAGTGATTAATTATGTGACATGACAAACGCAAAGGCATCGAGCAGCCAGGTACCTCTTAGGTATTGGCACTTATCCATCAGTTATATCTGAAGCTGTCCAACTGAGCCAGCGCGCATGCCTGAGCCAGTAGCAACAAGCCTGCAGGTATGTCTAAGGCAATGGAACCGTCCCGACAGTCATGTCTGTGGCAGTGGCACCTTACTCACATGCATCTCTTTAGCTTTGGCACCAAATCAGCAGCTGTGCCAAAGGTAGCGGCACCGACCGAACAGGCGCGACTGTGGTTTAGGCTCTGAATAAGCAGTTCTGTTTGAGGCAGCGGCGCCGAATTATAGACGCGCCTAAGCCTCAGATGGGCCGACTGGACAAGGCATTAGACACGTTTGCTTGCTTAAAGTCACTGCCTCAAACATGCCTGCTGGCTCAGAGCCACTGCCACAGACAAAACAGCTGATTCGGTGCCAAAGCCACAGACACGCCTGCTGGGCAAGACGTTTTACATGTGTGCTTGCTCAACGTCACTGCCTCGGAAATGCCTGCCACAGACACAACAGCTGATTTGGAACTTTAACCACATATGCGCCTACTTGATCGGTGCCGCTGCCGCAGGTATATCTGTCGGTTTATGGGCCTAAGCCATAAACATGCCTGCTAGCTAGGCGTCACTGCTTCAAACATTCCTTTGGAAGTGGCACAGAGCCAGCAGGCAGGTCAGTGGCATAGGCACCGAATCAGCAGTTATGTCGGAGGCAGCGGCACCGAGCCAACATGCACGTTTATGGCTTAGGCACCGAATCAGCAGTTATATCTGAGGCAGCGGAAACGAACCAGCAGGTATGTCTATTGCTTAGGCAATGGAGGAAGCGGGACCGAGCCAGCAGGCGCGTCTATGGTTTAGGCAAGGAATAAGCAGTTATGACTGAGACAAGCTGATCCATCAGTTATATCTGAAGCTGTCACGCTTAGCCAGCGCGCATGCCTGAGCCAGTAGCTACGAGCCTGCAGGTATGTCTTAGGCAATGGAACCGTGCCGACAGGGATGTCTGAGGCAGTGGCACCTAATTAGCATGCATCTCTTTAGCTTAGGCACCGGATCAGCAGCTGTGCCAAAGGCAGCGGCACCGACCGAGCAGGCGCCTTTATGGTTTAGGCTCTGAATAAGCAGTTCTGTCTAAGGCAGCGGCACCGAATTATAGACGCCCTTAGCCTCAAATAGGCCGACAGGACATGACATTAGACATGTTTGCTTGCTCAAAGTCACTGCCTCAAACATGCCTGCTGGCTCGGAGCCACTGTCACAGACAAAACAGCTGATTCGGTGCCTAAGCCACAGACACGCCTGCAAGACGTTATACATGTCTGCTTGCTCAACGTCACTGCCTCGGAAATGCCTGCCTCAGACAAAACACCTGATTTGGAACTTAAACCACAGATGCTCCTGCTGGATCGGTGCCGCTGCCGCTGCCGCAGGCATATCTGCTGATTTGGTGCCTAAGCTATACACATGCCTGCTAGCTAGGCGCCACTGCTTCAGATCTTCCTTTGGAAGTGACACAGAGCCAGCAGGCATGAGTGTGGCTTAGACACCGAATCAGCAGTTATGTCGGAGGCAGCGGCACTGAGCCAGCATGTACGTCTATGATTTAGGCACAGAATGAGCAATTATATCTGAGGCAGCGGAACCGAGCCAGCAGGCATGTCTATTGTCTAGGCAATGGAGGAAACGGGACCGAGCCAGCAGGCGCGTCTATGGTTTAGGCAAGGAATTAGCAGTTATGACTGAGACAACGGTACGGCGCAGCAGGCGCGTCTGTTGTTTAGGCACCGAATCATCAGTAATGGCAACAAACCATTGATTATTTATGTGACATGACAAACGCAATGACACCGAGCAGCCAAGTACCTCTGGGGCATTGGCACTTATCCATCAGTTACATCTGAAGCGGTCGCACTGAGCCAGCGCGCATGCCTGAGCCAGTTGCAGCGAGCCTGCAGATATGTCTAATGCAATGGAACCGTGCCGACAGGCATGTCCGTGGCAGTGGCAACTAACTAGCATGCATCTCTTTAGCTTAGGCACCGAGTCAGCAGCTGTGCTAAAGGCAGCGGCACGGACCGAAAAGGCGCGTCTTTAATTTAGGTTCTGAATAAGCAGTTCTGTCTGAGGCAGCGGCGCCGAAATATAGACGCGCCTAAGCCTCAGATGGGCCGACTGGACAAGCCATTAGACATGTTTGCTTGCTCAAAGTCACTGCCTCAAACATGCCTGCTGGCTCGGAGCCACTGCCACAAACAAAACAGCTGATTCGGAGCCTAAGCCACAGACACCCTGCTGGGCAAGATGTTATACATGTCTGCTTGCTCAACGTCACTGCCTCGGAAATGCCTGCTAAATACAAAAAGGCTGATTTGGAACTTAAACCACAGATGCGCCTGCTGGATCGTTGCCACTGCCGCAGGCATATCCGTTAATTTGGTGCCTAAGCCATAGACATGCCTGCTAGATAGGCGACACTGCTTCAGACATTCCTTTGGAAGTTGCACAGAGCCAGCAGGCATGTCTGTGGCTAAGGCAGTTATGTCGGAGGCAGCGGCACCGAGCTAGCATGTACGTCTATGGCTTAGGCACCGAATCAGTAGTTATATCTGAGGCAGCGGAACCGTGCCAGCAGGTATGTCTTTTGTTTAGGCATTGCAGGAAGCGGGACCGAGCCAGCAGGCGCGTCTATGGTTTAGGCAAGGAATTAACAGTTATGACTGAGACCAACGGTACAGAGGCAGCAGGCGCGTCTGTGGTTTAGGCACCGAATCAGCAGTAATGGCACCAAACCATTGATTCTTTATGTGACATGACAAACGCAATGGCATCGAGCAGCCAGGTACCTCTGAGGCATTGGCACTGATCCATCAGTTATATCTGAAGCTGTCGCGCTGAGCCAGCACACATGCCTGAGCCAGTAGCAACGAGACTGCAGGTATGTCTAAGGCAATGCAACCGTGCCGACAGGCATGTCTGTGACAGTGACACCTAACTAGCAAGCATCTCTTTAGCATAGGCACCGAATCAGCAGCTGTGCCAAAGGCAGCGGCACCGACCGAGCAGGCGTGTCCGTGGTTTAAGCTCTGAATAAGCAGTTCTGTCTGAGGCAGCCGCACCGAATTATAGACGCGCCTAAGCGTCAGATAGGTCGACTGGACAAGGCATTAGACATTATTTGCTTGCTAAAAGTCACTGCCTCAAACATGCCTGCTGGCTCGGAGCCACTGCCACAGACAAAACAGCTGATTCGGTGCCTTAACCACAGACACGCCTGCTGGGCAAGACGTTATACATGTCTGCTTGCTAAACATCACTGCCTCGGGAATACCTGCCTCAGACAAAACGGACAGAACTTAAACCACAGATGCGCCTGCTGGACCGGTGCCGCTGCCGCAGGCATATCGGTTGATTTGGTGCCTAAGCCATAGACATGCCTGCTAGGTAGGCGCCACTGCTTCCGACATTCCTTTGGAAGTGGCACAGAGCCAGCAGGCAGGTCTATGGCTTAGGCACCGAATCAGCAGTTATGTCGGAGGCAGCGGCACCGAGCCATCATGCATGCCTATGGCTTATACGTCGAATCAGCAGTTGTATCCGAGGCAGCAGAACCGAGGAAGCCGGCATGTCTATTGCTTAGGCACTGGATGAAACGGGACCGATCCAGTAGGCCCGTCTATGGTTTAGGCAAGGAATTAGCAGTTATGACTGAGACAACGGTACAGAGGCAGCAGGCGCGTCTGTGGTTTAGGCACCGAATCAGCAGTAATGGCACAAACCATTGATTCTTTATGTGACATGACAAAAAAGGCATCGAGCAGCCAGGTACCTCTGAGGCATTGGCACTGATCCATCAGTTATATCTGAAGCTGTCACACTGAGCCAGCGCGCATGCCTGAGCCAGTAGCAACGAGCCTGCAGGTATGTCTAAGGCAATGGTACCGTGCCGACAGGCATGTCTGTGGCAGTGGCACCTAACTAGCATGCATCTCTTTAGCTTAGGCACCGGATCAGCAGCTGTGCCAAAGGCAGAGGCACCGACCGAGCTTAGGCTCTGAATAAGCAGTTCTGTCTGAGGCAGCGGTGCCGAATTATAGACGCGCCTAAGCCTCAGATGGGCCAATTGGACAAAGCATTAGACATGCTTGCTTGATCACAGTCACTGCCTCAATCATGACTGCTGGCTCGGAGCCAATGCCACAGACAAAACATCTGATTCGGTGCCTAAGCCACAGACACGCCTGCTGGGCAAGACGTTTTACATGTCTGCTTGCTCAACGTCACGGCCTCGGAAATGCCTGCCTCAGACAAAACAGCTGATTTGGAACTTTAACCACAGATGCGCCTACTTGATCGGTGCCGCTGCCGCAGGCATATCTGTCGATTTGGGGCCTAAGCCATAGACATGCCTGCTAGCTAGGCGTCACTGCTTCAAAGTGCTTTGGAAGTGGCACAGAGCCAGCAGGCAGGTCTGTGGCTTAGGAACCGAATCAGCAGTTATGTCGGAGGCAGCGGCACCGAGCCAACATGCACGTCTATGGATTAGGCTCCGAATCAGCAGTTATATCTGAGGCAGCGGAACCGAGCCAGCAGGCCATTCTATTGCTTAGGCACTGGAGGAAGCGGGACCGAGCCAGCTGGCGCGTCTATAGTTTAGGCAAGGAATAAGCAGTTATGACTGAGACAAGCTGATCCTTCAGCTGAACCAGCGCGCATGCCTGAGCCAGTAGCAACGAGCCTGCAGGTATGTCTAAGGCAATGGGACCGTGCCGACAGGCATGTCTGTGGCAGTGGCACCTAATTAGCATGCATCTCTTTAGCTTAGGCACCGGATCAGCAGCTGTGCCAAAGGCAGCGGCACCGACCGACCAGGTGCGTATATGGTTTAGGCTCTGAATAAGCAGTTCTGTCTAAGGCAGCGGCACCGAATTATAGACGCCCCTAAGCATCAAATAGACCGACTGGACATGACATTAGACATGTTTGCTTGCTCAAAGTCACTGCCTCAAACATGCCTGCTGGCTCGGTGCCACTGTCACAGACAAAACAGCTGATTCGGTGCCTAAGCCACAGACAAGCCTGCTGGGCAAGACGTTATACATGTCTGCTTGCTCAACGTCACTGCCTCGGAAATGCCTGCCTCAGACAAAACACCTGGTTTGGAACTTAAATCACAAATGCGCCTGCTTGATCGGTGCCGCTGCCGCAGGCATATCTGTTGATTTGGTGACTTAGCCATAGACATGCCTGCTAGCTAGGCGCCACTGCTTCAGATCTTCCTTTTGAAGTGGCACAGAGCCAGCAGGCAGGTGTGTGGCTTAGACACCGAATCAGCAGTAATGTCGGAGGCAGCGGCACCGAGACAGCATGTACGTCTATGACTTAGGCACCGAATAAGCAGTTATATCTGAGGCAGCGGAATCGAGCAGGTATGTCTATTGTTTAGGCACTGGAGGAAACGGGACCGAGCCAGCAGGCGCGTCTATGGTTTAGGCAAGGAATAAGCAGTTATGACTGAGACAACGGTACAGAGACAGCAGGCGCGTCTGTGGTTTAGGCACCGAATCAGCAGTAATGGCACCAAACCACTGATTATTTATGTGACATGACAAACGCAATGGCACCGAGCAGCCAAGTACCTCTGGGGCATTGACACTGATCCATCAGTTATTTCTGAAGCTGTCGCACTGAGCCAGCGCGCATGCCTGAGCCAGTTGCATCGAGCCTGCAGGTATGTCTAATATAATGGAACCGTGCCGACAGGCATGTCTGTGGCAGTGGCAACTAATTAGCATGCATCTCTTTAGCTTAGGCACCGAGTCAGCAGCTGTGCCAAAGGCAGCGGCACGGAACGAACAGACGCGTCTGTAGTTTAGGCTCTGAATAAGCAGTTCTGTCTGAGGCAGCGGCGCCGAATTATAGACGCGCCTAAGCCTCAGATGGGCCGACTGGACAAGCCATTAGACATGTTTGCTTGCTCAAAGTCACTGCCTCAAACATGCCTGCTGGCTCGGAGCCACTGCCACAGACAAAACAGCTGATTCGGTGCCTAAGCCACAGACACCCTTCTGGGCAAGATGTTATACATGTCTGCTTGCTCAACGTCACTGCCTCAGAAATGCCTGCCACATACAAAACATCTTATTTGGAACTTAAACCATAGATGCGCCTGCTGGATCGTTGCCGCTGCCGCAGGCATATCTGTTGATTTGGTGCCTAAGCCATAGACATGCCTTCTAGCTAGGCGCTTTGCTTCAGACATTCCTTTGGAAGAAGCACAGAGCCTGCAGACAGGTCTATGGCTTAGGCACCGAATCAGCAGTTATGTCGGAAGCAGAGGCACCGAGCCAATGCCAAAGACAAAACATCTGATTCGGTGCCTAAGCCACAGACACCCTTCTGGGCAAGATGTTATACATGTCTGCTTGCTCAACGTCACTGCCTCAGAAATGCCTGCCACATAGAAAACATCTTATTTGGAACTTAAACCATAGATGCGCCTGCTGGATCGTTGCCGCTGCCGCAGGCATATCTGTTGATTTGGTGCCTAAGCCATAGACATGCCTTCTAGCTAGGCGCTTTGCTTCAGACATTCCTTTGGAAGAAGCACAGAGCCTGCAGACAGGTCTATGGCTTAGGCACCGAATCAGCAGTTATGTCGGAAGCAGAGGCACCGAGCCAATGTCACAGACAAAACATCTGATTCGGTGCCTAAGCCACAGACACGCCTGCTGGGCAAGACGTTTTACATGTCTGCTTGCTCAACGTCACTGCCTCGGAAATGCCTGCCTCAGACAAAACAGCTGATTTGGAACTTTAACCACAGATGCGCCTACTTGATCGGTGCTGCTGCCGCAGGCATATCTGTCGATTTGGGGACTAAGCCATAGAAATGCCTGCTAGCTAGGCGTCACTGCTTCAAACATTCCTTTGGAAGTGGCACAGAGCCAGCAGGCAGGTCTATGGCTTAGGAACCGAATCAGCAGTTATGTCGGAGGCAGCGGCACCGATCCAACATGCACGTCTATGGATTAGGCACCGAATCACCAGTTATATCTGAGGCAGCGGAACCGAGCCAGCTGGCGCGTCTATGGTTTAGGCAAGGAATTAGCAGTCATGACTGAGACAACCGTATAGAGGCATCAGACGCGTCTCTGGTTTAGGGACCGAATCAGCAGTAATGGCATCAAACCACTGATTATTTATGTGACATGACAAACGCAATGGCATCCAGCAGCCAGGTACCTCTGAAGCATTGGCCCTGATCCATCAATTATATCTGAAGCTGCCGCACTGAGCCAGGGTGCATGCCTGCATGAGCCAGTAGCAACGAGCTTGGAGGTATGTCTAAGGCAATGGAACCGTGCCGACAGGCATGTCTGTGGCAGTGGCGCCTAACTAGCATGCATCTCGTTAGCTTAGGCACCATATCAGCAGCTGTGGCCAAGGCAGCGGCATGGACCGAGCAGGCGCGTCTGTGGATTAGGCTTTGAATAAGCAGTTCTGTCTGCCACTGCCACAGACAAAACAGCTGATTTGGACCTTAAACCACAGATGCGCTTGCTAGATCGGTGCCGCTGCCGCAGGCATATCTGTTGATTTGGTGCCTTAGCCATAGACATGCCTGCTAGCTAGGCGACATTGCTTCAGACATTCCTTTGGAAGTGGCGCAGAGCCATCAGGCAGGTCTGTGGCTTAGGCACCGAATCAGCTGTTATGTCGGAGGCAGCGGCACCATGCCAGCTTGCACGTCTATGGCTTAGGCACCGAATCACCAGTTATATCTGAGGCAGCGGAACCGAGCCAGCAGGTATGTCTATTGCTTAGGCACTGGCGAAAGCGGGACCGAGCCAGTAAGTGCGTCTATGGTTTAGGCAAGGAATTAGCAGTAATGACTGAGACAACGGTACAGAGGCAGCAGGCGCGTCTGTGGTTAAGGCACCGAATCAGCGGTAATGGCACCAAACCATTAATTTTTTATGTGACAATACAAACGCAAGGGCATCGAGCAGCCAGGTACCTCTGCGGCATTTGCAATAATCCAAGCTGTCGCACTGAGCCAGCGCGCATGCCTGAGCCAGTAGCAACGAGCCCGCAGGTATGTCTAAGGCAACAGAACCGTGCCGACAGGCATGTCTGTGGCTGTGGCATCTATCTAGCATGAATCTCTTTAGCTTTGGAACTGAATCAGCAGCTTGCTAAAGGCAGCGGCACCGACCGAGCAGGCGCGTCTGTGGTTTAGGCTCTGAATAAGCAGTTCTGTCTGAGGCAGCAGCACCGAATAATAGACGAGCCTAAACCTCAGATGGGCCGACTGGACAAGGCGTTAGACATAGGTGCTTGCTCAAAGTCACTGCCTCAAACATGCCTGCTGGCTCGAAGCCACTGCCACAGACAAAACGGCTGATTGGTGCCTAAGCCACAGACACGCCTGCTGGGCAAGACGTTATACATGTCTCCTTGTTCAACGTCACTGCCTCGGAAATGCCTGCCTCAGACAAAACAGCTGATTTGGAACTTAAACCACAGATGCGCCTGCTGGTTCGGTGCCGCTTCCACAGGCATATATGTTGATTTGGTGCCTAAGTAATAGACATGCCTGCTAGCTAGGCGCCACTGCTTCAGACATTCCTTTAGAAGTAGCACAGAGCCAGCAGGCAGGTCTGTGGCTTAGGCACCGAATCAGCAGTTATGTCGGAGGCAGCGGCACCGAGCCAGCATGCACGTCTATGGCTTAGGCACCGAATCAGCAGCTATATGTGAGGAAGAGGAACCGATCCAGCAGGCATGTCTATTGCTTAGGCACTGGAGGAGTGTGTGTGTGTAAATTCGGGTTTAACGTCGCTTTCAACAATTTTTCAGTCATATCACGACGGTGTCTGGTTGTGACAGGGAGCTCAATGCTCACTTTTTATAGTGCTGCCTCACTGAAGTATCATGTCCCAGACACATTACATGATACCACACCCAGTCATATTATCCTGACACTGGGTCGCAAGTCCAAGCTCTACCCTTAAATCTGAGTGCCAAGCGAGGAGCAGCTAGTACCATTCTTAACGACTTTGGTATGTCGCGGCCCGGGATCGAACCCGTGACATCCCGTTCCCCGGGCCGGACACTCTACCAACTGAGCTATCAGGGCCGGTAGGCACTGGAGGAAGCGGGACCGAGCCAGCAGGCGCGTCAATGGTTTAGACAAGTGTAGCAGGTCGACCGTGTGGCTCGGTAGCTCAGTCGGTAGAGTGTTCGCACGGTATGCGAAAGGCCCTGGGTTCGAGTCCCGGTCGAGTCATGTTCTTTTTCCAACCCTGTGACATTTGGTGGCCAGTGTAGGTTCAGCACCGCGTCTGAGAGCATGAAATAGTATGAAAATAAGTGTCGCAGCCGGACTGGATAGGACTTAGAGATTCGGGACGAATTTCATGAGAAGAGATTCGGGACGAATCTAATAAAGCAGGGGGAAAATGTAGCAGGTCGACCGTGTGGCTCGGTAGCTCAGTCGGTAGAGTGTTCGCACGGTATGCGAAAGGTCCTGGGTTCGAGTCCCGGTCGAGTCATGTTCTTTTTCCAACCCTGTGACACAAGGAATTAGCAGTTATGTCTGAGACAACGGTACCGAGGCAGCAGGCGCGTCTGTGGATCAGGCGCCGAATCAGCAGTAATGGCGCCAAACCATTGATTATTTATGTGACATGACAAACGCAATGACATCGAGCAGCCTGGTACCTCTTAGGCATTGGCACTGATCCATCAGTTATATCTGAAGCTGTCGCACGCAAGCCTGAGCCAGTAGCAACGAGCCTGCAGGTATGTCTAAGGCAATGAAACCGTGCCAACAGGCATGTCTGTGGCAGTGGAACCTAACTAGCATGCATCTCTTTAGCTTAGGCACCGAATCAGCAGATGTGCCAAAGGCAGCCGCACCGACCGAGCAGGCGCGTCTATGGTTTAGGCTCTGAATAAGCAGTTATGTCTGAGGCAGTGGCTCCGAGCCAGCAGGCATGCCCTAGGCAGCGACTTATGAGGCCGTGGCGCTGATCCATCAGTTATGTCTGAGGCAGTACAGGCATATGTGAGCCATTGGCAACGACACTGGAGGTATGCCTGAACTGAGCCAGCAGGCATGCCTACGGCAGTTGCACCTTACCAGGAGGCACGTCTGTGGCGTAGGCACCGAATCAGCATTTATGCACCGAACCAGCAGGCCTGTTTGAGGCAGTGACTTTGAGCCAGCATGCATGTCTGATGCTTTTGCACCGAGCCATAAAGGATTTTGGTGGCAGTGGCACTGAGTCTATGTGCATGTCTGTCGCAGTGGCATCAAGCAACCAGGTACGTCTGAAGCAGAAGCACTGAACCATCGGTTTTTTTCCGAGGCAGTGGCACTGAAACAGCGGGAATTCCTGAGCCATTGGCACGGATCCTACAGGTATGTCTGAGGCAATTGAACCGAGCCAGCAGGCATGCCGGAGTCAGTGGCGGCGAGGCAGCCGGCATGACTGTGGCACCGAATCAGCAGTTATGTTTGAGACAGTGTAACCGAGCCAGCGGGCATGTCCTAACGAGTAGTTAAGACCATGCAGTTATTCGTGTGACAGCAGCATCGAGCAAGCAGGCACTTCGGTGGCGAAGTCTGCACCGAATCAGCAGTTATTTCGAAGGCGATGGCAACGAGCCATCATGCTTGCCCGAGGCAGTCGGCATGACTGTGGCACCGAATCAGCAGTTTTGTCTGAGACAGTGTAACCGAGCCAGCGGGCATGTCCTAACGAGTAGTTAAGACCCTGCAGTTACGCGTGTGACAGCAGGCACTTCGGTGGCGACTGCACCGAATCAGCAGTTATTTCGAAGGCGGTGGCAACGAGCCAGCAGGCTTGCCCGAGGCAGTGACTTTCCTCCAGCAGACATGTCTGATGCCTTGCCACCGATCCATAAAGTATTTGGATGGCAGTGCAACCAGGTACGTTTCAGGCAGTGGCACATATCAGTCAGTTTAGAATCAGACAGTGGCACTGAGTCAGTGACAACGACACTGCAGGTATCTCTGAGGCAGTGGAACCGAGCAAGCAAGCATGCGTGTGGATGTGGCACAGAGCCGGCAGGCAGGTCTGTGGCTTAGGCTCTGATTCTGCAGCTATGTCTCAGGAAGAGGCACCGAGCCAGCAGGCAAGCCTGTGTTTTAGGCACCGAATCAGCGGTTATATCTGAGGCAGCGGGACCGAGCCAGCAAGTTTGGCAAGGAATAAGCAGTTATTACTGAGGCAGCTGGTCCGAGCCAGCAGGCGTGTCTGTGACTTAAGCACCGAATCAGCAGTCACGAGGCAATGACTGTGAGCCAGCAGACATGCCTGTTGCCCTGCCACCGATCGTAAAATTATTTGTGTGGCATTGACACTAAGTCGTTAGGCATGACAGTCACAATGGCATCGAGCAAACAGATACGTTTGAGGCCGTGGCATAGATGCATTAGTTTAGCCAGGAGCAGTGGGCTGGGCTTGTCTCAGCGAGGGTCAACGATCCTGCAGGTATCTCGGAGGCAATGGAACGGAGCCTGTAGGCATGCTTGAGTGGTGGCACCCAACCAGCAGACACATCTGTGGCTTAGGCACCCATTCAACAGTTATGTCTGAGGCAGCAGGCACGTCTATGGCTTAATCTGAGGCAGCGACACCGAGCCAGTAGGCACGTCTATGGCTTAGGCATCGAATCAGTAGTTATATCTGGGGAAGGGGGGCCGATCCAGCCTGCGTGTCTGTGGTGTAGACAATGAATCAGCGGTTAGGAAGCGAGACAGGGGCAGCAGGCGCGTCTGTGATTTCGGTACTGAATCAGCAGTTATGTCAGAGGCAGCGGCATCGAGCAATCATGCACGTCTGTGGCTTCGGCATAGAACCAGCGATTATGTCTGAGGCAGCGAGAGTGAGCCACCAGATGTGTCTGTGATTTACGTAAGTTATCTCTCATACAGTGACGCCGAGTCAGCAGGCATGGCCGAGGACAAGACTTTGAGGCAGGAGATATGTCAGATGCCTTCGCATCGAGCCGGTGACAACTACCCTGCAGATACATGTATGTCTAAGACAGTGAAACCGAGCCAGCAGACCTAGCTGAGGCAGTGGCATCCAGCCAGCAGGCATGTATGTGTCTAAGGCACCCAATCAGCAGTTATGTCAGGGGCAGCTGGACCGAGTCAGCAGGCATGTCCGAGTCAGTGACTTTGAGGCAGCAGTGGCGTTAAATATATTGGCTTGGCAATTGCAGTTGCATCGAGCAACCACGTACGCCTGTGGAAGAAGCACTGAGTCATGCCTGAGGCAGTGACACTTAGTCAGCGGTCCAGCGATCCTGCTGATACGTCTGAGGCAATGGAACCGAGCCAGCAGGCATGCCTGAGGCAGCAGCACCGATGCAGCAGGCATGACTTTGGCTTAGACACTGAATCAGCAGTTAATTCTAAGGCAGTGGAACCGAGCCAGCGGGCATATCTTAGCTAGTGGCAACGACCATGCAGTAATGTGTGTGGCAGCAGCATCTAGCCAGCATGCACCGATTCAGCTGTTATGTCGGAGGCAGTAGCACCGAGCTAACAGGCATGTCCTAGGCAGTGACATTCCGCCTTCAGCCATGTTTGATGCTTTGCCACCGATCCATAAAGTACTTGTGTGGCAGTGATACTTAGTCATTTGCCATGACATCGAGCAGTGGCATCGAGCAACCAGGTACGTCTGGGGCAGTGGCACTGATCCATCAGTTTAGCATTATACAGTGGCACTGAGCCAGGAAGAATGTCTCAACAAGTGACAACAACCCTGCTGGTATCTCTGAGGCAGTGGATCCGAGCCAACAGGCATGCATGTGGAAGTGGCACCGAGCCAGCAGGCACGTCTGTGGCTTAGGCACAAAATCAGCAGTTATCTCCCAGGCAGAGGCACCGAGCCAGCAGGCATGCATGTGAAAGTAGCAGCGAGCCAGCAGGCACGTCTGTGGCTTAGGCACAAAATCAGCAGTTATCTCCCAGGCAGAGGCACCGAGCCAGCAGGCATGCATGTGAAAGTAGCACCGAGCCAGCAGGCACGTCTGTGGCTTAGGCACTAAATCAGCAGTTATCTCCCAGGCAGAGGCACCGAGCCAGCAGGCAAATCTACATCTTAGGCACCGAATCAGCAGTTATATCTGAAGCAGCGTGGCCGAGTCAGCAGCCGCATCTGTGGTTTAGACACGGAATTAGCAGTTATGACTGAGGTAGCGGGTCCAAGCCGAACGGCGCGTCTGTGGCTCAGGCAGCAGCACCGATCCAGCAGACACGTCTATGGCTTAGGCACCGAATCAGCAGTTATGTCTGAGGCAGTGGTACACAGCCATCAGGCCTTCTGAGGCAGTGACTATGTGCCAGCTGACATGTCTGATGCCCTGTCGCCAATCAATAAAGTATGTGTGTGTCAGTGACACTAAATAATTAGGCATGACAGTCACAGTAGCATCGATCAACAAGATACTTTTGAGAGTGTGACACAGATCCATCAGTTTAGCCTGCGGCTGTGGCACTGGAACAGCAGGCTTGTCTCAGCGGAGGCAGTGGAATCGAGCATGCAGGCATACCTATGGATGTGGCACCGAGCCAGCAGGTACGTCTGTGGCTTGGGCACCGAATCTGCAATTATGCCTGACGTAGCGGGACTGAGCCAGCAGGTACGTCTATGGCTTAGGCAACGAATCAGCAGTTATATCTGAGACAGCGGCACCGAGCCAGCAGGCACATCTGTGGCTTAGGCACCGAATCATAATCATAGTTTCATCTGAGACAGCGTGTCCAAGCCAGTAGGCGCGCCTGTGGTTTAGGAAAGGATCCGGGCATGTCTGAGCCAGCGCGTATGTCTGAGCAAGAGGCAACGACCCTGCCTCACACATGACTGCTGACATGACTTGCCTTGCCACCGATTCATAGAGTATTTGTGTTACAGTGACACGTAGTCATTAGGCATAGCAGTCGCAGTGGCACTGATCCTTCAAGCCAGTGGCAACGACCCTGCATTTATCTCTATAACAGTAGGACCAGGCCAGCAGACATGCATGTGGAGCTGTTACCGAGTCAATAGGCACATCTGTGGCTTAGGCACTGAATCAGCAGTTATGTCACAGGCAGAGGCACCGAGCAAGCATGCAAGTCTATGGCTTAGGCAACGAATCAGCAGTTAAATCAGAGGCAGCGGGTCCGAGCCAGCAGGCGCGTCTGTGGCTTAGGCACTGAATCACCAGTCATGTCTGAGGAGCGGCACCGAGCCAGCAGAAACGTCTGTGGCTTAGGCACTGAATCAGTAGTTATGTCTGAGGCAGTGGCACGCGGCCAGCAGGACTTCTGAGGCAGTGACTGTGATCCAGCAGACATGTTTGATGCCCTGCCGACGATCCATAATGTATTTATGTAACACTAATTCATAAGGCATGACAGCCACAGTGGCATCGAGCAACCAGATATGTTTGAGGCAGTGGCACAGATCCTTCGGTATAGCCTGAGGCAGCGGCACTGAGACAGCGATTGACATCGACCCTGCATGTATCTCTGAGGCAGTGGAACCGAGCCTGCAGACATGCCTGTGGAAGTGGCACCGAACCAGCAGGCACGTCCGTGGTATAGCACCGCATCAGCAGTTATGTCTGAGGCAGCGACACTGAGTCAGCAGCCACGTTTACGGCTTAGGCGCCGAATCTGTTGTTATATCTTAGCAAACGGGACCGAGCCAGCAGGCGCGTCTATGTCTTAGACAATGAATCAGCAGTTATGATACAGTCGAACTTCAATGGCTCGAACAGCTTTGGGACAATGAAACAGAGACAGGGGTAGTTCGAACCAGTCAGGTTTAATGCCAGGAGGTATAATTGGGATAATTTTTGGACTTCATTTCGACGTTCTATGATATAAATGTATGTTGTGTGTGCTCATTAGAATCGCCGAGGCGCTTCTAATGAGTACACACAGCATACATTCGCAAGAAAAAGGCGAACATATCTTCAATTTTCTCGTGATATTTCTTATACTGAGAAATTCCCTAGTGGCTCAAGATTTTGTTCGACTCAGACATAGTAAACGGGCCATCGGTGTTCGGGCCATCGAAGTTCTACTGTAGAGGCAGCGGGACAGATGCAGCACGCGCGTCTTTGGTTTAGGCACGGAATCAGCAGTTGTGTCAGAGGCAGTGGCATCGAGCCTGCATGTGGGAGTGGCACCGAGCCAGCAGGTACGTCTGTGGCTTAGGAACGGGATCAGCAGTTATGTCTCAAGCAGCGGGACCGAGTAAACAGGCGCGTCTGTGATTTTGTCAAGGAATCAGAAGTTTTAAAGTCTGGTGCAGTGGCATGAGTCGGCAGGCATATCCGAGGTACTGACTTTTGAGACAGCATATATGTCTGATGCCTTGGCAACGATCCATACAGTATTTTGGTGGAAGTGGCACTAAGTCTATTTGCAAGTCAGTCGCAATGGCATCAAGCAACCAGGTACCCCTGGGGCAGAAACACTGATCCATCGGTTATGTCTGAGGCAGTGACACTGAGCCATCGGGAATGTCTGAGCCAATGGCAACGATCCTGCAGGTATGTCTGAGACGGTGGAACCGAGCCAGCAGGCATGCCTGAGGCATTGGCACCGAGGCAGCAGGCACGACTGTGGCTTAGGCACCGAATCAGCACTTATGTCTGAGGCAGTGGAGCCGAGCCAGCGTCATGTCTTAGCAAATGGCAGCGACCCTGCAATTATGTGTGAGGCAGCATCGAGCCAGCAGGCACGTCTGTGGCTTAGGCCCCGAATCAGCTGTTATGTCGGAGGTAGTGGCACCTAGCCAGCAGATATGTAGAATGCTCTGGCACCGATATATAAATTATTTGTGCGGCAGTTGCCATAGCAGTCGCATCGAGCAACCAGGTACGTCTGGGTTAGTTGAACTTATCCATCAGTTATGCCTGAAGCAGTGAGCCAGGGGTGAGGTCTGAATGTGTAATGTAGAATTTATCAGTTTTTATACGTCTTCAGCAGTTTCACCTCCTCGATGCGGCCCCCGCCCATTGGGGCTTGAAGAAATATATGGGCTGCATGATGCTTCCACGCAGAGCTGAATCCGACCGCACACGAGTACTGGTAAACCGCTCAGAGGATCTAAGCCTTCCCAGGCAAAGTGGTGCGAGTCGGCCGTCCATGCTTATAAACCCTATTGGTTTCACTGGGCGACAGGGCTTGAGATGTCATTTCATCTCAATGTCGGGTAAAAGTCCCACAAAATTGGAAGCAACGTCTCCAAAATGACCTTTATAGTGTTGACGGGGACGTTAAACATCAAATCAAACGGGGACTCCGGTTATCATCCAATTCTGATATGAGAGAAATAATCTTGAAAGGGCCGTAAAGCCAAAACCAAACAAAGAAAAAAACATCCGACACTATCTGAAATATGCATGGTTAGACACCGTGAAGTACGATTTTAGGCAACTCTTAACAAAATATCTATAACTGCAACTGCTGGCACCATATCAGCAGGAAGGCACCGTATTAGCAGCAAGGCACCATATCAGCAGGAAGGAATTGAGTCTTACTGGTAGATTCAGTAATTAGAACGTAGATTATTATAGAGATGTTTGAAGATAATACGCTCCGCTGTAGGACTGTTGTTTGATGGGTCGCTCGAATTCCCTTTTTTAGGGATATGGAAAACAAAAGGAAATATTCCAGGAATCCGGAAACATACCTTCATAAATTAAACGGTTAAATTCATTTTTAAGAGGCTGTGTAACTACTCTAGTAACCGATTTAAATAATCTGGTACTTGTAAAATTTGGTCCTGATACTTTTTGACATTTAAGGAAGACCTCTTCTTCAAAAATTTCGAAGGTACCAAGAGTTGCATTAGTTTTTAACTAAAATGGGAGCAAATCCGGAGTATAATCAAGGACTGATGAGATGGGGGGAGAATAAGAATTTAAACATTCAACTTTTTCAGTATAAGTAGTATGAATTCGACGACTACCATTTTCTTGTGAAAGTAGAGGTGGTATTGACACAGAGGATGCAGTGAACTTGGCAAAACGAAGTATTATTTTCCAAAATAGAAGTGGGGGCGATGATCAGTAATCCATACAGTTAACCCACAGCTCCCATCAGAGACACCAAAGGGAAAGAAACAAAAAATGAAACAACTAGACCCTAATGGAAACATCACTAGCGGAAAGCCAAAAGGACAGTTACTTTCCCACAAAATGGCCAATACGCACTTGCTCTCGTTTGCTGTTACTTTAAGAGCCAATCACTATGATAAGATTTGTTTCTAAATTATAATAAAACCCTTTCTTTAGCGTGTCGTTTCGGATTATTAACTTTATTTTTGTTTGATTTATATCGCTGCCAATGAATATGCACATGGTTATTCGACTTTTCAGCTTTAGAGTTCAACCGGTCTCGAATTCGGCAGTGAGAGACCTAATATTTTAGAGTCAGCGCTCATACGTACCCTCTAGGTAATCGAGGCCCTTTATTATATACTAAACCTGTCATTGTTTATCTTACACGTCAATCGAAAACAAATTAAAACATCCATTCCAAAATTAAGCTCTTTGACAGAACTTTTCCTTCAACCCAAACTTACATGAGTGGATAGCTCTTCTCTCAATCAAACTTCGCTGTTCACATGTCCTGTAAATACCAGCTCGCGTTGCTCTGCCTATGTGAGCGCAAAAACATCAAGTCAAAACGCAAAACATATTTTTAGAACCATTACAGTCAGATGTACGCCAGACAAGCAATCAGGAGGTCTGGATTCGATCCTCGTCGGGACCACAAAGTTCGTTCATAGAGATAAATCATGATATAGTTTCTACAGTCACCGCCACTCTCCCACTCTCACACTTCCAATGATCTGAAGAGGGCAGTGATCGGAATAGAGTTGACTCGGTCGGTGATCTTCAAAGTAAACCAAAAGGTTTCATAAATTATGTTTGTAGCTCATCTGTCACGTATTTGTGATCACTTTTTGTCCGTCGTGCTTGCGTCCGTCCGTCCGTCCTTGCGTCTGTAAACAATTTCTTCAAACGACACCGCCTTTCTAATCGTTGACCAAACTTCACAGGAATGATCCTTGGATGGTCCTCTTTCAAAGTTGTTCAAATGGTTCCGGTCCATAGCACATCTAGGTCACATGAGCTAAAATTGATTTTCTAGTTCATCTAGTGGACCTCTATCAAGATTGTTCAAAGTATAGCCCTGGGGCCAAAAATGACCCCACTTGTTTTACATAGGCTTATGGTGGAAAAATCGTTAAGAATTTTCTTGTCTAGAACCAGAAGGCCCAGGTCTTTGATATTTGATGTGTAGATTCATCTAGTGAACCTCAATCAACTTGTCATAGGTGGCCATCTATGAATGTTCCACTGTAGTTGTGTGAAACTTAGAATCTGTAAGCACAGGTGGGTGATATAGGACCACCATGGCCTTTTTGCTTGATCATTTGAGCACACCATGCATTTGTCAAACAATACTCCCATGCGCTTATATGCTTTAGAAAGGTCTGTAGTGTTCGAATCATACTTTTTTATTTATTCGGCTCAGGATGATAGCCCCTATGTGCTTTCCTTAAGAGCAATGGATACACCTTCAGGGGAGACAACTCCTTCAAAACCAGTTTTGGCTCCCATGTCTTAAGGGGTCAACACTTACAGGAAAGAATTTGCTCCTAAGGAGCATTTTTTTTCTTTTAAGAGTAGACCCCTTTTTTCTGTGGCACAGGACTTATAGCAAAGCGAACAGGAAGTTCTGAAAGTTGTCTCTCTTTGAAAAAAATGGCAGAAAAATCTGCCATGTGTTCCCATTCCCCTGAATAACTAGTGGCAAACCAGAAGACTCATGAGAAATGGGTCTTTATTACATTGGCGACAAGCAAAGACTCACACGAGCATGCGCAGACGCTCAGTCTCGCCAGAGCCCATTTGCTTCTGTCAGACATATAGAAGAAATCATAGTTTGTAGTTGTCTGTGTACATGCGTATGATAAAATTGAGCCGGGGCACAGCATTTCCTACAATTTACATGTGTGCTCAGCGAAGAATCAGATAAGCCTGCGCATTCATATAGTCTAACCAGAGACTTGTCTTGCTGCATGAAGGGGCATTGGGCCCTTAGCTATCCTTAGAGGCACAACGAAGACTGACAATACTGCGCGAATGCGCAGACTGATCTGTGTCTTCGTTGGGCTCACATGTCTTACATTAGGTTTAGTCGTGCGCTGGATCAAATGCGAATTTGAAAATGCTCTTTACTCGTGCGTTTGCCCTTAATTGATCACCATTGACTCGACCTATTTTACTTCGCCTGCACCCCCACCCCTTTGTTTTCGTTTTTGAAAATCAATTAAAATCTAGTGTCATTTAATTGTTTTAACTTTTACAAGAATGATGTATCTGTCAAATGATGTATTACGAAATATGTTCAAAGTCGTTATCGCAAACGGTTCAAATATGACCAATGTTAAAGTTGCCCTACCAACAAACAAAGAGATAGGAAAACAACATGTCTCCGCTGTCGCTACCCTACCGGGGACACAAAAAGCGTAATTTAATGGTATATATTTTTTCACACCTGCTTGTAACAGTGTGCGATATAGGCGTCCGCTTTTTCGTCCGGCTGTCAGTCCGTCCGTCTGTCAACATTTATGTCGAAGTTGGACAGTTACGTATTGTAATGAAGTTCAAGACTAAACAACCATCAAACACTGCATGAAAACATCTCACTGACCAACTGACCTGTCAGGTACCTGCACCCGGTCACTTTGACCAATATCATTACGATAACACATCCGTACGGCATAGTGCATTTTTCACATCTCCAAAATGGCTACTTTTCTGACGAAAATCTTTCATATTTTTCCTATAAATGCGCAAAACATAGATTGTGTGTGCTCGTTAGAACCGCCTCATTGAGGCGGTTCTAACGAGTACCCACAACCTATGTCTTGGAGCAGAAATAAGAAAAATAGTGAATACCCCCGTAAACCCCAGTTTTCTCTATATAAAGTGGGGTTTAAGGAGGTCTTCATTTCACGGACTTGTTCACAGAATGTTTTGCACTCCAGTGACTTTGTAATTAACATGCGATAAACGATGAACCCACATATTACATAGGATAACCTCCATCAAATAGCTCGGTAGGGTTATAATATTTTGAACGCATAGAAAATAGTTCGTCTAGAAAAAAAAATATTTCTATGTGCATTGTCATTGTCATGTGAGCTATAATGTTTGTATATTAGACCGTAACTAATGTTTTGAGAACTTGTGGTCCGACCCCTTTGCTTTATTTCAAGCAATAAAAGACATTAACATCGAAGTTCGACATTTACATCAAAGTTAGTATTGTTATTAACTACAAGACTAAACAACCATCAAACCTTGCATGAAACATCTCCCTGACCTCCTGACTTGGCAGAAACCTTGTACCAGTGACCTTGACCTACCTT
This sequence comes from Lucinisca nassula, assembly GCA_963580285.1. NCBI lineage: Eukaryota > Metazoa > Mollusca > Bivalvia > Lucinida > Lucinidae > Lucinisca > Lucinisca nassula. Next base: position 121,019,355 of record OY757024.1, read on the forward strand.
TTGCGCCCCATTGAATTTTAAATAGCTTACCTCGACGTTCTTGATCTCCTTAGATAAAAGGCACACAACCATCAAACCTTGCATAGCGCTTCTACTCAATGAACTGACGAGGCAGGTACCTTGACCTGGTGACCTTGACATATCCGCTGTCGTTCATACTTTCATGAAAAGCAGAAAAAATAAGTGTATTTTTTATATTTATACTTTTACCCTCATCACTGGGCAAAAGAATGCTTATAGGGCAAAAGTTTTAAAGCTAAAAAATATTTACACGCTGTTTTTCTACAAAGAGCGGAACAGCTGTGACGTCACCAACGCCCGTAGAAAACCATGGTTAACACTGACGTCACTTGGCGTCTCTGAAAATTATGTGACTCGATGCGTATATGAACTGCATTGTTTTTTTTTTATAGGTTTACATTATACTTTACACTGGAAATGTACATATTAATACATGAACACTCATGTAAGATACTCTTTGTATAACACGAAAAGTCAGTGCTTGAGACATAGAATGAACAGGGAATAGCCCTGGCTGGGGATATATGTGCCCCACTTGGCGCTTTGTCTACATTTGCTTTAGACATAGTTTTCAAACTTAGCAAAAACTTTATTTCAAACTGAAATAAACTTATTTGATAAACACATTCTGATTGTGGCTTCTGTGACTTCTGCTTCAGCAGGTGCCTGCTGCGGAATTCTTGCTAAAAACTGTTCATTTTAAAAGGGAATTGTATCTTAGGATTTACACTGTGCAGAGCGCTATCCACTAATTGTATAAATTTTGTTTCGGTGAATCTTCGCACTCATTCCCTGAAAATCGTGAAAATGAAAGAAGACCAGGAAGATGGTATATCTACAGGTAAGTTATTTAAGATCTTATTTAATATATCTTCTGACCATCATAACTTAAAATGAACATGAAAGATATAGTTGTGCAGTTTTAATTTTGTTGTAACATGTATCAGATCGGTATTGATCAGTTGATTGATCTGTCAGAAATGTATGTGTCAAAATAGCCCGTATATCGAGCCTCGCTTTTGACATGTATTCAATCTCCTGTGGATCTCAGAGGTACGTTCAACAAAGCGGGTGCCCGCCAAGCGCCCACTTTGTAAACTACAGAACACACGGGCAACATAGTCTCCCGCGTTGTTGAATGTGTTGGCGCCAATGTGTTGCGGTTTAACGATACGTAAACCGTGGTCATCATGGCTATGTTTCTGATGAAATTCCGTGATATTTTTCTGATTTATGCTGCAAACATATGTTGTGGGTGCTTGTTAGAACCGCCTCATGGGAGGCGGTTCTAACGAGCACCCACAACCTATGTCTTGGAGCAGAAATAAGAAAAAATAATGTCAACTCCCGTAAACCCCAGTTTTCTCTATATAAAGTGGGGTTTGGGGGTGTTAATTTCACAGACTTGTTCACGTGATGATTTTGTGTCGTGTCTCAGGGAGATATTAGATGAAAGTGAAGGGCACTGAAGAAAGAAGAAAATGAATGGAAACTGAACAAATAACAACCCCCTTGCTCTACCCTGACATGCTGCAAGCTCAGCAGGCATTGCCCAACTGTAAGCCAGTATCAGCTGGACGCCCCTGTTAAGCTCTTTTTATAGGTCTTTTTCGATCCTCTTGCTAGCCTGCAGGTTGGTGTGACTCTCACCTGGCCAAAAACACCGAATAAAGCTTTTGTCATGATAGGGCTCATTTAACCCTTATCCTGTTGAATATTTCAATTAGCCTGACCCATTTCTTTCTATTAGCCAATCAGATGACATGAAATGATGTATTCGTCCAAATTCACATAGTGAATGACAGTGGAGATCCTGATCAGATTGCTTGCAAAGGTAGGGGTTGTCATGAACAGCAGGATAAGGCTTCTTCAGAAGCCATCTGATCTGGCACTAGTGTTTGCAAAAGTAGGGGTTGTCATGAACAGCGAGATAAGGGTGAATTTGTGTTTGGTTTTACCGACACGTCAACCCTTCTGGCTCATTTTGTGTCCTCTCCTAGAGAAAGGGGACAAAGAGATAATAGAGGCAGCAGAGGAGATGTAAGACAGGGATGGAGAGAGAGAAAGTGATTAACCAAAAGAAATAAGAACATTCCCCCTCTTCCCTTTTCTGCTATAAGGACAGCAGGCCTTACCAAAATGTAAGCGCCAGTATTAGTTGGGCGCTCTGGTGACATAAGATACGCGACCCCTTCGCCTCACCCAACAACCCTCTTAACCAGTTTTTCACTAAAATGTCTTCTGGGTAGTCGCGGTACAATCAACGCGTCTGTTTATAGCCGCATATTAGGCATTACTCTTGCACTGCATTATACAAATACAGGGTAGATTGAGCCGTCAATCCCTGGTCGGCAACCCATCTAGGAGAAGATAACATCCAAGCAAAAACTTAAATATGTGGATTTGCCTCCTCCAGCTATGTAAAGTCTACTTTGGCAGGTGGGTTGGAAGAACCATCTTGCTGATCCAACGACCCAAACGGTGATGCGGCAATATGCTGTCGAGCATGGAGAGCATGACAAGGCACTAAAGGGGTCATGGTTAGCCACTGTATCCGGGCAAAGCTCCAGATGTCTTGATTGTGTCTTGCCTCTGGACCCAGCTAGATCAGGGCGAGAGAGTGAGGTTGACACTCTGCGCACCTCTCCCTCACTGTAGCACATGTCATCTTAGTGATATGCACACAGCCACAGCATGCACACATATGCAAAATAGTAGTGGATGCAATGATCATGAATCGATACAATCATCCTACAGCTCCCATCAGAGACACCAAAGGGAAAGAAGCACAAACATGAAACAACACACCCAATGGAAACATCAAGCCTCTGTGGCCGTCGGCGGGCAGGGAAGCAGCAGTTTAGGAAACACTGGAAGCTGTATAGTTGCGGACCTTTATGGTCGCTTTCCTTAAGAATGAAGCAGTATGTGGAATTCGGCAGCCGGAGTGAGTGACTGAGCAGCCCTTTGTAGGACCGCAGGGTGGGGGTGGGGGGGGGGCTAGAAAAGGTGCAAGGTGCCCTAAACAATAACCTGCTTCAAAACCCCTAGCTGGTCAACCTGCAATTTAGCGGTCGAACAAAAAAGAAGAAAAGTGATACCTTTAAAAATCGGCGCATGAAACATGCGCACTGTGATAGGCAGTGCTGATTCAGACAGACCAGAACGGAAACAAACACTAGTTGGTCGGGAACTTCAGCGCTACAAAGTCGAGATTGCAGCTCTGAGTAAGAATCGCCTTGCAGAGAAAGGACTATTAAAAGAAGTTTGCGCTGGCTACACTTTCTTCTGGAGTTTACGAAAGAAAGAGGAGCGGCATGAAGCAGGAGTAGATTTCGCCATCAAATCAAACCTTGTCAGCAAGCTTTTAGGACTTCCAAAAGGCATAAATGACCGCCTGAGGACGCTGAAACTTCCCATATCTGGCAAGAAACATACAACTGTTGTAAGTGCCTGCCTATGCACCCACAGTGGCCTACCCAGATGAGGTCAAAGACAAGTTCTATGATGATCTGAATTTTTAGATTTCTGCTACACCTCGGACCGCCAGACGACACCTCCTCGGAAACGTCAATGCTAGAGTGGGAACAGACCACCATACCTGTGAAGGAGTGATTGGGACTGAAGTATTTGCAAAGTGCAATAGCAATGGCCTCCGCCTTATGAAGAAGAGTGCAGAGCATCAACTTCTGATCATTAATAAAGTCTTCTGTCTGCCAATTCCACAAGACATCTTGGATGCATCCTTTTCCAAACACTGAAATAGCATTAAATGTGTCATAATGTCATAGTTCGAAGGACAGACATGATGTGGGCCCCGTCAAGCGATTTTGGAACTTATCGCCTATGCGAGTAGCGAAGGTTTAGGCGAGCCTGCGCATCCGCGCAGTCTCGCCAGAACCTTCGCTGCTCGCTCATACAAGCAGTGAATCAAGAGGAACCTTCAGACGCAATGCCATATCCCTCGCCCCTCTGAATGGCTAGGCATGCGCAGTTTAAATTTGTCATGACGGAATGCTCGAAGACACAAATTGGCTTGGCGGGGCTCATGTCATAGTTCGAAGGGCAGACATGATGTCAGGAACCTAAGCTCGGATGCTGCAGAAGAGAACTGGGCAGTGTTCAGAGACACCGTTCACTCTTCAGCAATGGATTTCCCAGGACTAATATCTCGTAGAAACCAAGGCTGAGGCTGGTTTGACTAGAATGACAAAGAAATCCAGGGCTCCTTGAAGAGAAACACAAAAAAAAAAACACAAGGCATACCTCAATGATTCCAGCTCAGTATCTAATAAGGCTGTTTGCTCAAATATATGCAAGAAAGTTCAGACTAGACTCGGAGATATGCAAGACTCCTGGCTGAGCAGTAAGACTAGGTATAGAAAGTTCTTTGATGCACTAAAGTCAGTTTTTGGTCCTCAGAGCTCAGGAACAACCCCTCTTCTCAGTGCAGATGGGACCAGTCTTCTGAGTGATAAAGAGGCTATCTTGAAAAGATGGCCCGAGCACTTTGATAGTGTCCTTAATTGGCCATCATCTGTCAATGATGACGCTATCCACAGACTACCCCAGGTGGAATGTAATCTGCTGCTAGATGAGTTCTCAACCGTTTCGGAAACTATGAAAGCAATAAAACTTCTGCCATCTGGCAAGGCTCCATGATCAGATGCAGTACCTGCTGAAATCTGCAAAGCAGGAGGCAACCAAGTTGCAACGAAAATTAGTTATTTCACATTATATGGAGAAAGGAAGCCATCCCTCAAGAATTCAAGGTTGTGTCAATTATCCACATATGGGCCCCGTCAAGCGATTTTGGTACTTATCGCCTATGCGAGCAGCGAAGGTTCAGGCGAGCCTGCGCATCCGCGCAGTCTCGCCAGAACCTTCGCTGCTCGCTCATACAAGCAGTGAATCAAGAGGAACCTCCAGACAGAAAGCCATATCCCTGGCCCCTCTGAATGGCTGGGCATGCGCAGTTACAATTTGTCATGACTGAATGCTCGAAGACACAAATTCGCTTGGCGGGGCTCGTATTCAAACGGAAAGGGAATCATCAAGTCTGCGACATTCACCGTGGCACCGCTTGGGAAGGTCAATGCAAGACTCCTACTTAAACGACTAAGTGAACACCTTGAGCAGTCAGGGCTTCTACCAGAAAGTCAATGTGGATTCAGAAAGGACAGAGGAACAACTGGCATGATATTCACAACAGGCAAGGATGTGTATTAGCCCGAACACTGTTCGACAAGATGTTCTCTGCCATGCTCAGAGATGCTTTCCAGAATGGTGACTGATGCGAAGCTTTTCAAACTTACAAGGTTGCAAGCCAAGTCCACGGTGCAGACAGCGGTGCTAAATGAGTTCGTCTTTGCTGATGACATGAAAAATGGTGCTACAACAGAAGAGAAGATGCAAAAAAGGTGTAGATCAAGTATCTGACTCCAGTGACAGCTATGTCCTTACAATAGGCATCAACAGACTAAGGTGGTCTGTAAACCAACCCCTGGCAAGCCTCACAAGGAGCTCCTCGTCATAGTGAAAGGACAAAGACTGCAATTGGCAGATAAGTATGGCTGACACGATTAATCGTATAATCGATTAATCAATCGATAAATTACACAAAAATGATTATCATTTCTGATTTGCTTTTAATCGATTACAATTTACTACCCAAAGTTATGCCTAAAATAGCTGGATGAGTGGCAAAAGTGCAGACCCTGATGAGACGCCGCATTCTGCGGCGTCTCATCTGGGTCTACACTGTTTGCTCAGGCCTGTCTGTTCAAATCTACATATGGTAAAGTGCAACATATGGGAAGAGTCATGCTCAGACAGAAAGCCAGATATGTAAAATTATGACAAAAACCTCAGCGATTATTAATCGATTATCGATCGCAATGACAGGACTGATAATCGATTATTTTTCAGCTCCGATTAGCCAGCCCTACATATAAGTTCATATACCTTGGGAGCACACTGTCATGAGTCGTGCATATTGATGACGAAGTCAATGCCAGTACTGCCATACCTCTTGCAGCATTTGGCCGACTAAGGGATAGTGTTTGGAATCGCGTTGGAATCAGACTTCTTACAAAGCTGAAAGTCTACAGAGTTGTGGTGCTGCCAACACTATTATATCCATGTGAAAACATGGATGGTTTACCAACGGCATGCCAAAAGACTTGATCACTTTCATACAAGCTGTATTATATACCACTTAGAGATAAAGTGGCAAGACAGGATTCCAGACGCAGAAGTTCTGAAAAGAGAAAGGATGCAGAGTGTGCACACCCAGCAGGCACCCGTCGCTAGGGCAACGTCAAATCAACGTCGGTGCAACGTCACGACGTTGCACCGACGTTGATGTGACGTTGCATAAACGTCATGACGTTGCACCGACGTCGATGTGACGTCACAATTACGTCATGTGCCCGCTGGGCACTCTTCCGAAACTGGCGCAGTTAAGATGAACAGGCCATTTAACCAGGATGCCCGAGGAATGGTTGCCAAAGAAAATCCTCTATGGAGAATTAGAACAAGTCAAAAGCTTCCGTGGGGTGGTCGGAAGGAGCGTTACAAGGACACCCTTAAATCCTCTTAAGGACTGCAATATTCAGACAGGGTCTTGGGAACAAATTGCACAGGACAGAGCAAATGGTGAGACCTCGTCAGAAGGGGTGCTAGTGAGTATTGGGTTTAAAGAATCAGCGAAGCCGAAGAGAAACGTGCACAGCGCAAAGTCAAGAGCTAAAGCATCACCAACAGAGCTGTCTAAACTCTGTTGTCCAATCTGCAACAGACAGTTCAGATCTTGAATTGATCTTATCCGCCATCTTAGAACGCACAAACACTAGCATTTCTTGCATGTGAATTTGTGAAATACAGTCGAACTTCAATGGCTCGAACACCTTAGGGACCTCACAAATCTGTTCGAGACAGAGGCAGTTCGAGCCACTGAATGTGACTGCCAGGACGCATAACAAGATCTTTTTCGGTATTCTATAATGAAAATGTATGCTGTGTATACTCATTAGAATCGCCTCATTGAGGCGATTCTAATGAGTATACACAGCATACACTTGAAATATAAAAGACGGAAATCTCCTAAATTACTCCGCCTGTTTCTTGTATAGATGATTTCCTACAGGCTTGGGACCGTGTTCGACTCAGCCATGTTAAACGAGCCATCGGTGTTCGAGGCATCGAAGTTCTAGTGAAGATTGGTCATTGTTAGTAATGACAGACAAACTATCGCGAATACATTTTAAATTTTACTGCCAAAACAACGAAATTTTCGAGAAAATGTGATACTTTTCTTATTTCTGCTCAAAATATAGATTGTTAGATTGGGGGTACACGTTAGAACTCTCTGATCGAGGTGGTTCTAACGAGTACTTACAGTCTATATTTTAGAGCAGAAATAAAAAATATTCTGTTTCAGCACCCATTGTTACTATATACAAGTGGGATTCAAGGGGCGTCAGAATTATACGTGCGTGTTTTCTTGATGTTGAAATACCAAAGCTTCTTCCTGACAGTCAATGCTCTGTTCAGACTGATCTGAGCCTCAAACATTTGCTTGCCACCCGTGTAATTGAGAACATTACTGTATAATGTCGTTGTTATATAGTGGATAAAAGTCGTGCCTTGTAAAAACTTCTTGCACGCCGGATGAGGAAATCCATAGTTTCAGCTTGGGATAGAAATTCTGTTCTAACACTGGTGTTCTTACCCAAAATCGAATATTCTCGCGTGTTTGTGAAAACGACCTCATATGCGCCGTCGTTTAATAAGGATGACATCACAGCACGTTACGTGACGTCACTAAACATCACTGTAGTGTCATCATCATAACGCCCCCGCCCATAGGGGCTTGAAGAAATATATGGGCTGCATGATGCTTCCACGCAGAGCTGAATCCGTCCCGCACTGTACTGGTAAACCGCTTGGAGGATCCAAGCCTGTCCAGGAACCGCGGTGCGAGGCGGACCGTCCATGCTAATAAACCCTATTGGTTTCATTGGGCGACAGGGCTTGAGATGTCATTTCATCTCAATGCCGGGTAAAAGTCCCACAAAATTGGAAGCAACGTCTCCAAAATGACCTTTACAGTGTTGACGGGGACGTTAAACCTCAAATCAAACAAACAAAAACTGTAGTGTCATCACAATATGGCGGATCTTGGAATAGGGTAGTTGCATGCCAGACCCTTAATGAAGAAATTGAAAAAAAATCAGAATGGAGCTGCAAGATTTGTAACAAGCAATTACCAATTACTGCTTTGAAACTGGGGGGGGGGGGGGGGCGTGACTGGAATAATACGAAAGTTAAGATGGAAGGAGAAGAGACAGTAGGTTCATGCTTTTATACAAAGGTCTATAGAGTGCTGCCAGCATTCTAACAGATGACCTTGTTTCTCCAGCTAGGCACTGTAGAGAGCATCATTCACTTGCAAAACCCCTGCAGCAAGAACTGGCATTTATAAACAAGTGTTCTTCCCCAGAACAGTTAGCGATTGGAATCCCTTCCCGATTCGATCACATCACGAAAACACGCCTATACAAATACATTGCCACCTTTATCGCGGAAACAGTGAAAATTTTATGATAAAAAATTCAGTGTGATATTTTTCTTATTTCTGCTCAAAATATAGATTTAGGGCACACGTTAGAACCACCCCATCGATGCGGTTCTAACGAGTACCCACAATCTATATTTTAGAAATAAGAAAAATAAGGTCTACCCCCGGAAACCCCAGTTTCACTATAAAAAAAGTGGGGTTCAAGGGGGTCAAAATTATATAGGCGTGTTTTCGTGATGCATATCCACAGCTGAAAGTGCAGATGCAAGTGTAGCTAAGTTTATCTCTTTGGCGAATACTAGGGACTAACTTCCCATACCACAGGTCCTGGTATATGGTTGTCATTTGACGTGTCAACAGTAACCATTCTGATTCTGATCCTGAATCTTTACATGTTTAGTCATCTGCTTGTACTATGCTGCCCTGAGATCATATGATGATTTAAGACTAATTAGGCTTCTCACAGGTATAGAATTATAGTCCAGCCTGTATTAAGCAAGCTCCTAAGGGATAACCAAAATGTGCTTGCTTATGACAGGTGGTTGCTGTCATTGTTTATCTTACGCGTCAAGCGAAAACAAATTAAAACATCCTTTCCAAAATTAAGCTCTTTGACAGAACTTTTCCTTCAACCCAAACTTATATGAGTGCATAGCTCTTCGCCTCAATCAAACTTCGCTGTTCACATGTCCTGTAAATACAAGCTCGCGTTGCTCGGCCTATGTGAGTGCAAAGACATCAAGTCAAAACGCAAAATATATTTTTAGAACCAGTACAATCTGATGTACGACAGACAAGCAATCATGAGGTTTTAATATCCACATACAGTAGAACTTCAGTGGCTCGAACCCCTTTGGGACCATGGCAATTTGTTCGAGACAGCGGTAGTTCGAGCCAATGTTGCATACTTTCAGAAAACATAACCGTTCGGGGGGTACTTTTGGACATCTTTTCGGTGTTCTGTAACATAAATGTATGCTGTGTGTACTCATTAGAATCGCCTCATTGAGGCGATTCTAATGAGTACACACAGCATACATTTGCAGGATGAAAGTCAAAAATCTCCTTAATTATCCCACACTTTTTCTTATGCAAAGGAATTCCCTAGGGACTCAAAAACGGGTTCGACTCAACCATGGTAAACGAGCTATCGGTGTTCGAGCCATCGAAGTTCGACTGTATATGCAATAGAACCCATTTCATAGCTAAATTGTAAGCTATACAAGCTTACAACTCCAGTTATACTGTCCAGTGACTGACGCAAACCCCTAAAATCCAAGAAATGATGGATCACATGTTCTGTTTATTTATACTTTCATCTCTCGTTAAAACTGACTGATTTAATGTTGACTACCATATGGTAAAAGTTGAATTGTTTATACAGTCAATCCTCTTTATACCGACATTCGTTACAACGGCAAAGCGTTAAAATGGCAATTTTAATGGAATGACTTCTTTGCTAAAGGCTTAGCATTAGTTTCGAGCGGCGTGGACTTCCCTCGGGTTGGAAATGCAAAAATCGAGTCCATAGTCATGAAAGATTCTTGTAACCTAATACTCAAAGAAACAGATGTTATTATATTTGTTAGAATCGCCTCACCGAGGCGATTCTAACAAATGTCTAACATTTGTTTCTTGGAGTTATAATGGGGAAAATGCTTTTTATTACCTATTTTACTCCTAACTGGGATTCGTTATAACGGCAAATTCTTTATAACGCCACAATAATAGGAATCAAATAATGTCGTTATAACGAGTGTCCTCTGTATACCCCTAATGGACACATAGATGAAAGACAGTTTTGGTCTAAAAATTAAGAAATTATACATAAGTGAGCAGTGTCACAATAAAATCTGTTGTTTCTGACATTTGCAGCCAGAGATGGCACAGATCAACCTGTTCATATGTGCTAAGTATTACTTTATTGGTCACGTGCACAATCGTGGGAAAGCTAAGTAACTTCATTGGTTGATTGATAAATACTGGACCCAAAAAGGACATACACAAACAGTGAAGACCCAGATCAGTGTCTTCACTGTTTGCAAGTAATTCAGAAGGTAAAGTGAAGACAGTTGTACATAAAACTGGATTTAGGGGTTTTACAACCCATCAGCTGTCAGCTAGATTAATTGTTAATCTGAAGTATTGCAATCTCATAGGCATAAAGCAATGACATTCATCCCCTTCTGGCAGTATGTGCTTGTTTTATGAGTTCCATTATCACAGACCCAGAGAGATATTTTGACAGCTAAAATACTTGGATTGTAGCAATCCACTGAGAACTCGTAGGTCCTAGGAGTATATAATAGTTTCACAGTGATAAAATCACACATAAATATAAATGAAGGAAAAAAAAACATATTTCATATTCTCCAATTCCGTCCAGAGGTGGTCAAAACTAAAAAAGACATTTGTGTTGCAATTTTGTCTAGGTCCCCAGACAGTTTGACCGGACTATAAACGATGAACCCATATATTACATAGGATAACCTCCATCAAATAGCTCGGTAGGGTTATAATATTTTGAACGCATAGAAAATAGTTCGTCTAGAAAAAAAATATTTCTATGTGCATTGTCATTGTCATGTGAGCTATAATGTTTGTATATTAGACCGTAACTAATGTTTTGAGAACTTGTGGTCCGACCCCTTTGCTTTATTTCAAGCAATAAAAGACATTAACATCGAAGTTCGACATTTACATCAAAGTTAGTATTGTTATTAACTACAAGACTAAACAACCATCAAACCTTGCATGAAACATCTCCCTGACCTCCTGACTTGGCAGAAACCTTGTACCAGTGACCTTGACCTACATGTTGCACCCCATTGAATTTTAACTAGCTTACCTCGACGTTCTTGATCTCCTTAGATAAAAGGCACACAACCATCAAACCTTGCATAGCGCTTCTACTCAATGAACTGACGAGGCAGGTACCTGAACCTGGTGACCTTGACATATCCGCTGTCGTTCATACTTTCATGAAAAGCAGAAAAAATAAGTGTATTTTTTATATTTATACTTTTACTCTCATCACTGGGCAAAAGAATGCTTATAGGGCAAAAGTTTTAAAGCTAAAAAATATTTACACGCTGTTTTTCTACAAAGAGCGGAACAGCTGTGACGTCACCAACGCCCGTAGAAAACCATGGTTAACACTGACGTCACTTGGCGTCTCTGAAAAGATACTCTATGTATAACACGAAAAGTCAGTGCTGGAGACATCGAATGAACAGGGAATAGCCCTGGCTGGTGGTATATGTGCCCCACTTTGCGCTTTGTCTACATTTGCTTTAGACACAGTTTTCAAACTTAGCACTGCTAAGAATGAAATAAACTTATTTGATAAACACATTCTGATTGTGGCTTCTGTGACTTCTGCTTCAGCAGGTGCGACGCCGCCTGCTGCGGAATTCTTGCAAAAACGGTTCATTTTGAAAGGGAATTGTATCTTAGGATTTACACTGTGCAGAGCGCTATCCACTACTTGTATAATATTTGTTTCGGTGAATCTTCGCACTCATTCCCTGAAAATCGTGAAAATGAAAGAAGACCAGGAAGACGGTATATCTACAGGTAAACTGCAAATTATTTAAGATCTTATTTAATATATCTTCTGACCATCATAACTTAAAATGAACATGAACGATATAGTAGTGCAGTTTTAATTTTGTTGTAACATGTATCAGATCAGTATTGATTGATCTGTCAGAAATGTATGTGTCAAAATAGCCCGTATATCGAGCCTCGCTTTTGACATGTATTCAATCTCCTGTGGATCTCAGAGGTACGTTCAACAAAGCAGGTGCCCGCCAAGCGCCCACTTTGTAAACTACAGAACACACGGGCAACATAGTCTCCCGCGTTGTTGAATGTGTTGGCGCCAATGTGTTGCGGTTTAACGATACGTAAACCGTGGTCATCATGGCTATGTTTCTGATGAAATTCCGTGATATTTTTCTGATGTATGCTGCAAACATATGTTGTGGGTGCTCGTTAGAACCGCCTCATGGAGGCGGTTCTAACGAGTACCCACAACCTGTGTCTTGGAGCAGAAATAAGTAAAAAATAATGTCAACTCCCGTAAACCCCAGTTTTCTCTATATAAAGTGGGGTTTGGGGGGTGTTCATTTCACAGACTTGTTCACGTGATGATTTTGTGTCGTGTCTCAGGGAGATATTAGATGAAAGTGAAGGGCACTGAAGAAAGAAGAAAATGAATGGAAACTGAACAAATAACAACCCCCTTGCTCTACCCTGACATGCTGCAAGCACAGCAGGCATTGCCAACTGTAAGCCAGTATCAATTGGACGCCTCTGTTTAGCTCTTTTATAGGTCTTTTTCGATATTCTTGCTAGTCTGCAGGTTGGTTTGTGTCTCACCTGGCCAAAAACACCGAATAAACTTCTCTCATGATAGGTCTCATTTAACCCTTATCCTGCTGAATATTTCAATTAGCCTGACCCATTTCTTTCTATTAGCCAATCAGATGACATGAAATGTTGTTTTCGTCCGAATTCATATACTGAATGACAGTGTAGATCCTGATCAGATTGCTTGCAAATGTAGGGGTTGTCATGCGCAGCAGGATCAGGCTTCTTCAGAAGCCATCTGATCTGGCATTAGTGTTTGCAAAAGTAGGGGTTGTCATGAACAGCGACATAAGGGTTAATTTGTGTTTGGTTTTACCCACACGTCAACACTTGTGGCTCATTTTTGTGTCGTCTCCTAGAGAAAGGTGAAAAAGTGATAATAGAGGCAGCAGAGGAGATGAAAGACAGGGATGGAGAGAGAGAAAGTGATTAACCAAAAGAAATAAGAACTTCCCCCTCTACCCTTTTCTGCTATAAGGGCAGCAGGCCTTACCAAAATGTAAGCGCCAGTATTAGTTGGGCGCTCTGGTGACATAAGATACGCGACCCCTTCGCCTCACCCAACAACCCTCTTAACCAGTTTTTCACTAAAATGTCTTCTGGGTAGTCGCGGTACAATCAACGCGTCTGTTTATAGCCGCATATTAGGCATTACTCTTGCACTGCATTATACAAATTCAGGGTAGATTCAGCCGTCAATCCCTGGTCGGCAACCCATCTAGGAGAAGACAACTTCCAAACAGAAACTTACATATGTGGATTTGCCTCCTCCAGCTATTTTAAGTCTACTTCGGTAGGTGGGTTGGAAGAATCATCTTTCTGATCCAACGACCCAAAGGGTGATGTGGCAGTATGCTGTGGAGCATGGAGAGCATGACGAGGCACTAAAGGAGTCATGGTCAGCTACTGCATCCGGGCAAAGCTCCAGATGTCTTGATTGTGTCTTGCCTCTGGACCCAGCTAGGTCAGGATGAGAGAGTGAGGTTGACTCTGCGCACCTCTCCCTCACTATAGCGCATGTCATCTTAGTGATATGCACACAGCCACAGCATGCACCCATATGCAAAATGATAGTGGAGGCAATGATCATGAATCGATACAATCATCCCACAGCTCCCATCAGAGACACCAAAGGGAAAGAAGCACAAACATGAAACAACAGACCCAATGGAAACATCAAGCCTCTGTGGCCGTCGGCCGGCAGGGAAGCAGCAGTTGAGGAATCACTGGAAGCTGTTGTTGCGGACCTTTATGGTCGCCTTCCTTAAGAATGAAGCAGTATGTGGAATTCGGCAGCCGGAGTGAGTGACTGAGCAGCCTTTTTAGGACCGCACTGCTCACCCCCTTAGCAGGAGGGGGGGAGGGGCTAGAAAAGGTGCCTTAACAATAACCTGCTTCAAAACCCCTAGCTGTTTAACCTCCAATTTAGCGGTCGAACAAAAAAAAAAAGAAAAGTGATACCTTTAAAAATCGGCGCATGAAGCATGCGCACTGTGATAGGCAGTGCTGATTCAGACAGACCAGAACGGAAACAAACACTAGTTGGTCGAGAAATTCAGCGCTACAAAGTCGAGATTACAGCTCTGAGTAAGAATCGCCTTGCAGAGAAAGGACTATTAAAAGAAGTTTGCGCTGGCTACACTTTCTTCTGGAATTTACGCAAGAAAGAAGAGCGGCATGAAGCAGGAGTAGGTTTCGCCATCAAATCAAACCTTGTCAGCAAGCTTTCTGGACTTCCAAAAGGCATAAATGACCGCCTGAGGACGATGAGACTACCCCTATCTGACAAGAAACATACAACTGTTGTAAGTACCTGCCTATGCACCTACAGTGGCCTACCCAGATGAGGTCAAAGACAAGTTTTATGATAATCTGAATTTTGTGAGTTCTGCTACACCTCGGACCGCCAGACGACACCTCCTCGGAAACGTCAATGCTAGAGTGGGCACAGACCACCATACCCGGGAAGAAGTGATTGGGACTGAAGTAGTAGCAAAGTGCAATAGCAATGGCCTCCGCCTTATGAAGAAGAGTGCAGAGCATCAACTTCTGATCATTAATAAAGTCTTCTGTCTGCCAATTCCACAAGACATCTTGGATGCATCCTTTTCCAAACACTGAAAAAGCATTAACTGTGTCATAATGTCATAGTTCGAAGGACAGACATGATGTGGGCCCCGTCAAGCGATTTTGGAACTTATCGCCTATGCGAGTAGCGAAGGTTCAGGCGAGCCTGCGCATCCGCGCAGTCTCGCCAGAACCTTCGCTGCTCGCTCATACAAGCAGTGAATCAAGAGGAACCTTCAGACGCAATGCCATATCCCTCGCCCCTCTGAATGGCTAGGCATGCGCAGTTTAATTTTGTCATGACGGAATGCTCGAAGACACAAATTGGCTTGGCGGGGCTCATGTCATAGTTCGAAGGGCAGACATGATGTCAGGAACCTAAGCTCGGATGCTGCAGAAGAGAACTGGGCAGTGTTCAGAGACACCGTTCACTCTTCAGCAATGGATTTCCCAGGACTAATATCTCGTAGAAACCAAGGCTGAGGCTGGTTTGACTAGAATGACAAAGAAATCCAGGGCTCCTTGAAGAGAAACACAAAAAAAAAACACAAGGCATACCTCAATGATTCCAGCTCAGTATCTAATAAGGCTGTTTGCTCAAATATATGCAAGAAAGTTCAGACTAGACTCGGAGATATGCAAGACTCCTGGCTGAGCAGTAAGACTAGGTATAGAAAGTTCTTTGATGCACTAAAGTCAGTTTTTGGTCCTCAGAGCTCAGGAACAACCCCTCTTCTCAGTGCAGATGGGACCAGTCTTCTGAGTGATAAAGAGGCTATCTTGAAAAGATGGCCCGAGCACTTTGATAGTGTCCTTAATTGGCCATCATCTGTCAATGATGACGCTATCCACAGACTACCCCAGGTGGAATGTAATCTGCTGCTAGATGAGTTCTCAACCGTTTCGGAAACTATGAAAGCAATAAAACTTCTGCCATCTGGCAAGGCTCCATGATCAGATGCAGTACCTGCTGAAATCTGCAAAGCAGGAGGCAACCAAGTTGCAACGAAAATTAGTTATTTCACATTATATGGAGAAAGGAAGCCATCCCTCAAGAATTCAAGGTTGTGTCAATTATCCACATATGGGCCCCGTCAAGCGATTTTGGTACTTATCGCCTATGCGAGCAGCGAAGGTTCAGGCGAGCCTGCGCATCCGCGCAGTCTCGCCAGAACCTTCGCTGCTCGCTCATACAAGCAGTGAATCAAGAGGAACCTCCAGACAGAAAGCCATATCCCTGGCCCCTCTGAATGGCTGGGCATGCGCAGTTACAATTTGTCATGACTGAATGCTCGAAGACACAAATTCGCTTGGCGGGGCTCGTATTCAAACGGAAAGGGAATCATCAAGTCTGCGACATTCACCGTGGCACCGCTTGGGAAGGTCAATGCAAGACTCCTACTTAAACGACTAAGTGAACACCTTGAGCAGTCAGGGCTTCTACCAGAAAGTCAATGTGGATTCAGAAAGGACAGAGGAACAACTGGCATGATATTCACAGCAAGCAAGGATGTGTATTAGCCCGAACACTGTTCGACAAGATGTTCTCTGCCATGCTCAGAGATGCTTTCCAGAATGGTGACTGATGCGAAGCTTTTCAAACTTACAAGGTTGCAAGCCAAGTCCACGGTGCAGACAGCGGTGCTAAATGAGTTCGTCTTTGCTGATGACATGAAAAATGGTGCTACAACAGAAGAGAAGATGCAAAAAAGGTGTAGATCAAGTATCTGACTCCAGTGACAGCTATGTCCTTACAATAGGCATCAACAGACTAAGGTGGTCTGTAAACCAACCCCTGGCAAGCCTCACAAGGAGCTCCTCGTCATAGTGAAAGGACAAAGACTGCAATTGGCAGATAAGTATGGCTGACACGATTAATCGTATAATCGATTAATCGATCGATAAATTACACAAAAATGATTATCATTTCTGATTTGCTTTTAATCGATTACAATTTACTACCCAAAGTTATGCCTAAAATAGCTGGATGAGTGGCAAAAGTGCAGACCCTGATGAGACGCCGCATTCTGCGGCGTCTCATCTGGGTCTACACTGTTTGCTCAGGCCTGTCTGTTCAAATCTACATATGGTAAAGTGCAACATATGGGAAGAGTCATGCTCAGACAGAAAGCCAGATATGTAAAATTATGACAAAAACCTCAGCGATTATTAATCGATTATCGATCGCAATGACAGGACTGATAATCGATTATTTTTCAGCTCCGATTAGCCAGCCCTACATATAAGTTCATATACCTTGGGAGCACACTGTCATGAGTCGTGCATATTGATGACGAAGTCAATGCCAGTACTGCCATACCTCTTGCAGCATTTGGCCGACTAAGGGATAATGTTTGGAATCGCGTTGGAATCAGACTTCTTAAAAAGCTGAAAGTCTACAGAGTTGTGGTGCTGCCAACACTATTATATCCATGTGAAAACATGGATGGTTTACCAACGGCATGCCAAAAGACTTGATCACTTTCATACAAGCTGTATTATATACCACTTAGAGATAAAGTGGCAAGACAGGATTCCAGACGCAGAAGTTCTGAAAAGAGAAAGGATGCAGAGTGTGCACACCCAGCAGGCACCCGTCGCTAGGGCAACGTCAAATCAACGTCGGTGCAACGTCACGACGTTGCACCGACGTTGATGTGACGTTGCATAAACGTCATGACGTTGCACCGACGTCGATGTGACGTCACAATTACGTCATGTGCCCGCTGGGCACTCTTCCGAAACTGGCGCAGTTAAGATGAACAGGCCATTTAACCAGGATGCCCGAGGAATGGTTGCCAAAGAAAATCCTCTATGGAGAATTAGAACAAGTCAAAAGCTTCCGTGGGGTGGTCGGAAGGAGCGTTACAAGGACACCCTTAAATCCTCTTAAGGACTGCAATATTCAGACAGGGTCTTGGGAACAAATTGCACAGGACAGAGCAAATGGTGAGACCTCGTCAGAAGGGGTGCTAGTGAGTATTGGGTTTAAAGAATCAGCGAAGCCGAAGAGAAACGTGTACAGCGCAAAGTCAAGAGCTAAAGCATCACCAACAGAGCTGTCTAAACTCTGTTGTCCAATCTGCAACAGACAGTTCAGATCTTGAATTGATCTTATCCGCCATCTTAGAACGCACAAACACTAGCATTTCTTGCATGTGAATTTGTGAAATACAGTCGAACTTCAATGGCTCGAACACCTTAGGGACCTCACAAATCTGTTCGAGACAGAGGCAGTTCGAGCCACTGAATGTGACTGCCAGGACGCATAACAAGATCTTTTTCGGTATTCTATAATGAAAATGTATGCTGTGTATACTCATTAGAATCGCCTCATTGAGGCGATTCTAATGAGTATACACAGCATACACTTGAAATATAAAAGACGGAAATCTCCTAAATTACTCCGCCTGTTTCTTGTATAGATGATTTCCTACAGGCTTGGGACCGTGTTCGACTCAGCCATGTTAAACGAGCCATCGGTGTTCGAGGCATCGAAGTTCTAGTGAAGATTGGTCATTGTTAGTAATGACAGACAAACTATCGCGAATACATTTTAAATTTTACTGCCAAAACAACGAAATTTTCGAGAAAATGTGATACTTTTCTTATTTCTGCTCAAAATATAGATTGTTAGATTGGGGGTACACGTTAGAACTCTCTGATCGAGGTGGTTCTAACGAGTACTTACAGTCTATATTTTAGAGCAGAAATAAAAAATATTCTGTTTCAGCACCCATTGTTACTATATACAAGTGGGATTCAAGGGGGGTCAGAATTATACGTGCGTGTTTTCTTGATGTTGAAATACCAAAGCTTCTTCCTGACAGTCAATGCTCTGTTCAGACTGATCTGAGCCTCAAACATTTGCTTGCCACCCGTGTAATTGAGAACATTACTGTATAATGTCGTTGTTATATAGTGGATAAAAGTCGTGCCTTGTAAAAACTTCTTGCACGCCGGATGAGGAAATCCATAGTTTCAGCTTGGGATAGAAATTCTGTTCTAACACTGGTGTACCCAAAATCGAATATTCTCGCGTGTTTGTGAAAACGACCTCATATGCGCCGTCGTTTAATAAGGATGACATCACAGCACGTTACGTGACGTCACTAAACATCACTGTAGTGTCATCATCATAACGCCCCCGCCCATAGGGGCTTGAAGAAATATATGGGCTGCATGATGCTTCCACGCAGAGCTGAATCCGTCCCGCACTGTACTGGTAAACCGCTTGGAGGATCCAAGCCTGTCCAGGAACCGCGGTGCGAGGCGGACCGTCCATGCTAATAAACCCTATTGGTTTCATTGGGCGACAGGGCTTGAGATGTCATTTCATCTCAATGCCGGGTAAAAGTCCCACAAAATTTGAAGCAACGTCTCCAAAATGACCTTTACAGTGTTGACGGGGACGTTAAACCTCAAATCAAACAAACAAAAACTGTAGTGTCATCACAATATGGCGGATCTTGGAATAGGGTAGTTGCATGCCAGACCCTTAATGAAGAAATTGAAAAAAAATCAGAATGGAGCTGCAAGATTTGTAACAAGCAATTACCAATTACTGCTTTGAAACTGGGGGGGGGGGGGGGGGGCGTGACTGGAATAATACGAAAGTTAAGATGGAAGGAGAAGAGACAGTAGGTTCATGCTTTTATACAAAGGTCTATAGAGTGCTGCCAGCATTCTAACAGATGACCTTGTTTCTCCAGCTAGGCACTGTAGAGAGCATCATTCACTTGCAAAACCCCTGCAGCAAGAACTGGCATTTATAAACAAGTGTTCTTCCCCAGAACAGTTAGCGATTGGAATCCCTTCCCGATTCGATCACATTACGAAAACACGCCTATACAAATACATTGCCACCTTTATCGCGGAAACAGTGAAAATTTTATGATAAAAAATTCAGTGTGATATTTTTCTTATTTCTGCTCAAAATATAGATTTAGGGCACACGTTAGAACCACCCCATCGATGCGGTTCTAACGAGTACCCACAATCTATATTTTAGAAATAAGAAAAATAAGGTCTACCCCCGGAAACCCCAGTTTCACTATAAAAAAGTGGGGTTCAAGGGGGTCAAAATTATATAGGCGTGTTTTCGTGATGCATATCCACAGCTGAAAGTGCAGATGCAAGTGTAGCTAAGTTTATCTCTTTGCCGAATACTAGGGACTAACTTCCCATACCACAGGTCCTGGTGTATGGTTGTCATTTGACGTGTCAACAGTAACCATTCTGATTCTGATCCTGAATCTTTACATGTTTAGTCATCTGCTTGTACTATGCTGCCCTGAGATCATATGATGATTTAAGACTAATTACGCTTCTCACAGGTATAGAATTATAGTCCAGCCTGTATTAAGCAAGCTCCTAAGGGATAACCAAAATGTGCTTGCTTATGACAGGTGGTTGCTTAATGCAGGTGAAATTTAACTAGTCCTCTGCAGTCCTTATACTTGCCGCACTCCTCAAAGACCTAGAGTTATTTCCTTTTGGACGGGTTTTTCCACGGAAAAAATTCGTCCTTTAGTATAGCGATGTCCGTGCGGGCGGGCGGCCGGGAGTCCGCAGCCGGTTTACCTTTTCGGTTTACCTTTTGGTTAACCTTTTTTCAAAAACCCGTCCATAATGCAATTTGGCGTTTTTCTTGTTCTTACATTGTCATAACTTTAGTCTGTCCAGATCTGACGCAGATCTGTAGTAGTCTGCCGGTGGTTCTGTGCTGCCCTAAGACTAATGAGACTCCTCGTAGGTTAAGTGTCATCTGATGGTCCTGTGCTGTCCTAAGGCTAATGATACTTCTCGCAGGATTAGTGTCATCTGGTGATCATGTGCTACCCTTAGACTAATGATACACTTTGCAGATTTAGTGTCTTCTGGGGTCCTGTGCTGTCCTAAAACTAATGATACTCCTCGCAGGTGTAGTGTCATCTGGTGGTCCTGTGCTGCCCTTAGACTAATGATACTCCTCGGAGATTTAGTGTCATCTGGTGGTCCTGTGCTGTCCTAAACTAATGATACTCCTCGCTGGTTTATTGTCATCTGGTGGTCCTGTCCTGCCCTTTGACTAATGATACTCCTCACAGGTTTAGTGTCATCTGGTGGTCCTGTGCTGCCCTAAGACTAATGATACCCCTCGGAGATTTAGTGTCATCTGGTGGTTAAGTGCTGCCCTTAACTAATGATACTCCTCGCTGGTGTATTGTCATCTGGTGGTCCTGTCCTGCCCTTTGACTAATGATACTCCTCGCAGGTTTAATGTCATCTGGTGGTCCTGTGCTGCCCTAAGACTAATAATACTCCTCGGAGATTTTGTGTCATCTGGTGGTCCTGTGCTGCCCTAAACTAATGATACTCCTCGCTGGTTTATTGTCATCTGGTGGTCCTGTTCTGCCCTTTGACTAATGATACCCCTCCCAGGTTTAGTATCATCTGGTGAACTTGTGCTGCCCTTAGACTAATGATACTCCTCGCAGATTAAGTATCATCTGGTGGTCCTGTGATGCCCTTAGACTAATGATACTCCTCGCAGGTTGTGTGTCATCTTGTGGCCCTGTGCTGTCCTAAGACTAATGATACTCCTCGCAGATTTAGTGTTATCTGGTGGTCTTGTGCTATCCTAAGACTAATGATACTCCTCGCAGGTTTAGCATCATCTTGTGGTCCTGTGCTGCCCAAAGACTAATGATACTCCTCGCAGCTTTAGTGTCATCTGGTGGTCCTGTGCTGTCCTAAGACTAATGAGACTCCTCGCAGGTTAATTGTAGTCCTGTGCTGCCCTAAGCCTAATGAGAATTCTCGCAGATTCAGTGTCATCTTGTGATCCTGTGCTGCCCTTAGACTAATGATACTCCTCGCAGATTTAGTGTCATCTGGTTGTCCTGTGCTGCCCTTAGACTAATGATACTCCTCGCAGATTTAGTGTCATCTGATGGTCATTTGCTGTCCTAAGACTAATGAGACTCCTCGCAGGTTTAGTATCATATGTTGGTCCTGTGCTCTCCTAAGACTAATAAGACTCCTCTCAGGTTTAGTGTCATCTGGTGGTCCTGAGCTTTCCTTAGACTCATGAGACTGCTCGCGGGTTTAGTGTCATCTTGTAGCCCTATGCTGCCTTAAAACTAATGATACTTCTCGCAGGTTTAGTGTCATCTGGTGGTTCTGTGCTGCCCTTAGACTAATGATTCTCCTCGCAGGTTAAGTGTCATCTGGTGGTCCTGTGCTGCCCTTAGACTAATGATTCTCCTCGCAGGTTTAGTGTCATCTGGTGGTTCTGTGCTGCCCTAAGACTAATTAGACTCCTCGCAGATTTAGTGTCATCTAGTGGTCCTGTGCTGCCCAAAGACTTATACGACTCCTCGCAGGTTTAGTTTCATATGGTGGTCCTGTGCTACCCAAATACTAATTATACTCCTGGCAGGTTAAGTGTCATCTGGTGGTCCTGTGCTGCCCTAAGATTAATTAGACACCTCGCAGGTCTAGTGTCATCTTGTGGTCGTGTGCTGCCCTATGACTAATGATACTCCTCGCAGATTTAGTGTTGTCTGGTGATCTTGTGCTGCCCTAAAACTAATTAGACTCCTCGCAGGTCTAGTGTCATCTGATGGTCCTGTGCTGCCCTAAGACTAATGATACTCCTCGCAGCTTTAGTGTCATCTGGTGGTCCTGTGCTGTCCTAAGACTATTGAGACTCCTCGCAGGTTAAGTGTGGTCCTGTGCTTCCCTAATCCTAATGAGACTCCTCGCAGATTCAGTGTCATCTGTCGGTCCTGTGCTGTTCCAAGACAAATGAGACTCCTCGCAGGTTTAGTATCATATGTTGGTCCTGTGCTCTCCTAAGCCTAATGAGACTCCTCTCAGGTTTAGTGTCATCTGTCGGTCCTGTGCTGTTCCAAGACAAATGAGACTCCTCGCAGGTTTAGTATCATATGTTGGTCCTGTGCTCTCCTAAGCCTAATGAGACTCCTCGCAGATTTAGTGTCATCTGTCGGTCCTGTGCTGTTCCAAGACTAATGAGACTCCTCGCAGGTTTAGTATCATATGTTGGTCCTGTGCTCTCCTAAGACTAATAACATTCCTCTCAGGTTTAGTGTCATCTGGTGGTCCTGTGCTGCACTAAGACTAATGATACTCCTCGCAGATTTAGTGTCATCTGATGGTCATTTGCTGTCCTAAGACTAATGAGACACCTCGCAAGTTTAGTGTCATCTGGTGATCCTGTCCTGCCCTTTGACTAATGATACACCTCGCAGGTTTAGTGTCATCTGGTGATCCTGTGCTGTTTTAAGACTAATGAGACTCCTCGCAGGTTAAGTGTGGTCCTGTGCTGCCCTAAGCCTTATGAGAATTCTCGCAGGTTTAGTGTCATCTGGTGATCCTGTGCTGCCCTTAGACTAATGATACTCCTCGCAGATTTAGTGTCATCTGGTGGTCCTGTGCTGTCCTTAGACTCATGAGTCTCCTCGCAGGTTTATTGTGGCCCTATGCTGCCCTAAGACTAATGATTCTCCTCGCAGGTTTAGTGTCATCTGGTGATCCTGTGCTGCCCTTAGACTAATGATTCTCCTCGCAGGTTTAGTGTCATCTAGTGGTCCTGTGCTGCCCTAAGACTAATGATTCTCCTCGCAGGTTGAGTGTCATCTGGTGATCCAGTGCTGCCCTTAAACTAAGGATTCTCCTCGCAGGTTTAGTGTCATCTAGTGGTCCTGTGCTGCCCTAAGACTACTACAATCTCCTCACTTATTTAGTATCATCCGCAGGTCCTGTGCTGCCCTAAGACTAATATGATCTCCTCACAAGTTTGGTGTCATCTGGTGGTCCTGTGCTGCCCAAAGACTAATGAAACGCCTCGCAGGTTAAGTGTCATCTGCTGGTCCTGTGCCGCCCTAAGACTAATGCTACTCCTCGCAGGTTTAGTGTCATCTGGTTGCCCTGTGCTGACCTCAAACTTATGAGACGCCTCGAAGGTTTAGTGTCATCTGGTGGCCCTGTGCTGCCTTAAGACTAATGATACTCCTCGCAGGTTTAGTGTCATCTGTTGGTCCAGTGCTGTCCTGAGACTAGTACAATCTACTCACTGGTTTAGTGTCATCTGGTGGTCCTGTTCTGGACTAAGACTAATATAATCTCCTCACAGGTTTAGTGTCATCTGGTGGTCCTGTGCTTCCATAAGACCAATGAGACTCCTCACAGGTTTAGTGTCATCTGCTAGTCCTGTGATGCCCTAAGACTAATGCTACTACTCGCAGGTTTAGTGTCATCTGGTTGCCCTGTGCTGACCTCTAACTTATGAGACACCTCGCAGGTTAAGTGTCATCTGGTGGCCCTGTGCTGCCCTAAGACTAATGATACTCCTCGCAGGTTTATTGTCATCTGGTGGCCCAGTTTTGCCCAAAGACTATTGATACTCCTCGTAGAGTTAGTGTCACCTGGTGGCCCTGTGCTGCCCCCAGACGTATGATACTCCTCGCAGATTTAGTGTCATCTGGTGGTCCTGTGCTGTCCTAAGACTTATGATACTTCTCCCATGTTTAGTGTCATCTGGTGGCCCTGTGCTACCCAAAGACTAATGATACTCCTCGCAGATTTAGTGTCATCTGTTGGGGTGGGGATGATAGTGGAGCGGGTGGTTGAATGAGGCAAACATGTCCTGTATCGTATGTCAACTGGTGCCCAAATAATATTGGCTTACAGTTGAGCAAGGCAGCAGGTATGGGTATGGGGAGCCGTTTTACTATTTAATTCGTATTTATAGTTATAATTCGATTTGTGGATATCCATAAATCAGCCGAATAATGGATATCCATAATTCAAATTATGGATATCCATAATTCGATTTATGGATATCCATAATTCAGATCGAATTATGGATATCCATAATTCAAATTATGGATATCCATAAATCACCGTCAAAGCTTTTGGTTTAATAATTTCTCCTAAGACACGTGATTGTTTAATGTGAAAAATCTTAAGGTCTTCGTGATGGCCAGTCAAAGGGACCTCTCTGCCGTGCAGCCTTTCCAGTCCGTAAGGCTTCCAAAGCAACGGACGCCATACGCTGAACCCCCGCCACGTGTGCAGTTAAATATCGGAACCAGCCGTAAGATCTGGAAATTCCGGCCAGCGCATCCTGTCCCTCTGGAATCACCTCTATGAGGACTGCGCACCTAAGGACACTGAAAGTCAGACGTTAGATTCTAGTTATCCAAACAGGCAATCCGTGCATGCTTTCTGGAGAAAAATGCTCATGGTCGTTATACAGTAAAATTCCTATATTAAGACCACCTTTGAACAGTTCCAAAGGTGGTCCCTGACCAGAGGACATTGTGTGCAGAATTCACGAAGAAAGAATAACTGCATCCTTCTAAATAAACTTTTTAAAGCAGAATTAGTATTAATTTTAGGTGGTCTTAATAGCAGAATTTCAGGCAAATTCAGATATACCTCCTGGCCTGCGCCCATTGGGGCTTGGAGAAATAGATTTGGCTGCATTAGCTGAGAGTACTGGTAAACCGTTTAGAAGGCCTTAGCCTGTCCAAACAAAGTCGTGTGAGTCAATGGGTGACAGGGATTGAGATGTTTGTTTTGATTTCAGTTTAACGGCCCAGTCAACACTAATTTAGGTCATTTTGTAACGGTCAGTTTACCTATCCACACTTTTTCTGGGCAGGCTTATACGTAAGCAGTTAACCAGTACAGTGCACATACTTTCGCCAGACACTGACAACTGTCCTGCATGACCAATCTCCACGAAAGAATGTTGCCGACCCTCGCAGGTATTGAACCCGCGTCCTCCTAATCACCAGTCAGACGCGCATCCGACTGAGCTACCGAGGCCAGCGGGATTTAGATGTCATTTAATCTCAATGAAGGCTTAATGCCCAACATAATTGGAAGCAACGTCTCCAAAATGACCTAAATAGTATTGAAGGGGACGTTAAACCTCAAATCAAACAAAACATATCTCTCCTACACCATAGGCCACCACTAAGCCTAGCCTACATTACCTCCACCTCCATCCCGGCTTTTATTAAACACCTAAATCGGAAACCTGACACGAATAGTCGAGTTTTTTTTTGTGTTTTGTTATGCAAATGGAGCAGTCATTATTCATTAGGTTTATTTGCAGAGTTGAATTATGGATATCCATAATTCGAATTATGGATATCCATAAATAATTATGGATATCTATAAATACGGATTAAATAGTAAAACGGCGCCCCATAGAATACTGTCCCCTGTCTTAAATGTTCTCCACAACGTTCCCTTTTTCCTCGGGAGACGACACAATACGACTCACAAGGATTGACGTGTTGCTAAACTCAACACAATCAGTGGATGGTCTGGGGACATCTGCTGGTCCTATGCTACCGTAAGACTAGCCAGACTCCTCGTAGGTCTGAAGCAATCTGCTAGTCCTACCCGTAGGTCATCAATAGACTTCTCAGATATCTATGCAGGTCTATGGTCGTTTGATGGCCTTATGTTGCCGTAATTCAAATCAGACTCCTTGCATGTCTGGAGTCATCTTTGTTCCTTTGCTGTGCTTAGACAAAACAGACTTCATCACGAAAAACACGCCTGTAGAATATTGACCCCCTTGAACCCCACTTTTATATAGTAAAACTTGGTTTTACAGGGGTGAACCTTATGTTTCTTATTTCGCTCCACAATTTAGATTGTGGGTACTCGTTAGAACCGCCTCGTCGAGGCGGTTCTAACGAGTACCCACAATCTTTATTTTGAGCAGAAATAAGAAAAATAATACAATTTTTCACCGGAAAGTTTTCATTTTTACGACGGTAAAATTTACAATGTATTTGTAAAGGCGTGTTTTCGTACTGTCTTGCAAGTTTAGTCAGCTGCTGGTCCTATGCTGTCCTAAGATCCTAAGAGGCTCGAATACAAATTGGGACTCCTTACAATCCTAGAATCATCTGCTAGTCCTAATACTAACCAGACTACTCGCATATCTAGAGTTATCTACTGGTCCTATGCTGACATAACTTTAGGCTAACCAGACATCTGCTGTCACTATGCTGCCTCAAGACTAGCAAGACTCATCCCAGGTTTAGCGTCAGCTGTTGGCCGTATGCTGTCCTAAGACATCAGCTGCGGCTTCTGATCTGGGTCTTCTGTTTGTCGTTGTCCCAAAAATGGACGCAAGGCGTACATGAATATGGGTGGATGAGCTTGATGGTGCATTTAACGACCAACGTTTTTACGATATGTAAACGCGCGACTTTGCGATTTTGAACATTTTGCTGCATATATCTCAACTTGATAACCTTAGCTGATTTAATGCTTGTGATTTTCTTTACATGAATATTGATCACGCAACAGTACTTCAAAGTTAACGTTGGAATTGAATATGTGACACAGCCTTGAAATGAAATAATTGTATGCACAGCCCCTTCAGGTACCTAAAGCTTCGAGGCCGCATTTATTAAGCAAGCGCACCCAAATTACAGTGAAATTCCGCTATTAAGACCACCTAAAATTAAGACTAATTCTGCTTTAAAAAGCTTATTCAGTAGGTTGCAGGTATTCTTTCTTTGTGTTTTCTGCATACCAAGTCCTCTGGTCAGAGACCACCTTTGGGGCTGTTCAAAAGTTTTCTTTAAGACCACTTTTGAACAGCCCCAAAGGTGGTCTTAATTTAAGACCACTTTTGAACAGTCCCAAAGGTGGTCTTAATACAGGAATTTTACTGTATTTGATCATGGTTGTGATGTTTGAATGGCAAAATTAAATGGGACAATAAATTGTCACATACTAGCTTATTATCAACTAAGCGGGTTACCTATCCGAAAATTCAACTAACTACCTGGATGAATTTGAGGCTATTTCCGGATATGAATTAGAAATCATGCCGTCCATCGTGGTTCTGAAACTTAAACTTCTCCATGAGACATAGTGTTTTTTGTGATATCTACAAAACCGAGTTTTTTTCTGGAGCAAAATTTTAATATTTTCTTATTTTCGCTCAAAAATAGACTGTAGCTGCTCGTTAGAACCGCCTCAGTGGGAAGGTTTTATCGAGTACCAATAATCTATTGTAGCGCTTGCTGTGGGAGTCGGCTCTTTTAGCGACGCGGGTAGAGTGATTGGCTTATTCGTGAAGTTATACTTTGGTCACAACCCCTTCCGATTAGGCTTAGGATGTACTAGCACCGGACATCGGCCGGGCATCGGGCGGACTATATAACCCCCGCCAGCGCCGTGTACAACATTATAGCGCGTTTCTACACAAGAGACAACACACCGTCCGACAATCGCCCGACATTCGGTCGGGCCTGGTTCAAGCATCGTTCGTTGTCCGTAGGATACGCGGGCGATATTCGTACGATCTCCGGTGAATAGGCCGGTTATCGCTCGGACATCATAGGAAAATCGGCCGATTAGTATTAGATGTTCGGTCGGTATTCACTGCCTCGCCGGCCCCCAAAAAGTCTCTTTGGAAACAGACGCCGTACGATTATCAGACGGTCTTCGGACGGCCTCCGCACGGCATCTGCACGGCCTCCGTACATTCGCCATTTATGTAACTGATGTGTGAAAAATTTTTTGACTGGTGTTGTCCGATGTCGGAAAAAAGGCCAAAACCAGCGGTTTACTCCCGATTATCCCCTGTCCCCGGATACCGGCCGATCTTTGTGACCATAGCATTAAGCAACGGATTTGCGGTAAGTATCGGATGGATGGCAGCGTTGCTTGACTTCGTAGGCAACCCGGCTTTCGCTACACTATGTTTTGGAAGACAAATGTAAACCTAAGTTGTCTCTGTATAAAATGGAGTTTATATGGGTGGCCATTATGCCCCGCCCATCGGGGCTTGGAGAAATAGATTTGGCTGCATGGTGCTTTCGCGTAGAGCTGAAACCGAACGCACATGAGTACTGGTAAACCGCTCAGAAGGCCTAACCCTGCCCAGGCAAAGTGGTGCGAGTCGAACCGTACATGCATATAAACCCTTTTTGATTGTTTGGGTGGCATCACAATGTCAGGTAAAAGTCCAACAAAATTGGAAGAAATGTCTGCAAAATTACCTAGATATTGTTAATGGGGACGTTAGCCCCCAAGACGCCGAGAAAAACTGTATTTGAAATGTTGTCAATCGGGTTTTTTCTTATCTTGCAAACTTTTTAAAAATAATTTTGATACAGGCAAACAGTGTGGTCCCAGATCTGACTGCTCCTATTTATACTCCAAATATAGGTTGTGGGTGCTTGTTAGAACCGCTTTATTGAGGCGGTAAAGATGCGTGACTCCGTTTTCAGAAAAATACTTGATAACATAGACATGAAAAAATATTTTAGAGTTTATATATAGAAGTATCAGATAAAGAATAGCTTACTAGTTTACAAGAACGAGGGGCGTTCATTTAACCCATATATGACAATGGAATCTTCCATCTTATAAATTTGGAGTTGTCCATTTTCAATTATAGGGGTGTCAGATTTGTTTTGTTTAATGTAAGTTGTACAAAAATGTATGTTCTTTGAGCAAACAGTGTAGACCCAGATCAGACGCCGCGTTCTGTGGCGTCTGATCTGGGTCTACACTGTTTGCCAACGTCCCAAAAAAGGGCCGCTAGGCATATACGGGTTAATTGTGTCACTAATATCCCTCCATAACGCTTGGATGTAAGGAGCAAGAGGAAACTGTGTTTATTGCGAAAATACGCCTATACAAATACATTGTAGCCTTTTTCGCCGAAAAATGAAAATTTTAAGATTAAAAAATGTGATATTTTTCTTATTTCGGCTCTAAAATATAGATTGTGGGTACTCGTTAGAACCGCCTCGATACTCAAAATATAGATTGTTGGTACTCAATCGAACCGCCTCATCGAGGCGGTTCTAACAAGTACCCACAATCTATATTTTAGAGCAGAAATAAGAAAAATAAGGTTTACCCCTGTGAACCCCAGTTTTACTTTAAGTGGGTCAAAATAATATAGGCGTGATTTTGTGATGGATTTCACCGGGGGATAGGATAAGATCTCGGTTAGTCTTTCAAAGTTTATTGAAAGTTCAAGCCAGTTCCCGACAGGCACATGGCGTTATTGTGACGTCATATCAACGTTACTACAACGTCATGACATTTATGCATCGTCACATCTACGTCGGTCCAACGTTGCACCGACGTTGATTTGACGTTGCCCTAACGACGTGTGCCTGCTGGGTTGAGTCATATACACTCATTCCTTACTATATGCAAAATGAAAAAAAAAAAAAAAAAAAATTAAGCTTTGAAATTAGGGTCAACATTAAACGTCTTGTGTTCTGAATGTTTTACTTTCACAGATTTATAATAAACTGTGTCAGATACATGGAGTATCTGTTGTCTCTAAAACGTCAATTTTTAGGTGTCATAAAAACTTTAAAGGTGGAAAAACTGACCTTAAAGATGAGACCCGTCCCGGATAGCCTAGAAAAGCGGCTACAAAAGTTGCGGCCCCGCCCATCGGGGCTTGAAGAAATATATGGGCTGCATGATGCTTCCACGCAGAGCTGAATCCGACCCACACACGAGTACTGGTTAACCGCTTAGAGGATCTAAGCCTGCCCAGGCTAAGCGGTGCGAGTCAGCCCGTCCATGCTTATAAACCCTATTGGTTTCATTGGGCGACAGGGCTTGAGATGTCTTTTCATCTCACTGTCGGGTAAAAGTCCCACAAAACTGGAAGCAAAATGACCTTAACAGTGTTGACGGGAACGTTAAACCTCAAATCAAACAAACAAACTCCTACAAAAGTTTATGTTTAAGTTTAAGGTCAAACAAGATGCAAGCTTCACGGTGAAAAATATTGTTTGTAGTGTTGGTGTTTCGTCGAGGACAGTTCATAAGATTTTATCTCAGGGGTTGAAACCTAGAAAGGTTTGTGCACGATGGGTCCCGCATCTCTTGATATCACCCGTGTAAAAATGCCGATAAATGATTTATAAAGATACAAAAGGTTTAACCCATTATTCAAATTCTTGTACCATGTGGCAGGAAGGTCACAGGTAAATGGTATAAGAATGGGGTATTGTCAAAAGTAAAGGCACACTAACGTGTACCTGCAACCGGTTTAACCCTTTTTGTACCAAATGGAATCTTCCTCCTTATATATAGCAGGAGTCTATTTCAAAATTTAGGGGTGACAGGTCGTGTTTTCTTCAAAATCTATTTGGAAAAAGGCTGAACTTTTTGCAAACAGTGTAGGCCCTGATCAGACGCCGCATTCTGCGGCGTCTGATCTGGGCCTGCACTGTTTGCCACAGTACCCGTGTAGGGGTTTCCAGTCTGAAATGGGTTAAGAGGTACGTGTTTTAGCCATGACAACGCACCTGCTCACAAGTGTGTTCTTGTCCAAGACTTCTTGAAAGAGGAAAAGATTGTCCAACTCTCTCATCCACCTTATTCGCCAGACCTTAGTCCTTGCGTTTTTTCCCTGTTTCTTTTACTAAAGAAAACCCTTTCTGGTCGTCGTTATGGATCCCAAAATGCACTTGGTACTACAGTTTACCAGGATATACAGTAGAATTCTGCTATTAAGACCACATAAAATTAGGACTAATTTTATTTTTGTTTTCTGCCTCAATGACCTGCCTACAATTACCTGAACGATAGTCTTCTAAACGGGGTTGCTGCAGTATAGATAGGTAAGTAGGTAGGTAGGTAGGTAGGTAGGTAGGTGTAGGTAGGTAGGTAGGTAGGTAGGTGTAGGTAGGAAGGTAGGTAGGTAGGTAGGTAGGTGTAGGTAGGTAGGTAGGTAGGAGGTAGGTAGGTAGGTAGGTAGACGTATTATCAGGGATAGATAGATAGGTAGGTATAGGTAGGTAGATAGATAGATAGATAGATAGATAGATAGATAGATAGATAGATAGATAGATAGATAGATAGATAGATAGATAGATAGATAGATAGACGTATTGTCAGGGATAGATAGATAGGTAAGGTATAGATAGATAGATAGATAGATAGATAGATAGATAGATAGATAGATAGATAGATAGATAGATAGATAGATAGATAGATAGATAGATAGATAGATAGATAGATAGATAGATAGATGTCTTGTCAGGGACTACCTTTGGGGCTGTTAAAAAGTGGTCTTTAGTCAGGGACCACCTTTGGGGCTGTTCAAAAGTGGTCTTTAAGACCACTTTTGAACAGTCCAAAAGGTGGTCTTAATATAGGAATTTTACAGTAGCTAAACAGGCCTACTCTGGCTTTACCGAATGGGTTTCGAGATTCAAAAAAGTGTGTTTCCGACATGTTTATATTAAATTGCTTTAGTTCGATTGCGATGAAAGCTTCAAGCTTATTTGACTCGCTCTCGAACGCTCATCGGAAGCCTCAGTGGTGTAGTGGTTACGCTACTCGCCTTGTAAACAGGGATCGCAGGATCCATCGCGGGTTTCTCCAGACTTTCGGATTAGTCTTAAAACCGAGGTCCTGTCTCCGTATGATCTAAGCTGTTGGTGGGACGTAAAGCTCAAACACTACCACCCCCTCGAACACTCATTCCGGATGTTATCGAGCGCGCTCGCGATATAAACAACTGCTTTCCCATTTACACCGTGGGAGAACACTTCGACGAAATGCGAATGGGGTAAAAAAAATACAATGACAACATTAAAGAACGCCCCTCGTACTCATGCAATCTAATCAGTAATTTAACGGTTTTTGTCAACGTTCAGGTACACAAAGAACCCTATTGAAAGTTTGATATCAATTGAGCCCCGCCAAGCGAGTTTGTGTCTTCGAGCATTCCGTCATGACAAATTTTAACTGCGCATGCCCAGCCATTCAGAAGGGCCAAGTGGCTTTCTGTCTGAAGGTTCCTCTTGATTCCCTGCTTGTATGAGCGAGCAGCGAAGGTTCTGGCGAGACTGCGCGGATGCGCAGGCTCGCCTGAACCTTCGCTGCTCGCACAGGCGATAAGTACCAAAATCGCTTGACGGGGCCCAATTGATAAACACGTATAAGAAATTTCTTTTTTACCAGTTACAAAAGGTGAGCTGTCGTGACTCTGGCGTCAGTCAGCAATTTCTTAAAATGGTATCTAAACCGCTAAGCCAATTTCAGAATAATGCCATACAAATGTTCTTCGTCTAGACTAGGTTCTACTCCATTGAAACGGATAACCACCTGAGCTAAAGGTACACAAGGCACAGTATTACGATTTTTTTTTTTTTTTTTTTTTTGGTTTGGGTTTTACGGCCCTTTCAAGATTATTTCACTCATATCGAGCCGATCGTTAATCATAGGTGGGCGAAAACCGGAGTACCCGGAGAAAAACCACCTGACCTTCCGTTGCAGAACTTGGCGTCTCACACGTGACCCGAGCGAGGCTCGAACCCACGGCGGTGAGAGACCTAATGACTAAGAGTCAGCACTCTTATCCATTAGGCCACGGAGGCCCGTTGCATTACGATAATACACCCGTGCGAGGTAGTGCAATTTTTTCATATCTTTAAAAAGGCTACTTTTCTGATGAAAATCTGTGATAGTTTTCCTTATTTGTATTGCAGATATAGGTTGTGGGTGCTCGTTACAACCGCCTCTATTGAGGCGGTTCTAACGAGTACCCACAACCTATGTCTTGGAGCAGACATAAGAAAAATAATACATACCCCGGTAAACACCAGAGCCGAAGGCTCCGGGGAAGCTTAAAGGATGGATATTTCCGTCGTCGTCTGCGTCTGAGTCGTCCACACTTTCAAACGTCATCTTTGCCTTGCCCCCACACCCACCACTTCATTAAAGGCTCACTATCTCGGAAACCTTACAGAATCCCACCATAAAACATATATATTCATGTTCCTTAGGATGAGACATATTAAGTGACACCAACCTGGGGACCCCCGGGATGCGCCGGGGCCTTGCCCCACCCCCTCCACTTCATTAAGGGCCCAGTATCTCAGAAACGTTATAGATCACCACCCATAAACCATATATATTCTTGTTCCTTATGATAAGACACATTCAGTGACACCAGACCCTGCCCACAACCCCTCTCCACTTCATAAAAGGTCATATATCTCAGAAATCATTAAGATCCCCACCCTTTAACCATATATATTTTTGTTCCTTATGATAAGATGCATTCAGTGACACCAACATGGAGGCCCCCGGGATACGCCGGGGCATTGTCCCACCCCCTCCACTTCATACAAACGTCCATTATCTCGGAAATCTTACAGATCCTCACCCCTTAACCAAATATACTCCTGTTCCTTATAATAAGATACAATCAGTGACAACAACCTCCGGGTCTGCCGGGATGCTATTGGGCCATGTCCCACTCCTCCACTTCACAAAAGGCCATATATCTGAGAAACTGTTCCGAGCCCCACCCCATAAACCATATATATTCATGTTCCTTATGATTAGGGACATTCAGTGACACCAACATGGGGGTGCCCTTGGTCATGCTCCACCCCTCCACTTCATAAAAGGCCCAATATCTCAGAAACCTTGGAGCGTGATAGCTCAGGGAGCGTGATAGCTCAGTGGTTAGTGCACTTGCCTCTAATGCTAGAGGTCCCGGGTTCGATCCCCGGAAGCGGCGATAAAATTTCGGTGTCCGAACACGCTCCATTGGCATCATTTGCAGGGATGAATGTCATCAAGTACACCGTCCTTCGGATCGGGACGTTAACTGGAGGCCCCCTGTGCAGGGAGAACCATCCCCTGTGCAGGTTAAAGATCCCTACCGTAATTACATGATTACTGTGTAGGCTTTCATCCTGCAAAACCTGGAGTGTATGTAATATACCCCTGCGGTAATGGTCAAAGGTGACCGACGCAGTATCAGAAGATAGATAGATAGATAGATCCACACTCCAAAACCAACATTTTTTTTTTTTTTTTTTTTTTCATTATTATTATTGAAATTCGGATCTTTAGTTTGGTTGCTATGATAACTCAGAGTTTCCATTGGGGTAGAATGGGGAAAATTGGAAAATGGTATTTACCGCCAAGCCTTTGCAGATATTTTGACAAAATGTTCATAGTAATATTCTTTAAGCTATCATCTATCTGCCTTATGGCCACGTAAAATCGATTTAAGCCCACCAGTGGAAATCTTTCCACTGACCGTTCCAAGGCGGTTCTTCTGTGGCGATTTATTTATGTTGTTGTTTGTTACTTACTGTGTGTATCACTTGTGTCTTTTTATTTTGGATGGCCATACGGCCATTTTGTGGGAAAGTAACTGTCCTTATGGCCTTCCTTTGTTTAGGTTTCCATTATGGTCTGGTCGCTTAATGTTTGTATTTCTTTCCCTTTGGTGTCTTTGATGGGTGGAGTAAGTTAATTGTATCGATTCCTGATCTTTGTTTTACTTCTACTTATGATTTCAGGCTACCTGATTACTTTTACTGGTTGCCATTGAAACCAGAATGCCGAAAAAAATGAAAAAAGCACTTTAAAATCATCATCTCAGAATCTATATACTTTATGAAACTGAGACTACATTGTAATATTCACCATATATGCCTGAACATGTATTGTCTTTTTTATGAAATGCCGTTATTTAATTTGGTTGCTATGGCAACTTAGAGTTTCCATAGGCTTATAACTTGGCAAATTGAAAATTTGCATTTACTGCCAAGATATTTTGGCAAAACTTTAATAGAAATATTCTTTAAGCATGTGCGTTGATTTAAGGCCTTCTTCTCATTTGTATTGGTTTCCAAACGTAAATTAAAAAATACGTCATCTCCTCATAAACCATATGCTCTATGAGGTTGAGAATTTATGCAAATATTCACCATATTTGCCTTTGCTGGTTTTGTGTTTTTAATGAAATTTGGCTCTTTAGTTTGGTTACTCTGGCAGTTTAAGCGTTTCAATAGAAATATACTGTAGAAAAACTGGAAAAAAAGTCATTTACACCTTTCAAGGTAGTTTGTTAAACTTTTATGTAAATATTCTTTAAACAATGATCTATCTGCCATATAATTTTAGACCTATTGGTTGCCACAGATGGGCATTTGTCAATTGTTGTCAGTTTTCTTGCAACAGCTCATTTATGCGACATCAGTCCTCTGAAGTGGGTCATCGGCTTCTATGGTTTATTTAAAAACATGGCTGTCAGTGGACAGTGCTCCACTGAGCTCTGTAGAGCATAGTGGCCTGTGGGCTCCTTGTTCCTATTCAACGTGGGGTTAACGGGGTGTTTATTTCATTGACGTGTCCACGTGGTGGGATAACTAGTCAGCCATAGGCTTATATTTTAGAATCTAGTCTTTTTTCGTCCTGTATTATAAGTCCTGGCTGTGAATTTGTATGACATTTGTGTACATTAATGTTCCTGTTTAGGAATTCGTTTTCTTTGTGCCAGTTCATGTAGTTTATACTGTTGTTTGAATGAGCCTTGTAGCACCTGAGCACGAAGTGCTCATGGGGAGCCATTGTGATCGGCCTAAACGTTTGGCCCAAATTGATTAAAATTTCACAGGTATGTTGCATAGGTGGCTCCCTGGCAAAAATCAGTCAAAATCGTTTCTCATGAACAGGGTGGCAACCATAGCTAAGAATAGAAAAATCTTTAAACGATAACTCCTCCTTTACCCCTGTTCCAATTCCAATCAAACTCCACAGGTATTTTGCTTCGGTGACCCTCTTTTAAACTAGCTGTAATAAGTCCACTCCACTGAAAAACTAAAACTAGAAGAAAAAATATTTAAACGACAGCTTCTCTTTTATCTTTGGTCCAATTTTATTAAAACGCCAAAGTAATGTTGCTTCGATGACCCTCTACCAAAATGGGTAAACGGTTCCGCTCCGCTATGCAAGATGGCCACCAGAACTAAATATAGAAAAAATGTTAACGATTTGCATTAAATGCCAACTCCTCCTAAACCCTTGAGCCAATTTTATTCTATCTTCACAGAAATATTGCCTAAGCGGCGTTCTACCAAAACAACTAAAATAATTCTTCTGTGATGAACAAGATGGCCGCAGAGCTAAAAATAAAATAGCCTTGAAACACCATCCGATGGACAACAAGAACGTCAGAGCCAAAACTAGAAAAAAATAAAAGACAACTCCTATTTCATTCAAGTTCCATAGAAATATTGCATAGTAACCCTCTACCAAAATTGCTAAAATGTTACGTTCCGATGAGTAAAATGGCCACCAGAGCTAAAAACAGGAAATATTCAACAATTTGCATTAAATGGCAACACCCCTTAAACCCTTCTGCCAATTTAATTTAAACTTGACACCAAAATAGCTAAAATTGTTCCCTCCTGGTGAAAAAATGACCACCAGAGCTAAAAAAATGTCTTTAAACGACAACTCCTTCTATAACCTTGGGCCAATTTCAATCAAACTTCATGGGAATGTTGCTTAGGTGACCCATTACCAAAATAGTTAGGCTGGTTTAGCCAGAGCTAAAAAAGAATAATCTTTTAAGTGACAACTCCTCCTATACCTCTGGTCCAATTTCATTCAAACTTCTCCGGAATGTTGCTTAGGTGACTCTGTACTGAACACTAGCTAAAATGGTTCCACTCCTCGAATAAGACGGCCACCAGAGCTAAAAATAGAAAAAAAACAACAACTTTTAAATGACAACTTCTATTCCTTTGTTCGTGTTTCATTCAAACTTCCTAGGAATATTGCTTTGGGAACCGTCTACAGAAATATCTAAACGGTTCAAAATAGAAGTGGAAAATAGTTTTTAAAAGAGTTTAAAATAGTATTATCTTTAAATAACAACTCCTCCCATACCTTGGGTTCAGTTTCATTCAAACTTAACAGTAAGGTCGCTTAGCTAAAATTTCTACCAAAATGGTTTTGTTGCAATGCAGAAAATGGCTGACAGACATACATATAAAAGCAGAAAAATCTTTAAATGATAACGTCAGCCTAACTCTTAAACCAGTTTCATTCAAACTTCGCACGAATGCTGCCCCTGTGACCATCTATGTGAGTACAACAGTA
This sequence comes from Lucinisca nassula, assembly GCA_963580285.1. NCBI lineage: Eukaryota > Metazoa > Mollusca > Bivalvia > Lucinida > Lucinidae > Lucinisca > Lucinisca nassula. The sequence continues at coordinate 121,057,348 of OY757024.1, forward strand.
ATGCTTCGTGGAATATGATGGCTGTCAGTCATCCACAGGAATTTCAGACGCTATGTGACATCTTGAAATCAGGTGAGCGATTTCGGGCCATCTTGGTTCTCTTGTTTTATAATGTTACATGTGTTTTTTCTCTGGAAAGCATTCATTTAACCCATTTTGTACCAGAAACCCAAAAACGGGAACCATAGCAAACATTGCTGGCCCAGATCAGACGCCGCAGAACGCGGCGTCTGATCAGGCCCTACACTGTTTGCAAAACGTTCAGACATTTTCCAAGACAAACACAACCTGACACCCCTAAATTTTGAAATGGACTCCTGTTATATATAAGGAGGAAGATTCTAGCTTTAATACATCTTTATCGGCTTTATTTGATTCTGAACAACTTTTTTACATTGGCCATAGTTCTAAAACCATCCACCGCCCCCGATAGCTCAGTCGGTAGAGTGTCCGCTCCGGGGAACGGGAGGTCACGGGCTCAATCCCGGGCCGCGACATACCAAAGTCGTTAAAAATGGTACTAGCTGCCCCATGCTTGACACTCAGATTTACGAGGTAGAGCTAGGACTGGTCAACCCAGTGTCAGGATATTGTGACTGGGTGTGTTATCATGTAATGTGTCTGGGACATGATACTTCAGTGAGGCAGCACTATAGAAGTGAGCATTTAGCTCCCTGTCGCAGCCAGACACCGTCGTGATATGACTGAAAAATTGTTGAAAGCGACGTTAAACCCGAATTCACACACACACACACACACACACACACACACACACACACACACACACACACACACACACACACACACACACACACACACACACACACACACACACACACACACACACACACACACACACACACACTAAAACCATGCAATCAATGTTTAAAGTAACGAGTTAGAAACAGAGTACCGACGGGGAGCAGTATTGTATGTCTAAACTTTTCTACAAAGTTGTCTCTCTCCTCTCCTCGGCTTGTACCGCAAGGCAGTTTTGTTTTGTTTGATTTGATGGTTAAAGTCCCCGTCAGCATTATATAGGTCATTTTGGAGACGTTGCTTCCAAGTTTGTGGGACTTTTACCCGACATTGAGATAAACTGACTTCTCAAGCTCTGTCGTCCAATGAAACCAATAGGGTTTATAAGCATGGACGGTCCGACTCGCACCGCTTTTCCTGGGGAGGCTTAGATCATCTAAGCGGTTTACCAGTTCTCGTGTTCGGCCGGACTCAGCTCTGCGTGGAAGCATCATGCAGCCAATTTATTTCTTCAAGCTCCGATGGACGAGGGCGACCGCAAGGCAGTACAAGTGTATTTCATACCTATCACTACTACACAAATACATCTAGTCAATTGTCTTCCTACTTCTAACCCGTGTCCTGCTGGACATGAGAGCCCCTAACTTTGTAGGCAGAACAGGTCCAGGTCAGATGGCTCCTGATCAGGATCATTATGTGCTATATGTTTTTCGGTTTGTGAATTAAACGAATACATTCCATCAAGTAATTTGGTTGATATTCTGCAATGGGTGAGGCAGAATTAATTACAGTGAAATTCCGCTATTAAGACCACCTAAAATTAAGACTAATTCTGCTTTAAAAAAGCTTATTTAGCAGTTATTCTTTCTTTGTATTGTCTGCATACAAAGTCCTCTGGTCAGAAACCACTTTTGGGACTGTTCAAAAGTGGTCTTTAAGACCACTTTTGAACAGTCCCAAAGGTGGTCCTAATATAGGAATTTTCAGTGTTTTGTGTTCTTCAGTGCATCTCTTTTGTTTATTCAGGAATTACTCCCGCTATTAGAGCTGAAAGCAGAAAACTATGGTTTGAGATGATCTGACAGAACAGGATAGCTTTGATGAAAAGTATGTATTCTGTAAACACACACACACACACACACACACACACACACACACACACACACACACACACACACACACACACACACACACACACACACACACACACACACACACACACACACACACACACACACACACACACACACACACACACACACACACACACACACACACACACACACGCTCGCAATCTAGATGAGTGTGTATTTCATCAAGCAAACTCCCCTAGTTTGATTTTTATGTTTAACAAAGCATGAAAAAGAAAGTTAAGGGCTTAAACATTATCCCACTGAAAACGACACAGCTTTCTTTGCAAACAGCGTAGATCCATATCATATGTCTCCTGAAGAAGCCTCCTGACCATGATCTACACTATTTGTCATGCAGTTTGTGAAGTGAAAGAACATATTTTCTTGCACACCAGACAAGGAAATCCGTGATTTTACCCTGGGATAGAAATTTATGTTCTGACCCTGGTGTTCCGACCCATGCAACTAACATAAATACGCTTCAATTCTATTCAACTGCCGGAACTACTTCCGCACTACTTTTATTTTGTAAACAATATACATGTGCGAGCTGTCAAAACTAATCGGAGGTGTTGTGCAAGAAAAAGAATTTAATATGGGGTTCTGTTGAAGATGAGCGTTTCCAACCCGAGGGATGACCGTGCTGAGCGAAACCGAGGCTCCTCGGTTCCGCTCAGCACGGTCATCCCTCGGGTTGGAAACGCTCATCTACAACAGAACCCCATAGGTAGCCTCGGTTCCGCTCAGCACGGTCATCCCTCGGGTTAGAAACGCTCATCTACAACAGAACCCCATATCAGATTCTTATAATATCAGGTAGTTAGCTTGATTGATAGACAGAAATGAGTGTGGCTAGATTACACGTAATTCATTCAGCAGGATAAGAGTTACTAATCATGCCTCGACGTCAGAGGGCTGGGTCCTTATTTTAAGGATAAAGCATTATGTTGTTATAGAAAGCAATGTCCTATCAACGGAATATTAGAAGAACATTAGAGCTCGTGATATATCCATATGATATATAGAGGGCCTTACACGAGTGCTCATGTATTGTTGAATTTATTAAACGAGTTGAGGAAAAGGGTTAAAATGCGAGTCTTTTAAGCCCGCCAGTGGACCGTTCTAATGCGGTTCTTCTGTCGCGGTTTATTTTTGTATATGGTTTGTCTTCCGCGTGTGTGTATCGCTTATATTATTTTGTTTTCGATAGCCAAATGCCCATTTTGTGGGAAAGTAACTGTCCTTCTGGCTTTCCGCTATTGATGTTTCCATTAGGTCTGTTGTTTCATGTTTGTGTTTATTTCCCCTGTTTGGTGTCTCTTATTGGAGCTGTGGGTTAATTGTACCGATACCTGATCATTGCTTTCACTTCTATTTCACAGGTCCCAGCCTAAGCTGCAGGTAAAACTAAGAATACCCGCCCCCCCCCCCCCCCCCTGGGCTAAATTTGCCTCATAGAGGCGTTGCTAACAAGTACCCACAACCTTCTTTTCTGAAACCAGAATGCCCAGGTCTTTGATATTTGGTATGAAACATTTTTCTAGTTGTCCTCTACCAAGATTGTTCCAAAAATAGCCTCTGGGCTAAAATAGCCCCGCCCCGGTGCCTCATGTTTTACACTGGCTTATAAAGTGAAACCTTCAAAAGTCTTCTTTTCTGAAACCATAAGGCCAGGTCTTTGATATTTAGTTTGAATCTTCATTTATTGGACCGCTTCTCAGATTTTTAAATTATAGCCCTGGGGCAATATATGGCCCCGCTCTGCAGCGCACTTGACTGGTGCCGCTTTAGCTCACCTGTGCTGAAGTCTCCGGGGGAGCTGTCGTGATCGGTCGTCGTCCGTCGTCGTCATCGTTCGTCCACAATTTCCTCAAACAGCATCTCCTCCTAAACCACTCATCACGTGAACAAGTCCGTGAAATGAACACCCCATTACACCCCACTTTGTATAGAGAAAACTGGGGTTTACGGGGGTAAACATTATTTTTCTTATTTCTACTCCCAAGACATAGGTTGTGGGTACTCGTTAGAACCGCCTCATTGAGGCGGTTCTAACGAGCACCCACGACCTATGTTTGCAGTATTTGTAAGAAAAATATCACGGATTTTCATCAGAAAAGTAGCCATTTTGGAGATGAGAAAAATGCACTATTTCGCACGGGTGTGTTATCGTAATGTGATTGTATTTTCACAGTGGTCCTTTTTCCAAAAGTGGATGTTAATCTGAAAAGTTTAAAAAATAAATCTTCTTATCTGAAACCAGAAGACCACAGGGCTGTTATTTGAACAATCTTGAAAGAGGTCCACTAGATGACGCTTTAATCTAAATATCAAAGACAGTAGCTAGTTTCGGCCAATAATGTATCATCAGTGACCCTCATATATTTTAAAAAAAATATGCAGTGAAATCAATGATTCCAAACGACTAGAGAATGAAACCCACACAATGATGAATGGCAGGGAGACTGTTTCACGGCCACCACACCGGCTGTGCTGAAATTAAATTTTCTTTTTCACAGGAAAACATCACAGAACTGAAAAACTTAGTGTCCGAGTCTTTTCTGGGCCAGACTAGCAGGCCGATAGTAGCGAAAGTTGTCTCCCTTTTAAATCAAAGCACTGACAGCACTGGTGGATCAATTTTCCCTGAGTGTAGGCACGGGAAACTGTCCTGGACGGGTAGGTTATCTGTTTCGGTTAACCCTTAAATTTCTGTACTTTACGCAAACAGTGTAGACCCTGATTAGACGCCTTTTTTCTGTGGCGTCTGATCTGGTTCTACACACTTTCACCTCACTACAATAAAAAGTGCGGAAATCACCATTGGATCGATTGATATTGATTGTAGGCTGGATACACGGTCCTTAACGGGGATTTAAGTGGATGGATACACTTTCATGTATTTTTGTCCCCCATGTCAATAGCGGTCAACTCTTAAAGGACAGAAATTGCTCCTGAGGAGTAAATTCTTTCCTTTAAGTATGGACCCCATTTTCAGTGAGACAGGGCTTTTAGAAAAGCGAACAGGAAGTTCCGAAAGCTGTCTCCCTTTGTAAAATAACGGAAATATCTGCCAGATGTCCCCATTTCCCTTAAATATTTCGTTTAACCCTAAAATCCCTGTACTTTCAGCAAAAAGTGTAGACCCTGATCAGGCGCCGCTTTCTGTTGCGTCGGATCTGGGTCTACACTGTTTGCTAACTGAAACACATGAGCCCGGGCCAGATCTATAGATAATCCTCTATACACAATTTTTTGAAATAGCGCGGGAATCAAAGCACTCACACATTAAGCAAACACGCCTATACAAATACATTGCCACCTTTATCGCCGAAAAAATGAAAATTTTAAGATGAAAAATTGTGATATTTTTTTTTATTTCTGCTCAAAATATAGATTGTGGGCACTCATTAGAACCGCCTCATCGAGGCGGTTCTAACGAGTACCCACAATCTATATTTCAGAGCAGAAATAAGAAAAATCAGGTATACCCCCGGAAACCCCAGTTTTGCTATATAAAATTGGGGTTCAAGGGGGTCAAATTATATAGGCGTGTTTTCGTGATTCTTTAAGGATACAGTGTACACCCTGATCAGGCTCCGCTTCCTGTGGCGTGTGATCTGGGTTTACACTGTTTGCCAACCCAAACACATGGGTCTGTTTGTTTGATTTGAGGTTTAACGTCCCCGTCAATACTGTACAGGTCATTTCGGAGGCGTTGCCTTCAATTTTGTGGGACTTTTACCCGAAATTGTGATGAAATGACATCTCAATCCCTGTCGCCCAATGAAGCCAATAGGGTTTATAAGCATGAACGGTCCGGCTCGCACCGATTTGCCTGGGAAGGTTAAGATCCTCTAAGCGGTTTACCAGTACTCGTGTGCGGGCGATTTCAGCTCTGCGTGGAAGCAGCATGCAGCCCATCTGTTTCTTCAAGCCCCGATGGGCGGGGGCCCCAATACACATGGGTCCAGTCCAAATCGAATAAACACATAACTCTCTTTACACTACAGTTTGACATACTACGCGGCCCCCGCCAATCGGGGCTTGAAGAAATATTTGGGCTGCATGATGCTTCCACGCACAGCTAAATGAGTGAGTGTTTGAGGCTTACGACCCACCAACAGCTAAGTTCATACGGAGACAGGACCTCGGTTTAAAGACTCTTCCGAAAGTCTACCACGCATAGCTGAAACCGACCGCACAGGTGTACGGGTAAATCGCTTAGGGTATCTAAGCCTGCCCAGGCAAAGCGGTGCGATTCTGGCCGTCCATGCTTATAAACCCTATTGGTTTCATTGGGCGACAAGACTTGAGATGTCATTGTATCTCAATGTCCGTTACAAGTCCCACAAAATTGGAAGCAACGTCTCCAAAAGGACATTCACAGTGTTGGTGGGGATGTTAAACCTTAAATCAAACAAACAAACACAACTTTGAAATAGCGCGGGAGTGAGTGAGTGTTTGAATTTTACGTCCCATCAACAACTAAGGTCATACGAAGACTCATCCGAAAGTCTGGAGAAGACCGGATTGATCCTGCGATCCCTGGTTTACAAGGCGAGTAGCGTAACCACTACACCATGGAGTCTTCTAAAATAGCGCGGGAATCAAAGCACTGACAGAACTGGTGGATCGATTGATTCTGAGTGTTTGGGAAACGGTCCTAAACATTTAATTGGCACATTTACGGTTTTGTTTTTCCATTATATTCCTGGGGCCAGTTGTTCAAAGAATCGTTAGCTTAACGAGCTCGTTAGTGGTCAAATTGTTAACTCTTCTAGCAAGTACAATATTGAAAAGTTTGGTATTTTTTGCTGAAAAAATGTGAGCAGCTTTTGCGTCCGCAAAAGCTGTTCACATTTTTTCAGCAAAAAGTTCTGCATATTGGCCATATTTAATGATAAAAGTTTTAACGATACGTTAACTAACAACGTCGTTAGTTTTGAACAACTGGCCCCAGTTCTTTAATGAACTAGTGTACACCTGATCAGGCGCCTCTTTCTGTGGCATCTGATCTGGGTTTACCCTGTTTGCCAACCCAAACACATGGGTCCAGTACAAATCGATTCAAAACATAACTCTTTTTACACTACAATTTGACATACTACGCGGCTTGAAGAAATATTTGGGCTGCATGATGCTTCCACGCAGAGCCGAAACCGACCACACACGTGTATGGGTAAACCGCCAAAATGGCATATACAGTTTTGGCAGGGACGTAAAACCTCAGATCAAACAAATATAGGGTTTACCAATTTATTTGCGCATGCGCGATCATCAATATCACCTAGACGCTTAATCTGTCTCAGGCGCTTGATCAATAAAAACTGGGGGCTAGATTCACTTTCTATATTAACGATATTATTAAACAAAATATTGTAAATTAGTTTAAAAATCGGATTTATAAATATAATGATCGATTAGACATTATGACTAATTTGAAAAGTTCTGACAAGAAAAGCTTTTTTCCTTTGCAAGTCCTTTCTTTCTGTTTGGCCGTATTTCGACTTAGGTGTAAGCTTGTTTATTGATAAAAAAAAATTGGGCGCCCTTTTGTTTCGAGTATTAAAGCCCTACGCACAATCACAAATATGTGCAGTTTACATCACAAAAACACGTCTATATAATTTTGACCCCCTCGAACCCCACTTTTCTAGAGTAAAACTGTAGTTTACAAGGGTAAACCTTATTTGACTTATTTAGATTGTTGGTACTCGTTAAAACCGCCTCATCGATGAGGTTCTAACGATTACCCACAATCTATACTTTGGGCAGAAATAAGAAAAATATGAAATTTTTCGTCTTTTTTTTTTTCGACCACAAAATTCACAATTATTAGTATACGCGTGTTTTCGTAATGTATCGTAATATTTTAATAGTTAAGTACCGTTTCTCAACTTTATTCAATAAACGATAACTGACACGCGTTGACGTTTTCGGGACCGAAGACCCATCTAGTTGGAACGTTATGTTATACGATTAACTTCACATCAATGTGCAAAATGTTTATTTTATTTATTTATTATTATTATTATTTTTTTTTTGACTTGACTCGACTTGATAGATTTTGTAAGGTAACCGGTTACTAAAAGCACATAGGGGCTACCCCCATCTCGCTAAATGGGATTAGCTTATGAACTACTCTTCCAAGGGCCTCCAATGTGCTGGCACTTGTCAATTCGACAGGTGTCAGCTGGCCAAAGGGAATATACTGAACTCTTGCTCGAAGGAAGGCACAAATCGCACCCAAGGAACAGCGTTTGTCCTAAGAAACGCAGCTCTGTAGCGATTTTAGAATTTTGAGTGCAGGAATCAGACCAAAGACGGGCTCTAGTATGTGATGACATGTTGCCAATTTCGACTACCAAATGTGTCAGAGCACAGCCCTGTTTTCGAATGTCTGGCCGAGGAAAAAAAGCTAACATACATTATCAGTTCTGGCTTCCATTATTCTCTGCCTCCACCCCTGACATGTTAAAGAAAAAGCCTTCGGTCACGATGCTTGTTAAAGGGTGATAACGCATGAAATGTTTGAATTTTGAACAGGCATCTAAAGTGAGCCAGGATGGGTGACTAATAGACCAGCCAATTCCGGCTATTGCAAAAAGTCCTCGTACACGTGCTCTCATCACGGAGACCTGCATATGCAAGCGGGGTTCAAAATTGCATAGGTGTGTCTCAGTGATGTGTTTGGAGGTATATGTATGTTTAGCAAAGGCGGTGATGAGGCTAATCAGCCATTTTGCAATCCCGCTAATTTTTGTTTTTGAATGGTCTTCCAAAAGGCATTTTTAAGGGAATTCCTATTTCCAAATACCTAGCAAATGGTTGATATTGCCGTTGCCCCGCCTATAAAGATATTTAGTGCATGACCTGTCCCCGTTTGTATGCTCTGTTCTGGCAGTATTTATGCCTTCGCTTTGCATACTTCCGGGGACTTCATCCTGTTGGTACCTAGGGTGAAGCCCAGGGCTTTCTCCCAGGTGCCCTCGGGATGTTGTTCTGACGCTCCGCGTCGAGCTTCCTCTCGTTCCTGAAATAGAAAAGTCGGATTAGTGCTTTGGGACCCCATGTGTGCGCTCGGATCAGTGTAGTTGTGTCCAGTTTCTTGTCCCCCGGGGTCCCAACTGTACCTGTAATTCAAACAAAAGTCATTTGTGCATAGTGTGCTTGTGCTAATATGACCGCGCCATCCGTCACATATTTTGGCTTCCCATTCTGTGCACAGGGCGGGCCGGGCTTGTGAGGGGGGAACTCCCCCCATCCAGGCACGGTCCAGCTCTTAGGGTAACTTGTTCAAAATCAAGGTAACGGGTGGCGCGGATATTGTGAAGAATACCCTTCCCATTGGGGCTGCCTTTCCCTCAGTGGCATGTTACCTCATCGGAACACTCATAAGTGCAAAGCACATGAGCCGCAACCACAGTGCCCCGAATCGTCTTGTCGCCGCAGGTTCAAACATGTCCGTGGGAGTTTTCGGGCTATGGGATTTTCTTAGGATGCACCCTTGCCCGTGGTCTGCTATGATGTTGAGGGTATGGGAGGGTCATTGGTTTGCCTTAGACAGGGAGTAGCCTCGGCGGGGCACCCATAAGTGCAAAACAAATGCGCCGCAACCACAGTGTCTCGCTTTGACGCCCCCGTCTCAGGTCCAAGTGCAGATTGACGGTAGGTGATGTTTGCCTAAGCGCGGTGTGTGGGTAACAACAGCTGATTTTTAATGACAGATTCCATCTGTCTATTCTTGCTGTGCTGCACGTTTAAAGTAATTCAGGCTTTTTCTTCCGGCGTTCACCGCCATAGAAATATGAGTCCGCACAAAATGTAGTCCGGTTTGGCGCAGTAATCGAAATTGTACAAGCGTATAATTTAGTTATTCTGTAAGCGTAATGCAAACTTTTGAAGCAGACGACTTGACGATTCAGCATTTCATATGAATCAGCTGCATCATGCGCTGGGTATACCCAGATCAATGCGGCGTCTGCTCAGCTGTCTGCCCAGGTTTTACCCTGTTTTCTATCAGTGCTGTCAGTATTTAATCCTTAAAGATCAGCCTGCTGTTGGACCAGGTCAGCTGTAGACAAGACTATTAATGGGGTTTCTTTCTGACTTTCGAGGTCAAGTTTAGGTCAGTTACAACTTAGGTGTATATTGAATTTGCGTGGAGAAATTGAAAAGAAAGGCTTCCCTTTCAACCCTGGAATATGGTACAGAGACTTTGTGTAGGACCTGTGATATAATTCTAGGTGCCATATATTTAGCAAAAAGGACGAGCCCAACTTCAGTGATAGAAGAGTGCACTCCAGAAACACAAGGCAGTGAATACATCAAAGCACTGACAACACTTATGCCGATTGTCTCTAAATGCAGGCTGGTCATGAACGGGGACTTGGACTGATTCGTTTAAACTTAAGATGATAGTAACTAATGCAAAACGTGTAGAACAAAATCAGCACCGTGTTGTGTGGCTTTTGAACTGAGTTTATATTGTTTGCCAGATCCAACATTTGATTCATGTGCAGATTTTACAGATAACACTTACATGTACCCAACACTGACAAACGACGCGACTATGTTTAAGTTGATTGTTTGGCATTCGACCCGAAGTTAATAATAAGAAAAGCGCTTCAGTGCTAATGTCTACGTGACTATCACTGACTTGTCAGAATAACTTTTTGTCTTGTAGAAAATAGCCGCAGTGAGATCGGGTTATTCCATAAGACGGAAGAGGGTTATCCTGGAATCATAGGGTGAGCTTGGCAAACAGTGTAGACCCAAGACCAGACGCTGCCGAACGCGTCTTCTTATCAAAATCTTCACTATTTGTTTGGAATTTCAGAATTAAATGAAACAGTAAAAATCTCAGCCCAGGGCCTGTTACTCCAACCTACACCCCACACCCTCAATGCTTTGATTCTGAAACCAAACGATTACAGCACGCTTAGGCACCATGCCCTTAAGCTAAAAACGTTATATCAATCAACAATGACGTCGGGTTACCAGTCCGACCACGTCGATCCTGTGCACCACCCTCACACCAGTACGGATAGAAACCACATGTTCAGGATCAAACTTTTGATGTGTAATGTAAGATCGTGCCTAGAAAAGAAGAAACTGAAATTTGTTCTCAAAAAAGCATTTAGTGAGAGCGTATTGCAACATTTTACATTAAAGCGTGGCCCTGGACAGTAAGAAGCTGGTCGGAAAGCGGATGACGTTGACTCTGATTTTGGATGCCACAGGTGTGTGATCTATCGTCTATTGGAGTGACATCTTACTATATACAGAAGACGCTAGTGGACGTCGACGTAGAGGAAGACCGACGACCGTGCGTCAAGATCGATTCGACCGTCAGACGCATATGCGAAACAGATTTCCGCCGGCAGCTGCTACACTGTTCCTGTAGATAAACAAGGGGTCTCAACTACCGACTAATAAGCACTGACACTGATCGTCGCCCTTATGCGATGCACGATTGAGAGCTAGACGTCCAAAGTTAACGCGTCGACACAGTACGGAACACTTACGCTAGTGCATGAAATACGTAAATTGGCGTCTAAGCGACTGACATATGCGTTTCAGTGACAAATCGCACTTCAGCATGAATCACGCCAGTTGTAGTTTCCGGGTGTTTCGACGTATAGGTGTAAGGTATGCCGAGGCGACGCGTGCGTAACAGAGCATGACATATCGGGTGAAATAAGCGTAATTGTGTGGCGAGCTATTGCGTGTAGTTAGCGAACGCAGCTTAGTGTCATTAAGAACATTCAAGATCATAGCTGAGACGTGGATTGAACAGCGAGACGTTACATCAATCAAGTGATTCGGCCTCACATGGTTCCATTTATTTGTTTACGCTCAGAATCCAGGATATCTTATCCAGCAGGATTACGAGCGGGCTCATAGTGCTGTTCTTACTCAAAAATGTTTTCAAGCCAATGGAATTCATGTACTGGACTAGCCTGCCTTTCTCCTCCGATCTCTTTCCCATAGAGTATCTTTGGGTAGAGGTGTCCACATCCGACCAGACAAAAACTGTTACTTATGGACAGTAGCAGTGTTAAAACTTGAATTTTAATGTTGGTTTTGAAAGCGTAAATAGTTTCTTTCAAAAATTTGAAACATAGAATGGCGTTTCATGACCACCGGTCTATAGACATCTGCAAACGTATCATATATTGGAATTTGCAGAACTACCTTTCTAAATTTTAAGCTCTTTTTAGAAACGTTTTCTGTAAGTTTTCACAGTGTTATGATTTTCTCATAGACTCTGTCATTTCAGTGCCTTTGGCGCTTTGATCTTATATTACTTACGAGTAATTTGTTTCTATAAGGAATTTCTTAACCACCTCGGCTATGGCCGAGCAGTGTTTTAAGTGGGGAGCGAGGAGATCTTGTAGATGTACCGATTCATATCCTAATTTGAACATTTTTTTTTTCAATTTGAACATAGGCGCATATCTGATAGTTTCCAAAAAATAAAAGGACAAGTCAATTATTCATTTACATTTTCCCGGAGATGAAGGGTAAAATATAGGTACTGCATAATGCTTGAAGTTGATTGTCAAAATGCAGGATGTTTATGGACCAAAAGTTTTATGACACCCAGGTGCAACTTTGAGCTATAAAGATAGCTGTTTAAAACAACACCAACGAGATCGGCACACGATATCTCGGGCCCTCAAACGACTAGAGAGGAATACAAGTCCTCCTATGGTGCCTTCCTTCACGTAGGATGCGAAAATGACATGTAAACATGGCTACTCAGAATGACCCACTTACGGTCCCACAGAATATGACATCCTACGTGCAGGAGGGCACCACATTTTCCTAACTTTAACAAAAAATGCAGAAAAGGGGATTGACCTACTTCCACATCCTCCTCGATAGAGGTCACCCACAAACTAAAATAAACACGAACTTGGGCCCGAGACGGCGGAGGCCGTCACACTATACTATATGTTGTATGTACAGAATAAACAAAACTCACAAAATATAATCTACAAGCACAACCTTGCAGGTACAAAAACTGTCCTAACCAGCATAAGAAAGCGGGTGGGCTTGCCCCAAAACGGACAACACCATCTTTAAAGCACAAGAAAACAAACACGACAGGTCCATGGCGGGGCGAGCACATCCACCCGAATATATACTCAATAAGCTGGGGGCACAGACCAAATAATGTAAAAATGTACATACGTTACAAAAATATGCAAAAATCAAACAAAAAAATAAAAAACAAAAATACCAATATCAAAATTGATACAAAAAGCGTAGACGACATCCATAGACATGGTGCTGGTGTGAGGGTGTAGATGCGGCTGAAGCCACAAGCTAGAAGAAATAAATGGATGGACTCTACAATTTTGTGGTGCAAATAAGCACCACAAAATGGCTAAAAAACTTTGTCTCGAATCCCCTGATTGAATATAAGGTGCATAACACGTAACATGGAAACGTGTATAGCAATCTTTAGAAATGTCTTCCAAATCGCAATGAAACTTTCAAACAAAATTAACTGCTAAACGATCCCCTTAATGATAAGTTCAAACTCGGGGCCTACCCTGTTACGCAAAACAACCCACACCCCTTTGCGGCAAACCGCAAAAACCCAAGGCACACCACTGCTATAACTTAAACGCAGTGCAATCACGTAGCCAAACCTTTAGAATGGAGTTCCAAATTACTACAACTAAACTATGTTGCACAAAAACAAAGGCTCACATTGGAACTGTGCAACATATCCACAGCCCTTGAAATATGAAGCACGCCTAGCCTAGAAACTCCTACATTTAAAGATGCCCTTTAGCGACAGGACACATGCACTCCTGAAGCAAACGGGAAGACAAAATATAAGCCCCACCGAGACCTGGAAAGGTCACGGCACCGTTTCACAAACCTCTCAGGACGGAGCTCGGCGATTGGCTACAGGGCAAGGGGATGCCCATGGGCTCAGAGACACCTGAGACGTGAGACGACAAACATGGACGGACGGGGCTGGAGCCGAGCGATGGTCTCCCTGTTCACCGGCAACGGGGAATAGGGGTACCACCGAACGGCTACGGTGTAGTGCCAGCATGGATTCGTTCCCTGGGACCCCACCAGCTGACGACCCGCGACACGGGGAAACTGGAAAACAACAACAACAACAACACCTCATTATCGTCATTGCACGACCCGCAGAAAAAGCGACCGACTGAAGTCGGTTGATTTTCTAGAGTGCCCTAAAATCACCGTGTCATTCTGTCATTCTGTCAGTCTGTCTGTCCGTCCGTAACCCGTTTGTGAAAATTGGTGATAGTGACTTAACCGCTTGGAATATTTAAACAATTTTTGGCATACTGATAGATATCAATGAGATCTAACCAATAAGCTTGCGAAATATTACAATCCATTTAGTATAGCCTCGCCGAGGCGAAAAATGTGAAAATTTTCGAAATGCTTCCCCTCGTAATCCGTTGGGCCGATTGAAGTCAAATTTCATATGGAGCCTCTATGGGAAGGGGGAAACCAAAATTTGCTCTTGGGGTCCAGGTCACATGACCAAAATGGCCACCAAGCCATATATGGTCTGTCTGCCTCCCGTTCGTAACCCGTTTGTGAAAATTGGTGATAGTGACTTAACCGCTTGGAATATTTAAACAATTTTAGGCAAACTGATAGATATCAATGAGTGAGTGACTGTTTCAGTTTTACGTTCCACCAACAGCTAAGGTCATACGGAGACGGGACCTCGGTTTAAAGACTCATTCGAAAGTCTGGAGGAGCCCGGGATCTATCCTGCGATCCCTGGTTTACAAGGCGAGTAGCGTAAGCACTACAACACGACGGCTTCTAAGATATCAATGAGATCTAACCAATGAATTTGCGAAATATTACATTCCATTTAGTATAGCCTCGCCGAGGCGAAAAAGTGAAAATTTTCGAACTGCTTCTCCTCGGAAACCGTTGGGCCGATTGAAGTCAAATTTCATATGGAGCCTCTATGGGATGGGGGAAACCAAAATTTGCTCATGGGGTCTAGGTCACGTGACCAAAATGGTCGCCAAGCCATATATGGTAAAAACCCTTCAAAAAAAGTCTTCTCCAGAACCACTGGGCAGATTTCCACGAAACTTGATAAATAGCATCTGGGACGTAGGCCCATCATAAATTGCTAAAATGGTGACCCTGGGTTGCCCTTGACCTTCTCTGTGCCTAGGTCAAACTTTGACACATATGCTTTTGTATTGGAAAAGTGAGAATGAATTTTATCCTGCAAACGATTCAGAATACAGTACTAAAGTTATGAGATCTAACCAATGAACTTGCGAAATATTACATTCCACTTAGTACAGCCTCGCCGAGGCGAAAAATCTGAAAATGTTCGAACTGCTTCTCCTTGTAATACGTTAGGCCTATTGAAGTCAAATTTCATATGGAGCCTCTATGGGAAGGGGGAAACCAAAATTTGCTCATGGGGTCCAGGTCACATGACCAAAATGGCCGCCAAGCCATATATGGTCTGTCTGCCTCCCGTCCGTAACCCGTTTGTGAAAATTGATGATAGTGACTTAACCGCTTGGAATATTTAAACATTTTTTGGCATACTGATAGATATCAATGAGATCTAACCAATGAACTTGCGAAATATTACATTCCATTTAGTATAGCCTCGCCGAGGCGAAAAATGTGAAAATTTTCGAGCTGCTTCTCCTCGGAAACCTTTCGGCCGATTGAAGTCAAATTTCATATGGAGCCCCTATGGGATGGGGGAAACCAAAATTTGCTCATGGGGTCTAGGTCACGTGACCAAAATGGTCGCCAAGCCATATATGGTAAAAACCCTTCAAAAAAAGTCTTCTCCAGAACCACTGGGCAGATTTCCACGAAACTTGATAAATAGCATCTGGGACGTAGGCCCATCCTAAATTGCTAATATGGTGACCCTGGGTTGACCTTGACCTTCTTTGTGCTTAGGTCAAACTTTGACACATATGCTTTTGTATTGGAAAAGTAAGAATGCATTTTATCCTGCAAACGATTAAGAATACAGTACTAAAGTAATGAGATCTAACCAATGAACTTGCGAAATATTACATTCCACTGAGTATAGCCTCGCCGAGGCGAAAAATATGAAAATTTTCGAACTGCTTCTCCTCGGAAACCGTTGGGCCGATTGAAGTCAAATTTCATATGGAGCCTCTATGGGATGGGGGAAACCAAAATTTGCTCATGGAGTCCAGGTCACATGACCAAAACGGGGGCCAAGCCATATATGGCAAAAACCCTTCAAAAATAGTCTTCTCCAGAACCACTGGGCAGATTTCCACGAAACTTGATAAATAGCATCTGGGACGTAGGCTCATCATAAATTGCTAAAATGGTGACCCTGGGTTGACTTTGACCTTCTTTGTGCCTAGGTCAAACTTTGACACATATGCTTTTGTATTGGAAAAGTGAGAATGCATTTTATCCTCCAAACGATTCAGAATACAGTACTAAAGTATAAGATATATTTTTGCTCCTTACGATAAGGCGCATTTATTGGGGGAACCGTTTTAGGTCCAGGTCACATGAGTGAGTGTTTCAGTTTTACGTCCAACCAACATCTAAGGTCATACGGAGACGGGACCTCGGTTTAAAGACTCATCCGAAAGTCTGGAGAAGCCCGGGATCGAACCTCAGGTCACATGACCAAAATGGCCGCCATACCCATATTTGGTAACACTCATAAAGCTAAAAGCATCCGGCGGGTCGTGCACTTCAGCTGAAGCACTGGTTTATCCTAGATGTCCGAAATAATCCATGTTCATTCGCTCACAGATGCACCGGCCCCGATAGCTTAGTTGGTAGAGTGTCCGCTCCGGGGAACGGGAGGTCTCGGGTTCGATCCCGGGCCGCGACATACCAAAGTCGTTAAAAATGGTACTAGCTGCTCCTCGCTTGGCACTCAGATTTACGGGGTAGAGCTAGGACTGGTCGATCCAGTGTCAGGATAATGTGACTGGGTGTGGTATCATGTAATGTGTCTGGGACATGATACTTCAGTGAGGCAGCACTATAAACGTGAACATTGAGCTCCCTGTCGCAACCAGACACCGTCGTGATATGACTGAAAAATTGTTGAAAGCGACGTTAAACCCGAATTCACACACACACACACAAATCACTCACAGATGCGGCCCAAATTTTTTTATTAATTAGTTTTGTAATTTTCATTTATTTTGTTTAATTGACTCGGAGAATCAGGTTTTGTTTTCTTCGAAATTGATTTTGGAAAATGCCTGAACCCTTTGCATAAAATGCAAGCCCTGATCAGATGCCTACTTCTGCTGCGTCTGATCTGGGTCTATACTTTTTTGCCATTTGGTGACAAATGGAATCTTCTACCTTGTTAATAGAGCAAGTCCATTTCAAAATTAAAGAGTATGAGGTTGTGTTTTCTTCAAAATGTATCATTTGAAAAATGCCTGAACTTTTTGCAAACAAAGAAGGTCCTGATCAGACGCCTACTTCTGTTAGGTCTGATATGGATCTGCCCTTTTTGCCATTTGACACCAAATGGGATCTTCCACCTTTTAAATAGCACAAGACCAATTTAAAATTTAAGAGTGTATATGCAGTTTATATCGTAATATTTTAGAACGAACTAATACCGTTTCTCAACTTTATTAACAAATATTCAGGTCTAGTCATATTACAAGTGTATATGCAGTTTATATCGTAATATTTTAGTACGAACTAATACCGTTTCTCAACTTTATTAACAAATATTCAGGTCTAGTCATATTACAAGTGTATATGCAGTTTATATCGTAATATTTTAGTACGAACTAATACCGTTTATCAACTTATTTAACACATATTCAGGTCTAGTCATATTACAAGTGTATATGCAGTTTATATCGTAATATTTTAGAACGAACTAATACCGTTTCTCAACTTTATTAACAAATATTCAGGTCTAGTCATATTACAAGTGTATATGCAGTTTATATCGTAATATTTTAGAACGAACTAATACCGTTTCTCAACTTTATTAACAAATATTCAGGTCTAGTCATATTACAAGTGTATATGCAGTTTATATCGTAATATTTTAGTACGAACTAATACCGTTTCTCAACTTTATTAACAATTCTAACATGACGTTAACGTTTTTCCCATTGAACCTGGTGTAGACAGACAGGTATAAACATGGCTAGTATTATAGAATTTCCATGTGGCTCCTGCAAGGAAGAAGTTTCAGACAGCCATTCAGCTGTCCAATGTGACTCATGCATGCAATGGTTTCATGCCCACTGTCAGGATATTTCCTCCCAACAGTACGCCGTCTATGCCAGTCTTGAAAGCTTCTCCTGGCTGTGTCTGAACTGCGGTTCTCCCAATTACAGCCATGGGCACGTCGAGTCGCTCTCATCCTTGCCCGTCTCAAATCCTTTCTCTGTTTTGGATTCTTCAGACATACCTGATGATTCTATATACTTCAAAACCACCATTGAAGATGAAACGCGCTCTCCAAGTCCTTGAAGTTTTCAGTTTAGCCCGTCAGTGAATGAAGGTCATGTACCAGATACCCCACCCCTCACATCCACACCAATAAAAGTAGCTGAGCAGAGAAACAACTCGAGTGTCAATCAGTTTAGTAAACTGAAAGTCATTTGCATAAACTGCCAGTCTATCCAGAGTACAGAGAAACGTGCTAGGTTCTATGCCTGTTTAGACCTCCATAAGCCTGATATTGTGATAGGCACAGAATCATGGCTGCACAAAGAGATCCCTGATTGTGAAGTCTTCCCGGCATCCCTTGGCTACAACCCACCAATTAGAAAAGACAGACCCGGCGACACTAAAAGTGGTGGCGTCTTTATTCTGGTAAGTCAGAAGCTTGTGGTATCAGAGCAACCACAGCTTTCCACGAATTGCGAGATTGTATGGGCAAAGGTGCAAGTGGTCGGAGCTAAGCCGCTTCTTATTGCTGCATACTATCGTCCTTCAGATCATGACCAGGTAAGTGCTGAGGAATTAAATAAGTCCCTATCACTTGTTGACCCCTCCAAGCAACATGTCTGGGTTATGGGAGACTTTAACTATCCCAAGTTGGACTGGGAGGATAACCAACCAATTCTCAAACAAGACTGCCCGAACCAGGAAGCTTACCTAGATTTTGTGTCCACCATAGACGATAACTGCCTCACCCAGATGGTATGTGAACCTACTCGGGAAGGTAACATCTTGGATCTATTCCTGACAAACAGCCCAACACTGGTAGACTCTATCAGTGTTGTCCCAGGTATCGCTGACCACTTGGCTGTGATGGCAGCTGTCAGACTTCGGCCAACAATACGAAAGGTAAAACCCAGAACTGTGCCTTTGTATTCCAAAGCAGATTGGGACAGTATGAGGCAGGGCATGCAGGGGTTCCAGTCAACATTTCTGGCCACCTGTGAAGGGAAGTCAACAGAACAGCTATGGCAGGAGTTTAAGGGAGAGACAGAAACCCTTATTGGCAGGTATGTACCCACCAAAACATTAAGGGGCAGAAAGAATCTACCTTGGGTCACTCAGGAGATAAGGAGAAGGATGAATCGCCGAGACCATCTATACCAGGTCCAGAAATCATCAGGTAAGGAGACAGACCGCCAGCTTTTCAAACAAGCTAAATATGAAGCTTATTGTATGACCAAAACATCATACAACTCTTACCTCAACAGCCTGGTTGGCATCACTGATGAGTCTCGAGACACAGATGGCCCCGGCCCAAATACCAAAAAGCTCTTCTCCTTCCTCAAAAACTGTAGGCAGGATTCACAAGGCAGCTCACCCCTCAAAAAGGATGATCAGTTGCACACCGAAAATGCTCAAAAGGCCAATATCCTTAACTGCCAGTTTCGATCGGTGTTCACTCCAAAGTCCCCCCTAACGCTTAAACAGCTATGCCAGCAGAAAGTCCGAGACCTCCAAGAATCAGGTCACCTTACACCAGAAAATGTCCCCCCTGATGCCAGAAACAAGTATAAAAACATGACCGACATTGACATTTCAGTGAATGGTATCCTGAAATTACTGCAAGGCCTAAACCCAGACAAAGCCCCAGGACCTGACTGCATCAAACCCCTATTCCTTAAGAAGCTCAGTCGTGAGGTCGCTCCCATCTTACAGGTTATATTCTCTAGGTCCCTACAGGAAGGTTCCCTGCCCTCTGATTGGTTGAAGGCAAATGTTTCGCCTATCTTCAAAAAGGGAGATAAAACATGCCCGGCCAACTATAGGCCTATCTCCCTTACATGCATCCTATGTAAGTTACTTGAGCACATAGTGACCTCAAATTTAGTGAAGCATCTGGATCAACACAATATCCTCTATGACCTCCAGCATGGCTTCCGTGCCATGAGGTCATGCGAAACTCAACTCACTATGCTTATTGAGGAATTGCACCAAAACCTATCGGACAGCAAACAAACAGACCTCATACTGCTGGATTTCAGCAAGGCATTTGACAAGGTGAGCCACGAGAAACTAATTTACAAGCTCCATGGCTTTGGTGTCAGAGGTGGAACCTTGTCCTGGATTAAGGCTTTCCTTAATGGTAGGTCACAGACTGTGGTCCTTGAGGGGGATTGCTCTGAGGAGGCACCAGTAACATCAGGTGTCCCACAGGGATCTGTCCTCGGACCAATCCTCTTCCTGGTCTACATAAATGACCTGCCTGAAAAGGTTAAGTCTCAGGTGAGACTCTTCGCCGACGACACAGCTGCCTACCTTGCCATTACAAAGCCTGCTGAGTCCAAGCAGTTACAGGATGACCTCAAAACTCTCGAAGACTGGGAACTCGACTGGAACATGGAGTTCAACCCAGGTAAATGCCAGGTCATTCGAGTAACACGAGCTAGAGAACCCATCCCAACTCAGTACACCCTACATGGCCAAACACTTGAGGTTGTGCCCTCTGCCAGGTACTTGGGCGTGGACATTTCTAGCGACCTGTCCTGGAAGCCCCACATTCAAAGAATAACAAACAGTGCTAACAAGTCCCTTGGATTTCTGAGAAGGAACCTTAAGGCCAAAAGCCTAGACCTTAGAGAGATAGCTTACAAGGCTATTGTCCGCCCCCAGCTGGAATATGCTGCACCAGTCTGGGACCCTTACACCCAGGAAGATATTCAAAGGATTGAGATGGTCCAGAGACGGGCGGCTCGATGGGTCTTGAGGGACTATTCTCCCTATTCTAAAGTCTCAGACATGCTGGGAAAACTGGGCTGGCGCACTCTAGAGCAACGGCGTGCTGATTCACGACTGGTCCTCTTTTACAAGATAGTCCACAGTCTGGTTGCAATCCCTATCCCTACATATGTCATCCCCCTCAATCGATGCTCCCGGACAACCCATTCATTGGCTTTCAGACAACTCTATGCTCGAACTGATTATTACAAATACTCGTTCTTCCCATTGGCAATAGTGCAGTGGAACAATCTTCCGGCCAGCATTGCAACCCTGACAAGCCTTGACAGCTTCAAACTGGCTGTCAGTCAGGAGTACCACCACAGACCTTAAATATAAACACCATTGTTTTTATCCTCACTTTTTCTTGTTTCTACTGTATAATACACTAACACTATGCACTTTTACTCTGTTCTTACTATCCGCTTGATTTTAACTCCTTTCTTTTGTCGCATGTTGCGGGGAACCCGGCACGTAATACTCATTTGAGGGTGTATGCCGTATGGAGAGATAGATAGAACCCAGTGGAAACGTCAGCGTTTGCAAATATGCGATAATTCACGTCGTCAACGTGGTGCGTGCAATTTGGCGTCATCGTGACGTTGCATGTAAACATTTCCTTTTGTCGACATCCGCTGCAAAATAGTCCCCAAGATAACGCTTTGTTACTACTGTATTTCAGTTTAGCATCATGTTAGAATCGAAATAATTTCCCCGCACCCGGTGTGTTATCGTGATTAACACACGGTGTTGTCCGGCAGTTGCGAATATTAATTCACTCCGGCTTCGCCGTCGTGAATTAATATTTCGCAATCTGCCCTCCAACACCGTGTGTTAATCACGATAACACACGGTACGTGAAAATTATTTCTTAAATATTCAGGTCTAGTCATATCTCGAGTCAAATATGTTGCCAAAATAGTGGCACTGTTTTCAATGACGAAATACGTCAATTAAAATCTATTTGATAATGGAAACGCAAGCGACAACACAAATCATTAATGTAATATAGCCCCCAAAATTTCTTACGCATGCGCATGGAGTAGGATAAAGCGTCTGGGTGACCTGATCATCTAGGCGATCAGATGCTTGTTGGTAAACCCGCTATTGACATACTACGATAAAATAGCACGAGAATCGAAGCATTGGCAGCGCATGTGGATCGATTGTGTGTTGGCTAGGAAAGCGGTCCTAAACGGGGATTTTTACATTTTTGCCCCATTCTTTGAGCAAACGGTGTAGGCCCTTATCAGGGGCTACTTTCTGTGGCTTCTGGTCCGGGTGATCACCCTGTGCCAACCCAGACAGACGAATTCAGTCCAGTTTGATTCAACAGAAAACAATTACAAATCACTTTGACCTCACCATCACGAAAACACGATTATATAATTTTGACCCCCTTGAGCCCCACATTCATATATATGTTCTGCGCAAAGTAAGAATCGGTACAATTCTAGAATTGTCCTGCGCAAAGTAAGAATTCTCACTTTGTTGCGCAAAGTGAGAATTCCTACCTTGCGCAATACAATTCCGGAATTGTCTCTGCGCAAAGTGGGAATCGGGACAAAGTGAGAATTCCTACCTTGCGCAATTCAATTCCGGAATTGCCTCTGCACAAAGTGGGAATCGGAACAAATTGAGAATAGTAAAATATTATTAGTGGATTTTATCAAATGAAAACTGATCTCTGGTGCTAAAAATCACTCTATAAAATGTAGTCCAAACTTCGCTTCTATCTCATGGACATTCCATTTAAATTTTCTTAAAAGAATATGAGCGGTATCACGCATAAAAGGTCCTTAGAGCCTTCGCTGTACGCATGAAGAATATATTGGACTAGAGAAAGGTTCAGACAAAGAATCAAATATCTGACCTCAGTGGGACTTTGCGCATGTGCATTTATGTGATCAATTTACAGATATACCCTAAGTACCTTTTATGCGTGACGCCGCTGATATCATAGGCAGATGCTCATTAGTCCAGTGTTAGGAATGATTTCTTGATGTCTGGGTACTCTTGAATTTGTTTTGAAATGCATTTTAATTTTGCCGATATCATTATTATTTTTTATTTTTACTGCTGTTGCTTGTGAAATTTTCCAACTTCATCGGTAACATCAGTTTTTTTTTTTACTTACGACAGCAAGATATCGGTAAAGCAAACACATTTCTGTTAAGTTGAAAGTACTGAGTTGTTGCGGCGATGGGTTGTATAAAAACAGACATGCTCAATTTACTTTTATTATGGTGATAAAACAAAACTGTGCGCACATGATGAACGAACATATGAAAGCACATATGACATTAAAATGTACATTATATTAGCGAGTGTCCGCTGTTCTTGTGGATGTCCTCAGACTCAGAAATGAACCACAAAATACATCTTATAAATCGTAATGATTAAAAAAACTGGGACAACCAAGTACGTGAGCAAATTGTGTACACTCAGATGAGCATGCATTCTGATCAGGGTGTACAGTCCCAAGACTATACAGATGATAAATGCTATTACCACAGTTGAACATTCGATTCTCACTTTGTCCCAAATATTCCCACCTAGTCCATACGGATGAAATATTCGATTCTCACTTTGTCCAAAAGATTCCCACTTTGCGCAGAGACATTTACCTGTTTCATATAACATTCGAATCCCTTGCGCAATTCTAGAATTGTACCGGTACAATTCTAGAATTGCGCAACAAAGTAGGAATTCCTACTTTGCGCAAGACAATTCTAGAATTGTACCGATTCTTACTTTGCGCAGAACATATATAGTAAAACTGGGGTTTATATGCGTAAACCTTATTTTTTTCATTTCTGCTCTTAAATATAGATTGTGGGTACTCGTTAGAACAGCCTCGAGTACACACAATTTATATTTTGAGCAGAAATAAGAAAAATATCACAATTTTTCATCTTAAAATGTTCTGTTTTTCGGCGGTAAAGTTTCCAATGTATTTGTATAGGGTTGTTTTCGTAATAAATTGCACGGTAATGCATAGCCGTTGCCTGGACTTCGTACACATTAGTGATAACCACTGTGCTTAGTTACTTTGTATCGATTGACAAACAATCAACCCAAAATTGGCAGTACACATGCAACATTTATCCATTACGAAAACACGCCTATACAAATACATTGCAGACTTTCCCGCCGAAAAAATGAAAATTTTAAGATGAAAAATTGTGATAATAAGAATTACCCCTGTAAACCCCAGTTTTACTATATAAAAGTGGGGTTCAAGGGGGTAAAAATTATATAGGCAGGTTTTCGTGATGACTTGCCATTGAATGTTTCAGACTGACAACAATAGGCCGGGATGGGACAGCTGCTACTCAGTCTTCTTTACAAGATGCATGGTGCTGAAATAGGTTGTGCACAGAGTAGACAGGGGAAGGAACATTTCACGACATTTTAAGAATAAGAGAATAAAAAGTGATTCGCCCTTGGTGATATACAAGGAAATCATCTGACAGTAAAAAGACATTAGGAAAGCTCCCGAGCAGAAATGTAAAAAGACTCTTGATCGAGATGTACAAGACTTTGTGTGTTAAATTTTTGTGATGTTTTGTTAAGATTAGCAAGGACCTTTCATTGATTCATTCTACATAGTTATTGTATATAGTATAATTATCACCATTCACAGTAACCCAGTAAGTAACTTTTAAATAATTAGAATGGGCCAATTATGTTCAGCAAAACGCGAAGTACTAAGTGAAAAAACACCAAACGCAGGACATAATGATTTAAAAGATGGCCCAGATTGCACAGGAAATATAAACAATATAAAACGTCAAGACATTACCTTAATCAAGAAAATCTTACATGAAGGTGTATTACCTGTTAGTAACTTACAATCTGTTGTAGAACAGAGGGAACAAAGATTGGTAGATAATGCCAAGGAACAATATTATGCTAAAAGTCGTTCAAGGACTAAAGCAGATCAACATAGTTTGAAAACAGTTAATGAAGCGAAGGCAGATGGAGGGCAGTATAACTTGGGTGGCAGCCGGTCTCCTGATCATCCTGTACCAACGCAGCAGTTGAAAAACACAACAATAGCGTTTGAAAAAGCTACGAAGCAGAAAGGTGAAAAGACTCTTGATCGAGTTGTAAACGAACAT
Source organism: Lucinisca nassula (assembly GCA_963580285.1). Classification (NCBI taxonomy): domain Eukaryota; kingdom Metazoa; phylum Mollusca; class Bivalvia; order Lucinida; family Lucinidae; genus Lucinisca; species Lucinisca nassula. Next base: position 121,082,570 of record OY757024.1, read on the forward strand.
ATTAGAACGGCGGGTGAGACTCGTCTGGAAGATATCGGCAAACAGACTATGATGGAAAAAGATAAAGCCAACGATAAGCTGCTGTCTGTAAATTATTCTGCAAGGGCAAAGGAACGGAGTGAAGAAAAAGCTTTTGAAATACCTGATGACGCTAAAAAAAGCATTACTAAAGTCAAAGATGGTCTGGGTCCCTCAGGAATCATTGAATCATCCAAAAGTGGAAAAGAAACACTTTTGGCAACAGAAGCTCATCAAACACATGAAGAATCAACAAAACAGAATGGCTCGCAAAATCAGGAAAATTGTTTGGGCTGCAGTGGCAAATATACGCAATCGGTTCCACACTCATCAGGAGTTAAAACATTACCCGCAGAATCATTGACGAAAACTAAGAATGACAGTTATGGTTTTGACATTGGATGTTCCCACTATGTTACTGCTACCACAAGAACAAACAATAAAACCGGGTGTAAACGTACAATTATACCATTTGAGACACGCGTCATTGATCAAAGCCGCTTGCAAAAGGACAATAAGAATCACGACATTGAATTAAACAAGAAAAGTTCACATGATGGTGTATTGCCTGGGAGTAAGTCAAAATCTAGTGTGGAACAGAGGGGTCAAAAATTGTTCGCTACTGTCAAGAAAAAAGATTCTGTTACAGTTCTTCCTAAGACTAAAGCAGAGAAACATATTTTGAAAACATGTCCTGAAACGGAAGCAGCTAGGGGGCAGTATTGTTTGGTTGGCAATCTAACTCCGAAACACAATCATTCTGGAACAAAGGAGCAGAAGAAGGAAATAGCAGTTTCCGACATAAGGACTGTCGAGAAGAAATATGGGGTTATCACAGAAAACAGAAACACAAACTTGAATTCTTCGAAAGAAAACATTAAACAGGTTGAATCAAGGAAAGGCAAAGATAATCAAGTGCATGCAGCGTATGCTGCAAAACCCGAGGGACAGATTGAAGAAACAGTTTTTGAAGCACCAAAAGCTGCTAAACAACGACAATATAATTCTAAAAAAGCTGTAGGTCACAAAGGAGACATGGTATTAGATACGTTAGAAAAGGAAATATTTTTGGAATCCGTTAAAGGAGCCAATCAAACTTTAGAAGAATTAACAAACGCATTGAAAAAGCAGCTTCTTGTTCCACAAAAGTGCTCTGTTAGTGTGCCCAATAGTTTTGACTGTACTGAGAAGCAGACTGATAAATCAGCATCACACACAGCCGCAGTAAAAACATTGCCATCAGAACCTTTAGATCACATTGAAAAAGACAAACATGATTCTGACACAAGATATTTTGTTGCTGTTACCAAAGAGTCAACAAATAAAAACAGCTGTGTACTTACAACTGAACCCTTTGAGAAGTGCATCTCAGATCAAAGGAATTTATTGGTTGATTTACCAAAGAATATGGAAATACATTATAAAAATCAAGACATTAAATTAGATAACAAAAGCTCTAATGAATGTGTATCACCCGCTAGTACTTCCAAGTCTAACGTGAAAGAAAAGGAACAAAGTTTGACTGATGCTGTCAAGAACACAGGCTCTGCCTCAGACCTTCCAAAGACTCAAGCGGAAACATTTAATGAAACACTGGCAGTTGGAGGACAGTTAAATTTTTATGCCGATCGGTCTACTAAAAATGATTACTCCAGTCTAAAAGAGCAGATTGTAGAAACAGAAGATGACACATCCGATGCTGCTCAACAAGACTTTAGCAATTTCAGGGACGGTCTGTGTCCCTCACAAAACATTGCAGCGACAGAATATAAAAGGGAAGCGAAAACAAGTGGTATAAAGAAGATTGACGATTTGACTCCTGATCAATTTTCTCATGAACGTGTTATAAACAGTGAAAAAATATCGGATGTAGCAAAAAATGGCAAAAGACACGTTCTGGAAAAGAACGTGTCAGCATCTCTTGAACCGGGACATATTTTTTTATCAAATTTTCAAAGAGTTTTACACTCAGCAGCAACATTGCCATCAGAAGACATTAAAGAAGACAAAGATGAAAAACACATTTTTAAAACAGTTAATAAAACAAAGTCAGTTGGAGAGCAGTTAAATTTGGATGTCAGTCGGTCTACTATACGGATTTGTTCTAGACCTCAAGAACGGAGTGTAGAAACAGATGTTGTGATATCCGATGCTGCTCAGCAAAACCATAGCAATTTTAGAGGTGGTCTGTGTTCTGCACGAAAAAGTGCAGCAGAATATAAAAAGGTAGCGAAAGAAACTAGTAAAAAGATGCTTGAATATTTGACGCCTGATCTACGCCTGACGCCTGATCTACTTTCTCATGGAAATAAATCCATAGTGCTTTCGAAACGTACTAATGTATCTGAAAGTGTAAGTAACAATGAAAACGTTGAAAAAATGTCGGATATAGCAAAATGTGACAAAAGTCATGTTCTGGAAAGGAATGAGTCTGTATCTCTTGATCCAGGACATACATCTTTGTTACATATTCAAAGAGAAGATAGTACTGAGAAAGGCTGGAATTCACTAGAAAAGCCACAGTTGAATGCAAAAGTCGATAGTGATTGTTGGAAGACATTTCAAGACCCAGACCATAAACATGTGGGAAAAGAACCAGTGGCACTGCCCTGCAGTAACAAAATTCATGGTTTTGTACAGAAATATAGATGCGCTGAATATGATAAGAATAAAGGTTCGCCAGGCAATTTCAGCGCTCTTGGTAAAAAAGGAGGCATTCAGAATAAAGGAACTAATACAAAGGAGGTACAACAGACAAAAAGGCAAACAACTGAATTGATAAAACTGTTTGAAGCTGGAGAAATCAAGTCTTTAGAATTTATCAATTCTCACAAAACACAAACAAATGTATGTTATTACGGTACAGAGGAATGCATACAGGTGAAGGAAAGTAATGCTTCCATGACTCAGAGTACATCAACTCGCACTTCCGAAGGAACTCAAATGTTTACAACCTCGTTAGAATTCATACATTCTGACCATATGTCTGCAGACGTATTTCCCAAAAGCAGAAGCTTCGGTGTGGATAGGAATCAAGAAGTGATGCCCAGCCATTCTAAATCAGAACCTGTGAGAACAAGAATCTGTGAGAGCACCAAAAAGCAAACAGAAAAGGCTGTCAAGCTAATGCCAATGGCAGAAAAATGTTTTAAGAAAAATGTTAACCATGGCAATGAAAACAAAACATCAAATCAGTCACAGAGGGATATAATCGATCAGAAAGTAAAATTCAGATATGACACCAACGTCAGCGACATAAGTGATACAGCTGACAAATCATTAGCAACCAAAAATGAGGAGAGGAAATCCTGTCTTGCCAGAAAGAATGAAAACCGTACAGAGTCATTTATTTCAGAAAATAATAATAATAATAATTTCAGTCTGAAGGAGGGGTTTCTTGCTGAAAAGGATCTGAATATTTTACCATCAAAATCGAAGCAAGCAGAGGCCAGGAAAGCTATTTCACCCAGATCTACTGGTCAATATAATCTTGAGAGATATGAGGAACATACATCTACACAATCAGGTAGAACAAATAGAAGGGTTCTTTTTGTCTACTTACCAGAACAAGCGAATGTCAATGCTAATATAGAGGAATACCTGTCACACAGAATAGGGAAAAAAGACATACCATTCCAAATAAATGACGTATGCTGTAGTCAGGCTAGACAAGCTCAAACACAACTAACGGTTATTTTTCCTACCGCTCAAATAGCTAAGAAAGCATTACGTTTACTATATAGAAGTAACAAATTCTCTGATAAAAAATTGACTTGTTCCTTTACGAATAAGGAAGATAGAGATATGGCAATTAATAGAGAAAGAGCGCAACTACTGCAAGCCGACTTCGATAAATGCGCCAAGCAGATGATTGAGACGGCAAAAACAACATTAGATAAACATGATGATGAAATCAGAGCAGCAGTCGCTGCCCTGGAAAAAACTGATAGGAATCTTAGTCAAAAAAGAGGTGTTTCATTTGAAGTTTTTGGTTTACTTTTGCAGGAAAAGCAAGCTAGAGAAGATAAGATTAATGAGCTAAAATCGCAAAGAAAAGAATTTGAACACTATCTACACTATATGAAAGGCGAACTTTACTCACTGAAGCCATCTGAAAAGGAGAAAATTGTTGATCTTAGAAGATCTTTAGGATCAGAATGCCATAAACTCAAAACTGCTTTACCAATGTATGCCCGAAAGGGAGATATTTTAAGGACAATGAAGAGTAGCAGAGTCTCGGTGATCTTAGGTGAAACAGGATCCGGCAAAAGCACACAGCTTGTACAGTATTTATATCAGTCTGGATTTGCGGACGATGGTATTATAGCTTGTACACAACCCCGTAAAATTGCAGCTGTAAGTCTTGCAAAGCATGTATCCGATGAACTTTCATCTAGGTTGGGGCAAATTGTTGGATACCACGTAGGGATGAAAAGCTGCAAGTCAAAGGATACAAAGATTATCTTTATGACAGACCATGTTTTGTTAAATGAATGTTTAAAAGACAAAGATCTCTCTCAGTTCAGTTGTATTATCATAGATGAGGCCCATGAGCGCAGTATTTATACAGACCTTTTGTTAGGCATATTGAAGAAATGCCTTTTGGCCAGATCAGAGCTTCAAGTCGTGATTACTTCAGCAACAATCGACCCAGATATATTTGTTTCCTATTTTGGTGGAGATGAAAAATGCCAGGTCTTGCAAGTGTCTGGTAGGACATTCCCAGTCGAAGTAAGCTGGGACGATGATGTTTATAGCGATCCATTTCCAGAGGATTACGAGAGAAAAGCTGTTGATAAGGCTGTTGAAGTACATATGACAGTACCTGTGGATGCAGGTGATATATTAGTCTTTGTAACATCACCGACCGAGGCTGAGAGATGTTGTGAAAGGTGTTCTAGGAACATTACTGACAGAAACTTTCAGTGTCTGCAACTCCATGGGAAACTGAAACCAGAAGAACAACAGCAGGTTTTCGAACCCTTACCAAAAGGTGTGCGAAAAATTATTTTTGCAACAAACAGTGCTGAGACATCTATAACTATTCCTGGGATAAAATACGTGATTGATACTGGAGTGGTTAAGGAAATGAGATACGATCCTAAGAAAAAAATGAATTGTTTGAATGTTGTTCCTGTGAGTCAGAGTTCATCAAATCAAAGACTGGGTCGTGCCGGTAGGACTGCACCAGGCATATGCTACAGATTGTACTCTCAAAATGACTTTGAAATAATGGAAAAGACGAGTAAACCCGAAATCCTCCGAGTAAACCTAGGACAAGCTATTTTAAAACTCCTGCATCTTAATGTAGATCCTTTATCATTTGACTTCGTTGAATCACCTAACAAAACAACAATGTCTGCTGTTATGGACAACCTACGGCAGCTGGGAGCTGTGGAAGGTATTCATCTAACAGAGCTAGGCAAATGGATAGCAAATTTACCCTTGGAGCCGCGCCTTGGAGTGCTGGTAAAACATGGCTTAGACCTAAAAGTCCCAATTGAAGCCATTGTTGTAGCAACATGTACCAGTGCTGGCAGTGTTTTCTTCCGTGCAGGATCATTAGAAGAGAAAAAGAGAGCCGATCTGACAAAGATAAGGTTTTGTCATCCAGGCGGCGACTTCATTACGATCCTTCAGGTTTACAAGGAATGGGATGCTGTGAATGAAAATGCAAAGGGTAAGTGGTGTTTGAAAAACAGTATAAATGGAAAAACCATGAAAAGAATTCGAGAGTCTGTGAAAGAAATAATAGATATCCTAAAGAATGAGATGAAAATCGAAGTCAAGTATGAATTCAATGCTGCAGAGAAAGCCGACCAAGAGGTTCAAAAATTGATCGTCAGGTGCATGATTTCAAACGTTTGCTTTTTTCTAGGTCATGCAAGAGCTGGTTACATTACAACGGACCTGTTGCAACATGTTCAGATCCATCCATCCTCTTCTTTGGTTAGTCTTGGTCAACAACCACAATGGATTATTTATGACCAGTTACTGAAAACGTCAGAAGATTTTGTCACTAATGTTTCTCCAGCAGCTGATGAAGACGTTGAAACATGTATTTCCCAAGGACACCTTTCGTTCAGTAGAGATGACTTAGACAGTAGAGTAGTGACCCAAGTATGCAAAATACCTGTCGGAAAATATACATTTTGGAAATTCGTGGGGCCGTTGCATAAAGGGCGCCGGGAAATGGAAGAAATTATTCGATCATCTTGTGACGGTAACCTAGTTGTCATTGAAGCAGACAAGCAGAAAGGAGAGATAACATTATATGCTGTTACTCGTTACGGTGTCGTTGCTGAAAGAATGATACGAAGATTTCTAAACGCCATTCCAGAACATCTGAAAAATGAAGCACGCGAGATTCCAATAGGAAATGACAAAAGTGGTGTGAGAGCAGTGCTAGGGCTGGGAGGATATATAGTTGATATACTTGGACCTTCTGACTATAGATCACTCAATATTAAACAAAAACATTATTTAGGAATGGAGTTGAATGAGCAGGAGGTTTTAATGTTGTTTTCTAGTTATGGACCAGTTGATCAAGTTTGGAAGACAAAGGGAAAGGAAGGTAAGAACCACTCAGAATTTTGGGGGAAGGTATTTTTTCTGAAAGAGAAAGACGCTATTGCAGCCGAGGATGATATAAACTCTGACAAAAATTCTTTGATAGAAGTTCTTCCTATTAGAACGTATGTACCAAAAGCATGCTCTGAATTTACTGTGCGTTTGAGCTGGTGTCGACGACACGGAAAAGGAATCGCATATGTTTACTTAGACTACCCGGAAGATGAGATTCAGTTATTGGAGAACTCGCCGATCACAATCGGCAACAAAGTAGTTGATATTCAACATGCAAAGCGAAACTCCAATTTGATGTTTCGTGGTGTAAGTGCATACGTTTCAGAAGATGAAATTAAAGAGAAACTTGCCGATATACTGGATATCAATATTACTCCGAATTCCACTAGGTTCAAAGTTGTCATCCCAAGAGAACAAGCGGCAATATCTGCCAGAGAGACGGAGAAGGTTTATCAACAGTTAGATACCGTAATTACGTCGATTCCACTATATGGACAGTACCGAATAAATATAAAAGACGTCAAAGAGCAAACAGCAAGGTTCACTGCTTTCATTAATTTCACCGATCCACGAGACTGCGAGGCTGTTATGGAGGAGTGCACACAAGGCACACTTCATATAGGCAATGTACCAGTAGATGCATCAATGAAACTAAAAACTTCTATAGTTATCCAAAGGCCAGTGTTTCATGTTTTAAAAGTGGACCTTGATCTCTTCACACAGAAAATGCACAGAAGAAGCACCTCAACGACCATCAAACGACGCGAATTGAAATCGGGAAATATTGTACTGGATATCAGCGCTACTTCGCCTCGAAAACTTGCAAAAGCAAAATCTTCTGTTCACGACATTGTGGATGGTGACTGTTTAGATGGTGAGACTTATCCTAATCTACATCGCCTCTTCACAAAAAGCTCCAAGCATATTATAGGGACTATTGAGAAAAGCACTAAAACATTGATGCTTCTGGACCAGCGAACGTTCAGAGTGACGGTTTACGGGTCGCTTGTTGCACGACAAACAGCTGTTCAAGAACTAATACTTTATGTGGAGTCACTCACAGATGTAGAGGAGGTCGCTTTGATTGTAAAGGGAGAAAGCAGTCCACCAGGCGTTATGAAAGCACTGATTGTACAATATGGAACCAGTCTAAGAGGCTTGAAAGAAGCTGCAGATTTGGATCGAGTATTACTTGACTATAAGTTACATAAAATCTCTATGAAAGGCCAAAACGAGGCGATTACCAAAGGTTGTGAAATTATTCAGTCTGTGAAACAGACGCTATCATTGAACAGAAAGATTGAAGAAAATGACATGCCAGATTGTCCGATATGCACTTGTCCAATAGAGCTCAGCCAAATATATCGCTTAGAATATTGTGGACACGCGTATTGTAGAGAGTGCCTGAAATCTCTGATACTGAATGCCGTTAATGACAAGAAATTTCCAGTAGAATGTGCCTTTGAAGAATGCGGGAAAGAAATCATGATCAGGGATATAAATCTTCAAATAAAGCAGGGACATTTGACCTGTAGTCGCCTCGTGGCAGCAGCAGTCGAATGTTTGGTTTCAAAAAACAACAGTAGATACCATTACTGCCTGACACCAAACTGCGAAATGATATACAAAACTGCGTCGCCTGGTGAACTTTTTGAATGTTCCCTTTGTTTCTGTCGTATTTGCACAACGTGCCATACACAGTATCACGATGGAATGTCATGTGCAATGTACAAAAGTGCCAGAAAGCAGGAAGACAGTGTCAAGAAGTGGGTACGAGAGGATCCAAGAAAGCGGAAAATTTGTCCCAGCTGTGACATAGGCATTGAAAAGATAGAGGGTTGTAATAACGTAACGTGTAAAGCATGTAAAGCTCACATTTGCTGGGCGTGCTTACAGTATTTCAAAAGCAATTCAGAGTGCTATGAACATTTAAGGGAAAAACATTGATCGGTGTATGATTAAATTCATTTAGAAGTGGATTAAGTTTACCATAAAATAGTTCATTAGGATAAATCAGCGGTGTGACTTGGGCGCGCCCTTTCGTATTGTTTTTCTGATTAAGAGTTTTGAGAACATAGCTTTGCTGCAAACGAAGGTTCTGGGAGTTCTGAGTATGCTTTACCAATAATAAAGAAAAGAACATACCCCTGCAAAGTATATTGGCTTCACTATGATATGAACTTGCTTGCGAGGTTATCAAACTGCACAACATGATAACTGATTTGTTAACTGATCATAGGCTTAACTTCATTTGCTGTGGATTTGTTAGGAGTTTTGAACATAGAAACAGATAAAGTGGGTATGTTGTGATAATTTAAGTATAATATTTGAGCCGGCGCATGACAAAACCTACAATAATTGCGTCCAGCAGAGACTCAAATCAACCTGCGCACCCATCCAATATGACAAGACTCTTTGCTTATGTCTGTTTGCATACATATGAGCCTATAGTAGGTATTTGCACAGATATTAGTCTAGACTCTATAGTAGGTAGGCGAATGCGCAGGCTGATCCTAGTCTTCGCTGGTCGCTTAAACCTTCTTGAAGATTTTTTTCATGCACTGGCTCAAATTTTGTCAGCTCTCCATAAAAACAATGTTGTAGGTATTGATTAGAATATGTTGCCCATATTCTCCATAAAACCTTTGATGTGGGTATTCATTGGAACCGCCTCGGCGTGGCGATTCTAATGACAATCTCCAACGTAGGTTGTTCAGAGAAATGAGGAATTGTCCTTCAATAATCACTAATACACACCTTATGAGTTGCTGTTTACATGACATTTAGTTTGACACTTTTTATATGACATTTAGCCATCTAGCTATTATATTCTCTTCTTCATCTTTATATGGGTCCCGTCAAGCGATTTTGGTACTTATCACCTATGCGAGCAGCGAAGGTTCAGGCGAGCCTGCGCATCCGCGCAGTCTCGCCAGAACCTTCGCTGCTCGCTCATACAAGCAATGATTCAAGAGGAACCTTCAGACAGAAAGCCATATCCCTGGCCCCTCTGAATGGCTGGGCATGCGCAGTTAAAATTTGCCATGACGGAATGCTCGAAGACACAAATTCGCTTGGCGGGGCCCATATTTTCATATGTATACTGCTCAAAAACGACAAAGTATTAAATAATAAATGCCATGCTTGTGGTTTCCTGGCATGGTTATGTTATTAAATCTGCCGCTATAATGTAGCACTGACAATTACAAAAACAGGCCTATGCAAATACATTGTAAAGTTTGCCAATTTTTTGCCAGAGAAATAAGGAAAATAATTCATACCCCTGTAAACCCCAGTTTTACTAAATAAAAGTGGGCCTAAGTGGGGTCAGAATTATAAAGACGTGCTTTCGTGATGCTTACAATATTTACATGACTAATTTTTGTCGACTGACAGCGAACTATTAGTCGTTAGCTTTCGCTTTATTTTGTCTAAAACCATATAGTAAAGAACGTGGCCTTAAATATGCCAGGCAGGTTTAATGCTCAATGCTTGATCGATGATCGGTCACTTGTATTTATCGATAATCGATCACAACGCCTGAGTAGAGTCCAACATTGACGACTCGGTGGTGTCTTATTATGCTAATTTGGTGTTACATAATAACAAGTGTAACAGATTTGGCATTGAAATATGCAACTTTATGGACTTAAGTAGGACAGGCGGATGAAGATGTTGATAGGCTTGTTTAGTTTATCATGTCTCCCCTCTTTTCGGGGAGACTTATTGTTTTCCCCTGGGCGTCCGTCCGTCTGTCTGTCTGTCTCACAAAATCGTGTCCGCTCTATAACTTGAAAACCGTTCAAGCTATATTCACGAAACTTCTTATAAATATTAATCAACATTAGACGACGTGCAGAGCACAGGAACTATAACTCTCGCATTTATACTTTTTGAAGTATCTCCCTTGGAAATTTTTCGGTCAGAAAATCGTGTATGTATGTATGTATCTATGTATGTATGGGCAAACCGTGTCCGGTCAATAACTTATTTTAAGATAGATTTTGAAATTACTTGACAGCAATGTTAACCACAATGAGACGATGTGTCGCACGCATGACCCAGATCGGTACCTCAAAGATCAAGGTCATACTTAGAGGTCAAAATTCTAAAAGGGGCCTTTATACGTGGTCAGTCAATAACTTTATTATTCCTGGATGTATTGTGAAATTACTTGGTAGAAATGTTAACCATCATGAGACGATGTGTTGCGCCAGGTCGGTTCCTCCAAGGTCAAGGTCATACTTAAGAGGTCAAAGGTAAAAATGGTCCTTTTTCTTGTTTGGTCAATAACTTTCTTATTCTTGGATGCATTTTAAAATTACTTGGCAGAAATGTTAACCATCATAAGACGATGTGTTGTGTGCAAGACCCAGTTCGGTAACTCCAAGGTCCAGGTCATACTTAGAGGTCAAAGGTAAAAAGGGTCTTTTTTTCGTGTTTGGTCATTAACTTATATTTCTGGATGGACTTTTTAAAGTAACCTTGCAGAAATGTTCACCTTTATTAGACGATGTGTCTTGTGCAAGACCAAGGTCTGTACTTCAGATGTCAAGGTCATACTTAGAGGTCAAATGTAAAAATGGACCTTTTTTCGTGTACGGCCAATAACTTTCTTATTCTTCGATAGATTATGAAATTACTTGGCAGAAATGTTAACCAGCATGAGACGATGTGTTGCGCCCAAGACCCAAGTCGGTACTTTAAAGGTCAAGGTCATACTTAAAGATCAAATGTCAAAAAAGGGTCTTTTTTCGTGTCCGGCCAGTAACTTCCTTATTCCTCAATGGATTTTGTAATTACTTGGCAGAAATGTTAACCATCGTGAGATGATCTGTCGCGTGTAAAATACAGGTTGGTACCTCCAAGGTCAAGGTCATACTAAGAGGCCAAAGGTAAAAAGGGGCCTTTTTCGTGTTTGATCAATAACTTTCTTATTTCTCGAAGGACGTTTCAAAGTTACTTTGCAGAGTTGTTCAACTTTATTCGATGATGTGTCGCACACAAGACCCAGGTCAATACCTCCAATGTCGAGGTCATACTTAGAGGTTAAAAAGTGGGAAGACATCTGTGTTTTTGTAGAAAAAGAAATTCTAGTTTGTTTTGCGGTTTAAAGTCCCTGTCACCACGTGTCGTTTTGGATACGTTGCTTCCGATTTTGTAGGACGTTTACCAGAGATTAAGATGAAATGACATCTCAGACCCTAGTGCCCAAAGAAACGGTTAGGGTTTAAGGCACAGTCCAACTCGCACCACTTTTCTAGGCTAAGCAGGCTTAGACTTTCCAAGCGGTTTACCTGTGCTCAAAAGTTCGACCGCTTTCAGCTCTGGGCGGAAGCACCATGCAGCCCAATCTGTTTGTCCAGTCACCGATGGGCACTGGCGCTGGGTAGGCTATTGAAAAACTATAATGTATGTCACTGTAGTTTTTGTTTGATTTGAGGTTTAACGTCCCCGTCAACACTGTAAAGATCATTTTGGAGACGTTGCTTCCAATTCTGTGGGACTTTTACCCGACATTGAGATGAAATGACATCTCAAGCCCTGTCGCCCAATGAAACCAATAGGGTTTATTAGCATGGACGGTCCGCCTCGCACCGCGGTTCCTGGACAGGCTTAGATCCTCTAAGCGGTTAACATGTCACTGTAGTGATACTATATAATAGATGGGCCAAATCAAGCGAAAAGATGTATGAGCGAGCGCATGACAAAACCTACAATAAGACATGTGCGCCCAACGAAGACTCGGATCAGCCTGCGCATCCGCGCAGTCTGATTAGAGTCTTCGTTGTACGCTCTAAGGATAGCTAAGGGTCCGTAATTGGTTGATAGGCAGAATATGTGTGTGGCTAAACGTATTTATTCAGCAGGACAGGGACGGGCCTCCGTGGCCTAGTGGATAAGAGCTCTGACTCTTAATCATTAGGTCTCTCACCGCTGTGGTTCGAGCCACGCTCGGGTCACATGTGAGACGCCAAGTTCTGCAACGGAAGGTCAGGTGGTTTTTCTCTGGGTACTCCGGTTTTCGCCCACCTCTGATTAACGATCGGCTCGATATAAGTGAAATAATCTTGAAAGGGCCGTAACCCACCCCCCCCCCCCCCCCCAAAAAAAAAAAAAAAAAAAAAAAAAAAAATTCAGCAAGACAGGTTAACTTTGTTGCTGTTCTGTGGTATCAAGATACTCTCATGTTTTACATTTTGTCCATTTCGTTATTTAGATAAAAAGACAGTATGTCAATCGCCGGCCTCAGTGGCTCAGTCGGATGCGCCGCGTCTGACTGGTGATCAGGAGGACGCGGGTTCGACTCCCGCCGGGGTCGGCAACATTCTTTCGTGGAGATTGATCATGAAATCTTTTCTACGGTCATTCTCTCCCTTCCGCTGATTCAAGAAGGGCAGTTGTCAAATTCTGGCGAAAGAATGTGCACTGTTCTGGTTAACCGCTTACGTATAAGTCTGCCCAGGTAAGTGTTGATACGTAAACTGACCGGCTCAAAAATGACCTAAATAGTGTTGACTGGGCCGTAAAACTCCAATACAAACAAACAAACAAAACAGTATGTCAATCTTACGACATGGAAGTCGAAACAAGATATCACTGTCCAAAATTTACCGGTACAAAAACACGCCTATTAAAATATTTTGAAATTTTTACCACGAAAAACAAAAAGAAAAAATTCAAATAAAAATTATGATATTTCTCTTATTATTGCTCTAAACATGCATTGTGGGTAGTCGTTTGAACCGTCCGAGGCAGTTCTAACTAGTACTCACAATCTATGTTTTGAGCAGAAATTAGGAAAATAATGTATACTCCTCTTAAACCCCAGTTTAACTATATAAATGAGGGATCAAAACTATATTGCATGTTTTCGTTTGTTTGATTGAGGTTTAACGACCCCGTCAACACTATTTAGGTCATTTTGGAGACGATGCAGTTCAGTTTTGTTGGACTTTTACCCGACATTGAGGTAAAATGACATCTCAAGCCCTGCTGCCCAGTGAAACCAATAGGGTTTATATGCACTGACGGTATGACTCACACCACTTTTTCTTGGCAGGCTTAGAACTTCTAAGCGCCGGCCTCGGTAGTTCAGTCGGATGCGCGTCTGACTAGTGATCAGGAGGACGCGGGTTCGATAACATTCTTTCATGGAGATTGATCATGTAATCTTTTCTACGGTCATTCCCTCCCTTCAGCTGATTCAAGAAGGGCAGTTGTCAGTTTCTGGCGAAAGAATGTGCGCTGTTCTGGTTAACCGCTTACGTATAAGCCTGGCAAGGAAATGTGTGGATAGGTAAATTGACCGGCTCAAAAATGACCTAAATAGTGTTGACTGGGCCGTTTAAGTCCATTACAAATAAACAAACAATGAACCTCTATAAACAGTTTACCAGTATAGTTTATCAACGACCTTTGAGAGGTCAACGTTCAAGCGTGATAAGACTATTCCATGTTTTAGGGGAAGCAGGTTTCGGATTTCATTTTTCACAGGATTTTCAAATTATGAATAAGTTATTTGATAATGCCATTATGTAGAAGTCGTGGCCAATTGGTTAATATGATGCAGTACGATCCTCAGTAAAACCAAATCGCCCATTATAAAATCCCAACTTAAGACGATTTACCTAAAACGCCAACTAGTCCAAAATTAAAAGTGCAGTCACGTCTCACTGTGTTTTGAAAGACTATAATTATGTGCGGTCGGTTTCAGCTCTGCGTAGAAGCATCGTGCAGCCCAATCTATTTCTTCAAGCCCCGATGGGCATGGCCCGTGCATGTTTTCATGATGAATACATATGGAAATGCAATATATTTTTGAATGATAAAGTTGTATGTAATGTATGCATTTCTGTTGGAAAATAAAAAAAATCATAAATTAGACAAGTGTTAATGGACGCGGTCTGTGCCCTTTGCACCCTGCAAAGCCTGAGAGCGTATCAAATCCGAAACAGTCGTGGTCACATCAAAGCTTGCTTAGTTTCGCATAGCCATATGGGTCTCGTCAAGCGATTTTGGTACTTATCGCCTATGCGAGCAGCGAAGGTTCAGGCGAGCCTGCGCATCCGCGCAGCCTCGCTAGAACCTTCGCTGCTTGCCCATACAAGCAGTGAATCAAGAGGAACCTTCAGACAAAAAGCCATATCCCTGGCCCCTCTGAATGGCTGGGCATGCGCAGTTAAAATTTGTCATGACGGAATGCTCGAAGGCACAAATTAGCTTGGCGGGGCTCATATGGTTTAGCGATGCAGTTCTTATGAAGTTATGCCCGGTATATAGAGGATTTGACACGAGTGTTCATTTCTGCGAGTTTCCTAAATTTCATATGAAATGACCACGCGTGTATTCATCTTATAACGATTTTGGGAATGTGAGGCGGCCGTAAAAAGTCTCCCTGCCCTACATTATAGTGTAGTTTATATTTTCTTGTCCTTTGCGATCATTGATTCCATTGCGAAATTTTGCAAATATTTGAGGGTCACTGATGAGGCCTAATTGGCCGAAACTAGCTAGTCTGGTCCAGAAAACATGCACACTCCATATTATTCAGTTCTGTGGTGTATTCGTTGCTTCCAAAGGATAACGTTTTTATAAAACATATTTAACGTCACTACAGCTGGTGTTTGGGAATGTGTGGCGGCCGTAAAATGTCTCCCTGCCCTACATCATAGTGTAGTTTATATTTTCTTGTCCTTTGGGATCATTGCTTTCCATTGTGGAATTTTGAAAATATTTGAGGGTCACTGATGAGTCTTAATTGGCCGAAACTAGCTAGTCTGGCCCAGACCAAAGGATAACCCGTGTATTCCATGCTTCCAAAGGATAACCCTTATATAGAACATATTTAAGGGGGACTGGATATATTTTTTTTCAAAAGAGGCAACTCTTGCAATAGTATTTTGTCTCCCATACCAAAAGGGGTCAACTCTTAAAGGAAAGAATTAGCTCCTGAGGAGCGAATTCTTTCCTTTATAAGAGTAGACGCCTTTTTCAGTGGGACAGGGCTAATAGTAAAGTGAACAGACAGGAAGTCCCGAAAGTTGTCTCCCTTTGAAAAATCGCGGACAAATCTGTCAGGTGTTCCCATTCCCCTTATTTTATTGCTGAAGACGTCCAGAAGAATTTCAACAGAAAACATAGCGTTGTCAGAGACAACGTTATGACGTCGACGTGATATTACACGTGTGGGCGTATGGTTTTATGACGTGACGTTATCCACTAAATGGGCCCCGTCAAGCGATTTTGGTACTTATCGCCTATGCGAGAAGCGAAGATTCAGGCGAGCCTGCGCATCCGCGCAGTCTCGCCAGAACCTTCGCTGCTCGCTCATACAAGCAGTGAATCAAGAGGAACCTTCAGACAGAAAGTCATATCCCTGGCACCTCTGAATGGCTGGGCATGCGCAGTGAAAATTTGTCATGACGGAATGCTCGAAGACACAAATTCGCATGGCGGGGCTCAAATAATTCCAATTCTCCATCATTATGTGCATTTCAAGCGATTTGATTGGTTAAAACAAAAGTTTTATTCTTCGATAAATTCCATGAGCAAGAATCTCAGATCTGTTTCACATAGTAATATAAACTAAAGTCAGACTCTTAGTCATTAGGTCTCTCACCGCCGTAGGTTCGAGCCTCGCTCGGGCCACGTGTGAGACGCCAAGTTCTGCAACGGAAGGTCAGGTGGTTTTTCTCCGGGTACTCCGGTTTTCGCCCACCTCTGATTAACGATCGGCTCGATATGAGTGAAATAATCTTGAAAGGGCCGTAAAACCCAAACCAAAAAAAAAAAAAAAAAAAAAAAACTAAAGTCAAAAAGCACGTTTAGAACTCGCACGTTGCGTCATTGTCCATGAAGCGATGTCAACAGCGTTCGATTTAAAGATGGGAAACTATTGTAAAAGTAAATGTTAGAAGACAAATAAACTTGATTTAAAGGCTTGGTTTTTTACGCTTGGGTTTCTTTCAAAGATTGTAGTTTCCAAATGAATAATCATTCCGCCGTGGCCGTTGGTGAGTTCATTGTTACGCTTTCGAAATAATTCCTAGTATATGTACCATTTATTGGCATTTTTAAACATTTCGATGAAAAAGGAATGAATTATCTCTTTTTGTGGCTTTTGTCGATGTGTAAACTCCGGCGAATCACACGCAAACTTCGCATAAAGCCATTTCGGGCTCAATGCAATTTGTGAGTGATTCGCCGGAATTTACACATACATTACGAAAACACGCCTGTTCGAATACATTGTAACCTTTATCGCCGAGAAAAATGAAAATTTGAAGATGAAAAATTGTGATATTTTTCTTATTTCTGTTCAAAATATAGAGTGTGGGTACTCGTTAGAACCGCCTCATTGAGGCGGTTCTAACGAGTACCAACAACCTATACTTTAGAGCAGAAATAAGAAAAATAAGGTTTACTCCTGTAAACCCAAGTTTTACTATATAAAAGTGGGGTTCAAAGGGGTCAAAATTATATAGGCGTGTTTTCTTGATGGATACAATCCACAAAAATGAAATCCATTTCTCTAATAATAGCAACATTATATGACAAATAGAGGATCTTACACGAGTGGCCTTTTCATAAATATCCTGCAATGACCGCGAGTGTAGGATCCTCTTTATTATATGTATTATGCTGTAAAATTCACATAAAATTGACATGACAGTATAACTAATTTTTTGGTAAACTTTTGTTTCAAATTAAGCAAAATTATCAAAATAAATAAATAAAATATTATAAATATTTTTTATAATTAACTTTTTTTTTCTTAAGCTGTAAGACAGTTGGATTTTGGGTAAAATCATACTGTTTGGTTTAGTGAGCCAGATTACAGTTTCTGTTTTTCTTAAGCACCTGGTCATCAAAGATCATAAAAGAACTGCTAAAGCATACTTAATCATAATCTCCTCATGAGAAGGAAATATCGAAACCATATTGTGACAACAAATGTCTAGAATCAAACACTGAGACAGATTATAATTGATATGGACATTTTGTTGTTAAACACAAATCTGTTCTTATTGTTATCCTTGATGACCATGGCTTGGGAGGGGATAAATGCCAAAACAGGTAGCTTTCCTCTTGAGCAATGTTTTGATAAGTACACAACAACATGTTAATAAAAAGGGAGTCTTTTAGGTTATTACACACAATTACATTATAGTAACTTTATGCATGATAGACTGGATTTTGCCGTCTTTAATTCTGGAATTACCAGTGTTTAAAGTGGACATTTGACACATTGTAATTTACATTACACTGGACTTTGCCGTGTTACTAATTAAGGGACATTTAGAAGAAAGGACCAACCTTCTAACATATTGACTGGATAACCAGTTCGGACATTTTTCGCATTAATATCGTGCCACTGTGTTTGTTTATTATTTTACATATTTGCCAACTTGCTTAAATACAGAAAAAATACAAGTTAAACAATTGTTTTGTAACCGGCGTTCCTCATTATTTTCTGAAGTACTTTTACGCTTCTCAGTAGTGCGTAATATCTGGCGGAGAACACAGGGGTACGTGAACTTTAAGTACCTCTCATAAACTAGCTAAGCGACAATTCCCCCAAATTAGTGTAAACTATGGAACGCCGTTTTAACAAAAACTTCTACAGTGGAATGCGGACAAATCATATGCTTCCTGTGATCCTGTATCTAACAATTCCAACAAAAGCCTATCCTCGATCATCAATCAACACTGAGAAAAGGAGGAAGACCCAGAAGCAGAGACAGCGGGATCAGGATAGATTGGTAGCGTTCAAGGTACGGAAGTCTATCTGCACATTATTTCCATTTCACCCTGTCGGTAATGACGAACTTTTGACTCTGCTGCCAAAACATCTTCCTAATCAAATTTCTGATGCAAGTCAAGTGAAAAAGCTTCAGCGGGTTATTTCGGACTTAACTTCAGCAAATAAAGTTTTGAAAAGGGATGTGGCTAACACTTATTCCAGCCTTAAAGAATCAGAGTGTGAAATTTCTAAATTAAGGGATTGCATTTTTCAACAAGACAACAAACTGAAATCTTCGGAAATCGAAATTTCGAGTCTGCAAAAGGAGATATACCAGAAAACAAAACAACAACAAGACTCAGATGGCCTAATTTTTGACTTAACAGAAGAAAACAGGGAATTACGTGAAAAGTTTAACAGGGAAATAGACAATAATGAAAGAATTCGAAAGGAACATTCTGTGGAAGTGAAACAACTGAAATCAGAAATAATTAGCTTGAAATTACAAATTAAAGGTAATGTCTCAAAAGACGGAAACATTAAACAATGTAAGGCCAGTGCAGATTGCAGTGAACCACTCCATAAGACCAATAAGATTAAGTGTGCTGGAAACAGTCTCAAAAAGCCTACAGAAAATGTTCGGCAAAAGATGCCTTCTGATCTTACTGTACATAGCCAAAGTTGCCACAGATGTTCAAGCCTATATTCATTCCACCAGCCTAACCACTGTCCTGCAAGGAACTTTGTGTGTGAAAACTGTTCGAAACGGGGACATCACTCACTAAGTTGCTTGCATATTTGCAAAGGTTGTGGTGTAAAAGGCCGCCTTTATCACAAGCCCGAGGACTGTGTTGCACGGGAAATGAACTGTGCATACTGTAATGTCAGGGGGCATCTTGAACATGTGTGTTTAACAAGGCGGTATGACAAAGAAGGTTTTTAAAATTAGTGATTTCATTTATAATTGTGAAATAATCTCTTCTTCTCTAAATCTATATTTTTAAAATAAAGTACTTTGTGTATGACAAAATTTCCAAAATGTTATGCATATTCAGCAGAGTTTCTCATAGAACTGCCATATCCATATTACTGTCAATGCATCATTGAATTTTGAAAAGAAATGTACATATTTAAATATTGTCATCCTTAAATTTTGGGGACCAAAATCTTCAAAGTAGGGGAGAGCTATTATGCTGTAAAATTCACATAAAATTGACATGACAGTATAACTAATTTTTTGGTAAACTTTTGTTTCAAAATTAAGCAAAATTATCAAAATAAATAAATAAAATATTATAAATATTTTTTATAATTAACATTTTTTTTCTTAAGCTGTAAGACAGTTGGAATTTGGGTAAAATCATACTGTTTGCTTTAGTGAGCCAGATTACAGTTTCTGTTTTTCTTAAGCACCTGGTCATCAAAGATCATAAAAGAACTGCTAAAGCATACTTAATCATAATCTCCTCATGAGAAGGAAATATCGAAACCATATTGTGACAACAAATGTCTAGAATCAAACACTGAGACAGATTATAATTGATATGGACATTTTGTTGTTAAACACAAATCTGTTCTTATTGTTATCCTTGATGACCATGGCTTGGGAGGGGATAAATGCCAAAACAGGTAGCTTTCCTCTTGAGCAATGTTTTGATAAGTACACAACAACATGTTAATAAAAAGGGAGTCTTTTAGGTTATTACACACAATTACATTATAGTAACTTTATGCATGATAGACTGGATTTTGCCGTCTTTAATTCTGGAATTACCAGTGTTTAAAGTGGACATTTGACACATTGTAATTTACATTACACTGGACTTTGCCGTGTTACTAATTAAGGGACATTTAGAAGAAAGGACCAACCTTCTAACATATTGACTGGATAACCAGTTCGGACATTTTTCGCATTAATATCGTGCCACTGTGTTTGTTTATTATTTTACATATTTGCGAACTTGCTTAAATACAGAAAAAATACAAGTTAAACAATTGTTTTGTAACCGGCGTTCCTCATTATTTTCTGAAGTACTTTTACGCTTCTCAGTAGTGCGTAATATATGACTACTTTAAATTGGATTTTATCGCCTTTTAATCTGACAATTTTTCTACGAAAATTGAATTGTTGACATAGTCGTCGTCATGACGTTACTTAATCCCGCCAAAGTGTTGTTAAACGTGTGGTCATACGATACCGTTGGTCGGTGTTTCAGGGAATAGGAACAGCCTTTTACTGAAACTTAACTTTTATTATTCTGAATGTACCCCTTGGCCTACGGCTTATCAGGGCAAGCAGGAAAGGGTTCTGGTGAGAATGTTCATATTTCCAGGCTAAGCTGAGTCTTTTGTGTTTGCATAAGTCATAACGACTCTTCTTCGAGTGACGCGACTCATATTATGATCATTGTATTTTTATTATGTTCAGTGTTATATATGCCAGAGATGGCCCATGATTGGATTAATAAAAGTATTCTATTCTATTCTATTCTATTCTACGATATTTATTACACGACGTTATCCACCCCTTATCAACGACGCCATATGATAAACGAATTTTCATCATTATCCTACATGCTGAAGGTTAGAAAACCTTTTTCATGTTTAAATCAATTTCGAAGTGAATGTATGTACATGTTTTTTAAACGTTCATTTAAGAAATGAATTTTATTTTTCTGCTGAATGCAGTGGGTCGCCTGCAAAGTAAATCATGTAAAACTTCAGCTAGCGATCCCACACCGTACAACCGGCTGCGTCGAAGACAGATTACTGTCTCCAAGACAGATCGCGGAAAACGTTTCATAGAAAGGGTAGGTGAAGTTTTGTTGTTTGTATAAATCGAGAAGGCAATCTGTTGACTTTTGCTGCTATTGGAGAAGAAACTAAATGCCTGGAGATACCGCATCAACATTCCGACTATATTTCAAAGCCAGATAAGGCTTTTTCAGTTCGTTGAAAAATATTTTCATCGAAAATTTTATGTTGTTTTTTTTTTGGCGTCAAGTGTACGTCTACGGAACAATATATGTTACATTTACTTACTCATGCTACAACTTCGGTTATTCAGCAGCATTTCTGCCAAATTGGACCGTATAACTTGGTTAAATAAACAAACAACGCCCCCCTAAAGAGACCAGGTGTCCAAAGAAATGCTGTCTCTAACTACGACTGTCCACAAACACAGAACAGAGATTTCAAGGCTAACATTGATGACAGATCAGACGATTTCGGTTACATTTTCAATAAAGACGAATTCTGGATGACTTAACACCGGCAACTTCGGTGGAAGCTATTTCATGCCAGCTCCAGGGCATTACTTGTAGAGTAACATAGAGGCTGTTCTATAATCATTTATATTTCCTGTCAACACACAAATTGTGCAATCAGTAGAAGCCTCCGTGGTTAAGTGGTTATGCTACTTGCCTTGTAAACCAGGATTCGCGGGATCGATCCCGGGCTTCTCCAGACTTTCGGGTGTGCCTTTAAACCGAGGTCCCGTCTCCTTAGGTGACCGTAGCTGTTAGTGAGACGTACAACTCACTCTCTCTCTCTCTTTCGCTCTCACTCTCTTGTGCAATCAGTAAACATCTGAGGCGTTATTTGTTTAATTTTCTTCTGCCTGTACCTTTTCTTTCCTAAATGTTACACGGCTCAGCGATTACTGGGTTGTAACTTGTTTGTTTGTAACGTCCCCGTCAACACTGTAAAGGTCATTTTGGAAACATGCTTCCAATTTTGTGGGACTTTTACCCGACATTGGGATAAACTGACATCTCAAACCCTGTCGCCCAATGAAACCAATAGGGTTAATTAGCATGGACGGTCCGCCTCGCAACGCGGTTCCTGGAGAGGCTTGGGTCCTGTAAGCGGTTTACCAGTACTAGTGCGCGGGCCGGATTCAGCTCTGCGTGGAAGCATCACGCAGCCCATATATTTCTTCAAGCCCCTATGGGCGGGGGGCGAGACTGTGTTGTAATTAGTTAGGAATTCGATATTGAAAGTAAACAGCTGACGTTCGTGCGAATATCTGGTTGTGCCATTTTTTTTTTTAACATCTAACGCCATGTATTTTTATTACACGAACTAGGTTGCACAATGCAATAATGAACATTAAATAGGTCGTTATGCAAACGGTGCAGAGGTGACCATGAACAACAAGATGGTACGTGCGTCTGTATTAACCAATTCAGTACCAGAAACCCCTAAAGAGGTACCTTTGCAAACAGTGCAGGCCCAGATCAGACACTTCAGAATGCAAACGGTGCAGAGGCGACCATGTACAACAAGATGGTACGTGCGTCTGAGTTAACCAATTCAGTATCAGAAACCCCTAAAGAGGTACCTTTGCAAACAGTGCAGGCCCAGATCAGACACTTCAGAATGCGGTAATGCGGCATCTGATCAGGGCCTACACTGTTTGTAAAAAGCAGATCCATTTTCTGAATAAATTCTGAAGAAACACAGCCTGACACCCCTAAATATCGAAATTGACTCCTGCCATATATGAGGTGGAAGATTCCATTTGGTACAAAAAGGGTTAACTTTAATTCACTCGGCGCCGCTAGTGGTTTATATTCCCGTACAAGACAAGAGCCATACTCTGAGTAACACTGAGGCTGTGGTTCTCATCTCGTTAAGTCCGTGTAATGAACACCCCTCTACAACTTGCTTATATAGAGAACCTTTGTTTACAGGGGGACACATTTTCTTATTTCTATTTAAAGACATAGGTTTTGGGTTCTCGTCATACCTTCTCAATGCAACAGTCCTCACGAGCACCCTCAACATATGTTTGGAGTACAGAAAAGAAAAATATCACAATTTTTCACCAGAATATACCGTTTTGAAGGCATGAAAGAAAGCACTATATCACACGTCTGTGTTATCGTAATGTGATCTGTTTGTGCAGCTTTGCAGTTTAGTTTAGCACTTGTTATGTTAGTGTAAGTGGCTGAATCAAATAATGTACTACTTTCCTCTATATCTGGCATTATGACTTTTGTTTTACGCTTCACCAAAATGAAATAGTTAACTCTACAAGTTGGTCCGTGTTTGAATGGAAAAACTTCTTTAGTATGATTAAACATGATGAAAGTAATAGGTTTTTGTTTGTTTGATTTGAGATTTAACGTCCCCGTCAACACTGTTTATGTCATTTTGGAGACGTTGCTTCCATTCTTGTGGGACTTTTACCTGACCTTGAGATGGAATGACATCTCAAGTCCTGTCGCCCATTGAAACCAATAGGGTTTATGAGCATGGACAGTCCGATTTTCACCGCTTTGCCTGGGCAGGCTTAGATCCTCAAAGCGGTTTACCATTACTCGTGTGCGGTCTGTTTCAGCTCTGCGTGGAAGCATTATGCAGCCCATTTATTTCTTCGAGCCCCGATGGTCAGGGGCACTTGCGCGTATGTGCGCCGAGTGAATTAAATAACCCTTTTTGTACCAAATGGAATCTTCCACCTCATATATGGCAGGAGTCCATTTCGATATTTAGGGGTGTCGGGCTGTGTTTTCTTAAAATTTACTCAGAAAATGGTTCAGCTTTTTACAAACAGTGTAGGTCCTGATTAGACGCCGCATTACCACATTCTGAAGTGTCTGATCTGGGCCTGCACTGTTTGCAAAGGTACCTCTTTTGGGGTTACTGGTACTGAATTGGTTAATACAGACGCACGTACCATCTTGTTGTACATGGTCGCCTCTGCACCATTTGCATAACGACCTGTTTAAGGTTCATTATTGTATTGTGCAACCTTGTTCGTGCAATAAAAATACATGGCGTTTGATGGTAAAAAATGGCACAACCAGATATTCGCACGAACGTCAGCAGTTTACTTTCAATATCGAATTCCTAACTAATTACAACACAAAACGTCTCCAAAATGACCTTTACAGTGTTGACGGGGACGTTACAAACAAACAAGTGTTAACACAGTAATCGCTGAGTCGTGTGGCATCTAGGAAAGAAAAGGTACAGGCAGAAGAAAATTAAACAAATAACGCCTCAGATGTTTACTGATTGCACAAGAGAGAGAGAGAGAGAGAGAGAGAGAGAGAGAGAGAGAGAGAGTTGTACGTCTCACTAGCAGATAAGGTCACCTAAAGAGACGGGACCTCGGTTTAAAGACACATCCGAAAGTCTGGAGAAGCCCGGGATCGACCCCGCGAATCTTGGTTTACAAGGCAAGTAGCATAACCACTACACCACGGAGGCGTCTACTGATTGCACATTTTGTGTTTAGACAGGAAATATAATGATTATAGAGCAGCCTCTATGTTACTCAATTGCAGCATTATTACAAGTAATGCCCTGGAGCAGGCATGAAATAGCTTCCACCGAAGTTGCCGTTGTTAAGTCATCCAGAATTCGTCTTTGTTGAAGATATTACCGAAATTCTGATCTGTCATCAATGTTAGCCTTCGAAATCTCTGATCTGTGTTTGTGGACAGTCGTATAAAAACAATCTGTAGTTAGAGACAGCATTTCTTTGGACACCTGGTCTCTTTAGGGGGGCGTTGTTTGTTTATTAACAGAGTTATACGGTCCAATTTGGCAGAATTGCTGCTGAATAATCAAAGTTTTAGCATGAGTAAGTGAATGTAACATAATTTGTTGCGTAGGCGTACACTTGACCCCGAAAACAAAAATTCATAAAACAAAAAAACTTCACCTACCCTTTCTATGAAACGTTTTCCACGATCTGTCTTAGAGACAGTAATCTGTCTTCGTCGCAGCCGGTTGTACGGTGTGGATCCGCTGCAGTTCAAACTTTCATGAACAGCAGAAAAAATAACTTTTATTCTTCTTTTTACATTCTTTGCTTCTCATCACTCGGCAAAAAATGCTTACACGGCAAACTTTTAATGCTGAAAAACATTTACACGCTGTTTTTCCACTGAGCGTCGACGTCAGCGTTGAGGTCGCCAACGCCCAATCAGCTTGTAGAGAACCGTGGTTTAGACTGACGTCACTGAAAATCATTGAAGTATGAACTACATTGTTTTCTATAGGTTTACACTGGAAATGTAAATAATCAGGTTAACAACTCCGTGAAATGAACACCCCATAAACCCCATTTTATATAGAGAAAAGTGGGTTTTAAGGGGATATACATTATTTTTTTTTATTTCTGCCCCAAGACATAGTTTGTGGGTACTCGTCAGAACCGCCTCACTGACATTATTTTTCTTATTTCTGCTCCAAGACATAGGTGTGGGTACTCGTTAGAACCGCCTTAGTGAACCTACCACTGAGCGTCGACGTCAGCGTTGAGGTCGCCAACGCCCAATCAGCTTGTAGAGAACCGTGGTTTAGACTGACGTCACTGAAAATCATTGAAGTATGAACTACATTGTTTTCTATAGCTTTACACTGGAAATGTAAATAATCAGGGGCCAGTTGTTCAAAACTAACGACGCCGTTAGTTAACGTATCGTTAAAACTTTGATCATTAAATATGGCAAATATGCTGAAATTATTCGTGAAAAAATGTGAGCAGCTTTTGCGGATGCAAAAGCTGCTCACATTTATTCACCAAAAATACCAAAATTTTCAATATTGTACTTGCTAGAAGAGTTAACAATATGACCACTAACGAGCTCGTTAAGCTAACGATGCTTTGAACAACTGGCCCCAGGTTAACAACTCCGTGAAATGAACACCCCATAAACCCCATTTTATATAGAGAAAAGTGGGTTTTAAGGGGGTATACATTATTTTTTTTTATTTCTGCTCCAAGACATAGTTTGTGGGTACTCGTCAGAACCGCCTCACTGACATTATTTTTCTTATTTCTGCTCCAAGACATAGGCTGTGGGTACTCGTTAGAACCGCCTAAGTGAGGCGGTTCTAACGAGTACCAACAACCCATGTCTTGGAGCAGAAATAAGACTGAGGCGGTTCTAACGAGTACCCACAACCTATGTCTTGGAGCAGAAATAAGAAAAATATCACAAAATTCCATCAGAAAAATGACCGTTTTTGCGCTATGAAAGATTACACTTCGTCACACAGATGTGTTTTCTTAATGTGTTGAAGGACGGCCTCCGCCCATCGGGGCTTGAAGAAAAAGATGGGATGCATGATGCTTCCACGCAGAGCTGAAACCGACCCGCACACGAGTACTGGTATACCGCTAAGAGGATCTAAGCCTGCTGCCCAGGCAAAGCGGTGCGAGTCGGCCCGTCCATGTTAATAAACCCTATTGGTTTATTTGGGCGGCAGAGCTTGAGATGTCATTTTATCTCAAGGTCTGGTAAAAGTCCCACTAAATTGGAAGCAACGTCTCCAAAATGGCCTTTACAGTGTTGACAGGGACGTTAAACCTCAAATCAAACAAACAAACAAATGTGTTGAAGTATGAATAACATAGGGTCACAAGCGAAGTAAGTGAACCCGGAAGTAAGTGAACCAGGAAGGGGTTCATTTTAACTTTGCTCCTGAGTCCCTATATTATACTTTTTACTGACGGTTCCACTATTTCAGTGTTTACATGAATGTATTGCTTATATCTTTTTATTATTTATTTATTAAAATATCATGTGTCAGTATATACATATGAAACTTTAAAATCGCAAGATAATATTTACACCCAGTCGAAGTCGACTTTTAAGACACTAAGATCATGTAAGACAATAATAAAAATATAGAAATAAATATTACAAACCAGTGAGCATATGACGTCTATGCAACGTCGCATCATCCACAATGCACCGTCTACGTTGATACGACGTTGCATAAACGTTGTATGCCCGCTGGGAACTCGCACCGCGGATACTACTCAGGTCCAATTACACATTGACAGACAGGGATTTTGTAAAACTTACAATAAATGAATCGAACATCCCTTAAACTGAAAATTGACCTACCTTTCAAAAGCTGCTGGGTGCACAAGGGCTGATGTCAGTTTCTGACGTACTTACTGATTAACCGCTTAGGTATGAGCCTGTCAAAAAAAATGTGGTTATGTATGACCTAAACAGAGCTGACTAGGCCGTTAAACACAAAACATCCTACGGGCTTCCGTGGCCTAGTGGAAAAGAGCGCTCACTCTTAATCATTCGGTCTCCCAGCGCTGTGGTTCGCGCCACGCTCGGGCAACATGTGAGACGCCAAGTTCTGCAACGGCAGGTCAGTTGCATTTTCTCCGAGTACTCTGCTTTTCGCCCACCTCTGATATAGTAAACGATCGGCTCGAAATAAGTGAACTTATCTTGGAAAGGCCGTAAACCAAAATAAAAGAAAAAACTTCTAAAATGGACTATGCTGTCCAAAGCTACAGTAAGACATTGATAACACGAGCACGGGTGGCTCATTCACCTCGGCTTATTTGAACTCATTCTGCATGGAGTCAAGAGATTTTTCCGGTAGAACTAGACTTCCATGTATATATATTTTTATAAGCCCCCGCCTATAGGGGCTTGAAGAAATATATGGGCTGCATGATGCTTCCACGCAGAGCTGAATCCGGCTCGCACACTAGTACTGGTAAACCGCTTAGAGGATCTCAGCCTATCCAGGAACCGCGGTGCGAGGCGGACCGTCCATGCTAATAAACCCTATCGGTTGCATTGGGCGACAGGGCTTGAGATGTCATTTCATCTCAATGTCGGGTAAAAGTCCCACAAAATGGGAAGCAACGTCTCCAAAATGACCTTTACAATGTTGACGGGGACGTTTAACCTCAAATCAAACAAACAAATATATATTTTTATATATAGGGAGGTTTTTATCTTTCAACACGAACAAGTTATTGAATGAACACCCCCTGAACCCCACTTTATCAAGGGAAAATTGGGGCTTATGTGGTATACATTAAATTTTCTTATTTCTACTCCAAGACAAAGATTGTGGGTGCTCGTTAGAACCGCCTCAATGAGGCGGTTCTAACGAGCACACACAACCTATGTTTGGAATATAAATAAGAAAAAATATCACGGATTTTCATCAGAAAAGTAGCCATTTTGGAGATGTGGCAAATGCAATATGTCGCACGGATGTGTTTTTCTTTGTTTTGTCTGAGGTTTTACGTCCCCGTCAACACTGTAAAAGTCATTTTGAATACTTTCCTTCTAATTTTGTGGGACGTTTACCCGACATTGAGATGAAATGACATCACAAGCCCTGCCGCCCAATGAAACAAATAGGGTTTATAAGCATGGACGGGCCGACTAGCACCGCATTAGCCTGGGCAGGCTTAGATCCCCTAAGCGGTTTACCAGAAATGTATGCGGGTCGGTTTCAGCTCTGCGTGGAAGCATCATGCAGCCCATATATTTATTCAAGCCCCGATTGGCGGGGGCCGCGCATGGGTGTGTTATCGTAAAGTAAACGAGGCGATTCTAATGAGTACACACAACATACATAGATTTTACCAGTAGATCTCTGAATATTTTAGGGAGGGTTTTACCTTTTAATGGTATGTTGTGTGAGTTTTTACCTTTTTTAAAAAGTATGTTATGTGTACTGACAAATCGAAGGTGGGTTAGCCAAAAAAGAAAAGTTCATGGACGAACAGCCGAACATAATTCTATTATTAATTGGTGGACTGTAGTCTCTAAATAAAATGCACTGCTTCATATCAAAGTCTGGCTATAAATCACCTTTCTGCTTGATTGGATGTCAACTATAGGAGCAATTAGCTGGAAATGAAAAGTGACAGGGGAATAACTCTGCTAATATTTGGTGGATTGTAACCTCAAAATGGTATGTGCGTCTCCACACCATGGTTTATTTTTATGTCACCGGTAGCGATAGCGGGGACATATTGTTTTTGCCCTGTCTGTTTGCTTGTTGGTTTGTTGGTTTGTACGTGGACAACTTTAACGTTGGCCATAACTTTTGAACCGTTTGAGATAGAGCTTTCATATTTGGCCTCAAGGTTCCTTGTGACAAGACCTTCACATTCATGCAAAAAAAAATTGACCTGTGACCTTGACCTTTGACCTACTTAAAAGAAAAAAAACATTGGTCATAACTTTTGAACCACTTGAGATACAGCCTTCATATTTAGCATGTATGTGACTTGTGACAAAAGCTTTACATTCATGCAAAAGATTTTGACCTGTGACCTTGACCTTTGACCTAATTAAAATATAAAAATAACATTTTGGCCATAACTTTTGAACGGTTTGAGATTGTTACATGTGGGTTTACGGCGTCCCGCAAACCCCCATGCTGACAAGACAACCGAGCGTGATCTCTGACAGGTGTACGGGCAGCTGTGGGGTAAGGCACAAGAAAGATGTTAAATGAATGATATGAATTATTTACAATATCTACATACAACGCTTACAAACACAAAACATCACAATTTGTTGCTTCTGTAGCCAACTCACGACGTCCGCTCCGAAGGCAAAACAATGTTCTGTGCTCGGAACGGGTGACGTGAATACCTACAGAAGCAAACAACAAATACAACAACAAAAACAAAAAAAGAAACAACACAAGACGCGACTGGCCAGTTTATAACTTAGGGTGAATCCCCCACTCGCGTGAAACTTCCTCTCGCGAACTAGTAGAACTAGTCTATCAACATAGTTGATAACCATAGGTTTAGCGATCACGTTTGCCGATCAGAGATTTAGCGATCGTCCAAATAACCTGCAGGTAAGTTGACCCTTTCCATGGTCTCACATTTGTTTACAACGAACAATGATTTATATTCTGCTTCTACCCTGGTAGGCGCTGATTACGGCGGTCTGTCCGCCCTTGCTGGACCCTAACGCCTAGCGTCGTACCAGTACCTGCTGCTATGAAGCAGGGAGCAGCAGGTCACACATTGTTGTGCCTGCAAATTACGATAACGGGACTAGAAACGAGTCACAAAACATACATGCTATATCATGATCCCCCTCCCGGAGAAGTAAGAATATGTTCATGCATATACCGTTATTGCGCATGCGCCGACCATACATACAGGCTGATTAGTGCATGTGACAAATAATCGTACAGCAGAACTCAACTTGACTGTGCATCAAATTATCAGCACCCAGCGCTTGACACAATAATACTCAAAGTTCATGTTTCCTTACTGAGCACTACAGAAATCAATTAATGCTCACTACTACTGAGCATAATACTCATCAAATTTGTGCTTACTACATTATCACAAGTAAGAGGCAGTTGAACAGACCACGCCTTTGCGCTACCTGGTCAGCCGCCAATTACAGGAAACATAACAATCTCTATTTCATATCCTTCTCCGCAACACGGCTCACAAATATAGCTATTCACAAATTCATTACATTAATAACAGATAGAAACTACAAACAGAAGATTTTCATCTATAATCCACAACATTTGTTAGTGTCTCATAAGGGCCAACACTGTTTGCCGTAAATTCACTCTGTATTTGGTAGGCACCCCGTCACAACCGTCCTCGCGACGCCGATGACGCAGCTGACGTCATCCCCGCCGCTCAGGCCGTTATGACGTGTGGCGACCAAACACTCCCACTTATCATCATCACGTTCTTTATATGTACATACATGCACAAACTGAGTTATCAGACCAAAAACGGCATCATTACAAAATGAACTCGTAATTCTTCTTGAACAAAATTATTTCTAATCAACGTGAACATGCTTGTAAAATAAAATTCATTACGGTTCATCATCACGGATAACCCAACAGGCTCTTGTAAGAGTTTGCCCTGATGATGAAGATGTGGTTAAACCCGTCTTAAGTTTACGTCCCCTCTACACCTAATATCATATTGGGACGGAACCACGGTTTTCTAACCAAAGCTAGTCACAAGTCATGGATCAAACAAGTGACCCGGCGTTTCTTAATTACATTCTACAAAAGGGGTCTAAATGCCTAAATGAATCTAGAATGAGCGGGTGTCCAAACTTTACATCTCACCAACATCTAGGGTCAGCATGAGACAGGACCTCACTTAGAAAGACTCATTCTACTACTGGAGAAGCCTGGGATCAATTCTGCGACGTCTAGCTGGCAAAGCTAGTAGCCTAATCACTACAGGCCACAACAGTGAATTCAGAATAGGCTTCAGAAAGTTGGGGTATACTAGAAGTAAACCCCTCCAAAACCTACAAGCATGTTCATACAAAAATAATACTAAACATAGATTTAACATACCTTTCAATATACTTTCTATCTCCCCGTCACAATGTTGTGTTCACTCTTACAACTTGACCTGCTGCTAAAGTGTCCGCTTTTTTCAGGGTTTATATATCTATGAATACTACCAGAAAATCATGCCTACTCATATTACCTTGCTTTGTTCGTGGCGAAGTGGAGATACCGGCCACAAACAAAGCTAGATAGCAAAAATCGAGTAGATAATGGATTTGCGTTCAAATAGTATATTTCCCATAGGAAAAATTGATGAAACGACCCTATAATCAATGACATGACTCCTGTCAAAACGAACACCCACACAACACGTGACGGGAATAAAAATCATATATGGCACAATTTGGCGGTTGGCGATTTTTAGGCAAATTCTATAGGACTCGGCCTTTTAGCGGCCCCCTGTATTGTAAAAACAGCTCTCTATAAACCACTCATGCATACATCGTATGATATGTGCATGACTTGTTCATGGAGCCGCACAGTTTGCGTACCATATTTCACCTAAAATATTTCACTCGCACCGCCCTACCATATATCTACTAAAATAATTTAGATGTGCATAAGCACCAGAGAGGTTTCCTATTCCATCTCGTAACAAAGGTTTCCCCTTTTGGAGAAAAAACAATCAGAAATGTTTTTTCTTTGTGTATAGAGATGGAATAGGATGAACCTATCTAAACAAGACAGCTATTTACACAACAACCGTGCGAAGAATTACCTACTAAGGTAGTCTGCCCCCAAATTTTCTTAAGTAAAATTAGCTAATAAGCTACGGTGGTTTGCCCCAGGATTTTCCTGTTCCCCTGACACTCTGTTGTTTGTTAGAAAACGGATATCGTTTTAATCTCACTGGAGGTGGCCTTTCTGGCTTAACAGATTTGATTGATTTCACAGGTTCTGACATAAATGTGGTACATATAATTTGGTCTGTCTGACATGTCAGTCCTGCAAGGCGCTGTTCTCTCAGCCCTTCTGTCTCCTCACTCTCCTCTGACGTTAGTGTGTGTGGGACGCTAACGTCACCGTCACTTTCCTGTTGCTCTGCTGTTTCAAAACTGCTGTCTTCAAATGAAGACTCGTCGACGTCATTTCTGTCATGACTGTCTGTCGACATAACAGGTTTAGAGATCAGACAATGAGACGTCACAGTCTGACGCTCAACATACTGTTTCAGTATATTAGCGTGATATGTGTTAACATTTCCATTGACGTCAATCTTATAATCCATTCTGTTCACTACCTCAACCACTTCATAAGGACCTTTCCATTGAAGCAATAATTTATTACTGTCTGTCGGTAGTAACAACAGTACTTTGTCGCCGACGTCAAATTTACGCGACCTCGCGCCTTTATCATAGTAAGTTTTCTGCTTAATCTGAACCTTCTTTAAATTATCACGCGCTAATTTGCATGTCTGCTCTAACCGTTCCCTAAGCTCAATAACGTATTGATACGTCGAAAGAACTTGCTCATCGCGTACCTCTTCAGCCCATAATTCTCTTAATATTGTCATTGGACCTCTGACGTTACGTCCATATAACAACTCAAAAGGGGAGTATCCCAAAGACTCTTGTGGGACTTCCCTAACCGCAAATAATAAGGCTGGAAGATATTTATCCCAATCTTTTGGACGTTCAGCACACATGCGACGTAACATCTGCTTTAACGTAGCGTGGAAACGCTCTATCAGTCCGTTGCAAATTGGGTGTCTCGGACTACACGTTAACTGTTGAAGAGAAAGAAGTCTGCTGACTTCCTTCATTACCTCAGCAGTAAACTGTGATCCACAATCAGTCAACATTTCATCAGGAATGCCAACCCTACTAAACATTTCAATAAGCGCTTCCGCGACACGTTCCGTCTTAATACTCGGTAAAGCTATCGCCTCTGGATACCTTGTCGCATAATCTATCATGGTTAAAATATACCGAGATTTCCTATCAGATCGAGGCTCAATTGGACCAACTATGTCCACTGCCACCCTCTTAAATGGCGTATCAATCAATGGCATTTTTCCTAGAGGTACTTTAGTGACCCGACCTTTCTGAATAGTTCTCTGACAAATATCACAAGATTTACAAAATCTAGCGACATCACCGCAAATACCGTGCCAGTAAAACTCAGTTACAACTCTATCCAATGTCTTCCTAATACCCATATGTCCAGACATAAGCGTTTCATGAGCCAGTTTCAACACCTTTCCTCGGAAACTTTGAGGGACCACAAGTTGGAAAGAGACTTTGTTACCCTTGGTGAACTCCCTATATGCCAAACCTTTTTTTCTCAATAAACCTAGTTTCACCTCGGTTTAAACCACGACTCACAGTCTTGTTCCCAGATACAACCCTTTTCCTGATGTTTTCCAAAGTTGGATCATCAACCTGAGCTTGCTTGAAAGCCTCCTTGTCATCGTTAATGATCTGATCGGGAACCTTAAGTTTTCTGTAAGGCTTCTCATCCTGCCTAGTTTGAGACCTAGTTACAGCCGCGGCTGAGAAATGAGACATATCAGGAAGTTTTGATCCATCAATGTTACCGATAACCAAATCGTACAACGTATCATCCATACACAAAGCTTCAGTTTTCCCAGTGAAAAAAGTGCAATCAATGTCAATCATTGCCAAAGGATACCTTTGTGTGGATTCATCTATCAACGTAACATTTGATTCCTTTCCTATTAACTGACTATCCGAAACCAAACTTCTCCGAACGACACAGCCTGTACACCCAGTATCTCTTAATACAACCACCTTTCTATTATTAACCAATCCTTGTGCCGTCGGTAACCTTGCCTTTAAGAAGTAACAGACACCTTCCCTAGTTTCCTTACTACACTCCTCCCTATCCGAAATCAAAGGATCACCAACCTTATTTTCAAAAATACTTCCAATCTCATCACCTTTCCTAGTTACTTCCGTTTGACAAAAACTAACTTGGTGTGCTGCGCCACGTGGTGTGCTATTATTTTTACCGCGTCCGCGAAAAGACCCTCTAAAATTACCACGACCACGTGTATAACCACGACCTACATTCTGCATATTCTCATTCTTAACCTGAGAACCTTGAGTCTCTACGCGCGTGTTAAAATTTTCTTTAACACCGCTATCCCCAACTCCAGTTGCTCCTACCTCTGCGCTATACAATTGTTTCCTGTCGGGGTTCTTAAAACATTTAATTGTTAAATGCCCCTTACCGCATATGCTACACTTGATATCCGGTCTACCACTCGGTTTGTTCGAGTCAACTTTGTCCTGTTTCCCCTGCGCTGCGCCTCTATTATCGCGTTGCCCCTTATTAATGCAACTATATACGCCCCCGCGCGCTTCTGCAAACAAATCTGCCTCCCTAGCCATTTCATCTAAATTATCAAACTGTTTTGGCTTCAGATGTACATACAGTTCTCTATTACATGACTCCAGGAACTGATCCCTTGCCATGAAATCACAGACAGCCGGAAAAGATTTTTCTATCTTTGCCATATTAAGCCATTTTTCTAAATAACTTCTCAGTCTACTACTGAACTGTATGAACGTTTCTGATTTCTCGGGCCTACTATAACGAAACTGTTTCCTAAATCCGCGCTCTGTCATGTCAAAATTCTTTAATAAAGCGTCCTTTAACTTTTCATAATCGGCCGCATCCTCATTTGACAACCGGTCATATACATCAAGTGCGCGCCCTTTGAGCAATGCACTTAAATACGCGGCCCAAACACTCTTATCCCATTTATTAGCCGTAGCATATTTCTCAAACCTAGATAAATAACTATCCATTTTATCTTTACCCTCTTCAAAATAAGGTTACTTAGGATCCCGGGCATGAGCCACCTTCTCAGCTTTTTGCTTTTCCAATTCTAGCTCGAGCTTCGCTCTCTGCATTTCTAACTGATTCCTTAATTCTTGGTGCTGAAGCTCAAACCCATGCTTTATTTGTTCTAAATGGGTCTCACTAATCTCTTTTGCCTCCCTTTCACTCTTAATGCGTGTCATTTCAAGTTCCTTATTAACATTCAACATAGCTAGTTCATGTGCCCTTTCCTTTTCTTTTTCCCTTTCCTTTTCTTCTAACTTAGCTAGTTCATGTGCCCTTTCTTTTCCTTTTCTTCTAACTTAGCTAGTTCATGTACCCTTTCCTTTTCCTTTTCCTCAGACCTTAACCTTTCTAAATCCCTTTGCTCTTGCCTTTCTGTCCGCTCAATATCTTGTTGCTCTTTAACAAAACCTTGTAACTCTTTCCCCTCATAACCTAAGTCCTTTCCCATTTGCATTAAACGCTCCATTATTGATAACGTAAATCTCACGTTACTATCAAAACCACTATAAACTGATCAGTTATGATCAGTGATGATTGAATGGGCTTAACTAAAACGTTAAGATATGTGTTATACGCGTTAATCTAACTAAAACGTTAGTTATTAAAGCACACGCGATTTGAAATGTCAAATGCTTTTAGCAAAATATGACGTTGCGTACTGGTAGTCTAATATGACGTCATAAACCGACGACGTTTACAGTAAAATGCTACAATCCGAAGTTTCATCACATTACAAAACTCCGATCATAACAAGTCACCATTACTGTTTCTATTACGTCATACCTAACCTCAAGCCACTGCGTAAATATTAACGCTACCGTTATGTCAACGTCAGTAAATTGTTAACGTCACTACGTCAGAACCATGTGTGGGTAAGATCAATTAGTAACTCCAGTTTAACTTAGTAGAATGTCAGGTAACACAATTAAGTGGGGTCTACTTAAATTTTTCGTTACCAAGAAAAAGTGGGGTTTGCCTTGCCTTCCTGCTCAGAAATTAACGACTTGTCAGTATCCATTCAGTTGAATACATGGGTTTCGCACTTCATCAACGCAGGAAGGAAGATTCAAGTTAATTTCTAAATGTGGCTGCCAATACATTTTTTTTTTTAAATTGATGATTCAGAGTATCGATGTGCTGTTCCACAGCCGGGAACACCAGCCAGAGATCAAGTCCCACTTCTGACACCAAATGTTACATGTGGGTTTACGGCGTCCCGCAAACCCCCATGCTGACAAGACAACCGAGCGTGATCTCTGACAGGTGTACGGGCAGCTGTGGGGTAAGGCACAAGAAAGATGTTAAATGAATGATATGAATTATTTACAATATCTACATACAACGCTTACAAACACAAAACATCACAATTTGTTGCTTCTGTAGCCAACTCACGACGTCCGCTCCGAAGGCAAAACAATGTTCTGTGCTCGGAACGGGTGACGTGAATACCTACAGAAGCAAACAACAAAAACAACAACAAAAACAAAAAAAGAAACAACACAAGACGCGACTAGGCAAGTTTATAACTTAGGGTGAATCCGCCACTCGCGTGAAACTTCCTCTCGCGAACTAGTAGAACTAGTCTATCAACATAGTTGATAACCATAGGTTTAGCGATCACGTTTGCCGATCAGAGATTTAGCGATCGTCCAAATAACCTGCAGGTAAGTTGACCTCTTCCATGGTCTCACATTTGTTTACAACGAACAATGATTTATATTCTGCTTCTACCCTGGTAGGCGCTGATTACGGCGGTCTGTCCGCCCTTGCTGGACCCTAACGCCTAGCGTCGTACCAGTACCTGCTGCTATGAAGCAGGGAGCAGCAGGTCACACATTGTTGTGCCTGCAAATTACGATAACGGGACTAGAAACGAGTCACAAAACATACATGCTATATCATGATCCCCCTCCCGGAGAAGTAAGAATATGTTCATGCATATACCGTTATTGCGCATGCGCCGACCATACATACAGGCTGATTAGTGCATGTGACAAATAATCGTACAGCAGAACTCAACTTGACTGTGCATCAAATTATCAGCACCCAGCGCTTGACACAATAATACTCAAAGTTCATGTTTCCTTACTGAGCACTACAGAAATCAATTAATGCTCACTACTACTGAGCATAATACTCATCAAATTTGTGCTTACTACATTATCACAAGTAAGAGGCAGTTGAACAGACCACGCCTTTGCGCTACCTGGTCAGCCGCCAATTACAGGAAACATAACAATCTCTATTTCATATCCTTCTCCGCAACACGGCTCACAAATATAGCTATTCACAAATTCATTACATTAATAACAGATAGAAACTACAAACAGAAGATTTTCATCTATAATCCACAACATTTGTTAGTGTCTCATAAGGGCCAACACTGTTTGCCGTAAATTCACTCTGTATTTGGTAGGCACCCCGTCACAACCGTCCTCGCGACGCCGATGACGCAGCTGACGTCATCCCCGCCGCTCAGGCCGTTATGACGTGTGGCGACCAAACACTCCCACTTATCATCATCACGTTCTTTATATGTACATACATGCACAAACTGAGTTATCAGACCAAAAACGGCATCATTACAAAATGAACTCGTAATTCTTCTTGAACAAAATTATTTCTAATCAACGTGAACATGCTTGTAAAATAAAATTCATTACGGTTCATCATCACGGATAACCCAACAGGCTCTTGTAAGAGTTTGCCCTGATGATGAAGATGTGGTTAAACCCGTCTTAAGTTTACGTCCCCTCTACACCTAATATCATATTGGGACGGAACCACGGTTTTCTAACCAAAGCTAGTCACAAGTCATGGATCAAACAAGTGACCCGGCGTTTCTTAATTACATTCTACAAAAGGGGTCTAAATGCCTAAATGAATCTAGAATGAGCGGGTGTCCAAACTTTACATCTCACCAACATCTAGGGTCAGCATGAGACAGGACCTCACTTAGAAAGACTCATTCTACTACTGGAGAAGCCTGGGATCAATTCTGCGACGTCTAGCTGGCAAAGCTAGTAGCCTAATCACTACAGGCCACAACAGTGAATTCAGAATAGGCTTCAGAAAGTTGGGGTATACTAGAAGTAAACCCCTCCAAAACCTACAAGCATGTTCATACAAAAATAATACTAAACATAGATTTAACATACCTTTCAATATACTTTCTATCTCCCCGTCACAATGTTGTGTTCACTCTTACAACTTGACCTGCTGCTAAAGTGTCCGCTTTTTTCAGGGTTTATATATCTATGAATACTACCAGAAAATCATGCCTACTCATATTACCTTGCTTTGTTCGTGGCGAAGTGGAGATACCGGCCACAAACAAAGCTAGATAGCAAAAATCGAGTAGATAATGGATTTGCGTTCAAATAGTATATTTCCCATAGGAAAAATTGATGAAACGACCCTATAATCAATGACATGACTCCTGTCAAAACGAACACCCACACAACACGTGACGGGAATAAAAATCATATATGGCACAATTTGGCGGTTGGCGATTTTTAGGCAAATTCTATAGGACTCGGCCTTTTAGCGGCCCCCTGTATTGTAAAAACAGCTCTCTATAAACCACTCATGCATACATCGTATGATATGTGCATGACTTGTTCATGGAGCCGCACAGTTTGCGTACCATATTTCACCTAAAATATTTCACTCGCACCGCCCTACCATATATCTACTAAAATAATTTAGATGTGCATAAGCACCAGAGAGGTTTCCTATTCCATCTCGTAACAGAGATAGAGCCTTCATATTTTGCGTGTAGGTTCCTTGTGACAAAAGATTTACATTCACACAAAAAATTTTGACCTGTGACCTTGACCTTGACCTTTGACCTGCATAAAAGAGAAAGTTAACATTGGTCATAACTTTTAAAATCGTTTGAGATACAGCCTTCATATTTAGCATGTATGTTCCCTGTGATAAAAGCTTTACATTCATGCAAAAAAAATTGACCTGTAACCTTGACCTTGACCTTTGACCTACTTAAAATAAAAAAATAACATTTTGGTCTTAACTTTTGAACGGTTTGAGATAGAGCCTTCATATCTTGCATGTAGGTTCCTTGTGACAAGAGCTTTACATTCACATGAAACATTTTGACCTGTGACCTTGACCTTTGACCTACATAAAAGAAAAAGTTAATATTGGTCATAACTTTTGAACCGTTTGAGATACAGCCTTTATATTTAGCATGTAGGTTCCTTGTGACAAACGCTTTACATTCATGCAAACATTTTGACCTGTGACCTTGACCTTTGACCTACTTAAAAAATTAAACATTTTTGGCCATAACTTTCAAACCGTTTGGGATAGAGCTTTGATATTTGGCATGTAGGGTCCCTGCATGACCTTGACTTTTGACCTAGTTAAAAAAATAAAATTGTTCATAACTTTTGAACCGTTTAAGATAGAGCCTTAATATTTGGCATGTAGGATCCCTGCATGACCTTGACCTTTGACCTACTTAAAAAAATAAAATTGTTCATAACTTTTGAACCGTTTAAGATAGAGCCTTAATATTTGGCATGTAGGTTCCTTGTGACAAGAGCTTTACATTCATGTAATTTTTTTCACCCGTGACCTTGACCTACTTTAAAGAAAAAATATTATTGTTCATAACTTTTGAACCATTTAAGATAAAGCTTTCATATTTGGCATGTAAGTTTCTTGTGTCAAGGGCTTCCTACACAAACACAAATCTTGAACAGTGAGCAACTTTGAATGAAAAATGACCATGCCCGGGGACATGTTCGTGTTTCACAAACACATCTTGTTTACATTGTTTCAGCTTGATGTAAGGTAAACTATAGAAAGAGTTAGCTTATGAAATTTTCAAAGGGCCATTACTGCTGATATATGAAGAAGGTTCAGCCTGATCAGGTTGTAAATTGCAGGAGTTTACAGAAGTTTTCAAAGGAGCACAACTCTGTCAATATTTGATGAACTGCGTTCTTGAAAAAACATGCACTTCTTCACACCATCGTTTCACTATACATTTTATAAAGTCTCAGCATATAAATCTATCGTTTCAGCTGGATGGGATACAAACTGTAGGCGTGGTTAGCCTAAAACGAAATGTTTACATGAATTTTCAAATGGGCATAACTCTATTTGGTGGATTGCAACCTAGAAATAACATGCACTACTCTACATCATGGTGTTACTATTTATAAAGTCTCAGCTTAGTCTGATGTTGAGTATTCATTACGAAAACATGCCTATACCAATACATTGTAACCTTTATTACCGAAAAAATGAAAATTTTAAGATGAAAAATTGTGATATTTTTCTTATTTCTGCTCAAAATATAGATTGTGGGTACTCGTTAGAACCGCCTCATCGAGGCGGTTCTAACGAGTACCCACAATTTATATTTTTGAGCAGAATTAATAAAAATAAGGTTTACCCGTGTAAACCCGAGTTTCACTATATAAAAGTAGGGTTCGAGGGGGTCGAAATTATATAGGCGTGTTTTCGTGATGTGGAGTAGTTAGCCAAAAACAAAACAATGACAGAAAATTTCAAAGGGAAAAAATTCTGCTAATATTTGGTGGACCGTAACCGCGAAGCAATATGCGCTGCTCCACATCACGGTCTAACGTTATATCGAGTAACAGATTGATTGAATGTTAGCTGTAGGAGAAGTTAGCCAGAAACCAAACATTACCAGAAATTTTTAAAGGGGTGTAACGCTACATCACGAAAACAAGCCTATATATTTTGGACCCCCCTTTGAACCCCACTTTTATATATTAAAACTGGTGTTTACACGGGTAAACATTATTTTTCTTATTTCTACTCTAAAATATAGATAAAGGGTACGCGTTAGAACCGCCTCACCTAGAACCGCCTCGGTGAGGCGGTTCTAACGTGTACCCACAATCTATATTTCAAGCAGAAATAAGAAAACTATCACAATTTTTCATCTTAACAAGATGTGTTTGTGAAACACTGATGCCCCCGGACAGCGCATGTGAAAAATGAAAGCTCTTTCACTCACCAATCAAAAGGTATGGCCAATGTTCAAGTCTTAAAAAAGTAGGTCACGGTCACAAGGTTAAAAATTATGGTACCACTGAAAAGGTCTGTGAAAAGGATTGCTAATGTGAAATATGAAAGCCCTATCACTTACCAATCGAAAGCTATGGCCAATGTTAAAGTTTTTAAAAGTAGATCAAAGGTCAAGGTAAAGGTCACAATATCAAAACTTATGGTACCACTGAAAAGGTCTTGTGACAAGGAAGGCACACTTAAACTATGTAAGCAGTATCAATTACCAATCGAAAGTTATGGCCAGTGATAAAGTCTTTAAAAAGTAGGTTAAACGTCAAGGTCAAGGTCACAAGGTCAAACATCCTGGTACCACTGGAAAGGTATTGTGTCAAGGTATGCACATGTGAAATATGAAAGCCCTATCACTTACTAATCGAAAGATACGGCCCATGTTAAGTTTTTAAAAAGTAGGTCAAATGTTAAGGTCATAAGAACAAAACGTATGGTATCAATGGAAAATTCTTGTGACAAGGAATGCATATGTGAATAATGAAAGCCCTATCACTTACCAATCGAAAGTTACGGCAAATAGTGAAGTTTTTAAGAAGTAGGTCAAAACAAGGTCAATGTCACAAGGTCAAAAATTATGGTACCACTAGAAAGGTCTTGTGACATGGAATACATAAGTGAAATGTGAACACCCTATTACTAACCAATCAAAAGTTATGGCCAATGTTAAGGTTTTTAAAAGTATGTCAAACGTCAAGGTCAAGGTCACAAGGTCATAAATTATGGGATCGTTGGAAAGGTCTTCTGACATAGATTGCGCATGTGAAATATGAAAGCCCTATCACGTGCCAATCGAAAGTTATGGCCAATGTTAAAGTTTTTGAAAAGTAGGTCAAATGTCAAGGTCATTGTCAGAAGAGAAAACATAACAATACCATTGGAAAGGTCTTGTAACATAGAATGCGCATGTGAAATATGAAAGTCATATCACTTACCAATCGAAAGTTATGCCCAATGTTAAAGTTCTTAAAAAGTAGGTCAAACGTCAAGGTCAAGGTCAAAAGGTCAAAAATGATGGTACCTTTGGAAAGGTCTTGTGACATAGAATGCACATTTGAAATTTGAAAGACCTATCACTTACCAATCGAAAGTTATGCCCAATGTTAAAGACATTTATTCTGTAACAGTAAAACACACCGTGTGTCCATAACTGTTTTATTGCCCCCTGTGATATACTGACTATAGCAGATCAAAGTCGGCCCTTAATAGGGTGATTAGTAGCTCTTATTGAATCTCCTGACTGAGACACTTAAGGGGAAAATCAATAATGTACACCAGTCAACAGTAAGTAATTTATTGATTTTCCCCAAGGCGGCCCCTTACCTGTTGAAGACAGAGGACTTCTCTCCAGTGAGCACTGAAGGCTACATAATATTATATAATGAAATGATAGTCCTCAATAATCAAGAACAAATGCCTTTAAAGTTCTTAAAAAGTAGGTCAAACGTCTAGGTGAAGGTAAAATATTATGGCACCACTGGAAAGGTCTTTTGACAAAGAATGCACATGTGAAATATGAAAGCCATATCAGTTACCATTCAAAAGTTATGTCCAATGTTAAGGTTTTTGCGAACGGATAAACAAACAGACAAACAGACGGACAGACAGACAAACAGACCAAAAACTATATGCCCCGATTCTTGATTCCGGGGGCATAAAAATCGTGTTTTTTTCGGCGGAAAAGTTTAAAAAAAAATTGTATAGGCGTGTTTTCGTAATGATAAATTTTCGGTGGACTGCAACCTTAAAAC
This sequence comes from Lucinisca nassula, assembly GCA_963580285.1. Lineage (NCBI taxonomy): Eukaryota > Metazoa > Mollusca > Bivalvia > Lucinida > Lucinidae > Lucinisca > Lucinisca nassula. The sequence goes on from OY757024.1 coordinate 121,125,668, forward strand.
AATATGCACTGCTCCACATCATGCTCTAACTATATGTTAAGTTTCAGCTTGATCGGATCTGAATTATAGGAGGACTTAGCCGGAAACTTAATGTTTACAGAAATTTTCAAAGGGGCATAACTGTATTTTGTTGAAATTAAGCTCAAAACAATATGCACAGCTTAACACCATGGTCTAACTATATATAAAGTTTCAGCTTGATCGGATGTAAAAAGTAGGAGTTATCAGGTAACGAAATGTTTACAGAAATTTTCAAAGGGGCATAACTTTATAAATATTTGGTGGACTGCAACCTCCAAACAATGTACACTGATCCACACCGTGGTCTAACTTTATTTCAAGTTTCAGCTTGATCGTATCTTAATTGTAGGAAGACTTAGCCGGAAACTAAATGTTTATGGGAATTTTCAAAGGGGCATAACTCTATACATTACGAAAACACGCCTATACAAATACACTGTAACCTTTATCGACGAAAAAAAATGGAAATTCTGAGATGAAAAATTGTGATATTTTTCTTATTTCTGCTCAAAATATAGATTGTGGGTACTCGTTAGAACCGCCTCATTGAGGCGGTTCTAACGAGTACCCATAATCTATATTTTAGAGCAGAAATATGAAAAATAAGGTTTACACCTGTAAACCCCAGTTTTACGAGACTATATAAAAGTGGGGTTCAAGGGGATCAAAATTATATAGGCGTGTTTTCGTAATGGACATTTGATGGACCGTAACCTCGAAACAATATGCGCTGCTTCACATCACTATATATAAAGTTTCAGCTTGATCGGATCACGCACGCACGTACCCACACAAACTGATAAAATTACACTGCGCGCAACTTCCTGAATAGCTTTTGTACAAATTCAAGATGACATTTATAACCGCGCTCTCCTTAGCACTCATCTCCGTCGCTGCACATGACGTATTGATGGGTCCGAGCCTTATGTCAACGTTCACCGGATAAAGCTGTTTTGTTTCTTTGTATTGGAGTTTAACGGTCTAGTCAAAACTATTTAGGTCATTCTTGAGCCAGTCAGTTTACCGATCCACACTTTCCTGGGCAGGCTTATACGTCAGCGGTTAACCAGTACAGCGCACATTCTTTCGCCAGAAACTGACAAATGCCCCTCTTGAAACAGCGGAAGGGAGAGGATGACCGTAAAAAAGATTTCATGATCAATCTCCACGAAAGAATGTTGCCGACCCCGATAGGTATCGAACCCGCTTCCTCCTGATCACCAGCCAGACTGAGCTACCGAGGCCAGCGCGATCAGTGAAGCGAGAGAGTGTTTACACAAACGTGATTGCACCATTTTTTTTTTTTTTTTTTTTTTTTTCAATTTGTGTGGTATATATCCGTGTCGTCGCTGACACATTCATGACGAGGCGGTTCTAATGAATACCCACAATCAATGTTTTCGAGTACAAATAATAAAAATAATATATACCCCTGTAAACCCAAGTTTTACTCTATAAAAGTGGGGTTTAAGGGGGTGATGTGATCAGACTGTGCTTATGCGCAGCCTAATATGAACCTTTTTGCTATAGTCCCCAAAAACTGATAAGCCATATGTTTCGAAATCACGTTGCAGCTCCTATATAACACTAATATTTCTAACATCCTTTCGAAGCTTTCCTTGTGTCTACAAGTCCAAGTGAAGATAAGAATCGGTTTAATGGCAAGATTCTGTTTGTAACCATGGAAACCTAATTTCAACCCTGAGAACTTTGGATTAAACACATAGCAGGTGGTGATGATTGATGGGTTCCTGCATTCTGGTCGGACATATTTGTCTTCATGAAATTGTATATTCAGAAAAATATATTTGCCTATATATGATGATCAGTTATCTTTTGCATCAGAAAAAAAACATGCCTATGTAGTTTTGAACCCATTAGCCCCAATTTTGTTTTGTAAAACTTGGGTTTACAAGGGTATATATTTTTTCCTTATTTCTTGTCAAAAACATAGATTGTGGGTACTCGTTAGAACCGCTTGTAAAATAGAAGTGGAAGCAATGATCAGGAATCGATACACTTAACCCCCAGCTCCCATCAGAGACAGCAAAGGGAAAGAAACACAAACATGAAGCAACAGACCCCAACGGAAACCCCAACAGCGGAAAACCAAAAGGACAATTACTTAACCATCAAAATGGCCAATTGGCTATCCAAATTAAAATAATATTAGCGGCACAAACACCCAAAGACAAACCTTACAAAAATAAACCGCGACAGAAGAACCAAAGTAAGCCTGCCAAGGCAAAGTGGAGCGAGTCGGACCGGTCATGCATATAAACCCAATTGGTTTCATTGGGCGACAGGGCTTGAGATGTCATTTCATCTCAATGTCGGGTAAGTGTCCCACAGTATTGGGAGCAATGTCTCCAAAACGATCTAAATAGTGTTGACGGGAAGGTTAAACCTCAAACCATACAAACCGCTTCACCGAGGCGGTTCTGACAAGAACCCATAATCTATGTATTTAGGTGAAATAGTATGAAAACTATCAGAATTTTTACCTGAAAATTTTCATTTTTTGGTGTTAAAATATTCAATATATTTGAATAGGCATGTTTTTGTAATGTGTGAACAACATTTTCCTTTGTTAGTTTTTTTCGTTTTTTATTCCTTCATTATTTTCCTGGCGTATTTATCGCACTAACCATCCCACGTTGGCCCAATGTTGATCCAACATATCGAAATCCACCAAATTTTTGCGGCATTAGACCAGCGTTGGACCAATGTTTCCAAACCAGCGTAGACACTTCTCATCATTTCTTGATACTGCAGCATGAAGTTGATACCCAGATGATTAAATAGAGGATCTTACATGAGTGTTCATGTATTAATATTTACATTTCCAGTGTTAAGTCTAATTTAATCCTATAGAAAACAATTGCGTTCATACTTCCATGAACGCATCGAATCACATGATTTTCAGTGACGTTAAGTGACGTCATTCTAAACCATTGTTCTCTACGGGCGTTGATGACGTCAACGCTGCTCCACTCTTTGTAGAAACACTGCGTGTAAATGTTTTTCAGCTTTAAAAGTTTGCCCTACAAGCATTTTTTCGCCTAGTGATGAGGGGCAAATAATGTAAATATAAAAAATAAACTTAATTTTTCTGCTTTTCATGAAAGTATGAACGACAGTGGGTCGCTAGCAAAGTTTACATGAACCCCTTCGGGTATCATTTACTTTGCACGCGACCCACTGCGTTCATACTTCCATGAGCTGCAGAGAAATAAATTTCATTTCTTAATTGAATTTATTAAACGAGTTGAGGAAAAGGGATAAAATGCGAGGCTTTGCCGAGCACTTTATACCTTTTCCTCAACTCATTTATTAAATTCAATAATACATGAGCACGAATATGACATTTAAAACTTATTTTATTCGCGATTGTTTACAAAATTATCAATGTTCCGCCATTAGTAAACGCGACGTCTTTAAGGACGTGATGCATGTAACGTTACGGGACGTATCTAGCCAATTTGCATATTTAATCCACTAGTGGATTATCGAAAATAATACATAGAGGATCTTACATGAGTGTTCTTGTATTATTGAATTTATTAAACAAGTTGATGAAAAGGGATAAAATGCGAGGCTTTGCCGAGCATTTTATCCTTTCTACTCAACGAGTTTAATAAATTCAATAATGCATGAGCACGAATGCAAGATTCCATTTTTCATATGACATTTAAAAGGCATTTTATTCATGTTTGTTTACAAAAATGTCAATATTCCGCCATTAGTAAACGCGACGTCGTTAAGGACGTGATGCATGTAATGTTACGGGACGTATCTATCTAATTTGCATATTTAATCCACTAGTGGCTTATCGAAAATGATACATGGCGTTATTACACTCTCAAATGCGACGTCATGTGATAAATATGATTGTTTATCAAGAAGATTAGCAGTTTCGAGTGCATTACCATTTTATCTAAGCGTTGGACCCACTGTCGGGAAACAAACTCCGTGGTAGCTATCATTTGTGCTTACGTCACACGTTAGGAAGTTTGTTCGGGTACGATTTATGTTCGGAAAACAGGTATTTCCGTTTCTTTCTTCAATACCTTCCATTGGAGAAAGTTGACACGTAGCGCAGTAGGTGGCGCATAAATTCCCATTTCTTTGGCTATTTTCATTATCTGTGTGCTTCCCATGGTTGCCGAGAACACTTCGGACAAAACTCCGATAAACTGTCTGTTAACGAACACGGACAGTTCAAGAAAATCCTCTTTTTTCATAGCCCACAGAATAAAAGATCTGATAACAGGTTCGCTTCGAAGCACCTTCGTCACTTACCTACACCCATCCCTTTGATGGCAGCAGAAAACCCCTCGTCGAAGTGTTGGAAGAGTAAAAAGTAATAAAATAATAGCGTGCACGGACGTCGGCCACGAGCAAAGTGAACCGTTTCAGATTTTTATACATTATCATACTGACTTGTTACTTTTAATATCGTCATAATTATTCATGCCATTTAACCATTAACCGACTGACGCTTATGACCCACCAAGAGGGTTGACGCGTCGTTAAACACGAAATCATCATCATCACGAGCAAAGTGAGATAGCTTCCACGGACGATCTTTCCCGAAGGGTTTTGCAGATTTACAAACACGCTTGATATGCATATTTCCTCTCTTTTTAGCTACACGGAGTTCGTTTTCTCAATAGGATAAATTTGTTTCAAAATTTGAGTAAATTGTTTAACAAAAACTAGGTTTCATTTTTTTCTCTAAACGAAGATTTATATCGTGTCAGTCGCTTTCTAGTTCAGTGAGCAAAGCGACTCGCAATTTGTTCAGTGTGATTCAGCGATGTTCCATGTGATTGTACGAAGAGTGGTTTGTTTGTATTGGAGTTTGACGGCCCATTCAACACTATTTTAGGTCATGTTTGAGCCGGTCAGTTTACTTCATCCACACTTTTCCTGGGCAGGCATAAACGTAAGCGGTTAACCGGTGCAGTGCACATTCTTTCGCCAGAAACTGACAACTTCCCTTCTCGAAACAGCGGTAGGGAGAGAATGACGGTAGAAAAGATTTCATAATTAATCTCCACGAAAGAATTTTGCCGACTACGAAGAGTGACTTCCGAAAATTGAGAAGAGAGTCAGTATTTAAATCTACAACAGGTCTACAATAACAGCGAGTGTTTTTCGATCTGTCGACGCATTTTCGTTTGGTTTCCTTGGAGTTGTACGACCCAAACAACACTAAGTTATATCGACCAAGACAGTTTACGTAACCACATTTTATCTTCCCTGAAGCTGCTGTTGTGCCATGTGGCGGCCGTAAAAATTCACCCGTACATCATCCTAGTGCATATTATATTTTCTGGTTCTTTGGGATAATTGACTTTCTTTAGAGAATTTATTTATCTTCACTGCAGCTGCTGTTATGTTCTGTGTCGGCCGTACAAAGTCTCCCCGTACATCATAATAGTGCAGATTATATTTTCTCATTGAGTGCATTTAGAATAATATTGAAAATACAATTCTGCTTAAGCCGGTGCCGTTGTTGCCCATTTCAGTACTGGTCATCAATAGACTCAATAAAACCTGCCTGCTATTTTCGTTTATTTGATGTATTCTTTGCGGCCAAAGGATCTAACTATTCAGAATTTATTTATTCATCAACAACTGTGGAAATTATTTTGCCAGAGGCTGACACCTGCCTTTCACGAATCCACAGGAGAGAGAGAGAGAGAGAGAGAGAGAGAGAGAGAGAGAGAGAGAGAGAGAGAGAGAGAGAGAGAGAATTACCAAAGAAAATATTTCAATGTTGCCGAACAGACGGGGATCGATCATCAGTCAGACACGTTTTTGATAAATTTCTGAAAAAAGGTAGTCCTTTGGAACTGAAAACTATTGGGTGTGCACGATTTTTCTGGGCCCGACTAGCTTATTTCGGCCTACCAGGCCTCATGCGTACTCCTCAACTATTCCCTATTAAATCCCGCAGTCCAATAAATGATTACAAAGGACTAGTAAATATATATAACCCACTGAGACCATTACCTGATTTACCTACATATGTGAGAACATAAAGGCCCGGTCTATGTGAAAAATGTGTAAAGTAGTCTGTATGTGCTCATATTCATATCAGAAAAAAGAGCTGATCCACACACACTAAAAAGGGATTTTTACAAAATTCATACATGTATGTTTACTTGTATGCGGGTCGGTTTCAACTCTTCAATGGAAGCATAATGCAGCCCATCTATTTCTTCAAGTCCCGATGGACGGGGCCGAGCCATTTTAGATATCAGAACGCAACGATTTAAACAATTTGGAATCTACATGTCGCCCGAATGCCCACACCAAATTTCACCTGCATCTAATAATTTCAAATGTCGAAATTGTGAATTTTACAACAGACGGGCTTACGTGCAGACGATAGACGGAAAACGGACAGCAAACCACAGCATAATGTTACCGATGCTCCAGATGTGCAACATACAGAAAATAAAAATAGCCTACATGCGCGCGAGACTTAAATGTTAGCTTCCACGGACACGGATTGGAAATGATAGCTTCCACGGATATGATTAAGAATGTTAGCTTCCACGGACGAGTGCAAAAATGTTAGCTTCCACGGACATGGATTTCCATAAACAAAATGCATGTATTAATCATTGTTGCTGCTAGTAATATATAATCAGCATATATTTATTTGCCATTTTACCTGAAAAATTAATATTGCAGCCATGGAACACCAGCCAGCAGTGTGTCGTTATTGTGGTAAAATTTTTCGGAGCCGTTTAGGTCTAAGTGACCATGAAAGGAGTCATATCATTCAGGCGTCATACAGATGATGTACCCACTATCTCCTTATACTAGTGACACACGAAGGCCTTGTCAAACGTGTGGCATCGATATTCGCTACCGCCTTACAGTCTGGGAGGTCGTTTGATGAATTTCAAGATGGCCGCCATGTGCATCTTAGATTTTGTTTGATTTGTGTTATGACGTCCACGTCGTCACTGTAAAGTCCATTTTGGAGACGTTGCTTCCCGATCAACTGTTACCCGACATTGAGATGAAATGACATCTCAAGCCCTGCCACCCAATGAAGCGAATAGGGTTTATAAGCATGGACGGTCAGACTCGCACCGCTTTGCCTAGACAGGCTCTCACCTTTATACTTGACAATATTTACATAAGATTTGGTACTAAGTTATTTAGACAAGTTGTGGGTATTCCGATATGTAATAATTGCGCACCCTTTGTGGCTGATCTGTTTTTTTGTTTTCTTATGAGAGAGACTTCATGATGTTCCTTTCTGCTGAAAACCAGTCTGAAATCATTGAAGCTTTTACCTCCACTTCTCGACATTTGGATTATTTATTAAATACTGACAATACCTATTTCGATGGTTTAATCAGTCAACTTTACCCCCTGAACTGCAGGTGAATAAAACAAATTCTTCTGATACCGAGGCCCCGTTTTTGGATTTACATCCGTCTTTTGTGGATGGGTTTTTTTCTTGCAAAATTTATGATAAACGCGATGATTTTGATTTTGAGATTGTAAATTTGCCTTTTGGGGATGGTGATGTTCCTCGTACGCCATCCTATGGCGTTTATATTTCGCAATTAATTCGATTTTCCAGAGTGTGTAGTCAGGTACCTGATTTCAACACACATAATAAATTGTTAACTGCTTAACTTCCTAATCAGGGTTGTCGGTACCATAAACTACGCAAAGCCTTTTTAAAATTTTATACACGTCATTCTGAGTTAATTTCAAAATTCAATATTGGACTTAAATCTCTTCTGCAACAAGGTCTATCGGAACCCGAATTTTATGGTGACTTAGTATAAAAATTCAGAAAAATATATAACCGCAATGACTTCAGCACCCAATTTCGTGAAATCATTCTTCGATATAAAAAGGTTGGGTACAACATAAATGTTATACGACAGACTGCATGCATGATGGTTAACCCAGTCACGGTTGACAACTCTGCTTCTCTCTTTAATTGCAAGCCGGTGGGTCAGGCTTCAGATTCTATGACGGTTCTAGCGCAAAGGCTTACTGAGAATTAGAGAGATGTAATTCAATGTAATGTTGGTTGGTATCTGCTGCTCTGCCTCTGGTCGGGTCCATCGGAGCCTAACTGTTGGTATTCTTTGGCTCCAGCATTTCAGTGGTTTCTTGCTGTCGATTCCTCACCGTTGTTTCGTCTCTGTGTTTTTTTTATTTTTTGTGTTCACGGAGATGTTGCACTGGTGAGTTAGGAGGCCTTCATGTGGACAGAACTATTGTGGCCACGTAAAATCGATTTAAGCCCCCAGTGGAATTCGTTCCAATGCGGTTCTTCTGTCGTGGTTTATTTTTGTTATGGTTTGTCTTTGGGTGTTTGTGTCGCTTATATTATTTTGTTTTGGATAGCCAATTGGCCATTCTGTGGGAAAGTAACTGTCCTTTTGGCTTTCCGCTATTGAAGTTTCCATTAGTTCCTGTTGTTTCATGTTTGTGTTTCTTTCCCTTCCCTTTGGTGTCTCTGATGGGAGCTGTGGGTTATATCGATTCCTGATCACTGCATTCACTTCTATTTTACTAGTACTTGTATTAGGAGATAATATTCCTTTAATATACAAGAGAGGTTTAAACATAAGCTCCCTTTTTCATCAGTGCTTTATTATCTCTGTCCTCTCCGTAGTAACTGATAACAATTGGAACAAGTTTTCCTTAACTATTTGTCCTGGCCGTTTTCAGTTACCACGGAGAGCACAAATGCAGCGAAAGAAATAATTGAAAGGAAGATCCATCAATACACAGAGGTGATAAAAACATAATATCACATTACATTGATTCATATTTTTCCTATTGGTGAACAGCGAATTCGAGGAGTTACTATCAAAAGTAGTCTACCCATGCCTTTGCAGGTTTGTTTTGCTGCAGAAAGACTTGCCCAAACTAGTTAGTCTGGCCCAGAAAACATGAACACTTCATATTTTCCAGTTCTTTGGTGTATTCCTTTCTCCCAAAGGATAGTCCTTTTATAGAACAAATTTGTTACAGCATCTGTTTTGGGGCCTGGTTGGTATGGCTTCTTTCATGGTCACTGAAACCTGAACGGCTCCGAAAAATATTTCCACAATTACGGTACACTACTGGCTGGTATTCAATGGCTGCAATTAATAATTTTACAGGTAGAATGGCAAATAAAAATATGCTGATTATATATTACTAGCAGCAATAATGATTAATACATGCATTCTGTTTATGGAAAGTAGAAGTAAAACAAAGATCAGGAATCGATACAATTAACTTACTCCACCCATCAAAAACATCAAAGGGAAAGAAACACAAACATTAAGCGACCAGACCATAATGGAAACCTAAACAAAGGAAGGCCCTAAGGACAGTTACTTTCCCACGAAATGGCCATATGGCCATCCAAAATAAAAAGACACAAGTGATACACACAGTAAGTAACAAACAACAACATAAATATATCGCCACAGAAGAGCCGCCTTGGAACGGTCAGTGGAAAGATTTCCACTTGGGGGCTTAAATCGATTTTGCGTTGCCACAATCCTCGCCCTTACTTCCATCGCGATTTAGACAAATAATTTGTTCAGTCCGCATGAAGGCCTCCTAACTCATCAGTGCAACATCTCCGTGAACACAAATAATCAAAGAACACACGCCATTCTACCTGTAAAATTATTAATTGCAGCCATGGAATACCAGTCAGCAGTGTGTCGTAATTGTGGAAACCCGTGTCCGTGGAAGCTAACATTTTTTGCACTCGTCCGTGGAAGCTAACATTCTTAATCTTATCCGTGGAAGCTATCATTTTCAATCCGTGTCCGTGGAAGCTAACATTTAAGATTCGTGTGCATGAAGGCTATTTTTATTTACTGTATGCTGTACATCTGGAGCATCGGTAACATTATGCCGTAGAGGGAGTTCGATTTTCTACCAGGCCATGGTAGTGGAAGTCAAAGTGTGCACGTTCTTCCCATGGTTTCCATGTTCTTGCACCGGTGTGATCGAACGACGTCTGGTAGATGTTTGGTTGACTGTTACACAGACCACCTATTTCTTAAATAGAAGTCTGTGTAGCAGTCTAGATAAACATCGGGTGCACACTTATGTCTGGAAAATGGGGGTTAGTGGTGCGTTATCCCTAATATCTCCACTTCGGGTGGTTAGAAATTAATAAAATTAGTATCAAATACAGTTTAAAGCTCCATTCTAAAAGATTAAAAAAAAAATAAAAAAATTTAGGGGTCAATTTTTTAAGTTAATTTGTCCGGGAATTTCCCGGAAAAGTAACTTCAGAAATGAAGCCTTAAAATTTTAAAAATGAAAAATAATTTTTAATAATATTTTAGAATGGAGCTTAAAATTTTATTTCATACTAATTTTATTAATTTCTAACTACCCGAAGTGGAGATATTAGGGTAAACGCACAACTATCCCCATTTCCCGGACAAAATACCAACCATTTCCCGGACGATACGCGGACATTAGTGTTCTAGTGTTCGCCCTTTCGCCGCCATCTTTGTTACGTATGGTGTGACGTATCTACCAGAGAAACCTTCGCTTTAGTCTGGTTCGACCAGAGTGATGTCACGACTTTCCCGCCATTCTACCAGACCGCTACCAGACTGTGTTCGATCACACTTTGGTTAACCACTTGTTAACCATGGTTGACCACGGTACCTGATCTAACTACTTCGTAGTTTGCTGTTCGCTTTCCGTCTATCGTCTGCACGTAAGCCCGTCTGTTGTAAAATTCACAATTTCGACATGTCCAGAACCATGTTAGATGCAGGTGAAATTTGGTGAGGGCATTCGGGCGACATGTAGATTCCAAATTGTTTAAATCGTTGCGTTCCGATATCTAAGATGGCTCCGCCCCGTTCACCGGGCCTAGAAGAAATAGATGGGCTGCATTATGCTTCCACGCAGAGTTGAAACCGATCCGCATAAAAGTAAACATACATGCATGAATTTTGCAAAATATCGCTTTTTTGTGTGGATCAGCTCATTTCTGCCTGATATGAATATGAGCACATACAGACTACTTTACAAATTTTGCACATAGACCGGGCCTTTATGTTGTCGCATATGCAGGTAAATCAGGTAATGGCCTTAGTGGATTATATTTTCTTGTCTTTTGGAATCATTTATTGGACTGCGGAATTTAATAGGGAACAATTGAGGGTCACTGATGAGGCCTCGATGGCCGAAACAAGCTAGTCGGGCCCAGAAAAATCTTGAACTCCCCATAGTTTTCAATTCCATAGGACTACCCCTTTTTCAGAAAATTATCGAAAACGTGTCTGATGATCGATCCCCGCCTGTTCAGCAACATTGAAATATTTTCTTTGGTAATTCTCTCTCTCTTCTGCTGATTCAAGAAAGGCAAGTGTCAGCCTATGGCAAAATAATTTCCGCAGTTCTGGTTGACTATCTATGAATAAATAAATTCTGAATAGTTAGATCCTTTGGACGCAAAGATTGACACCAAATAATCGAAAATAGCAGACTGGTTTTATTGAGTCTGTTCATGACCAGTGCTGAAATGTGCAACAACGGCCACGCCCTCTAGCGCCGGCTTAAGCAGAACTCTATTGCACGACCCGCAGAAAAAGCGACCGACTGAAGTCGGTTGATTTTCTAAGAGTGCCCTAAAATCACAGTGTCATTCTGTCAGTTTGTCTGTCCGTCCGTAACCCGTTTGTAAAAATTGGTGATAGTGACTTAACCGATTGGAATATTTAAATAATTTTTGGCATACTGATAGATATCAATGAGATCTAACCAATGAACTTGCCAAATATTACATTCCATTTAGTATAGCCTCGCCGAGGCAAAAAATGTGAAAATTTTCGAACTGCTTCTCCTCGGAAACCGTTGGGCCGATTGAAGTCAAATTTCATATGGAGCCTCTATGGGATGGGTAAAACCAAAATTTGCTCATGGGGTTTAGGTTACATGACCAAAATGGCCGCCAAACCATATATGGTAAAAACCCTTCAAAAATAGTCTTCTCCAGAACCACTGGGCAGATTTCCACGAAACTTGATAAATAGCATCTGGGACGTAGGCCCATCATAAAGTGCTAAAATGGTGACCCTTGGTTGACATTGACATTCTTTGTGCCTAGGTCAAACTTTGAAACATATGCTTTTGTATTGGAAAAGTAAGAATGCATTTTATCCTGCAAACGATTCAGAATACAGTACTAAAGTATAAGATATATTTTTGCTCCTTACGATAAGGCGCATTTATTGGGGGAACCGTTTTAGGTCCAGGTCACATGACCAAAATGGCCGCCATACCCATATATGGTAACACTCATAAAGCTAAAAGCATCCGGCGGGTCGTGCACTTCAGCTGAAGCACTGGTTTTCAATATTATTCTAAATGAACTCAATGAGAAAATATAATCTGCACTATTATGATGTACGGGGAGACTTTGTACGGCCGACACAGGGCATAACAGCAGCTGCAGTGATGATAAATAAGTTCTCTAAATGAACTCAATTATCCAAAGGACGAGAAAATATAATCTGCACTAGGCTGATGTACGGGTTGACTTTTTACGGCCGCCACATGGCACATGTTAAGCAGCTGCAGTGAAGATAAAATGTGGTTAATTAAACTGTCTTGCTCGATATAACTTAGTGTTGACTGGGTCGTACAACTCCAAGGAAACCAAACGAAAATGCGTCGACAGATTGAAATACACTAGCTTTTATTGTAGACCTGTTGTAGATTTAAATACTGACCCACTTCTCAATTTTCGGAAGTCACTCTTCGTAGTCGACAACATTCTTTTGCGGAGATTGATTATGAAATATTTTCTTCCGTCATTCTCTCCCGGCCGCTGTTTCAAGGAGGGCAGTTGTCAGTTTCTGGCGAAAGAATGTGCATTGCACCGATTAACCGCTCACGTATATGCCTGCCAAGGAAAAGTGTGGATAAAGTAAACTGATCGTCTCAAAAATGACCTAAATTAGGGTTGAATGGGCCGTCAAACTCCAATACAAACAAACGCTCTTCGTAGAATCAAATGGAACATCGCTGAACCACACTGAATAAATGGCGAGTCGCTTTGCTCATTGAACTAGAAAGCGACTAACACGATACATATCTTCTTTTAGAGAAACAGAATGAAAAGTAGAAGTAAAACAAAGATCAGGAATCCATACAATTAACTTACTCCACCCACCAAAGACACTAAAGGGAAAGAAACACAAACATGAAGCGACCAGACCATAATGGAAACCTAAACAAAGGATGGCCATAAGGACAGTTACTTTCCCACAAAATGGCCAAATTGCCATCCAAAATAAAAAGACACAAGTGATACACACAGTTAGTAGTAACAAACAACAACATAAATAAACCGCCACAGAAGAACCGCCTTGGAACGTTCAGTGGAAAGAATTCCACTGGAGGGGGCAACCTTGTTTTTGTTAAACAATTTACTCTAATTTTGGATATATATAAACAAGTTTATCCCATAGAGAAAACGAACTCCGTGTAGCTAAAAAGAGAGAAAATATGCATATCAAGCGTGTTTGTGAATCTGCAAAACCCTTCGGGAAAAATCGTCCGTGGAAGCTATCTCACTTTGCTCGTGGCAGACGTCCGGGAACGCTATTATTTTATTACTTTTTTCTCTTCCAACACTTCGACGAGGGATTTTCTGCTGCTGTCAAAGGGATGGGTGTAGGTAAGTGACAAAGGCGCTTCAAAGCGAACCTGTTATCAGAACTTCTTTTCGGTGGGCTATGAAAAAAGAGGATTTTCTTGAACTGTCCGTGTTCGCTAATAGTCAGTTTTTCGGAGTTTTGTCCGAAGTGTTCTCGGCAACCATGGGAAGCACACAGATAATGAAAATAGCCAAAGAAATGGGAATTTATGCGCCACCTACTGCGCTACGTGTCAAATTTCTCCAATGGAAGGTGTTGAAGAAAGAAATGGAAATACCTGTTTTCCGAACATAAATCGTACTCGAACAAACTTCCTAACGTGTGACGTAAGCACAAATGATAGCTACCACGGAGTTTGTTTCCCGACAGTGTGGACCGTCGATTCCACGTTGTCTAGCCCACATCCACCAATTGCCCACACACCGACTCTATACCAACGTTGGCAATTTTTGTCAACTTTTTTCAACTTATTTTTTTTTTCCAGGAGCATTTACTATTGGAGTTGAACATTTTTCCAGGAGCATTTACTATTGAAGTTGAGACATTTTGACCGCAACTCCTCTTACACTTTGCTACCAATTCTTCTGAAACTTTGCAGGTGTTTTTTTTTTTTTTTTTTACGGTCTTTCTTTTAAAATTTCTGTAGATATGTGTATGGTTTTGGGGTTATCCTTGCTTTACTTTTGATCAACTTTCCTAGTTTTTTCCAGGTCTAGTTACTTTCAAATTAGGTACCTTGTCATCACGAAAACACACCTATATAATGTTGACCCCCTTTCACCCCACTCTTATAAAGTAAATCTGGGTGTTTCAGGGGTAAACATTATTTTTCTTATTTCTGTTCAAAACCATAGATTGTGGGTACTCGATAGAACCGCCTCGTCGAGGCGGTTCTATCGAGTCCCCGCAATCTATGTTTTGAGCAAAAATAAGAAAAATATCCGATTTTTTATCTGAAAATTTTCCTTTTTGGGTGGTAAAATCTCCAAATACATTTGTATAGGCGTGTTTTCGTAAAGTGAGAGCAACTTCTCTTACAGTTTGATAGGGATGTTGATTTTTTTATAATTTGCAGACGTTTTTGTCATGATCTTTAGAATGTGCATGTGCTTTTGGGTTATCCTCCTTTAATGTTTAATCAACTTTTTCACTTTTTAAATTTTTCCCGGTTCAGTTACTTATAGAACAGATACCTTGTGAGTGTAACTCATCTTACTTTTTTCTACCAAACATTTCAAACTTTGCATATGTTTTCTGTATGGTATAAGGGAGTTTATCATATGACGTCGCGTCTAGGAATGTAACAACGTCATGTAATATTTTCAATAATCCACTAGTGGATTAAATATGCAAATTAGCTAGATACGTCCCGTAACGTTACACGTACGACGTCCTTAACGACGTCGCGTTTACTAATGGTGGAATATTGACATTTTTGTAAACAATCGTGAATGAAATACGGCCTAAATGTCATATGATAAATAGAATGCTGCATTCGTGCTCATGTATTATTGAATTTAATAAACTCGTTGAGGAAAAGGGATAAAATGTTCGGCAAAGCCTCGCATTTTATCCCTTTTCTTTAACTCGTTTAATAAATTCAATAATACATGAACACTCATGTAAGATCCTCTATGTCAACAATTTATTAAACTCGTTGAGGAAAAGGCATAAAATGCTCGGCAAGCCTCGCATTTTATCCCTTTTCCGCAACTCGTTTAATAAATTCAATAATACATGAACACTCAAGTAAGATCCTCTATGTATGTACTTTGGATATAATTGTTAGGTCTTTTCTTGTCTCTATTTTCACATTATGAACTTGGTCATTTTCTAACCTCAGACATATTTAGACTATGGATACTCGCCGGCCTCGGTAGTCCAGTCGGATGCGCGCCTATCTGACTTGTGATCATGAGGACGCGGGTTCGATACCTGCCGGAGTCGGCAACATTCCATTACGAAAACACGCCTATACAAATACATTGACTATTATAACGCCGAAATATCGATTTTTTTTATGAAGAAAAAGTATGTTATTTTTCTTATTTCTGCTCAAAATATAGATTGTGGATACTCGTTAGAACCGCCTCGATGAGGCGGTTCTAACGAGTACCCACAGTCTATGTTTTAGAGCAGAAATAAGAAAAATAAGGTTTACCACTGTAAACCCCAGTTTTGCTATGTAAAAGTGGGATTCAAGGGGGTCAAA
Source organism: Lucinisca nassula (assembly GCA_963580285.1). Taxonomy (NCBI): domain Eukaryota; kingdom Metazoa; phylum Mollusca; class Bivalvia; order Lucinida; family Lucinidae; genus Lucinisca; species Lucinisca nassula. The sequence continues at coordinate 121,141,589 of OY757024.1, forward strand.
ATTATATAGGCGTGTTTTCGTGATGTTTCGTTGAGATTGATCATGAAATCTTTTTTACGGTCAGTCTCGCCCTTTCCTCTGATTCAAGAAGGGCAGATTGTCAGTTTCTGGCGAAAGAATGTACACTGTAATGGTTAACCGCTTATGTATAAGCCTGCCCAGGAAAAGAGTGGATAGGTAAACTGACCGGCTCAAAAATGACCTAACATACATGTAGGGTTGACTGGGCCGTTAAACTCCAATACAAACAAACAAACAAACTATGGATACTCTTTAAATTCCTAAATTTATTTCTTCTACCTGAAATAATCACTAATTTTTGTGTGGGGCAGGTGGGGTTCAGGTGCGACATCAATTTCACCAAAGTTTGATCTATCTATATTTTATTTTATTGACTAGAAAGCAGCAGACCTTTCCTTTGGATTCTTTTTAAGCCAACTTGTTTTTCTCAGGGTGGACTCCTTTTCGCGAAAAGGCGTCCTTTTCGCGAAAAGTTTAGGGGTTTGATATATGTGATAACCTGGCATACTGCAAATTGTAGAATGCAGTATGTGGGGCAAACTAATCGCATGTTAAAAACATGACTGAACGAACACTATCGTAGAATGAGTAAGCCTAAAAAACTGACACTTTCTTGTACCATCATTTCAGACGTACAGGTCATTCTATAAAAGATATTTCTATACAGCCAGTGGAAAAGATTTATTATGGTGTAAATTCTACAGCTAGGTTTATAATTATCTGAATTAAAATGGATAAAATTATTACAGACACCTTTTCCATTGGGCTTTAATGACAACATTTATCATGAGGGTAATATATCTAAAATGCCCGACCTTGATATTTTCTCGCTTCTGGACTATCGAAAGCGTAAAACTAGATCGCACGGCACCAGTCAAAAATGGTAATTATAAACGTAAATTACTTGCTTTTAAAAGAAACAATACCAGACTGAAGTGACTGTCGATAATAATATTGAATCATGGACGGCACTCTAAGTTCATAACCCATTTCTGTATTACAGATTCCGGATACCGAGGCGAATAAATTCTACGATAGTACTAATCAGTTATACGACGCTGCTCTTTTAACCAGAGGTTATACTCAGCATGCTCTTCGTCCTTTCATCGATTCTGAAATTAATCGCAAACGTCATTACATCAAAATATCCTTCATTAATAAGGGTTTGGATTTTATTGATTTACCTAGTATCTTTCTGGAAATTTCGGTTATTTCATCCATTCCTGCTTATTTTCAAAATACTGAAACACCCATAATTTGCTATAAATATAATAAACCTGTTAGGTCTATCATTTTAAATTTCAATAAACTTGTTTCTGATCTTGATATTGACACTAACACTCCTGATACATGTGATTGTAAAAAAATCAGTGTATTGCTATCCTGCTGCTGGTCATATTATTACTGGCAATTTAAAAATTATTCCTGATTCTAGGATACGTAATATAATTTCAAAAGGACCGAAATATCGATTTCCTTCTGAAATTGTTTTCAATAAATGTAGAGATAAAATCGCTGCTGCCTTGAATGAATTTGGTAATCGATGGTGTAAACGAGAGTATGTTGAGCATAAAGCTCTTAAAGAATGGAAACTTAGCATTCTGAAATTAGTGAACAAACGCATTTCTTTTTATTCGCAAAATACGAACCTCCTAAACCTAAGACGTCTTGACGTCACCTTAAACTAGGTATTCAAGAATTTCATAGGTAGGAAGTTTGTTTTGGCTCCAGCTGATAAGGCCACTAACAATTTGGTCGTTGTTTGACAGCAAGAACTTGGTGGTACTAAGGCCTATGAACTTCAGCCTTTAGCTGAAGAGAGGGCTTAAGTTGACGACCACATTTGTCATTCAGCCACCAAGTTTGCTGCCTGTGTAACACTTTACAGAAGGCCAAGACAAGCTTCCTACGCTATATTGGTAACTTAAACTTCATAAAAGACCATACAAAGCACGGTTCATTGCTAATTCAAGCTCTTGTTCCACCACTGAACTCTCCAAATTATTAACTTCATCATTTACTGCCATCAAAAAACATGTGATAAAATATTGCGACAAAGTCTTCGAAAGATCAGGTAGAAATCTGTTTTGGTCTATATAAAAAAATCTAATGGAGTTTTAAATAAATTGAAATCCCGGCGTTTTGGCGCTTCAAGTCTGTCTACTTTTGATTTTTCCACCCTTTACACTAAACTTCCTTATCATCTTATAAAAGAAAAACTAAATGATTTAATTGAATGGACATTTCATAGGGAAGACTCCCTCTATCTTGCATGTAATGTAAGAAATGTTTTTTTTTTTTTTTTCGCTTCTGAAGAGCATAAAAATTATACTTTAATTATGGTCATGTCAGAAAGTGTGTGAAGCTGTCGCCTTTCTACTTGACAATATTTACATAAGATTTGGTACCAAGTTATTTTGACAAGCTGTGGGTATTCCGATGGGTACTAATTGCGCACCACTTGTGGCTGATCTGTTTTTGTTTTGTTATGAGACAGACTTCATGATGTCCCTTTCTTCTGAAAACCAGTCTGAAATCACTGAAGCTTTTAGCTCCACTTCTAGATATTTGGAAGATTTATTAAATATTTATAATACCTATTTCGATGGTTTGATCAGTCCAATTTACCCACCTTCCACCCCAGAACTTCAGTTAAATAAAGCAAATTCTTCTGATACCGAGGCCCCGTTTTTGGAATTACATCTACCTATTGTGGCTGGGTTTGTTTCTTGCAAAATGTATGATAAACGCGGTGATTTTGATTTTGAGATTGTAAATTTTCCTTTTTTGGATGGTGATGTTCCTCGTGCGTCATCCTATGGCGTTTATATTTCGCAATTAATTCGATTTGCCAGAGTGTGTAGTCATGTAACTGACTTCAACACTCGTAATAAATTGTTAACGGCTAAACTTCTTAATCAGGGTTCTCGGGACCATAAACTACGCAAAGCCATTTCAAAATTTTATAGACGTCATTCTTATTTAATTTAAGAATTCAATATTTGACTTAAATCTCTACTGCAACAAGGTCTATCGGAACCCGAATTTTATGGTGACTAAGTATATAAATTCAGAAAAATATAAAACCGCAATGACTTCAGCAGATATTTTCGAAAAATCATTCTTCGATATAAAAATATTTGGTACAACATAAATGTTATACGACAGACTGCATGCATGGTTGTTAACCCAATCACGGTTGACAACTTTGCTTCCCTCTTTAATTGCACGCCGGTGGGTCAGGCTTCAGATTCTATGACGGTTCCAGCGTAAAGACTTATGTTGGTTGGTATCTGATGCTCTGTCTCTGGTCGGGCCCATCGGAGTCTAACTGTTGGTTTTCTTTTGCTCCAGCATTTCAGTGGTCTCTTGCTGTCGAGTCCTCACCGTTGTTTCATCTCTGTGGTAGTTTGATTTTTGTGTCCACGGAGATGTTGCACTGATGAGATAGGAGGCCTTCGTGCGGACTGAACAAATTATTTGTCTTAATCGCGATGGAAGTAAGGGCGAGGATTGTGGGCTCGTAAAATCGATTTAAGCCCCCCCCCCCCCCCCCAAGTGGAATTCGTTAATTCGTTTCTGCTGATCGTTCCAAGGCGGTTCTTCTCTCGCGGTTAATTTTCGTTGTGGTTTGTCTTTGGGTGTTTGTGTCGCTTATTATCCCGATGAATTTCCGGGGAGAATAAAGTCGCCGCTTCGTCCGTGCGTCTGTACGTACGTCCCGCTCTTGTCCACGCGAATTCTCAGAAACTACTTGTAGGATTTCAATGACACTTCATGGGAATATTATGTATCGAAGGTGGATGCCATATCACCTGCGTGTTTCTGTCCGATGATTTTTCCAATAGTTATGGCCCTTTGATGAATTCTGCATGAATATATAGGGTACTGTTCGTGTCCACGCGAATTCTCAGCAACTTCCTGCAGAAATTCAACGAAACTTCAATGGAATCTTAAGCAGTAATAGGGGATGCGCATATTATCCGTGTTATCTCGTTAGATGATTTGTCACAGAGTTATGGTACTTTGTTTAAAGCTGCAGTGTAAGGTCACTGTGGCTATTTTTAGAAAAACTTTGTCATCACTCTGCTGCCTACATTTATCGAGGGATTTTAATATAACTTCACATAAATGTTTGGTATGATAATATCTTGAGCATGTTAGACTTTCGGGGTCCTGGACTCAAGGTCAAGGTCACTGTGGCTATTTTAAGAAAAACATTGTTTTCGCTTTAGTGCCTAAATCTATTGATGGATTTAATACAATTTCACACAATTGTTAAGTATGATAATATCTCGAGCAAGTTCAACCTTAAGAGTCCTGGGCTTAAGGTAAAGGTCACTGTGGCTATTTTTTTTTTAATTTGTCATCGCTTTAAAGTCGTCATTTGCTGATGGATTTTAATATAACTTCACACAAATGTTGGGTATAATTATAATAATATCTCGAGCAAATTCAACTTTCAGGATCCTAAGGTCAAGGTCAAGGTCATTGTCGTTATTTAAAAAAAAATTGTCATCGCTCTAGTGCCTACATTAATTGATGAATTTTAATATAATTTCACACAAATGTTGAGTATGACAATATCTCGAGCAAGTTCATCTTTCAGGGTCCTGGGCTCAAGGTCAATGTCACTACGGCTATTTTTAGAAAAAAACTTTGTCATCGCTCTAGCGTCGCCATTTGCTGACGGATTTTTAATATAACTTCACACAAATGTTGGGTATGATAATATCTCGAGCAAGTTCGACTTTCAGGATACTAGGCTCAAGGTAAAGGTCACTGTGGCTATTTTTAGAAAAAAAAAACTTTGTCATCGCACTAGTGCCTACATTTATTGTTGGATTTTAATATAATTTCAGGCAAATGTTGGGTATGATAATATCTCAAGCAAGTTCAACCTACAGGGTCCTGGGCTCAAGGTCAAGGTCACTGTGGCTATTTTTTTTTAAATGTCATCGCTCTAGCGTCGTCATTTGCTGATGGATTTTAATATAATTTCAGGCAAATGTTGGTTATAATAATATCTCGAGCAAGTTTGACTTTCAGGGTCCTGGGCTCAAGGTCAAGGTCACTGCGGCTATTTTAAGAAAAACTTGCTGGAGGCAGAAATCTTTCCAACTGTAAACGGAGTTCCATTGCACACAGCCTTTCATTATCAACCTCTCATCATTCCGATATGACTGAAATACTGCTAAAATGATGTAAAACCGCAATTTATCCATTTACATTAGAGTTGCAGATAAATTGGACCAGAGTGAAAGAAGCTAATCTTGGCAGATGGTCAAAATGACCTTTTTTGACAGTCAAAGGGATAGGATCAGATCCATTTTCGAACCCGTCTGATATTTTATATGCATGTAAAGGCACCCAATACGGAACCATACCTGGAGACAGTCCTATGAGGATTGCCTCTGTGTACGAGAGTAAGTTGTCAATAATCTGTATTAAAACAGATTTACCAAATTAATATAGCTAAACTACCACCCAGGATCTTGTGGTATGGTATCGTACCTGAGACACTTCCTTTCATTTATTCCGACTTTAGTGTTGCTGCTGTTTGTATGACAGGCAAGCTAATCTGTCCACCGACAGGTTTTGTTATACACCATTTTGAAAAAGTATACACAGTATACCGCTCTTTAACTAGGATAATGTTTACTGTTCCGACTATTGCACCTTCGGGGAGCATCCATCGGTTTCACCGATATTCTTGTATTATTTTGGATAGCCTATTGGCCATTTTGTGGGAAAGTAACTGTCCTTTTGGCTTTACGCTATTGATGTTTCCATAAGGGTCTGTTGTTTCATATTTGTGTTTCTTTCCCTTTGGTGTCTCTGATGGGAGCTGTGGGTTAATTGTATCGATTCCTGATCATTGCCTCCACTTCTATTTTACCCTAAATAGCGGAAAGGACTTTTTTTCTAAAAGGATCCATATTATTAATATAAATTAATCATTTAACATTTTGGTTGAAGATTTTCGCCTTCGGTCTTGCAAAAATAGTATGGTTTTACACTCTCGCACTCGAAAGTTTTATATTTGTGGAATATTAGTGAGACCCTTATTTCGCAAGTTCCGCTGTTGTTCCCTTGTTGTTTTTCTTTGCTTTATCTGCAATTCACGGTAGCCAATGCACTGCAGGCTAAAGAGAAAATGAATATATGTTGTAGAATAAGTTCCACCAGTCAAGACAGCCTTAGGAAAACACTTTTGTTAACATTTCTATTTTGTTTGTTTGGTTTGAGGTTTAACGTCCCCGTCAACACTGTAAAGGTCATTTGGATACGTTGCTTCTAATTTTGTGGGACTTTTACCCGACATTGAGATTAAATGACATCTCAAGCCCTGACGCCCAATGAAACCAATAGGGTTTATTAGCATGGACGGTCCGTCTCGCACCGCGGTTCCTGGACAGGCTTAGATCCTCTAAGCGGTTTACCAGTACTAGTGTGCGGGCCGGATTCAGCTCTGCGAGGGTTAACATTTCTTTTCCCTGTTTTCAGAGTTAGAATTCCGGACTGAAATAAAAACACGTTCTTTTGAAAACAAACAAATAAGAAACACACACACACGCACGCACGCACGCACACGCACACACACACACACACACACACACACACACACACACAACGTGGACATGATTCTGCAATGAATTCAATCAATGTGTGATAAGATGTAACAACTTGTGCGGACAGGAGTACTGACTGACATTAGTACGGACATAGACTAATTACAGAATCCTCCTTGCGTTCAGACATGGACAGAATTAAAATCAGAAGACTTGTGTGGACGGAACAAACGGGCGGGCGAACATGAACTAAATGAAAGAATCCTTTCTAGCTAAACAATATGTCATTACACGTACAAACTTAAACGTCAATCTCTGTATGAAAGCATCATGCAGCCCAATCTATTTCTCTAAGCCACGATGGGCGGGGGCTATAAATCAGCATCTTTCTCCTCCAAACATTGACAGGCGTAGTATAGCCATGACTTGCATGACTGAAAAAAATACATCTATTATCATGTGTATATGTGTCTGCATGCGTGAGAAACGATGTCATTCTTTTCTGTGTTCATGTGCACCAGAAGAGAGAGAGAGAGAGAGAGAGAGAGAGAGAGAGAGAGAGAGAGAGAGAGAGAGAGAGAGGCTTTCATAAATATTTCTATTACATGTATATTATATTCTTCAAAACATAACTAGTGTGGATAAGTGGATAACTGTCTTAATGATGCGTTTCTAACAAGTACACACAATCTATGACATAAAGACTTTGCGTTGTTCTGCTATGTTTCATGTATTTGATTCGAACATAGATTGCGGATGCTAATTAAAACCGAAAGACGAAACAAAGTACACCATTACAAAGCACTCATTTCCTAATCAAAGACTTAATGCATTAGTTTTTTCTTGTTTAGATATAAAAAAATATATTGTGCATGCTTAATGAGACGATTCTAACGGCTACACACATTATACAGCGTTGCAAACAATACTTTTCCCCAGCAAAGTAAAGTTTTCAAACCTTTTGATTCAAACATAGTGGATGCTAGTTAGAACCATGTGGATGCTAGTTGGAACCACCTTTTTGCACGGGCAATCTTCCGCTTCGAGGATAAATATGATGAGTAGTGTTTGTTTGTTTGAATTGACCGTTTACGTCCCCGTCAACACAATTTTGGCCATTTTGGAGATGCTGCTTCCAATTTTGTGGGACTTTTACCCGACATTGAGATGAAATGACATCTCAAACCCTGCCGCCCCAACAAACCAAAAGGCTTTATATGTAGGGACGGTCCGACTCGCACCACTTTGCCTGCCAGGCTTACACTACCTAACGTTTTAGCTCTGCATGGAAGCGGCCCCCGCCCATCTGGGCTTGAAGAAATAGATGGGATGCATGATGCCTCCACGCAGAGCTGAAACCAACCGCACATGAGTACTGGTATACCGCTTAGAGGATCTAAGCATGTGCAGGCAAAGCGGTGTGAGTTGGAAAGTCCATGCTTATAAACCCTATTGGTTTCATTGGGCGGCAGGGCTTGAGATGTCATTCCATCACAATGTCGGGTAAAAGTCCCACAAAACTGGACGCAACGTTTCCAAAATGACCTATACAGTGTTGACGGGGACGTTAAATCTCAAATAAAACAAACAAATCTGCACGGAAGCATCTTGCAGCCCAACCTATTTGTCAAAGCCCCGATGGGCGGGTGCCGGATGAGTAGTGTACACTCTTACAAACCTAACTTTTCCCCATCAAAGTATTTTACTTGTGTAGCTTTCTAAAAGAGTATCGGGTCCTTATATAGCTACAGATCACATAGTAAAGACTGATCAGTTTGCGTAGATGTGTAGGCTGATCTGAGTCTTTGCTGCATGCACATGTGAATTATTGGAATTGCTGTGCTAAAATAATCGTGTATGGTTAAATTGTCAATATTGTGTGATAATTGCCAAATATAGTCGATTTGTATACTTTTTTTTTTTTAAATTGATTCACTAATTAATTTAAAATGACACTTGGTGCGTGTCGTTGATAAAGGGATTAAAGAGATAAAGATATGATAAACAAGGTTAAATATTAATCGCATTGACTTCATCAAATACAAAATTATGGAATTCGATCAGAAAGAAAACAATTAAGTGATTGTTTCCTTTATACCCCTAATAAGTGCCTTTTTGAGAGAAAAAATCCTTTCCGCTATTTAGGGTAAAGTCCTTTTCGAGAAATGGAAGAAAAATAATCGTGTATGGTTAAAGGACTCCTTTTCGTGTCGCCCCCGCCCATCGGGGTGCAACGGGGATGCCCTTTTTGGTCCATATTTTTGTAATATAAGAACTTTATCCCTACCTCGGAAACTCCAATTAGAACGTTATTTATTCCAAACGTTTGTGTTGCATTTTTCTGTCGTTTTCCGCTGCTTCGTCCGCCATTATTTTTGACGTAACCGACCTTGACGAAGTAAGCTCATTGGGTATGAATGGGATCGCCCGTAGCTCTTTTTGTAAGCCATTACCTGATTGGTTGGCTTCCCTTTATAAGCCCGTGATTCAATTTATATGTCGCATTGGACTCAATACGAGGTGCTCGTTCAAGTCTCTTGCCCTTTCTCTTTTCGGAAGCAATGTGAGCTTCTCACTCACTTCCGAACTTAAGTCTCTTCATTTCGGCTCAAAGATCTAAAAAGGGAGGGTGGACGTATTTTCATGTTAGGCACACACTTTTCTTAGGGGATATTAGAAGTAACTAAGGGGGTGGTTCGTTGTCTTGGGGTCTCAAGCCTGACTCAGGGGGGATCCTCAGACTGTGCTCCGTTCCACTGGTCCTTCCAATGCTCAGTATATAAGGCAAGCTTTTCATCTTGCTAAAATGTTTGAATTGTGATTTATTTGCTAGGGAAAAACATAGAAACTCTTTTTCTCGTTTCATTACTGCTTCCCAAGATTGCGTCTTTCTCCTGGTAAATCGAGCCTGGGTACACACAACCGGGCAGGGGGAGGTGTCAGTAGTCTGTCGCCTGACCCTGCTCAGTTGATCAGACGAACCGTAACCCGGTCTGGGTATACTGGAGAGGTCAAAAGGGGACTAGCCCCGTTACATTTTGGTGCCGTGTCCTGCCAGGATATAAAAGATGGCCTCTTGGGAGGATGGTGAAAATGGGAAATATAACCCCACACAAGATAGGTTTATTTTACCTACATGTACTGATGATAGCCAATATGCTTCACTAAACCCGTTTGACACGAATAAGCAGATCAGTCAACCGAAACGCTGGCACAAAAGTGCAAGTGTTGTCACGGATGGGTTGAGAGAAAGTCAGTCTTTGCATGATAAATCCAGTAACTGGAAATATTTTGAGGATTCTCAGGTAGGGGCTCGTAAAGATTCTGTACCCTATACGCCTTTCTCGAATCTAGATCCAGAAATTTACACGTGTTATGCACAACATGAACCACTGTTCTCTAGCACGCCAGGTTATTCCGGTAGAAATGTAGATCTACTTGACTTGGATAACCATACATGTATCGCTGACCAAGACCCGCGTAGAGTAAGGTTCTCTGAAGCAGGTCTATACAATTCAGTACCGTTTTCGGGGCAGACATGTGAAGCTGTATTTGCTGATAACTATCGTGGATCACAAGGGCTCGGAGGTCAAACAGGGTTTCAGCTCAGTGAGCCCCGGGTTAACGATGACCTATATCAAAATAACAGTCAAAGCTACACCGAATGGCCTGTTTATCCACAGTCCCATGATAATACACCCTGTCCCACGCCTACGCGTCGGCAATTTGGACCAACATTTACTTCAAATGCACAGCCGCGCTTTGTCCCCAGTGTTGTGAATAGTAATTACCAACATTCCACATCCACGGCTGCTAATCTGCAAATACCTCAGCGTTTGTCATATCCCTATTCGGCATCGTTTCGAACTAGAGCAGATCGGTTAGTAAGACGGGAAAAGGGACCTGATAAATTTGATGGGAAAACAGTAGACTTGGAGGATTATTTAGTCCATTTTGAGCAAGTTGCAGCTTGGAATAATTGGGGTTACACTGAAATAGGGCTCCAATTGTCAATGAGTTTGAAGGGCCCTGCCCAGAAACTTCTTACAGATATGCACCCTAGTCAAGTAAGAGATTATAATTCTCTAAAACGGGCACTTGAAACCCGCTTCAATCCACATGAAAAATGCTTTGCTTATCGGAGCGAATTTCGGTCTCGGGTGCGCAAAAAGAATGAAACTCCAGCCGAGTATGGATACGCACTTAAGAGATTGGCTGACATGGCATTTCCCAGAGTACATTATACGGGTCGCGAACAATATACAATTGATCAGTTCATTCACGGGTTAAGCAATTCTGAATTAAGGAAACACGTACAGCTTAGGCACCCTGCTACTTTGGCTATGGCAATATCGTATGCTGTTGAATTTGAAGCCGTTGATTCTAAGCTTTCTGCCGACAAAAAGCCCGCTCACGTACGCTTTAGTTTAGATCAGGAAACAAGTTGCAAGTCAGTTCTTACTGAAACTGATTTTCAGCTTAGAGAAAAACAAATGTCAGAGCTGCTTGAAAGCTTAAAGAATTTGCTCCATCAAATGACTCCTGAACGAACTGAAAGAATTAAAAGTAGGTCACCCAGCCCTCGAGCCAAATCGAGGATTGAGTGCTATGAATGTCCTGGCTATGGACATTATGCTTCTGATTGCCCAAATAAACGCAAAACCAGACGTTCTTCGAGTCCTAGTCCGAGTCGAAAGGCTAGTTCAAATAAAAGCAAACAGGAAAACTAGGTTCGGCTGAGCTTGTGGCCGAAAGCTCAGCCGGTTCACGTGACAAAGAGAACAGGCCACCAATACACATTTCACCAAAGTCATGCATGTTTGTGAACATCACTGTAGGGGATCAAACTTGTCGCTGTTTGATTGATACGGGGTCCAGTGTAAGCATTCTGGCCAAAAGCATCTTCAATAAAATCGGAGGTGATGAATCACAGTTGCAAAAAGTTGAGCAAACTTTGACTACTGCTGATGGCACACCTATGGCTGTCTTAGGTTCTAATCTGTACCAAATAGACATTAATGGTTATTTAACTCAACTTTCTTTAGTAATAGCTGACATCAGTGGCGTAGATGGGATTTTAGGCATGGACTTCCTGTCTGAGCCTGGCATTACACTCAATATAGGCCAAAACAAAATGCACATTCATGGAAATACCATAACTCTTCTTCGCGATGGAAACTACCAATGTGCCCGAGTCGAACTTGGACAGAAGGTTTCCATCCCTCCATGTTCAGAAATTGAGGTTAAGGCCATAGTTGAGGGGAAAGTAGGCCAATGTGACCATTCCATTATAGAGCCTGTGAAGTTGTTGAACAAGAAGGGGTTATTAGTGGCTCGAACTGTTTTAGATTCCAATCAGTCTGAACCATCATGTCAGTATTGAATTTATCTGACACAAAAGTCAAACTTCAGAGAAATACCTTGATGGGGACCATCCAACCTGTAGAAAGTATTCAAGAACTTTCCGTTCAAACCGGCTCACAAGCACTTGGTGACAAGGCTCCCTTTCCCGAACATTTAAGGCCCTTGATTGACAATGTGTCCTCTGAACTTACTTCAGAACAAAAGCAAAAGTTAATGCAGGCGCTCATAGAATACCAGGACGTTTTTGTTGGTCCTGATGGAAAACTGGGTCGCACTGACTTAGTTAAACACAAAATAGACACTGGGTCTAGTGTTCCTACTAGAGTACCACCTCGTAGAACCTCTTATGCCCAAAAGAAAATCATTGAGTAGGAAATAGAGAAAATGATTCAACAAGATATCATTGAACCTTGCACCGGCCCCGATAGCTCAGTTGGTGGAGTGTCCGCTCCGGGGAACGGGAGGTCTCGGGTTCGATCCCGGGCCGCGACATACCAAAGTCGTTAAAAATGGTACTAGCTGCTCCTCGCTTGGCACTCAGATTTACGGGGTAGAGCTAGGACTGGTCGATCCAGTGTCAGGATAATGTGACTGGGTGTGGTATCATGTAATGTGTCTGGGACATGATACTTCAGTGAGGCAGCACTATAAACGTGAGCATTGAGCTCCCTGTCGCAACCAGACACCGTCGTGATATGACTGAAAAAATGTTGAAAGCGACGTTAAACCCGAATTCACACACACACATTGAACCTTGCAGCAGCCCCTACGCTGCACCTGTCCTACTCGTCACCAAGAAAGACGGTTCAATTCGTTTTTGCGTTAACTATCGTAGATTAAATATCCAGACAAAGAAAGATGCATATCCCTTGCCCAGAATAGACACTTGTCTAGAGTCCCTTGCAGGTGCAAAGTGGTTCAGTACGTTAGACTTAGCCAGTGGCTACTGGCAGTGCGAAATGGATTTTTTTTCAGCAAAGAGAAAACTTGTTTCGTCACTCACCAGGGCACATTTGCCTTCAAAGTCTTGCCGTTTGGTCTTTGTAATAGTCCGGCTACCTTTGAACGCCTCATGGATATTGTTTTAAGGGGATTGCAATGTGACAAATGCCTATGCTATCTTGATGATGTCATTGTGTTTGGCTCATCTTTTGAAGTAGCCCTTGAAAATCTTAAGGCCGTATTTGAAAGATACAAACAAGCCAATCTTAAGATCAAACCCAGTAAATGTGCTTTGTTTCAAACTGAAGTGTCCTATCTGGGCCACATAGTCAATGAATCGGGAATCAAATGTGACCCCACCAAAGTTCAAAAGGTTCAAGAATGGCCTGTTCCCTCCAATTTCATTGAACTGAAACAAATATTGGGACTCGTAGGATATTATCGCAGGTTCATTCCTGAATGTAGTACAATCACAGCTCCTTTGACAAGATTGTTAAAGAAAAACACTAAATTTATTTGGGACTCAAACTGCCAAAACGCTTTTGAAACACTGAAACAGAAATTAGTGACTGCTCCTATCTTGTCCTATCTAAAATATGATGAGGGAACTTTCATTCTGGACACAGACGCTAGTCTTTATGGAATAGGCTAAACTGAAACAAATATTGGGACTCGTAGGATATTATCGCAGGTTCATTCCTGAATGTAGTACAATCACAGCTCCTTTGACAAGATTGTTAAAGAAAAACACTAAATTTATTTGGGACTCAAACTGCCAAAACGCTTTTGAAACACTGAAACAGAAATTAGTGACTGCTCCTATCTTGTCCTATCTAAAATATGATGAGGGAACTTTCATTCTGGACACAGACGCTAGTCTTTATGGAATAGGCTGTGTTTTGTCACAGAAGCAACAAAATGAAGAACGTGTCATAGTTTATGGCAGCAAGACTTTAAGTAAATCACAGAGACGTTATTGTACTACATATAGGCAGTTACTGGCTGTTGTGACTTTTGTAAAGGAATTCAGGCACTATCTGTGGGGTAGACATTTTATTATAAGGACAGATCACAGTTCCTTAGTTTGGATAAAAAATTTCAAAGAGCCTGAAGGCATGCTTGCAAGATGGCTTACCGTTTTGGACACGTATGACTATGAAATTCAGTTTAGAAGGGGAGCTAATCACGGTAATGCCGATGCAATGAGAAGATTACGCCCAAAAATTTGTAAAAGGGATGACTGTCCCGATTGCTTAGAGTCAAGAAAAGCTCGAGGAAAGCAATCTGCTTACATTCAAAAACAGCCATTATCTCCTCCTTCATCCGGAGTCACTGAGCAGTTGAATATTGTTGCCCCGGTACATGAAAACAGAAATAATCCAGGTACTGGGTGTGCTGGCGGTGCTTTGAAAAATAATCAAAGTACCGTGGGTACTGCCAGTGATTTGCAAAATAATCAAAGTACCGTGGGTACTGCCAGTGATTTGCAAAATAATCAAAATACCGTGGGTACTGCCAGTGATTTGCAAGATAATCAAAGTATCGTGGGCACTGACAGTGATTTGCTAAATTATCAAAGTACTGAGGACACTGCTGGTGGTTCTGGTGAAACTAATGTTAGCAGTGCCCTACAGGATCCTGAAATATTGCCAAACTGGCTAGATGTATGGTCTCCTCAGCAAATCAAAGAATGGCAAGAAAATGATGAATCCCTTTTGAAGATTCTTCTTCTAAAATCTCAGTTCCAAAATAAACCCCCTAAGGCTGAAATTTTACCATGTTCTAACGCAGTCAAAACATTGTGGTCAAACTGGGAGATGTTAGAAGTTCATGATGGTAATCTTTATCACAAATGGATTACTGAGGCATCACCAGATGGTTATGTGTTGCAGCTTGTAGCTCCTCAGAAGCTTAAGTCTGTAATATTTAAACATCTTCACAGTACGCATACTGCAGGGCATATGATCAGAGAAAAAACTATCACGTCAATAAGACGTCGCTTTTATTGGCCCGGGATGTCCTCTGATATCAGAAGGTGGTGTAAGCAGTGTTCCATTTGTGCAAAGAGTAAACCAGGTCCAGGGATTGGGAAGGCACCTTTGACTCAATTTATAGTAGGTGCACCAGTAGAAGTTATAGCCCTTGATATAGTAGGTCCATTAAAACAAACCGCAAATGGGAACTCTTTTATACTGGTTCTGGGAGATTATTATACAAAATGGAAGGAGGCCTGGGCTATTCCTGATCATACTGCATTGACGGTAGCTGATAAACTTGTCACAGAATTCATCTGCAGATTTGGTTCTGTAAAACAAATTCATACGGACCAAGGCCGTGAGTTCGAATCTCATTTGTTTGCATACATTTGCAGACTATTGGGGATCGAGAAAACAAGGACTTGTCCGTACAGGCCCCAAAGCGACGGCCTTGTCGAAAATTTTAACAAAAGTTTTAAACAAATGTTAACCTGCTTCGTCAATGACCATCAGGATGACTGGGATGACTACCTCCCATTTTTACTTATGGCCTACAGAAGTACTGTACATGATAGCACATCTTGCACACCAAATTTACTCATGTTAGGAAGAGAAATGTCCTTGCCTATAGATTTAATGGCAGGTAACACCTCTCAGACTGAAAATCATGTTTGTACAGTGGAGTACGTTGAATGGGTACGAGACAGTATGGAAAACTGCTTCGCATTTGTTCAAAAATCTTTGCAAAAAGCCGCACTTAGACAAAAGAAATATTATGACAGAGGGTTGAAACCTCGCTCTTTCAATATATGAGATTATGTCTGGAGATATTACCCTCCACTTGCGGCCGAATCACTTGCTGGTGGTTGGATCGGACCGTACAAAGTTACTGAGAAATTTTCAAATGTGACATACCAAATTCAACGTAATCCATCTACATCACCTTTGGTAGTGCATGTTGATCACTTGAAATTATATGAGGGTGATCAAGACCCATCTGAGTGGATCCAGAATGCAGAATCTGACGAAAGTTTTGTATCAGAACTTACACCTCAGCAGGTGACGTATGCGGATGATGCCAGTGAGCATGATGACGTCAGCTATGAAAGTCCTGATGATCAGCTCGCTAATGACGCATATCAGTCACCTCAAGCTGAACTTCTGAGAAGATCACGTTGGGGAAGAACTATACGACGCCCTATTCCATATTCACCAACCTTATGAACATTAAAATGATGAAGAGCCATAACAAAAGACAGTTTATTCCAAATTCAGTCTATTTTTAGACATATCTAAATAAGATATGTTTTCATGACTTGTCTCTTAATCACTGGGTCTCTCAACCATATTGGCTTTTCTTGAGCCTGACTTAGGCCACAGACGGGATGCCAGGATTGCATTGAAATGTCAGGTGGTTTTCTCCGGGTACTCCATTTATGGTTGCCCCTTTGTGGCGATCAACACATGTGAGTGAAATAATCTTTGTAGGGCCGAAAAATAAAAAAAATATTACAGAGTCTCTCTGTTTCTCGTTTTGTTAAAAACACATTGCACAGGGTAAGGACTAAGTCCAAATTTCATGAAAATTGTCTGTTGCATTTTGAAATTTTGACTGTTTGAGAGAATGAGGGTTTCTGTATATTTCTAAACAAAATCAGGGCTGAAGCTGTTTTGAATGTCAGTAGTAAAGTGCTAGTTTGTAAAATTTTCAAACTACCTCCTAATACTTCTTAAGTGTGAGAAATTGCAACCTTTTGATTAAATTATCAGGCTGGAAAGGTTTGAGTTAACCGTAGTGATTTTACATTGCTTGTCAGTAGAAGTAAAACAAAGATCAGGAATTGATACAATTAACTTACTCCACCCATAAAAGACACCAAAGGGAAAGAAATACAAACATTAAGCGACCAGACTATAATGGAAACCTAAACAAAGGAAGGCCATAAGGACAGTTACTTTCCCACAAAATGGCCATATGGCCATCCAAAACCAAAAGACACAAGTGATACACACAGTAAGTAACAAACAAAAACATAAATAAATCGCCACAGAAGAGCCGCCTTGGAACGGTCAATTGAAGATTCAGTTCTGATTTGGATGAATCTTAGGGTCGATGTAGTTCTCATATCTTTGAGTGTATTTTTACAGGGGAGTTAATCCAGAAATCCCCACTGAGCAGGCTGGATCTGATTTAATGCTGTTATAGCCTTGATCTTTCAGTTTTTTAGATGGGTGTGGCTCGTCCTTTGTTCCCCTGATATTGTTTGCTCCATTCAAGGAGATGATAAGTCACCCAAATGGAACAAACTTTATCAATGTGGAATTTTGCCACCCATTCAATACATTTTTATAATTCCCTTTTCTACTGAATTGTAACAGCCATACTCAAAGTATGTTTTATTTCAGACTATTCTTCTCCAATATGGCTGAAATTCTAGACTTACACCCGGCAGAGAACGAAACTCACTTTCTCTATGAACACCTGCGTCCTAACTGGGTTCCTGGTGGTATGTTCTGCCACGTCCCTGACTGTACAAGAAAAGACAAGATACCGACACTACGAGCGTTTCTCCGCCACTGGAACATGGTCCACGTTGCGCAAGTCACACTGTATGTATGTGAGCACATGGACTGCATGGGAGAAGTTGTCTTCAAGTCTAAGAACGACCTCCACCATCACATCATAAAGAAGCACAAGGTTACAACGTCAGAGGCGCGCCATCTTGCTGCGATGTATCCGACGAGGGTTGAATCCAATAACAAGTACATCAACCCTCGGGAGAATCTTCCACCACGACAACTCAACCCATCATCAGAGATTGCAAGACAAGCAGACCGGCTGCGACGCCATCAGTTAGTCGGTGTATTAGGAGATCTAGAGGGGCAGAGTGACAACCCCATCAACGCAGTGTGCTGCGATGAATTTGTCACTTTTAACTCTCAGGGAGAAGCTACGGGAAAACAATACAAACGAAGAAGGCATGTCAAAGACCCAAAAGAAGACAATGGACTAGTGCAGTGATTCTGGACTGTTTTTTTATCAATCACAAATATTTAGATAAACTTCAGGACTTACAAGGACATTACCTAAGTGGAATTCCAAATTTTAATACATCAATCTTAAGGCTCTTCATTGTTATATCAAATGATAGTTCTGATTCCCACAGTAATTCGTCAGGGCTTCTGCACAGTTATCACAGTCATTCATTAATGTATATATGTCAACCAAATAAGTTATTTTATTTGGTTGTTTTTGTTTCAATATTCCAAAAGTTTTTGTGTTTCATAGAGTTTATAAATGGTGATTTGTGCACTACTGAAGCCGGAACGGATCATTTGTGTTTACATGCTGTCAATACCAATTGTTTGTCCAGACCTCAGTAGAGCCTGACAGGAATTACTGCTGTATATTGTATAAAGCTAGCAATACTTTAACTGTTCTTTTTTGTGAAATCACTTCATCATATATCACTAATTGCTTAGTACTGGTTCCTACCCAGGAAAAGAGGGTCACATGGAAGATTAGTACTAATACTAAATGTTACCCTCTATAATCAAGGTTTATTATTATTATTGTTATTTCATAGATCTAGTCATACACATGGATCAAATTATTTTCTAGTCAGCTCCTTTTTTTATTTAAAATAGCTCTAGTATAGTGAATAGTATTGTTATTCACTGAGAGTTATAGTGAATAGTATTGTTATT
This sequence comes from Lucinisca nassula, assembly GCA_963580285.1. Lineage (NCBI taxonomy): Eukaryota > Metazoa > Mollusca > Bivalvia > Lucinida > Lucinidae > Lucinisca > Lucinisca nassula. The sequence continues at coordinate 121,160,172 of OY757024.1, forward strand.
CACTGAGAGTTATAGTGAATAGTATTGTTATTCACTGATTCTCATGGATTCTAAATCAGTGATTTGATATAGTTATTGACAAAATGCAGTACATTTAGTCTTAAGGAGGGAAGAGTGCAACGGGGATGCCCTTTTTGGCCCATATTTTTGTAATATAAGAACTTTATCCCTACCTCGGAAACTCCAATTAGAACGTTATTTATTCCAAACGTTTGTGTTGCATTTTTCTGTCGTTTTCCGCTGCTTCGTCCGCCATTATTTTTGACGTATCCGACCTTGACGAAGTAAGCTCATTGGGTATGAATGGGATCGCCCGTAGCTCTTTTTGTAAGCCATTACCTGATTGGTTGGCTTCCTTTTATAAGCGCGTGATTCAATTTATATGTCGCATCACCCTGAACATAGATTGGATCCCCTCCCACTGCAACGTGCAGGGGAATGAGCGCGCAGACACGCTGGCCAAAGAAGCTCTGACCCGGGTGAAGGAACTTGACTACCTCCCCACCCCACAAGAAGTCTACACAATCATTAAGGCTAGCATCAAAAAGGAATGGGCGCGCATATGGCAGGGACAACACGGATTCAGACACTCGATCTGCCAGTCCTTGACCCCGAAAATAGTTCAATACAGCGACAGCCGAAAGCTCGATCGCATATATACACGACTTAGACTTGGGGTCAACGGACTAAATGCACACAACATCTTCTATAACGCGGCCGATCCATTATGCGGGCACTGTGGCGGGGTGGAGAGTGTTCAACACTACCTCGCAGAGTGGCCCGCACACGGCCCCGCTAGGAGGGAACTAAAGGGAGAACTGACAGCACTAGGATACCAAGGGGAGATAAACGCGATTTCTTTGCTCAATCTAATGTCACAGGAAATGAGGGGCACGGTTTTCAATTTTTTTGAGAAAACAAACTACCTGGACAAAATATAGGGGAAAGCTAAGGGCGCAGACTAAATTTATTGCACTGTTACGAGAGACACACCCCGTACGAGGTTACACACTAACATGCCTGAAACCAAAACCGTTACAGACCCGATTTCAGAAACAAAAAATGATTAAACCGCACCTGAGACGCTACCAACCAAAAAGGAGCGTAGTGATCAAAGGGCGGCCGTCTCACGGCGAAAAGGGGAACAAAGTCAACGGTAGGCACTGTGGTTTGCGGCCTCGGCTTTGCACTTAGGAGTGCCTAACGGTGACAGCGATCCCTGGATCACTGTGAGAAGACCATTACAGAACGGGGCATGGACCCACCACAAGGAAAATCCATAGCCCCGACCCACCCTTCAAAGGAGTGTGGCAAGCGAGAGGTTAAGACGAGGTGTAGCGTTGTGGTTGCGGCCCACTGGCTTTGCACTTATGAGCGCTGCACCAAAATCCTAGCTGATCGGGAGCCACACTGCCCGAAATAGGATCACACGAGAACACGCCGGAACTGGGCATGGATCCACCACAAGGAAAATCCATCGCCCGGCCTCTCCGGAGGGGGGAAGGCAAACGGGAAATCAGGACGAGATGTAACGCTGGGGTTTGCGGTCTTAGGACTTTGGCACTGAGCAGCGTTGCGTCAAAATCCTGGCTGATCGAGAGCCACACAACCCAAAGGAGAACGGCACACCAACACACTAGCAAACAAAATGCTCTCCTTCAGGAATGCACATACATTAGTGGGACAGAAATAAGAAACAATAGGCCTTATCACATCTCTTTGTTTTTCTTTTTTTTCGCTTTCGAATAAAGGATGTACATTATAAGGTTACCCAAACGGAATGATCTGGGGGCCACAAAAGGACCCTTTTATAAACACCTGACTAGCAGAAAAATCACAGGAAGGCTCTCTCTAAGCACACATGGTATTGCTTCTGTCCATCCCTTGACAAATGAATACGGTCCCTATAATAGTGCCTGTGGAGGCGGCCATCGCTGTCCCAACTTTGCCTTCGGAAAATATGAAACGCTGTCCCACAAGTCAACACCATAGCTCACCACGCGCATACCACCATGGCCGAAAAACCGAACCTCGCCTGGTACATCAAACAGCCCTCGGAACTGCCCTTGTCGTTTAACACAAGAATCACCAAAAAACAGCAAATCGCGCCATGACCGTAATTAAAACGGACGGTCAAGACGACCATATATTTATACAGATAAGGGAAATAAACTTACTAACTAGGGCATGACTTAGCGCGACCCTGAAGGAGGGCATCAACACACAACCACCCACGCAAAACTAAAACAACATACATCCACCCACGCAATGCTAAATTAGGTAGATAAAGCGATAGTTGTAGAATAGTTGTAGAGTAGGAATCCCGTAGAGAGGATAGTATAGGAAAAGAGAGATCAAAGACCTGGAGATAGAAGAAAAAGAAGAAGAGTTTATTTCCCAAAAAGCGATTCCAAACATTGTTAACTGTAAATATGACACATAAAAACAAGATCGCATAGGAGTGCTCGACTGCGCACATGCGCAGGCGGACGCTTGTATGCGACCTACATGATTATATGAATTTGTTCTAACTGCATTGCTAACGAGATCGGAAGCCCCCGCCCATAGGGGCTTGAAGAAATATATGGGCTGCATGGTGCTTCCCCGCAGAGCTGAATCCGGCCCGCTCACTAGTACTGGTAAACCGCCTAGAGGATCTAAGCCTGTCCAGGAACCGCGGTGCGAGGCGGACCGTCCATGCTAATAAACCCTATTGGTTTCGTTGGGCGACAGGGCTTGGGATGTCATTTCATCTCAGTGTCGGGTAGGAGTCCAACAAAATTGGGAGCAACGTCTCCAAAATGTTGTTGACGGGGACGTTGAACCTCAAATCAAACAAACAAACTAACGAGATCGGCACACGATATCTCGGGCCCTCAAACGACTAGGTAGGAATACAATTCCTCCTATGGTGCCTTCCTTCACGTAGAATGCGAAAATGACATGTAAACATGGCGACTCAGAATGACCCACTTACGGTCCCACAGAATATGACATCCTACGTGGAGGAGGGCACCACATTTTCCTAACTTTAACAAAAAATGCAGAAAAGGGGATTGACCTACTTCCACATCCTCCTCGATAGAGGCCACCCACAAACTAAGATAAACACGAACTTGGGCCCGAGACGGCGGAGGCCGTCACACTATACTATATGTTGTATGTACAGAATAAACAAAAATCACAAAATATAATCTACAAGCACAACCTTGCAGGTACAAAAACTGTCCTAACCAGCAAAACGGACAACACCATCTTTAAAGCACAAGAAAAACAAACACGACAGGTCCATGGCGGGGCGAGCACATCCGCCCGCATATATACTCAATAAGCTGGGGGCACAGACCAAATAATGTAAAAATGTACATACGTTACAAAAATATGCAAAAATCAAACAAAAAAAAAAAAAATAAAAAATACCAATATCAAAATTGATACAAAAAGCGTAGACGACATCCATAGACATGGTGCTGGCGTGAGGGTGTAGATGCGGCTGAAGCTACAAGCTAGAAGAAAGAAATGGATGGACTCTACAATTTTGTAGTGCAAATAAGCACCACAAAATGGCTAAAAAACTTTGTCTCGAATCCCCTGATTGAATATAAGGTGCATAACACGTAACATGGAAACGTGTATAGCAATCTTTAGAAACGTCTTCCAAATCGCAATGAAACTTTCAAACAAAATTAACTGCTAAACGATCCCCTTAATGATAAGTCCAAACTCGGAGCCTACCCTGTTACACAAAACAACCCACACCCCTTTGCGGCAAACCGCAAAAACCCAAGGCACAGCACTGCTATAACTTAAACGCAGTGCAATCAAGTAGCCAAACCTTTAGAATGGAGTTCCAAATTACTACAACTAAACTATGTTGCACAAAAACAAAGGCTCACATTGGAACTGTGCAACATATCCACAGCCCTTGAAATCTGAAGCACGCCTAGCCCAGAAACTCCTACATTTAAAGATGCCCTTTAGCGACAGGACACGTGCACTCCTGAAGCAAACGGGAAGACAAAATATAAGCCCCACCGAGACCTGGAAAGGTCACGGCACCGTTTCACAAACCTCTCAGGACGGAGCTCGGCGATTGGCTACAGGGCAAGGGAATGCCCGTGGGCTCAGAGACACCTGAGACGTGAGACGACAAACATGGACGGACGGGGCTGGAGCCGAGCGATGGTCTCCCTGTTCACCGGCAACGGGGAATAGGGGTACCACCGAGCCCTACGGTGTAGTGCCAGCATGGATTCGTTCCCTGGGACCCCACCAGCTGACGACCCGCGACACGGGGAAACTGGAAAACAACAACAAATATATGTCGCATTGGACTCAATACGAGGTGCTCGTTCAAGTCTCTTGTCCTTTCTCTTTTCGGAAGCAATGTGAGCTTCTCACTCACTTCCGAACTTAAGTTTCTTCATTTCGGCTCAAAGATCTAAAAAGGGAGGGTGGACGTATTTTCATGTTAGGCACACACTTTTCTTAGGGGATATTAGAAGTAACTAAGGGGGTGGTTCGTTGTCTTGGGGTCTCAAGCCTGACTCAGGGGGGATCCTCAGACTGTGCTCCGTTCCTCTGGTCCTTCCAACGCTCAGTATATAAGGCTAGCTTTTCATCTTGCTAAAATGTTTGAATTGTGATTTATTTGCTAGGGAAAAACATAGAAACTCTTTTTCTCGTTTCATTACTGCTTCCCAAGATTGCGTCTTTCTCCTGGTAAATCGAGCCTGGGTACACACAACCGGGCAGGGGGAGGTGTCAGTAGTCTGTCGCCTGACCCTGCTCAGTTGATCAGACGAACCATAACCCGGTCTGGGTATACTGGGGAGGTCAAAAGGGGACTAGCCCCGTTACAGGGGCTTGGAGGCTACATTATGCTTCCACGCAGAGCTGAATCTGACCACACACGATTGCTGGTAAACCGCTTAGAGACCGCAGAACTATTAGAGATTGGAATGCCCTTCCTGATTCGATTATTTCGACAGCTGAAGGTGCTGATGATTGTGTAGCTAAAATTACCTCTTTGGTTAGAGCTAGGGACTAACTTCCCATATCAATGGTCCTGGTGTATGAATGTCATTTGACGTGTCACCAGTAACAATTCTGATTCTGATTCTTAGAAGGACTTAGCCTGTCCAGGTAAAGAGGTGTGAGTCAGATCGTCCAATGCATTAAACCTTCTGGTTTCATTGGGCGGCAGGGCTTGAGATGTCATTTCATCTCAATGTCGGGTAAAAGTCCCACAAATTTGGAAGCAGCGTCTCCAAAATTACCTAAATAGTGTTGACGGGGACGTTACAAACAAACAAAAACTCCTTTTAGTCCTTTTCGCTATTAAGGGGAACCGCTTTTATTTACCCGGCCACCGTGTCGACAGCTCTTGACACCCAGACTTGCAGACGACGCAAAGTTTCTTTTTCCACATTCTTTGAACAGTTTGGATATTTATTTGCTTATAATTCTCTGCGAATAAGCGTTATTAATTGTTTGCTTTAGTTGATTATATTTAGAATCTATCCGATAGTCAAAACGATTTAAATTTGCTCAGGTCATTAGTTTTCGTGATATGGTAGGCAAATGACGTGTGTTTCCCATTGCTAAATTTGTTCGTAGCGTGATAACTCAGTGGTAAGTGCACTTGTCTCTTATGCCGTGAGGTCCCAGGTTTGGCCCTAGCATAATTAAAAATGTGTTGTAAAAATATTAAAATTGCATGAGTCTCTTTCATGCATCACATGAACAAGTCCGTGAAATAAACAACCCCTTAAACCCCACTTTATATAGAATAAACTGGGGTTTACGGGGGTATACATTATTTTTTTTTATTTCTGCACCAAGACATAGGTTGTGGGTACTCATTAGAACCGCCTCAACGAGGCGGTTCTTACGAGCACCCACAGCCTATGTTTGCCATATAAACAAGAAAAATATCACGGATTTTCTTCAGAAAAGAAGCCATTTTGGATATGTGGTAATGTGGTAAATGCACTATGTCGCATGGGCATGTTATCATAAAGGCAAATGGCTTGTTCTCATCAGGCCATGCTTTCATTTCATTTCAAAGCCTTCTACTGGCCGAGATAACTCACAAGTATAATCTTTCACAAGTAGTGTCTGCGTAATAACTCATAGTATAGAGGATTATTATTATTTTTTTTTTTTTTTCCCTCCCTCTTTCACCCAACATGATGAAAATCAGACATAAACAGCAATCAACAGGGTTAAGATATAGATGAGACCATTAATCATGCACTCTAAATACATATTTATTGTTGCACTCCATCCTACAAAGAGACAATTATTATTATTATCATTATTATTATTTTCAAATGTTCAGGGGATACTCATGTAATCATATCACATTTCCAGCTTCATTTGACTCTGCTGCATCTGCACCTCTCCTGGGCTTCATCAGTAACCATCCCGGCACCACTGCAAACTGAGGAGAAAAATTGTAAAGAAAAACACCAAGTGCCCCGACCGGGGACCGAGCCCACGACCCTGGGGCAAAAAGCAAGCGAGTCAAACACCAGGCCAAAGGGTTCGGGCCAGCCAGACCGGTCAGTTATGCACTCCAAATAAGGCGATTTATTATGGCGTGCTACTTCATTCCTCTATCCTACAAAGAAACCAATATTTTAATGTTTAAGAGAGACTCATTTAAACATGTCATATTTTTAGATCCTCTTGACTCCGCTTAATCTGGTCCATCCATGGGCTGCAGCAATAATCATCCCGGCACCAGGCACCACTGTAGTAGGAGAGAAAGAAAAAAAAAAAAAAAAAAAAAAAAAAAAAATCCAGTCTAGTGCCCCGACCGATGATTAAAGGAGCGTGATAACTCAGCGGTTAATCCACTTGCCCCGGACACCATAGGTCCTGGGCTTGATATCGGCAGTGGCCACAAAAGGCCGACGCCCAAACACACTCCAAACGCACCACCTGCAGAATGAATCACATTTCCAGATTTCTTTGACTCCGCTGCATCCGCACCCACCCCAGGACCCACGGGCAAGCACCCCACCAGATACCACTGCATCTGAGGAGAACAATCTGTAAAGAAAAACCAACCGAGTGCCCCAAAAATAATGATTGATATATATATCAAAGAATATGTAGTAATTAAAGGTCAACCACACTCAGTCCCATAATGTATGATAAATTTATGTATATCCTCAGGCCACTTCCCGCCGTTCAGATATAACCATGAATATAGATAATGATTACAATACATCAAAGAATATGTAGTACTTCATTAAATGTGAACCACACTCATTCCCATAATGTTTAATGAATTTTGAAGGCCAGGTACAGCCGTGTCGGCCACTTCCTGTCCTCCAGATATAACCATGAAAACATGAACCACACTCATTCCCATAATGTTTAATGAATTTTGAAGGCCAGGTACAGCCGTGTCGGCCACTTCCTGTCCTCCATATATAACCATGAAAACATGGACCACACTCATTCCCATAATGTTTGATGAATTTTGAAGGCCAGGTACAGCCGTGTCCGCCACTTCCTGTCCTCCAGATATAACCATGAAAACATGAACCACAATCATTCCCAAAATGTTTGATGAATTTTGAAGGCCAGGTACAGCCGTGTCGGCCACTTCCTGTCCTCCAGATATAACAATGAAAACATGAACCACACTCATTCCCATAATGTTTGATAATTTTTTTTTTTTTTTTTTTTTGGAAGGCCAGGTACAGCCGTGTCGGCCACTTCCTGTCCTCCAGCTATAACCATGAAAACAAATGATGATTTCAATATATCAAGATAGATGAAGTAATTGAATGTGAACCACACCCATTCCCATAATGTATGATGAATGTATCATATGTATGTATATCGTCAGGCCAGGTACAGCCGTATCGGCCACTTCCTGTCCTTCAGAAGAAATAATGATTGCATCACTCTTACGCCAAACAACCCCATTACCTTGAAATGTCCTAGCATCACCCCCCCCCCCCCCCCCCCCCCCCAAGTTAAATGTAAAATCTGTTTGTTGATGATATGAAAACATCTAATTGTTGGTAGATGTATTCACGGTGAATTTTTGGTTCTTCATCATCTTTGTTTTGGTTTTCGTCAAAGAAAGTATTCAAGTCAAGGGCACTTGTACCCAAGTTTAATAAGAGCTCTTGCCTCATAATTTCTCTCTGAGCATCATAGAGTTCACAATCAAGGAGGAAATGGTCTACTGTTTCTCTCTCACCGCAAGCACAAGAGGGATCATCAACCACACCAACAGAGTGGAGGTAGTCTTTGAGTCTGCAGTAACCACTCTGCAGTTGCAATATCACCCTCTGATTTCTTGTGCCCTTGAAACTGATTTTCTTCAGTTTGACTACTTGATGGTATTGATGCAAATTTCTGCCTTTTTCCGATATTTCCCATCTTCGTTGCCATTTCCCCATGACTGCTTCTCTTGCTGCATGTTGTATTTGTGCCTGTGTTGCATCTTCTATATCTTCTGCCATTTCCTCTGCTTCTTTTGCAGCCTCCTTGGCAAGCCTATCCGCTATCTCATTCCCTCTTATATCTGCATGCCCTGGCCTCCACTGAATCTTTACTTCTGTCCCATTCCTTTGTAAATCTGACATAACTTGGATGATGTCAGAGCTTGTTTTCTTGTACTTTTTGTCATCCCAGCCTAACTGTAGAATACCAACTGCACACTGACTGTCACTGAAAATCAAAACTGTATCAATCTTTCTTTTCATCTTTTCTTGTAGGATAAAATCTAGTGTCATCTTGATAGCGGCTAGTTCACCAAGGAGAATGGAAGCCAGCTTAGACACAGGTTGTTTGAGCTCTATCGTGTCATCATTTGGTAGAAACAGGCAAGAGCCAGCACCACAGGGACCAGGATTTCCTCTGCAAGAGCCATCAGTGAAAGCCACTACTGTATCTACTCCTATGCCCTCCAGTAGCCTCTCAATGACCACTCTTGACTCTATCCCCTGTGCGGCAGTTCTTGACTTTGAGGATCCAAGATTACTCCAGTATTCTGGCTTTCTTTTTGATGGTGCCATGTACTCCAAATATGTTGCTTCTGGCTCAATAGCATTGAGACTAAGGTCAGTTAACGATTTCATATCATCAACCTGCCGTATCATCAATCCAAATGGAGTTGTTACTTTCTCCCTTGGATTAGACTCCAGTGTTGACTGACATTTAGCGAGAGTTTGCCTTATCTTCTCATCAGCTGACTTAGCCATGATTTTTGTACATGTTCTAACTGAAAGTTCTTCTCTGCGAAGGTCAAGAGGTAAAACACCTGCTTGTACCTCCAATGCTTCCAAACTCGCTGTGCTAGGACATCCCAAACACAGTGCTAGACCTTTGCGTTGGATTTTTTCAAGCTGACTGCAATTTGCAAGCTGCCAGACTGGAGCTGCATACTCCATTTATGGGACAACAATGCTGTTGTATAACTTAACCATATTAGGAGTACTTATTTTTTCAGTTTTACCAACAATCATCAGAGAACCCAGCGCTTTTGCTGCTCTTTTTTCAACCATATCCAAATGATCATGAAATGTTAACTTCTTATCCAGTATGACACCAAGGACCTTAACCTTATCTGTGTGTTTAAGCAGTTTTCCCTTCATTTTAACTTCTGGGACAGAATGACTGGCATCCCTAGTGAAAAGACAATATTCTGTTTTTGCAGCACTAAGTTTCATTCTCCACTTATAGGTCCAGTTGGAGATATTGCTTAGATCCTGATTCATTGCTGTTGCTAATTCATTTGGGTCATTTCCTGAATTCCAAATGGTGCCATCATCAGCAAATTTAATCTTTTCACTAGTTACACAGCCATAAATGTCACACAGAAAGAGACTGAATAAAAGTGGAGATAGTACACTTCCTTTCTTGTTAGCTCGTTGTAATCTAGGCCAAAAAGCCGCAATGTCTCTCGGGTATTTATCTTCTTAGTATTTCCGCTACAGTAACTGCTCGCAAGTAATAGGTGGTGCGCAAAAAAAAAAAAATGCCGTGCTTTTTATTTTTACATGCTGTTGTTGCTGGTGGATGCAAGCTTCGCAAATATATTGGGTTGAATACTTTTCTAAGGCCAGTCACGGTATCTCGCAGCAGTAGTTTATGTGACAGAAACCAGTAAAATGCGCTTCTCAAACTCACTCTTGTTGTCAAGTGATAAAAGTATTATTTTTCTTCAAATATGTATCTGTGAAAATACCTTCATTGAAAAAAGTCCTATTGATGTCGCCGGGTGAGCATCAGGTAATGAAATGAGGACCCAGACATTGGATTTCTGAGGGGTTGATTATATACAATGAAAAAGTGTGTCATTTCATTTAATTGTTTGATAGTTGTGAAGTTCATTTAATTTTATCATGAAGTCCTTCGAAATTCAATACTTAGCATAAGTTCAGGTTCAACCAGTATACTCGCTTCTCATGGTACCAAGGGTTCCATGGTACTGAGGTAATCAATATTTTGCTGCATTTTGATTCTTGTATAATTCCTATGTGCTTGATATTGTTACAAAAACTTCAAATTCTTGGGTCTCATAAATTAATTTCCAACTTGGTCAGTACTCAGCAGGAAGAATCTACTGTCTACTACCAGTCCGATGGAAAATAATTATAATTTTCTGTGTCTGAGTTTAATATCCCATTAATAACTAAGATTGTGGAATTTTGACTAATTTAATGTCTATAGTTTTTTATGGTATATATCAACTACAGTAAACCCTGTCATAGTGGCCACCTCTATTAAGCAAGCAACCTGTCTTAAGCAAGCAGACATTCTGTTCCAAAAATAGGAAGATGCATTAAAATTCACCTGTATTTAGCATGCACCTGTCTCAAGCAAGCCCATTTTGATTATCACTTAGGTGCTCACTTAAAACAGGTTGGACTGTATAATCTTCACAAAAACAAGATGGTACTATTTTCCTTCCATCACGAAAACACACCTATTTAATTTTGACCCCTTGAACCCCACTTATATAGTAAAACTGGGGTTTACAGAGGTAAGCCTTATTTTTCTTATTTCTGCTCAAAAATATAGAATATGGGTACTCGTTAGAACCGCCTCAATGAGGCGGTTCTAACGAGTACCAAAAATCTATATTTTGAGCAGAAATAAGAAAAATATCACAATTTTTCATCTTAAAATGCTCGTATTTTCAGAGATAAAATTGACAATGTATTTGTATAGGCGTATTTTCGTAATGAATGGTCTAAAACTGCTATCTCACTCAGGAACTTATCACGCAAAAAGACCCTCTCTTCTCACTGCCTTATATATGAGAAAAATGGATCAGGACTCGTGATTGTTGATCATGCTACTCTATCATAAATCATAATCATTGATCATGATCCGCAATCGTAATCAATTATCATGAGCCTCTATCACGATCACCGAACATGAGCCTACACCATGAATACTTATCATAGACAGCTAATGATGAGCCCTGATCTTGATTTCTGATAATGCACCTTAAAATGTCAATTTTCATGCATTAATTAGAAAAAGAAACATTTCTGCGTCAACCTTAAAGTATGTTCTTTGATTATTTCCATAGAGCCCAGGCGAAAATGATGGTCTGGTGACCATCAACTACCATGGAATACTATGGACTACCATGGCAGTTCATGGTAATAAACACGGTAAACTATGGTTGACCATGTTTTGTTAAATGGCCACCCATGGTCATATACCATGGTCTAAGGTGACCATGAACACCATGGTAGACCATGGTCTGTGCCCATAGTCAACCATGTTTGACCATGGTGTTGACCATAAAAAAAACACACACACACACACACACACACAAAAAAAAAGACATTGGCAGCCATTTGTGACTTCACTAAATATACAGCATTTTTGCCAAACAAACAGAATGTATTAATCCACTTCAGGATGCATTGTCATTTATATTTGATGAAATACAATGTTCTTTAGACCCTCAGCCTAACAGGCAGATAGTATAAAAACAAATACCTTGTTTTATCAGGGATTTTCCTAGTGCAACTTTGGGGCTGGTAATCTGCCCCTATTTTTTCCAATTTGAGACATATATTCCCAAATTTTATAACAAATTTCCCAATTTCTGATGTTGTGCTACATTTTGCTAAAAATTTCATGAAAATTGAACCAAAATTGACAAAGTCACAGCTGATTTAAATTCCCAACTATAAATATTAGCGAGCTGTTTTTCCCAAACCCCGCGGCCCCTGGACCCTGATCCTGAAGGGTAGGAAAATCCCTGTTTATACATTTTGGTTCCATACCTAGTATTGTTGAAATTCTTCTAATAACATTCTTGAAAATCATCTCATAATGGTGATTATTATGTTGATACGAAAGTTCTATATAGGTGGCAAGCTAAATGGTATTTATTGTATGCTTTCTTGTCTACATAAATATGAGTAAGTAAATCATTCAAATAATTATAATGTGTACATAAATGATAAATTAATGCAAATTTCAAAAGAATAACATTTATTAAATCATAAATTTCAAGGGAAGCTACTGAAATTTCAAACTATGTTGACCATGGTAGACTATGGTTAATTGGAATTATTATGACAGTTGACCATGATAACCCATGGTCAACCGTAGTAGTAATTTTTACACTCTTTCCAACCACCGACAACCATGGAACCATGGTGACAGATATAGAGGATATTTGATTTTTTCAGTGTAAGATCGAATTTTATTTCATCGAATGAACACCAAAACTGTTATTTTCACGAGTGGCGTAGCCACGAGTGAAAATAGCAGTTTTGGTGTTCATGAGTGAAATAAAATTTGATCTTGCACCGAAAAAATCAAATTTTCTGTTTCTTACATGCTTCAAAAGGCAATATTTAGCCTCTTTAATGGTGTCACTCACATTCGGAGAAAATTATCTTTGTTCCTGTTCGTTTCGCGTCAATTTAGTGGTGTCCATCGTGTTTAGTTGGTATACTATTGGGTGTAAACTAAAAGTTTGCACCTGAGAAATGGCCTGGGATGGTATTATTATGAATGATTAATGAAATAATTGAGAGAGTAGTTTTCCAAAGAAGTTGCTGGCAAGTCTAGCGTCACGCGACAAAAGACGTGACGTCAGCGTCATAAATGACGTCAGTAACGTCCCCGTCCCAGATGAACGGGCTATGCGTCAATTAGAACACATTTCAGTATTGTTCAGTTATCTGACAAAGATAAAATTGAAATTAGAGTTAGATTTGAAGAAAAAAGTAGTCCCAAACAGTGAAAAATAAAAAAATCCTATTTTCACTGTTTGAAACAGTGAAAATATCGATTTATATTCCACTGATAAATCTCTATCATTCATTGAAAAGCATGTAAGAAATTCTTTTTTTTTCATGAATATCATTTGACAGCTGACCATGAAAAAACATGGTAGGCCATCAAAACCCATGATGACCATGGTGTCAACCACGGTGACCATGTTTGACCAAGAAAAATGTGATACAGATATTCCTTTTTTATAGTATTTGATGGCTGACCATGAAAAAACATGTTAGACAATCATGACCATGGTTACTATTTCACCTGGGGCATATAGATCCATAGATTCTCTATGATTTTAGGCTTTATATGGAGTAAACTTCAAGCATCTGTGCACTAACATTCCTAGGAATTATCTTCATCATCTTCCAATATAGTGCAGGGCTGAATCATCAGCATTATAAGGGCTGGTAACTACACTTTCTTCATAAAATGACTCTTTTGCAGAACTCTGTTCTGATTTTAAAGGCCAACAACCTGTAAAAATAACAGAGTGCTGTTGAAATTACTTTTGTCAGAATATTTGAAATTCAAAAATTATGTATTTCAGATGCATAATAGTGTCACCGCAAAAGGGTTGTAACTCAAGTTACAACACTTTTGCGGGGAAAAAATATATCAAATGTATATATGCATTTTTGTCTGCAATATGGTTGTAACTCAGGTTTCCAGATAATACAGTCAAGGTCAATGTTAGCCATTCATTAAAGAACTCCACATATTTCTTCAAAAACCTGTTAGAATTACTTTGCAGGAGGTTTGACATAGTTTAGACCTTTTCTTCCCTCAAAAGTATTTACTGGGAACTTTACATTGATCTTGTATAAGGTTTCTGCATTGCCAGTTGTAAACTCTATGATACTCAAGTTCAGCTAGTTTTAATAATAAGGTTATAAGGTATTGAGAATGGCACGAAATATTTACCCTAACCCGCATATGTATGACATACATGTACATTATATACACATGCTATATCCATCTTGTATAATGACATAGTGCTGTTATAGTTTGGTTCCACTTTTCATATTCCTTAACCCATTCTATGCTGGAAACCCCTAAAGGGGTATCTTTGCAAACAGTGCAGGCCCAGATCAGGCGTCTGATCAGGGCCTGCACTGTTAATGCTAACAGAATTTTCCATCAAAAATAGAATAAACACAATAAAAGGCCTATTAACCCTTGTCCTGCTGAATATTTAAATATGTCACACCCACTACTGATGATCAACCAATCAGATTACTTGATGCAAATTATTGCAACAAATTCACAATCTGAATGGCAAACAATGTAGATCCAGATCAGATGGCTTCTTCAGAAGCCATCTGATCTGGATCTACACTGTTTGAAAGATAATTCATATCCGGGCTCAGCAGGACAAGGGTTAAACACCCCTTTTGAGTCCACCAGTATACAATGGGTTAATAGGTAACAAAAGATAGAGCATCCTGCTTGACCTGCTACCTACTGTGATTTTGTCCAGTTTGTTGTCGCCCCTGCTTTAAGCATGGCACAATATACATGTAGGAGTCCAATTTGCCATCCGTTCACCATTATTGTTTGTAGGCCATCAGCATTCATTCTAATGGAAGGTGAACTCATATCAGAAAGGTGACTATGAAACTATGAGGAAGGATGCACTCAGATTTGCAAAGGAGAATTACTTTAATGGTCATTCAGATTCTCGGTCTGTACAGAATTTTGATTTGATAACTTCTTTCATTCATACTTCGGCCGAAAATCATATCCCCTCAAAAACTAGTAGGTCTGTATCTTCTATTCCCTGGATCACTCCAGAGATAAGAAGGAAAATTCGCAGAAGGAATAAGATTCATGCAAAGGCAAAAAAGATGGGAAGTGGTAAACTCCGGACAAAATTTGAAAGCTTGAGACGTGAAATCAAGACTGATATAAAAAATCAGCATGATTTGTATGTGAATAACTTGGTTGATGATGTAAAGGCAAATCCCAGAGACTTCTACAGATATATTAATAGCCAGAAGAAAGACAGGCAAGGTATCCCACCCCTTAATAAAAGAGGAGGGGACGGGGTTGCTGAATCAGACTCTGAAAGGGCAGAGGAACTAGTTGGTCAATTCAATGATGCGTTTAATAAAACTGAGTTCACGGAGGTTCCAATGACTGGAAGATCGGCCCCATTCATGAATAATATTGTTGTGACAGCTGCAGGAGTGATCAAATTACTTCAAGGCTTAAACCCCAGTAAGGCCTTAGGACCTGATGAGCTTCATCCTAGAGTCCTGAAGGAACTAGCAAATGAGTTGGGTCCAGTTTTTGCACACTTGTTTCGACAGTCTCTTGATACGGGTGAAATCCCCAAAGAATGGCTCTTAGCAAACATCTGTCCACTCTTCAAAAAAGGAGATAGGGCTCTTGCCCTTAATTATTGCCCTGTGTCTCTGACTTGTGTTCTGTGTAAATTGCTGGAACATAATATAGTCTGCTCGAACATCATGGCCCACTTGGGCGAACATAAACTTTTGTCAGACAGACAACATGCATTTAGGAGAAGGCACAGTTGTGAAACTCAGCTAAGCACAGTTATTAATGACTGGGCAAAAATCTTGGACAAAGGGGGACAGGTGGACATATTTATTCTGGACTTCGAGAAGGCTTTTGACACCCTTCCTCATGAACTACTTAAATCTGAGTTATTTGGTTATGGCATTGGGGGAAAGACCCTCAAATGGATAGATTCCTTTCTTTGCTACAGAAAACAGCGGGTTGTTGTTAATGGTGAATCTTCAGAGTGGGCTCCAGTTTTGTCTGGAGTCCCACAAGGGACCATTCTTGGTCCACTTTTGTTCTCCCTGTACATCAATGATATTTCCACTGACATTGACTCAGAAATAAGACTGTTTGCAGATGACTGTGTTTGTTACCGGGAAATTAGAGATACAGATGACTCATTGAAACTTCAGGCTGACATAGATAGATTAGGATGTTGGGCATGTAAATGGGGCATGAGATTTCAGCCAGTTAAATGCAATATTATGCAGATAACTAGGAAGAGATCTAATAAAGTTGAGGCTTCTTACACCTTAGAGGGAACGGTCCTCGAGAATGTGGACTCCATTAAATACCTTGGAGTGACAATCTCACACAACTTGAGATGGAATACATGTACTAATATTAGCAACATGTGTACTAAGGCAAATAGAACGCTTGGTTTCCTGAGGAGAAATCTTCATCAGTGCCCTCAGGATGTAAAAGAGGCAGCATATAAAGGTCTTGTTTGCCCAATCTTGGACTATGGTAGTTGTATCTGGGACCCCAGTGGAGTGGTCCTTAACGATGAAATTGAGAAAGTTCAGAATAGAGCTGCTAGATTTGTAACAGGCAATTACTGCTTTGAAACTGGGAGCATGACTGGAATACTTGGAAAATTAAAATGGGAGTCTCTCAAGAAAAGGAGAAAAAGATAGTAGGCTAATCCTTTTATACAAAGGTCTAAAGGGTGCTGCCAGCATTCCAACAGATGACCTTGTTCCCCCAGCTAGACACTGTAGAAATCATCATTCGTTGGTGTTTCAGACCCTTAGCGCAAGAACTGACATTTATAAAGAGTCGTTCTTCCCCAGAACCATTAGAGGTTGGAATGCCCTTCCCGATTCGATTATTTCGACAGCTGAAGGTGCTGATGATTGTGTAGCTAAATTTACCTCTTTGGTTAGAGCTAGGGACTAACTTCCCACATCACAGGTCCTGGTGTATGAATGTCATTTGACGTGTCACCAGTAGCAGTTCTGATTCTGATTCTGAATGTACAAGTGCATTTCTCAAGAATTATAAGTGTTTCATTCATGATTCTTGGTACCAACTTGCATCAAGGAATAACAACTTTAATGCTATCATCAATATTTGACCTTGATCTAAATTTCATGGTTCACTGACTGTAAATTAACGCGTCAACCCAGGCTTTCACCCCTATGTTCAAGTGCATTTCTCATGAACTATTAGATCTTCATAACTGATACTTGGCACAAAGTTGCTTCTAAGGATGGCAGTTTTAGTGTAGGCATTCATGTTTTTTGCACTTGACTGACTTTTTATGGTTCACTGACTTTGTGAACTATTGTGGCCACCCTAAGTTTCACCCAAATGTTCAAGTCAATTTCTCAAGAACTATAAGAGCTTCATGGATCATACTAAGTGCAGAGTTGCTTCTAGGGATGGCAACTTCAATGCAAGCATCCATATTTGAACGTGATCTCAAGTCCTGGTTCATTGACCTAGAAAACTTTTGTGTCAAGCCTAGCTTTTACCCCAATGTTCAGGAGAGAATCATTGATTATACTTGGTACAAACTTGCATCTGCACACTGGTCAATACATACGTACAGGCTGCGTAGCGGTCGCATAGGCTTCGTATTTTGGACGCATAGGCTTCGATGAAAAATGGCGGATGACAGTTCGTCAATGCAGGTAAGAAACTGTTTTTACGTTAATCTAACTGTTGCATAGCGTTGCCCAATATTGACATCTGCCTTACGGACCACTTTATTAATGTGCAGCTTCGTCTGTTGCAAGAAAAAGTTTGAAAACCGGAATATAGATAAATAGACCCGAAAAGAAATTTGGCATTCAACACAGATTTACCTGTATTTTCACTTTGGTCCGGTCGCCCTATGTAACTACACGTTTTTGGCTGGTGTAATGGCCGATAAATTGTGAGTAACGATAATGAAATCGAAAAGCTAATATGCAACTTTCGTCACATCTTTTGCGAAAAAGAAAAATCTTGATATTTCGATACAACGCACGTAGCTTCGTTAACGATTACAACGCAGAGGCTGCGAACTAAATTTTAAAGCCGTGTATTATGTAGAATAATAGTGAATGATGTTAAATTAATGTCCAGAAATCAGTCAACCAGCGTTAGCTGGTGATGCTAAAGACATTCTGTATCATTTATACCATTTCATCTCAGTGTCGGGTAAAAGTCCCATAAATTCGGAAGCAATGTCTCAAAAATGACCTGCATGATATTGTCGGGGACGTAAACCTCAACACAAACAAAAATGTTCTACTGAGTCATGCGCAGTGACATGAGAGGATTCTCTACCAATAATGAATTGACTTACAACCGTTCGAGAGGGATACCAACCGAGGCCGACTTCATCTGGAACCACTGGCTAGCTTTGGCTTCTTTTGTTGCTGTTCCATTTTCCTATATCACGCCTACGGCAAGGGTCGTAGTTAGGCAAATCCACAAGCGAAGACTATTTCCATTTTAAAGAGTGCTCATGAGTGCGCATGCGTGGAAAACCGGACTAATTAACCGTAAGAAAACCTGAATTGTAAAATGGCCCCAGTTTATTCTGTCTGCTGCATCTTCTTTAAGGTTTTTTTAATAGCATTTTCGCAAACCCTGTGGACCCAGATCGATGAGTAGTCTGAGATTGGTCCAAATGACAGTTAAAGTAAGCAGCAAATGACAAAGCAGACGACAATTGTTGTGATTGACATCTAAGATAGCTATCTTCCCTCACTAAAATCCTGATCACAAGTTTCAGTGGACAATATCTAAATTGAAGTCTCCTGAAAGAGTGGACAGTTCTTGTTTATTTTGCTCCATTTTAAGCTTTTGTTTTGAACAATAATGCTTAATCTGCCTATATAGTACACACCAAGCTTCTAGATTTCTCATGGATGACGTCAGAGCATATCTGTGGTTAATCGGAATTTTCAAGGTCAGTTCAGTAGCAGAGTAAATAACTGGAGATTATGCAGTGATGAAATCCTTATCAGACCACTTAGAAACCTGCAGTTTTCAGTAAGAGATAGGGTTTATTGATGTTTACCTATTAATTTTAACAGATTATCGCTTTACTGTCTCCTTAAACAGATTTAACGAAGACTTACCAAGTTTGTGAACGATGGAGTAAATAAGTGTAACTTGACAGATTTTGTGCATTCCTTATTTCCTTATTTCTTCTCAGAAACACAGATTGTGGATACGGGTTAGAACCGCCTGACCCGGGCAGATGTAACAAGTTCCCACACACTATGTCTTGAGCAGAAATATAAAAACTATCAGAATGTTTTATCTAAAAGTTTTTTTTTCTTTTTGGTAGTATTTTAATAGGCGTGTTTTCGTAATGCGTCTTCCCATCACTGTAAACTGCGCGTCGTAAATTCCGAAGTCACGTGCATTGTAATAAAAACACGACAGAAATTCGTCCAGTACAAATATTATTTGGCTTAATAGCTAATAGATTTGACGAAGACTTACCAAGTTTATGAACGGTAGTGTAAATAATTGTAACTTGACAGATTTTGTGCATTCGAATCAAAATGTTGTATTTCCATAGCTGAGACTGAAAATGTGTTCGGTATAAATGATACAGAATGTATTTAGCATCACCAACTAACGCTGGTTGACTGACTTCTCGACATTAATTTAATAGCATTCACTATTTTTCTACATAATACAGATTTTTACAATTTAGTTCGCAGCCCCTGCGTTGTAATCGGTAACGAAGCTACGCGCGTTGTATCGTAATGTCAAGATTTTTCTTTTTCACAAAAGATGTGACGAAAGTTACACATTAGCTTTCCGATTTCATTATCGTTATTGACAATTCATCGGCCAGCACACCAGCCAAAAACGTGTAGTTACATAGGACGACAGGACCAAAGTGAAAATACAGGTGAATCTGTGTTGAATGCCAAATTTCTTTTAGGGTCTATTTTTCTATATCCCGTTTTTCAAACTTTTTCTTGCAACAGACGAAGCCGCACATTAATAAAGTGGTCCGTAAGGCAGATGTCAGTATTGGGCATGCAATACAACAGTTAGATTAACGTAAAAGCAGTTTCTTACCTACAATGACGAGCTGTCATCCGCCATTTTTCATCGAAGCCTATGCGTCCAAAATACGAAGCCTATGCGACCGCTACGCAGCCTGTGCGTATGTATTGACCAGTGTGATCTGGGAATGTCAGCTTTGGTGCAAGCGCCCACATTTGACCTTGATCTAAATTTCATGGTTCACTGCCTTTGTGAAGATTTTCCCTTTGCAGAGCTTTTGTTTTAAAGAAATCAGGATCATTTTTTCACCTTAGGTAATTTCCTGATAAAAAAGTCCATGTATAGATAGATGTAATTATGCCAAGCTGCTGCTGCAATAATTGAGGTGAAAGGATTCTTACAAAGCATTTGAAATCTATTTAAGCCTTCTTGGAGATGGAGAAGTATTACACAATCTGGTGGAAAGAGAGGACTAGCCACTCCTCTCTCTATTAGTCAAGACACTATACCAAATTTCGTAAGCTCAGTTACACAGGTATTTTGGTATGAAGTTGAATGGCCAAGCTGTGGGCCGCTGTCAAGCCTATCAGATTACCTTGCAGGCTCAGATCTACCCTTACATCGGCGCAGTTAGATGGTACACTGACCCATGAAGTAGTTTGTTCTCCATGGTTGGCCAGTTTGTAAAATGGCTCCACAACCACATAATTTGATGACCATGGTCATGTACCATGATCCCATCAGTTGACCATGAACACCATGGTGGACCATGGTCCATGTTTGACCATGGTGTCGACAAGACCATCAAATCCCATGAGCAGACATTTTATTTTCACTTAATGTATAGGAACTCTATCAAGCTGAATGAATTTGTCCAGTTCGAGATGCATGCCACTCATATTTTATGACATTCAATGCTCTTTAAGCCCTCAGACCAACAGGCAGATACACGTCTTTAATGCTAGGTTCTTAGATTGTGGCCTTCACTTCTGTTTTTAGATATAATGCTTGTCTGCTGAAGCAGGCCATGCACTACTTTTGTAAACAGTGTAAATCCAGATCAGATGGCCATCTAGAGAAGCCATCTGATCTGGATCTTCACTTTTTGTCATTCAGTCAAGGTGAATGCATTGTCAGAATAAATTACATCAGTTTGTATTATTGGTGGATAGTCAAAAATGGGTGCTGCAAAAATTAGCAAGGGTTCACATGATGAAAAGGTTTCATTTCAGATTTCACTATGAAAAGATATCATTATGGTGGTACAAAATGAATTTAGCTGTCTAAAATTTCCACTTGCTCAGTATTTGACCAATGAAAACAGAGGCTGAAATGAAATTGTTGGAAAAGTGGCATGGAGCCAGTCAGATCACAAAGGTACAGTAACACTAATCTGACTACCATATTAACTGTATGTTTTCGGACAAACATGCCTGAGCAAACATTGTAGACCCAGATGAAACGCCACAGACCACGGTGTCTCATCAGGGTCTACACTGTTTGCCACTCATCCCACTATTCTTAGACACAACATCGGTCAGTAAATTGTACTTGCTCAAATTTGACAACAAGCATGGAACCAGTCAGATCACAAAAGTACAGTAACTCTAATCTGACTACAAATGTTTACTTCTTTATAGCCGTGTTGTTGGGGTCCAAAGCAGGCAACAATCGTATTGTGCCCAAACAAAAATGTATGGATGATAACGAAAAATGAATGTATTTATAGCCTATATGTTTTAACATTACAAAAACAGGCCTATTCAAATACAACAGAACCTCTTTTATAACAGTCTATTAATGGGGACCAATGCAGAAACCGTGTTAGTTAAACAACCGTGTTATATCCAAACAACAGTGTGTAGATTATATTTTTCTATATAATCTATACATTTTTGTACAGGAAACCCCAAAATGGGTTATTGGCCAACAGTGTAGGCCCAGATCAGACAGTGCAGAATGCAGCATCTGATCAGGGCTTGCACTGTTTGCTTCAGGTCCAGTCATTTTCCAAATATATTTTGAAGAAAACACAACCTAGCACCCCCAAATTTTGTAATGGAATTAATCCTGTATAAGTCCTAGGGTAGGCCTCTCTTCCATGATGCCTTCAGTTGACCTGTCTCATGAGCTACGTCGGTCGGTGTGTGCTCGGAGGGTGATGTGCTGTGTTTGCCGGGTCTTGTCCATCATCCGTTTCAGTTTCAGAAATTTGGGGTTGAGACAAACTGATGAAGATTAAATATCAGAAAGGCCTCTGTGTCACTAAATTTGGTATAGTTATGCCTTAATTGCAACCACTGGGTGGGTATCCCTGCTTGTGGATGATTCGTTCATCCCTGAGGGTATGATCAGCTCAGTATCAGTTCCTCAGTCCTGAGGTTGATACTGTGGTGTTGACGTCAGTACTCAAGCACTGATTTAAATAACTATGTTATATCTTTAATTTTTGCAGTATAAAATTCTAATTTTTCTAAAACTAAGACTGACTTGTCAGGTGAGACATGTATCTTAGCTGATTTGGTTGCCACTTTTTGTTATATTTTAAATTCTGCAAGTCTCGCTACTTTTAACATCTCCTTCCTGATGCCCGGGACGTCCATGGAGTTTGGGCCATGGTTGCTGAAGTTGGCTTGGTGGGG
This sequence comes from Lucinisca nassula, assembly GCA_963580285.1. NCBI lineage: Eukaryota > Metazoa > Mollusca > Bivalvia > Lucinida > Lucinidae > Lucinisca > Lucinisca nassula. The sequence continues at coordinate 121,182,875 of OY757024.1, forward strand.
GATGCCTATAAGTCCTAGGGTAGGCGTCTCTTGCCTGATGCCTCCAGTTGACCTTCTCATGAGCTACGTCGGTCGGTGTGTGCTCGGAGGGGGATGTGCTGTGTTTGCCGGGTCTTGTCCATCATCCGTTTCGGTTTCAGAACTTTGGGGTTGAGACACACTGATGAAGATTAAATATCAAAAAGGCCTTTGTGTCACTAAATTTGGTATAGTTACGCCTTAATATATAAGATGGAAGATTCAATTCAGTACAAAAGGGGTTAAATGGACTCCTACTGTATATATTTGTGGGAAGATTCCTTTCAGTACAAAATGGCTCAATAGTTTTTGCATCTGTCACATGACTATGGTGATGGAAAGAGAATGCTGAATATTGAGATGATTGAATATCATTTATAATATGAAAACAAGCCTGTATAATATTGACCCCCCTTAAACGCCGCTTTTATATGTAGTAAAAGTGGGGTTTACAGAGGCGTACTCTTTGAGATATATTGATGGTAGCTGGTACAGTTGTTCACAAGGCTGAGACAGCGTGTCATGCACAAGAACCACAACTTGGGTTGCCATGGTTTTTGAGTTATCACCCCTTCCAATAAAATAGAGTGACTACCTTGTGATGCCCATAATTCCAATACCCTTTAAGATATATTGATGATACCTGGCACAGTTGTATTCAAGGCCGAGATGGTGTGTCATGCACAAAAACCACGACTCTGGGTGCCATGGTTTTTGAGTTATCTCCCCTTCCAATAATATAGCATCACAACCTTGTGATGGCCGCATCTCCAGTACTCTTTGAGCTATATTGATGGTACTTGGTACAATTGTACATGAGGTTAAGCAGATGTGTCCCGTGCAAGAACCACAACTCTGGATGCCCTGGTTTTTTTTAATTATCTCCCCTGACAATATAACCTTGTGATGGCCATAACTCCAATAACCTTTGAGTTATATTGATGGTACTTGGCACAATTGCATACAAGGTTGAGACAGCGCTTCATGCCTAAGAACCACAATTCTGGGTGCTATGAAATTTGAGTTATCTCCCCTTCCAATATAACAGTATCACCACCTTGTGATCACCGTACCTCCAATACCCTTTGAGACATATTGGTGGTACTTGATGCAGATGTACACGAGGTTAAGCTGTGTGTCATGCTCAGGAAATACAACTCTGGGTGCTCTGGTTTTCTAGTTATCTCCCCTGACAATATAACCTTGTGATTGCCATAACTCCAACACCCTTTGAGATATATTGAAGAAACTTGGCACAATTGTAAACAAGGTACTCTTTGAGATATATTGATGGTACTTGGTACAGCGTGTCACGTGCAAGAACCACAACTCTGGGTGCCCTAGTTTTTTAATTATCCCCCCTGACAATATAACCTTGTGATGGCCATAACTCCAATACCCTTTCAGATATATTGATGGTACTTGGCACAATTGTATACAAGGTTGAGACGGCACTTCATGCCTAAGAACCACAACTCTGGGTGCTATGATATTTGAGTTATCTCCTCTTCCAATACAACAGTATGACCACCTTGTGATCATCGTACCTCCAATACCCTTTGAGACATATTGGTGGTACTTGATGCAGATGTACATGAGGTTAAGCAGGTGTGTCATGCTCAAGAAACTCTGGGTGCTCTGGTTTTTTAGTTATCTCCCCTGACAATATAACCTTGTGATGGCCATAACTCCAACACCCTTTGAGAAATATTGAAGGAACTTGGTGCAATTGTATACAAGGTACAGAAGGGGTGTGATGTGCAAGAACCACAACTGTTTGAGTTATCTACCCTTCCAATATAACAGTATGACCAGCTTGTGACCACCATATCTCCAATACCCTTTGAGACATATTGATGGTACTTTGTACAGAAATACATAAGTTTTAGCAGGCATGTCATGCACAAGAACCACAATTCTGAGTGCCCTGGTTTCTTAGTTATCTCCCCTGACAGTATAATCTTGTGATGACCATAACTGCAATACTTTGGTGATATATTGCTGGTTTAATTCTGGTGCACTTCCTATTGGTGAACAATCTTCTGAAGGCCAAATTGGCTTTTGGTCAGGGGATTTGCCATCTCTTCCGATGGCTATTTTGTACCCAGTTACAGGTCTGAGGTCTGCTGTATTGGCCTGAGGCCAAAGGCCGAGGCCAATACAGCTGACCGAGAACCATTAACTTGGCCAATACGAAATTACTTGATTAAACCTTTTTGTACCAAATGGAATCTTCCTCCTTATATATAGCAGGAGTCCATTTCAAAGTTTGGGGGTGTCAGATTGTGTTTTCTTCAAAATTTATCTGGAAAATCATTGAACTTTTTGCAAACAGTGTAGGCCCTGATCAGAGACTGCGGTGTCTGATCAGGGCCTGCACTGTTTGCCAACTACCCGTTTTGGGGTTTCTGGTACAAAATGGGTTAATTTAACTTCATATGCATGTATAGCCTCCTGGCAGTTAGCGAGCAAAAGCTTGTTCAAATGGTCTAGGTCACACTACCAAGCTGACCGTATTTAATAGAAGCAGTTCTAACCAGAACTCAGGACCAATATCTTGGTAGAGAAATAATAAAAAATAATGTATACCCATGTGAACTCCAGTTTTCTCTATATATTAACCCTTATCCTGCTGTTTATGAAAATCCCTACCTTTGCAAACAGTGTAGATCCAGAATCTACAGTGTTTGTGATGCACATTGCGAATTACATGAAAATATTATATTAAGTAATTTGATTGGCTGATAATCTGCAATGGGAGTGGCTTAATTTATGCAGCAGGATAAGGGTTTAATGTGTGGTTTACAGAGGTGTTACTTTGAAGAAGCCATCTGATCAGGATCTACACTGTTTGTGATGCATATTGTGAATAACATGAAAATATTATATTAACCCTTATCTTGCTGAATATTCATTTAAGCCACACCCATTTCTGTCTATCAACCAATCAAATCACTTGATGTAATTTATTGCTACAAATTCATAAACTAAATGCCAAACAGTGTAGATCCTGATCAGATGGCTTCTTCAGAAGCCATCTGATCTGGATCTACACTGTTTGCAAAGATATAGGTTGTCGTGAACAGCAAGATAAGAGTTAAGTAATTTGATTGGCTGATAATCAACAATGGGAGTGACTAAATTAATTTATGCAGCAGGATAAGGATTAAATGTGTGGTTTATAGGGGTGTTCATTACACTGACTGTTAACCGGATGTCATTGGTAGGCTAATATATATCCTTATATTTATACCTAGGTACAGAAATCATTTTGATAGTGACTTTAGGGGAGTACCAGAAGCCCCATGTATCAGTTCCATCCCTGACCTAGATTCCATACTGTCGTGTTGTGGTGACAAACTATTTGATATCAACCCATCACAGTATATCAACAATACACAAAGAAAATATCATGGTAAGATTATTTGATAGAAAAAGGAAATTACAAAAGGAGAGAGAACATATCTCCTTAATTCTTTTTTTACCCATATTTATACAGATCTGTGCTAAAACTGAAAATGGGACATTGGAAACAGCAGGTTCAGATCAGATGCTGTAGAATGGGTCTTCACTGTATTCAAGAATTCAAGCTGACACCCCAAAATTGAAATTGGGCTCCTGCTATACATGGTTAGGCAGGTTTTATTTTGTTTTGTTTTGTTTGTTTGTTTGATTTGAGGTTTAATGTCCCCGTCAACACTGTATAGGTCATTTTAGAGACGTTGCTTCAAATTTTGTGGGACTTTTACCCGGCAATGAGATGAAATGACATCTCAAGTCCTGCCGCCCAATGAAACCAACAGGGTTTATAAGCATGGACGGGCCGACACGCACTGCTTTGCGTGGGCAGGCTTATATCCTCTAAGCGGTTTACCAGTACTCGTGTGATGACGGTTTCAGCTCTGCATGGAAGCATCATGCAGCCCATCTATTTCTTCAAGCCCCGATGGGTGGGGGCCGATTTTGTTTGTTTGTATTGGAGTTTAACTGCCCTGTCAACACTATTTTAGCTCATTTTTGAGCCTGTCAGTTTACCTATCCAAGTGGTCAACCAGAACAGTGCACATTCTTTCAACAGAAACTGACAACTGCCCTTCTTGAATCAGCAGAAGGGAGAGAGTGACCATAGAAAAGATTTCATGATAGGTCTCCACGAAAGAATGTTGCTGACCCCGACAGGTATCAAACCTGTGTCCTCCTGATCACCAGTCAGATGCGCATCCGACTGAGCTGCCGAGGCCGGCTTGGTATTTGGTCAGTAGGCATTTCCAATGGGGAAAAGTCACAACAGGGAATTTTTTTTTGTGATTCTCTTGTTGCCTATGACACCAGGATTAATATTTAAAGTCATCTTTATGGAAGTTGATAAGACCAAGATGGCTACCATGCCCATGTATAGTAAAAAGGACTGGAAACTCTTCATTTCAGAGGCCAGGCAAGTTTTTCACAAAACCTCTGGTGAGCAAGGGCCTCTTGTTCTTATTTCTCCTCAAAGGCATAGTTTGTGGGTACTCATTAGAAACGCTTCAATAAGGTGGTTCATATAAGCACCCACAACCTATTTTTGTATCACAAAGTTTTGTCAGAAAGGTAACCATTATGGAGGTATGAATGAATGTACTTTGAACACGGCTGTATTATTGTACTATATCAGTATGAGAATGTATTCAAGCCATGGGAAGTTCTAGCTACTAAGGGTTAATCCTTAAGACGACAAGAAAAACTATGTAACATCTGAAAATGTCGTCTGCTTATGTTTTCTGCAGTGTTGTGCCTAGGCTTGATTGCTTGGGGGACACCAATGTCCCTTATGTATGAGAATGTATTCAAGCCATGGGAGGGAATGTATTCAAGCCATGGGAAGTTCTAGCTACTAAGGGTTAATCCTTAAGAAGACAAGAAAAACTATGTAACATCTGAAAATGTCGTCTGCTTATGTTTTCTGCAGTGTTGTGCCTAGGCTTGATTGCTTGGGGGACACCAATGTCCCTTATGTATGAGAATGTATTCAAGCCATGGGAATGTATTCAAGCCATGGGAAGTTCTAGCTACTAAGGGTTAATCCTTAAGACGACAAGAAAAACTATGTAACATCTGAAAATGTTGTCTGCTTATGTTTTCTGCAGTGTTGTGCCTAGGCTTGATTGCTTGGGGGACACCAATGTCCCTTATGTATGAGAATGTATTCAAGCCATGGGAATGTATTCAAGCCATGGGAAGTTCTAGCTACTAAGGGTTAATCCTTAAGACGACAAGAAAAACTATGTAACATCTGAAAATGTCGTCTGCTTATGTTTTCTGCAGTGTTGTGCCTAGGCTTGATTGCTTGGGGGACACCAATGTCCCTTATGTATGAGAATGTATTCAAGCCATGGGAGGGAATGTATTCAAGCCATGGGAAGTTCTAGCTACTAAGGGTTAATCCTTAAGACGACAAGAAAAACTATGTAACATCTGAAAATGTCGTCTGCTTATGTTTTCTCAAATTCTGTAGATTTTTTTTTGGCAAAATTTTTAAGAATATTGTTGCATACAGGCAAACAGTGTGGACCCAGATCAGACTGCTCCTGTAACAGGCAAACAGTGTGGGCCCAGATCAGACTGCTCCTACAGGAGCAGTCTGATCTGGGTCCACACTGTTTGCGAAAAATTACTTTCAATGTAACCGGCAGATGGCAAAGCAGACAACAATTGTCATGACTGACATTTTATTGGTAAATCATATCACCACTTAGGGATAATTTAGAGATACTTCTTTATTTTCTTTGAAATACAGTAAAATTCCTATATTAAGACCACCTTTGGGACTGTTCAAAAGTGGTCTTGAAGACCAATTTTGAACAGTCTCAAAGGTGGTTCCTGACCAGAGGACATTGTGTGTAGTAGCACGAAGAAAGAATAATTGCACCCTTCTAAATGAGCTTTTCAAAGCAGAATAAGTCTCAAATTTAGGTGGTCTTAATAGGGGAATTTCACTGTAAAGGCATCATGACAACACATATCTAAAACAGTTATTTTTCTGAAAAAACATAGGTTGTCATCACGTGAACAAGTCCGTGAAATGAACACCCCACTAAACCCCACTATATATAGAGAAAACTGGTGTTTACGGGGGTATACATATTTTTCTTATTTCTGTTCCAAGACATAGGCTGTTGGTACTCGTTAGAACCGCATCTGTGAGGCGGTTCTAATGAGCACCCATGACCTATGTTTGCAGTAGAATTAAGAAAAATATCACAGAGTTTTATTGGAAAAGTAGCCAGTAGTAGAAAAAATGCAATATCATTACGATAACACACCTGTGCGATATAGTGCAATTTTTACATCTCCGAAATGGCTACTTTTCTGACGAAAATCTGTGATATTTTTCTTTTTTATACTGCAAACATAGGTTGTGGGTACTCGTTAGAACCACCTCATTGAGACGGTTCCAACAAGTACCCACAACCTACGTCTTAGAGCAGAAATATGAAAAATATTGTTTACCCCTGTAAACCCCAGTTTTCTCTATATAAAGTGTGTGTGTGTGGGGGGGGTGTTCATTTCACGGACTTGTTCACGTGATGTGTTGCACAGGTGTGTTACCCTAATGTGGATGCTGGTTAGACCTGCCTCATTGAGGTGTTTCTAGTGAGTACCCACAACCAATGTCTACGAGTGGAAATAAAAAAATGATGTATACCGTGATAAACCTCAGTTTCCTCTAGATTAAGTGGGGTTTACAGGGCTGTTCATTACACAGACTTGTTAACATGATGTTTTTTGTCTAACTCACTAGAATCACCATATCAACATTTTCTAATTTCATCATATAGGCAGATTTTTTTGTTTGTTTGATTTGGGGTTTAACATCCCTGTCAAAACTGTAATGGTCATTTTGGAGACTTTGCTTCCAAATTTTGTGGGACTTTTAACCGACATTGAGATGAAATGACAACTCAAGCCCTGTCGCCCAATGAAACCAATAGGGTTTATAAGCATGGACGGTCCGACTCTCACCCCTTTACCTGGCCAGGCTTAGATCCTCTAAGCGGTTTGCAGGTCGAATTCAGCTCTGCATGGAAGCATCATGCAGCCTGTATATTTCTTCAAGCCCCTATGGGCCGGGGCTGTTCAGATAGGCAGAACATTTAAAATGAGTTGTTTTCTAACAAAACTTTAAAACTGAATCCCTTTTTTTAACCCATAAGACACCAATCATGACAATTGTCATCTGCTTCTGCCCAAAACTCTTTTTTTGCAAACAGTGTGGACCCAGATCAGACTGCTCCTCTAGGAGCAGTCTGATCTGGGTCAACACTGTTTGCCTGTATGCAAAAATATTTTTGAAAAGTTTGCAAGAAGATTCAGCAGACAACATAAGCAGACAACAATTTCAGATGTTGTTTTTGTCAACAGCTTAAGGGTTAAGCCATTAATGATAAAATTTGTTCTCAGACATTGAAAATTAACAAGTCCATGATTAGTTAGGGCCCCACACTGAAAGTGTGGGTGCCCTATAGTAATCACACTGTCTGTCCATCTGTCTGTCCATCCGTCTGTCCGTCCACAAATTTTTTTACTACTCCTCTGATAGCGCTGCCGGGGCCCTAGTCAGTTTCACTGACAGCTCTAGTTTATTTTGTATTGCAGAGGCTGGGTTACATGAAGGGTTACAAAATGAAGAGAAACTTAATATTTCTGCAAGGTATGTATCTGGCTACACTTATCAGGAACAAAAAGGGCATGGTGATTTATCTGCGAAAAGGGCACTTTTAGCTTACTTTATTAATTGACTAACCTGTATTGATCGGAGGTCAAGTGATATTAAGCTGAGGTCAAAAATCAGTAATTATGTTTTTTTATTTGTGTCAATTAATAAAAATTGTCATTAACCCTTTTTGTACCTGAAACCCCTAAACGCGTACTTGGCAAACAGTGCAGGTCCTGATCAGACGCCGCAGAATGCGGCATCTGATCAAGGCCTCCACCGTTTGCTAAAAGTTCAGTCATTTTCTAAAATATATTTTGAAGAAAACACAACCTGACAGCCATAAATTTTGAAATGGACTCCTGCTATATATAAGGAGGAAGATTCCATTTGGTACAAAAGGGGTTACTCAAGTATTTTCGATTTGGCCAAGTTACAGGTTCTCGATCAGCTGTTTTGGCCTCGGCCTTAGGCCTCGGGCCAGTTCAGCAGACCTCGGACCTGTAACAGGGCCAATAGCAAATTACTTGATTAATAACATCATAGTATTCCACTGAGAGAGCACTGTTATGTGCGCATTTACTGTATTTATCTTAAATAATGGACAACTCAACCCTTAACCATACAGACACCTTGACTCCCTACCATACTTGTTTTCAAATTTCAGCAAGTACAATTTACTACCTGATGCTGTGTCAAAAAAGAGGTTGGCAAACAGTGTGGATTATGATGAGAGACCCATGTTCTGCAGCATTTCATCTAGGTTTACACAGTTTGCTCGGGTCTGTCTGTCGGTGTGAATGCTTTAAATGGCAACAGTGGCCTTGAAGTTTGTAAGTTTTACCTCCTTGACAATACTATTATGTAATTTTGGAGACATTGCTTCCAATTTTGTTGGACTTTCCCCTTCATTGAGATGTAATGACATCACAGGCCTTACTTGAATGCTTTAACTGGTAATAGTGGCCATGCAGTTTGTTTGTGTGTTTTACCTCCTAGACAACGCTATTATGTCATTTTGGTGACATTGCTTCCAATTTTATGTTAAATGTAAACCACCACAAGACGATGTGTTGCCTGCATGACCAAGGTTGGTACCGCAAAGGTCAAGGTCATACTTAGAGGTCAAAGGTAAAAAAGGGGCCTCTTTTCGTGTTTTGTCAATAACTTTCTTATTTTTAGGTAGAATTTGTAATTACTTGGCAGAAATGTTAACTATCATGGGACAATGTGTTTCACGCATTTGGGGTTGGTACCTCAAAGGTCAAGGTCATACATAGAGGTCAAAGGTAAAAAATGGGCCTCTTTTTCGTGTTTGGTCAATAACTTTCTTATTTTAAGATGGATTTTGAACTTATTTGGCAGAAATGTTAACAACCATGAGTCTATGTGTTGGGTGCATGACCCAGGTTGGTACCTCAAAGGTCAAGGTCATACTTAGAGGTCAAAGGTAAAAAAAGGGGCCTTTTTTCGTGTTTTGTCAATAACTTTCTTACTTTTAGATAGAATTTGAAATTACTTGGCAGAAATGTTAACTATCATAGGACGATGTGTTGCACACATGATTTAGGTTGGTTCCTCAAAGGTCAAGGTCATACATCAAGGTCAAAGGTAAAAAAAGGGGCCGATTTTTAGTGTTTGGTCAATAACTTTCTTATTTTTCAATGGATTTTGAAATAACTTGGCAGAAATGTTAACCACTATGAAACCGTGTGTTGCCTGCATGACCCATGTTGGTACCTTAAAGGTCAAGGTCATACTTAGAGAGATCAAAGGTAAAAAAGGGGGCCTTTTTTCGTGTTTGGTCAATAACTTTCTTATTTTTATATGGATTTTGAAATTAGTTAGCAGAAATGTTAACCACTATGAGACGATGTGTCTGTTGCATGACCCATGTTGGTACCTCAAAGGTCAAGGTCATACATAGAGGTCAAAGTTAAAAAAGGGGCCTTTTTTAGTGTTCAGTCAATAACTTTCCTATTCCTGGATAGATTGTGAAATTACTTGGCAGAAATGTTAACAATCATGAGACAATGTGTTGTGCCCTAGACTCAGGTAGATTTTTTTTTTTTTTTTTTTTTTTTTTGGTTTGGGTTTTACGGCCCTTTCAAGATTATTTCACTCATATCGAGCCGATCGTTAATCATAGGTGGGCGAAAACCGGAGTACCCGGAGAAAAACCACCTGACCTTCCGTTGCAGAACTTGGCGTCTCACACGTGACCCGAGCGAGGCTCGAACCCACGGCGGTGAGAGACCTAATGACTAAGAGACTCAGGTAGATACCACCAAGGTCAAGGACACACTAGGAGATCAAAGTTTTTTTTTGTGTCCAGTCAATAACTTTTTTGTTAGCTCACCAGAGCCGAAGGCTCCGGGGGAGCTTATAGGATGGACATTGCCGTCGTCTGCGTCTATGTCTGCGTCTGCGTCTGCGTCGTCCTCATTAACACTTTCAAACGACAGCTCCTATGAGGCCACTGGGCTGATTGGGCCCAAATTTTATCTGTAGCATCCTTGGGCTGGGGGATTGAAAGTTTGTGTTTTTTATGAAATTCGGCTCATTAGTTTGGTTGCTATGGCAACTTAGAGTTTCCATAGACTTATAATGGGTAAAATTGAAAAATGGCATTTACTGCCAAGTCATTGCAGATATTTTGACAAAACTTTCAGCCATATGCTTTTGTGCCAACCTGAAGGTCCCGGGGTTGTGCTGGAGCCCTGCCCCACCCCCTCTACTCCATAAAAAGCCATATATGTCAGAAACCATTCAGATCCCTACCCCTAAACCATATTTATTCTTGTTCCTTAGAATAAGGCGCATTCCGTGACACCAGCCTGGGGGCCCCTGGGATTCGCCAGGGCCTTGCCCCACCCCCTCCACTTCATAAAAGGCCCAATATCTCGGAAACCTTACAGATCCCCACCCCTAAACCATATATATTCTTGTTCCTTATGGTAAGATGCATTCAGTGACAGCAACTGGGGGGCCCCCGGGATGTGCCCAGGGCCTTGCCCCACTCCCTCCACTTCATTAGAGGCCCAATATCTCGGAAACCTTACAGATCCCCACCCCTAAACCATATATATTCTTGTTCCTGAGGATAAGACATATTCAATGACACCAACCAGGGGCCCCTGGGTTGGGCCGAGGCCATGCCACACCCCCTCCAATTTATAAAAAGGCCATATATCTCAGAAATCATTGAGATCCGCACCCCTTAACTATATATATTCTTGTTCTTTATGATTAGATGCATTCAGTGACACCAACCTGGGGCCCCAAGGATGCGCGGGGGCATTGCCCCACCCCCTCCACTTCATAAAAGGTCCAATGTCTCTGAAACCATTTAGATCCCCACCCCTAAACCATATATATTCTTGTTCCTGATGATAAGACGCATTTAGTGACATCAACATGGGGGCCCCCAGGATGTGCAGGGGCATTGCCCCACCCCTCCATTTCATAAAAGGCCATATATCTCAGAAACCATTCAGATCCCCACCCCTGAACCAAATATTTTCTTGTTCCTTATGATAAGACACATTCAGTGACACCAACCTGGGGGCCCCTGGGATGCACTGGGGCATTGCCCCACCCTCTCCACTTCATAATAAGGCCCAATATCTTGGAAATCTTTCAGATCCCCACCCCATAACCATATATACTCTTGTTCCTGATGATGAGACACATTCAGTGACACCAGCCTTTGGGTCTGCAGTGTGACAGGGCCATTTCCCCACCCCTCCACTTCACAAAAGGCCATATATCTGAGTACCTGTTCAGAGCCCCACCCCTAAACCATATATATTCATGCTCTTTATGATTAGGGACATTCAGTGACACCAACTGGGGGTTCCCTGGGATGCCTTGGGGCATGCCCCACCCCTCCACTTCAAAATAGGCCCAATATCTCAGAAACCTTACAGATCCCCACCCCTAAACCAACAGTTTTTTTTAGCTCACCAGAGCCGAAGGCTCCGGGGGAGCTTATAGGATGGACATTGTCCGTCGTCGTCTGCGTCGTCGTCGTTAACACTTTCAAACGGCATCTCCTCTGAAGCCACTGGGCCGATTGGGCCCAAATTTTATCTGTAGCATCCTTGGGCTGGGGGATTGAAAGTTTGTTGTTTTTTATCAAAATCGGCTCATTATTCTGGTTGCTATGGCAACTTGTATTTTCCATAGACTTATAATGGGGAACATTGAAAAATGGCATTTACTGCCAAGCCTCTGCAGATATTTTGACAAAACTTTCATGGAAATGTTCCTTAGGCAATCTACTATCTGCCTTATGATTTTAGGCCTTCTGCCCATTTTTAGCTCACTGTCACGTAGTGACGAGGTGAGCTTTTGGGATCACTTTTTGTCCGTCGTGCGTCCGTGCGTGCTGCGTGCGTCCGTGCGTAAACAATTTCTTTAAACGACATCTCCTCCTAAACCACTGATCGGATTTTGACCAAACTTCACAGGAATGATCCTTGGGTGGTCCCCTTTCAAAGTTGTTCAAATGGTTCTGGTCCCTTGCACATCTAGGTCACAGGAGCCAAAAATAGATTTTTTTCACCAAAAACTTAAAAAATCTTCTTCTCTGAAACCACAAGGCCCAGGTCTTTGATATTTGGTATGAAGCTTCATCTAGTGGACCCCTACCAAGATTGTTCAAATTATAGTGCTGGGGCCAAAAAATGCCCCCGCCCCGGGGCCCTTTGATTTTACATAGGCTTATATAGGGAAAATCTTTAAAAATCTTCTTCTCTGAAACCACAAGGCCCAGGACTTTGATATTAGGTATGAAGCTTCATCTAGTGGACCCCTACCAAGATTGTTCAAATTATAGTGCTGGGACAAAAAATGCCCCCGCCACGGGGCCCTTTGGTTTTACATAGGCTTATATAGCGAAAATCTTTAAAAATCTTCTTCTCTGAAACCACAAGGCCCAGGTCTTTGATATTTGGTATGAAGCTTCATCTAGTGGACCCTAACAAGATTGTTCAAATTATAGTGCTGGGGCCAAAAATGCCCCCGCCCCGGGGCCCTTTGGTTTTACATAGGCTTATATTGGGAAAATCTTTACAATTTTTCTTCTCTGAAACCGCAAGGCCCAGGTCTTTGCTATTTGGTATGAAGCTTCACCTAGTGGACCCCTACCAAGATTGTTCAAATTATAGTGCTGGGGCAAAAAATGCCCCCGCCACGGGGCCCTTTGGTTTTACATAGGCTTTTATGGGGAAAATCTTTAAAAATCTTCTTCTCTGAAACCGCAAGGCCCAGGACTTTGATATTTCGAATGAAGCTTCATCTAATGGACCTCTGCCAAGATTGTTCAAATTATAGTGCTCGGGCCAAAAATGCCCCCCACCCAGGGCCCTTTGGTTTTACATAGACTTATATAGGGAAAATCTTTAAAAATCTTCTCTGAAACCACAGGGCCCAGGTCTTTGATATTTGGTATGAAGCTTCATCTTGTGGACCCCTACAAAGATTGTTCAAATTATAGTGCTGGGGCCAAAAATGCCCCCGCCCCGGGGCCCTTTGGTTTTACATAGACTTATATAGGGAAAATCTTTAAAAAATCTTCTTCTCTGAAACCACAAGGCCTAGGTCTTTTATATTTGGTATGAAGCTTCATCTAAAGGACCCCTAACAAGATTGTTCAAATTATAGTGCTGAGGCCAAAAATGTCCCCACCTCGGGGCCCTTTGGTGTTACATAGGCTTATATAGGGAAAATCTTTAAAAAATCTTCTTCTCTGAAACCGCAAAGCTGAGGACTTTGATATTTGGTATGAAGCTTCATCTAGTGGACCCCTACCAAGATTGATCAAATTATAGTGCTGGGGCAAAAAATGCCCCCGCCCTGGGGCCCTTTGGTTTTACATAGGCTTATATAGGGAAAATCTTCTTCTCTGAAACCGCAAGGCCCAGGACTTTGATATTTGGTATGAAGCTTCATCTATTGGACCCCTACCAAGATTGTTAAAAATATAGCCCTTGGGCCAAAAATGCCCCCGCTTGGGGGCCCTTTGGTTTTACATAGACTTATAAAGGGAAAGTCTTAAAAAATCTTCTTCTCTGAAACCACAAGGCCTAAGTCTTTTATATTTGGTATGAAGCTTCTTCTAAAGGACCCCTACCAAGATGATTCAAATTATAGTGCTGGGGCCAAAAGTGGCCCCGCCCCGGGGCCCTTTGGTTTTACATAGGCTTATATAGGGATAATCTTTATACCCCCGGCATACGGAGTATGCCATGAGGGTATATAGTTTTCGTCTTTTCTGTGTGTGTGTAAACTTTCTGTGTGTGTGTGTGTAAACTTTTTTTTGTGTCAAAGATTTCTCAGGAACTACTATACCTAGAAACTTGAAATTTGGTACAAACAACATGCATAACTAGTTGTATTGTGGGAAAGAAAATTGGGGCTGTGGGGCCAGGTTCTTTAGAGTTATTCCCCTTTGTTATATTTGCTACTGAGATGTGCATTTTGTGACTTACCTTAAATTTTGTGTCAAAGTTTTCTCAAGATCTACTGTACCTAGAAACTTGAAATTTGGTACAAGCAACATGCATAACTAGTTGTATTGTGGGAAAGAAAATTGGGGCTGTGGGGCCAGGTTCTTTAGAGTTATTCCCCTTTGTTATATTTGCTACTGAGATGTGTATTTTGTGAGTTACCTTAAATTTTGTGTCAAAGATTTCTCAGGAACTACTGTACCTAGAAACTTGAAATTTGGTACAAACAACATGCATAACTAGTTGTATTGTGGGAAAGAAAATTGGGGCTGTGGGGCCAGGTTCTTTAGAGTTATTCCCCTTTGTTATATTTTTTTTATAAAATTTTGTCAGCAAGATATCTCAAAAACTATTGGAGCTAGAGCCTTGAAAGTTGGTGAATAGATTGGTGGTGATGAGTAGATGAACTGATTAACTTTTGACAAAATTCCGAAAAATACTTTGTGAGTTATGGCCCTTTGTCATTTTGGTAATTTGTGCCATTGATCTGTATGGTAAAAGTGATGCATAGCATAACTTTAGAACCGTGTATGCTAGGGTTTTGAAATTTCATATATGGATTCCTCATGGAAAATTAGCCGACACGTATTTTTTTTCTCGTCCGGATTATGCTCCTTTCAAGAGTTATTGCCCTTTGAATTTTTTTTAATAAAATCTTGTCAGCAAGATATCTCAAAAACTATTGGAGCTAGAGCCTTGAAAGTTGGTGAATAGATTGGTGGTGATGAGTAGATGAACTGAACAACTTTTGACAATATTACGAAAAATACTTTGTGAGTTATGGCCCTTTGTCATTTTGGTAATTTTTTTATAAAATTTTGTCAGCAAGATATCTCAAAAACTATTGGCACAATTAGATCAATGGCACAAATTACCAAAATGACAAAGGGCCATAACTCACAAAGTATTTTTCGGAATGTTGTCAAAAGTTAATCAGTTCATCTACTCATCACCACCAATCTATTCACCAACTTTCAAGGCTCTAGCTCCAATAATTTTCAGGAGTTATTACTGAATCAGACAATTGGAAGAGAAATAGCCTTTGTTCTAAAAAGACTAAACAGACAACTTGTGATACTGACATTTCAAACATCTGTTCAAGATCTCATTAGTTATCAGGTGAGTTATTTAGATGTAATGGTATTCTCCTTACTTTTGCAAGATTAATTCTGTGTTCATAATAGGTTTTTGTCAAACTTGATGGCTTTGAATTGCCAGAAAGTTACCGATGGCTTTGGCCGGGGGTATTAGTGAGCATATGCTCACTTGATAGTCTAGTTTAAAATCTTCTTCTCTGAAACCACAAGGCCCAGGACTTTGAAATTTGGTATGACGCTGCATCTAATGGACCTCTACCAAGATTGTTCAAATTATAGCCCTGGGGCCAAAAATGCCCCCACTCTGAGGCCCTATGGTTTTACATAGACTAATATAGGGAAAATCTTTAAAAATCTTCTTCTCTGAAACCACAAGGCCTGGGTCTTTGATATTTGGTATGAAGCTGCATCTAGTGGACCTCTATCAAGATTATTCAAATTATAGCCCTGATATCAAAAATGTCCCCGCTTCAGGGCCCTTTGGTTTTACATAGACTTATATAGGGAAATCTTTAAAAATCTTCTCTGAAACTGCAAGGCCAAGGCCTTTGATATTTTGTATGGAGCTTTATCTAGTGGACCTCTACTAAGATTGTTCAAATTATAGCCCTTGGGCTACAAATGCCCCCAACCCGGGGCCCTTTGGTTTTACATAGATTTATATAGCCCCAGGGCCATTTGATTTTGCATAGGCTTATGAAGGGAATATCTATAAAAAAAACTTCTTCTCTGAAACTGCAAGGCCCAGGTCTTTGATATTTGATGTGTAGCTTCATCTAATGGACCTTTGCCAAGATTATTCTAACTATAGCCTTTGTTGATGTTTGGTATGAAGCTTCACCTTTAAGACCTCCCTCGACATTATGCACATTAAAGCCCTGGGGCCAATAATGGCCCTCTCTGGCGCCCACTTGTTACACTATGGATCAGGTGAGCGATCCAGGGCCATCATGGCCCTCTTGTTAGCTCACCGTCACGTAGTGACGAGGTGAGCTTTTGGGATCACTTTTCGTCCGTCGTCCGTGCGTGCGTGCGTGCGTCCGTCCGTCCGTAAACAATTTCTTTAAACGACATCTCCTCCTAAACCACTGATGGGATTTCGACCAAACTTCACAGGAATGATCCTTAGGTGGTCCCCTTTCAAAGTTGTTCAAATGGTTCCGGTACGTTGCACATCTAGGTCAAAGGAGCCAAAAATAGATTTTTTTCACCAAAAACTTAAAAAATCTTCTTCTCTGAAACCACAAGGCCCAGGTCTTTGATATTTGGTATGAAGCTTCATCTAGTGGACCCCTACCAAGATTGTTCAAATTATAGTGCTGGGACCAAAAATGCCCCCGCTCCGGGGCCCTTTGGTTTTACATGGGCTTATATAGGGAAAATCTTTAAAAACTTCTTCTCTGAAACCGCATGGCCAAGGTCTTTGATATTTGGTATGAAGCTTCATCTAGTGGACCCCTACCAAGATTGTTCAAATTATAGTGCTGGGGCCAAAAATGCCCCCGCTCCGGGGCCCTTTGGTTTTGCATGGGCTTATATAGGGAAGAGCTTTAAAAATCTTCTTCTCTGAAACCATAAGGCCCAGGTCTTTGTTATTTGGTATGAAGCTTCATCTAGGGGACCCCTACCAAGATTGTTCAAATTATAGTGCTGGGGCAAAAAATGCCCCCGCTCCAGGGCCCTTTGGTTTTACATGGGCTTATATAGGGAAAATCTTTAAAAATCTTCTTCTCTGAAACCGCAAAGCCCAGGTCTTTGATAATTGGTATGAAGCTTCATCTAGTGGACCCCTACCAAGATTGTTCAAATTATAGTGCTGTGGTCAAATATGCCCCCGCTCCGGGGCCCTTTGGTTTTACATGGGCTTATATAGGGAAAATCTTTAAAAATTTTCTTCGCTGAAACTGTAAGGCCCATGTCTTTGATATTTGGTATGAAGCTTCACCCCACAAGGCCCAGGTTCCCCCCCCCCCCCCCCCCCCCTGGGCCTTTTGGTTTTACATAGGCTTATATAGGGAAAATCTTTAAAAATTTTCTCTGAAACCGCAAGGCCCAGGTCTTTGATATTTAGTATGAAGCTTCACCTAGTGGACCCCTACCGAGATTGTTCAAATTATAGTGCTGGGGCGAGAAATGCCCCCGCTCTGGGGCCCTTGGGTTTTACATGGCTTCTATAGGGAAAATCTTTAAAAATCTTCTTCTCTGAAACCATAAGGCCCAGGTCTTTGATATTTGGTATGAAGCTTCACCTAGTGGACCCCTACTAAGATTGTTCAAATTATAGCCCTGGGGCCAAAAATGCTCCCGCTCCAGGGCACTTTGGTTTTACATAGACTTATTTACGGAAAATCTTGAAAAATCTTTCTCTGAAACCACAAGGCTTTGATATTTGGTATGAAGCTTAATCTTGTGGACCCCTACCAAGATTGTTCAAATTATAGCCCTGGGGCCAAAAATGCCCCCGCTCAGGGGCCCTTTGGTTTTACATAGACTTATATAAGGAAAATCTTGAAAAATCTTCTTCTCTGAAACCAGAAGACCTAGGTCTTTGATATTTGGTATGAAGCTTCATCTAGTGGACTTCTACCAAGATTGTTCAAATTGTAGCCCTGAGACCAAAAACACCCCTGTCTCGGGGGCCCTTTGGTTTTACATAGACTTATATAGGGAATATCTTTAAAAATCTTCTTCTGTGAAACCACAAGGCCTAGGTCTTTGATATTTGGTGTGAAATTTCATCTAGTGGACCTCTATCAAGATTGTTCAAATTATAGTCCTGGGGCCAAAAATGCCCCTACCTCGAGACCCTTTTGGTTTTTCATAGACTTATATAGGGAAATCTTTAAAAATCTTCTTCTCTGAAACCACAAGGCCCATGTCTTTGATATTTGGTATGGAGCTTCATCTAGTGGACCTCTACCAAGATTGTTCAAATTATAGGCCTCTGCCCCGGGGCCCTTTGGTTTTGCATAGTTTTATATATAGAGATAATCTTTGAAAATCTTCTTCTCTGAAACAGCAAGGCCCAGGTCTTTGATATTTGGTGTGAACCTTCATCTAGCGGACCTCTATCAAGATTGTTTAAGTTATAGCCCTGAGGCCAAAAATGCCTTGCCCCGGGGCCATTTGGTTTTACATAGGCTAATGTAGGGAATATCTTTAAAAAATCTTTTTCTCTGAAACCCCAAGGCCCAGGTCTTTGATATTTGGTGTGTAGCTTCATCTAGTGGACCTTTGCCAAGATTGTTCAAATTAGAGGCTTTGTTGATATTTGGTATGAAGCTTCACCTTTTTAGACCTCCCTCAACATTATGCACATTGTAGCCCTGGGGTCAATAATGGCCCTCCCCGAGGCCCACTTGTTACTCTATCATATGGGTCAGGTGAGCGATCCAGGGCCATCATGGCCCTCTTGTTAGCTCACCGTCACGTAGTGACGAGGTGAGCTTTTGGGATCACTTTTTGTCCGTCGTGCATGTGTGCGTAAACAATTTCTTCAAACAACATCTTCTCCTAAACCACTGATCGGATTTTGACCAAACTTCACAGGAATGATCCTTAGGTGGTCCCCTTTCAAAGTTGTTCAAATGGTTCCGGTCTGTTGCACATCTAGGTCACAGGAACCAAAAATAGATTTTTTTCACCGAAAAGTTAAAAAATCTTCTTCTCTGAAACCACAAGGCCCAGGTCTTTGATATTTGGTATGAAGCTTCATCTAGTGCACCCCTACCAAGATTGTTCAAATTATAGTGCTGGGGCCAAAAATGCCCCCGCCCCGGGGCCCTTTGGTTTTACATGGGCTTATATAGGGAAAATCTTGAAAAATCTTCTTCTCTGAAACCACAAGGCCTAGGTCTTTGATATTTGGTATGAAGCTTCATCTAGTGGACCCCTACCAAGATTGTTCAAATTATAGTGCTGGAGCCAAAAATGCCCCCGCCCCAGGGCCCTTTGGTTTAACATGGGCTTATATAGAGAAAATCTTTAAAAATCTTCTTCTCTGAAACCGCAAGGCCCAGGTCTTCGATATTTGCTATGAAGGTTCATCTAGTGTCCCCCTAGCAAGATTGTTCAAATTATAGTGCTGGGGCCAAAAATACCCCCGCCCCAGGGCCCTTTGGTTTTACATGTGCTTATATAGGGAAAATCTTTGAAAATCATCTTCTCTTATACGCAAGGCCCAGGTCTTTGCTATTTGGAATGAAGCTTCACCTTGTGGACCCCTACCAAGATTGTTCAAATTATAGTGCTGGGGCCAAAATTGCCCCCGCCCCAGGACCCTTTGGTTTTACATAGGCTTATATCGGGAAAAACTTTATATTTCTTCTCTGAAACCGCAAGGCCCAGGTCTTTGATATTTGGTATGAAGCTTCATCTAGTGGACCCCTACCAAGATTGTTCAAATTATAGTGCTGGGGCCAAAATTGCCCCCGCCCCAGGACCCTTTGGTTTTACATAGGCTTATATCGGGAAAAACTTTATATTTCTTCTCTGAAACCGCAAGGCCCAGGTCTTTGATATTTGGTATGAAGCTTCATCTAGTGGACCCCTACCAAGATTGTTCAAATTATTGTGCTGGGGCCACAAATGCCCCCGATCCGGGGCCCTTTGGTTTTACATGGGCTTATATAGGGAAAATCTTTAAAAATCTTTTGTCTGAAACCGCAAGGCCCAGGCCTTTGCTATTTGGTATGAAGCTTCATCTAGTGGACCCCTACCAAGATTGTTCAAATTATAGTGCTCGGGCCAAAAATGCCCCGGCCCCGGGGCCCTTTGGTTTTACATGTGCTTATATAGGGAAATTATTTAAAAATCTTCTTCTCTGAAACCGCAAGGCCCAGGTCTTTGATATTTGATATGAAGCTTCATCTTGTAAACCTCTACCAAGATTGTTCATATTATAGCGCTGTTGCCAAAAATGGCCCCGCTCTGGGGCCCTTTGATTTTACATAGACTTATATCGGGAAAATCTTAAAAAATCTTCTTCTGAAACCACAAAGCCTAGGTCTTCGATATTTGGTATGAAGCTTCATCTAGTGGACCTCTACGAAGATTGTTCACATTATAGCCCTGAGACCAAAAATGCCCCCGTCTGGGGGCCCTTTGGTGTTACATAGGCTTATATAGGGAAAATCTTTAAAAATCATCTTCTGTGAAACCACAAGGCCTAGGTTTTTGATATTTGGTGTGAAATATCATCTAGTGGACCTCTATCAAGATTGTTCAAATTATAGCCCTGGGGCCAAAAATGCCCCCGCCCCGAGACCCTTTGATTTTACAAAGTCTTTTATAGGGAAACCGCAAGGCCCAGGTCTTTGATATTTGGTGTGTAGCTTCATCTAGTGGACCTTTGCCAAGATTGTTCAAATTATTGCCAAAAATGCCCAAGCCCCAGGGTCATTTGGTTTATCATAGGCTTATGTAGGCCCAGGCCCAGGTCTTCGATATTTTGTGTGTAGCTCCATCAAGTGGAACTTTCCCAAGGTTGTTCAAATTATAGCCTTTGTTGATATTTGGTATGAAGCTTCACCTTTTTAGACCTCCCACAACGTTATGCACATTATAGCCCTGGGGTCAATAATGGTCAATACATGGGCTTATAAAGGGAAAATTTTTAAAAATCTTCTTCTCCGAAACTGCAAGGCCCAGGTCTTTGATATTTGGTATGAAGCTTCATCTTGTGGACCATTATCAAGACTGTTCAAATGATAGCT
Source organism: Lucinisca nassula (assembly GCA_963580285.1). Lineage (NCBI taxonomy): Eukaryota > Metazoa > Mollusca > Bivalvia > Lucinida > Lucinidae > Lucinisca > Lucinisca nassula. Next base: position 121,203,909 of record OY757024.1, read on the forward strand.
CTGGGGTCAAAAATGCCCCTGCTCCGGGGCCCTTTGGTTTTACATAGACTTATATAGGGAAAATCTTGAAAAATCTTCTCCTCTGAAACCGCAAGGGCCAGGTTTTTGATATTTGGTATGAAGCTTCATCTAGTGGACCAAGATTGTTCAAATTATAGTGCTGGGGCCAAAAATGCCCCCGCCCCGGGGCCCTTTGGTTTTACATGGGCTTATAATATAGGGAAAATCTTTAAAAATCTTCTTCTCTGAAACTGCAAGGCCCAGGTCTTTGATATTTGGTATGAAGCTTCATCTATTGGACCCCTACCAAGGTTGTTCAAATTATAGTGCTGGGGTCAAAAATGCCCCCGTCTTGTGGCCCTTTGGTTTTACATAGACTTATATAGGGAAAATCTTTAAAAATCTTCTTCTGTGAAACCACAAGGCCTAGGTTTTTGATATTTGATGTGAAATTTCATCTAGTGGACCTCTATCAAGATTGTTCAAATTATAGCCCTGGGGCCAAAAATGCCCCAACCCAGAGACCCTTTGGTTTTACAAAGTCTTTTATAGGGAAACCACAAGGCCCAGGTCTTTGATATTTGGTGTGTAGCTTCATCTAGTGGACCTTTGCCAAGATTGTTCAAATTATAGCCTTTGTTGATATTTGGTATGAAGCTTCACCTGTTTAGACCTCACTCAACATTATGCACATTATAACCCTGGGGTCAATAATGGCCCTCCCCAGGGCCCACTTGTTGCTCTATGGATCAGGTGAGCGATCCAGGGCAATCATGGCCCTCTTGCGTTTTATATTAGGATCACTTTTTGTCTGTCATCCGTGCGTAAACAATTTCTTCAAACGACATCTCCTCCTAAACCACTGATCGGATTTTGACCAAACTTCACACGAATGATCCTTAGGTGGTCCCCTTTCAAAGTTGTTCAAATGGTTCCAGTCCATTGCACATATAGGTCACAGGAGCCAAAAATATATTTTTTTTCACCGAAAACTTAAAAAATCTTCTTCTCTGAAACCGCAAGGCCCAGGTCTTTGATATTTATTATGAAGCTTCATCTAGTGGACCCCTACCAAGATTGTTCAAATTATAATGCTTGGGCCAAAAATGCCCCCACCCCAGGGCCCTTTGGTTTTACATGGGCTAAAATAGGAAAATCTTCAAAAATCTTCTTCTCTGAAACCACAAGGCCCAGGTCTTTGATTTTTGGTATGAAGCTTCATCTAGTGGACCCCTGCCAAGATTGTTCAAATTATAGTGCTGGGGCCAAAAATGCCCCCGCCCCAGGGCCCTTTGGTTTTACATGGGCTTATATAGGGAAAATATTTAAAAATCTTCTTCTCTGAAACTGCAAGGCCCAGGTCTTTGCTATTTGGTATGAAGCTTCATCTGGTGGACCCCTACCAAGATTGTTCAAATTATAGTGCTGGGGCCAAAAAAAGCCACACCCCCCCCCCCCCCCCCCTCTGGGGCCATTTGGTTTTACATAGACTTATATAGGGAAAATCTTGAAAAATCTTCTTCTCTGAAACCACAAGGCCTAGGTCTTTGATATTTGGTATGAAGCTTCAGCTAGTGGACCTCTACCAAGATTTTCGAATTATAGCCGTGAGGCCAAAAATGCCCCCACCTCGGGGCCCTTTGGTTTTACATAGACTTATATAGGGAAAATCTTTAAGAATTTTCTTCTGTGAAACCACAAGCCCTAGGTCTTTGATATTTGGTGTGAAATTTCATCTAGTGGACCTCTATCAAGATTGTTCAAATTATAGCCCTGGGGCCAAAAATGCCCCCCGCCCCAAGACCCTTTGGTTTTACATAGACTTATATAGGAAAATCTTTAAAAATCTTCTTCTCTGAAACTGCAAGGCCCATGTCTTCGATATTTGGCATGGAGCTTCATCTAGTGGACAATTATAGCCTTTGTTGATATTTGGTATGAAGCTTCACCTTTTTAGACCTCCCTCAACTTTATGCACATTATAACCTTGGGGTCAATAATGGACCTCCCCTGGGCCCACTTGTTACTCTATGGATCAGGTGAGCGATCCAGGGCCATCATGGCCCTCATGTTATTGGTTGCCATGGAAACCAAAATGCAAAAAATAGACAAAAAAACTTAAAAAATCATCTCCTCAGAAACCATATGCTCTAGGAGGCTGAGACTTTATGAAAATATTCACCATATTTGCCTTTACAGGTTTTGTGTTTTTTATGAAATTTGGCCTTTCAGTTTTGTTGCTATGGCAACTTAGAGCTTCCATTGACTTATAATGGGGAAAACTGAAAAATGGCATTTACTTCCAAGTCATTGCAGATATTTTGACAAACCTTACATAAACATGTTCCTTGAGTAAACTTCTCTCAGCCATATGCTTTTTGTCAACCTGGGAGTCCGCTAGGTTGTGCCCTGGCCCTGCCCCGCCCTGCCCTTTTTTAAGGATGGCCTTGTCTGTCTACAAAAACCTTAACATTGAGCATAACTTTTGAACTGTTATAAATAGAGCTTTCATATTTCACGTGTGTATACCTTATCACAAGACCTTTCCAGTGGTACCATAATTTTTGATCTCGTGACCTTGACCTACTTTTTTCAAAAATTTTATTAACATTAACATTGGCCATAACTTTTGATTGGTAAGTGATAGGGCTTTCATATTTCACATGTGCATTCCTTGTCACAAGACTTTTCTAGTGGTACCATAATTTTTGACCTTGTGACCTTGACTTTTATGTTTGACCTACTTTTTGTCGCACCTGCTTGTAGCAGGGTCCGACATAGGCGTCCGATTTTCCATCCGTGCGTCCGTTCGTCCATCCATCCGTCTGTTAACATTTACGTCGAAGTTCGACATATACGTCAAAGTTTTTATTTTACAAACCTCAGCTACCATCAAACCTTACATGAAACATCTCATAGACCTTCTCACTTTGTAAGCACCTTGACCTGGTGATTTTGACTTATATTTTGCGTTTCAGGTCAGGTCAGGTTCGTTCCTGCTACTAGTAACATGTAATCTAGTACAACCTGTTGCATGCGGGCAGATGGGACTCGTTACCTCGGGAGAGCAACCCATCTAGGAGTTGCTAGATCTCTAAACAAAGCTAGCTTGGGTAGGTGGAACCCATAGCCTTGGTTGGCAATCCACCTAGGGGTTAGGCCCTTAAACAAAACCTAGCCTGGGTAGATGGAACCCACAGCCTTGGTTGGCAAACCATCTAGGAGATGCTAGACCTCTAAACAAAACTAGCTCGGGTAGGTGGAACACGTAGCCTTGATTGGCAACCCACCTAGGGGTTATAGGTCCTTAAACAAAACCTAGCCTGGGCAGATAGAGCCTATAGCCTTAGTTGGCAATTCCTCCTAGGAGCTGGTAGGTCTCTGAACGAAATCTGGCTTGTCACATTCATTTATCTGGAGAGCCTGTGAGTTGTCAGAAACTTGAATGTGCTAAGCTATATATCCTGGCAATCCTTCTAGGAGTCGGTAGGTCTCCGAACAAAACCTGGTTTGTCACACTCATTTATCTGAAGAGCCCGTGAGTTGTCAGATACTTGAGTGTGCTAAGCCATATATAACAACCTCCAGGGTCCTGGGTATGACGTAAAAATGCATCCAGCTGTGACACTCTAAATGAGTGTGGGAATGTGAGGTTGCCCATTATCACAGTTGCCTCCCCACCTCATGGTTATGAGGCTGCCACAACCTGGGTGGCAGAGCTAGGCAGCAACCATCTACAGACCGATGGCTTGGTGTACTAGCTACTGTGGTTTGGCGGATGATCCTTGCTGTACAAGGACAACGGTAAAGCACACCTGCCCTAGTGAGTTGGGAACGGCGGCTTGCTCAGGTGCCGTAAAAGAATTGAGTAGGGACGTCAGCCAGGACAGGCGGTCCTGTAAACTACAACCGTCAAAACATATCATGGCAGCTACAAATTCAGAATCAAGGTTAGGCGGTGCCAACAGACATCAAAGCTCTGTTGGTGACGTCTCCGGCTTGGCCTCCTCTCAGGTGTGGGAGGCAGGGTCGGGCCATTGTGGCGAATCAAGCAAGCGCCTGAGGAAATTCAGGGTGGGAACACTCAATATCAACACCCTGAGAGGAAGAGTTTGCGAGGTAGTGGAAACACTATCCCGCAGGAAAGTTGATGTCTGTTGTGTCCAGGAGACCAGATACCGTAGTGGAAACTGCCGCACGATCAAGGGCAAGGACACCAAGTATAAGCTCTACTGGTCTGGAAACGATAAAGGCACTGCTGGTGTAGGAGTGTTTGTGGCAGAAGAGTGGATAGAGAAAGTTTTTGAAGTGCAAAGAGTCTCAGACAGAATCATCGTGGTGAAGCTTGTAGTCGGCCAGTGCGTGGTTACCCTTCTGTCTGTGTATGCCCCACAGAGTGGTTTAAGTGCTGAAGTCAAGGACTTGTTCTTTGACCAACTGCATGCTGTGACTGCCAGGATCCCAGGATCCGAACTCCTGATCCCATGCGGAGATTGGAATGGCCATGTAGGCCGTGCAGGCACTGGATTCAAGGAAGTGCATGGTGGGATCGGGTATGGTAGACCTGAACCAGATGTTGAGGGTGAGAGGATTCTAGAGTATGCCCTGGCATTTGACCTGCTTCTTGGAAACACATGTTTCAAGAAAGGTGACAGTCATCTTATCACATACAAGTCAGGAAGCGCAGCGACGCAGATAGATTTCATCCTTTACCGCAGGACAATGCGCAAACTTGTCACAGAATGTGAAAGTGATCCCTGGAGAGGAAGTAGCCCTGCAACATCAGCTACTCATATGCGACATGAGGATTGATGTGTCACCAAAACCCAAGCGCAAGTTCACCCCCAGACTAAAAGTTTGGAAGCTGAAAGAATCTCAGACAAGAAATCATTTCCAGGAGGTTTTCAGCCAGCATGTGAGTGCTTCGGCAGGTGCAGCAGATGCTACCACTGAGGATATATGGAACAGCATCAAGACCGGTCTGCTCAAGACAACTGAAGAGGTGTGTGGCACAACTCGGCCCCACCGCTGGCGTCGCGAAACCTGGTGGTGGAATGAGGATGTTAATAAGGTCATTGCAGCCAAGCGGCAAGCCTTTAAAGCTTGGAAGACTGGTAAGGGCACCCTTGCATCATATCTTGCGGCCAAACGCATAGCCAGACGTGCAGTGCACCATGCTCGCCAAGAAGCTGACAAGATCTACAAGAAAATTGACCCTAAGTCCTCAGAAGTATACCGCCTTGCTAACAAGATGAGAATAGAGAATGCCGATGTTGTAGGTGACAAACCAGTAAAGAATGATGCAGGGGAGATGTCAATGAGTGAAGACTCAAAGCAGAGGTCCTGGTTAGAACACTACCAAAGGCTACTCAATGTTGAGTTCGACTGGGACCCAGACCACCTGTCTGACGAACCACCAGTGGAAGGGCCATCCATCCCAATCACTATTGATATGGTTAAGAAGGCTATCTCTCAGATGAAGACTGACAAAGCACCGGGTCTCTCTGGCATAGTGGTGGAGATGATAAGAGCTGCAGGTGATGCGGGTGCCTCGATGATCCGCGACCTTGCAGCTGCAATCATCCGTGATGGGAAGGTACCCTCTGACTGGGAACAGAGTTTCATTGTCTGTCTCTACAAGGGCAAGGGCGATGCATTGGAACGGGGCAACTACCGTGGTCTCAAGCTGACAGAACAGGTCATGAAAGTCCTGGAGAGGATTGTGGATGGCCTCGTTAGGCAGTTGGTGTCCATCGACGATTCCCAGTTTGGCTTCGTCCCAGGAAGAGGCACAACAGATGCAATTTTTGTTGTCCGACAGCTGCAAGAGAAGTATCTGGCGGCCAACAGGAGACTCTACATGGCTTTTGTAGACCTGGAGAAGGCATTTGATAGAGTGCCTTGGAAAGTCATCTGGTGGGCACTAAGAAAACTTGGAGTGGACGAGTGGATTGTGAAACTGGTCCAAGGGATGTACGCTAATGCTCGGAGCCGTGTACGCGTTGGTGATGGTTACAGTGAAGAATTCGAGGTGAAGGTGGGTGTTCATCAAGGCTCTGTTGTCAGCCCACTGCTTTTCATCATTGTGCTTGAAGCCTTGTCATGCGAGTTCCGCTCTGGAGTCCCCTGGGAGGACCTGTATGCTGATGACCTTGTCATCATAGCTGAATCCCTCGAGGAATGTGTCAGGAGGCTCTTGACTTGGAAAGACGCAATGGAGGCGAAAGGGCTGAGAGTGAATGCAGGAAAGACAAAGATCATGATCTGTGTTACAGGTCTGGACCTCTTGCAGAGTACGCCCCAGTTCCCATGCGCTGTATGTCGCACTGGAGTGGGCAGCAATAGTATCTTTTGTAATGGCTGCAAGTTCTGGGTGCACAAGAAATGCAGTGGGCTCAAACGCTTGATAGAGGACCCTGATTACAGGTGTACACGGTGCCAAGGAACTGCACGCCCCTTAGATGGCAGACCACAGAGGGAAGTCCAAGTCGGATCCCACAAGCTGGAGGTTGTAGCTTCCTTCTGCTACCTAGGTGATATGCTTTCTGCAGCGGGGGGTTCGACCTTTCAACAACATCACGTGTGAAAATAGCCTGGAAGAAATTCAAGGAGTTGCTACCAGTTCTCTCTTCCCGCCACCTCTCGTTCAAGACACGTGGCCGTGTGTATAGCTCTTGTGTGCGGAGCGCAATGCTCCATGCCAGTGAGACATGGCCATTGACAAAGCCAAACCTCCAACATCTACAGCGAAATGACAGGGCAATGATCAGACAGATCTGCAATGTCAAGCCACAGGACACTGTCACCATCAGGTCCGGTGAGTTACTTGAGCGTCTTGGCATTGAGGACCTGGACCTCATCCTGAAAGAAAGAAGACTTCGCTGGTATGGACATGTGGAGCGCTCAAACGGTGTAGTCAAGACTGCCTGTGACATACAGGTAAGTGGAAAGCGGGGGCCAGGAAGGCCCAAGATGACCTGGAAGCAGCTAACAGAAAGAGATTGCAGAGAATGGAAGCTCTCTGCTATCGATCCTCATGATAGACAAGCCTGGAGATCTGGTGTAAGATCTGCCATGCGTGCAGCAAGCCAGCTACCTGGAAGGGGGCCCACTTATGTGGACGTTGCCCCTGTACCTGCACGTTAATCAAAAATCCGTTGATGATGATGATGATGCCCCTCCACTTCATAAAATGCTTTATAGCTCAGAAACCTTACAGATCCCAACCCCTAAACCATATATATTCTTGTTCCTTATGATAAGATGCATTAAGTGACACCAACCTGGGGGTCCCCCTGTATGTACCGGGGACACGCCCTGCCCCCTCCATTTCATAAAATGCCATTTATCTCAGAAACCATTCAGATCCCCAACCCTAAACTATATATATTCTTGTGTCTTATGCTAAGATGCATTAAGTGATACCAACCTGGGGGTCCCTCGGGATGTGCCAGGGACATGCCCCACCCCCTCCACTTCATAAAATGCCATTTATCTCAGAAACCATTGAGATCCCCACCCCTAAACCATATATATTCTTGTTCCTTATGATAAGATGGACTCAGTGACACCAACCTGGGGGTCCCCCGGGATGTGCCGGGGCCATGCCCCACCCCCTCCACTTCATAAAAGTCCCAATATCCCAGTAACCTTACAGATCCCCACCCCTAAACCATATATATTCTCGTTCATTATGATAAGCCGCATTCAGTGACACCACACTGGGGGTCCCCAGGGATGTTCTGGGGCCATGCCCCACCCCCTCCAAATCATAATATCACAATATCTTGGAAACCTTACAGATCCCCACCCCTAAACCATATATATATGCTTGTTCCTTATGATAAGACACATTCGTTGACTCCAACCTGGGGGTCTCCCAGGGCCTTGCCCCACCCCTGCACTTCAGAAAAGGCCTTATATCTCAGAAACTGGTCAGAGCCCCACCTCTAAACCATATATATTCATCTTCCTTATGATAAGACGCATTCAGTGACACCAACTTGTGAGTCCCTGGGGACTGCCCGGGCCATGCCCCACCGCTTGACTTCATTAAAAGCCATATATCTCAGAAATCGTTCCGCTCCCCACCCCTAAACCATATATAATCTTGTTCCTTATGATAATACTTGTTCAGTCACACCAACTTGGGGGTCTCTTTTTGCTGATGCTATGTGCCCCGCACTTCCTCTTTATAAAAGGCCATATATTTCAGAAACCATTCAAATCCCCACCCCATAATCATATATGTTCTTGTTCCTTATTATTAGCAGGGGCCTTTCCACTTCATAAAAGGGCCTCATATCTCGGAAACTGTTCAGATTCCCACCCCTAAACCATATATATATACTTGGTCCGTATGATAAGACACATTTAGGGACAACAATCTTTGGCTTTCCTGGGATCAACAGGGCATGCTCCAACCCCTCCACTGTTTAAGAGGCCTTAAATATCCAGCCATACAGATCCCCACTGCTAAACCATCCTAGTGTGATAAGACACATTTAGTGATAACCAACCAGGGCTCCATTGGGTCCATGCCCCATACCTCTACTTCATAAAAGGCCTAATGTTTCATATACTGAATCCACATGGGTGCTCGTTTGGATATGGGGGTTCTCTTGGCAGATTAAAATGATATCATGTTAAAATACATGGCTGCAATTGGGCAGTGCCCACCTGAGCTCTGGTGAGCATAGTGGCCCATGGGCCTCTTGTTTCTGGATGGACTTTTTAAAGTAACCATGCAGAAATGTTTACCTTTGAACAATATATGATTAGTAGTGTGCAAGACCAAAGTCCATCCCTCTAATATCAAGGTCATACCTAGAGGTCAAGGGCCCCAGTCCATAGGGGCTTGAAGAAATATATGGGCTGCATGATGCTTCCATGCAGAGCTGAATCTGGCCTGCACACTAGTACTAGTAAACCGCTTAGAGGATCTAAGCCTGTCCAGGAACCGCGGTGCGAGGCGGACCCTCCATGCTAAGATACCCTATTTGTTTCATTGGGGGCCCCCACCCATAGGGGCTTGAAGAAATATATGGGCTGCATGATGCTTCCACGCAGAGCTGAATCTGGCCCGCACACTAGTCTAGTAAACTGCTTAGAGGATCTAAGCCTGTCCAGGAACCGCGGTGCGAGGCAGACCATCCATGCTAATAAACCCTATTGGTTTCATTTGGCAACAGGGTTTGAGATGTCATTTCATCTCAATGTCGGGTAAAAGTCTCACAAAATCGGAAGCAATGACTTTTACAATGTTGATGGGGACATTAAACCTCAAATCAAACCAAAACCTAGAGGTCAAAGATCAAAAAAGATGCCTTTTTTGTGTACAGTCAATAACTTTTTTATTAGCTCACCAGTGCCGAAGGCTCCGGGGGAGCTTATAGGATAGGCAGTTGTCGGTCGGCGTCTGTGTCGTCTGCGTCGTCTGTGTCGTTGTGTAATGTCAACACTTGTCAATATCTTCTCCTCTGAAGCCACTGGGCCGATTGGGCCCAAATTTTATCTGTAGCATCCTTGGGCTGGGGGATTGAAAGTTTGTGTTTTTTTTTATGAAAATCGGCTCATTATTCTGGTTGCTATGGCAACTTAGAGTTTCCATAGACTTACAATGTGGAAAATTGAAAAATGGCATTTATTGCCAAGTCATTGCAGATATTTTGACAAAACTTTTATAGAAATGTTTCTTGAGTAAACTTCTCTCAGCCGTATGCTTTTATGCCAACCTTAAGGTCCCCCAGGTTGTGCTTGGGCCATGCCCCACCCCCTCCACTTCATAAAAGGCCATAAAGCACAGAAACCATTCAGATCCCGACCCCTAAACCATATATATTCTTGTTCCTATTGATAAGACGCATTCAGTGACACCAACCTAGGGGTCCTCAGGGATGCGCTGAGGCCATGCCCCACCCCCTCCACTTAATAAAAGGCCCAATATATTGGAAACCATTCAGATCCCCACCCCTAAACCATATATATTCTTGTTCCTTATGATAAGACCCATTCAGTGACATCAACCTGGGAGTCCCCGGGATGCGCCTGGGCCATGCCCCACTCCCTCCATTTCATAAAAGGCCCAATATCTCAGAAACCTCACAGATCCCCGCCCCTAAACCATATATATTCTTGAGCCTTATGATAAGACACATTCATTGACACCAACCTGGGGGTCCTCAGGGATGGGCCGGGGCCTTGCCCCACCCCTTCACTTCACAAAAGGCCATATATTTCAGAAACCGTTAAGATCCTCACCCCTAAACCATATATAATCTTGTTCATTATGATATGACGCATTCAGTGATACCAACCTGGGGGTCCCCAGGGATGTGCTGGGGCCATTCCCCACCTTTTCCATTTCATAATCTCACAATATCTCGGAAACCCTACAGATGGCTTCCCCCTAAACCATATATATTCTTGTTTCTTATGATAAGACACATTCATTGAAACCAACCAGGGAGTCTCCTGGGGCCTTGCCCCACCCCTCCACTTCACAAAAGGCCTTATATCTCAGAAACTGTTCTTAGCCCCACCCTAAACCATATATATTCATCTTTCTTATGATAAGACGCATTCAGTGACACCAGCTTGGGAGTTCCCGTGGCATGCCCAGGCCATGCCCCATCGCTTTACTTCATTAAAAGCCATATATCTCAGAAATAGCTCAGATCCCCACCCCTAAACCATATACTTGTTCCTTATGATAAGACTCGTTCAATCACACCAACCTGGGGGTCTCTTTGTGCTGAGGCAATGTGCCCCGCCCTTCCACTTCATAAAAGGCTTTATATTTCTGAAGCCATTTAAATCCCCACCCCATAATCATATATGTTCTTGTTCCTTATTATTAGCACACCTACTGTAGGGGGGTCCACAGGGCCATTCCTATCCTTTCCACTTCATAAAAGGGCCTCAAATCTGAGAATCAGATTCCAACCCTTAAACCATATATATACTTGGTCCTTATGATAAGACACATTTAGGGACAACAATCTTAGGCTTTCCTGGGATCAACAGGGCATGCCCCAACCCCTGCACCACTTAAGAGGCCTTACAGATCCCCACTGCTAAACCATATATATTCTTGTTCCTAAGACGCATTTAGTGATACCAAGCAGGGCTCCATTGGGTCAATGCCCCACCCCCTCTACTTCATAAAAGGCCTAATGTTACAGATACTGAGTCCACATGGCTGCTCATTTGGACATGGGGGTTCATTTAGTAGATTAAAATGATATCATGTTAAAATACATGGCTGCCATTGGGCAGTGCCCACCTGAGCTCTGGTGAGCATAGTGGCCCATGGGCCTCTTGTTTTTTGATGGATTATGAAATTACTTGGCAGAAATGTGAACCATCATGAGGTGATGTGTTGTACCTCAAAGATGAAGGCCATACTTAGAGGTCAAAGGTAAAAAAGGGCTTTTTGTGTATGGTCAATAACTTTCTTATTTCTCTATGAACTTTTTAGCTCACCTGAGCACAAAGTGCTCAAGGTGAGTTATTGTGATCGGTCTTTGTCCGTCGTCCGTGCGTGCATCTGTTGTCAACTTTTGCTTTAAATGACTTCTTCTCCAAAACTGCTGAACAGAATTTGAAATAATTTCACAGGAATGTTCCTTGGGTGACCCTCTACCAAAATTGCTCAAATGGTTCTGCTTGGGTGAACAAGATGGCCACCAGAGCTAAAAATAGAAAAACCTTTAAACAACTTCTTCTCCTTTACCAGTGCATGGATTTTGAAATAATTTCACAGGAATGTTCCTTGGATGACCCTCTACCAAAAGTGCTCAAATCGTTCCGCTTGGGTGAACAAGATGGCCGCCAGAGCTAAAAATAGAAAAACCTTTAAACGACTCCTTCTCCTAAACCAGTTCATGGATTTTAAAATAATTTCACAGGAATGTTCCTTGGTTGACCTTCTACCAAAATTGCTCAAAATGTCCCACTGGGATTACAAGATGGCCGCCAGAGCTTAAAATAGAAAAACATTTAAACGACTTCTTCTCCTCCTTAACCAATGCATGGATTTTGAAATAATTTCACAGCAAGGTTCCTTTGGTGACTCTCTACCAAAAATGCTCAAACTGTTCCGCTCGGATGAACAAGATGGCCGCCAGAGCTAAAAATAGGAAAACCTTTAAATGACTTCTTCTTAACCAGTGAATGGATTTCAAAATAATTTCACAGGAATGTTCCTTGGGTGACCTTCTACCAAAATTGCTCAAATTGTTCTGCTCGGATGAACAAGATGGCCGCCAGAGCTAAAAATAGGAAAATCTTTAAATGACTTCTCCTTAACAAGTGAATCGATTACAAAATACTTTCCTTGGGTGACCTTCTACCAAAATTGCTCAAATTGTTCCTCTCGGATGAACAAGATGGCCGCCAGAAACGCCAGAGTAAAGTTTCGAGAATCAACGTCCGCCAAAAATTAACAGAGTTATGCCCCTTTGAAATTTTTGTAAACATTTTCGTTTCCGGATAACTCCTCCTACAGTTTTCATGCGATCAAGTTGAAACTTGGTAGGTAGTAAGACCATGATGTGTAGATGTGCATAAAGTTTCGAGAATCAATGTCCGCCAAATATTAACAGAGTTATGCCCTTTTGAAATTTTTGTAAACATTTTCGTTTCCGGAAAACTCCTCCTACAGTTTTCATCTGATCAAGCTGAAACTTGGTAGTTAGTAAGACCATGATGTGTAGATGTGCGTAAAGTTTCGAGAATCAACGTCCGCCAAATATTAACAGAGTTATGCCCCTTTGAATTTTTTGTAAACATTTTCGTTTCCGGATAACTCCTCCTACAGTTTTCATCCGATCAAGCTGAAACTTGGTAGGTAGTAAGACCATGATGTGTAGATGTGCGTAAAGTTTCGAGAATTATCGGGTTAAAGGTTAAGCAAATGCTATAAGTGCTCGTTTTTATGTGTTGTAAATAACTGATGAGTTTAATTCTAGTTCTAAGCTGTCTGCTGTGGAAAGAGCAATACAGGGAAAAGGAAGAAAGCTCTGTGATGCCCTAGCTCTGGCTTGGCACTGTGCATGCTCTTCACCCATTGAAACTTGAAAAATAGTTCCACCATCAATGAATACTGTTTTCAGGTTTCAGTCTACCAAATATGAATTTGCCATGGGTGTATAATGCCCCGCTTGCGGAGCTCTTGTTAAAAAATAAATTGGTATAAACTAAAAAGAAAAAATAAGCAACAAATGTTTGGAGCTCAAATCTAAATAGAATTTGGAGACTTAGGTGGGGAAGAACTGGGCCGGCCCGTTTCTTCCCCACCCCAGATTTTGCTGTTTACAAAAAATTCTTGTGATAAATTTTCTTTGCTTTTTAAGACATAAATCGGTATAAACTAAACGGAAATAATAAGCAACAAATGTTTGGAGCTGAAATCTAAATATAATTTGGAGACTTGGGGTGGGGAAGAACTGGGCCGGCCCATTTCTTTCCCACCATAGATTTTTCTGTTTACAAAAAATTCTTGTGATAAATTTTCTTCGCTTTGTAAGACATAAATTGGTATATTCTAAAAAGATATAATGAGCAACAAATGTTTGGAGCTCAAATCTAAATAGAATTTGGGACGGGGGCTGGGGAAGAACTGGGCCAGCCCGTTTCTCCCCCACCCCAGATTTTTCTGTTTACAAAAACTTCTTGTGATAATTATGTCTCCCCCGAAAAAAATTTTTTCGGAGAGACATATTGATTTTCCCCCGGGCGTCTGTCTGTCTGTCTGTCCGTCTGTCACACATTCGTGTTCGTTCTATAACTTGAAAACCGTTTGAGCTATCTTCACGAAACTTGGTATAATTATAAATCAGCATTAGACAACGTGCAGTGCACAAGATTTATAACTCTCGCATTTATACTTTTTGAATTATCTCCCTTGGAAGTTTGTTGGTATGTATATATGTATGGGCAAATCGTGTCCGGTAAATCACTTTCTTTTTTTCAGATGGATTTTAAAATTACTTGGCAGAAATATTAACAACCATAAGACGATATGTGGTGCGCATGAATCAGGTCAGTTCCTCAAAGGTCATGGTCATACTTAGAGGTCAAAGGTCAAAAAAGGGGCCTTTTTTTCGTATTTGGTCAATAACTTTCTTACATTTTGAGATTGATTTTAAAATTATTTGGCAGAAATATTAACAACCATGAGACGATGTGTTGTGTGCATCAGGCAGGTCAGTACCTCGAAGGTCAAGGTCATACTTAGAGGTCAAAGGTAAAAAAGGGGCCTTTTTTCGTGTTTTGTCAATAACTTTCTTATTTTGAGATGGATTTTAAAATAACTTGGCAGAAATGTTAACAACCATGAGAAGATGTGTGGTGTGCATCAGGCAGGTCAGTACCTCGAAGGTCAAGGTCATACTTAGAGGTCAAAGGTCAAAAAAGGGGCTTTTTTTTTCGTGTTTTGTCAATAACTTTCTTATTTTGAGATGGATTTTGAAATCACTTGGCAGAAATGTTAACATATATCTGTTCAGTTAATACCAATTTATGTCTTTAAAAGCAAAGGAAATTTATCACAAGAATTTTTAGTAAACAAAAAAATCTGGGGTGGGGAAGAAAGGGGCCGGCCAAGTTCTTCCCCACCCCCAGTCTCCAAATTCTATTAAGATTTGAGCTCCAAACAGTCGTTGGTTATTACATCTGTTTATTTTATACCAATTTATGTCTTAAATAGCAAAGGAAATTTATCACCAGAATTATTAGTAAGCAGAAACATATGGGGTGGGGAAGAACTGGGCCGGCCCATTTCTTCCCCACCCCAGCCTCCAAATTCTATTGATATCAGAGCTCCAAACATTTGTTGCTTGTTATATCTTTTTAGTCCATACCAATTTTTTTCCTAAAAAGCAAAGGAAATTTATCACAAGAATTATTAGTAAACAGAACCATCTCGGGTTGGGAAGAACTGGGCTGGCCCAGTTCTTCCCCATTTTCCGAATTCTATTGAAATTTAAGGGCCAAACATTTGTTGCCTATTATATCTCTGTAGTTAATACCAAATTATGTCTTTAAATGTGAAGAAAATTTATCACAAGAATTTTTAGTAAACAGAAAAATCTGGGGTGGGGAAGAACTAGGCCGGCCCAGTTCTTCCCCGGGGAAGAAATGGGCCGGCCCAGTTCTTCCCCACCCCCATTTTCCAAATCAAAGTTAGATTGGAGCACTAAAGAGTTTTTTGCTTATTCATATCTGTTTAGTTAATACCAATTAATGTCATAAAAAGCTAAGAAAATCAGAGATACTGAAATTGCGATGAAAATTTCCTTGGCTCTCTGTATATTGTATGGTATAGAGAAAATTTTGCCATTCACTGTGTAAAGACTCAAAACTAATTCAGAATGGTTTCTTTTCGAATTTTTAACAATTTGTGAGGCATAAATTCACTATGGTTCTAAAAAATTTCAGGTGGGGAAGAAACTGACTGGATGGGGAAGAACTGTTGAATGGATTTTGAAATAACTGCACAAGAATGATACTTGATGGACCCTACCAAAATTGTTCAAACTGCTCTGCTCGGATGAAAGAGATGGCCACCAGGGCTAAAAATAGGAAAGAAACCTTTAAACGACTTCTGGCCCTTAACCAGTTGATGGATTTCGATATAATTTCACAGGAATGTTTCATGGGTGACCCTCTATTTAAATTGTTAAAACAATTCTGCTTGGATGAAAAAGGTAGCCGCTAGAGCTAATAATAGAAAAACTTTTAAATAACTTCTCATGCTTAACCAGTGGATGGATTTCGAATTATTTCATTATGATAACACACCTGTGTACATAGTGCATTTTTCATATCTCCATAATGGCAACTTTTCTGATGAAAATCCATGATATTTTTCTTATCAATGCTCAAAACATAGGATGGTGGTCGTTAGAACGTGGCCGTTCTAATGAGTACCCACAACCTATGTCTTGGTGTAGAAATAAGAAAAATAATGTATACCCCCATAAACCCCAGTTTTCTCTATATGGAGTGGGGTTTAGGGGTCTTCATTTCACGGACTTGTTCACATGATGTCACAGGAATGTTCCTTGGGTGACCCTCTTCCAAAATTACTCAACCGGTTGTGCTTGGATGAATAAGATGGCTAAAATTATAAAAACCTCCTTGGGTCAACCAAAATTGCTCAAACCCTCTACTCTACCATATATTACCTACAATTTCATTTGTAAAATATGGATCAGGTAAGCGATCCAGGGCTATCATGGCCCTCTTGTTAAAGTTATGCCCAGAAATGTTCATCTTCATTATATGATGTGCTGCACACAAGACCTAGGTCCATACCTCCAAAGTCAAGGTCATACTTAGCGGTCAAAAAGGGGGAGACTTCTGTGTTTTGGTAGAAAAACAAATTCTAGTTCTTTAGTATTTTTGCTGGAAAAATGTGAGTAGCTTTTGCAAATGCAAAAGCTACTCACATTTTTGTAGCAAAAATTTAGCAAATTGCTATTGGCCATATTAAAGGCACAAAGTTTTTTAACAATGTTGTTAGTTTTGAACAACTGGCCCCAGATATTCTAACAAATATGTCAAGCTGTTATCCCCATTATAAAAATTTGTGTGTAATGTTAAAGGTACTGTGTGTATTAACAGCACTTGTGGTATACATTTCAGTGGTGACGGCCCAGCCAAGAAAGCCAAAGTGTTTCCAGTTATCCATAAAGTGGATCCCAAACTAGTCGCTCACAATGGAAAGAAGGCTAGCTCCTTTGTTGTCCCTCTTCGTACTCCTGATCCCAAGAGGAAGACCATACAAAAAAGAAGAGTGTATGACAGCCAAGAAGACATTTTTGAAGAGCAAGAAGAATATTTTCATGACCAGGCCTCACCTTTTGGGGACACATTGTATACACCTGCTCCATTGATAGGTTGGCATATAGTTCGAATTACACCACAACCTCTTTATAACAAAATTGATGGGGTCCAAGGCAGAAACCGTGTTAGTTGTTATATCCAAACCAAAATGTATAGATTATATAGAAAAACGAACATTTATCGTCGTTTTCTATATAATCTATAGATTTTTGGGATCCATTTGAAACCATTTTATATCGAAAATCATGTTTTTATGAACTGTGTTATAATGAGGTTGTGGTTTATACCTTACTCAAGAGTTCTTGATTTCAGTTCTTGATTTCAGGAAAATTGTCGATTTTTAAGTGATAAATTTTAAGGTGTGTTTTCGTAATGCAGATGGCTTGTAGATAGGAGAAGCCATCAATCTGGATTTTCACTGTTTGTTATTCAGTGAGTGAATTTATAGGAATAAATTACATGTATAAGTATATTTAGTAACTTGATTGTTTGATAATCAAATTGTGTGTGGCAAATTAATTTATTGAGCAGGACAAACTTTAAGAGTAGGTCAGTGTTCAAGATAGCAAACAAAATGTTACAAAAGTCATAAATGTGTCAGTTATGAAGACATTCTTTTTGAAGAGAGATTTCATATTTTTTTGGTTTTCATCAGATGCACATCTGAATGGTGATCAGGAGGTTGCGCGTTCGATAACTGCCAAGTCAGCAACATTCTTTTGTGGAGATTGATAATGAAATCTTTTCTACTGTCATCCTTTCTCTTCTGCTGAGGAAATGACCTCTTTTAATATTTTGCTTCCGTCCAAATCCTCTCATATTATGTTTTTGTTTGGAGGTTTAATGTCCTCGTCAGCTTTATTTAGGTCATTTTGGAGACACTGTTTCTAGTTTTGTGGGACTTTTACCTATGGCAAGCCATTTTACTATTTATTATGGAATGTAGATATTTATTATATAAGATATCTTATATATTATATTAGATATCTTATTTGTTATATAAGATATCTCATATATATATAAGCTATCTTAGATATCTTATCTTATATATCTTATATAATAAATGAGATACCTTATATAGCATATAAGATATGTGATATGTTATATAAGATATCTTATATGCTGTATTAGATATCTTATTTATTATATTAGATATCTTATATAGGATATAAGATATCTAATATGGGATATAAGATATCTTATTTACTAAAATAAATATCTTATATACCAAATAAGATATCTAATATAGCATATAAGATATCTTATATAACATATCAGATATCTTATATATTATATATTATATGAGATATCTTATTTATTATATAAGATATCTTATTTAACGATGGAAATAAGATATCTTATATGATATATAAGATATCTGATATATAATATAAGATATCTTATATGCTATATTAGATATCTTATTTGGTATATTAGATATCTTATTTAGCATATCAGATATCTTATATATTCCACTAAATAAGATATCTTATATCCTATATCAGATATCTTAATTAATATATTAGATATCTTATATAGCATATAAGATATCTTATATGATAAATAAGATATCTTGTATACCTAAATATATAAGATATCTTATTTGACAAATAAGGTATCTAATATATTTTAACAAAAAAAAATAATGAGTCTCCCCCAAGTCATCTGGAAATGACTACCCCCATTTTTGCCTAAGATTCCATAACCCATTTTGTACCGGTGTAACAGTTTATCTTTACCCCCTGGGTAGCTTTACCCCCGGGGGTAAAGATATCCCGGGATATCTTTACCCCCTGCCTGGATATCTTCACCCCCGGGGGTAAAGATATCCCGGCTGGGATATCTTTACCCCCGGGGGTAAAGCTAAACTGGGTAGGATATCTTTACCCCCACCCCAACATTTGGGTATAAACTATTTTTCTTAATGCCCAATTTCTTCTTATATGTAAGTGAAGCAAGATAGTGGACTCGATGTTTCACTTTAACATTTTTTCGTTTCAATCATGACTCGGACTAATAGAACTACCCTTAGTAAGAAATATGACCATATTATAGAGGCAAATGATTATTTCATAACTTCTTTTTTGTATATTTTCTTATTCAAAATGTTGCTTATGACAATCTTTCATAATCTTGCATTATCCCTGTCAGTCCTGAAATGGGTGGTGGTGGTGAGTGGAAAGGCGGGGGTAAAGATATCCCGGCTGGGATATCTTTACCCCCAGGGGTAAAGCTAAACTGGCCAGGATATCTTTACCCCCACCCCAACTTTTGGGTATAAAGTATTTCTTAATGCCCAATTTCTTCTTATATGTAAGTGAAGCAAGATAGTGGACTCAATGTTTCACTTTAACATTTTTCGTTTCAATTGTGATTCCGGACTTATAGAACTACCCTTAGCAAGAAATATGACCATATTATAGAGGCAAATGATTTTTTAATAACTTCTTTTTATACCCCCGGCATACAAAGTATGCCATGGGGGTATATAGTTTTTGTCTTTTCCGTCTGTCTGTCTGTCCGTAAACAATTATTTTGTGTCAAAGATATCTCAGGAACTGCTTCACATAGAAACTTGAAATTTTGCACACATGATCAGTATGACTACTTGTATTGTGGGAAAGAAAATAAGGGCCAAGGGGTCAGGCCTTTTAGAGTTATTTCCCTTTGTAGTTCTTGCTGTTTAATAGTGTATATTTTTATCTTGTGTCAAAGATTTCTCAATAACTACTGTACATAGAAACTTGAAATTTTGCAAACATGATCAGTATGACTAGTTGTATTGTGGGAAAGAAAATAAGGGCCAAGGGGTCAGGCCTTTTAGAGTTATTTCCCTTTGTAGTTCTTGTAAACAATTATTTTGTGTCAAAGATATCTCAGGAACTGCTTCACATAGAACTTGAAATTTTGCACACATGATCAGTATGACTACTTGTATTGTGGGAAAGAAAATAAGGGCCAAGGGGTCAGGCCTTTTAGAGTTATTTCCCTTTGTAGTTCTTGCTGTTTAATAGTGTATATTTTTATCTTGTGTCAAAGATTTCTCAATAACTACTGTACATAGAAACTTGAAATTTTGCAAACATGATCAGTATGACTAGTTGTATTGTGGGAAAGAAAATAAGGGCCAAGGGGTCAGGCCTTTTAGAGTTATTTCCCTTTGTAGTTCTTGTAAACAATTATTTTGTGTCAAAGATATCTCAGGAACTGCTTCACATAGAAACTTGAATTTTTGCACACATGATCAGTATGACTACTTGTATTGTGGGAAAGAAAATAAGGGCCAAGGGGTCAGGCCTTTTAGAGTTATTTCACTTTGTAGTTCTTGCTGTTTAATAGTGTATATTTTTATCTTGTGTCAAAGATTTCTCAATAACTACTGTACATTGAGACTTAAAATTTGGTAGCAACAACCAGTATGACTACTTGTATTGTGGGAAAGAAAAAAGGGGCCAAGGGACCAGGACTCTTGGTGTTATTTCCCTTTCTAATTCTTGCTGTTTTAAAATGTAATTTTCCTCATAACTTCTGTACCGGTCTCAATATTTTCTTGTAGTGTATATTTTTATTTTGTGTCAAAGATTTCTCAATAACTACTGTACATAGAAACTTGAAATTTTGCAAACATGATCAGTATGACTACTTGTATTGTGGGAAAGAAAATAAGGGCCAAGGGGTCAGGCCTTTTAGAGTTATTTCCCTTTGTAGTTCTTGCTGTTTAATAGTGTATATTTTTATTATTTTGTGTCAAAGATTTCTCAATAACTACTGTACATTGAGACTTAAAATTTGGTAGCAACAACCAGTATGACTACTTGTATGGAATGTGGCCTGTATATGCAAAGAACCTTTTGCTATTGCCATTTTCAACTCAGGCGATGGCACTGGCCGGGGGTATACGTGCCCCACTGGGCACTTTGTCTAGTTGTATATTTTCTTATTCAAAATGTCCCTTATGACAATCTTTCATAATCTTGCATTATCCCCGTCAGTTGTGAAATGGGTGGTGGTGGTGAGTGCAAAGGCGGGCGGCCGGGATATCTTTACCCCCTGGGGTAAAGCTAAACTGGCCAGGATATCTTTACCCTCACCCCAACTTTTGGGTATAAACTATTTTCTAAATGCCAAATTACTTCTTATATGTAGGAGAAGCAAGATAGTGGACTCGATGTTTCACTTTAACATTTTTCATTTCAATTGTGATTCCGGACTTATAGAACTACCCTTAGCAAGAAATATGACCATATTATAGAGGCAAATGATTATTTAATAACTTCTTGTTGTATATTTTCTTGTTCAAAATGTCCCTTATGACAATCTTTCATAATCTTGCATTATTTTCGTCAGTTGTGAAATGGGTGATGGTGGTGAGTAGAAAGGCGGGGGTAAAGATATCCCGGCTGGGATATCTTTACCCCCGGGGGTAAAGCTAAACTGGCCAGGATATCATTACCCCCACCCCAACTTTTGGGTATAAACTATTTTCTAAATGCCCAATTTCTTCTTATATGTAAGAGAAGCAAGATAGTGGACTCAATGTTTCACTTTAACTTTTTTCTTTTCACTTGTGACTCCGACAAATAGAACTACCCTTAGTAAGAAATATGATCATATTATAGAGGCAAATGATTATTTAATAACTTCTTTTCGTATATTCTTCTAAATTATATTTCCGCAGGGAAAATAACAAATAGGCTATGAATAAAAAATCACTTTAAGAAATTATATAGTTTCTTATTCAAAATGTCCCTTATGACAATCTTTCATAATCTTGCATTATCCCTGTCAGTTGTGAAATGGGTGGTGGTGAGTGGAAAGGCGGGGTAAAGATATCCCGGCTGGGATATCTTTTGCCCCGGGGGTAAAGCTAAACTGGCCAGGATATCTTTACCCCCACCCCAACTTTTGGGTATAAACTATTTCTCAATGCCCAATTTCTTCTTATATGTAAGTAAAGCAAAAAAAACCAAAACAAGAATAATTAAACCATACAGCTTGCAAGAATATTTTTTTCACATCTTATACCATTACTCATGGGTGGGGATGAAGATTTCCTGGCTGGGATAGGGTGACCCCCCCCCCCCCCAACCACCCAAAAAAAAAAATCAAGACTTTGTAAAACCCAGACAAGCACACTTCTCAACAATGGAAGGTACTACTGATGTCCAATGGTCTATGCTTGACATAACATTACAACAAGCTAGCTTGCATGAATCAGGATTTCACAACTCTACCATTGCTCATGGGTGGGGGTAAAGATATCCCGGCCGGGATACCTTCACCCCCGGGGCAAAAATATCCTGGCTGCGTTACCTTCACCCCCACACTTCCAGCACACTTCCAGCATTTCGAAAAATCAAAACAAGCACACTTATACCCTATAGCTTGCATAAATCAGTTTTTCACAAAATATCCTGGCTGGGGTAGCTTGACCCCCACCCTCCCAGCATTTTGAAAAACACAAACAAGCACACTTATACAATATAGTGTGCATTAATCAGTTTTTCACAAATTGTACCATTGCACATAGGTGGGGGTGAAGATAGTGTGACCCTACCCCACCCCATATCATGACTTTGGAAGAAAAAAACAAGCACACTTCTCAACAATGAAGGTACTACTGATGTCCAATGGTCTATGGTTGACATAACATCACCACAAGCTAGCTTGCATGAATCAGGATTTTACATCTATACCATTGCTCATGGGTGGGGGTAAAGATATCCCGGGGGCAAAATATCTTGGCTGGGTTACCTTCACCCCCACACTTAATTGGGCATTAAGAAAATAGTTTATACCCAAAAGTTCGGGTGGGGGTAAAGATATCCTGGCCAGTTTAGCTTTACCCCAGGGGGTAAAGATATCCCAGCCGGGATATCTTTACCCCCGCCTTTCCACTCACCACCACCACCCATTGCACAACTGACAGGGATAATGCAAGATATTGAAAGATTGTCATAAGGGACATTTTGAATAAGAAAATATTCAAAAAGAAGTTATTAAATAATCATTTGCCTCTATAATGTGGTTATATTCCTTACTAAGGGTAGTTCTATTAGTCTGAGTCATGATTGAAATGAAAAATGTTAAAGTGAAACATCAAGTCCACTATCTTGCTTCTCTTACATATAAGAAGAAATTGGGCATTAAGAAAATAGTTTACATCCAAAAGTTTGGGTGGGGGTAAAGATATCCTGGCCAGTTTAGCTTTACCCCCGGGGTTAAAGATATCCCAGCCGGGATATCTTTACCACCGCCTTTGCACTCACCACCACCACCAATTTCACAACTGACAGGGATAATGCAAGATTATGAAAGATTGTCATAAGGGACATTTTGAATAAGAAAATATACAAAAAGAAGTTATTAAATAATCATTTGCCTCTATATCATCATCATCATCAACGGATTTTTGATTAACGTGCAGGTACAGGGGCAACGTCCACATAAGTGGGCCCCCTTCCAGGTAGCTGGCTTGCTGCACGCATGGCAGATCTTACACCAGATCTCCAGGCTTGTCTATCATGAGGATCGATAGCAGAGAGCTTCCATTCTCTGCAATCTCCTTCTGTTAGCTGCTTCCAGGTCATCTTGGGCCTTCCTGGCCCCCGCTTTCCACTTACCTGTATGTCACAGGCAGTCTTGATTGCACCGTTGGAGCTTTCCACATGTCCATACCAGCGAAGTCTTCTCTCTTTCAGGATGAGGTCCAGGTCCTCAATGCCAAGACGCTCCAGTAACTCACTGGACCTGATGGTGACAGTGTCCTGTGGCTTGACATTGCAGATCTGTCTGATCATTGCCCTGTCATTTCGCTGTAGACGTTGGAGGTTTGGCTTTGTCAATGGCCATGTCTCACTGGCATGGAGCATTGCACTCCGCACACAAGAGCTATACACACGGCCACGTGTCTTGAACGAGAGGTGGCGGGAAGAGAGAACTGGTAGCAACTCCTTGAATTTCTTCCAGGCTGTTTTCACACGTGATGTAGTTGAAAGGTCGCAACCACCCCCTGCAGAGAGCATATCACCTAGGTAGCAGAAGGAAGCTACAATCTCCAGCTTGTCTGATCCGACTTGAACTTCCCTCTGTGGTCTGCCATCTAAGGGGCGTGCAGTTCCTTGGCACCGTGTACACCTGTACTCAGGGTCCTCTATCAAGCGTTTGAGCCCACTGCATTTCTTGTGCACCCAGAACTTGCAGCCATTACAAAAGATACTGTTGCTGCCAACTCCAGTGCGACATACAGCGCATGGGAACTGGCCTGTACTCTGCAAGAGGTCCAGACCTGTACCACAGATCATGATCTTTGTCTTTCCTGCATTCACTCTCAGCCCTTTCGCCTCCATTGCCTCTTTCCAAGTTAAGAGCCTCCTGACACATTCCTCAAGGGATTCAGCTATGAATCCCTTGAGGGACACAGTCTGGTGAGAGTCTTTGATGTTTTGTCAAAATACATGCAGCGAGCAGCACTTGACATAACTCAAGAGTTTGAAGTTCAATTAACACTTCCACTGTCTGAAGATTTTTTGTAAGGGAGGGTTATTAAATTATACACAAAATTATCTATCTCTCTCTCTCTCAAAAAAGAAAAAAAAAAAGTTGTAGACTATTATCTGATCACACCTGTTTGGGAAACCCGTTTTATTTATAAACACACTTCAAGAAAGCATTTGTGAGATACAGTTTATAATCAATTTTCTCCAGTCTTCTGTCTGTGTAGGGAGCTTACCACTAAATATTTTCCATAGGCGACAATAGTAACCTTTTACATGCTCCCACAAAAACTATACATACAAAACTTTTCAAACCTTACTTATTTATAGAGCCATCCTATAATGTGGTCATATTTCTTACGAAGGGTAGTTCTATTAGTCTGAGTCATGATTGAAATCAAAAATGTTATAGTGAAACATCAAGTCCACTATCTTGCTTCTCTTACATATAAGAAGAAATTGGGCATTAAGAAAATAGTTTACATCCAAAAGTTTGGGTGGGGGTAAAGATATCCTGGCCAGTTAAGCTTTACCCCCGGGGGTTAAGATATCCTGGCCAGTTTAGCTTTACCCCCGGGGGTGAAGATATCCAGGGTGGGGGTAAAGATATCCTGGGATATCCTTACCCCCGGGGGTAAAGCTACCCCTGAGTAGCTTTACCCCCGGGGGTAAAGCTACCCAGGGGTCAAGATAAACTGGGACACCGGAAACCCTGGCAAACAGTGCAGGCCCAGATCAGATCAGGGCCTACACTATTTGCAAAACAGTCAGCTATTTTCAGATTACACAACCTGTCATACCTAATTTTCGAAATGGACTCCTGCCATATATAAGGAGGAAGATTCCATTTAGTAAAAAAATAACATTTCTGCCAAGTCATTTTAAAATCCATCAAGAAATAAGGAAGTTATTGACCGCGTTTAAGTTTCTGACGCACGGACGAACGGACGGACAGGGGCAACGCTATATGCCCTTTCCACCATTCTTCGAATGGATGGGGCATAAAAAGGATAAAAGGGACAAAGAAATATTGAACTAATTATGCGAAAAGTAGAGGCAGAAACCAGGCTGAATATATGCACAGTCTGGTGAGAGTCTTTGATGTTTTGTCAAAATACATGCAGCGAGCAGCACTTGACATAACTCAGAGTTTGAAGTTCAATTAACACTTCCACTATCTGAAGATTTTTTGTAAGGGAGGGTTATTAAATTATACACAAAATTATCTATCTCTCTCTCTCTCAAAAAAGAAAAAAAAAAGTTGTAGACTATTATCTGATCACACCTGTTTGGGAAACCCGTTTTATTTATAAACACACTTCAAGAAAGCATTTGTGAGATACAGTTTATTATACCCCCGGCATACGAAGTATGCCATGGGGGTATATAGTTTTTGTCTTTTCCGTCTGTCTGTCCGTAAACAATTATTTTGTGTCAAAGATATCTCAGGAACTGCTTCACATAGAAACTTGAAATTTTGCACACATGATCAGTATGACTACTTGTATTGTGGGAAAGAAAATAAGGGCCAAGGGGTCAGGGCTTTTAGAGTTATTTCCCTTTGTAGTTCTTGCTGTTTAATAGTGTATATTTTTATTTTGTGTCAAAGATTTCTCAATAACTACTGTACATAGAAACTTGAAATTTTGCAAACATGATCAGTATGACTAGTTGTATTGTGGGAAAGAAAATAAGGGCCAAGGGGTCAGGCCTTTTAGAGTTATTTCCCTTTGTAGTTCTTGTAATCAATTTTCTCCAGTCTTCTGTCTGTGTAGGGAGCTTACCACTAAATATTTTCCATAGGGACAATAGTAACCTTTTACATGCTCCCACAAAAACTATACATACAAAACTTTTCAAACCTTACTTATTTATAGAGCCATCCTAGCTCAACAAGTTGATGAGAAAAAATCCACATGTTGCCCGTCTCCTTTTCAAGCTATGGTCCGCCATGTTTGTTTACATGCAGATTCGCAGTGAATACAAGCCGGCTTTTTAACGGAGAGGTGACAATATAAAATCAGCAACAATTTCTTTGAGCTTGCAGATATAATTATAAAACACACATCATTTTATTTTCTTATAATTATCCTTTTCTCACATTGAAATGAAACATGGGATATTTATCCAATGGAAGCCTGTCTGGTATTTAGACTGCAACTAAAAGCTCTGTCCCAAAGTGATAAAAGCCAGTACCCCCAGTATTTAGTGCAAAGCTACCTATACCAAACCCTTATTGTTTTTATGATCCATCAAAAGCATTGTCAAATAGAAATTTAGATCATATCTAATAATTTAAGCATGCATAATAAATGTTCAGTGACAAAGAATCTTTGAAGTTTGCGAAAAAAGTTATCGCTTTCAGATTCTACAATGAAAGCCGAACAAACCATATTTTGTGAAAAAGCGCAAAGTTTACCTCTTTCTGGAATGGAACCCAGACACCGGCTTGCATCAATGGTTCTTCTCCTATGTCTTTGGAACACTTCAATCCTAAAAAGCACTAAATTATGCCTTAATAGCATACCAACTGGTATTTATGGCTGATTTCACACCTATACCCCCTATTTTATGTAAAAATGGCATTCTGAGGATATTTTGATGATAAAACTTTGACAAAAATGATTATAAATGCCTTAATACCATGAGAAATAGTGGATATATATCTGTTCAGATCCTTTAACCAGTGATTTTTTTACCCCTGCGTCCTGCGTCCAGGACGCACAAATAGGACTGAGGACGCACGATCATAAAATATGTGCGTCCGTCGGACGCAAATATTTCATGGGCGAAAAATCCAACTTTCATTTTCACTGCTGTAAATATCGGCGGAAGTGATAAAATACCGCACTTTTACCGAACCTTCAACTGCCCAACGATGCACCGAAAAAAATCGATACAGGTACAATTTAATGATCCAACCACAAGACGAGAATCCCCTCCATCCAAAATGAGCCCAAACTTTCACACAAGCAAGTTCAATGCGAACATCAAAGTTTTCCACCATCCAAATCGCCGTCCACAAACCAACTCTACCATTTTTCTGCATGTGATCGGTAAATGTGTCAAATGACATCATCCGATGCCAGCAACCCCGCACGTGTTTAATGCCATTGTTTTTATTTAATGGGCTGTATCCTGTTCTTAAAAAAATGTTTGGAACCGGTAAAAAATATTTTCTCGATAGTTAAACAGTTGTGAATGGCGGTGGATAGAAAACAGCGCTTTGCACAGCCCCCGAATTATCCCCAGCAGCTCCAACAACAGCATTCGACTTTTACCGCCAAGCCGAGCGTCTGCTATTTCGCGCAAAAACATAACCATTCACGATCCGTTTTTATAATGCATACATCTACCGTTAGATGTAGCTAATTGTCTGAGGTGCGAGTAAATCATTTTCACATTGATTGTGGATTAAATTTTATGATTGGGGAATAAACGCAAATTAGAGACATAACTTGAGACCATATTTTCACACCTCGTTCAAGTTGGCTTATCGCCAGAAATGAAAGACACGCACCGCAGGGCAATCATGTTTACTTGGCAATTATGTGTCAGGGATTAACAATAGTGTCATAATTGAACTGTTATAAATACACAGACGGTTTGTCTCTGAATTGTCGACAAAGCAGGACAGTGCAGCACAATTATTGTGATTTACTTACTCTAGTTTTACTGTATTTAAGGACTCAAAAGACTGACAGCTGTAGACGATTTTTTTTTGCACTTGCCCGACCGGGCGTCCTCAGGTCAAAGTGTACCTGCCAGGCGCGATTTCGGACTTGTACCGGGCGGTCGGGCAATGGATTTGTCAGCCCCTGAACCAAAATAGCTGGTGTCCCAACCAGGGGAGGAAACGTTTTTCGATAATGGTTCGGATTATTTTCTCCAATTTCGCACGAAGTAAATTTCACGCACATGTTGCGGTGCGCATTTATCGAAAACGAAAGTAAATAACATGACGGAAAATAGACTAAAAAACGTACACTTTAGCAGGATTTCTTTGGGCTAGTAAACAACACAAGTTGATGATTGATTCTGTTCATTGCAAATAATAGATACTAGACCGCATTATTTTCAACTATGAATGATGGCATTTTATACTGAAGCGATCTTTTTTTGTACTTCCTTTTTTCCCTCCAAATATTGGGACTCATACTTTCAGATTTGGGACGCACAGTTTTTTGGTTGAGCGAGTCCCAGGACGCATAGTTGAAAATTTGTAAAAAAATCACTGTTTAACACGAATCTAATCAATAGAAACCAATAATAGATGAGAAAATTTATCTAGATATTGCAGCAGAGACAAATTTGAAGTTTTGCTTTGGCTAGAGACCAAGGCCAAAAACCATGTAACCTTACTGTTATATTCCTGATGGAGTAGATTCTTTCTCTTGTGTACCTGGTACACTAACTGTTAGATTTTTTCCAAAACAAACCCAATAACAATTGATTAACATGGCTTTAAAGTACCCCCCCCCCCCAATGCACAGATCAGAAGCAAAAACTGATCAAATACACCCTGTTAGACCTAAATTACCACTAACGTTACACTTTTTTTACAGTTTCTATGGCAAACCACATGCCATGAATATCCATTTTATGATACAGAATAGGATAGAACCTACCACTGTGTAAAAATATGATGTAATGACTGAAAACTGGAACCTGGGGCTGATTTTTGGACTTTTGGTATAGGGAGCTTACCACTAAATATTTTCCATAGGCGACAATAGTAACCTTTTACATGCTCCCACAAAAACTATACATACAAAACTTTTCAAACCTTACTTATTTATAGAGCCATCCTAGCTCAACAAGTTGATGAGAAAAAATCCACATGTTGCCCGTCTCCTTTTCAAGCTATGGTCTGCCATGTTTGTTTACATGCAGATTCGCAGTGAATACAAGCCGGCTTTTTAACGGAGAGGTGACAATATAAAATCAGCAACAATTTCTTTGAGCTTGCAGATATAATTATAAAACACACATCATTTTATTTTCTTATAATTATCCTTTTCTCACATTGAAATGAAACATGGGATATTTATCCAATGGAAGCCTGTCTGGTATTTAGACTGCAACTAAAAGCTCTGTCCCAAAGTGATAAAAGCCAGTACCCCCAGTATTTAGTGCAAAGCTACCTATACCAAACCCTTATTGTCTTTATGATCCATCAAAAGCATTGTCAAATAGAAATTTAGATCATATCTAATAATTTAAGCATGCATAATAAATGTTCAGTGACAAAGAATCTTTGAAGTTTGCGAAAAAAGTTATCGCTTTCAGATTCTACAATGAAAGCCGAACAAACCATATTTTGTGAAAAAGCGCAAAGTTTACCTCTTTCTGGAATGGAACCCAGACACCGGCTTGCATCAATGGTTCTTCTCCTATGTCTTTGGAACACTTCAATCCTAAAAAGCACTAAATTATGCCTTAATAGCATACCAACTGATTTCACACCTATACCCCCTATTTTATGTAAAAATGGCATTCTGAGGATATTTTGATGATAAAACTTTGACAAAAATGATTATAAATGCCTTAATACCATGAGAAATAGTGGATATATATCTGTTCAGATCCTTTAACACGAATCTAATCAATAGAAACCAATAATAGATGAGAAAACTTATCTAGATATTGCAGCAGAGACAAATTTGAAGTTTTGCTTTGGCTAGAGACCAAGGCCAAAAACCATGTAACCTTACTGTTATATTCCTGATGGAGTAGATTCTTTCTCTTGTGTACCTGGTACACTAACTGTTAGATTTTTTCCAAAACAAACCCAATAACAATTGATTAACATGGCTTTAAAGTACCCCCCCCCCCCCAATGCACAGATCAGAAGCAAAAACTGATCAAATACACCCTGTTAGACCTAAATTACCACTAACGTTACACTTTTTTTACAGTTTCTATGGCAAACCACATGCCATGAATATCCATTTTATGATACAGAATAGGATAGAACCTACCACTGTGTAAAAATATGATGTAATGAATGAAAACTGGAACCTGGGGCTGATTTTTGGACTTTTGGTATAGGGAGCTTACCACTAAATATTTTCCATAGGCGACAATAGTAACCTTTTACATGCTCCCACAAAAACTATACATACAAAACTTTTCAAACCTTACTTATTTATAGAGCCATCCTAGCTCAACAAGTTGATGAGAAAAAATCCACATGTTGCCCGTCTCCTTTTCAAGCTATGGTCCGCCATGTTTGTTTACATGCAGATTCGCAGTGAATACAAGCCGGCTTTTTAACGGAGAGGTGACAATATAAAATCAGCAACAATTTCTTTGAGCTTGCAGATATAATTATAAAACACACATCATTTTATTTTCTTATAATTATCCTTTTCTCACATTGAAATGAAACATGGGATATTTATCCAATGGAAGCCTGTCTGGTATTTAGACTGCAACTAAAAGCTCTGTCCCAAAGTGATAAAAGCCAGTACCCCCAGTATTTAGTGCAAAGCTACCTATACCAAACCCTTATTGTCTTTATGATCCATCAAAAGCATTGTCAAATAGAAATTTAGATCATATCTAATAATTTAAGCATGCATAATAAATGTTCAGTGACAAAGAATCTTTGAAGTTTGCGAAAAAAGTTATCGCTTTCAGATTCTACAATGAAAGCCGAACAAACCATATTTTGTGAAAAAGCGCAAAGTTTACCTCTTTCTGGAATGGAACCCAGACACCAGCTTGCATCAATGGTTCTTCTCCTATGTCTTTGGAACACTTCAATCCTAAAAAGCACTAAATTATGCCTTAATAGCATACCAACTGGTATTTATGGCTGATTTCACACCTATACCCCCTATTTTATGTAAAAATGGCATTCTGAGGATATTTTGATGATAAAACTTTGACAAAAATGATTATAAATGCCTTAATACCATGAGAAATAGTGGATATATATCTGTTCAGATCCTTTAACACGAATCTAATCAATAGAAACCAATAATAGATGAGAAAACTTATCTAGATATTGCAGCAGAGACAAATTTGAAGTTTTGCTTTGGCTAGAGACCAAGGCCAAAAACCATGTAACCTTACTGTTATATTCCTGATGGAGTAGATTCTTTCTCTTGTGTACCTGGTACACTAACTGTTAGATTTTTTCCAAAACAAACCCAATAACAATTGATTAACATGGCTTTAAAGTACCCCCCCCCCAATGCACAGATCAGAAGCAAAAACTGATCAAATACACCCTGTTAGACCTAAATTACCACTAACCTTACACTTTTTTTACAGTTTCTATGGCAAACCACATGCCATGAATATCCATTTTATGATACAGAATAGGATAGAACCTACCACTGTGTAAAAATATGATGTAATGAATGAAAACTGGAACCTGGGGCTGATTTTTGGACTTTTGGTATAGGGAGCTTACCACTAAATATTTTCCATAGGCGACAATAGTAACCTTTTACATGCTCCCACAAAAACTATACATACAAAACTTTTCAAACCTTACTTATTTATAGAGCCATCCTAGCTCAACAAGTTGATGAGAAAAAATCCACATGTTGCCCGTCTCCTTTTCAAGCTATGGTCCGCCATGTTTGTTTACATGCAGATTCGCAGTGAATTCAAGCCGGCTTTTTAACGGAGAGGTGACAATATAAAATCAGCAATAATTTCTTTGAGCTTGCAGATATAATTATAAAACACACATCATTTTATTTTCTTATAATTATCCTTTTCTCACATTGAAATGAAACATGGAATATTTATCCAATGGAAGCCTGTCTGGTATTTAGACTGCAACTAAAAGCTCTGTCCCAAAGTGATAAAAGCCAGTACCCCCAGTATTTAGTGCAAAGCTACCTGTAGTAGTCTAATGTGCATATAGGTAAGACAGGGAGCAACTATTATTTGTCATTTCTTTCAAATTTATATAAGATACCTTATATGTTAATTTAGATATCTTATTTACCAAACGTATATAAGATATCTTATATGTTAAATAAGATATCTTATATGCTATATAAGATATCTTATATATTAAATAAGATATCTGATATACCAATTTAGATATCTTACATACCAATATAAATAAGACATCTTATATAATATATAAGATATCTGATATGCTATATAAGATATCTTATATGCTATATTAGATATCTTATTTTGTATATTAGATATCTGATATAGCATATAAGATATCTTATATGTTTTAGTAAATAAGATATCTTAATTGACAAATCAGATATCTTATTTAACATACAAGATATCTTATATGTTATATAAGATATCTTATTTAAGATACATATAAGATATCTTATATATCATATCAGATATCTGAATTGCAGAATTAAATAAGATATCTTATATAGGATATAAGATATCTACTTTAGGATATAAGATATCTTATTTGTTATATCAGATATCTTATATGCTATATAAGATAATTATCTTAAATAATAAATAAGATATCTACATTCCATAATAAATAGTAAAATGGCTTGCCATATTTACCCGACATTGAGATGAAATGATGACACTTCAAGCCCTGCCCCCCAAAGGCTTATATGCATTGAAAGGTTTGACTCACACTTCTTTACCTGAGCAGGCTTAGTCCTTCTAAGCAGTTTACCAGTACACGTGTGCGATCAGTTTCAGCTTTTGCAGCCCAATTTATGGTGAGATAATTTTTTTTTTTACTTTTGTTGTGTTTTTATGCATGTTTTGAGATAATCATGATTTTTATCTTGTTGTAAGAAAAAATCTATGTATACTTTTCTCAGCCCACTGCTTTTCATCATTGTGCCTGAAGCCTTGTCACGCGAGTTCCGCTCTGGAGTCCCCATGCTGATGATCTTGTCATCATAGCTGAATCCCTTGAGGAATGTGTCAGAAGGCTCTTAACTTGGAAAGACACATTGAAGGCAAAAGGGCTGAGAGTGAATGCAGGAAAGACAAAGATCATGATCTGTGGTACGGGTCAGGACCTCTTGCAGAGTACAGGCCAGTTCCCATGTGCTCTATGTTGTACTGGAGTGGGCAGCAACAGTATCTTTTGTAATGGCTGCAAGTTCTGGTAGCACAAGAAATGCAGTGGGCTCAAACACTTGATAGAGGACCCTGATTGCAGGTGTACACGGTGCCAAGGAACTGCACGACCCTTAGATGGCAGACCTCAGAGGGAAGTCCTAGTCGGATCCGACAAGCTGGAAGTTGTAGCTTCCTTTTGCTACCTAGGTGATATGCTCTCTGCAGCGGGTGGTTGGGACCTTTCAACTACATCACGTGTAAAAACAGCCTGGAAGAAATTCAAGGAGTTGCTACTAGTTCTCTCTTCCCGCCACCTCTTGTTCAAAACACGTGGCCGTGTGTATAGCACTTGTGTGCGGAGCGCAATGCTCCATACTAGTGAGACAAGGCCATTGAGAAAGCCAAACCTCCACCGTCTACAGCAGAATGACAGGGCAATGATTCTTCAGATCTGCAATGTCAAGCCACAGGACACTGTCACCATCAGGTCCAGTGAGTTACTTGAGTGTCTTGGCGTTGAGGACCTGGACCTCATCCTGAAAGAGAGAAGGCTTCGCTGGTATGGGCATGTGGAGCGCTCCAACGCTGCAGTCAAGACTGCCTGTGACATACAGGTAGGTGGAAAGGGGTGGCCTGGAAGGCCCAAGATGACCTGGAAGCAGCTAACAGAAAGAGAATGCAGAGAATGGAAGCTCTCTGCTATCGATCCTCATGATAGACAAACCTGGAGATCTGGTGTAAGATCTGCCATGCGTGCAGCAAGCCAGCTACCTTGAAAGGAGCCCACTTATGTGGACATTGCCCCTGTACCTGCACGTTAATCAAAAATCCGTTGATGATGATGATGACTTTTTACCAATTTTGCATGATCAGTTCATTCTTGTCATTGGTAGGTGGCAGTAAGCTAAATTGCCTTATCTTCAAGCACAGCCTTCTACATCTGGGTCTTTTTGGACTAGTTCTTGCAGTCTTAAAGGGAATAGATGCCCAATCAGGGGAGGCAACACCTTGCAAATGTCTTTTCTCTCATCAATAGAGGTCTACGCTTAAAGGAAAGAATTTGGTATTGAGTAGCAAATTCTTTCCTTTAAGAGGAGTCTTTTTTTTCCAGAAGATTTGTTTGTTTGTTTAATTTGAGGTTTAACGTCCCCATCAACACTGTAAAGTTCATTTTGGAGACATTGCTTTCAATTTTGTGGGACTTTTACCCGACATTGAGATGAAATGACATCTCAAGCCCTTTCGCTCAATGAAACCAATAGGGTTTATTTGCATGGACGGTCTAGCACCACGGTTCCTGGACAGGCTTAGATCCTCTAAGCGGTTTACCAGTACTAGTGTGGAGGCCGGATTCAGCTCTGCTTGGAAGCATCATGCAGCCCATCTATTTCTTCAAGCCCCTATGGTCTGGGGCCGTTTTTTCAAAGGAGCTGTTTCATCACAACATAATGAGGAAGTAACAAAAGTTGTCTCCCTTGATAATATTGATTGATAAAAATAAAGAATGGATACATTTTAAGTGAAGGCAACTCATTGAAAAATATTCTTGTCTCTGTTATCAATAGGGGTCCTATCCTAGCGGAAGAATCTTTCCTTTCAGAATAGGAGGACACAATTTACCACAGCATAAACTGGAAGACATAAGTTGTTTCCCTTGAGAAAATGATGAAAAGTCTTTCACTTTCAGAGTCGAGCAACCTTCTTAACGCTGTCAGTTCAGCTAGTAGTTAAGTCTACAAATGTTGCCTTCAGAAACAAAGACATTCCGATCCCAACCCCTTAACCATATGTATCCTTGGTCATTATGATAAGACACATTCAGTGACAACAAGCTTGGGCTTTCCTGGTGTCCTGCAGGGCCATGCCCCATCCCTCCACTGCTGAAAAGGCCTTATATCTCGGGAACCGTACAGATCCCCATCCTTAAACCATCTGTATTCTTGTTCCTTATGATATGGCAGATTCAACCAGGGCTCCCTTGGGTCCATGCCCCGCCCCCTCCACTTGATAAAATTCCTGATATTTCAGATAACAAGAGTCCATATGGGTGCTCATATGGGTATGGGGTTCATTTGGGAATCGGTAAATTAAAATCATATCATGTTAAATTACATGGCTGCCTTTAGGCAGTGCCCACCTGAGCTCTGGTGAGCATAGTGGACCATGGGCCTCTTGTTTTTTTTTTTAAATTTAAATGCATTTGATCTTACAGACTTTCAATGTACTTTCATTTTTTTTTTTTCAGTACCAATTAGTAGCCAGGCAGGAAGAATGAAGCTTAGGTCTGTGTCGGAAATAGGTATCCTTTGATTAAAGTGATAAGCCTGTGTCTCCCACTGGTAGATAGAAGTTTCAGGTGTATCTTTTCAGCTTATTGCTGGAACATATTGTTTTCTGGTACAATGCAAGAATGGTTTGCTCAGTGTTGCGTAGAATTCCACAAAATCGGAAGCAATGCCTCCAAAATGACATAAATAGTGTAGGCGGGCACCTAAGGGGAATGTATACACCTTCAGGGGATGCAACTCCTATCTATCTACCTTAATATATTTAGTCGGTCATACTTGGCCATTACCTCAGTTGGGAAAAGTATTTTTGTCTCTCATATCAATGGGGTCAACTCTTAAAGAATTTCCTCCTAAGGAGAAAATTCTTTCCTTTTAGAGTAGACCCCTTTTTCTGTGGGATAGTTTATAGAATAGCAAACAGGAAACCATAAAAGTTGTCCCCCTTTGAAAAATGGCGGAAAAATCTGCCAGGTGTTCCCATTCCCCTTAAAACATCAACACAAACAATTAACAAGACTACTGGACACCAGTCAGTTTCGTTAGGTTAACAACTCCAAGTAATTTATACCTTTGTAAACCCCACTTATATAGAGAAAAGCAGGGTTTACAAGGGTATTTATACATTATATGTGTTACATGTGGGTTTACGGCATCCCGCAAACCCCCATGCTGACAAGACGACCAAGCGTGATCTCTGGCAGGTGTACGGGCAGCTGTGGGGTAAGGCACAAGAAAGATATTAAATGAATGACATGAATTATTTACAGTATCTACATTTAACACTTACTAACACAAAACATCACAATTTGTTGCTTCTGTAGCCAACTCACGACGTCCGCTCTGAAGGCAAAACAATGTTCTGTGCTCGGAACGGGTGACGTGAATACCTACAGAAGCAAACAACAAAACAACAACAAAAACATAAAAACAAACAACACAAGACGCGACTGGCCAGTTTATAACTTAGGGTGAATCCCCCTCTCGCATGAAACTTCCTCTCACGAACTAGTGCAAACTGCAAACTAGTCTATCGACATAGTTGCCGATCACAGGTTTAGCGATCACAGGTTTGCCGATCACAGGTTTAGCGATCACAGGCTTGCCGATCACAGGTTTAGCGATCGTCCGAATCACCTGCAGGTTATTTAGTTGACCTCTTCCATGGTCTCACATTTGTTGACAATGAACAATGATTCTGATTCTGGTATGTGCTGATTACGGCGGTCTGTCCGCCCTTGCTGGACCCTAACCCCCAGTGTCGTACCAGTACCTGCTGCTATGAAGCAGGGAGCAGCAGGTCACCACACATTGTTGTGCCTGCAAATTATGATAACTGGACTAAGACACGAGTCACAAAACATACATGCTATATCATGATCCCCCTCCCGGAGAAGTAAGAATATGTTCATGCATATACCGCTATTGCGCATGCGCCGACCAGACACACAGGCTGATTAGTGCATGGGACAAATAATCGTACAGCAGAACTCAACTTGACTGTGCATCAAATTATCAGCACCCAGCGCTTGACACAATAATACTCAAAGTTCATGTTTCCCTACTGAGCACTACAGAAATCAATAAATGCTCACTACTACTGAGCATAATACTCATCAAATTTGTGCTCACTACATTATCACAAGTAAGAGGCAATTGAACAGACCACGCCTTTGCGCTACCTGGTCAGCCGCCAATTACAGGAAACATAACAATCTCTATTTCATATCCTTCTCCGCGACACGGCTCACAAATATAGTTATTCACAAATTCATTACATTAATAACAGATAGAAACTACAAACAGAAGATTTTCATCTATAATCCACAACATTTGTTAGTGTCTCATAAGGGCCAACACTGTTTGCCGTAAATTCTCTTTGTATTTGGTAGGCACCCCGTCACAACCGTCCTCGCGACGCCGATGACGCAGCTGACGTCATCCCCGCCGCTCAGGCCGTTATGACGTGTGGCGACCAAATACTCCAATCTATCATCATCACGTTCTTTATATGTACATACAGGCACAAACTGAGTTATCAGACAAAAACGGCATCATTACAAAATAAACTCGTAATTCTTCTTGAACAAAATTATTTCTAATCAACGTGAACATGCTTGTAAAATAAAATTCATTACGGTTCATCATCACGGATAACCCGACAGGCTCTTGTAAGAGTTTGCCCTGATGATGAAGATATGGTTAAACCCGTCTTAAGTTTATGTCCCCTCTACACCTAATATCATATTGGGACGGAACCACGGTTTTCTAACCACAGCTAGTCAAAAGTCATGGGTCAAACAAGTGACCCGGCGTTTATTAATTACATTCTACAAAAGGGGTCTAAAAGCCTAAATAAATCTAGAATGAGCGGGTGTCCAAACTTTACGTCTCACCAACATCTAGGGTCAGAATGAGACAGGACCTCACTTAGAAAGACTCATTCTACTACTGGAGAAGCCTGGGATCAATCCTGCGACGTCCAGCTGGCAAAGCTAGTAGCCTAATCACTACAGGCCTCAACAGTGAATTCAGAATAGGCTTCAGAAAGTTGGGTATACTAGAAGTAAACCCCTCCAAAACCTACAAGCATGTTCATACAAAAAAGATACTAAACATAGATTTAACATACCTTTCAATATACTTTCTATTTACAGACACAATGTTGTAGGTACACGTTACAACTTGACCTGCTGCTAAAGTGTTCGTTTTTCTCAGGGTTTATATATCTATGAATACTACCAGAAAATCATGCCTACTCATATTACCTTGCTTAAATCGTGGCGAGGTGGAGATACCGGCCACAAATGAAGCCAGATAGCAAAATCGAGTAGACAATGGATTTGCGTTCAAATAGTATATTTCCCATAGGAAAAATTGATGAAACTACCCTATAAATCAATGCCATGACTCCTGTCAAAACGAACACCCACACAACATGTGATGGGAATGAAAATCATATATGGCACAATTTGGCGGTTGGCGATTTTTAGGCAAATTTTATAGAACTCAGCCTTATAGCGGCCCCCTGTATTGTAAAAACAGATCTCCATAAACCACTCATGCATACATCGTATGATATGTGCATGACTTGTTCATGGAGCAGCACAGTTTGCGTACCATATTTCACCTAAAATATTTCACTCGCACCCTCCTACCATATATCTACTAAAATAATTTAGATGTGCATAAGCACCAGAGGGGTTTCCTATTCAAAGGTTTCCCCTTTTGGAGAAAAAACAATCAGAAATGTTTTTTCTTTGTGTACAGAGATGGAATAGGATGAACCTATCTAAACAAGACAGCTATTTACACAACAACCGTGCGAAGAATTACCTACTAAGGTAGTCTGCCCCCAAATTTTCCTGGCCCCGAATTGCAACAATCCGAAATCTATACGGCTGTAGTTTCATTGCCCAACGCATAATTCGAGGATTGAGAACTTTTGCTGTTTGCATATAAGACAAGGGCTTAGTAAAGATACTTGCGAAATTTCTCAACACCCCAGATAATAGTCAAACATTCCTTCTCTATCACAGAATAGTTTTTCTCACGAGGCAAAAGTTTCTTGCTGGCATAAGCAATGGGAAGTCGTCCTTCCCCTTCAAATTCTTGGAGAGAAACGGCTCCTATACCAACATCAGAAGCGTCCGTCCGGAGTATGAACGGATTCCCATCATGAAAGATAGGAAGACGAAGAATAGGACTAGACGTGAGTCTATTCTTCAGGGTCTGGAAAGCCTTTTCATGATGGTCCTGCCAGTCTGTGATCTTGTTTGGTCTACTTTTCTTAGTTAAATCTGTCAAAGGTGAAGCAATAGATGAGAAATTTGGAATGAAACGGCGGTAGAAACCAGCCAACCAAAGAAATGACTTTATTTGTCTCTTAGTAGAAGGTCGAGGAGCATCCTTTATAGCTTAGATCTTGTCTTCTTGCGGTCTAACTGACTGAGCAGCTACACTGTGACCAAGACATTCGATACTGCTATACCCAATCATACACTTGGAAGGTTTTGCCGTCGACTTGGCTGTCCTGAGTCTATCCAAAACTTCACGTAATGACGTCAGGTGGTCTTTCCAAGTTTCGGTAAAGATCCACATATCATCGACGAAGCTATCAACGTTAGAAAGTTCGGACAGAATCTTTCTCATCAGCCTGCAAAATGTTGCTCCTGAGTTTACCAAACCGAAGGGCATAGTTTTGAATTGAAACAAGCCTTTGGGGGTTTCGAACGCAGTTAGGGGTTTTGCCTTAGACGTCATTTTTACCTGCCAATAACCTTTTGACAAATCTAATTTGCTAAAGTATTTGTGCCCCGACATTCTATTTATAACCTCCTCCATATTTGGCATTGGTTCTGCATCGAACTCCGTCACTTTATTAAGTTTACGGAAGTCAATGCAGAACCGCACCGAACCATCTTTTTTAGGGACAAGTACTACAGGGGATGAGTATGGAGATATTGATGGCTCAATAACTCCTAAATCTAACATATCTTGAATTTCCTTTTCCATTACATCCCGTACTTTATATGGTATGGCATAACCTTTTGACCTCACTGGTTCCGATGTCAGCAACTTTATGTCGTGTTCTATTTGGTCAGTTCGTCCTGGTACACTGGACAGTACGTCCGGGTATTCTTTTATCAACGTCTCTATTTCTTTACGCTGATCCTGCGTTAACATTTCTGAAATATTGAAGTCCTTAAATGTCTCTGGTTGCTTTGCAGTAGGAAAAGCGCAATCTTCCAATGAGAATTCGTCAACGTCATCATTTTCAGTTGACGGAATGGACTCTACAGAAAGCAAGCAATGTGACGTCACATTTTGACATTCCACATATTGCTTCAGTATGTTAGCGTGATATGTGTTAACATTTCCATTGACGTCAATCTTATAATCCATTCTGTTCACTACCTAAACCACTTCATAAGGACCTTTCTATTGAAGCAATAATTTATTACTGTCTGTCGGTAGTAACAACAGCACTTTATCGCCGACGTCAAATTTACGCGACCTCGCGCCTTTATCATAATAAGCTTTCCGCTTAATCTGAACCTTCTTTAAATTATCACGCGCTTATTTGCATGTCTGCTCTAACCGTTCCCTAAGCTCAATAACATACTGATACGTCGAAAGAACTTGCTCATCGCGTACCTCTTCAGCCCATAATTCTCTTAATATTGCCATTGGACCTCTGATGTTACGTCCATATAACAACTCAAAAGGGGAGTATCCTAAAGACTCTTGTGGGACTTCCCTTACGGCAAATAATAAAGCTGGAAGATATTTATCTAAATCTTTTGGACGTTCAGCACACATGCGACGTAACATCTGCTTTAACGTAGCGTGGAAACGCTCTATCAAGCCGTTGCAAATTAGGTGTCTCGGACTACACGTTAACTGTTGAAGAGAAAGAAGTCTGCTGACTTCTTTCATTACCTCAGCAGTAAACTGTGATCCACAATCAGTCAATATTTCATCAGGAATGCCAACCCTACTAAACATTTCAATAAGCGCTTCCGCGACACGTTCCATCTCAATACTATGTAAAGCTATCGCCACTGGATACCTTGTCGCATAATCTATCATGGTTAAAATATACCGAGATTTCCTATCAGATCGAGGCTCAATTGGACCAACTATGTCCACTGCCACCCTCTTAAATGGCGTATCAATCAATGGCATTTTTCCTAGAGGTACTTTAGTGACCCGACCTTTCTGAATAGTTCTCTGACAAATATCACAAGATTTACCAAAATCTAGCTACATCACCGCAAATACCGGGCCAGTAAAACTCAGTTACAACTCTATCCAATGTCTTCCTAATACCCGTATGTCCAGACATAAGCGTTTCATGAGCCAGTTTCAATACCTTTCCTCGGAAACTTTGAGGGACCACAAGTTGGAAAGAGACTTTGTTACCCTTTGTGAACTCCCTATATGCCAAACCCTTTTTCTCAATAAACCTAGTTTCACCTCGGTTTAAACCACGACTCACAGTCTTGTTCCCAGATACAACCCTTTTCCTGATGTTTTCCAAAGTTGGATCATCAACTTGAGCTTGCTTGAAAGCCTCCTTGTCATCGTTAATGATCTGATCGGGAACCTTAAGTTTTCTGTAAGGCTTCTCATCCTGCCTAGTTTGAGACCTAGTTACAGCCGCAGCTGAGAAATGAGACATATCAGGAAGTTTTGATCCATCAATGTTACCGATAACCAAATCGTACAACGTATCATCCATGCAAAGCTTCAGTTTTTCCAGTGAAAAAAGGACAATCAATGTCAATCATTGCCAAGGGATACCTTTGTGTGGATTCATCAATCAACGTAACATTTGATTCCTTCCCTATTAACTGACTATCCGAAACCAAACTTCTCCGAATGACACAGCCTGTACACCCAGTATCTCTTAATACAACCACCTTTTTATTATTAACCAATCCTTGTGCCGTCGGTAACCTTGCCTTTAAGAAGTAACAGACACCTTCCCTAGTTTCCTTACTACACTCCTCCCTATCCGAAATCAAAGGATCACCAACCTTATTTTCAAAAATACTTCCAATCTCATCACCTTTCCTAGTTACTTCCGTTTGACAAAAACTAACTTGTTGTGCTGCGCCACGTGGTGTGCTATTATTCTTACCGCGTCCGCGAAAAGACCCTCTAAAATTACCACGACCACGTGTATAACCACGACCTACATTCTGCGTATTCTCATTCTTAACCTGAGAACCTTGAGTCTCTACGCGCGTGTTAAAATTTTCCTTAACACCACTATCCCCAACTCCAGTTGCTCCTACCTCTGCGCTATACAATTGTTTCCTGTTGGGGTTCTTAAAACATTTAATTGTTAAATGCCCCTTACCGCATATGCTACACTTGATAGCCGGTCTACCACTCGGTTTGTTCGAGTCAACTTTGTCCTGTTTACCCTGCGCTGCGCCTCTATTATCGCGTTGCCCCTTATTAATGCAACTATATACGCCCCCGCGCGCTTCTGCAAACAAATCTGCCTCCCTAGCCATTTCATCTAAATTACCAAACTGTTTTGGCTTCAGATGTACATACAGTTCTCTATTACATGACTCCAGGAACTGATCCCTTGCCATGAAATCACAGACAGCCGGAAAAGATTTTTCTATCTTTGCCATATTAAGCCATTTTTCTAAATAACTTCTCAGTCTACTACTGAACTGTATGAAAGTTTCTGATTTCTCGGGCCTACTATAACGAAACTGCTTCCTAAATCCGTGCTCTGTCATGTCAAAATTCTTTAATAAAGCGTCCTTTAACTTTTCATAATCCGCCGCATCCTCATTTGACAACCGGTCATATACATCAAGTGCGCGCCCTTTGAGCAATGCACTTAAATGCGCGGCCCAAACACTCTTATCCCATTTATTAGCCGTAGCATATTTCTCAAACCTAGATAAATAACTATCCATTTTATCTTTACCCTCTTCAAAATAAGGTAACTTAGGATCCCGGGCATGCGCCACCTTCTCAGCTTTTTGCTTTTCAAATTCTAGCTCGAGCTTCGTTCTCTGCATTTCTAATTGGTTCCTTAATTCTTGGTGCTGTAGCTCAATCCCATGTTTTATTTGTTCTAAATGGGTCTCACTAATCTCTTTTGCCTCCCTTTCACTCTTAATGCGTGCCATTTCAAGTTCCTTATTAACATTCAACATAGCTAGTTCATGTGCCCTTTCCTTTTCCTTTTCCTCCCTTTCCTTTTCCTTTTCTTCTAACTTAGCTAGTTCATGTGCCCTTTCCTTTTCTTTTTCAGCCCTTTCCTTTTCCTTTTCTTCAGACCTTAACCTTTGTAAATCCCTTTGCTCTTGCCTTTCTGCCCGCTCAATATCTTGCTGCTCTTTAACAAAACCTTGTAACTCCTTCCCCTCATAACCTAACTCCTTTCCCATTTGCATTAAACGCTCCATTATTGATAACGTAAATCTCATGTTACTATCAAAACCACTATAAACTGATCAGTTATGATCAGTGATGATTGAATGGGCTTAACTAAAACGTTAAGATATGTGTTATACGTGTTAATCTAACTAAAATTGTAGTTATTAAAGCACACGCGATTTGAAATGCCAAATGCTTTCAGCAAAGTATGACGTTGCGTACTGGTAGTCTAATGTAACGTCATAAACTGACGACGTTTACAGTAAAATGCTACAATCCGAAGTTTCATCACATTACAAAACTCCGATCATAACAAGTCACCATTAATGTTTCTATTACGTCATACCTAACCTCAAGCCACTGCGTAAATATTAACGCTACCGTTATGTCAACGTCAGTAAATTGTTAACATCACTACGTCAGAACCATGTGTGGGTAAGATCAATTAGTAACTCCAGTTTAACTTAGTAGAATGTCAGGTAACACAATTAAGTGGGGTCTACTTAAATTTTTCGTTACCAAGAAAAAGTGGGGTTTGCCTTGCCTTCCTGCTCAGAAATTATCAACTTGTCAGTATCCATTTAGTTGAATACATGGGTTTCACACTTCATCAACGCAGGAAGGAAGATTCAAATTAATTTCTAAATGTGGCTGTCAATACATTTTTTTTTTTTTCTTTTGAAATTGATGATTCAGAGTATCAATATGCCGTTCCACAGCCGGGAACACCAGCAAGAG
Source organism: Lucinisca nassula (assembly GCA_963580285.1). Taxonomy (NCBI): domain Eukaryota; kingdom Metazoa; phylum Mollusca; class Bivalvia; order Lucinida; family Lucinidae; genus Lucinisca; species Lucinisca nassula. The sequence continues at coordinate 121,248,223 of OY757024.1, forward strand.
ATCAAAATCCTCACTTCACTGACACCAAATGTTACATGTGGGTTTAAGGCGTCCCGCAAACCCCCATGCTGACAAGACAACCGAGCGTTATCTCTGGCAGGTGTACGGGCAGCTGTGGGGTAAGGCACAAGAAAGATATTAAATGAATGACATGAATTATTTACAGTATCTACATTTAACACTTACTAACACAAAACATCACAATTTGTTGCTTCTGTAGCCAACTCACGACGTCCGCTCCGAAGGCAAAACAATGTTCTGTGCTCGGAACGGGTGACGTGAATACCTACAGAAGCAAACAACAAAACAACAACAAAAACATAAAAAGAAACAACACAAGACACGACTGGCCAGTTTATAACTTAGGGTGAATCCCCCTCTCGCGTGAAACTTCCTCTCACGAACTAGTGCAAACTGCAAACTAGTCTATCGACATAGTTGCCGATCACAGGTTTAGCGATCACAGGTTTGCCGATCACAGGTTTAGCGATCACAGGCTTGCCGATCACAGGTTTAGCGATCGTCCGAATCACCTGCAGGTTATTTAGTTGACCTCTTCCATGGTCTCACATATGTTGACAATGAACAATGATTCTGGTATGTGCTGATTACGGCGGTCTGTCCGCCCTTGCTGGACCCTAATCCCCAGTGTCGTACCAGTACCTGCTGCTATGAAGCAGGGAGCAGCAGGTCACCACACATTGTTGTGCCTGCAAATTACGATAACTGGACTAAGACACGAATCACAAAACATACATGCTATATCATGATCCCCCTCCCGGAGAAGTAAGAATATGTTCATGCATATACCGCTATTGCCCATGCGCCGACCAGACACACAGGCTGATTAGTGCATGGGACAAATAATCGTACAGCAGAATTCAACTTGACTGTGCATCAAATTATCAGCACCCAGCGCTTGACACAATAATACTCAAAGTTCATGTTTCCCTACTGAGCACTACAGAAATCAATTAATGCTCACTACTACTGAGCATAATACTCATCAAATTTGTGCTCACTACATTATCACAAGTAAGAGGCAATTGAACAGACCACGCCTTTGCGCTACCTGGTCAGCCGCCAATTACAGGAAACATAACAATCTCTATTTCATATCCTTCTCCGCGACACGGCTCACAAATATAGTTATTCACAAATTCATTACATTAATAACAGATAGAAACTACAAACAGAAGATTTTCATCTATAATCCACAACATTTTTTAGTGTCTCATAAGGGCCAACACTGTTTGCCATAAATTCTCTCTGTATTTGGTAGGCACCCCGTCACAACCGTCCTCGCGACGCCGATGACGCAGCTGACGTCATCCCCGCTGCTCAGGCCGTTATGACGTGTGGCGACCAAATACTCCCATCTATCATCATCACATTCTTTATATGTACATACATGCACAAACTGAGTTATCAGACAAAAACGGCATCATTACAAAATAAACTCGTAATTCTTCTTGAACAAAATTATTTCTAACCAACGTGAACATGCTTGTAAAATAAAATTCATTACGGTTCATCATCACGGATAACCCGACAGGCTCTTGTAAGAGTTTGCCCTGATGATGAAGATATGGTTAAACCCGTCTTAAGTTTAAGTCCCCTCTACACCTAATATCATATTGGGACGGAACCACGGTTTTCTAACCACAGCTAGTCAAAAGTCATGGGTCAAACAAGTGACCCGGCGTTTATTAATTACATTCTACAAAAGGGGTCTAAAAGCCTAAATAAATCTAGAATGAGCGGGTGTCCAAACTTTACGTCTCACCAACATCTAGGGTCAGAATGAGACAGGACCTCACTTAGAAAGACTCATTCTACTACTGGAGAAGCCTGGGATCAATCCTGCGACGTCCAGCTGGCAAAGCTAGTAGCCTAATCACTACAGGCCTCAACAGTGAATTCAGAATGGCTTCAGAAAGTTGGGTATACTAGAAGTAAACCCCTCCAAAACCTACAAGCATGTTCATACAAAAATAATACTAAACATAGATTTAACATACCTTTCAATATACTTTCTATTTCCCGACACAATGTTGTAGGTACACGTTACAACTTGACCTGCTGCTAAAGTGTTTGTTTTTCTCAGGGTTTATATATCTATGAATACTACCAGAAAATCATGCCTACTCATATAACCTTGCTTAAATCGTGGCGAGGTGGAGATACCGGCCACAAATGAAGCCAGATCGCAAAATCGAGTAGAAAATGGATTTGCGTTCTAATAGTATATTTCCCATAGGAAAAATTGATGAAACGACCCTATAAATCAATGCCATGACTCCTGTCAAAAAAAAACACCCACACAACACGTGACGGGAATGAAAATCATATATGGCACAATTTGGCGGTTGGCGATTTTTAGGCAAATTTTATAGAACTCAGCCTTATAGCGGCCCCTTGTATTGTAAAAACAGATCTCCATAAACCACTCATGCATACATCGTATGATATGTGCATGACTTGTTCATGGAGCAGCACAGTTTGCGTACCATATTTCACCTAAAATATTTCACTCGCACCGCCCTACCATATATCTACTAAAATAATTTAGATGTGCATAAGCACCAGAGGGGTTTCCTATTCCATCTCGTAACAATATGACTTTGGATCATGACCATTGCAAAAACATACCTATACAAATACATGTACATTGTAAATTTTACCACCAAAAAATGAACATTTTCAGATGAAAAATTTTGATATTTTTCTTATTTCTGCTCAAAACGTAGATAGTAGATACTCGTTAAAACCGCCTTGACGAGGCGGTTCTAACGAGTACCCACAATCTATGCTTTTGGAGCAGAAATAAGAAATATAAGATTTACCCCTGTAAACACCAGTTTTACTATATAAAAGTGGGGTTCAAGGGGGTTAGAATTATATATGCACTTTTTCGTGATGATTAATATTATAAGAAACTGATATGTATGAAGCGGCTAGAAGCCTCTGTGGTGTAATGGGTAAGCTACTCACTTATTAGGTTCGATTTTGGGCTTCTCCAGGCTTTTGTACGAATCTTTATACGGAGTATGACCATCGTTGTTGGTGGGACTTGAGCTCAAACACACTGATTTAGAGACAAACCCAGCAGACACATGACATAATTGTGACATCAAATCAGCGTCAGTACAACATTATGACATTTATGCAATGTCACATCCACGATGGTGCAACGTCATGACGTTGCACCGATGTTGATTTGACCTTGCCCTAACAAGTGCCTGCTGGGAAGTTTTGATAAAAAAAAAATGATCATTTTATATACAGTCGACGCTCGTTATCTCGAACCTCACGGGACCGGATAAAAAAGTTCGAGTTATCCGTAGTATGAGATAACCATAGTGTGACATCACATGCATGTCAGAGCCCATCATTTGTTCTGATATTCTTGGTATTCTTGTTATTCTAGAGTTATAGCACTAACATGCACAGCCTATTGAGTTTTTAAAATTTGTTTATGAAAGTAATGTGTCCTATCGAAGTATAGCGATTATTAAGATGTCTCACATGTTTTGTTGTCGTTTAAATTGTATCCAAATAAGCCTAAAATAGATATGTACTGGTTCCCCACTTGTGAATGTCATGCTATACGTCATACAGTAGTCCCTCGTATTGATTTTAAACAGTTTAGGTCCTGTCATGAGCCATCTTTTAGGATCTACACTGTTTGAATGTGCATCGGGACAATACTCAGTTTTGATACTAATGACGAGTACCATCTTTAAGGATCTACACTGTATGTGCATCGGGACAATACTCAAGTTTGACACTAATTACGAGTACGTAAAACAACCGGTCATACCTAATTCTACACTAGTACAAATCAGAGCCAGCTTTTATCTTGGAAATCATTGAAACGAGATGTTAAGATCAAAGGTTGAGGTCCTCATGTCAGTCTATATTACAGGCACATGATTTTCGTAATCACCGTAAAGGTATTGTTTGTGCTACTTTTAAAGCACCTGGGCAAATTGGAATATTAAAAACAGTGTGAGTATTGATGAACTGTTTTGTAAAGGTCTATTATTATTTTCTTTAACCGAAAGACCCGCGGCATCGTTTTTTTTTTTTGTGTTTTTTTTTTTTTTACCTCATGATTTCGGTTCGAGATACGCAGTAGTAAAAACAGTGAAAAATATATTCAGGGACTGAAAATGATGGGCGACATAGCCGAAGTGTCGACTTAAAAGTAGTTCGACACATGCAAAGTTGAAATACAATAAATACATAGCAGAAATATTTGGGACTTAGGAAAAGGTTCAACATAAGTGATAGGGTCGAGATAGGCGAGGTCGAGATAACGAGAGTCAACTGTATTTTTTTTCCTGAAATGAATAATCATCATTTAGAATGATTAATTGGTAGCAATTAATGACTACCCAGGTCAGCCTGTGCTTTTATGCAATCTGTCAGAGTCATTACTGGTCACTTGAGTCAGCTGTGATTCCAAGAGCATGTGTGAGGAAAAACGTAAAGATGTTGATATGTCTACACATGCCAAGTCCAAATCTTCAATGTAGCACATATCAAATTGTACAGACTCTGTTATGGTACATCCCAACCTCTGTATAGTTTTAGTGTTGGGAACAAAGCTGAGGATGTGTTAGTTAAACAGTTGTATTATATTCAAACAATGTACAGATTAAGGGGAATGGATATTGTATACACCTTCAGCAGAGGCAGTGTCTCCAAAAGTATTTTTGTCTCCCAAGTCAGTAGGGATCAACCCTTAAAGAAAAGAATTGGCTCCTTAGGTGCAAATTATTTCCTTTAAGAGTTGACCTCTTTTCCCATGGGGCAGAGCTTGTAGAAAAGTGAACAGGAAGTTCGGAAATTTGTCTCCCTTAGAAAAATGGCAGAAAAATCGGCCAGGTGTTCCCATGATTCCCTTTAAATAGAAACATGACCTTCAGCAGAGGCAGTGTCTCCAAAAGTATTTTTGTCTCCCAAGTCAGTAGGGATCAACCCTTAAAGAAAAGAATTGGCTCCTTAGGTGCAAATTATTTCCTTTAAGAGTTGACCTCTTTTCCCATGGGGCAGAGCTTGTAGAAAAGTGAACAGGAAGTTCGGAAATTTGTCTCCCTTAGAAAAATGGCAGAAAAATCGGCCAGGTGTTCCCATGATTCCCTTTAAATAGAAACATGACCATTAAAGGTCATTATAATTTCTATGTAATCTCTCTAATCTTTATACTGTGTTATATCCAAAGCAATGCTGTAATGGCAGGTCAAATCTTCATTAGTTGCAAGTTTTCCCTTGCAGTGATTCATTTACATCAAACTGCTTTGTAATACTATTGTTGGAGTCTGAGGTGATGGTAATTAAATAACTGTCAAAGAAGAATGCCGGCTGTATGGTCATTTTCTTTATAAACTATACATTTTTGGGTACCATTTCTAAACTGTATGTTATCCAGAACTGTTCTTTAATGTCAGACTGGACAGTGTTATAAAGAAATTGCGGTATATTTTTCCTTAATATTGGTTCAGCTGAGAATTACCGGAGAATATTTGACTTCCCATATTTCAACATTGTCCAGTCAAAGGTGTTTGATGATGTAAGTATGTCAGCCAAGCTTAAGCCCAATTTTTTTTTGAAATGTTCACAGAGTGTGTTCGACATGTTCACACGGTGCATTGGACATATTTACACAGTGTATTCTTTGACATGTTCACAAAGTGCTTTGGATCTGTTCACACAGTGTGTTCTTTGACATTTTCACACAGTGCATAGGTGATGTTCACATAGTGTGTTCTTTGACATGTTCATGCAGTGCATCGGTCATGTTCAAACAGTGTATTCTTTGACATGTTCACACAGTGCATTGGTAATATTCACACAGTGTATTCTTTGACATGTTCACACAGTGCATTGGACATGTTCACACAGTGTATTCTTTGACATGTTCACACAGTGCAATGGACATGTTCACACAGTGTATTCTTGGACATGTTCACACAGTGCATTGGATCTGTTCACACAGTGTGTTCTTTGACATTTTCACACAGTGCATTGGTGATGTTCACATAGTGTGTTCTTTGACATGTTCATGCAGTGCATCTGTCATGTTCAAACAGTGTATTCTTTGACATGTTCACACAGTGCATTGGTAATGTTCACACAGTGTATTCTTTGACATGTTCACACAGTGCATTGGACATGTTCACACAGTGTATTCTTTGACATGTTCACACTGTGCATTGGTGATGTTCACACAGCATGTTCTTTGACATGTTCACACAGTGCATTGGACATGTTCACATTGTGTGTTCTTTGACATGTTCACACAGTGTGTTCTTTGACATGTCCACACTGTGCATTGGTGATGTTCACATAGTGTTTTCTTTGACATGTTCACACAGTGCATTGGTCATGTTCACATTGTGTGTTCTTTGACATGTTCACACAGTGTGTTCTTTGACATGTTCACACAGTGTGTTCTTTGACATGTTCACATTGTGTGTTCTTTGACATGTTCACACAGTGTTTTTTTTTGACATCTTCACACAGTGCATTGGTGATGTTCACATTGTGTGTTCTTTGACATGTTCACACATTGCATTGGTCATGTTCACATTGTGTGTTCTTTGACATGTTCACACAGTGCATTGGTGATGTTCACGAAGTGTGTTCTTTGACATGTTCATGCAGTGCATTGGTCATGTTCACACAGTTTGTTCTTCGACATGTTCATACAGTGTAGATGAAAATCAGCCTGTACATCCCCAGACACAGCTTTAGATGTCATGGCAGATATTTGGTTAAATCAAGGGACTTATGATTGATCAAACATTGATCAGTGAAAATACTAAAAATAATTAATAGCTTACTTGTCAGGTGTATAGCTGATCATAAATGTTCTTCTTTCTGCATGAATGATACATTTTATTTAGGCTAATACAGGCTCAGTAGCTAAGTGACCGCTAAAATTTTATGGGGGATGTAACAACAGTATCATACCAACTTATATAATTATTATTTATTTAAAGACAAAAGTTTAATTGGTCAGGGATCATATAAAATCCAGGTCAGTTATGTTCGCATTTAACTTGAAGGAGTAATCAAGTAAATTGATAAATCAGCAAACTACTACTGAATTGAATCTTCTGCTGGGGCATTGACAAACACTGTAGACCCAGATCAGATGCTGCGGAAGGTTCTACTGTTTGCTTAATGTACAGGAGTTAAACGGTTAAACAAAGCAGTTTAAGTCTGAGTCCAACTTACACTCTAAACAATCTACCTGGTAGTACCAGTGATGTTAGTCCTTTGATTTTTACAAGGCACACATCTTTAGTATTTTTTAACTTGCATCTTTTACCCTGTTGATCTAAAAGGGTGTGTCCTCCGAAGAAAAGAATTTGCTAATCAAATTTATAAAACAATTATTGTACAGTTTAAAAACTTGTTCTGGTCAATGTTGACAAGATTGATTGGCAATATGAATAGGGCATTTTACCAAGAAAAAGAAAAATCCAAAATCCCAAATCAGATTCCATTCAGAATAAAATGGGTTATATATGTATTGACTAATAGCAAGTTCTGGATCAGTTGTTGAAAACTAATTATGCCTTTAGTTAACCCATTGTATACTGGTGGACTCTTCCATTGCTATATGTGGTACAAGTCCATTTTGAGCTCACCTTACCAAGTAAGGGGGAGCTATTGCCATACCCCCGGGCGTCCGGCGTCGGGGTCGGCGTCCGCATTTGGTTAAAGTTTACCTGCAAGCTCTTATATGTGATGTTTTACAACTTTATTTTGTATATATACTCGGTAAAAAAAGTTTTGTCCCTAGGCAGAGAATGGGCTGTAAAACATCACAGGAACGATCGATTTTCATATAGTATATACCAGCCTCTTCAGCAGCCACAGCCCGTCAATACTGATTAGGTTTGAGTCTTATGAACCTGTCAGAAAATGCTACAGAGGCTGCCAAATGTTGTAAGGGTCAGCTTTCAAAACGTGCAAATCGTAATTTAAGCGTTAATGACTATTGTAAACAACGGGGTCTAACTCAGTAATTGCTGGGCAGATTTTTGTGAAATTTTCATTGTTGATATTGCAAGACTATGCCAAAAAGGGATCAGAAAGGTGTTTTGTCTTTTGGACCTTAACTCCTGATACAGAGGCTGCAGACCCCCAGAAGACGTTGTCAAAAAGGTGAAAAAAATGGCTGTAATTGGGTATAACTCAATAGCTAATGATCAGATTTTTGTGTAATTTGTATCATTTTGATGCACAGTCTGTACTTGAAAAGGGCACGAAACCATTAGCCCCTTTTAGACCTTAACGGCTGGTACAGATGCTGCAAAATGCCGGAGGGGGTTAAAAACGCCGGCAAAAATGACAATCGTTTTGAGAGGCGGCTTGATATTGTTTACCGCATTCATTCATGCGGTATTCGTTCGTTCGTTCGCTCGCTCGCTCGTTCGTTCATTCGTTCGTTCGTTCGTTTGTTTGTTTGTTTGTTCTTTCGTTCGTCTATTCGTTCGTCCGTTCGTTTGTTCGTTTATTTATTCATTCATTTCTCAAAAAGGTCAGTTTTACCGACAAACTCATTAAAATTTCACTTGCATGCTTTTTGTGATTTTTCAAAATGTTGAGTTCATCAATGTTTTTTTTAATCGTGCACTTTTGTGAGCATCGCTTTAAAACAGATTTGATAAACTTGTTACCGTAGAAACACCATAGACTTTGATCACGATGCCACCTCGTTACCGAAAACTGTCAAACTTAGACCGGGCTAGGGCACTTGGGCAGCTCCAGGCAGGGCAATCTAGTCGACGTGTTGCCATAGCGTTTAACACAAATCGCAAGACTATCGACAGGATAAGGCAACGCTATGCAGCTTCTGGGGATGTCAAGGACCTCCCGCGCTCAGGAAGACCCAGGGCAACAACCCATGCCGAGGATCGACTGATCACCAACAGCACTCTAAGAAGCCGCTTTACCAATGCCAAAATGACGACTATGCGGATTCGACGACTACGAGGTTCTGGGGGCATAGCCGTCTCTGTTCAAACCATTCGGAACAGAATCCATGCTGCTGGGCTGAAATCACGTGTTCCTGCGAAGAAGCCCATTCTTTTACCGAGGCACAGAGCAGCTCGTCTTCAGTTTGCTCGGAATCATGTGCGATGGAATAGACAGCAGTGGCGAACTGTCGTGTTCTCAGATGAGAGTCGGTTTTGCCTACATCATATTGACGGACGTCTACGTGTCTGGCGTTGGAATGGGGAGCGTCACGCGGAAGCCAACGTGCAGCCACGCCATGCTTACAATGGAGGAAGTGTCATGGTCTGGGCTGGTGTGACGGCAGATAGGCGTACCAACCTCGTTGTGGTTCCAGGAATTCTTACCGGTCAACGCTACATCGACGAGATCCTACGTCCCCATGTTGTGCCTTTCCTTCAGCAAATGGGAAACAACGCCATCTTTCAAGATGATAATGCCAGACCACATCGGGCAAGAATTGTAGACGCCTATCTGCAAGCCAACAACGTCAGACGGTTAGACTGGCCAGCAATGTCGCCTGACTTAAGCTGCATTGAACATGTCTGGGATGTCCTCGGCAGAGCCGTCCAAACGAGGATAACAGAGCACAGCACTATGGCAGATCTTCGGCGCTTCCTTGGAGAGGAATGGCATCCAATCCCTCAAGCCACCATCCGGAAGATGGTCTTCTCTACCAGAAAACGACTGATTGAGTGCAGAGACAATCGCGGAGGTTATACCCACTACTAAAGAAAGACAAAGTTCAAACTTATTGAATAGTGTTTCACATGTCAAATGAATTTCAAATGTCAGAATAGTGAAATAAAGTTGCTGATCTTCTTGCTTTGTTTAAGACCAGTGCCACGTATCAGTATATGCATAAAATGGAATAATGTCGTATCAACGTTGATTCGATATGACAATGTTTCAATCAAAGGATGCGGTGGTCTCGATGAGTCGATATTTCATGTTTGTCGTATGCCGATACGTGGCTAGTCCTTTGTTACGATTTGCACGTTTTGAAAGTTGACCCCAGTCGCACTCCGCAGCCTCTGGAGCATTTACAATCGCGTCCTTCTTACCTAAACCTAATCAGTATTGACGAGCAGTGGCTGCTGAAGAGTTTGGTATATGCCATATGAGAATCGACCGACCCTGTGATATTTTACAGCCGATTGTATACATAGGGACAAAACTTTTTTTACCGAGTATATTATTAATAATTGCTAAAAAAAACAATATTAACATTATCATTGTACTTCATTTTACAGGTTTTTTGGCTTAAATTGGACTTTTTGAGAAGTTAATATTTTCCTCTGTATTACCTCCCTTACTTCTCTGTGTTAAAGTTTACCTGCAAGCTGCGTGAGTTCAAATCCCGGGGGAGGAACTTTTTTTTTTTTTTTTCTTTTTTTTTTTCTTTTTAAAAACATAGCGGGGTCAAGGACTCAAGGTCAAGGTCACTGTGGCTATTTTTTTAAAAACATTGTCATCGCTCTAGCGCCTTCATTTATTGATGGAATTTAATATAACTTCACCCAAATGTTGGGTATATTGATATCTCGAGTGACTTTGACTTTCAGAGTCCGGGGCCTAAGGTCAAGGTCACTACTACTTTCAGGGTCATGGGGTCAAGGTCACTGTGGCTATTTTTAGAAAAAACTTTGTCATCGTTCTTCCACCTTAATTTATTGAATTTATTGATGGATTTTAATATAACTTCACACAAATGTTGGGTATGATGATATCTCTTTCAGGTTCCGGGGCTGAAGGTCAAGGTCACTGTGGCTATTTTTAGAAAAAACTTCGTGATCGCTCTAGTGCCTACATTTATGGATGGATTTTAGTATAACTTCACAAAAATGTTGGCAATGATGATATCTTGACCGAGTTCGACGTCAGGGGCTGGGGCTGAAGGTCAAGGTCACTGTGGCTATTTTTAGAAAAACTTGATCATTGCTCTAGTGTCCAGATTTATTGATGGATTTTAAGATGACTTCATACAAATGTTGGGTATGAAGTTCAACTGTCAGGGTCTGGGGCTCAATGTCAAGGTCACTGTGGCTATTTTTAGAAAAAAACTTGGTCATCACTCTTAAGGACCTACATTTATTGATGGATATAATGTAATTTTACACAAATGCTAGGCTAGGCTTTTTTTAATTTGTCTTGCTCGAGGGATTTGTATCATCTGTGATGTCTTGTTATTACTTGGTAGTTTGTAGAATTTTTTTTTATCAAATATAGATTTCTTTTTCATTTTTTTTTTTTTTTGCAGTGAAAAGGCTTGAAAACAGGATGATTAGGGGTACATTTTGGTTCTCTTTCATTTGCTGCAGTCTATTGGGCTGTTTTTCAGAAGAAAATTTTTTTGATAACTTGCCCTCATCCATCTTAGGCCCCCAAAGGCAAGCTATGTTGTCTTCTGACAACTCTTGTTCATATCAGGCCTATCTTTTCGTTTTTATTCTATTTTTGATGGAAAATTCTGTTTACATACAGTGCAGCATATTTGCCATATTTAACTATCAAAGTTTTAATGATTCGTTAACTAATGACGTCGTTAATTTTTGCCCCCTGACCAATTAGAAATGCATCGACTGTTGGCAAAATGAGTTCTTCTTTAGCTTTTTTAATCTCACCGTATTGTTTTTAGTAGAAGATTTTTAAAAAGCTTACCTTATGTTTTTATTTAAGGTGATGTACACTGACAAGCCATTAGTCCTGTGTTCTCCCACTGGGTCAGGAAAAACTGCCGTGTTTGAGATGGCCATTGTTAGGTTGATGACACGATCATCTCCCAGCATCAACAATACCTTCAAAATTGTCTACAGTAGGTGTTGCCAGCATTAGGAAAACATACCTATTCAAATATACCGGTAAAATTTTACCACCAAAACTGATTTTTTTCCAGATAAAAATCCTGATATCTTTATTTCTGCTCAAAATATAGACTGTGGGTACTCGTTAGAACCGCCTCAGTGAGGCGGTTCTAATGAGTACCCACAATCAATGTTTTTGAGCAGAAATAAGGAAAATAATGTATACCCCTGCAAACCCCAATTTTAGTATCCAAAAGTGGGGTTCAAGGGGGTCAAAATTATATAGGCATGTTTGCGTGATGGGGATTCATTGTGTAACATAAAATATAATCAGGTCCCAAGGATATAAAACTTGTTTCATGTTCAGCTCATTTCAGCATGAAATTTGTAACACTGATAAATGTTAAACAAAGCAGTTTAAGCCTTAGTCCAGCTGATTTGAGGTTTAACATCCCCATCAACACTGTAAAGGTCATTTTGGAGACGTTGCTTCCAATTTTGTGGGACTTTTACTCGACATTGAGATGAAATAACATCTCAAGCCCTGTCCCCCAATGAAACCAATAGGATTTATAAGCATGGACAGTCAGACTCGCACCGCTTTGCCTGGGTAGGCTTAGATCGCGGTTTACCAGTACTTGTGCAAAGCATGTAATCAGGCCCCAAGGTTATAAAAAAATTTTCATGTTCAACTCTTTTCAGCATGAAATTTGTAATGCTGATAAATATTAAAATACAAAACAATTTTCCTGCCCAGATCAGCTAAGAATGTTGTTTGACCTTCTTATAAATTTTAAACTGCCAACAAATGTTGGTATTTTAAAATTTATAAGCAGGACAAATTTCATGCTCAAGTGAGTTTAGCATGAAAAAGTTTTATAACCTCATGTCCAGTATTATAATACAGTGTGACAACACAAAGTATCTATCACTATTTCTTTGTTTGTTTGATTTGAGGTTCAATATCCCCGTCAGCACTGTAAAGGTCATTTTGGAGATGTTACTTCCAATTTTGTGGGACTTTTACCTGACATTTCGACGAAATGACATCTCAAGCCCTGTCGCTCAGTGAAACCAATAGGGTTTATAAGCATGGACGGTCTGACTCCCATTGCTTTGCCTAGGCAGGCTTAGATCCTCTAAGCGGTTTACTTGTGTGCGGCTGGTTTCAGCTCTGCGTGAAAGCATCATGCAGCCCATCTATTTCTTCAAGCCCCGATGGGCAGGGGCCAGAAAAAAGTGTGGCCAGGATGCATTGTATAACACAAAGCATGTAATCAGGCCGGAAGGTTATAAAACTTTTTTCTTGTTCAACTCATTTCAGCTTGAAATTTGTAACAATGATGTATATTAAAATACATAACAACCGGGCAATTTTCCTGCCCAGATCAGCTAAGAATGTTGTTTGACTTTCTTATAAATTTTAAAATGCCAACAATTTTTGGCATATTTTAATTTATAAGCAGGACAAATTTCATGCTCAAGTGAGTTCAGTATGAAAAACTTTTATGACCTCATGTCCAGTATTAAAATACAGTGTGACAACACAAAGTATGTATCACTATTTCTTTGTTTGATTTGAGGTTTAACATCCCTGTCAACACTGTAAAGGTCATTTTTAGAGATTTTTTTTCAATTTTGTGGGACTTTTAGCTGACATTGAGATGAAATGACTTCTCAAGCCCTGTCGCCCAATGAAACCAATAGGGTTTATAAGCATTGACGGTCCGACGCGCACCGCTCGGCCTGGGCTGTCTTAGATCCTCTAAGCGATTTACCAGTACTCATGCAAAGCATGTAATCAGGACCCAAGGCTATAAAACTTTTTTCATGTTCAACTCGTATGTCAGCATGAAGTTTGTAACAATGATAAATATTAAGATTCAAAACAATCAGGCAATTTACCTGCCCAGATCAGCTAAGAATGTTGTTTTACTTTCTTATAAATTTTAAAATGCCAACAATTGTATTAAAACTTATGAGCAGGACAAATTTCATGCGCAAGTTAGTTTAGCATGAAAAAAGTTGTATACCATAATGATCCTAAGTATTGGGACAGATAGGTCTGAGCAAACAGTCTGGAGCAGTCTGATCAGGGTCTGCACTCTAAGCCATTATGTCTGCACCTTTTGGACCCCTTGCTGGATCATGAAAAAAATTTGTTAAAATTTTAGGAGAATACAGCAAGTCCTCAAGGTGTCTGAATTTTTTCAGTAACCTAGTGTCCAGTATTATAATACAGTGTGTCAAGACAAAGCATGTATCACTATTCTAGCTAATACATTGTGATAATACACTAATCAGTATTCTAGTGCAGCATGACAGCCCAAAGCATGTAATACATTGTGGTAGCACATAGCAGTTAGTAAATGTCCTAATACTATAATGTTATTAATCAAATAATTTGTATTGGCCCAGTTACAGGTCCAAGGTCTGCTGCATTGGCCCGAGGCCGAAGGCCGAGGGCTAATGCAGCTGACCGAGGAACTTTAACTGGGTCAATACGAAATTACTTGATCAATGACAATATTATTAATTGACACAATTAACAAATCATGATTATTGATTTTTTGACCTCACTTGTCCTCAGTTAATATTGTTGATCTGGTGTTAATACGGTTGACCTCTGATCAATACATGATAGTCAATTAATAAATTGTGATAATGCATGCTTTCAAAATTGGAAGTAGCATCTCCAAAATGACCAAAATAGTGTTGACGGGGACGTTAAACCTCAAATCAAACAAAACACTTTCAGGGAAGATAACTACTTCAAAAATATTTTTTTGTTCCCGCCATTGTCAGTGGTGTTGGTGGTGAGCATATTTTTGTCGCGCCTGCTATTAGCATGGCGTGATATAGGCGCTTGGTTTTCCGTCTGTTTGTCAAGACGTCAACATTTGCGACCACCCTAGCGTTCACCCAAAGGTTCAAGTTTATTTCTCAAGAACTATAAGAGCTTCATTAATGATACTTGTTACAAACTTGTATATGGGGTTACTTAAATGCAAGCATCCATATTTGACCTTGACCTACATTTCATGGTTCACTCTCTTCGTATAATATTGCAACCACCCTAGCGTTCACCCTAATGGTCAAGTTTATTTCTCAAGAACTATAAGAGCTTCATTAATGATACTTGGTAGAAACTTGTATCTGGGAATGGTATCTTAAATGCAAGCATCCATATTTGACCTTGACCTATATTTCATGGTTCACGGACTTTGTAAAATATTGCGACCACCCTGGCTTTCACCCTAATGGTAAAGTTTATTTCTCAAGAACTATAAGAGCTTTATTGATGATACTTGGTACTAGCTTGTATCTGGGGGTGGTTACTTAAATGCAAGCATCCATATTTGACCTTGACCAGCTTCATTAATGATACTTAGTACAAGCTTGCATTTAAGAATGGAAACTTTTATGCAAGCATCTATGTTTGACCTTGACCTACATATCCTGGTTGGGTGACTTTGCGCCCCCACAGGCGTGACATAGCCTTCGGCAGAATTCTTGTTTCACCCATGGGACAAGACTATCCTGTTATATGAGAGTTAGTGATTTTTTGGTCTCTAAAACTGCTGTTACACCTTATTAGCCGAATGAGACAGTTATAACGAGCACCTACAGCCTATGTTTCTAGTGTAAATTAGAAAAATATCACAGATTTTCATCAGAAAAATAGCCATTTTGGAGAAGTGAAAAAAATGAACTATTGCGCACAGGTATGTTATTGTAATGTCATGCCCCCTCTCAGTTTTCTTTCAATACAGTGGCTCCAATCAAAGCTCTGTGCAGTGAGAGATACAACGACTGGAAGGAAAAATTTCAGCCACTGGGTGTGAAGTGTATGGAACTGACAGGAGATACAGATGTTGATGACTTCTACAAGTTACAGGAGGTTCATGTCATCCTGACAACACCAGAGAAGTGGGACAGCATGACAAGAAAGTGGCGTGACAATGCGGGAATAATGCAGGCTGTTTGTCTGTTTCTTATTGATGAGGTGAGTTTGAGGTCTTTTCTGCATGATGTCCAGGTTTGGTTTGGTCTGGTGAGTTTTACACATGTAATCTTGTGACATCTGGGTGTTTAGCTGATACAGACTTACAGTTGGGCAAGGCATCGCATGAACAAGTCCGTGAAATGGACACCCCCATAACCCCACTTTATATAGAGAAAACTGTGGTTTACGGGTGGATACATTTTTCTTATTTCTGCTCCAAGACATAGGTTGTGGGTATTCATTAGAACCGCCTCCATGAGGCGGTTCTAACGAGCACACACAACCTATGTTTGGGGTAAAAATAAGAAAAGTATCACAGATTTTCATCAGAAAAGTATCCATTTTGGAGATGTGAAAAATGCACAGTGTTGCACAGTGGGTTATCGTAATGCCTGTTGTGCTTGCAGCGGCTGGGTTATATGAACACTCTTTTTAGCTCACCTGTCACGTAGTGACAAGGTGAGCTTTTGGGATCACTTTTTGTCCGTCGTCCGTGCGTGCGTCCGTGCGTCCGTAAACTTTTCTTCAAACGACATCTCCTCCTAAACCACTGATCAGATTTTGACCAAACTTCACAGGAATGATCCTTAGGTGGTCCCCTTTCAAAGTTGTTCAAATGGTTCCGGTCCATTGCTTATATAGGTCACAGGAGCCAAAAATAGATTTTTTTCACCGAAAACTTAAAAAATCTTCTTCTCTGAAACCGCAAGGCCCAGGTCTTTGATATTTGGTATGAAGCTTCATCTAGTGGACCCCTACCAAGATTGTTCAAATTATAGTGCTGGGGCCAAAAATGCCCCCGCACGGGGGCCCTTTGGTTTTGCATGGGCTTATATGGGGAAAATCTTAAAAAATCTTCTTCTCTAAAACCGCAAGGCCCAGATCTTTGATATTTGGTATGAAGCTTCATCTAGTGGACCCCTACCAAGATTGTTCAAATTATAGTGCTGGAGCTAAAAATGCCCCCGCATGGGGGCCCTTTGGTTTTACATGGGCTTATATAGGGAAAATCTTGAAAAATCTTCTTCTCTGAAGCAGCAAGGCCCAGGTCTTTGATATTTGGTATGAAGCCTCATCTAGTGGACCCCTACCAAGATTGTTCAAATTATAGTGCTGGGGCCAAAAATGCCCCCACACAGGGGGCCCTTTGGTTTTACATGGGCTTATATAGGGAAAATCTTGAAAAATCTTCTTCTCTGAAACCGCAAGGCCCAGATCTTTGATATTTGGCATGAAGCTTCATCTAGTGGACCCCTACCAAGATTGTTCAAATTATAGTGCTGGAGCTAAAAATGCCCCCGCACGGGGGCCCTTTGGTTTTACATGGGCTTATATAGGGAAAATCTTGAAAAATCTTCTTCTCTGAAACCGCAAGGCCCAGGTCTTTGATATTTGGTATGAAGCTTCATCTAGTGGACCCCTACCATGATTGTTCAAATTATAGTGCTGGGGCCAAAAATGCCCCCGCACGGGGGCCCTTTGGTTTTACAAGGACTTATATAGGGAAAATCTTTAAAACTCTTCTTCTCTGAAACCGCAAGGCCCAGGTCTTTGATATTAGGTATGAAGCTTTATCTAGTGAACCCCTACCAAGATTGTTCAAATTATAGTGCTGAAGCTAAAAATGCACCCGCACGTGGGCCCTTTGGTTTTGCATGGACTTATATGGGGAAAATCTTTAAAAATCTTCTTCTCTGAAACCGCAAGGCCCAGATCTTTGATATTTGGTATGAAGCTTCATCTAGTGGACCCCTACCAAGATTGTTCAAATTATAGTGCTGGATCAAAAAATGCCCCCGCACGGGGGCCCTTTGGTTTTACATGGGCTTATATAGGGAAAATCTTGAAAAATCTTCTTCTCTGAAACCGCAAGGCCCAGGTCTTTGATATTTGGTATGAAGCTTTATCTAGTGGATCCCTACCAAGATTGTTCAAATTATAGTGCTGGAGCTAAAAATGCCCCCCCATGGGGGCCCTTTGGTTTTACATGGGCTTATATAGGGAAAATCTTTAAAAATCTTCTTCTCTGAAACCGCAAGGCCCAGGTCTTTGATATTTGGTATGAAGCTTCATCTAGTGGACCCCTACCAAGATTGTTCAAATTATAGTGCAGGAGCTAAAAATGCCCCCTGCACGGGGGCCCTTTGGTTTTACATGGGCTTATATAGGGAAAATCTTGAAAAATCTTCTTTTCTGAAACCGCAAGGCCCAGGTCTTTGATATTTGGTATGAAGCTTCATCTAGTAGACCCCTACCAAGATTGTTCAAATTATAGTGCTGGGGCCAAAAATGCCCCCGCACCAGGGCCCTTTTGTTTTACATAGGCTTATATAGGGAAAATCTTGAAAAATCTTCTTCTCTGAAACTGCAAGGCCCAGGTCTTTGATATTTGGTATGAAGCTTCATCTTGTGGATCTCTACCAAGATTGTTCAAATTATAGCCCTGGGGCCAAAAATGCCCCCGCTCCGGGGCCCTTTGGTTTTACATAGACTTATATAGGGAAAATCTTGAAAAATCTTCTTCTCTGAAACCACAAGGCTTAGGTCTTCGATATTTGTTATGACGCTTCAGCTAGTGGACCTCTATAAAGATTGTTCAAATTATAGGCCTGAGACCAAAAATGCCCCCGCCATGTGGCCCTTTGGTTTTACATAGACTTATATAGGGAAAATCTTTAAAAATCATCTTCTCTGAAACACAAGGCTTAGGTCTTTGATATTTGTTATGAAGCTTCAGCTAGTGGACCTCTACCAAGATTGTTCAAATTATAGCCCTGGGGCCAAAAATGCCCCCCCTCCGGGGCCCTTTGGTTTTACATAGACTTATATAGGGAAAATCTTGTTTTACATAGACTTCTATATGCAGGGTAAACCTTTAAAATCTTCTTTTCTGAAACCAGAAAGCCCAGGTCTTTCATATTAGATATGAAGCTTCTTGTTATGCTTTGGATCAGGTGAGCGAACCAGGGCCCTCTGGGCCCTCTTGTTTATTTTAATTCTTTGCTTCCATTCCATTTTACTTTGTTCTGCTGCCGACCTTGGTGGCTCAGTCCAATGCGAGTCCTGACTGGTGTTCAGGAGATAACATGTGATCCTCTTCAGGTCTGGCAACTTTCTTCCATGAATGTTGATCATGAAATATTTTCTATAGTCATTCTCTCAAATCCACTGTCAGCAAAAGAAGGCACTGTACTAGTTAACAGCTTACATATATACACCTGCCCAGGAAATTTGTTGTTAGATAAACTGACTGGCTTTACCAGAGTTTAACCCTTATCCTGCTGAATATTTGAATAAGCTGCACCCATTTCTGATTATCAGCCAATCAGATTACATGATATAATGTTTTCTATCAAATTCACAGACTGAATGAACAACAGTGTAGATCCTGATCAGATGGCTTCCAAGCCATCTGAATGGCTTCTTCAGAAGCCATCTGATCTGGATCTACACTGTTTGCAAAGCTAGGGGTTGTTGTGAATAGCAGGATAAGACTTCTTCAGAAGCCATCTGATCTAGATCTACACTGTTTGCAAAGGTAGGGGTTGTCGTGAATAGCGATAAAGACTTCTTCAGAAGCCATCTGAACTGGATCTACACTGTTTGGAAAGGTAGGGGTTGTCATGAATAACGGGATAAGACTTCTTCAGAAGCCATCTGATCAGGATCTACACTGTTTGCAAAGGTAGGGGTTGTCGTGAATAGCTGGATAAGACTTCTTCAGAAGCCTTCTGATTGGGATCTACACTATTTGCAAAGATAGGTTTTGTCGTGAATAGCGAGATAAGACTTCTTTAGAAGCCATCTGATCTGGGTCTACACTGCAAAGGGTTGGGTTGTTGTGAATATTAGGATAAGACTTCTTCAGAAGCCATCTGATCTGGATCTACACTGTTTGCAAAGGTAGGGCCAACCTTAAAAAATTGTTGGTTTGCTGTTTACCGACCCAGAAAATTTTAGGTGGGTCGGTCTGTCGGCTATTTTTTTTTTTTTTCTCTTGTAAAAGTGGGTCGGTCGGTCGGCTTTTTTTTTTTTTCCCTCGTTTTTTTTTTTTTAACCGAAATAGACAAAGCATATGATTTGCATAACTTTGATGCATGTTTCTGTTCTTGATATCTTTTAACTTGCTTAAAATATAAACTTGCTAACAACTGCATCATTATTTTCCAGGTCTTGCTGCCAAAAAGTGAAACTTAAGAGCAAGAAGTTCTTTCTGATATTTGTAATTGAACAGTGGAAGGAAAAAATAAATCTTTAATGTCACACATTCTTGTCTTTAATCTGATTAAACTCTTGAAAGATTTAATAATGGTGAAAACTGTCCCTTGTTGGGATAGACATCCTAAATTTTCAGTCAGGCATGTTTGGGCAAACAGTGCATCAAAGTTTATGATTGCCTGAACTTTTAGGACTCTTCTCAGGCTTTCTGCCTTCATACGCCCAACAGGACAATATTCACCATTATCAGTGACCATAACTCTTAACATGACATTTTTTCAAAACAAAACATAAATCTAGAACACAAATAGAGGATTTGGCGAGTACTGTAATTCACATAAAATTTCGGACACTTTAAAATGTTGTTAATTTTATAAACATCCAAAAACTTGAATTACCCTATTTGAATCGCAAACAGTGAAGACCCTGATCAGACTGCTCCTCTAGGAGCAGTCTGATCTGGGTCTGCACTGTTTGCACATGGCTAACTGTCCGAAATCTTAGATTCATTACGGTATTTCAAATTTAATATGAAAAGACTATCAGTGTAAGATTCTGTTAATCACATGGCCATTCCGCATATATAGGATCTTACAAGAGTGGTCATTTCATGTGAAATTTATGAAACGAGCCTTGGCGAGTTTCATAGATTTCATATGAAACGACCACGAGTGTAAGAGTCTGTTTATCACATGACCATTTAAAATGGGATTTTATCGCCTTTAAAGTTGACAATTATTCAACAAAATATGCAGGGTTGACATGGACGTCGTCATGGTGTTACTTAATCCCGCCAAAGTGTTATTACAAGTGGGGTCATACGATATTTATTACATGAGGTTATCCACTGCATATCAACGTCATGTGATAAAATATTTTTTTTTCAACTTTCAATGATGTCGTCATGACTTTAGTTGACCCCCCAAAGTATTAAACACATGGTCATACCATGTCTAATAACACTTTGGCAGAAACAAGATGTTATCCACTGCATAATGTTAATAACATTGAATGTCATGTGATAAACTAATTGTAGTTATAAAATAAATGATTTTAGTACTCTTCTCAGGCTTTTTGCCTTCATACGCCCATGAACAGGACAATATTCACCATTATCAGTGAATATTACTCTGATAATAGATGTTTTGAGTTTACAGTATTTATCAGCGATTTCATCTGATAAATCTTCTTCACCAACGTTTTCAATGGCGTCATTAAACAAGTCCTCCCATGTGTGAAAAGTTGGCAAACGCTTTAATACATTTTTGACAACTGTGATCCGCTTGTGTTGTGCTTTATGAACTTCAACCGAAACGCAGAATGTAGCTTCGGCACTTGGTGCCTTTGCGGCCATTTTCTAGAGACGATCTGCTGTCTTCGAAACGCTTATTGACAATTGAATGAAGTTTAAAGCGGTCAGCTGAGGCGGATCACGCACGCGTTACAATGATGCGACACGAACTCAAATATGGAAAAAGAAACGTTGGGACTAAAATCCGGACGTTACTGGAACAAGTCGGAAAAATTTTTTTTTTTTTTTTTGACGGCAAAAAAAAAGTTCGGGTAGCACGAAAATTTCGGGTCTGTCGGTAAACAGCAAACCAACACCTTTTTAATTTTGGCCTAGGGGTTGTCGTGAACAGCAGGATAAAGGTTAATAGTATTGACTGGGCCTTAAAGGGGAATGGGAACACCTGGCAGATTCTGCCATTTTTCGAAGGGAGATAACTTTCGGGGCTTCTTGTTCGCTTTTCTATAAACCCTGTCCCTCTGAAAGAGGGGACTACTCTTAAAGGAAAGAATTTGCTCCTCAGGAGCAAATTCTTTCCTTTAAGAGTTGATCCTTATTGACATAGGAGACAATAATACTGTTGCAGGAGTAACCTCCCCTGAAGGTGTTCCCATTCCCCTTAAACTCCAAATCCTCTGTCTCTCTTTCCTCTCCTGTGCTATTTCTTCTAAACCTTTTCATTATAGCCCCGCTTTGAAAAAGTGGGGGCTATATTGGATTTGGCTTGTCCGGAATTCCGTCTGTCTGTCTTTCTGTCTGTCTGTCTGTAATATTTGATAGTGGGTACCTTGTTACCGCAACTCCTCTTACAGTTCTAGGTCAATCCTTTTGAAACTTTACAGGTGTTTTCATATAGGTCTGAAGATGTGCATATTCTTTTTTCATTATCCTTAAATAATTTTTTTCACTTATTTCACCTTTTTTAACTTAGACATTTTTTGAGATCTACTAATGTTTAAATGTATAGGGAGTAGCTACCTTGTGACCGCAACTCCTCTTACAGTTCTAGGTCAATCCTTTTGAAACTTTACAGGTGTTTTCATATAGGTCTGAAGATGTGCATATTCTTTTTTCATTATCCTTAAATAATTTTTTTCACTTATTTCACCTTTTTTAACTTAGACAATTTTTGAGATCTACTAATGTTAAAATGTATAGGGAGTAGCTACCTTGTGACCACAACTCCTCTTACAGTTCTAGGTCAGTCCTTTTGAAACTTTACAGGTGTTTTCATATAGGTCTGAAGATGTGCATATTCTTTTTTCATTATCCTTAAATAATTTTTTTCACTTATTTCACCTTTTTTAACTTAGACAATTTTTGAGATCTACTGATGTTAAAATGTATAGGGAGTAGTACCTTGTGATCGCAACTCCTCTTACAGTTCTAAGTCAATCCTTTTGAAACTTAACAGGTGTTTTCATATAGGTCTGAAGATGTGCATGTGCTTTTTCCATTATCCAAAACTTATTTTTTAACTTAGACTGTTTTTCAGATCTAATAACGTGAAAAGTCTATAAGGCGTAGGTACCTTGTTAGGGATTTAACCCTCTCACAAGTCTTTACCTTTAATTCATGAGTCTTTCTCCTCTGACAGGGCTATAGCTGGGCTATAGTCAGATCCTCTGACAGTTCTAGTTTTTCCAGAATATGACACAAAATGACCTTCAAAGGCTGAGGTGTCACTGACCCATTTAATGTGGGAACAACTGGCAAACAGTGCAGGCCTAAATCAGATCCCCCAGAATGCCTTCACTACTTGCTGTCACTGTGTACAAATATGTTCTATAAAAGGGTTATCCTTTGGAAGCAAGGCAAACACCACAGAACTGGAAAACATGAAGTGTGCATGTTTTCTGGGCCAGACTAGCTAGTTTTGGCCAATTAGGCCTCATCAGTGACCCTCAAGTATTTTCAAAATCTCCCACCATTTTCAAAACAAATTTATAAAAATAACTCAATATGATGCCCCAAAAATTGCATAGGGACCTGCTATTATATGGTGGGAGATTCCATTCAGCACAAATTGTGTTAAACTCTAATGTATTAACAACAAAAGACGACCTATGTTTAGTACCATTACAGCATCTGGACTGCAACACTATATATGTCTGTAATTAACATTCTTGTAAATCCCACTTCATACCTAAGGAAAAGTGGGGTTTATAAAAGTATATACATTACAAACTCCTTATAACACTTTGTTCACACTCCTATTAGCATGGTGTGATATACAAGTCTAATTCCGATTTTCCATCCCTTCATCTGTCCATCTCTTTGTCAAGCTGTCATCATTTGAGACCTAAGGTCAAATATGGATGATTGCATTATAGTTGTCATGTAAGTTTGTACCAATTATCATTTTTGAAGCTCCTACATTACATGGTCATAACTATTGAATAAGAGGTTCTTGAGTTCCTGCCTCCCTGGTGTTTGTTTGTTTGTTTGTATTGGAGTTAAACGGCCCAGTCAACACTATTTTAGGTCATTTTTTTAACCGGTCAGTTTACCTATCCGCACTTTTCCTGGGCAAGCTTATACGTAAGCGGTTAACCAGTACAGTGCACATTCTTTCGCCAGAAACTGACAACTGACCTTCTTGAATCAGCGAAAGGGAGAGAATGACCATAGAAAAGATTTCATGATCAATCTCCACGAAAGACTGTTGCTGACCCCGGCAGGTATTGAACCCGCGTCCTCCTGATCACCAGTGAGACGTGCATCCGACTGAGCTACCGAGGCCGGTACTTCCGTGGTGTAGTGGATAAGCTACTCACCTCATAAATCAAGAGTCATAGGTTCCCTCCTCCAGACTTTCGGATGAGTTTTTAAACCAAAGTTCCATTTCCATATGACCTTCTGTGTTGGTGGGACTTAAAACTCAAACACACTCACTCTTGAGTTTCCGATATTTTTTGTGTTCCAAGGGAGAAGGGTCTTAGATTCAGACCAGCATGTGCAGACCAGCCTGTGCAGTCTGATCAGTGTCTTCACTGTGCATTTTATGGGTAGCCATGGACACAAAACTTCTTCATGAGTTTAGAGAAGGTAGTATCGTGACTTAAGTTTATATACAGTCTGGCCCAGAGATTAAAAAAAACTTTTGTGTTCATGCTCAAAACCCTTGAGCATGATATTGGAAATGCTCATAATTATTAAAATACAAATAAATGAGGCAATTAGTATGCTAAGATCAGCAATAATGGTGTTTGTCCTGCTTATAAATTTTAAAATGCCAACAATTGTTGGCATTTTAAAATTTATGAGCAGAACACTTTTCAAGGTGAAGTGAGTTGATCATGAAAAAAAGTTTTATGACTTCAGAGCCTGATTTGAGACGTCACTAAGAACACATGCTAGAAGACATGTCTTCGCTTGGCATGGCCCATTTTATCTTGAATATGTTGTGTTTACTCATTTGAATCCCCTCATTGAAGCTAATTAGTAACACAAAATCGATGGGCCTCCATGGCCTAAAGTGTAAGAGCACTGACTTAATCATTAGGTCTTACACTGCTGTGTTTTGAGCCTCACTCGGGCCACATGTGAGATGCCAAGTTCTGCAATGGAAGGTCAGGAGTTTGTATGTTTTTTCTCCGGGTACTCCAGTTTTTGCCACTCTGTTTAACAACTACCTAGAAATAAGTAGAATAAACTGGAAAGGACCATAAAACAACAACAACAACAAAAAAAGAAATCAAAATATAGTTCAAGAATTAAGTTAATAACCCCTCAATTATCGCCATTATGTGCCCTATCCTGGCACAATGATATGGCGCTCAGTGGCTCAAGCTACCAGTGTCTAGAAAAACTTCCTGTGGTCCAAAAAGGTGTTAAAATCAGTGAAGTTCAACTATATTTTGCTTATTTATTTAGATTCATATTCTGAATGACCCATCCAGAGGCTCCACTGTAGAAGCTGTAGTTACAAGAATGAAGACAATGCAGGCAGCCAGGGCCAGAGCTAACACTGATACAGGGTTACCTCCCCTTAGATTTATTGCAGTCTCAGCTACTATCACTAATATTGAAGATGTAAGTAGGCTGTAATCTGGGGCCAGTTGTTCAAAGCATCGTTAGCTTAACGAGCTCATTAGTGGTCAAATTATCAACTGTTCTAGCAAGTTTAATATTTAAAATTTTGGTATTTTTGCTGAAAAAATGTGAGCAGCTTTTGCATTTGCAAAAGCTGCTCACATTTTTTCAGCAAAAATTTCAGCATATTTGTCATAATAAATGATCAAAGTTTTAATGATACGTTAACTAATGTCGTCGTTAGTTTTGAACAACTGGCCCTATCCATTTAACTCGTTGGAATTTTATAAAGAAACCATGTCAGACAATGCAGATCAAGATCAGATGCCACAAAATGCAGCATCTGATCCAGACTTGCATAAAAAAATTGTTTGCATAAAAAATTCAGCCACTATCTAAGTTCATTGTTTGCGTAAAAACATGGGTGGAAAACCCAACCACTGGTTGTTAGCTCAGTCTGAGATGTATCAGACTGGTCCACAGGAGGTAACAGGTTAGACATTCTTTTTAAGGAGACTGATCATGAAATCATTTCTGTGGTCATTCTGTCCTGTCAGCTGATTCAAGAAGGGCAATTGTCAGTTGATTGATTGATTTGAGGTTTAGCATCCCCGTCAACACTAAAGGTCATTTTAGAGACGTTGCTTCCAATTTTGTGGGACTTTTACCCGACATTGAGATGAAATGACATCTCAAGCCCTGTCGCCCACTGAAACCAATAGGGTTTATAAGCATGGACGGGCCTACTCGCACCGCTTTGCCTGGGCAGGCCTAGATCCTCTAAGCGGTTTGCCAGTACTCGTGTGCATGTCGGTTTCAGCTCTGCGTGGAAGCATCATGCAGCCCATCTATTTCTTCAAGCCCCGATGGACGGGGGCCTTCAATTGTCAGTAACTTTATGTTTAAATAATGTGCTCTATACTGGTTGGCCACTTACGTATAAGCTTGCCCACATAAGGTGTAGTCAGGTAAACTGACCAGCCCAGTTGACCTAAAAAGTGTTGACTGGGCCATTTAATGAGAATGGGAACACCTTCAGGGGAGGCAACTCCTGCAAAAGTATTTTTTCTTCTCCCATGTCAATACTCAATAGGGCTCAACTCTTAAAGGAGGAGAAAATTCTTTCCTTTAACAGTAGACAGGGCTTATAAAAAAGCAAGCAGGAAGTCCCAAAAGTTGTCTCCCTTTGGAAAATGGCAGAAAAATGTGCCAGGTGTTCCCATTCCCCTTATCTACAGAAAAATAAACAAACAAACATTACAGGTTGTGAAGTGAACACAAAATAATCTTGTATCTTAACAGTATTGTAACCTTGTATCTTAACAGTATTGTAAGAACTTAATATGTATAGGCAATACAATTACACACCCATGTGACATAGTGGATTCTTTCATTGCTAGGAACCAACGTTTCTAAGATGAAAATTTACAATATTTTATTGTTCATACTCCAAACAAAGGAAGTGGGTGCTCTTTAGAACTGCCTCAATCTGTCTGGGAGCAGAAATAAGGACAGTTATGTAAACCCCTTGAAAGCCCTGTTTTTGACGTGTTTTTTAAAAAATATGTCCTTTAAAATAGCAATGTCCGAGTGGGCGGGCAGGTATCGGGTGTGGGTGGGGAGGCGGGGGGGACGTTGTCCAAGGTTTACATTTTAGTTAACCCTTTTCAAAGTGATATGTTGCCTTTATTCTTCAGTGGATTACTTGTGGATATGAGGACTGTTGCTTCATAGAGGTACTCCTTTCATATACAATCCATTAATGGCACCAAGGACCAAGGTTTTGATGAAAATTGCCATTTTTCGAACTTTAGTTTATTTCAGCTTTACCTTTTGGTAAACCTTTTTAAGTGCCAGAGCAGTGGATAGAGAGTTGGACTATGAACCCGAGGGTGATGAGTTAAACTTCTGGTGGATTAATTTTTTTTCTCTCTCTTTTTATATTCATGAATACACATAAACATTTATTATCCCCTCTCAAAATGAAGCTGTGAGGGGTGGGGAGCGGGGGATATAAAGAGAGTTTGTCCCATACACAAGTACATATGCTTACCTATGTGCATACTTTGTCATGGCTCTAGTGCCTACATTTATTGATGGAATTTAATAACTTCACACAAATGTTGGGTATGATAATATCTCGAGCAAGTTCGACTTACAGGATCCAGTGCTGAAGGTCAAGGTCACTGTGGCTATTTTTAGAAAAACTTTGTCATTGCTCTAGCCCCTGCATTTATTGGTGGATTTTAATATAACTTCACACAAATTTTGCTTATGATAATATCTCGAGCAAGTTGGACTTCCTGGGTCCAAGGTCAAGGTCACTGTGGCTTTTTGTCATTGCTCTAGTGCCTACATTTATTGATGGATTTTAGTGTAACTTCACACAAATTGTGTGCAAGATATCTCATGAACTACTGGGTGGATTTTAATCATATTTGCATGGATATAGCATCAGGACACTATAAAGAACATGTTAGGTTTTGGTGACCTTGACCTTATTTTCAAGGTCTCAACCATTCTATATAGGTCAAATTTAGGTAGGCCAAATTTAGGTTGTCTGAACTACATGGTGGATTTTAATCAAATTTGCATGGATATGGTATTTGGTCAGGATTAAGAACTGTTTAGGTTTTCGTGACCTTGACCTTATTTTCAAGGTCTCAGCATTGCTGTTAAATTATGCTTGTTTTGAAAGGGGTATGTGGTGGGGGTCAGGCAGCTGTTTTCTCAGAAAACAAGTCTAGTTAGATATCTAGGGCTGGCTAATCTGCGGTAAAATGATAACCAATTATCAGTCCTGTCATTTAGATCAATGATCAGTTAGTAATCACTGAAGATTTGATCATTAATTTTATCTTTCTGGCTTTGACTCTTACCAATTATTATACATTATCATATGTATTAGGACAGACAGGCCTGAGCATACAGTGTAGACCCAGATGAGATACCGCAGAACACAGTGTCTCATCCGAGTGTGCACTGTTTGCCATTCATCCAGCTTTTTTAGACACAACAATAGGAAGTAAATTATTCTTATTAAATAACAGATTGCTAACAAATCAGTTACAATAATCATTTTTAAATTAGTGGAATTTATCGATCAATTAATTGATTATCTGATTAACCCATTTTGTACTGGAAGCCCTAAAATGGGTACCTGGGCAAACAGTGCAGGCCCAGATCTGATCAGGGTCTCCACTGTTAGCTTAAAGTTCAGTCATTTTCCAAATAAATTTTGAAGAAATTACAACCCGAAAACCCTAAATTTTGAAATGGACTCCTGCTATATAAAGGAGGAAGATTCCATTTGGTACAAAAAGGGTTAATCATGGGCACCTTAACTGGAACACTTTACATTTTAGCCACTTACAAGTTCTTTTAGATAACAGTGTTTTGAACATGATCCTGCAAGGATCAGTAAGTTGAAATACTGAATTTGCTCATTGTAAACAGATTTTAGAATAGAACACATTTTGAAGTGTCTGATTTACTGGAAAGCAACCAGAAAGCCAGCAGAATTGATTCTTTTGTGAGAATGGAATAAACAATGTGACGTATATTTGTTCCCCAGAAACTCAGCCCATCTCTCTTTTACAGGTGGCGGAATGGCTTGGAAACCAGAGAAGTCGAGCAGTGTTCTACAAGTGAGTCATTGTTTCAAGTTTTGACTTATATTAATCAAACCACTGGTAACCCTGGTGGGTCAGTTGTCTCCAAGTGAAAGCTAGAAAAATTGTCATAACTCATATCCTGCTGTTCACCACAACCCCTACCTTTTGTAAACAGTGTAGATCCAGTTCAGAGCCATCTGATCAAGATCTACACTATTTGTCATTTAGTTTTAATGAATTTTGAAAGAAAACATCATATCATGCAATTTAATAGGCTGATAGTCAGAAATGGGTGGGGCTAATTAAATTATTCAGCAGGATTAGTGTTACACTTGGGTTTAATCTTTTGTTAGCTCACCTGAGCATGAAGTGCTCATGGTGAGCCATTGTGATCTGTCATTGCCTGTCGAGTGTAGTCCGTCGTGCATCCTAAACAACTTGTTTTAAATGTGAACTCCTCCTAAACCCTTGGGCCAGTTTGATTCAAACTTCACAGGAATGTTGCCAGGTTGGCTCCCTACCAAAAATAGCTAAAATCTTTACGCTCTGATGAACAAGATGGTCACCAGAGCTTAAGATAGAAAAATCTTTAAGCGACAACTCCTCCTGTACCCTTGGACCAATTTCATTCAAACTTCATAAGGATTGTGCTTAGGTGACTCTCTACCAAAATAGCTAAAATGATTCCATTCCAATGAGCAAAAGTGCTGAAAAAAAAGAAAAACATCATAAATTTGCTTCAAACACAATCTCCTTCTAAACCCTTGGGCCAGTTTGATTCAAACTTCACAGTAATGTTGCCTTGGTGGCTAAGTGGCAAATACATGTATTGCTAAAATCGTTTGGTTCTGATGATCAAGATGGCCCCCAGAGCTAAAATTTGATATTTAAATGATAAATCCTCTTGTACCCTTGGGCCAGTTTCAATCAAACTTCATAAGAATGTTGTTTAGGTTACCTCTTACCAAATTAGCTAAAATGGTTCTGCTCTGATGAGCAAAATGGCCACCAGAGCTAAAAATAAAAAAAAAAACATTGTAAATTGCTTACAAAGAAAACTCTTTCTAAACCCATGGGTCATTTAGATTCAAATTTCACACGAATGTTGCCTTGGTGGCTCCCTACCAAAATAGCTAAAGTTGTTCTGCTCCATTAAAACAGATGGCCACCAGAGCTTAAATAAAAAAAGATCTTTGAACGACAACTCCTCCTGTACCCTTGCCTTGGTGGCTAAGTGGCAAATACATGTATTGCTAAAATCGTTTGGTTCTGATGATCAAGATGGCCCCCAGAGCTAAAATTTGATATTTAAATGATAAATCCTCTTGTACCCTTGGGCCAATTTCATTCAAACTTCATAGGAATGTTGCATAGATGATCTACCAGAATAGCTCATACAGTTCAGGTCAAATTAGCAAATGTCCGCCAGAGCTAGAAATTATAAAACATTGTAAATTTGCTTCAAATGCGAACCCCTCCAAAACCCTTTGGGCCAGTTCGATTCATACTTCACTGGAAAGTTGCCTAGATTACTCCTTTCCAAAATAGCTAAAATCATTCCGCTCTGATGAACAAGATGGCCACCAGAGCTATAAAACAGACAGCTCCTCCAGTACCCTTGGGTACACTTGAGTGACACTCAGGTGAGGGAATCAAGAGGCCCCTCTTGTTAGAATGACAAGTGGACAAACCTTCTACTTATTAACTTTAACCTATTTTGTACCAGAAACCCCAAAACGGGTAATTGGCAAACAGTGCAGGCCCAGATCAGAGGCCACAGAACCTACACTGATTGCGAAAAGTTTGGCGATTTTCCAAATAAACTTTGTGCTCAATAATGGCTGTGGAAATGCAGAGCTGAAAGTACTGTTAAACTGCTTAGGTCTAAGCCTGCCCAGGAAAGTTGGTGCAAGTCGGACCACTGCTTAAACCCTAGCTGTTTCTTTAGGCTTGAGAATCATTACATATCAATGTTGGGTAAAAGTCCCACAAAATTGGAAGCAACTTCTCGAAAATGACCTAAATAGTGTTGACAGGGCCTTAAAACCTCAACTCAAACCAAATTTAAATACAACAGAAGCACTTGAAGAAATGACTCTTATTTCTTTGACAAACACAATTCAGTTAAACTTTTCAGTCTTCAAGCAATATGTTTGATCTCACCATCATTTTCTGTCCACCAATGCCATTATTAGCCCACCTGAGCACGAAGTGCTCATGATTAGCTCTTGTGATCAGTCAATGTACGTCGTTCATTGTACATCAGCAACAATTTGCTTTAAATGCAAACCCCTAAACCTTTTGTTGATTAGATTCAAACATAGCCATGGTGGCTGCCTAACAAAGTATCTAAAATTGTTCCACTCCAATGAACAAGATAGCTGCCAGAGCTAAAAATGGAAAAAATCTTCCAATGCCAACTCCTCCTATACCCTTGGGCCAATTTCATTCAAACTTCATAGGAATGTTGTTTCTAGGTGACCCTCTACCAAAATAGCTAAAAGGGTTCTGCTCTGATGAGAAACATCAACAACTTGCGTTAAATGCTAACTCAACCTAAACAGTCAGGCCAATTTGATTGAAGCCTCACAGGAATGGTGCCTAAATGCATCCCGACCAGAATAGATAAAATCGTTTCACTCCATTTAACATGGTGGCTGCCAGAGCTAATAATAGAATAATCTTTAAAGACAGTATGTTCTATAAAAGGGTAATCATTTTGGAAGCAAAGACTACAGCACAGAACAGGAAACTATAGAGTGTGCAAGCTCCTCCTATACCCCTGGGCCAATTTCAATGTAGCTTAGGTGACCCTCTACCAATATAGCGAAATTCATTATGCTTCAGTGAGCAAAATGGTCCCTAGAGCTAAACATTAGAAAACATTAACAATTTGCTTCAAATGCCAACTCCTAATCCTTGGGCACATAGCACATATAACATATTTAACCAATTCCTTCCTGGAAACCTGTAAAAGGGACATACACAAACTGCATTACATTATGAAAACACGCCTATACAAATACAGTGTAACCTTTATCCGCGAAAAAATGAAAAATTTTAGAGGAAAAAATGTGATATTTTTCTTATTTCAGCTCAAAATATAGATTGTGGGTACTCGTTAGAACTGCCTCCTCGAGGTGGTTCTAACATGTACCCACAATCTATATTTTAGAGCAGAAATAAGAAAAATAAGATTTACCCCTGTAAACCCCAGTTTTACTATATAAAAGTGAGGTTCAAGGGGGTAAAAATTATACAGACGTGTTTTCGTGATGAGGACTTTCTTATCAAGAAACAGAATAAAAAGAAAAGTAAGCACACCCCTCAAATGACAAATGAACTTATCCAACATAAGAATGGGAAGGTCTATTTTTTGTTGTTTTTTCTATCTATTTAACAGGATGGATGACAGTGTCCGGCCAGTACGACTAAGAAAAGTTGTCCTTGGTTATTACTATGCTGAGAACAAGCAGTCAGAGTTTCAGTTTGACATCACACTGAGCTATAAGTTAGCTGCTGTCATCAAAACTTACTCAGAAGATAAACCTACACTTGTGGTAAATCAGTTGAGCCAGTGTATGTCAAACTCTACAAGAACGATAAGGCAAATACACCCCCAGCTTTTTTTGTAACACTTCTCTTCGGGTCCAAAGCTGAAACTGTATTAGTTTAGTCTATTGGCGCCAAATTGTTTTCAAAATGTAACTCCCAGCATCAGATTTTATTTTAGTCCCTGTTATTTTCTACCCTTTGTACCATGTAAAGATATGGTCAAAAACATTTTTTTTAAAGTAAAGCTTGTTTGTGCCGAAAAGAGGTCTTCTGTAAGATTTGCAACATGCTTTGCTAGTTTTTTTTTTTTTTTTTTGGTTTTGGTTTTAAGACCCTTTCAAGCTTATTTCACTCATATCGAGTTGATCGTTAATCAGAGATGGGCGAAAGCCGGAGTACCCGGAGAAAAACCACCTGACCATCCGTTGCAGGACTTGGCGTTACTTGTTGTTGTCCTTAACTGGTTGATCTAAAAGGCGGAATCACATTGGTACTCCCAGGTTGCAAAAATGAAATTAGGGTTCTCTGCTAGGCAATTATGGAACTAGGGCGCCAGAACAATTAAGCATCCGTATTATATCAACTAAACATAAAGTTGTGATTGTATAGAAAATTAATGGTCATTTTTTGTATAATCTGTACATTTTTTGGATACATTTGTAAAGCTTGTTATATCCAAAAGTAAAATAAAAAACATGTTATGATAAACAGTGTTATAAAGAAATTGTGGTGTATTTAGGTCATTCACTGATTCAAGAAAAAAGTCTTTTCTTGTTGCTTTTTGGAGAAGTTTTATGTGAACAGAAAAGGTGCATTCATGGTCACACAGGCCTTATTGTAGGTTTTATTAGCTCACCTGTCACGTAGTGACGAGGTGAGCTTTTGGGATCACTTTTTGTCTGTTGTGCGTCCCTCCGTGCATGCGTGCATCCGTAAACTTTTTCTTCAAACGACATCTCCTCCTAAACCACTGATCGGATTTTGACCAAACTTCACAGGAATGATCCTTAGGTGGTCCCCTTTCAAAGTTGTTCAAATGGTTCCAGTCCATTGCACATCTAGGTCACAGGAGCCAAAAATAGATTTTTTTTCACTGAAAACTTAAAAAATCTTCTTCTCTGAAACCACAAGGCCCAAGTCTTTGATATTTGGTATGAAGCTTCATCTAGTGGACTCCTACCAAGATTGTTCAAATTATAATGCTGGGGCAATAAATGCCCCCGCCCCGGGTTCCTTTGGTTTTACATAGGCTTATGACATCTAGGTCACAGGAGCCAAAAATAGATTTTTTTTCACTGAAAATCTTTAAAAATCTCCTTGTCTGAAACCACAAGGCCCAGATCTTTGATATTTGGTATGAAGCTTCATCTAGTGGACTTCTACCAAGATTGTTCAAATTATAGTGCTGGGGCCAAAAATGCCCCGCCCCGGGGCCCTTTGGTTTTGCATGGGCTTATATAGGGAAAATCTTTAAATATCTTCTTTGAAACCGCAAGGCCCAGGTCATTGCTATTTTGTATAAAGCTTCATCTAGTGGACCCCTACCAAGATTGTTCAAATTATAGTGCTTGGGCCAAAAAAGTCCCTGCCCCGGGGCCCTTTGGTTTTACATGGGCTTATATAGGGAAAACCTTTAAAAACCTTCACTGAAACCGCTTTGATATTTGGTTTGAAGCTTCATCTAGTGGACCTCTTCCAAGATTGTGCAAATTATATTGCTGGGGTGAAAAATGCCCCCGCTCCAGGGCCCTTTGGTTTTACATGGGCTTATATGGGGAAAATCTTCTTCTCTGAAACTGCAAAGCCCAGATCTTTGATATTTGGTATGAAGCTTCATCTAGTGGACCCCTACCAAGATTGTTCAAATTATAGTGCTGGGGCCAAAAATGCCCCCGCCCCGGGGCCCTTTGGTTTTACATGGGCTTATATAGGGAAAATTTTTAAAAATCTTCTCTGAAACCGCAAGGCCCAGATCTTTGATATTTGGTATGAAGCTTCATCTAGTGGACCTCTACCAAGATTGTTCAAATTATAGTGCTGGGGCCAAAAATGCCCCGCCCCGGGGCCCTTTGGTTTAACATGGGCTTATATAGGGAAAATCTTTAAATATCTTCTTCTCTGAAACCGCAAGGCTCAGGTCATTGCTACTTTGTATGAAGCTTCATCTAGTGGACCCCTACCAAGATTGTTCAAATTATAGTACTTGGGCCAAAAATGCTCCGGCCCCGGGCCCTTTGGTTTTAAATAGGCTTATATAAGGGAAATCTTTAGAAAATCATTCCTGAAACCGCCCAGGCCTTTGATATTTGGTATGAAGCTTCCTCTAATGGACCTCTACCAAGATTGTTCAAATTATAGCCTTTGGGCCAAAAATGTCCCTGCGCTTGGACCCACTAGTTTTACATAGGCATATATAGGAAAAAAACCTTTAAAAATCTTCTGCTCTGAAACCAGAAGGCCCAGGTCTTTGATTTCTGGTGTGAAGCTTCAACTAGTGAACCTCTGCTGAGATTGGTCAAATTATAGCCCTGGTGCCAAAAATGCCCACCCGCCAGGGCCCGCTGGTTTTACATAGGCTTATAGGGGCTTGAAGAAATATATGGGCTGCATGATGCTTCCACGCAGAGCTGAATCCGGCCCGCACACTAGTACTGGTAAACTGCTTAGAGGATCTAAGCAAGTCCAGGAACCCCAGTGCGAGGCGGACCGTCCATGCTTATAAACCCTATTGGTTTTATTGGGCGACAGGGCTTGAGATGTCATTTCATCTCACTGTCGGGTAAAAGTCCCACAAAATTGGAAGGAATGTCTCCAAAATGACCTTTACAGTGTTGACGGAGACGTTAAACCTCAAATCAACAAACAAATTTAAAAATCGTCTTTTCTGAAACCAGAAGGCCCAGGTCTTTGATATTTGGTCTGAAGCCTTATCTAGTGGACCGCTACCAAGTTTATTCAAATTATAGCCCTTGGGCCAAGAATGCACTAGAGACACTGATACTCAGGTGAGCGATTCAGGGCCCTCTGGGCCTTCTTGTCATGTACTTATCACCACAATTTACCAACTGCATTCAACAAATATATCTCTCCTTTTATCAGCTGAAAATAATTGTTAGTATTTGTTTTTGCATTTGTTACAAAGCACTGACAGATCTGCTTTTATTATGTAGCTGATTCATTATAAAGCATATAAAGCTTGTCATACAGTGCATGAAATACCAGACTATATCATTGAGTGCTGAATTCTTTCTAAAGACATTAGGGACTTTAAAACCAAGGCATCAGTAACTAAGGCTGACACGATTAATCGTATAATCGATTAATCGATGGATAAATTCAACAAAAATGATTATCATTTCTGATTTGCTTTTAATCGATTACTTGATAGGTACAATTTACTGCCCAAAGTAATGCCTAAAATAGATGGATGAGTGGCAAACAGTGCAGACCCTGATGAGACGCCGCATTCTGCGGCGTCTCATCTGGGTCTACACTGTTTGCTCAGGCCTGTCTGTTCAAGTATACATATGGTAAAGTGCAACATATGGTAAGAGCCATCCTCAGAAGAAGGCCAGACAGGTAAAATTATGGCAAAAACCTTGGCGATTACTGATCGATTATTGATCGCAATGACAGGACTGATAATCGATTATCTTTTCAGCTCCGATTAGCCAGCCCTATCAGTAACGTCCCCAGTGGGGTAGGGTTGTGGGTACAAGCTACAAACTAAACTGGGACATTAGTGCAAAAGAAATCTTGAGGCAAAAATTTGTAAACAATCATCTGATTCTTTTAAATTAATATTTCTGACCGCTTCATACATATACAGTAAAATTCCGCTATTAAGACCACCTAAAATTCAGACAAAACCTGCTTTTAAAAGCTTATTGAGAAGGTTTCAGATATTCTGCCTGCGTGTTTTCCACACCTAGTGTCTCCAATCACAAGACCATCTTTAGGACTGTTCAAAAGTGGTCTTAAAGACCACTTTTGAACAGTCCAAAAGGTGGTCTTAATATAGGAATTTTACTGTATACAATAATAAAAAGATTGTAAGATGTACTTTGTTGTCAATCAGCTTATCAGCCATTGATCAATATTGGAACAAGGGCAAGCCCTCAGCCAAATGTTGGTGTCTTGGGCTTATAATAATTTTGGTGATAACAAAAAATGCATGTTGTTATCTCTATTTATATGCATATGCAATTTTGGACCGTGATATTAGCATTTTGCATGTGTGATAAAGCAATGTGCAATGTGCCTTTATTATGTACTCAGTCCTAGAAAGCATGTACCAGTACAATAAAGCCTATTGAATTGTGTGTGGGACTGCTGGTGAATTTCTAGGCCACGGCACACAATTTTACCATATTTGCAAAATACATCAGAGATTTTGATAACCAGTACACCATTCAAAGTTATGATATGATGTCAAATTTCTCTGCGACGTGTTTCTCATTGAGCTGAAGAAAAATTGTGAAGCAAAAAAGGCAAATACATCACGTGAACAAGTCCCTGGAATAAACACCCCCCCCAAAACCCTACTTTACAGAGAGAAAACTGTGGTATATGGGGATATACAATTTTTTCTTATATCCTCAATGTGGCGGTTCTAACGAGCATCCACAACCTATTTTTGTAGTATAAGTAAGAAAAATATCATAGATTTTCATCAGAAAATTAGCAATTTTGGAG
This sequence comes from Lucinisca nassula, assembly GCA_963580285.1. Taxonomy (NCBI): domain Eukaryota; kingdom Metazoa; phylum Mollusca; class Bivalvia; order Lucinida; family Lucinidae; genus Lucinisca; species Lucinisca nassula. The sequence continues at coordinate 121,285,477 of OY757024.1, forward strand.
ATGTAAAAATTGCACTATATCGCATTGGTGTATTATCATAATGATAATGACCCTCTGAAAGATAAACAGGTCATAATGTGTTTTTTGTTATCACCTGAATTATCAGTTCTCAACCAATGATGAACCTCAGATTGATAATTCGGGTAATATAAAAAATAAAAAGTGTAATAATCTCTATATATCCTAGTTCTGTTCAACCAGAAAAAGTGCTCAGCAGAGTGCCGAGATCGTGTCTAAAGACATGAAAACTTCTTTCATCAAGAGTGCTCCCCACAGACAGCAGCTGAACAACCTCTCATATCATATCAAAGATACCAAGCTTAGAGGTAAGTTGGAGTATTATTATAACACAAACAGTGAAACTTCATTGATTCAAACACTGATGATTTGTTTGCTATGGCTAATTTGAACATATTCTTGAGCCCTTTAGGGGAATGGCAACACCTGGCAGATTTTTCTGTCATTTTTCAAAGGGAGACAACCATTACAAAAACATGCCTATTCAAATTCATAGCAAATTTCACTGCCAAAAAATGAGAATTTTTAGATGAAAAATACGATATTTTTCTTATTTCTGCTCAAAACATAGATTGTGGGCCTTATTAGAACCCACAATCTTTTTGTTATTGAGCAGAAATAAGAAAAATAATGTTACCTCTGTGAATCCCAGTTTTAGTATATAAATTGGAGTTCAAAGGGGTCAAAATTATATAGGCATGTTTTCGTGATGACTTTCGGGACTTTCTGTTTGCTTTTCTATAGGCCCTGACCCATTGAAAAAGGGGTCTACTCTTAAAGGAAAGAATTTGCTCCTGAGGAGCAAATTCTTTTCTTTAAGAGTTGACCCCTAAAGGAGCAATTTCTTTCCTTTAAGAGTTGACCCCTATTGACATGGGAGACAAAAATACTTTTGCAGGAGTTGCCTCCTGAAGGTGTATCCATTCCCTTTATAGAAATTTTTTTCCATTTCTCCAGAATTCAATATATTTAACTTAATTCATCTAAAGATGTTGTTGTGTGCACTCGTTAGAATCCCCTTGCTCGACACCAAAACAGGCCTATATAAATTCGCCCTCCTTGAACCCCACCTTTATATAGTAAAACTGGGGTTTCAGGGGTATTCCCTTACTTTTCTTATTTCTGCTGTAAAATATAGATTATGGGTACTCGTTAGAACCGCCTCGATGAGGCGGTTCTAACGAGTACCCATAATCTATATTTTGAGCAGAAATAAGAAAAATATCACTATTTTTTTTCATCTTAAAATTTTCGTTTTTTTTTCGGCGATAACGTTTACAATGTATTTGTATAGGCGTGTTTTCCCAATGTGTGGTGATTATATCGATTACACAAACGTATCCTTATTTTTTTTCAAAGAAGATAGAAAAGGTCTGGCTAAATCATACTCATTATGTATCCTGACCTGGCATTTAGTTTAACCATCATGGCTTGAACTACCCCTCAAACAAATTTCCATAGCCTACTGAGGTGTTTGAGTGACTGAAGTTTGACTGTAGGTGAAGTTTCATTCCTGGTTGAAATTCCCCCAGGCAAGATTTTATTGTTCTGTTTGAACTCCTGTGATAACAAATGCTCTTACTATTGCACACCAGACCAGAATATTCACATCAAAATGGGCAACAAATTCTTACCTGATTAGCTTACCTGAAGCTCCAGATCAGCTTATGCTGTTGCCCCTCATCTGTCCATTTTCCATCCGTCCATCGTTAACTTAATGGGGAAAATGCTGACTGGGCGATAGTGACTTTATTTTTTATCAGATCCTCATCAAACTTGTATGTAATAGGAACAGCCATAAAATCTTTGACAGGTTCACCTTTGAGGGAGGTTGGACTGTTCACATGAGAGTTACTTGCCCTTAAGTCCCCTAAAGCATCACATGAACAAGTCCGTGAAATAAAAAAAAAACCTAAACCCCACTTTATATAGAGAAAACTAGAGTTTACGGGGGTAAACATTATTTTCCTTATTTCTGCTCCAAGACATAGGTTGTGGGTACTTGTTAGAACCGCCTGAGCACCCAAAACCTATGTTTGGAGAATACATAAGAAAAATATCAGAAATTTTCAGCAGAAAAAATGCCTTTTTTGAGGTTTGAAAAAATGTACTCTATCACATGGATGTGTTATCATAATAACTTATAATGGGGATAATGTTTTCAAAGCGACAACCACTTTATTTTTGATGGGATCCTCATCAAACTTGTAGGTTATGAGGCTAACTATTAAATATTTGATAAGTTTGAATTTGGGGCAGATCAGATTATTCTATTGAGAGTTACTTGCCTTTTAGTCTTCCATTGACTTACCATGGGGAAAAATGTCCAGTTGGCAATGACTTTGTTTCATATTGAATCTTCTAGTTCATATTAGGTTTCACATGCCTTTTAGCTTTGTCAGTGAATTTGGCATTGGACCATGCCCAACTCTAGTCTAGTCATGTAATTGGCATATATACTAAAGTTTGATAGGGATCACTTTTTATATACCAAATTTTGCACTGAAAATTTAAAATTTCTTGACAGAATTTGTACTCGGTATATTGGTAAATATCTGAAACAGAAACTCATGTGCAGTTCAGTTCTCATAAAAGTGCACACTTCTCACACTTCGCAAATGAATTCATGCATCCCCAAAATCTTGCATAGCACGGCTTTCAAACAGACCAATCAAACTTGTCAGTATTCCTTTACCAAGCGTAAAATGGTCTTCATTTGAGTTTGTGAAACGCTAAAATGCCTAGAGGACAATTAAGAAACCGTCTGAGCCCCGAAGAAATGATTTGTGGCGTCGAAATGTTGGAATCAGGCGTCTCTCAACGTCGTGTTGCTGGGATTCTGAATGTGTCCCAGAGCGTGGTTTCCCGAATGTGGAGTCGGCATCTTACCCATGGAAATCCTTCAAACAGACACGGCAGGGTCGAGAAAGGGCTACAACTCAACGTCAGGGCCGTTTCTTGTTGATTCAGTCTCGACGTCAACGGTTCATGAACGCTACGCGTTTGCATAACGAGCTTAGGAACGGAACTGGAGTACGAATTTCTATACAAACTGTCAGAGACGGGCTCCACGAGTTCGGACTTAATGCCTTGAGGCCTGCTGTACGTGTTCCGTTGACGAGACAGCACATGCTAGACCGGTTGGACTTTGCCAGAACTCACGTCAGGTGGACGGTTCGTCACTTGACGCAGTACTGTTTACTGAGGGGTCCAGATTCTGTCTAAACTTCACTTATAAACGTCAGTTAGTGTGGCCAATGTCTGAAGAGCCATTCGATGACTTGGATGTGGCAGAACATGATCACTATGGAAAGGGGTCTGTCATGGTTTGAGCTGGGATAAGCGTGAACGGTAAAACTGACTTGTGCGTCGTTGAAAACGGAACGTTTATGGCAGTGAGGTACTGTAATGAGATTCTTGATGAGTTTGTGAGACCATATGCAGATGCTATCGGCACGGACTTTATTCTGATGGATGATAATGCCCGTCCCAACCGTGCCAACGTCACTGATTCCTATCTGGAACGTGAGACAATCATTCGTATGAACTGGCCTACTCGGTCACCGGACTTAAATTCGATTGAGCATGCGCAGGACATGTTTCAGCGTGCTGTTTCAGCCCGACCTGTGCATCCAGGGACTTTACAGGCGCTCAAAGATGCATTAGTTGCTGAATGAAAGCTGATTCAACAAAACCGGATACAGACTCGGATTACGAGCATGCGCAGGCAATGTCGTACTGTAATTGATGCCCTTGGACACCATACACGTTATTAGGCACGTTTTTCTAAACAAATTTGGAAATTTGTGAAAAATCAGTTGTCCAAATTCCTTCGTGTTACGGCAAATTTTGGGGGTGCCAAGACGGTTGCTGTTGTCACGCTTGAATGCAGTACCAGTTGACAAAATTAATCACTAGGTTTTGTGAAGGATACGTGTTCTATCATTATGTATCCAATTTGGATTCAGCTTATCAATTCATCCAAAAATTATTCTGCATTAAAAAGTGATCCCTATCAAACTTTGAGTAGTATAGTTGGGGCAAAGGTCTGGTGCCTCAGCCAATCATTGATCAGCTTGCTGTTTGAACAAGGCCTGGAACCTATGTAGCAGGTAGGGTAGAAAAGTAGGCAGAATGTTTCTTTTTCTCCACATTGGTCTTCCTAATCACATCTACTATCTCTTTTCTCCCTTCCTGTGGGTGAGGAAATCCCAACACAAACAATACTCACGGGGATGATGAATTGATTGACTGTTTGGATTTTAACGACACGTCAATCCTTGTGGGTCATTTTTTGTTGTCTCCCAGAGAGATAGAAGAGATAGTCAAGGAGATAAAAGTAAGGGACAGGGGAGAAAGAGGATAATAAATGGAAGTTTAGAAACATAGAAGAAATAAATACACTCCTCCTCTATCCTTACCTACTGCAAGGACAGCAGGCCTTGCCCAGCTGTAAGCCAATATCAGTTGGACACCCCAGTGACGCAAGATACATGTGACCTTTGCCTCACCCAACCACCTTAGGGGTATGTTGAAAAAAAAATGCATGTTTAGTACATAATCATAATGCTGTCATCGTGACAATATCTGCATGGGAGTTGACAGATGGTGATGTAAAATTCTGTACAGTACCACTGATAGCATCAGCATTTTCAAAAAGTTAACTTGATTTTCCATTTGTGTCAAGCATTGCAAGGCATTGTCAGAGACAAAGCCTAAGTTGAAATGAAAACATACAGGAGAAACAGAATTATTACAAATGTTTTGTCAGAAATAGAAAAATTCATTCCTTACAAACACTTCTCAAAAAGTTCTTTAACCCATTCAGTACCAGAAACCCCTAAAGGGGTACCTTGGCAAACAGTTCAGGCCCAGATGAGACGCCGTAGAACTCGGCGTCTCATCAGGGCCTCCACTGTTTGCTAAAAGTTCAGTCATTTTCCAAATAAATTATGATGAAAACACAACCTGACACCCCTAAATTTTGAGATGGACTCCTGCTATATATAAAGTGGAAGATTCCATTTGGTACAAAAATGGTTAACAAGGGTAATCCTTTGGAAGCAAGGACTACAACACAGAACTGTAAACCATAGAGTGTACAAGATTTTTCTTGACCTAGTTTCGGCCAATATCACTGATTTTCCCTCAACATCAACATCACTATGATTTCAAAGAGTGGCCCGATTAACCCCTTTTGTACCAAATTGAATCATCCACCTTACATATAGCAGGAGTCCATTTCAAAATTTAGGGTTGTCAGGTTGTGTTATCTTCAAAATTGATTTGGAAAATGGCTGAACTTCCTGCAAACAATTTTGCGGCATCTGATCTAGGTCTGCACTGTTTGCCAAGGTACCCATTTAGGGGTTCCTGGTACGAATGGGTTAAATTGCACCCTATTTCTGTGATGTTGTATCAGCAATTTTTGTTACAGATCTGCTATGTAAAGGTATTGGCTACCATCATGCTGGTATGGATCTTCAAGACAGGAAAAGTGTTGAGGAGACGTTTGCTTCTGGAGCTCTTCCAGTGTTAGGTAGAATTCTGCTGTTGTATCATTTGAATTAGCTTGTTTTGTGACCCACTGTTGTTCATACACCACACCCTCTTTATAACACTGTTCATTACAAAACAGTTTTCCGGATATAACACAGTTTAACCCTTTTTGTACCAAATGGAATCCTCCTCCATATATATAGCAGTAGTTTATTTCAAAATTTAGGGGTGTCAGCTTGTGTTTTCATCAAAATTTATTTGGAAACTGACTGAACTTTTAGCAAACAGTGGAGGCTCTGATAAGACACCGCGTTCTGCTGTGTCTGAACTGGGCTGCACTGTTTGCCAAGGGTACCCACTTTGGGGTTTCTGGTACTAAATAGGTAAAACAGAGATCCCAAAAATATACAGATTATATGGAACATTTTTTTAGCTCACCTGTTACGTAGTGACGAGGTGAGCTTTTGGGATCACTTTTAATCTGTCGTGTGTGCGTGCATGCGTCCGTGCGAAAGCTTTCTCTTCAAACAACATCTCCTCCTAAACCACTGATCGGATTTTGACAAAACTTCACAGGCTTGATCCTTAGGTGGTCCCCTTTCAAAGTTGTTCAAATGGTTTCAGTCCGTTGCACATCTAGGTCACAAGAGCCAAAAATAGATTTTTTTTACCCAAATTTAAAAAATCTTCTTCTCTGAAATCATAAGGCTCAGGTCTTTGATATTTGGTATGAAGCTTCTTCTAGTGGACCCCTACCAAGATTGTTCAAATTATAGTGCTGGGGTAAAAAATGCCGCCGCCCCGGGTCCCTTTAGTTTTACATAGGATTATATAGAGAAAATCTTTAAAAATCTTCTTCTCTGAAACCGCAAGGCCCAGGTCTTTGATATTTGGTATGAAGCTTTATATAGTGGACCCCTTCCATGATTGCTCAAATTATAGTGCTGGGGTGAAAAATGCCCCCGCCCCAGGGCCCTTTGCTTTTACATAGGGTTATATAGGGAAAATCTTTAAAAATCTTCTTCTCTGAAACCACAAGGCCCAGGTCTTTGATATTTGGTATGAAGCTTCATCTTGTGGACCTCTACCAAGATTGTTCAAATTATAGCCCTGGGGCCAAAAATGCCCCGCTCTGGGGCCCTTTAGTTTTACATAGACTCAAATGGGGAAAATCTTTAAAAATCTTCTTCTCTCAAACCACAAGGCCTATGTCTTTGATATTTGGTATGAAGCTTCATCTAGTGGACCTCTACCAAGATTGTTCAAATTATAGCCCTGAGACCAAAAATGTTCCCTCCTTGGGGTCCTTTGGTTTTACATTGACTTATATAGGGAAAATCTTTAAAAATCTTCTTCTGTGAAACCACAAGGCCTAGGTCTTTGATATTTGGTTTGAAATTTCATCTAGTGGACCTCTATCAAATTATGGCCCTGAGGTCAAAAATGCCCCTGCCCCGAGATCCTTTGGTTTTACATAGACTTATAAGGGGACATCTTTAAAAATCTTCTTCTCTGAAACTGCAAGGCCCATGTCTTTGATATTTGGTATGGAGCTTCATCTAGTGAACCTCTTCCAATATTGTTAAAAATATAGCCCTCGAGCCACAAATGCCCCTGCGCCTGGGCCCTTTGGTTTTACATAGACTTATATCGAGATAATCTTAGAAAATCTTCTTCTCTGAAACAGCAAGCCTCAGGTCTTTGATATTTGATATGAAGCTTCATCTAGTGGACCTCTATCAAGATTGTTTAAATTATAGCCCTGAGGCCAAAAATGCCCCGGCCCCGGGGCCATTTAGTTTTACATAGGCTTATGTAGGGAATATCTTTATAAAAATCTTCTTTTCTGAAACTGCATGGCCCAAGTCTTTGATATTGGGTGTGGAGCTTCATCTAGTGGACCTTTGCCAGGATTATTCAAATTATAGCCTTTGCTGATATTTGGTATGATGCTTCACCTTTTTAGACCTCCCTCAACATTATGCACATTATAGCCCTGGGGTCAATAATGGCCCTCCCCGGGGCCCAGTCTTGTTACTCTGGATCAGGTGAGCTATCCAGGGCCATCATGGCCCTCTTATCTTTATAATCTATACATTTTTGTTTTGATTATACATGGTTGTTTTTTTAACACAATTTCTTGATTGGACCCCAACAATAGAATTAGTGTTATAAAGAGGTTTTGGTGAAGTATCATGGCTCATTGCATTCATAATCATCAGAAAAATATTTTATTAATTACTTTAATTTACATTGTATTAATTTTTTCATTTGCCAGATAAAAATGTTCCTGGAATACTTTATATTTTTCTATTTACAGTAAAATTCCAATATTTAGACCACCTTTTGAACTGTTCAAAGGTGGTCTTCAAGACCACTTTTGAATAATACCAAAGTTGGTTTCTTACTGGAGGACTCTGGGTATAGGAAACACAAAGAAAGAGAAATTTAAATCTTCGAAATATGATTGTCTAACCCCCCCCCCCCCCCCCCACACACACACACACCCCACCCCCCACCCTTAGTGGGTAGACATATGTTTTTTCCCCGAGGCATCTGACTGTCTGTCTGTCACAAAATACAAAATCGTGTCCACTCTATAACTTGAAAACTGTTCAAGCTATCTTCACAAAACATCATATAAATATCAATCAATATTAGACAACATGCAGAGTGCAAGAACTATAACTCTTGCATTTATACTTTTTGAATTATTTCCCTTGGAAGTTTGTCATAAAAGCAGCTCTTTATCTTGAAAACTTTTCAAGATGTCTTCATGAAACTTCATATGTGAACGGCAATCAACAGAAGACGACACGCAGTGAGCAAGAACTATAACTCTTGCATTTATACTTTTTGAGTTATTTCCCTTGGAAGTTTGTCACAAAGTCGTGTCCGCTCTATAAACTTAGAACAACAACATGATATTAGAACCACCTCCACAAGGCAGCTTTAAGCACACACAGCCAATGTTTGGAGTACATGTATAAATAAAAAAAATATGACAAATTTTCATCATTTTAGAGATATGAAAGAATGCACAAAGTCACTTGGGTGTGTTATTGTAATGCAATATTGAACCATTTGAGCCCCGCCAAGCGAATTTGTGTCTTCAAGCATTCCATCATGACAAATTTTAACTGCACATGCCCAGCCATTCAGAGGGACCAGGGATATGGCTTTCTGTCTGAAGGTTCCTCTTGATTCACTGCTTGTATGAGTGAGCAGCGAAGGTTCTGGCGAGACTGCCCGGATGCGCAGGCTCGCCTGAACCTTCGCTACTCGCATAGGCGATAAGTACCAAAATCGCTTGACGGGGCCCATTTTTCCAACCTATACTCAAAGACAATTGATCCACCAGTGATGTCAGTCAGTGTTTGATCTAATGTTTTACAGTTTCCACCAGTACACTGGCCATGGGAGTAAATCTACCAGCTCACCTTGTGATTATCAAGTCTACGATGTTCTACAACCTTGGGATGTACCAGGAATATTCAGACACCCAGGTTCTACAGATGATTGGTCGAGCTGGAAGACCTCAATTTGATACCAGTGCCACTGCAGTTATTATGACAAAAAATCAAACAAAGGTGAATAATGGACATAAAATATATTGTTTGAAAATAATGTCCTCGAAACACCTACACAATTTATGAGCTGCTTCATGGCTGGAAAAATTTTACTCGCATCTATACAAGTACATTGTAACTTTTAAAGCCCAAAAAACGAAAATTTTAAGATGAAAAATCGTGATATTTTTCTTATTTCTGCTCAAAATATAGATTGTGGGTACTCGTTAGAACTGCCTAATCGAGGCAGTTGTAATGAGTATCCACAGTCTATATTTTAGAGCAGAAATAAGAAAAATAAGGTTTACCCCTGTAACCTCCAGTTTTACTATAGAAAAGTGGGGTTCAAGGGGGTCAAAATTATATAGGCATGTTTTCATGATGTCTACTGGCCATCACAAATGCCTCCAGGGCTGGTTTACAAGTTCAAGACAAATTTGTTGATTTTCTATGAAATCTTAAAAATATGATTTCCTAATGTGAGTGGAGGATATACATGTGACTGAAAATTTGTGAAATTTCATGTTCTATGTGTCATATGAAAATGTCCTTTATAATTTGCACTTAGCAAAGATGTTCAAATACTGATTGTTTATGACCCTCTCACGAAGTGGAGAGGAGCATGGTTCTTTTCTCATAAACTTGTCAGTATTTGAGACAGGGCTTTTGAAATTTTGGACATGATATACATGCATTGAACATTTGCAAAAAGACAAATAATTTTAAAACAGCAGTTTATTACAGAATTGGCCATTTTGTGGGACTGTAACTGTCCTTTTGGCTTTCTGCTAGTGATGTTTCCATTAAGTTCTAGTTGTTTCATGTTTGTGTTTCTTTCCCTTAGTGTTTCTGATGAGAGCTGTGGGTTAATTGTATCGATTCCTGATCATTGCCTTCACTTGTATTTTAAACCCCTTTTATTTTCCAAGTTGTTTCGGCCATATAGTACTATACAGGGTTTCAGCTGACAGCTATGGGAGCATAAATCCCCATTTAGTTCAGAATTTGGTTCACAGGTGCGAAAAGGGAACAGGGAGTCAGGAAAGTTACAGTCCTTGATAAAGAAATGACAGAAAAGTTCCCCCTTGAAACAGAAGTTGTGTAATTAACGCTCTACATGCTGGGTATTTTTTTCGCAGCAGTCAACATTTTGAAATATTTTCCCAATTTTCCCAGAAAACAGGATTTGACATCACATGCAAATTGTGGAGACAATTTGCATGAGATGTCAGGGCCTGTTTTCTGGGAAAAATAAGAAATATATATAAGAAATAAAAAATATATTGTTGTCTGCTGAATTAGCCTAGTGAGTGCTAAAGGTTAAACATGTTGCCTAAAGAAAACAGTGTTAGGTGGCACCAGGCCAACAGAATACTAGTACACCCGGACCTCGTTATAGCACGATTCGTTACAGCACGAATTCGGATATAACACGGTTTTGGTTTGGACCCCAAATTTTCCCCAACCAACATTTATAAATATTATCCAAGGATTGTATCAGGTTTCAAGCACAACAACATTATTTTCCTCTCACTTTTGACTGCGGTAATACGGTAGCTAACACGATAGCTAACACGGTTTATAACGGTACTTTTTGATATTTATTGCAGGCCTCCATCAGAGTTGAATATACAGTATATTTACTTGTTAAGCTTATCACGCATTATAAACATGAACTGCCATCGGCACAATCAAAAGTGTTGGCTTAGTGAGATAAAGAGATTAACGAATTCAGTTACGCAACCGGAAAAAAATATTTATCACGCTCTGTTAAGAAATTTTAAACATCGATGCAGACAATGTGATCGGTCACTGCAATAAAACTCATTTTCTAGAGCCGCATGTAAAAGAAAGTCAAATTTATTCCAGCTTAAAAGCAAGTGATAAAACATATTCAAGATCGATTTTCGCGGTAAATAATCATTCAAAGATTGTTTGCGCCATTAAAAATCGTTTCAAAAGGCTAAAATATTGAGGGTAAGACATTTCAAGGGAAGTAATTCAAATTTCTTGTAAGCGTTGATCATTGCCGGTTCCGAATCCTAACCCGGTAATATCACCATTGAAATGCATTAACAGTACTGTAGTTCGGTACGGTTCCGGACGCTCAGATACAACAAAGTTAGCCGGGAACCAGCTATCAAAATGGCGTCATACTCGCTGTCAGATCGGACAATTTCTGGATATAAAACTTGGTTTATCAGCTGGTTTCGATTAAAGTGACTTGTTTGACTTGATGGGCCATGGAATTTACTGCCACTGATTAGTTCTAAACACATTTTAGTCGGGAAATACGGTCATTAACCGACCGCACATCATCTTGTTTGGGAAACTATTGATCACCATTGTGTCAATGGTTGATCTGTGACAAATACGGTCGGCGTTTATAACACGATTCGGTTAACTAACACGGTCCGTTGGTTGGACCCGGAGTTCCGTGTTATAACGAGGTTGAGGTGTATCTGTAAAGCAAGCTTCATTACACATGCATGCAGGCACACCCCTCCCCCCCCCCCCCCCCCCACACACACACACACATGCACGCATGCACACACACATACACACACAGTTTTCAAAAGCTGCTCTCATTTATTCAGTAAAACTATAAGGCATATTTTCTATATTTAATACTTTACTCAAAGTTTTAACAATATCTTAACTAACAACATCATTATTTTGCACAACTAGGACCTGGTTTTCAACTGTTCCTGGTTTCCTAGAGGTTTCATATAGCCAGCAAAGGCTCAGACGGGGCTATGCAAAAGAACATTCCTACTGCATCTGTGTCTAACTGGATAATGTCAAAAACCTTTGTGACGGTATGAATACTGCAATATACTGTCAAAAAAAAAAAGGTCATCAAGTAAAGTGGCTGACAATCTGTTTTATGCAGCTAACAGCTCTGTTCGTTGTTGTTGTTGTTTTTTTTTTTTGCAAAAATTATCTACTTGTTTTTAATCTTACAAACATCAAAGGAATAAGTGCACAAGAATGTGGATGACTGCATTGTAAATTGTCATTTGGGAAGAAAAACTGTCAGTTTTAATTAATTTTTACTGCTCTGCTGATGCTCCAACATAAAACAAAATTCCCAGCCATAAAACCACCTATCAACCTCTCCAAATGGCTATTTTGATTACAGTTACATGTATTCTCCCCTAACCGTTTTTATGCTGGCATGTAGGGCTGGCTAATCGGAGCTGAAAAGATAATTGATTATCAGTCATGTCATTGTGATCGATAATCGATTAGCAGTTACTGAAGATTTGGTCACAATTTTGCCTGTCTGGCTTTCTGTTGGAGCATGACTCTTACCATATATTGTACTTTACCATATGTATTTGAACAGACAGGCCTGAGCAAGCAGTGTAGACCCAGATGGGACGCCACAGACCGCGGCATCTCATATGGGTCTGCACTGTTTTCCACTCAGCCAGTTATTTTTGGCACAACTTTGGGTTGTAAATTGTACTTATCAAATAATCGATTACAAGAAAATCAGTAATGATAATCATTTTTGTGGAATTTGTCGATCGATTAGTTTATTATTGGATTAATCATGTCAGCCTTACTGGCATGTCACCATAAAAATGAAATAATCAATTCCATCTGTAAAAACTTAGATTTACCTCTACTCTACAAATGACAGTTTTGAAACAGTTATGCCTTATGTTTGATCCAAAACTCTGCTGCCCAAACATTATTATACAAGTTCTTTTGTTTTGTTGAAATTTTAGATGAAGTATGAAAACTTGCTGAATGGAACCCAACTGATAGAAAGCAGGTAATTTGCCGTATTTCCTTTGAAACCAATTCAGCAAACATTTCTTTAGTCAGAATTAGCTTTTGATAGACTTAACGATCCTTTTTTAAAACAAATCAACAAAGACAGCAACAGCACCAATCTCAATCTCATTTTCTCCCTTCCACTGATGTCACTACTTAACTGCTTATATATAAGCTTGTGAAGGGAAAGCAGACTGGCTGAGTATGACTTAACCCTTATCCTGCTATTCACTACAACCCCTACCTTAACCCTTATCCCGGCCTGCTGTTCACGACAACCCCTACCTTTGCAAACAGTGTAGATCCTGATCAGATGGCTTCAGAAGCCATCTGACCAGGATCTACACTGTTTGAAATTCAGTCTGTGAATTTGTAGGAAAAATTTACTTGAAGTAATCTGATTGGTTCAAAATCAGAAATGGATGTGGCTAAATTAATTATTCAGTGGGATAAGGGTTAAATAGTGTTGACTGTGCCATTAAACACCAGATAAACAAAGCACCAGTCAACAACAATATATCATGCATATTGTGCTGTAGGCTAATTCTGCACACTTAAGGCTTTGAGCTTTTGTTTCATCCATTCCAGGGAACCAAAACCTGTTTTGCAGGAGTATTCTATACAGTTGTCTTAGCTTGTCAAATGACAATAGCAACCATAAATATCTCTGGTGCAGTTATGCTGTGATCTCTCTTTAAAAAGACACACCCCATGTTAAGACACCATCAATTTTGTCTGCTAATTCTGCGCACCCAAAGAGTAACTTCCAGTCAAGATACAATACTTTAGACAAGAAAGGTGTTTTGTTGCTTAAAAGCTGATGGTCCAGTTGACAGAAATAGCTGTCAGTAATGTTATTTCAAAATTTAATAAGGGCCCTTGGTGCTCATTAAGCCTGATTAAGGTAAAAACAAAAAATTGGATTTCATTCGCCCAGTTTACAGTACAAGTCTCATCCAAAATAATATATGAAGCTTTGTTAGGTACCTGTCAAAGGAAGTTGAAAACATTTAATCTGGTTCATTCAATTTTGAAATAATCACAGTGCGCAGAATTGGCCCACAACAAGTACGTCAGTGACCTAGTCTCAGGCGAAAACTCAAAGAAGCTGTACACTTTTGTAAAAAGCAAGAAATGTGATGGCTCTGGGGTAGCACCTCTGAAGCGAGATGGAATAAACCATGCAGACGCCAATACCAAGGCTGAAATACTGAATGATCAGTTCACGGCGGTTTTCACCAACGAAGACACACAGTCGCCCCTCCCAGATCTGGGTCCCTCACCATACCCAGACGCCCCTCCCATAAGTGTCACAGAAAGCGGAGTTCTCAAACTCCTACAAGGCCTCAATCCGAACAAGGCAACCGGACCAGATGCCATCCCATCCAGATTCCTTAAGGAAATGGCACAGCCTCTAGCTCCGGCACTCACCCTTATCTTCCAGGCATCTTTGGACCAGGGGGAAATCCCAGTTGACTGGAAGACCGCAAACGTCACCCCTATCTACAAGAAGGGGGATAAGGGCAAGCCTTCCAACTACAGACCGATCAGTCTCACCTCTGTAACATGCAAGCTGCTCGAGCACGTCATACACAGCTGTTTGATGAAGTTCTTCAATAGACACAACATCATCAGTGAATACCAGCACAGGTTCAGGAAGCGCCGCTCCTGTGAATCACAGCTCATCACCACAGTGAATGATCTTGTTACTGGCCTGGATAAGTCCAAACAGATTGATGCAATCCTTTTGGACTTCTCCAAAGCCTTTGACTAGGTACTGCACGAGCGTCTGCTCCTGAAGCTGCACCACTATGGAGTCAGACACAACACACTTAAGTGGATCCGCAGCTTCTTGAGCCATCGCAGCCAGCAAGCTCTACTAGATGGGACCTCTTCGAGATCTGCACCAGTCACCTCAGGAGTCCCCCAAGGCACAGTACTAGGACCTCTCCTATTCCTGGCCTATATAAATGACTTGCCTGAGTGTGTTAAAGCTTCCATCTGTCGCCTCTTTGCTGACGACTCCCTGCTCTACAGAGAAATCAACACCGCAGAGGATGCAAAGCTACTCCAGGAGGATCTAGATAGACTACAGGACTGGGAGAGGACATGGCTGATGGAATTCAATGCTGACAAGTGCGAGGTCCTTTGAATCTCCAACAAGCAGAAGATTGTCGAAGCCATCTACACCATCCATGGCCAGACTCTACAAAAGACCAAGAAGGCCAAGTACTTGGGCGTCGTACCCTCCTCAAACATGTCTTGGAATGCTCATGTCGACTCGGTCACCCAAAAGGCCAACAACACACCAGCCTTCCTAAGGAGAAATTTAGGTTCATGCCCCAAGTCCACCAAGGAGGAATGCTACAAAACCCTCGTCAGGCCACAGACAGAATATGCATCCACCGTCTGGGACCCCTACACCAAGGCCCTCACACATCGTGTCGAGATGGTACAACGCAGAGCTGCCAGATTTGTTTCTGGGGATTACCCCCGAACAAGCAGCATTAGTACCATGCTCGACAGCCTGGGTTGTTAAAGCCTCCAAGACCGCAGAAGCCAAGCCAAGGCTGTAATGATGTACCAGATTGTAAACGGACTTGTTGCCATCAGTGTCCCCACCTCCATACTCCACCAAGGCCTAACTACAAGAGGACACTGCAACCGGTTCATCCCTCCTTTCTGCAGAACCCAGATGATGAAGGGGTCCTTCCCCACGGCAGTCCTCATCTGGAACCAACTCCCTGACGGCATTGTCGCAGCCCCCAGCTTGGAGACCTTCAAGTCTGGGATCGCCGCAGCCCACCACTTCTAATCCAGCTGGCAGTTTTTAACCTGTTTTTAAATTTTGGACCCTCCCTCACGCATGTACATAGTCACCATGGTGCGAGTATGCTAGCAGATTTGCAGCCCTGCACAACACAAGAAGAAGAAGAATTAGCCTACACAACTGTATCATATCAGTTTTCAGACAACTTTTCCTCAGAGACACATACTGGAGTGAAAGATACATTTCACAGTGGGAAACCACAAAATGAGACAATGGCAAACAGTATAAGGGTAGGCCGAATCAGTATCCGCCTACGTATAAAAATCCTAAAAATTTGGACGTCTTGAGGACTTGCTGTAATTCTCCTAAAAATTTGAAAGATTTCTTTCATGACCCAGCAAGAATGGCAAACAGTGTAAACCCTGATCAGACTGCTCCTTGAGGAGCAGTCTGATCTGGGTCTGCACTGTTTGCTTAGGGCTATCTGTCCCAATACTTAGGATCATTACAGTATGTATCTTCTGATTTGGGCCTCAACTGTTACCAATGTCCTGTTTAAATGGAAAAGGTCAGTGAAGGCTCATAATATGTCTGTGCACCCATGCAGTCTGATCAGAAAGTTCATGATAATAAAGAAGGTGTTGTTAAGTGGCTTAACATTACTTTTCTGTGACAGTTGAATTTGGAAATTTAATACACATGTATATACATATATTGGTTTTTTTTTTTCAGATCTTTGTGCCCCAAATATCTAATCATTGCAGGAAGGAATGATCTCCCTTTGGATGTACAGTAGAAACCTGTCATAGTGGCCACTCCTACTAAGGAAGCAACCTGTATTTAGCAAGCCTTCAGTCAGTTCCCGAAAAAGGCAAATGCATAAAGCTGGGTGGGGTATTATGTAATACCCTCCGAAATGTTTGGTGTCCGTCCGTCCGGCAGCACCTCATAGTTTCATGTCCACTCCATAACTCTGATACCATTTCAGATATTTTCACAAAACTTCACCGATATGTAGAGCACCATGAGATGACGTGCAGAACATAAAAACCCTAACTCTGATTTTCATTGTTTCCATTGGGGTCTGTTGTTTCGTGTTTGTGTTTCTTTCCCTTCGGTGTCTGGTGGGAGCTGTGGGTTAATTATATCGACTCCTGATCATTGCCTCCACTTCTAGTTCCTACTTTTGGAGTTATTGCCCTTAGAACAGTTCCCTGTCCGCTTCCTAACTCCATTACCATTTCAGATATTTACATAAAACTTCACAGATGTCTAGAACACCATTAGACAATGTGCAGAACATATGAACTGTATCTCTACTTTTGGAGTTATTGTCCTTTGAACATTGAACATAACAGTTTCTTTCAACGGGCCTCCGTAGCCTAGTGGTTAAGAGCACTGACTCTTGATCATTAGGTCTCTCACCGCTGTGGTTCGAGCCTCGCTCGGGTCACATGTGAGAAGCCAAGTTCTGCAACGGAAGGTCAGGTGGTTTTTCTCTGAGTACTCCGGTTTTCGCCCACCTCTGATTAACAATCGGCTCGATATGAGTGAAATAATCTTGAAAGGGCCATAAAACCAAAACCAAAAAAAAAAGTTTCTTTCAGTTTCGTGTCCGCTCCACAACCCTGATACCATTTGATTAATTTTCACGAAACTTCACAGATATGTAGAGCACCATTAGAGAATGTGTGGAACATATAAACCATAACTCTGATTTTCCTATTTTTGGAGTTATTGCCCTTTGAACTTTGAACATAGCCATTTCTATTCTAGTTTTGGGTATGCTCCATAAGTCTGATACCATTTCAGATATTTTCATGAAACCTCACAGATATCTAGAGCACCATGAGACAACGTGCAGAACATATAAACTGTAACTCTGATTTTCTTACTTTTGAACATAGTCATTTCTATCAGTTTCATATCCACTCCATCACTCTGATACCATTTCAGATGTTTTCACGAAACTTTACAGGTATGAAGAGCTCCATTAGAGGACATGCAGAACATATAAACCATAACTTTGATTTTCCTACTTTTGGAGTTATTGCCCTTTGAACATTTAACATAGCTATTTCTCCCATGTACTTGTGTCCGCTCCATAACTCTGACACTGTTGGACGTATTTTCATTAAATCTTATAGAAATGCAAAGCACTATGAGATGACATGCAAAATGTATGAACCATAATTCTGGTTTGCCTACTTTTGAAGTTATTGCCCTGTGAACATTGAACATGGCTATTTCCACCATGTACTAGGGTAAGATCTGTAAGTTGAAAAGATGTTTTTTACGAGATTTCTCACAAATGTATAGCACCACAAGACAACAAGCAGAACTCAAGAGCTGTAACTCTGGGTAATCTCCTTTTGGAATTACAGCCCTTTGAACATAGTAAATATTGAAAATAGTGTTCTCATGCTTGGAAACTGTATCAGATATTTTGGTGAAACCTCACAAAAATGTAAAGCATCAAAACAGGAGGAGCAGAAAGAAACAAAAAAAGATGAAACCTTGAACATTCTTATCAAATTTGATCCATGTACTTGCATCAATATTGATAATATTTAGGCAAGCTTTGACCTTATTTTGCTAGAGATGCATCACTTGCTTGATGTATGTGCAGTGGCGGGGCATCATGTAGCGCTTGCAGCACTTGTATTTTATTCCTTTCTTTCTTTCTTTCTACTGATACTGGGTTGCTCACATTTGACCATTACCGCAGGTGTACATTACATACACTTGAGGCTTGCAGGATGAAAACCTACACAGTAATCATGTAATTATGGTAGGGATCTTTAACCTGCACAGGGGATGGTTCTCCCTGCACAGGGGGCCTCCAATTAACGTCCCGATCTGAAGGACAGTGCACATTATGACATTCATCAGGTCCTTAGGTCCTTGTGATTTAACATCATTGGATGTATCACCAGTAACAATTTTGATTCTGATTCTGAAATGTTTTATTGCTTACTTTTGGTTTGTCTAGGTCATTTCCTTTTTTTTACTTCAGCCTACACAAGAATCTGATAGAGCATCTCAATGCTGAGATAGTTCTTCACACCATCAATGACATATCAGTGGCAGTGGAATGGCTCAAATATACTTTTCTGTACATCAGAGTCTTCAAGAATCCTAAACATTATGGTAAGTTACCACCAATGTATATCAGTGGCAGTTGAATGGCTCAAATATACTTTTCTGTACATCAGAGTCTTCAAGAATCCTAAACATTATGGTAAGTTACCACCAATGTATATCAGTGGCAGTTGAATGGCTCAAATATACTTTTCTGTACATCAGAGTCTTCAAGAATCCTAAACATTATGGTAAGTTACCATCTATATCAGTGGCAGTTGAATGGCTCAAAGTCATCAGAATCTTCAAGAATCCCAAACATTATGGACAGCCCCCACCCATCGTGGCTTGAAGAAATATATGGGTTGCATGATGCTTCCATGCAGAGCTGAAACCGACCACACACAAGTACTGGTAAACAGCTTAGAGGATCTAAGCCTGCCCAGGCAAAGTGGTGTGAGTTGGACCGTCCATGCTTATAAACCATATTAGTTTCATTGGGCGACAGGGCTTGAGATGTCAGTTCATCTCAATGTCTGGTAAAGGTCCCACAAAGTTGGAAGCAACGTCTCTAAAATGACCTATACATTGTTGACAGGGACTTTAAATCTCAAATCAAACAAACAATTAAGTGCGCTGACACATAATAATTGAGCCATTCACACTGTGGTTCGAGCCTTGCTAGGGTCACATGTGAGATGCAAAGTTCTTGAACGGAAGGTTATGAGGTTTCTCAATGGATATTCGGTTTTTTGCCCACCTCTCAAAATAAGTGAAAAAAATCTTGAAAGGGCCACAAAACCAAAACTTGAAACTAAAGAAACTTTCTGGGCTAGATTAGCTAGTTTCCGTAAAGTAAGCCTTGTTTTAGAAGTAAGTTAAGGGAAAAGAGACACCTGATATTTTTTTTCAGTCATTGTTTTCAATGGAAACAACTTTGATGAAATTGTTAGCTTTCCTAAGCTTCATTCTGTCCATTTAGAATATGCTTGTTTTGACATGGGCAGCAAATCAATTTTGAAAAGATAAGCTTGATTTTGTTTCATTCCCTTATATACTTTCATCCTTCTTAATGGGTATGGGTACGGTACACCTTCAGGGGAGACAAATCCTTTAAAATTTGCCTTTTTTTTGGTCAAAAGATGACTATTCATAAAGGAAAGAATTTGCTACCAAGGAGAAATTCTTTCCTTTAAGAATCATTATCTCCAAAAGGGATACTTTTCTGATAAAACTTTGTGCTATTTTTCTTATTTTTACTCCAAACATAGGTTGTGAGTACTCATTAAAATGGCTTCATTGAGGCAGCTCTGACGAATACCCACAACCTAGGTCTTAGAGCAGATATAAGGAAAATAATGTTTAACCCTGTAAACCCCAGTTTTCTCAATATAAAGTGGGGTTTAAAGGTGTGCTCATTACATGGACTTGTTAATGTGATGAGACACCATTTTCAGAGTTGTTTTATGTACAGGAAAGTAATAGAAAGTCCCAAAAGATGTCTCTTTTGTAAAAATGGTGGAAAATTTGTCAGGTGTGGCCATTCGCCTTAACTAACTAACTGTATGTGCATTTTATCATGCAGGTCTACCACTTGGCCTCAACAGAGATTCTATAGAGAAGAGATTACAGGGTAAGTTTTACTGTGGATATTTGGACACCTTGTATTACATCCTTGTTAGCTCATTTGTCGAGGTGAGCTTTTGGGATCACTTTTTGTTTGTGCGTGCATGCGTGCGTGCATCCGTCCGTAAACAATTACTTCAATCAACATCTCCTCCTTAACCACTGATCGTATTTTGACCAAACTTCACAGGAAGGATCCTTAGGTGGTCCCCTTTTAAAGTTGTTCAAATGGTTCCGGTCCGTTGCACATCTAGGTCACAGGAGCTAAAAATAGATTTTCTTTACTGAAAACTTAAAAAATCTTCTTCTCTGAAACCGCATGGTCCAGGTCTTTGATATTTGGTATGAATCTTCATCTAGTGGACCTGTACGAAGATTGTTCAAATTATAGCCCTTGGGCCAAAAATGCACCCATGCCATGGCCCACCAGATTTACATAGACTTTTATAGGGAAAATCTTCTTGTCTGAAACCAGAAGGCCCAGGTCGTTGATATTTGGTATGAAGCTTCATCTAGTGCACCTCTACCAAGATTGTTCAAAATATAGTCTTGGGGCCAAAAATGCCCCCGCGCCGGGGCACACTGGTTTCACATAGGTGTAAATAGGGAAAACCTTTAAAAATCTTCTTGTCTGAAGCAAGAAGGCCCAGGTCTTTGATATTTGGTATGAAGCTTCATCTAATGGACCTCTGTTCAAATAATAGCCTTGGGGCCAAAAATGTCCCTGCGCTGGGACGTACTAGTTTTACATAGGCTTATATAGGAAAAAAGCCTTTAAAAATCTTGTCTGAAACCAGAAGGCCCAGGTCTTTGATGTTTGGCATGAAGCTTCATCTAGTGGACCTCTACTGAGATTGTTCAAATTATAGCCCAGGCCCAGGTCTTTGATATTTGGTTTGTAGCTTCCTCTAGTGGACCTCTACCAAGATTGTACAAATAATAGCCCTGGGGCCATAACTGCCCCCAGTTTTACATAGACTTATAGAGGGAAAACCTTTAAAAATCTTCTTGTCTGAAACCAGAAGGCCCAGGTCTTTGATATTTGGTATGAAGCTTCATCTAGTGGACCTCTACCAAGATTGTTCAAAATATAGTCCTGGGGCCAAAAATGCCCCCGCGACGGGGCCCGCTGGTTTCAAATAGGCGTATATAGGGAAAACCTTTAAAAATCTTAATGTCTGAAACAAGATGGCCTAGGTCTTTGATATTTGGCATAAAGCTTCATCTAACGGACCTCTACCAAGATTGTTCAAAATATAGTCCTGGAGCCAAAAATGCCCCAGGCAAACAAGCACCACAATATATTCAGGAAAGATTGTTCACAAATGAATACAATATAATCCTGTCAGGTTGAAGTGATGACTTTCTTGCCCAGCACAGGCATGTGCTAATACATGATTTCAGATCACAAACAAGTACCAGGCAAGAAAGCACCACAATATATTCAGGAAATATTGTTCACAAATGAATACAATAAAATCCCATCAGGTAGTAGTGATGTCTTTCTTTCCCAGCACAGGCATGTGCTAATACACGATTTCAGATCAGCACAAACAAGTACCAGGCAAGAATACACCACAATATATTCAGGAAAGATTGTTCACAAATGAATACAATATAATCCCATCAGGTAGTAGTGATGTCTTTCTTTCCCAGCAAAGGCATGTGCTTATACATGATTTCAGATCACAAACAAGTACCAGGCAAAATAGCACCACAATATATTCAGGAAAGACTGTTCAAAAAACATTGCAATACTATCCCATCAGATAATAGTGATGTCTTTCTTTCCCAGCACAGGCATGTGCTTATGCAAGATTTCCGATCAGCACAAAGTAGTACCAGGCAAGTAAACACAGGAGTATTATCAGGAAAGACTGTTCACAGATGATTGCAATACTATCCAATCACATTGCAGTGATGTCTTTCTTTCCCAGCATAGGCATGTGCTAGTATGTGATTTAAGATCAGCACAAACAAGTACCAGGCAAGAAAGCACCACAATATATTAATGAAAGACTGTTTACGAATGAATACAATATAATGCCATCAGGTAGCAGTGATGTCTTTCTTTCCCAGCACAGGCATGTGCTAATGCATAAATTCAGATAAGCACAAACAAGTTCCAGGCAAGAAAGCACCACAAAATAATCAGGAAAGATTGTTCACAAATGAATACAATATAATAACATCAGGTAGTAGTGATGTCTTTATTTTCGAGCACAGGCATGTGCTAAGGCATGATTTAGATAAGCACAAACAAGTACCAGGCAAGAAAACATGGCAATGTTGTCAGGAAAGACTGTTCACAAATGAATACAATATAATAACGTCAGGTATTAGTGATGTCTTTCTTTCCAAGCACAGGCATGTGCTAATACATGATTTAACATAAGCACAAACTAGTACCAGGCAAGAAAGCACCACAATATATTCAGGAAAGACTGTTCACAAATGAATACAATATAATTCTGTCAGGTTGAAGTGATGACTTTCTTTCCCAGCACAGGCATGTGCTAATGCATGATTTCAGATCAGCACAAACAAGTACCAGGCAAGAAAAGACAGTAATATAATTTGGAAAAACTGTTCACAATTGATAGCAATATAATATCATCAGGTAGTAGTGATGTCTTTCTTTCCCAGCACAGGCATGTGCTAATGCATGATTTCAGATCAGCACAAACAAGTACCAGGCAAGAAAGCACAACAATATAATCAGGAAAGACTGTTCACAAATGAATACAATATAATCCCATCATGTAGTAGTGATGTCTTTCTTTCCAGCACAGGCATGTGCTAATGCATGATTTAGATAAGCACAAACAAGTTCCAGGCAAGAAAGCACCACAAAATAATCAGGAAAGACTGTTCACAAATGAATACAATATAATAACATCAGGTAGTAGTGATGTCTTTCTTTTCCAGCACAGGCATGTGCTAATGCATGATTTAGATAAGCGCAAACAAGTACCAGGCAAGAAAACATGGCAATGTTATCAGGAAAGACTGTTCACAAATGAATACAATATAATAACGTCAGGTAGTAGTGATGTCTTTCTTTCCAAGCACAGGCATGTGCTAATACATGATTTTAGATAAGCACAAACTAGTACCAGGCAAGAAAGCACCACAATATATTCAGGAAAGACTGTTCACAAATGAATACAATATAATCCTCTCAGGTTGAAGTGATGACTTTCTTGCCCAGCACAGGCATGTGCTAATGCATGATTTCATATCAGCACAAACAAGTACCAGGCAAGAAAAGACAGTAATATAATTTGGAAAGACTGTTCATAATTGATAGCAAAATAATATCATCAGGTAGTAGTGATGTCTTTCTTTCCCAGCACAGGCATGTGCTAATGCATGATTTAGATAAACACAAATAAGTACCAGGAAAGAAAACATGGCAATGTTATCAGGAAAGACTGTTCCCAAATGAATACAATATAATTACATCAGGTAGTAGTGATGTCTTTCTTTCCAAGCACAGGCATGTGCTAATACATAATTTTAGATAAGCACAAACAAGTACCAGGCAAGAAAGCACCACAATATATTCAGGAAAGACTGTTCACAAATGAATACAATATAATCCTATCAGGTTGAAGTGATGACTTTCTTTCCCAGCACAGGCATGTGCTAATGCATGATTTCAGATCAGCACAGACAAGTACATGGCAAGAAAAGACAGAGATATTATCTGGAAAGACTGTTCAAAATTGATTGCAATATAATATCATCAGGTAGTAGTGATGTCTTTCTTTCCCAGCACAGGCATGTGCTAATGCATGATTTCAGATCAGCACAAACAAGTACCAGGCAAGAAAAAGACAGTAATATAATCTGGAAAGACTGTTCACAAATGAATACAATATAATATCATCAGGCAGGTAGTGATGTTTTTCTTTCCCAGCACAGGTATGTGCTAATGCATGATTTCAGATAAGCACAGACAAGTACCAGGCAAGAAAAGACAGTAATATTATCTGGAAAGACTGTTCATAATTGATTGCAATATATCATCAGGTTGTAGTGGTGTCTAACTTTCCCAGCACAGGCATGTGCTAATGCATGATTTCATATCAGCACAAACAAGTACCAGGCAAGAAAAGACAGTAATATAATTTTCAAAGACTGTTCACAATTGATTGCAATATAATATTCTCAGGTTGGAGTGATGTCTTTCTTTCCCAGCAAAGGCATGTGCTAATGCATGATTTTAGATCAGCACAAACAAGTACCAGGCAAGAAAAGACAGAAATTTAATCTGGAAAGACTGTTCACAATTGATTGCAATATAATATCATCAGGTTGTAGTGGTGTCTATCTTTCCCAGCACAGGCATGTGCTAATGCATGATTTCAGATCTGCACAAACAAGTACCAGGCAAGAAAAGACAGAAATATAATCTGGAAAGACTGTTCACAAATGAATACAATATAATATCATCAGGCAGGTAGTGATGTCTTTCTTTCCCAGCACAGGTATGTGCTAATGCATGATTTCAGATAAGCACTGACAAGTACCAGGCAAGAAAAGACAGTAATATTATCTGGAAAGACTGTTCATAATTGATTACAATATAATATCATCAGGTTGTAGTGATGTCTATCTTTCCCAGCACAGGCATGTGCTAATGCATGATTTCATATCAGCACAAACAAGTACCAGGCAAGAAAAGACAGTAATATAATTTGCAAAGACTGTTCACAATTGATTGCAATATAATATCCTCAGGTAGTAGTGATGTCTTTCTTTCCCAGCACAGGCATGTGCTAATGCATGATTTTAGATCAGCACAAACAAGTACCAGGCAAGAAAAGACAGTAATATAATCTGGAAAGTCTGTTCACAATTGATTGCAATATAATATCATCAGGTAGAGGTGATGGCTTTCTTTCCCAGCACAGGCATGTGCTAATGCATGATTTCAGATTAGCAAAGACACGTACCAGGCAAGTAAACACAGCAATATAATCAAGAAAGACTGTTCACAAAGGATTGCAATATAATCCCATCACATTGCAGTGATGTTTTTCTTTCCCAGCACAGGCATGTGTTAATGCACAAGTTCCGATCAGCACAGACAAGTACCAGGCAACTAAACACAGCAAAGTAATTTGGAAAGACTGTTCACTAATAATAGCAATATAATTCTATTAGATTGCAGTGATGTCATTCTTTCCCAGCACAGGCATGTGCTAATACATGATTTCAGATCAACACAAACAACTACCAGGCAAAAAAGCACAACAATATTATCAGGAAAGACTGTTCACAAATGAATACAACATAGTCCCATCAGGTAGTAGTGATGTCTTTCTTTCCAAGCACAGGCATGTGTTAATGCATGATTTAGATAAGCACAAACAAGTTCCAGGCAAGAAAGAACCACAAAGTAATCAGGAAAGACTGTTCATAAATGATTGCAATATAATAGCATCAGGTAGTAGTGATGTCATTCTTTCACAGCACAGGCATGTGCTAATGCATAATTTAGAAAAGCACAAACAAGTACCATGCAAGAAAACATGGCAATATTTTCAGGAAAGACTATTCACAAATGAATGTAATGTAATCCCATCAGATTATAGTGATGTCTTTCTTTCCCAGCACAGGCATGTGCTAATACATGATTTCAGATCAGCACAAACAAGTACCACGCAAGAAAGCACAACAATATAATCAGGAAAGACTGTTCACAAATGAATACAATATAATCCCATCAGGTAGTAGTGATGTCTTTCTTTCCCAGCACAGGCATTCACAAATGCATGATTTAGATAAGCACAAACAAGTTCCAGGCAAGAAAGCACCACAAAATAATCAGGAAAGACTGTTCACAAATGAATACAATATAATAGCATCAGGTAGTAGTGATGTCTTTGTTTCCCAGCACAGGTATGTGCTAATGCATGATTTAGATAATCACAAACAAGAACCAGGCAAGAAAACATGGCAATGTTAACAGGAAAGACTGTTCACAAATGAATACAATATAATAATGTCAGGTAGTAGTGATGTCTTTCTTTCCAAGCGTAGGCATATGCTAATACATGATTTTAGATAAGCACAAACTAGTACCAGGCAAGAAAAGCCAGTAATATAATTTTCAAAGACTGTTCACAATTGATTGCAATATATTATCTTCAGGTAGTAGTAATGTCTTTCTTTCCCAGCACAGGCATGTGCTAATGCATGATGTTAGATCAGCACAAACAAGTACCAGGCAAGAAAAGACAGTAATATAATCTGGAAAGACTGTTCACAATTGACTGCAATATAATATCATCAGGTAGAAGTGATGTCTTTCTTTCCCAGCACAGGCATGTGCTAATGCATGATTTCAGATTAGCACAGACACGTACCAGGCAAGTAAACACAGCAATATAATCAATAAAGACTGTTCACAAATGATTGCAATATAATCCCATCACATTGCAGTGATGTTTTTCTTTCCCAGCACAGGCATATGCTAATGCACAAGTTCCAATCAGCACAGACAAGTACCCGGCAACTAAACACAGCAATATAATCAGGAAAGACTGTTCACTAATAATGGCAATATAATTCTATTAGATTGCAAGGATGTCATTCTTTCCCAGCACAGGCATGTGCTAATACTTGATTTCAGATCAACACAAACAAGTACCAGACAAGAAAGCACAACAATATTATCAGGAAAGACTGTTTACAAATGAATACAATATAATCCCATCAGGTAGTAGTGATGTCTTTCTTTCCCAGCACAGGGATGTGTTAATGCATGATTTAGATAAGCACAAACAAGTTCCAGGCAAGAAAGCACCACAAAGTAATCAGGAAAGACTGTTCACAAATGATTGCAATATAATAGCATCAGGTAGTAGTGATGTCTTTCTTTATCAGCACAGGCATGTGCTAATGCATGATTTCAGATAAGCACAGACAAGTACCATGCAAGAAAAGACAGTAATATAATCTGGAAAGACTGTTCATAATTGATTGCAATATAATATCATCAGGTTGTAGTGATGTCTATCTTTCCCAGCACAGGCATGTGCTAATGCATGATTTCATATCAACACAAACAAGTACCAGGCAAGAAAAGACAGTAATATTATCAGGAAAGACTGTTCACAAATGAATACAATATAATATCATCAGGCAGGTAGTGATGTCTTTCTTTCCCAGCACAGGTATGTGCTAATGCATGATTTCAGATAAGCACTGACAAGTACCAGGCAAGAAAAGACAGTAATATTATTAGCTCACCTGATCCGAAGGCTCATGTGAGGTATTAGTATACCACGAGCCGTCGTCCGTCGTTGTCCGTCGTCCACACTTTCAAAGAAGTATATCTCCGGAACCAGTGGGCCAATCTTGATCAAATTTCATGTGAAGCATTATCAGGTAGGGGGAAAGGCTGTATTAGGTTTTCGTGCAGATCGGATGAGAACTCTGGTTGCCACGGCAACAAAGAGCTCCCATAGGCTTAACATAGGAAAAAGCTTGTCATCACTCTAGCTCCGTCAATTTTTTTCTGATCGACTTCATTCTTGCCGATAACGAGGACAGGCATGAAATCTCGATCAAGTTCGATTTTGGGCTGAATCGGATTATTCACTCAGGAGTTACGTGCCCTTGAGCATTAGGAAAAAGCTTGTCATCACTCTAGCTCCGTCAATTTTTTTCTGATCGACTTCATTCTTGCAGATAACGAGGACAGGCATGAAATCTCGATCAAGTTCGATTTTGGGCTGAATCGGATTATTCACTCAGGAGTTACGTGCCCTTGAGCGTTGAAAAAATTGGCTATTGACTTAACATGGGGAGAATGTTGTCATCACCGTAGCTGCTTCAATTATTTTCAGATTGGCTTTATTCTTGCAGATAACCAGCACAGCCATGAATTCTCGGTCAAGTTCGATAACTGGCAGAATCGGATCATTCACTTAGGAGTTACCTGCCCTTGTGTGTTTTTGCATTAGGGTTAATGGGAATTTCAAAAATGTATATCTTAAAGACTACTTGGCCAACTTTGATCAAATTTCATGTGTCGCATTATTGGGCAAGTGGAAAGTCCTCATTAGGTTTTCAGGCAGATCTGAGTGGAACTCTGGTTTCCATGGCAACATCTAGCTCCCATAGACTTCACATAGGAAAAAGCTTGTCATCACTCTAGCTCCGTCATTTTTTTTCTGATCGACTTCATTCTTGCAGATAACCAGTACAGGCATAAAATCTCGGTCAAGTTCGATTTTGGGCCGAATCAGATAATTCACTCAAGAGTTACGTCCCCTTGAGCGCCCGAAAAATTGCCTATCGACTTAACATGGGGAAAATGTTGTCATCACTGTAGCCAGTAACGAGGACAGGCATAAAATCTCGGTTAAGTTCGATTTTGGGCAGAATCGGAATATTGACCTCGGAGTTGCGTGACCTTGAGTGACAAAAAATTTGCCCATAGACTTAACATAGGGAAAATGTTGTGACTACAATAGCGACTTGAATTTTTTTCAGATCAGCTTCAAACTTGCAGGTAATGAGGACAGACATAAAATCACGGTTAAGTTCCATTTTGGGCCGAATCAGATTATTTGCCTTGGAGTTACCTGCCCTTGAGCATGAAAAAATACGTTGTGACCACGATAGCAACTTTATTTTTATTCAGATCAGCTTCAAACTTGCAGGTAACGAGGACAGGCATAAAATCCCGGTTAAGTTCGATTTTGGGCCGAATCGGAATATTGACCTCGGAGTTACGTGAC
This sequence comes from Lucinisca nassula, assembly GCA_963580285.1. Taxonomy (NCBI): domain Eukaryota; kingdom Metazoa; phylum Mollusca; class Bivalvia; order Lucinida; family Lucinidae; genus Lucinisca; species Lucinisca nassula. The sequence goes on from OY757024.1 coordinate 121,314,585, forward strand.
CTTGAGCGACAAAAAATTTGCCCATAGACTTAACATAGGGAAAATGTTGTGACCACGATAGCGACTTGAATTTTTTTCAAATAAGCTTCAAACTTGCAGGTAACAAGGACAGACATAAAATCTCGGTTAAGTTAGATTTTGGGCCGAATCAGATTATTTGCCTTGGAGTTACCTGCCCTTGAGCATAAAAAAATACGTTGTGACCACGATAGCAACTTTATTTTTATTCAGATCAGCTTCAAACTTGCAGGTAACGTGGACAGGCATAAAATCTCAGTTAAGTTCGAATCGGAATATTGACCTCGGAGTTACGTGACCTTGAGCGACAAAAAATTTGCCCATAGACTTTACATAGGGAAAATGTTGTGACTACGATAGCGACTTGAATTTTTTTCAGATCAGCTTCAAACTTGCAGGTAACGAGGACAGACATAAAATCTCGGTTAAGTTCGATTTTGGGCCGAATCAGATTATTTGCCTTGGAGTTACCTGTCCTTGAGCATAAAAAAATACGTTGTGACCACGATAGCAACTTTATTTTTATTCATATCAGCTTCAAACTTGCAGGTAACGAGGACAGGCATAAAATCTCGGTTAAGTTCAATTTTGGGCCGAATCAGAATATTGACCTCGGAGTTACGTGACCTTGAGCGACAAAAAATTTGCCCATAGACTTAATTAGGGAAAATGTTGCGACTACGATAGCGACTTTAATTTTTTTCAGATCAGCTTCAAACTTGCAGGTATCGAGGACAGACATAAAATCTCGGTTATGTTCGATTTTGGGCCGAATCGGAATATTTGCCTTGGAGTTACCTGCCCTTGAGCATAAAAAAATACGTTGTGACCACGATAGCAACTTTATTTTTATTCATATCAGCTTCAAACTTGCAGGTAACGAGGACAGGCATACAATCTCGGTTAAGTTCGATTTTGGGCCGAATCGGAATATTGACCTTGGAGTTACGTGACCTTGAGAGACAAAAAAATTTGCCCATATACTTAACGTAGGGAAAATGTTGTGACAGAAATAGCGACTTGAATTTTTAGCTCACCTGAGCCAAAGGCTCCAGTGAGCCGATAGCATACCAAGGCTTCGGAGTCCGTCGTCTGTCGTCCGTCCATCCGTCGTCCACACTTTCAATGAAGCATATCTCAGAAGGCAGTTGACCAATCTTGTTTAAATTTTATGTGTAGCACCAATGGGCAAGGGGAAAGGCTGCATTAGGTTTTGGAGCTAGTCTGGTTCATTTGTTCCTTCAGTCTTCTTTCTCTCCATATAGAGATAATAGACCAATGTTAAATTTTTAATCAAAGATTTCTCAGGAACTATAAAAGCTAGAAGCATCAAATTTGGTATTCAATAGAATAATGATGACTTATTTTGTGTAAGAGACATTGGGCTTTCTCAGCTTATTTGTTCATCTGTTCTTTCATTCTTCTTTCTCTCCATTTTGACCAATGTTAAATTTTCGTCAAAGATTTCTCAGGAACTATAGAAGCTAGAAGTCTCAAACTTGGAATGCAATGCAATAATCATGACTTATATCCTGTAAGGGTCAATGGGCTGGATTCTATTAGCAGATTTAGTAGTCAAGTCTGTGAATTGTTAAAACTTAAGTTCCTCAGGTGAGCGGTTTAGGCTCATTGAGCCTCTTGTCTGGAAAGACTGTTCATAATTGATTACAATATAATATCATCAGGTTGTAGTGATGTCTATCTTTCCCAGCACAGGCATGTGCTAATGCATGATTTCATATCAGCACAAACAAGTACCAGGCAAGAAAAGACAGTAATATAATTTGCAAAGACTGTTCACAATTGATTGCAATATAATATCCTCAGGTAGTGGTGATGTCTTTCTTTCCCAGCACAGGCATGTGCTAATGCATGATTTTAGATCAGCACAAACAAGTACCAGGCAAGAAAAGACAGTAATATAATCTGGAAAGTCTGTTCACAATTGATTGCAATATAATATCATCAGGTAGAGGTGATGTCTTTCTTTCCCAGCACAGGCATGTGCTAATGCATGATTTCAGATTAGCAAAGACACGTACCAGGCAAGTAAACACAGCAATATAATCAAGAAAGACTGTTCACAAAGGATTGCAATATAATCCCATCACATTGCAGTGATGTTTTTCTTTCCCAGCACAGGCATGTGTTAATGCACAAGTTCCGATCAGCACAGACAAGTACCAGGCAACTAAACACAGCAAAGTAATTTGGAAAGACTGTTCACTAATAATAGCAATATAATTCTATTAGATTGCAGTGATGTCATTCTTTCCCAGCACAGGCATGTGCTAATACATGATTTCAGATCAACACAAACAACTACCAGGCAAAAAAGCACAACAATATTATCAGGAAAGACTGTTCACAAATGAATACAACATAGTCCCATCAGGTAGTAGTGATGTCTTTCTTTCCAAGCACAGGCATGTGTTAATGCATGATTTAGATAAGCACAAACAAGTACCAGGCAAGAAAGCACCACAAAGTAATCAGGAAAGACTGTTCACAAATGATTGCAATATAATAGCATCAGGTAGTAGTGATGTCATTCTTTCACAGCACAGGTATGTGCTAATGCATGATTTAGAAAAGCACAAACAAGTACCATGCAAGAAAACATGGCAATATGTTCAGGAAAGACTATTCACAAATGAATGTAATATAATCCCATCAGATTATAGTGATGTCTTTCTTTCCCAGCACAGGCATGTGCTAATACATGATTTCAGATCAGCACAAACAAGTACCAGGCAAGAAAGCACAACAATATAATCAGGAAAGACTGTTCACAAATGAATACAATATAATCCCATCAGGTAGTAGTGATGTCTTTCTTTCCCAGCACAGGCATTCACAAATGCATGATTTAGATAAGCACAAACAAGTTCCAGGCAAGAAAGCACCACAAAATAATCAGGAAAGACTATTCACAAATGAATACAATATAATAGCATCAGGTAGTAGTGATGTCTTTGTTTCCCAGCACAGGTATGTGCTAATGCATGATTTAGATAATCACAAACAAGAACCAGGCAAGAAAACATGGCAATGTTAACAGGAAAGACTGTTCACAAATGAATACAATATAATAATGTCAGGTAGTAGTGATGTCTTTCTTTCCAAGCGTAGGCATATGCTAATACATGATTTTAGATAAGCACAAACTAGTACCAGGCAAGAAAAAACAGTAATATAATTTTCAAAGACTGTTCACAATTGATTGCAATATATTATCCTCAGGTAGTAGTAATGTCTTTCTTTCCCAGCACAAGCATGTGCTAATGCATGATTTTAGATCAGCACAAACAAGTACCAGCCAAGAAAAGACAGTAATATAATCTGGAAAGACTGTTCACAATTGACTGCAATATAATATCATCAGGTAGAAGTGATGTCTTTCTTTCCCAGCACAGGCATGTGCTAATGCATGATTTCAGATTAGCACAGACACGTACCAGGCAAGTAAACACAGCAATATAATCAAGAAAGACTGTTCACAAATGATTGCAATATAATCCCATCACATTGCAGTGATGTCTTTCTTTCCCAGCACAGGCATGTGCTAATGCACAAGTTCCAATCAGCACAGACAAGTACCCGGCAACTAAACACAGCAAAATAATCAGGAAAGACTGTTCACTAATAATGGCAATATAATTCTATTAGATTGCAGTGATGTCATTCTTTCCCAGCACAGACATGTGCTAATACTTGATTTCAGATCAACACAAACAAGTACCAGACAAGAAAGCACAACAATATTATCAGGAAAGACTGTTTACAAATGAATACAATATAATCCCATCAGGTAGTAGTGATGTCTTTCTTTCCCAGCACAGGGATGTGTTAATGCATGATTTAGATAAGCACAAACAAGTTCCAGGCAAGAAAGCGCCACAAAGTAATCAGGAAAGACTGTTCACAAATGATTGCAATATAATAGCATCAGGTAGTAGTGATGTCTTTCTTTCTCAGCACAGGCATGTGCTAATGCATGATTTCAGATAAGCACAGACAAGTACCATGCAAGAAAAGACAGTAATATAATCTGGAAAGACTGTTCATAATTGATTGAAATATAATATCATCAGGTTGTAGTGATGTCTATCTTTCCCAGCACAGGCATGTGCTAATGCATGATTTCATATCAACACAAACAAGTACCAGGCAAGAAAAGACAGTAATATTATCTGGAAAGACTGTTCATAATTGATTGCAATATAATATCATCAGGTTGTAGTGATGTCTATCTTTCCCAGCACAGGTATGTGCTAATGCATGATTTCATATTAGCACAAACAAGTACCAGGCAAGAAAAAGACAGTAATATTATCTGGAAAGACTGTTCACAATTGATTGCAATAAAATATCATCAGGTTGTAGTGATGTCTATCTTTCCCAGTACAGGCATGTGCTAATGCATGATTTCATATCAACACAAACAAGTACCAGGCAAGAAAGCACGACAATATTATCAGGAAAGACTGTTCACAAATGAATACAATATAATCCCATCAGGGAGTAGTGATGTCTTTCTTTCCCAGCACAGTCATGTGCTAATGCATGATTTCAGATCAGCACAAACAAGTACCAGGCAAGAAAAGACAGTAATATAATCTGGAAAGACTGTTCACAAATGAATACAATATAATATCATCAGGCAGGTAGTGATGTCTTTCTTTCCCAGCACAGGTATGTGCTAATGCATGATTTCAGATAAGCACAGACAAGTACCAGGCAAGAAAAGACAGTAATATTATCTGGAAAGACTGTTCATAATTGATTACAATATAATATCATCAGGTTGTAGTGATGTCTATCTTTCCCAGCACAGTCATGTGCTTATGCATGATTTCATATCAGCACAAACAAGTACCAGGCAAGAAAAGACAGTAATATAATTTGCAAAGACTGTTCACAATTGATTGCATTATAATATCCTCAGGTAGTAGTGATGTCTTTCTTTCCCAGCACAGGCATGTGTTAATGCATGATTTTAGATCAGCACAAACAAGTACCAGGCAAGAAAAGACAGAAATATAATCTGGAAAGACTGTTCACAATTGATTGCAATATAATATCATCAGGTAGAAGTGATGTTTTTCTTTCCCAGCACAGGCATGTGCTAATGCATGATTTCATATCAACACAAAAAAGTACCAGGCAAGAAAGCACAATATTATCAGCAAAGACTGTTCACAAGTGAATACAATACAATCCCATCAGGTAGTAGTTATGTCTTTCTTTGCCAGCACAGGCATGTGCTAATGCATGATTTCAGATCAGCACAAACAAGTACCAGGCAAGAAAAGACAGTAATATAATCTGGAAAGACTGTTCACAAATGAATACAATATAATATCATCAGGCACGTAGTGATGTCTTTCTTTCCCAGCACAGGTATGTGCTAATGCATGATTTCAGATAAGCACAGACATGTACCAGGCAAGAAAAGACAATAATATTATCTGGAAAGACTGTTCATAATTGATTGCAATATAATATCATCAGGTTGTAGTGATGTCTATCTTTCCAAGCACAGGCATGTGCTAATGCATGATTTCATATCAGCACAACCAAGTACAAGGCAAGAAAAGACAGTAATATAATTTGCAAAGACTGTTCAAAATTGATTGCAATATAATATCCTCAGGTAGTAGTGATGTCTTTCTTTCCCAGCACAGGCATGTGCTAATGCATGATTTTAGATCAGCACAAACAAGTACCAGGCAAGATAAGACAGTCATATAATCTGGAAAGTCTGTTCACAATTGATTGCAATTTAATATCATCAGGTAGAGGTGATGTCTTTCTTTCCCAGCACAGGCATATGCTAATGCATGATTTCAGATTAGCACAGACACGTACCAGGCAAGTAAACAAAGCAATATAATCAAGAAAGACTGTTCACAAATGATTGCAATATAATCCCATCACATTGCAGTGATGTCTTTCTTTCCCAGCACAGGCATGTGTTAATGCACAAGTTCCAATCAGCACAGACAAGTACCAGGCAACTTAACACAGCAAAATAATCTGGAAAGACTGTTCATTAATAATGGCAATATAATTCTATTAGATTGCAGTGATGTCATTCTTTCCCAGCACAGGCATGTGCTAATACATGATTTCAGATCAACACAAACAAGTACCGGGCAAGTTAGCACCACAATATTATCAGGAAAGACTGTTCACAAATGAATACAATATAATCCCATCAGGTAGTAGTGATGTCTTTCTTTCCAAGCACAGGCATGTGTTAATGCATGATTTAGATAAGCACAAACAAGTTCCAGGCAAGAAAGCACCACAAAGTAATCAGGAAAGATTGTTCACAAATGAATACAATATAATAGCATCAGGTAGTAGTGATGTCATTCTTTCATAGCACAGGCATGTGCTAATGCATAATTTAGAAAAGCACAAACAAGTACCAGGCAAGAAAACATGGCAATATTTTCAGGAAAGACAGTTCACAAATGAATGTAATGTAATCCCATCAGATTATAGTGACGTCTTTCTTTCCCAGCACAGGCATGTGCTAATACGTGATTTCAGATCAGCACAAACAAGTACCAGGCAAGAAAGCACAACAATATTATCAGGAAAGACTGTTCACAAATGAATACAATATAATCCCATCAGGAAGTAGTGATGTCTTTCTTTCCAAGCACAGGCATGTGTTAATGCATGATTTAGATAAGCACAAACAAGTTCCAGGCAAGAAAGCACCACAAAGTAATCAGGAAAGACTGTTCACAAATGAATACAATATAATAGCATCAGGTAGTAGTGATGTCATTCTTTCATAGCACAGGCATGTGCTAATGCATAATTTAGAAAAGCACAAACAAGTACCAGGCAAGAAAACATGGCAATATTTTCAGGAAAGACAGTTCACAAATGAATGTAATGCAATCCCATCAGATTATAGTGATGTCTTTCTTTCCCAGCACAGGCATGTGCTAATACATGATTTCAGATCAGCACAAACAAGTACCAGGCAAGAAAGCACAACAATATAATCAGGAAAGACTGTTCACAAATGAATACAATATAATCCCATCAGGTAGTAGTGATGCCTTTCTTTCCCAGCACAGGCATTCACAAATGCATGATTTAGATAAGCTCAAACAAGTTCCAGGCAAGAAAGCACCACAAAATAATCAGGAAAGACTGTTCAGAAATGAATACAATTTAATAGCATCAGGTAGTAGTGATGTCTTTGTTTCCCAGCACAGGCATGTGTTAATGCATGATTTAGATAATCACAAACAAGTACCAGGCAAGAAAACATGGCAATGTTAACAGGAAAGACTGTTCACAAATGAATACAATATAATAATGTCAGGTAGTAGTGATGTCTTTCTTTCCAAGCGTAGGCATATGCTAATACATGATTTTAGATAAGCACAAACTAGTACCAGGCAAGAAAGCACCACAATATATTCAGGAAAGACTGTTCACAAATGAATACAATTGTATCCTGTCAGGTTGAAGTGATGACTTTCTTTCCCAGCACAGGCATGTGCTAAAGCATGATTTCAGATCAGCACAAACAAGTACCAGGCAAGGAAAGACAGTAATATAATTTGGAAAGACTGTTCACAATTGATTGCAATATAATATCATCGAGTAGTAGTGATGTCTTTCTTTCCCAGCACAGGCATGTGCTAATGCATGATTTCAGATCAGCACAACCAAGTAGAAGGCAAGAAAAGACAGTTATATAATCTGGAAAGACTGTTCACAAATGAATACAATATAATATCATCAGGTAGTAGTGATGTCTTTCTTTCCCAGCACAGGCATGTGCTAATGCATGATTTCAGATCAGTACAAGGCAAGAAAAGACAGTTTTATAATCTCGAAAGACTGTTCACAATTGATTGCAATATAATATCATCAGGTAGAAGTGATGTCTTTCTTTCCCAGCACAGGCATGTGCTAATGCATGATTTCAGATTAGCACAGACACGTACCAGGCAAGTAAACACAGCAATATAATCAAGAAAGACTGTTCACAAATGATTGCAATATAATCCCATCAAATTGCAGTGATGTCTTTCTTTCCCAGCACAGGCATGTGCTAATGCACAAGTTCCGATCAGCACAGACAAGTACCAGGCAACTAAACACAGCAAAATAATCTGGAAACACTGTCCACTAATAATGGCAATATAATTCTATTAGATTGCAGTGATGTCATTCTTTCCCAGCACAGGCATGTGCTAATACATGATTTCAGATCAACACAAACAAGTACCAGGCAAGAAAGCACAACAATATTATCAGGAAAGACTGTTCACAAATGAATACAATATAATCCCATCAGGTAGTAGTGATGTCTTTCTTTCCCAGCACAGGCATGTGTTAATGCATGATTTAGATAAGCACAAACAAGTTCCAGGCAAGAAAGCACCACAAAGTAATCAGGAAAGACTGAACACAAATGATTGCAATATAATAGCATCAGGTAGTAGTGATGTCTTTCTTTCCCAGCACAGGCATGTGCTAATGCATAATTTAGATAAGCACAAACAAGTACCAGGCAAGAAAACATGGCACTTTTTTCAGGAAAGACTGTTCACAAATGAATGCAATATAATCCCATCAGATTATAGTGATGTCTTTCTTTCCCAGCACAGGCATGTGCTAATGCATGATTTCAAGAAAAGACAGTTATATAATCTGGAAAGACTGTTCACAATTGATTGCAATATAATATCATCAGGTAGTAGTGATGTCTTTCTTTCCCAGCACAGGTATGTGCTAATGCATGATTTCAGATTAGCACAGACAAGTACCAGGCAAGAAAAGTTAGTAATATTATCTGGAAAGACTGTTCACAATTGATTGCAATTTAATATCATCAGGTAGAGGTGATGTCTTTCTTTCCCAGCACAGGTATGTGCTAATGCATGATTTCAGATAACCACAGACAAGTACCAGGCAAGAAAAGTCAGTAATATTATCTGGAAAGACTGTGTACAATTGATTGCAATATAATATCATCAGGTTGTAGTGATGTCTTTCTTTCCCAGGACAGGCATGTGCTAATGCATGATTTTCAGATCAGCATAAACAAGTACCAGGCAAGAAAAGACAGTAATATAATTTGGAAAGACTGTTCACAATTGATTACAATATAATATCATCAGGTTGTAGTGATGTCTTTCTTTCCCAGCACAGGCATGTGCTAATGCATGATTTCAGATAAGCACAGACACGTACCAGGCAAGTAAACACAGCAATAAAGTCAAGAAAGACTGTTCAAAATTGATTGCAATATAATATCATCAGGTTGTAGTGATGTCTATCTTTCCAAGCACAGGCATGTGCTAATGCATGATTTCATATCAACACAAAAAAATACCAGGCAAGAAAGCACAACAATATTATCAGGAAAGACTGTTCACAAGTGAATACAATACAATCCCATCAGGTAGTAGTGATGTCTTTCTTTCCCAGCACAGGCATGTGCTAATGCATGATTTCAGATCAGCACAAACAAGTACCAGGTAAGAAAAGACAGTAATATAATCTGGAAAGACTGTTCACAAATGAATACAATATAATATCATCAGGCAGGTAGTGATGTCTTACTTTCCCAGCACAGGTATGTGCTAATGCATGATTTCAGATAAGCACAGACAAGTACCAGGCAAGAAAAGACAATAATATTATCTGGAAAGACTGTTCATAATTGATTGCAATATAATATCATCAGGTTGTAGTGATGTCTATCTTTCCCAGCACAGGCATGTGCTAATGCATGATTTCATATCAGCACAAACAAGTACCAGGCAAGAAAAGACAGTAATATAATTTGCAAAGACTGTTCACAATTGATTGCAATATAATATCCTCAGGTAGTAGTGATGTCTTTTTTCCCAGCACAGGCATGTGCTAATGCATGATTTTAGATCAGCACAAACAAGTACCAGGCAAGAAAAGACAGTAATATAATCTGGAAAGACTGTTCACAATTGATTGCAATATAATATCATCAGGTAGTAGTGATGTCTTTCTTTCCCAGCACAGGTATGTGCTAATGCATGATTTCAGATTAGCACAGACAAGTACCAGGCAAGAAAAGTTAGTAATATTATCTGGAAAGACTGTTCACAATTGATTGCAATTTAATATCATCAGGTAGAGGTGATGTCTTTCTTTCCCAGCACAGGTATGTGCTAATGCATGATTTCAGATAACCATAGACAAGTACCAGGCAAGAAAAGTCAGTAATATTATCTGGAAAGACTGTGTACAATTGATTGCAATATAATATCATCAGGTTGTAGTGATGTCTTTCTTTCCCAGGACAGGCATGTGCTAATGCATGATTTTCAGATCAGCATAAACAAGTACCAGGCAAGAAAAGACAGTAATATAATTTGGAAAGACTGTTCACAATTGATTACAATATAATATCATCAGGTTGTAGTGATGTCTTTCTTTCCCAGCACAGGCATGTGCTAATGCATGATTTCAGATAAGCACAGACACGTACCAGGCAAGTAAACACAGCAATATAGTCCAGAAAGACTGTTCATAATTGATTGCAATATAATATCATCAGGTTGTAGTGATGTCTATCTTTCCCAGCACAGGCATGTGCTAATGCATGATTTCATATCAACACAAAAAAATACCAGGCAAGAAAGCACAACAATATTATCAGGAAAGACTGTTCACAAGTGAATACAATACAATCCCATCAGGTAGTAGTAATGTCTTTCTTTCCCAGCACAGGCATGTGCTAATGCATGATTTCAGATCAGCACAAACAAGTACCAGGTAAGAAAAGACAGTAATATAATCTGGAAAGACTGTTCACAAATGAATACAATATAATATCATCAGGCAGGTAGTGATGTCTTACTTTCCCAGCACAGGTATGTGCTAATGCATGATTTCAGATAAGCACAGACAAGTACCAGGCAAGAAAAGACAATAATATTATCTGGAAAGACTGTTCATAATTGATTGCAATATAATATCATCAGGTTGTAGTGATGTCTATCTTTCCCAGCACAGGCATGTGCTAATGCATGATTTCATATCAGCACAAACAAGTACCAGGCAAGAAAAGACAGTAATATAATTTGCAAAGACTGTTCACAATTGATTGCAATATAATATCCTCAGGTAGTAGTGATGTCTTTTTTCCCAGCACAGGCATGTGCTAATGCATGATTTTAGATCAGCACAAACAAGTACCAGGCAAGAAAAGACAGTAATATAATCTGGAAAGACTGTTCACAATTGATTGCAATTTAATATCATCAGGTAGAGGTGATGTCTTTCTTTCCCAGCACAGGCATATGCTAATGCATGATTTCAGATTAGCACAGACACGTACCAGGCAAGTAAACACAGCAATATAATCAAGAAAGACTGTTCACAAATGATTGCAATATAATCCCATCACATTGCAGTGATGTCTTTCTTTCCCAGCACAGGCATGTGTTAATGCACAAGTTCCGATCAGCACAGACAAGTACCAGGCAGCTAAACACAGCAAAATAATCTGGAAAGACTGTTCACTAATAATGGCAATATAATTCTATTAGATTGCAGTGATGTCATTCTTTCCCAGCACAGGCATGTGCTAATACATGATTTCAGATCAACACAAACAAGTACCAGGCAAGAAAGCACAACAATATTATCAGGAAAGACTGTTCACAAATGAATTTAATATAATCCCAACAGGTAGTAGTGATGTCTTTCTTTCCCAGCACAGGCATGTGTTAATGCATGATTTAGATAAGCACAAACAAGTTCCAGGCAAGAAAGCACTACAAAGTAATCAGGAAAGACTGTTCACAAATGAATTCAATATAATAGCATCAGGTAGTAGTGATGTCATTCTTTCACAGCACAGGCATGTGATAATGCATAATTTAGAAAAGCACCAACAAGTACCAGGCAAGAAAACATGGCAATATTTTCAGGAAAGACAGTTCACAAATGAATGTAATATAATCCCATCAGATTATAGTGAATTCTTTCTTTCCCAACACAGGCATGTGCTAATACATGATTTCAGATCAGCACAATCAAGTACCAGGCAAGAAAGCACAACAATATAATCAGGAAAGACTGTTCACAAATGAAAACAATATAATCCCATCAGGTAGTAGTGATGTCTTTCTTTCCCAGCACAGGCATTCACAAATGCATGATTTAGATAAGCACAAACAAGTTCCAGGCAAGAAAGCACCACAAAATAATCAGGAAAGACTGTTCACAAATGAATACAATTTAATAGCATCAGGTAGTAGTGATGTCTTTGTTTCCCAGCACAGGCATGTGTTAATGCATGATTTAGATAATCACAAACAAGTACCAGGCAAGAAAACATGGCACTGTTAACAGGAAAGACTGTTCACAAATGAATACAATATAATAACGTCAGGTAGTAGTGATGTCTTTCTTTCCAAGCGTAGGCATATGCTAATACATGATTTTAGATAAGCACAAACTAGTACCAGGCAAGAAAGCACCACAATATATTCAGGAAAGACTGTTCACAAATGAATACAATATTATCCTGTCAGGTTGAAGTGATGACTTTCTTTCCCAGCACAGGCATGTGCTAATGCATGATTTCAGATCAGCACAACCAAGTACAAGGCAAGAAAAGACAGTAATATAATCTGGAAAGATTGTTCACAAATGAATACAATATTATATCATCAGGTAGAGGTGATGTCTTTCTTTCCCAGCACAGGCATTTGCTAATGCACAAGTTCCGATCAGCACAGACAAGTACCAGGCAACTAAACACAGCAAAATAATCAGGAAAGACTGTTCACTAATAATGGCAATATAATTCTATTAGATTGCAGTGATGTCATTCTTTCCCAGCACAGGCATGTGCTAATACATGATTTCATATCAACACAAAAAAGTACCAGGCAAGAAAGCACAACAATATTATCAGGAAAGACTGTTCACAAATGAATACAATATAATCTCATCAGGTAGTAGTGATGTCTTTCTTTCCCAGCACAGGCATGTGTTAATGCATGATTTAGATAAGCACAAACAAGTTCCAGGCAAGAAAGCACCACAAAGTAATCAGGAAAGACTGAACACAAATGATTGCAATATAATAGCATCAGGTAGTAGTGATGTCTTTCTTTCCCAGCACAGGCATGTGCTAATGCATAATTTAGATAAGCACAAACAAGTACCAGGCAAGAAAACATGGCACTATTTTCAGGAAAGACTGTTCACAAATGAATGCAATATAATCCCATCAGATTATAGTGATGTCTTTCTTTCCCAGCACAGGCATGTGCTGATGCATGATTTCAAGAAAAGACAGTTATATAATCTGGAAAGACTTTTCACAATTGATTGCAATATTATATCATCAGGTAGTAGTGATGTCTTTCTTTCCCAGCACAGGCATGTGCTAATGCATGATTTCAGATTAGCACAGACAAGTACCAGGCAAGAAAAGTCAGTAATATTATCTGGAAAGACTGTTCACAATTGATTGCAATATAATATCATCAGGTAGTAGCGATGTCTTTCTTTCCCAGGACAGGCATGTGCTAATGCATGATTTTCAGATCAGCATAAACAAGTACCAGGCAAGAAAAGACAGTAATATAATTTGGAAAGACTGTTCACAATTGATTACAATATAATATCATCAGGTGGTAGTGATGTCTTTCTTTCCCAGCACAGGCATGTTCTAATGCATGATTTCAGATAAGCACAGACACGTACCAGGCAAGTAAACACAGCAATATAGTCAAGAAAGACTGTTCACAAATGATTGCAATATAATCCCATCAAATCGCAGTGATGTCTTTCTTTCACAGCACAGGCATGTGCTAATGAACTAGTTCCGATCAGCCCAGACAAGGACCAGGCAACTAAACACAGCAAAATAATCAGGAAAGGCTGTTCACTAATGATGGCAATATTATTCTATCAGATTGCAGTGATGTCTTTTCTTTCCCAGCACAGGCATGTGCTAATCCAAGTTTTCAGATAAACACAAACAAGTACCAGGCAAGAAAGCACCACAATAAATTCAGGAAAGACTGTTCACAAATGTGAACAATATAATCCAATCAGATAGTAGTGATGTCTTTCTTTCCAAGCACAGGCATGTGTTAATGCATGATTTCAGATCAACACAAACAAGTACCAGGCAAGTTAACACAGCAGTACAATCAGGAAAGACTGTTCACGAATGAATACAATATAATCTAATCAGGTAGAAGTGATGTCTTTCTTTCCCAGCACAGGCATGTGCTAATGCACAAATTCCGATCAGCACAGACACGTACCAGGCAAGTAAACACAGCAGTATAATTAGGAAAGGCTGTTCACAAATGATTGCAATATTATCCCATCAGATTATAGTGATGTCTTTCTTTCCCAGCACAGGCATGTGCTTATACATGATTTCAGAACAGCACAAACAAGTACCAGGCAAGAAAACATGGAAATATTATCAGGAAAAACTGTTCACAAATGAATACAATATAATAACATCAGGTAGTAGTGATGTCTTTCTTTCCCAGCACAGGCATGTGCTAATACATTGTTTTTGATAAGCACAAACAAGTACCAGGCAAGAAAACATGGCAATATTATCAGGAAAGACTGTTCACAAATGAATACAATATAATCTCGTCAGGTAGTAGTGATGACTTTCTTTCCCAGCACAGGGATGTGCTAATGCATGATTTCAGATCAGCACAAACAAGTACCAGGCAAGAAAAGACAGTAATATAATCTGGAAAGACTGTTCACAATTGATTGCAATATAATATCATCAGGCAGTAGTGATGTCTTTCTCTTCCAGCACAGACATGTGGTAATGCATGATTTTAGATAAGCACAAACAAGTTCCAGGCAAGAAAACATGGCAATATTATCAAGAAAGACTGTTCACAAATGAATGCAATATAATCCCATCAGGTAGCAGATATGCCTTTCTTTCCAAGCACAGGCATGTGCTAATACATGGTTTTTGATAAGCACAAACAAGTACCAGGCAAGAAAACACCGCAATATATTCAGGAAAGACTGTTCACAAATGAATGCAATATAATCCCATCAGGTAGCACTGATGACTTTCTTCCCCAGCACAGGTATGTGCTAATGCATGATTTCCAATCAACACAAACAAATACAAGGCAAGAAAGCACAGCTTTTTAATAGGGGAAAGACTGTTCATAAATGATTGCAATATAATCCCATCAGATTTTAATGATGTCTTTCTTTCCCCTGCACAGGCATGTGCTAATACACGATTTCAGATCAGCACAATCAAGTGCCAGGCAAGAAAGCACCACAATATAATCAGTAAAGACTGTTCACAAATGAATACAATATAATCCCATCAGATTATAGTGATGTCTTTGTTTCCCAGCATAGGCATTTGCTAATGCATGATTTCAGATCAGCACCAACAAGTACCAGGCAAGAAAGCACCACAATATATGCAGGAAAGACTGTTCACAAATGAATACAATATAATCCCATCAGGTAGCAGTGATGTTTTTCTTTCCCAGCACAGGCATTTGCTAATGCATGATTTCCTATCAGCACAAACAAGTACCAGGCAAGTTAACACAGCAGTATAATCAGGAAAGACTGTTCACAAATGAATACAATATAATCCCATCAGGTAGAAGTGGGGTTTTTTCTTTCCCAGCACAGGCATGTGCTAATGCACAAGTTCAGATCATCACAGACACATACCAGGCAAGTTAACACAGCAGTATAATCAGGAAAGACTGTTCACAAATGATTGCAATATTATCCCATCAGATCATACTGATGTCTTTCTTTTCCATCACAGGCATGTGCTAATACATAATTTCAGAGCACTACAGTAATTCATGATTTCAGATTAGCACGGACAAGTACCAGGCAAGAAAAGACAGTAATATATTCTGGAAAGAGTTTTCACAATTGATTGCAATATAATATCATCAGATTATAGTGATGTCTTTCTTTCCCAGCACAGGCATGTGCTAATGCATGATTTCAGATTAGCACAGACATGTACCAGGCAAGAAAACATGGCAATATTGTCAGGAAAGACTGTTGACAAATGAATACAACAAGATGACATCAGGTAGTAGTGATGTCTTTCTTTCCCAGCACAGGCATGTGCTAATGCATGATTTCAGATTAGCACAGACAAGTACCAGGCAAGAAAGCACCACAATATATTCAGGAAAGACTGTTCACAAATGAATACAATATAATCCTGTCAGGCCATAGTGATTACTTTCTTCCCCAGCACAGGTATGTTTCAGATCAGCACAGACAAGTACCAGGCAAGAAAAGACACTGATATAATCTGGAAAGAGTTTTCACAATTGATTGCAATATAATATCATCAGGTAGTAGTGATGTCTTTCTTTCCCAGCACAGGCATGTGCTAATGCATGATTTCAGATCAGCACAAACAAGTACAAGGCAAGAAAAGACAGTTATATAATCTGGAAAGACTGTTCACAATTGATTGCAATATAATATCATCAGGTAGTAGTGATGTCTTTCTTTCCCAGCACAGGCATGTGCTAATGCATGATTTCAGATCAGCACAAACAAGTACAAGGCAAGAAAAGACAGTAATATATTCTGGAAAGACTGTTCACAATTGATTGCAATATAATATCATCAGGTTGTAGTGATGTCTTTCTTTCCCAGCACAGGCATGTGCTAATGCATGATTTCAGATCAGCACAAACAAGTACCAGGCAAGAAAAGACAGTAATATAATCTGAGAAGACTGTTCACAATTGATTACAATATAATATCATCAGGTAGTAGTGATGTCTTTCTTTCCCAGCACAGGCATGTGCTAATGCATGATTTCAGATAAGCACAGACACGTACCAGGCAAGTAAACACAGCAATATAGTCAAGAAAGACTGTTCACAAATGATTGCAATATAATCCCATCACATTGCAGTAATGTCTTTCTTTCACAGCACAGGCATGTGCTAATGCACTAGTTCCGATCAGCACAGACAAGTACCAGGCAACTAAACACAGCAAAATAATCAGGAAAGACTGTTCACTAATGATGGCAATATAATTCTATCAGATTGCAGTGATGTCTTTCTTTCCCAGCACAGGCATGTGCTAATACATGATTTCAGATCAACACAAACAAGTACCAGGCAAGAAAGCACCACAATATATTCAGGAAAGACTGTTCACAAATGAGAACAATATAATCCAATCAGATAGTAGTGATGTCTTTCTTTCCAAGCACAGGCATGTGTTAATGCATGATTTCAGATCAACACAAACAAGTACCAGGCAAGTTAACACAGCTGTACAATCAGGAAAGACTGTTCACGAATGAATATAATATAATCTCATCAGGTAGTAGTGATGTCTTTCTTTCCCAGCACAGGCATGTGCTAATGCACAAATTCCGATCAGCACAGACACGTACCAGGCAAGTAAACACAGCAGTATAATCAGGAAAGACTGTTCACAAATGATTGCAATATTATCCCATCAGATTATAGTGATGTCTTTCTTTCCCAGCACAGGCATGTGCTTATACATGATTTCAGAACAGCACAAACAAGTACCAGGCAAGAAAACATGGCAATATTATCAGGAAAGACTGTTCACAAATGAATGCAATATAATACCATCAGGTAGTAGTGATGTCTTTCTTTCCCAGCACAGGCATGTGCTAATACATTGTTTTTGATAAGCATAAACAAGTACCAGGCAAGAAAACATGGCAATATTATCAGGAAAGACTGTTCACAAATGAAAACAATATAATCTCGTCAGGTTGTAGTGATGACTTTCTTTCCCAGCACAGGGATGTGCTAATGCATGATTTCAGATCAGCACAAACAAGTACCAGGCAAGAAAAGACAGTAATATAATCTGGAAAGACTGTTAACCATTGATTGCAATATAATATCACCAGGTAGTAGTGATGTCTTTCTCTCCCAGCACAGACATGTGGTATTGCATGATTTTAGATAAGCACAAATTTTAGATAAGCACAAACAAGTACCAGGCAAGAAAGCACCACAATATATTCAGGAAAGACTGTTCACAATTGATTACAATATAATAACATCAGGTAGTAGTGATGCCTTTCTTTCCCAGTACAGACATGTGCTAATGCATAAGCACAAACAAGTACCAGGCAAGAAAACATGGCAATATTTTCAGTAAAGACTGTTCACAAATGAATGCAATATAATCCCATCAGGTAGCAGTGATGACTTTGTTTCCCAGCACAAGCATGTGCTGATACATGGTTTTTGATAAGCACAAACAAGTACCAGGCGAGAAAGCACCACAATATAATCAGGAAAGACTGTTCACAAATGAATACAATATAATCCCATCAGGTAGTAGTGTTGTCTTTCTTTGCCAGCACAGGCATGTGCTAATGCACAAATTCAGATCAGCACAGACATGTACCAGGCAAGTAAACACAGCACTATAATCAGGAAAGACTGTTCACAAATGATTGCAATATTATCCCATCATATAATAGTGATGTCTTTCTTTCCCAGCACAGGCATGTGCTAATACATGATTTCAGATCAGCACAATCAAGTACCAGGCAAGAAAGCACCACAATATAATCAGGAAAGACTGTTCTTAAATGAGTACAATATAATCCCATCAGATTATAGTGATGTCTTTCTTTCCCAGCACAGTCTTTTGCTAATGCATGATTTTTGATAAGCACAAACATGTACCAGGCAAGAAAACACGGCAGTGTAATTTGGAAAGACTGTTCACAAATGAATACAATATTATCTGATCAGGTAGTAGTGATGTCTTTCTTTTCCCAGCACAGGCATGTGCTAATACATGATTTCCGATCAACACAAACAAGTACCAGGCAAGAAAGTACAGCAATATAATCAGGGAAATCTTCACAAATGATTACAATATAATAACGTCAGGTAGTTGTAATATCTTTCTTTTTTCTTCACATACATGTGCTAATACATGATTACAGATTAGCATAGACAAGTATCAGGCAAGAAAACATGGCAATATAACCTGGAAAGGGTTTTCACAAATTAATACAATATAATAACATCAGGTAGTAGTGATGTCTTTCTTTCCAGCACAGGCATGTGCTAATGCATGATTTCAGATAAGCACAGACAAATACCAGGCAAGAAAAGACAGTAATATAATCTGGAAAGACTGTTCACAATTGATTGCAATATAATATCATCAGGTTGTAGTGATGTCTTTCTTTCCCAGCACAGACATGTGGTAATGCATGATTTTAGATAAGCACAAACAAGTACCAGGCAAGAAAACATGGCAATATTATCAGGAAAGACTGTTCACAAATGAATACAATATAATCCCATCAGGTAGTAGTGATGACTTTCTATCCCAGCACAGGCATGTGCTAATGCATGATTTCAGATTAGCACAGACAAGTACCAGGCAAGAAAAGACAGTAATATTATCTGGAAAGACTGTTCACAATTGATTACAATATAATATCATCAGGTAGAAGTGATGTCTTTCTTTCCCAGCACAGGTATGTGCTAATGCATGGTTTTTGATAAGCACAAACAAGTACCAGGCAAGAAAAGACAGTAATATTATCTGGAAAGACTGTTCACAATTGATTGCAATATAATATCATCAGGTAGAAGTGATGTCTTTCTTTCCCAGCACAGGTATGTGCTAATGCATGGTTTTTGATAAGCACAAACAAGTACCAGGCAAGAAAAGACAGTAATATTATCTGGAAAGACTGTTCACAATTGATTGCAATATAATATCATCAGGTAGAAGTGATGTCTTTCTATCCCAGCACAGGTATGTGCTAATGCATGGTTTTTGATAAGCACAAACAAGTACCAGGCAAGAAAAGACAGTAATATTATCTGGAAAGACTGTTCACAATTGAATTCAATATAATATCATCAGGTAGAAGTGATGTCTTTCTTTCCCAGCACAGGTCTGTGCTAATGCATGGTTTTTGATAAGCACACACAAGTACCAGGCAAGAAAACATGGCAATATAATCATTAAAGACTGTACACAAATGAATACAATATAATCCAATCAGATAGTAGTGATGTCTATCTTTCCCAGCACAGGCATGTGCTAATATACATGATTTCAGATCAACACAAACAAGTACCAGGCAAGAAAGCACCACAATATATTCAGGAAAGACTGTTCACAAATGAATACAATATAATCCTGTCAGGTTGAAGTAATGACATTCTTTCCCAGCACAGGCATGTGCTAATGCATAATTTCAGATCAGCACAAACAAGTACCGGGCAAGAAAGCACTACAATATATTCAGGAAAGACTGTTTACAAATGAATACAATATAATCCCATCAGATTATAGTGATGTCTTTGTTTCCCAGCACAGGCATGTGCTAATGTATGATTTTAGATAAGCACAAACAAGAACCAGGCAAGAAAGCAGCACAATATATTCAGGAAAGACTGTTTACAAATGAATACAATATAATCCAGTCAGATTATAGTGATGTTTTTCTTTCCCAGCACAGGCATGTGCTAATACATGATTTCAGATACGCACAAACAAGTACCACACAAGAGAAATTGTATTTGTAGGAGAGAATGTTCACAAATAAATACAACACTTCACATTACATGGGATAAAAACAAAGATCTTATATTACTTTTGACATTGATATGCGAATATGTTATGCTAAGCAGATTGTTTTATTGGCATGTCAACCCTTTTAACCCTTATCTTGCTGTTCACGACAACCCCTATCTTTGCAAACAGTGTAGATCCAGATCAGATGGCTTCTGAAGAAGCCATATAAATCAGGATCTACACTGTTTGGCATTTAGTTTATGAATTCGTAGCAATAAATTACATCAAATAATTTGATTGGTTGATAGACAGAAATGGGTGTGGCTTAAATGAATATTCAGCAAGATAAGGGTTAACCAAGGATACCAGTACAGTTACCCTTGCTTACAGTGTAGATCCAGATGAGATAGCTTACAATGAGGCAATTCATTTGCATCAACACTGATTTTCATCCTACATTAATGATCCTTAGTATTGGGACAAACAGTTCCAAGCAAACGGCATAGACCCTGATCAGACTGCTGCTTTAGTAGCAATCTGATCTGATCTGGATCTGCACTGTTTACCTAGGCCTGTCTGTCCCAATTTTTAAGATCATTACGGTATACACACTCAAATTGGCTCCCACGGGCATTGCTTACTTTTAGTGACAGCTCTTTGTTGTTGTTTTTTTGCAAATAAATATTCTTTCTTGGAAGGCTGTCAAAAATATTTTTGCCTCTGTAATCAGAGGCATTAAAATTAATAAATAAATAAACACATAAATAAATAAATAAATAAACACATACAGGTCTACATATTCTTCTTTTGTCACCCATTCCATTGTTAATCCAGAGGTGATTGATGATCAAATCCAATGTTCTGGTTTTTATATAATTTTGTCTTTTTTGACAAAAAGTATATTTTTCTTCTCCTCAAAGTACCTAATTATTGACACTGAGTCTGTACTAGTAATTAAGACAAGAAATGCTACTAATTAAAGTTAAAGTTTGGAAATAATTAATCAAGTAGTTAATTACTGGAGCACAGCCTTATGAGTACACTAATTGTTTTGGTTGATTGGGTAGTTAAGTATGGTCACAGGTGATGGGCAGGACCCCCCCCCCCCCACCCCCACATTAATTATGATGATGAGCAAAAATGTGCTTAATGTTTTTTTGTTGTTTTATTTTGTTCCATTTTTATGAAATTTTATAATTTTGCTATAACTGATATACCACAATCTCTATTTAACACTAATGTTTAAGTCCAAAGCTGAAACCATATTAGTTAAACAAACATGCTATTAATTACCATTTATGTTCATTTTTTCTATATGATCAATATATTTTTCATTTCCATTTATCATCACGTGAACATGTCCATGAAATGAACACCCCCTTACACCCCACTTTAAATAGAGAAAACTGGGGTTTACGGGGGTAAACAATATTATTCTTATTTCTGCTCCAAGACATAGGTTGTGGGTACTCGTTAGAACCGCCTCAATGAGGCGGTTCTAACGAGTACCCACAACCTATGTTTGCAGTTTAAATGAGAAAAAATTTCACAGATTTTCGTCAGAAAAGTAGCCATTTTGGAGATGTAAAAATCACACAATATCGCACGGTGTGTTATCATAATGGAATATTTTTCTATATGTTTTTTTTTTTTTTTTCAGTCTACATTTATGGTAATTTTTCTATAAAATTTATATAATTTTCATTTATGGCCATTATTCTATATAATCCAAATATCTTTCATTTTAATTTTATGATTATTTTTTCTATATAATCTGCATATTTTTCATTTTATGGTCATTTTTCTACATTATCTATATATTTTTCATCTCCATCTTGAAACTGTTACTGTAATGATTCTAAGTATTGGAACTGATAAGCCGAAGCAAAAAGTATAGACCCAGATCAGACTGCTCTTCAAGGAGCAATCTGATCTGGGTCTACACTGTTTGCCATTTTGTCTGTATGTTTTGGGCTCCTTACTTGAAGAGTTACAGCAAGTTCTCAAGAGGTCAGAACTAGTAAAATTTTATGGTGCATCCAGAAATTATGGCAGATTAATGTTACAATGAACAGTGTTATAATGAATTGTGTTATAAAGAGGTTTTGGTGTATAAGTAGAGTTGCAAAAATGAGATGAACAAGAATTTGTCACTGGTAACGTTCTATGAACTGGTTTCGGTTCCATTACTTTCTACTCGATCCCTTGTACTCACTCATACTTCCATGCTGGTCACTCTTGTCAGAGGGTTTGATTCCTTGCTTCTCAAGACTCGTGGATGGGCCTTTAAATCGAGATTCTGTCTCAGTATGACCTTAGCTGTTGGTGGGACTTTAAACTCACACATACACACTCTGGTCGGACTGTAGCTGATCCATCACGCTAACAAGTCCGTGAAATGAAGACCCCCTTAAACCCCACTTTATATAGAGAAAACTGGGGTTTACGGGGGTATACATTATTTTCCTTATTTCTGCTCCAAGACATAGGTTGTGGATACTCGTTAGAACCGCCTCAATGAGGCGGTTCTAACGAGTACCCACAACCTATGTTTTGAGCATTTTTAAGAAAAATATCACGGATTTTCATCGGAAAAGTAGCCATTTTAGAGATATGAAAAATGCACTATGTCGCACGGGTGAGTTAGCATAATGCAGAGCCAGTTAACTGCATGTGATAAAAATAGGTTACTTATTTAACCCTTAACCTTTATCCTGCCAATTAAATTAGCCACACCCATTTCTGACTATCCACCAATCAAATTACTTGATGTAATGTACAGTGGAAACTCGGTAATTCGAACACCAATTTTTCGAAACTACCAGATTTTTTAGAACACGACAGACGGTCCAAACATTTTTGGCTCACCTGTCATGTAGTGACAAGGTGAGCTTTTGGGATCACTTTTTGTCCATTGTCTGTCATGCATGCGTGTGTGCATCCGTGCATGCATAAACAATTTCTTCAAATAACATCTCCTCCTAAACCACTGATCAGATTTTGACCAAACTTCACAGGAATGATCCTTAGGTGGTCCCCTTTCAAAGTTGTTCAAATGGTTCCGGTCCGTTGCACATCTAGGTCACAGGAGCTAAAAATAGAATTTTTTTACTGAAAACTTAAGAAAACCTTCTTCTCTGAAACCGCACGGTCCAGGTCTTTGATATTTGGTTTGAAGCTTCACCTAATGGACCTCTACCAAGATTGTTCAAATTATAGCCTTTGGGCCAAGAATGTAATAGAGACACTGATACTCAGGTGAGCAATTCAGGGCCCTCTTGGCCCTCTTGTAATACTGTTTTGATGGTTAGGAAAGGATTTTTCAACATTTATTGAGTTACTGTAATGATCCTACGTACTGGTACAGATGGTCTGAGCAAACAGTGCAGACCCCATATCAGACCACTCCTAAAGGAGCAGTCTGATCAGGGTCTACACTCTTTGCCATTCTGTCTGCACCTTTTGGACACCTTGCTAGACAGTGAAACAAGTATGTCAACTCTTATCATGCTGTTCACAACAACCCTTATCTTTGGAAACAGTGTAGATCCAGATCAGATGGCTTCTTAAGAAGCCATCTGATCAGGATCTACACTGTTTGACATGAAGTTTATGGCTTTGTAAGAATAAATTACATCAAGTAATCTGATTGGTTCAAAGTCAGAAATGGGTGTGGCTAAACTGAATATTCAGCAAGAGAAGGGTTAAAATTTTAGGAGAATTTACAGCAAGTCCTCAAGTTGTCCAAATTTTTAGGATTTTTAACCCTTCTCTTGCTGAATATTCATTTAAGCCACACCCATTTCTGCCTATTAACCAATCAAATTTCTTGATGTAATTTATTGCTACAAATTCATAAATTGAATGCCAAATAGTGTAGATCCTGATCAGATGGCTTCTTCAGAAGCAATCTGATCTTGATCTACACTGTTTGAAAAGATCTACGCTGTTTGAAAAGATAGGGGTTGTCGTGAACAGCAAGATAAGGGTTAATGTTCAAGGGCAACATGAACCGGTCAGACAATTAGCTGTGGTAATTTAAATGAAAGCAGGTAAGTATTTGTTAAAGGATACTTTGTTTGTCGCAATAAAAAGCTCTACAGAGCTTACGTTATTTGTTTTGGATATGCAACATTAAATAAAGCTTCTTTATCTTTTAAATGTTTGGGTGAGGGGAAGGTGTTGTGTACCTTGGGTCACTGGGGCATCCAACTGATATTGGCTTACAGTTGGGCAAGGCCTGCTGTCCTTGTAGCGGGGAATGTTTTTATGCCCCCCGCCATTCGAAGAATGGTGGAAAGGGCATATAGCGTTGCCCCTGTCCGTCTGTGCGTGTGTGTGTGGGTCAGTGCATCCGAAACTTAAACGCAGTCAATAACTTCCTTATTTCTTGATGGATTTTAAAATTACTCGGCAGATATGTTAACCATCATGAGACGATGTGTCACGTGCAAAACCCAGATCCTTACCTCCAAGGTCAAGGTCATACTTAGAGGTCAAAGGTAAAAAAAAAGTCCATAACTTAAACGCAGTCAATAACTTACTTATTTCTGGATGGATTTTGAAATTACTTTGAAGAAATGTTAACCATCATGAGAGGATGTGTCACGTGCAAACCCAGATCTGTACCTCCAAGGTCAAGGTCATACTTAGGGGTCAAAGGTAAAAAAAATGGTATGAAACTTAAACGCAGTCACTAACTTTCTTATCTCTGGATGGATTTTGAAATTACTTGGCAGAAATGTTGGCCATCATGAGACAATCTGCCTCACACAAAACAAAGGCCTTACCTCCAAGGTCAAGGTCATACTTAGAGGTCAAATTTTAAAAAAAGGGTCCAAAACTTTCTATGGATGAATACGAACATAGACATATTTTCAGGCGGGGGCATCCGTGTCCTATGGACGCATTTCTAGTTATTTCTTGTATTTCCTCACTTTCATTCATTTTTGTCTTTCTCCCGTCACTCACTTTCTTCTCCTCTTCTGGCTCCCTTTCTCTGGGAGACGAAACTAAATGAGCCATATAAGGGCTGATTGATTGATTGATTGATTGATTGATTGATTGATTGATTGATTGATTGATTTGAGGTTTAACATCCCAGTCAACACTGTATAGGTCATTTTGGAGACGTTGCTTCCAATTTTGTGGGACTTTTACCCGACATTGAGATGAAATGATATCTCAAGCCCGGTCACCCAATGAAACCAATAGGGTTTATAAGCATGGACGATCCGACTTGCAACGCTTTGCCTGGGCATGCTTAGATCCTTTAAGTGCTTTACCAGTACTCATGTGCAGGTCGGTTTCAGCTCTGCATGGAAGCATCATGCAGCCCATCTATTTCTTCAAGCCCAGATGGGCGGGGACCACATATAAAGGCTGAAGTGTTGTTAAACCCTAACACAGTCAATTACTTAAATGAACATTACAGCCCAATAGTTCAAAGCTGAAAATGCTTTAGTTAAAGTATTGTTAAAACTTTTAATATGGCATATACACCACAACCTCATTATAACACGGTTCGTTATAACACGGTTTTGAATAAAACATGGTTTCAAGATGGATCCCTAAAATGTATAGGTTATATAGAAAAATGACCATAAGTGGTCATTTTTATACCCCCACAAATGAAATTGTTGGGGGGGGGGGGGGGGGGGTATATAGAAGTGAGCTTGTCGGTCGGTCTGTCGGTCGGTCGGTCTGTTGACTTGGTTTCCAGACGATAACTCAAAAAGCGCTTCACCGATTTTTATAATTTTTGGTACACTGATGTAACATCATAAAATACAGGCCAAGTTCGATTTCCACTACAATTCGTCAATTTTCGACATAGTTATGGCCCCTTTCAAGTGAAAAAATTGCAAAATGCCGCATCAAGGCAGTTTTTGATGGGGTATTCTTCACCTTTAGTGATAGCTCTAGTTCTATATAATCTATACATTTTTGTTTGGATATAACACTGTTATTTATATAACATGGGTTCTGCTTTGGACCCCATTAATAGTGTTATGAAGAGGTTATGGTGTACTTTTAATGTCATTGTTGCAAACAGTGTGGATCCAGAATAGACTGCTCTTGTTATAAAGATATTGTGATGTACATGTTTCAAAATTGGAAGCAACATCTCCAAAATGACCTAAATGACGTGAAAGCTACTCACGTTTTTCAGCAAAAATACCATTATGCTTGAACAGTTAAAAGTTTGACTGCTTTTGTTTGTTTGATTTGAGGTTTAACAGCCCCGTCAACACTGTAAAGGTCATTTTGGAGACATTGCTTCCAATTTTGTGGGACTTTTACCCAACATTGAGATGAACTGACATCTTAAGCCCTGCAGCCCAATGAAACCAACAGGATTTATGACCATTGATGGTCCGACACTCACACCGCTTTGCCTGGGCAAGCTTAGATCCTCTAAGCGGTTTACCAGTGCTCGTGTGCGGGTCGGTTTCAGCTCTGCTTGGAAGCATCATGCAGCCCATCTATTTCTGAAAGCCCCGATTGGCGGGGGCTAATAGCATTGTTAAGGTAACTAGGCTTTAAACAGTTGGGCCCAGTTGTAATATGAGATGACTCATAGCATAGCCTGTTCAGGTTCTTCACTGTAAACTAGGCAGTAAACAGCTGCAGTGGCTGGTTTATGATATATACATATATATATTTATGTTCCAAACATTGATTGTCAGTATTGGATAGGACTGCTTCTTTGAGACAGAGAGTGAAGTTTGCTGGGAATGATTGTTGTAAGATAGAAACATAACATAAAAAGAGTCACTGGTAAACAGTGCAGGCCCATAACAGAACCTTCACTTTTGGTCATATAAACTACTTTGATCACTTAATTGCTGAAATGTAATACAAGATCTTTGATCAGAGATTATCTGCAAGAGGAGTGTGAAAATTATGTCCCATCTCTGAATGTGGTAATGGGGAGTCTTACATTGTTTTTGACATGGTCTATGATGGTGTTAGCATCCACATAGCCTGTTAGAGTGCAATGGACGGATTCAAAACGTGATATTCATATATATCATTGGCACAGTAGTAGAAATTGTTTACATAATGCTGACTTTGGTCTGATTTTCATACATTTATTTAGTTTCAATGGGTGTATACATGTATAGACTATTTGTAAAACTTATTCTTAAACCAATGAAACAGTTCTTAACAGACTTGCGTCATTAGGATGGGGGAAGGATAGTTTGCATTAACCCATTTGGTACTGGAAACCCCAAAAC
The DNA here is from genome assembly GCA_963580285.1 of Lucinisca nassula. Taxonomy (NCBI): domain Eukaryota; kingdom Metazoa; phylum Mollusca; class Bivalvia; order Lucinida; family Lucinidae; genus Lucinisca; species Lucinisca nassula. The sequence goes on from OY757024.1 coordinate 121,342,451, forward strand.
GGATACCCTGGCAAACAGCAGAGGTCCAGATCAGACGCCGCAAAATGCGGCGTCTGATCAGGGCCTCCACTGTTTGCTAAAAGTTCAGCCATTTTCCAAATCAATTTTGAAGAAAACACAACCTGACACCCCTAAATTCTGAAATGGACTCCTGCTATTTATAAGGAGGAAGATTCCATTTGGTATAAAAAGGGTTAATGCACTACACATACCTCCATAACTAATGGATGGATTCTGGCCAAGTTTGGTAAAGAATATATACCCAGCGCGCACACAAGGTTCAAATGATGTCATATCAGTGTCGATGCAGACTTTGGTATGACGTCATTTTAACGTTGTGTGCCTGCTGGGTAGCAACCAATTATGATGTTGTGTCAGTGTCAGTGCAGACATTGGTATGACATCATTTTAACATTGTGTGACTGCTGGGTAGCTACAAATTAAATCTTGGTGACATTGATGGTCTCTTGAGGACTTATGCCATTAGCTTATCTTGATAGAGTTTATGCTATTGTTATGAAGCTGTCAAACTTGACTCAACTGGTCTTAACTTTTTGAAGTTCAAAGACGGTAAAAATTTTCATCAAAACTATAAGAAAGAAGAAAAAAAGGCTTTCCTGTGTGTACTGTCTAATCTGAACCACATCACATGAACAAGTCCTTGAAATGAACACCCCCTAAACCCCACTTTATATAGAGAAAAGTGGGTTTAAGGGGATATACATTATTTTTCTTATTTCTGCTCCAAAACATAGGTTGTGGGTACTCATTAGAACCGCCTCATGGAGGCGGTTCTAATGAGTACCCACAACCTATGTTTGCAGTATGAAAAAGAAAAATATCACCAATTTTCTTCAGAAAAGTAGCCATTTTGGAGATGTGAAAAAATGCACTAAGTCGTTTGGGTGTGTTATCATAATGAGTGGATGGATTTTCCAATTTTTTCTCTTTAGATATGTGTATGAAGGATTTGAAGCAGTTAAACAGCCTTGATATGATCAGTATGGATGAAGAGAACCTAGATGTTAAACCACAAGGTAAGTTCCCCTTGTTCCTTAACTCTTATCTTGCTGTTCACGACAACCCCTATCTTTGGAAACAGTGTAGATCCAGATCAGATGGCTTCTGAAGAAGCCTTCTGAAGAAGCCATCTACACTGTTTGACATTCAATTTATGAATTTGTAGGAATAAATTACATCAAGTAATCTGATTGGTTTAAAGTCAGAAATGGGTGTGGCTTAACTGAATATTAAGCAAGAGAAGGGTTAAGACTCTGTTTTGTTTTCCTAATTCATACCTTGATCATGGTTTCAGAAAAAGAGAGGGAATGAGGATAATATGAGCCCCGCCAAGCGAATTTGGGTCTTCGAGCATTCCGTCATGACAAATTTTAACTGCGCATGCCCAGCCTTTCAGAGGGGCCTGGGATATGGCTTTCTGTCTGAAGGTTCCTCTTGATTCACTGCTTGTATGAGCGAGCAGCGAAGGTTCTGGCGAGACTGCGCGGATGCGCAGGCTCGCCTGAACCTTCGCTGCTGGCATAGGCGATAAGTACCAAAATCACTTGACGGGGCCCATATATAGATAATTTTAAGCCCCGCCCATGGGGGCTGGGCTGCATGGTGCTTTGACACAGAGCTGAAACTGACCTCGCACATGAGTACTGGTAAACCGCTTAGAAGGTGTAAGCCTGTTCAGGCAAAGTGGTGCGAGCCGGACTATCCATGCATATAAACCCTTTCAGTTTCATTGGGTGGCAGGGTTTGAGATGTCATTTCATCTCAGTGTCGGGTAAAAGTCCCACAAAATTGGAAGGAAGGTCTCCTAAATTACCTAACCTAAATAGTGTTGACGGGGATGTTAAACCTCAAATCAAACAAACAATAAGGATAATTTTTTTTTTTTTCATATAAAAAAAAAATACTTGAATAAGGCAATTCTAACAAGTACCCAAAATAAATGTTTTGATGGAAAAATAAGATTAAATCATCCCATCATGAAAACAGCCTATATAATTCTTACCCCCCCCTTGAGCCACTTTTATATAGTAAAACTGGGGTTAACAGGGGGAGCTTATAGGATAGGCTGTTGTCCGTCCTCGTCGTCTGACATCAACACTTTCAAACGACATCTCCTCTGAAGTCACTGGGTCGATTCAGCCCAAATTTCATCTGTAGCATCCTTGGGCTGTGGGATTGAAAGTTTGTAGTTTTAATGAATATTGGCTCATTAGTTTGGTTGCTATGGCAACTTAGATTTTCCAAAGACTTATAATGGGGAAAATTGAAAAATGGCATTTGCTGCCAAGTTATTGCAGTTATTTTGACAAAACTTTTTTAGAAATGTTCCTTGAGTAAACGTCTCACAGCCATATGCTTTTATGCCAACATGGGGGTCCCCCAGGTTGTGCCCGGGCCATGCCCCACCCGCTCCACTTCATAAAAGGCCAAATAACTCAGAAACCATACAGATCCCCAAAACAATACATATTCTTGTTTCTTATGATAAGACCGATTCAGTGACACCAACCAGGGGGGTGCCCCGGTATGTGCCGGGGTCATGCCCCACCTGCTCCATTCCATCAAAGGCCCAATATCTTGGAAACCCACCCCTAAACCATACATATTCTTGTTCCTTATGAAAAGATACATTCACTGACAACAACTTGGGGTCTCCAGGGGTGCGCCACGGCCTTGCCCCACCCTTCCACTTCACAAAAGGCCGTATATCTCAGAAACCATTCAGAGCCCCACCCCAAAACCATATACCATAATCGCCCTAATTACTGCACCATGCACTTAGTTTTTTTCAAAATTGTGTAAAAAATCGTGGTAAAAAATCGACCTATTAAGCGCACACAAATCATTTTGGGTAACTGTCTTGGCAGTTCAACTGTCTTGTTTCCCGCACCGCAAATTTCGTCAGGAACAAAAAATCGATACTTTCTCAAAACCCACATGCCGATTATTGCAGTTATGCTGTAGCCCTCACATTGGTTTCTTTTGAAACAAGCCAACTTGTTACATCTGTACACAGTAACTATGAAGTAGTTCGATCAGGTACCGTGGTTAACCCCTCGGCTGATCCCTGTCAGGTATCTGTGGATTTCATGTGTATTAACATTTAAACGAGGAATTAAAGTGTGTATTAGAGCTGTCTAATGAATTTGACAGAAATGCAGTTGCTTTGCCTTCACTGTTGAAGGTTTCCTGTGAAAGCTTCAATGGGAGGTTACTGTAAGATGTGCGCTTATGCAATTTTTTTCAAAAATAGCTTTGGTGTACGCTTATAGGAGCATGTGCGGAAATTAGGGCGAATACGGTATACAGTCAAACCTGCGGGAGCGACCACCTGTCTTAAGCGATTTCCTGTCTTAAGCGATTTCCTGTCTTGAACGACCGTCATGCAATCCTCCGAGCAATTTTCAATGTTAAATTACCTGTCCTGAGCGACCAACTGTCCAACGCGACCAGCGACCGCTGAAAACGTGTCCAAATTGTAAAATTTCCCTGCCTTGTGCGACCAAATAAGTTTACCGTGACACCGGAAACACGACCGGTGTTCTGTTTCGGTGCGCAAGTCCCAATACTTATCTCCCTTCATATTGTCATTGGAAACGGAAATTCCCGTTTCTTAAAATAGACTTTTATATATTTTTGCGACTGGTTTACTTTTCGGATAATGTGATAGCGTAAATTCGCATTACTTTCGGTAAAAATATCCTGAACCCGTCTGAAATCGTTCTACCGCAAAGCAGAATTATACACAAAGGAATAATATGTTTTTAAAATGGCTGGGACACCGAAACGTAAAATTTTAACTTTGGAAGAGAGAATTGATGTTTTAAAAGAGATCGAAAAAGGCAAATCGTGCAGACAAGTGGCGGATGAATTAGGTGTTGGAAAGACACAAATTCAGTCAATTAAAAAGCGAAAACGTGAGCTGATCGACGACTTTGAGAACAATGCCCCCTCTGATAGAAAGAGAAGACACATTTCGTAAACATACGAGGACATAAACTAATTGACATTAAAATGGTTCCAGAACATGATCGCCAAAAATGCAACCATTAGCGGTCCTGCGATCAAGGAACAAGCAAGTCAATTTAAAAAAAAGTCTTGGTTTATCCTCTCTGCCCTAAGAGAGCACCTGTCTTGAGAGACCACTTTTGGTTCTTCCCAAAGGTGGTCTCTCAAGACAGGTTCGACTGTATTGTTGTTCCTTATGATAAGACACATTCAGTGACAGCAACCACCCCCTCCATTTAATAAAAGGCCCAATATCTTAGAAACCTTACAAATCCCCAACCCTAAACCATATATATTCTTGTTCCTTATGAAGAGACGCATTCATTGATATCAATTTGGAGGTCTTTCTGGGTATGCCAGGGCCTTGCCCTGCCCCTCTAATTCATAAAAGGTCATATATCTCAGAAATCATTCAGATCCCCACCCCCAAACCATATATATAGTTGTTCCTTATGATAAGACACATTCAGTGACACCACTTGGGGGTCCCCCGAGATGTGCCGGGGTCATGCTCCACCCCCTCCATTTCTTAAGAGGCCCAATATCTAGGAAAGCTTACAGATCCCCACCCCTAAACCATATATATTCTTGTTCCTTATGAAGAGACGCATTCATTGACACCAATTTGGGGTCTTCCTGGGTGCCCTGGGGCCTTGCCCCACCCCTCCACTTCACAAAAGGCCATATATCTCAGAAACCATTCAGATCTCGCCCCTAAACCTTATATATTCTTGTTTCTTATGATAACACGCATTCAGTGACACTAACCTGGGGGTCCCCGGGGATGTGCCGGGGTCTTGTCCCACCCCTTCATTTCATGAAAGACCCAGTATCTTGGAAACCTTACCGATCCCCACCTCTAAACCATATATATTGTTGTTCCTTATTATAAAACACATTCATTGACACCAACCTGGAGGTCTCCTGGGTCAAGCCAGGGCTTTGCCTCCACCCCACCACTTCACAAAAGGCCATATATCTCAGAAACTGTTAAGAGTCCCACCCCTAAACCATGTATGATAAGACACATTCAAATACCACTAGCTTGGGAGTCCTCCGGGGTGCCCGGGCCTTGCCCCACTGCTTTACTTCATTAAAAGCCATATATCTCAGAAATCATTCAGATCCCCACCCCTAAACTATAATATTCTTGTTCCTTATGATAAAACTCATTCAATCACACCAACCTGGGGGGTCACTTTGTGCAGGGGCAATGTGCCCCGCCCCTCCACTTCATAAAAGGCCATATATTTCAGAAACCATTCAAATCCCCACGCCATAATTACATATGTTCTTGTTCTTTATCAATAGAACACCAACTTGGGGGTCCGTAGGGGCCTTTCCTCTCCTCTCCACTTCATAGAAGGGCCTCATATATCAGAAACTGTTCAGATCCCCACCCATAAACCATATATATTCTTGGTCCTTATGATAAGACACATTTAGGGACAACAATCTTGGGCTTTCCTGGGATCAACAGGGCATGCCCCAAACCCTCCGACGCTTAAAGGCCTTATATCTTGGGTCTTGCCCCACCCCTTCATTTCATGAAAGACCCAATATCTTGGAAACCTTACTGATCCCCACCTCTAAACCATATATATTGTTGTTCCTTATTATAAAACACATTCATTGACACCAACCTGTAGGTCTCTTGGGTCAAGCCAGGGCCTTGCCTCCACCCCACCACTTCACAAAAGGCCATATATCTCAAAAACTGTTAAGAGCCCCACCCCTAAACCATGTATGATAAGACACATTCAAATAACACTAGCTTGGGAGTCCTCAGGGGTGCCGGGCCATGCCCCACTGCTTTACTTCATTAAAAGCCATATATCTCAGAAATAATTCAGATCCCCACCCCTAAACTATAATATTCTTGTTCCTTATGATAAAACTCATTCAATCACACCAACCTGGGGGGTCCCTTTGTGCAGGGGCAATGTGCCCGCCCCTCCACTTCATAAAAGGCCGTATATTTCAGAAACCATTCAAATCCCCACGCCATAATTACATATGTTCTTGTTCTTTATCAATAGAACACCAACTTGGGGGTCCGTAGGGGCCTTTCTTCTCCTCTCCACTTCATAGAAGGGCCTCATATATCAGAAACCGTTCAGATCCCCACCCATAAACCATATATATTCTTGGTCCATATGATAAGACACATTTAGGGACAACAATCTTGGGCTTTCCTGGGATCAACAGGGCATGCCCCAACCCCTCCACCGCTTAAAAGGCCTTATATCTCAGACATACAGATCCCCAATGCTACACCATATATAGTCTTGTTCCTTATGATAAGACGCTTTTAGTGATACCAACCAGGGCCCCATTGGATCTATGGCCTATACCCTCTACTTCATAAAAGGCCTAATGTTTCTGATACTGAGTCCAGATGGGTGCCTATTTGGATATGGGGGTTCATTTGGGAAACTTTATAATTGGTAGATTAAAATGATATCATGTTAAAATACATCGCTGCCATTGGGCAGTGCGCTCCTGAACTTTGGTGAGCATAGTGGCCCATGGGCCTCTTGTTCTTATTTCTGCTCTAAAATATTGATTGTGGGTACTCGTTAGAACTGCCTCAATGAGGTGGTTCTCGTTAGAACAGTCTCAATGAGGTGATTCTAACATGTACCCACAATCTATATTTTGAGCAGAAATTAGAAAAATATCACATTTTTCGGTGGTAAAATTTACAATGTATTTGTATAGGCGTGGTTTCCTAATGCCCAAATATACCATCAGCTAGAGCTATGATTTAACTTTTTTTGTACCGGAAACCCCAAAACGGGTACCCTGGCAAACAGTGCAGGCCGAGATCAGATGCTGCAGAATGCGGCGTCTGATCAGGGCCTACACTGTTTGCAAAAAGTTAAGCCAATTCTCAAATCAATTTTTGAAGAAAACACAACTTGACACCCCTAAATTTTGAAATGGACTCCTGCTATATATAAGGAGGAAGATTCCATTTGTTACAAAAAGGGTTAAACAATCAAGGAATTTTAGTGGTTGATTCTTTTTATGTGGAACTACTGCTTAAGTCAAACTAAATTTTTGGCAATGTTATCTTAGTTTTGCTATATGTTCCTCATATTTACCCTCCTTTTATGTCAAACTACTGCTATCTCAAACAAAGTATTCCAGCCCCTTGGAATTTGAGATCATAATGAGAGTTGACTGTATTTTTGAAAGTGTTGAGCATTCATTCTCCTTTAGTCTTAAATTACCTTGCTTGATAAGTGCAGTTTAACCCATTTTGTACTGAATGGAATCTTCTGCCTTGCATATAGCAGAAGTCCATTTCAATATTTAGGGTTGTCAGGATGAGCTATTTTCAGAAATTTATTTAGATTTGAGCCGGCACATGACAAAACCTACAATAAGACCGGTGCAACCAGCAGAGACTCAAATCAACCTGTGCACCCATCCACTATGACAAAACATTTTGCTTATGTCTCTTTGCATAGATATTAGCCTATAGTAGGTACATGCCATCAGCAAAGACTCTGATCAGACTGTGTGAATGCACAGGCTGATCCGAGTTTTTGCTGGTCACTCAAGACATGTAGATTTTGTCATGTGCAGGCTCAAATGATCTGAACTGTCTGCAAACAGTGAAGGCCCTGATCAGACGCCACATTTTGTGGCGTCTGATCTGGGCCTGCACTGTTTGTCATTCCACTCATTCTGTTGTTTCCCATATAAAATTGGTTTTAAAAACTTTTGTTTGTTAACAGAGAGTGGAAAACTGATGGCAAGATACTGCATCTCCTTCAAGACTATGCAACTGTTCTTTGAGATCAAAGGTGCAGAAACTGTAGCTGAACTGGTGAGTTCATAGTACAAACAAAGCTGTTTTGTTTTGTTTGACAACATATGTGCCCCGTCAAGCGATTTTGGTACTTATCGCCTATGCGAGCAGTGAAGGTTCAGGCGAGCCTGCGCATCCGCGCAGTCTCGCCAGAACCTTCGCTGCTCGCTCATACAAGCAGTGAATCAAGAGGAACCTTCAGACAGAAAGCCATATCCCTGGCCCCTCTGAATGGCTGGCCATGCGCAGTTAAAATTTGTCATGGCGGAATGCTCGAAGACACAAATTCGCTTGACGGGGCTCATATGTTTTAGTAACGAAGCAAGTCCAATTATCCTTTTGCTCCTCCATATCCAGATCTGTGTTTTTTTATGCCCCCATAGGAGGGCATATATACTTTTTGCACTGTCCGTTTGTGGGTTAGTCCGCACTTTTTTTTGTGATGCAAACTACTTCCCCATTTCATCATCGATTGAGCTGGAACTTTGCACATGCATTCCTTGTGAGGTGCAGGGGTGCCTAACACAATTTTCACGTTGGTCCTCAAATTGGCTCCCATGGGGGTATTGCTCACTTATAGTGACAGCTCTTGTTTTTTGGGGGTTGGGGGGGGGATTTGGTTTTACAGCCCTTTCATGAATATTTCATATATATCGAATGCAAGCAGATTGTCAATCAGAGGTGGGCAAAAACTGGAGTACCCAGTGAAAAACCACCTGACCTTCCATTGCAGAACTTGACATCTCACATGTGACCCAAGCCAGGCCCTAATGACAGCATTGAGAGCCCTAATGATTAGCGCTCTTATCCACTAGGCCAGGGAGGCCTGTGTAGCAAAGTTAGGAAAAAAAGTATGTTTTAGAGAAGGATATAACAAATTGTCCATACAAAAATATGGAAATGAAAAAGAAAAAAATATATTTCATGTAGTTGGGACATCAGCTAAGACAGGCGGCCGGTAAAAAAATCCCCAAAACACTCACTCCAAATCATTATGGCAGTTTCAAATACAGAATCTGATAACAGACATCAAAGCTCCAGGAACGATGAAGATCATGATCTGTGGTACAGGCCTGGACTTCCTGCAGAGTTCAGACGAGTTCCAATGTGCCGTATGTTGCCCTGGAGTGGGCAGCAACAGTATCTTTAGCAATGGCTGCAAGCGTTAAGGGTGACAGGATTAATCATATAATCGATTAACCGATCGATAAATTCAACAAAAATGATTATCATTTCTGATTTGCTTTTAATCGATTACTTGATAGGTACAATTTACTACCCAAAGTTATGCCTAAAATAGCTGAATGAGTGGCAAACAGTGCAGACCCTGATGAGATGCAGCATTCTGCGGCCATCTGGGTCTACACTGTTTGCTCAGGCCTGTCTGTTCAAATATACATATGGTAAAGTGCAACATATGGTAAGAGTCATGCTCAGAAGAAAGCCAGACAGGTAAAATTATGACAAAAGCCATAGCGATTACTACTCGATTATAGATTGCAATGACGGGACTGATAATCAAGTATCTTTTAAGCTCCGATTAGCCAGTCCTATACACGATGCCAGAGAACTACACACCCCTTAACCCATTGTATTCTAGCAGAATTTTCCATTGCTATGTTGGACAAGTCCATTTGTCAAATAAGGGGTGTCAGGCCTATTTTTTTGGTTTTCAATCTATTTTTGATGGAAAATTCTGTTAGCAAATAGTGCAGGCCCTGATCAAACGCCACGTTCTGCGGCATCTGATCAGGGCCTGCACTGTTTGTCAAGGTACCCGTTTAGGGGTTCCTCGCATACAATGGGTTAAAAGGCAAACCACAGAGGGAAGTCTAAGTCTGACCTGACAAGCAGGAGATGGTAGCTTCCTTTTGCTACCTAGGAGAGGTTCTCAGCAGCTGGTGGCTGTGATCTTTCAACCACATCACGTGTGAAAACAGCCTGGAAGAAGTTCAAGAAGATGCTACAAGTTCTCTCTTCCCGCCACAACTCGGTCAAGACACATGGCCATTTGTTCAGCTCTTATGTGCAGAGCCCAATGCTCCATGCCAGTGACAAGACACTTGGCCATTGACAAAGCCAAACCTTCAATGCCTGCAGCAGCATGACAGGACAATGATCAGTCAGATCTGCAATATCAGGCCACAGGACACTGTCACCATCAGGTTCAGTGAGGTACTTAGGCAGCTTGGTATTGAGGACCTGGACCTCATTCTGAAGGAGAGAAGGTTCTGCTGGTATGGAAATATGGAATGCTCCAACGGTGCAGTCAAGTCAGCCTGTGACATACAGGTGGATGGAAATCATGGGCCTAGGATGACCTGGAAGCAGCAGACAGTGAAAGCTCTTGTCTATTGACCCTCGGGGTAGACACACCTTGAGATCCGATGTGAGATCTGCCATGCGTGCAGCAAGGCAGCTACCTGGGAAGAGGGCCCACTGATGATGATTGTGGTGATGATGATGATGATGATGATGATGATGATGATGATGATGACATTGATGATAGGAGCCATGACAAACAAAAATGCCCTTTGTGTCCTGTGTACCCATTCAGTCCGAGCACATCCTTCTCTGTCTTCAGAAGATTTGTGTCAAAGGGCATCTGAATATAGCAAACAGCAGGAACTGCATGATCATGGTTATTTGCATAGCAGTTTTCCTGTAATTAAACCATTTAGTAGCAGAAACCACAAAACAGGTACCCTGTCAAACAGTGCAGGCCCAGATCAGACGCCGCAGAATGCGGGCCGCAGAATGCGGCATCTGATCAGGGCCTATACTGTTTGCAAAAAGTTCAGCCATTTTCCAAGTGAATTTTAAAGATAACACAACTATGTCACCCCTAAATTTTGAAATGGACTCCTGCTATATATAAGGAGGAAGATTCCATTTGGTCCAAAAAGGGTTAAAATTCTTAATAGGGGGATTCAGTTTACCCGAAAGAAGTCATGAAAGTCGTCTCCTTTCTAAAATGGTGGTAAAAAATACGCCAGATGTTCCGTTTCCCATAAGGGGAATAGGAACACCTCGCAGATTTTTCTGCCATTTTTCAAAGGGAGACAACTTTCGGGACTTCCTGTTCACTTTTCTTTAGGCTCAGTCCCAGTGTAAATGGGTTCTTCTTTCCTTTAGGAGTTGACCCCTATTGTCATGGGAGACAAAAATATTTTAGAAGGAGTTGCCTCCCCTGAAGGTGTATCCATTCCCCTTTAAATTACCGTTCAACTAAATCAGAAAATAAAAGTGAGACTTGCTAACATTGCTTACAGGTGACACTGGTCAGTAAATGTGAGGAGTTTATGGACATACAGCTGAGAAATAATGAGAAGAGAACTTTGAACACTCTGAACAAAGACAAAAACAGGATAACCATCAGGTTTGTAGAATGTTGGTCTTCTTCACACCATGCTTAATGGGAAATAGGTATACCTCTGCAGCAATAACTAGAGCAAGTTGATGGCGTGCCATCGCATTTTCCCACGCTGTGAAAATCATGTCACAATAACTGGACCTAAAATACATTTTTTTAACCTTTGGTGACCCCAAGACATGCTCACTGGCCATTTTTAGGGCCCCGCACTGAAAGTGCGGGTGCCCTATAGTAATCACTCAGTCCGTCTGTCTGTCTGTCCGTCTGTCCGTCCACAAATTTTTACTCCTCTGATAGCGCTGCCGGGGCCCTAGTCAGTTTCACTGACAGCTCTAGTTTTCACTACTTTATTCTGCTCTTCATTACCTTCAATTTGATATGCAACATGTCTATGTTTGTACAAAATAGATTTTTGAGCCCTTGGGCTGGGTCAGGCCCCTCACCCAGGGGTGTGTGTGTGGGGGGGGGGGTCACATCATAATACCAAATAGGTTCCTCCAGTCCTCATCCATAGGGCTTACCTGTGACAGTTTCAAGATTCTAGCTCAAAAAGCCTAGGAGGAGATGTGTGACAATCGAAAAAAAAAGGACCCAAAATCCTACTTTTTGACCTCTGGTGACTGCCAGACATGCCCCCGAGGCAAAACAAAATGAATTTTGACCCTTGGACAGTGTTGGGTGGCACCCCCTGCCTAGGGGGAGGGGTCACATCAAAATTCTGAATACATTTCTATGGTCCTCAGCCATAGGGTTATTGCCTGTGAAAGTTTAGAGATTCCAGCTTAAATTGTCTACGAGCAATGGTGGGACATCACAGAAAGATGTACAGATGGACAACATGTACATGGGCCCGGCTTTTTCTTCGAAAAGGGTAGGGGTAGAGACTCGTCAGGTTAAAAGTCTGTGTAATGATCACCCTCTAAACCCCACTTCATATAGAGAAAAGTGGAGTTATAGGGGTCAACATTTTTTTCCCTACTTTTGCTCAAATATGTAGATTGTGGGTACTAGTTAGAGCCACCTCGATGAGGTGGTTCTTAACAAGCACCCACAATCTATGTTGAACTAGAAATAAAAAAAAAAAAAAAATCTGAAAAAATGTTAATTCTAGAGATTTTTAGACACAGATTGTGAAAAAGGCCCATTTGACTATGGTCCCTTTATTTTCTGACAGCTGAACCCCCAATAAGTTTTGGGAGCAAACACATATAAATGTTCGTCATACAAAAATTCAGGGAACTTTCGTTCTAACCTGGTTGTTAGCATTAAATGAAGTAATTATGTGTTATAAAACAGAAAATATGAACCATATGTGCTTCAGGCTTACGTTTACAGTAGAACTTCGATGGCTCGAACACCGATGGCTCATTTACCATGGATGAGTCGAACCCATTTTTGAGCCGCTAGCGAAATCCTCTACATAAGAAATAGTGGGGGATAATTAAGGAGATTTTAGTCTTTTGTCTTGCAAATGCATGCTGTTTTTACTCATTAGAATCGCCTCGATGAGGCGATTCTAATGAGTACACACAGCATACATATTCATTATAGAACATCGAAAAGATGTCTAAAAGTATCTTGTTATGCCTCCTGACAATAACCTCAGTGGCTCGAACTACCCCTGTCTCGAACAGATTTTCGAGGTCCCAAAGCTGTTCGAGGTATTGAAGTTTGACTGTATATTGTTTCTTCAGGTATCCCATGCAAGGGAAAATCAGGACAACAGATATGAAAGTGAACTGGTATGTTACCACTTTTTATATTTTTCACTTCATATTAACAGGCCCATATATATTAATATAATGAACATTATAGCAAGACCCAAGTCTCTGTAACGGCCCTCGCCCATTGGGGCTAGAAGAAATAGATGGGCTGCATGATGCTTCCACGCAGAGCTGAAACTGACCGCACACGAGTACTGGTAAATCGCTTAGAGGATCTAAGCATGCCCAGGCAAAGCAGTGTGAGTCAGACTTTCCATGCTTCTAAACCCTATTGGTTTCATTGGGCGCCAGGGCATAAGATGTCGTTTCATCTCAATGTTGGGCAAAAGTCCAACAAAACTGGAAGCAGGGTCTCCAAAAAGACCTACACTGTGTTGACGGGGACATTAAACCACAAATGGGCTTGGCCAATTTTGACCTAAGGGGCATGGTTGGCAGGATTTATTAAGGTGACCATTTCATGTTGCTACATACTAAATATCTAAGTTCTGGGACTTATGGTTTCAGAGGAGAAGATTTCTATTTCTTCAAGCCCCGATGGGCATTCTAAACATTGCTAATTCTTTTCTGGTACACAGGTGAGCGATACAGGGCCATTTGATACAGGGCCATTTGGCCCTTTTGTTTGATTTGAGGTTTAACATCCCCGTCAACACTGTATAGGTCATCTGATCATAGAATGTGGCATCTGATCAGGGTCTACACATTTGCTTACAGTTCAGGAGTTTGAGGGTTAAAAGAAACAGTCAGTGTCCCCGTTCAGGACCATTTTTCGAGTCAACACTCAGACAGTTGACCCACTAGTACTGTCAGTGCTTTTATTATGGTTCAGGTTTCAATCCAATTGTTCAAAGCACTGTTACATCACGTGAACAAGTCCCTGAAATGTGAAATGAACACCCCCTTAAACCCCACTTTATATATAGAGAAAAATGGGATTTACAGGCGTATGAATTATTTTTGTTATTTCTGCTGCATTACAAAGGTTGTGGGTACTCGTTAGAATCGCCTCAATGAGGCTGTTGGTACTCGTTAGAACCGCCTCAATGAGGCGGTTCTAACGAGCGTCCACACCCTATGTTTGCAGTATAAAAAAGAAAACTATCACAGATTTTCACCAGAAAAGTTGCCATTTTATAGATAAGAAAAATGCATTATGCTGCACAGGTGTGTTATCTTTAATGAGATTAATGACTTCAATAATGATCAAAATATCACCTGTTATAAATTTTCTTCAGCCAAAATATTATCTTTTTGTCATACTGACTGATTGAACTTTTAATACAGTATTAACTTTTGTTTGGCTTTGTTAGTTCTTAACAACTGGATCCACTTGTTCCAGACCAACAATGCCGTTGTTAAACTCTCATCATTTAATATGACAAATGTGTTAATATTTTTTTGCTGAAAATATGTGAGTATCTTTTGCAAATGCAAACGCTACTCACATTTTGCATCTAATATTTTTGCTAAACTCCGTTCAGAAAATCTGAATCATCGATTTTTTCGTTTCTTCTTTTAATACTCATTGTAGCCCATACATCTCTGTGGGAAAGCTTTAGACCTGACCCTCCGCCGACTTCTCCAACAGGTCATATGCCTCTGCGACAGTCAGGGAAGGCTGTGATTATTTGGAGAAAATTGCAAAACAAAGAAATGAGACCACAGACTAAGTCCATTTGACGATGATTGTCAGGTAAAATAATAAATATTCAAATCCATGTGATGCACTTTATAAATACATATGCAGTTATGACACACCTTACATTCGAATGGCTGGATAGAGGCTCACTAGGAACTGGGAGCCACTAGCGCAATGTGTTTTCATCAGTGGTCAAAAAGATATATACCGATATCGGATGTGGTGTCACAGCTAATGATTTTCCATGAAGTGATCGTGCAAATAAAACATAGACGCCCTTGTAACTTGCAAGAGCAGTAGCCACTTCTATATATGGTTTAAAAGGGTTTGTTGAACCTGTCAGAATGTCTTAGTCTGTGGAAGAAAATTTAGATTTTGCAATTTTCTCCAAATAATCACAGACTTTCCTGGCTTTTGCAGAGGCATACAACTTGCTGGAGAAATCGGCGGAGAGTGAGGTCTAAAACTTTCCCCTAGTGATGTATGGGCTAAAATGAGTATTAAACGTGAGAATCGAAAAAATCGATGATTCAGATTTTCTGAACGGAGTTTAAAAAAATGTGAGTATGTTTTGCAAATGCAAAAGCTACTAACATTTTTGCACCAAAAATACCATCATGGTGGTACATATGTATTAGATAAAAAAAAATGCCATTGCATTTGATACATCTATTGTACCTTTTAGAACAGTTAATAATTGAACCACTGATGAGCTTATTAAGCTAACTATGCTTTGAACGACTGGTCCTTAGTGCAGTAGAACTTCGATCTCCCGAATACTGGCTTGTTTACCATGGCTGAGTCAAACCCATTCTTGAGCCCCTAGGGGAATTTCTCTAAAAAAAAATTTTTCGGATATTTTCATCTTTTATCTTGCAAAGGTATGCTGTGTGTACTCATTAGAATCGCCTCAATGAGGCGATTCTAATGAGTACACACAGACTACATTTATATTATATTTCATTTATATTATTTTACATTTATATTATACACACAGCATACATTTATATTATAGAACACCAAAAAGAAGTTCCAAAATTATTTCCTTTATGCCTGCTGGCAATAGCCCTCAGTGGCTCGAACTACTGCTGTCTCGAACAGATTTTCTTGGTTCCAAAGGGGTTCGAGCCATTGAGGTTCAACTGTATATGGTTTCAGTTTGATCCAGACAGCGTTTGGTAGTCTGATGCTTCAAGATTTTGCCCTTCAACAGGACACATCAAGAATCTTCAGAGCTGGTACTAGAGTTACAAGATGTAAGTTTGTTTTGCCTATACAGTGTGGGTTTGAGCCTTCCTTGCATTATATGTGCATATCTGACTTGTGATCAGGGTGTCTCAAAGGTTCCATTCCTCTTTCTTGGAAATGGAATGGAAATCTTTTCTATAGACATTCTCTCTCTTTCACTTATTCAAGAAGGGCAGTTCCCAGTTTCTGGCAAAGGAATGGAAGCCTGCCAAGGATAACTGGTTAGGTAAACTGACCAACTAGATATGACCTAAATTGTGTGGACTGGACCGTTAAACTCCAAACACAAACTTTTAAATGACTTCTCTTCTGAAACATTTTGACCAGTTTTAGATAAATAAAATTTCACCTGAAGGCTTTATTGGTCGAGTTCAAATGGTTGGGGTTCACTTTGCATGTACAAAAACCTTTTATAACACTGTTCATTATAATATGGTCTTTGATACAACATGGGTTGGAGAAGAACCCCAAAAATGTATAGATTATGTGGAGAAATGGCCATAAATGGTTATTTTTCTACATAATCTATACATTTTTGGTTTAACCCATTTAGTACAGGAAACCCCAGAACAGGTAGTTGGCAAACAGTGCAGGCCAAGATCAGACGCCGCAGAACGCGGTGTCTGATCATGGCCTACACTGTTTGCAAAATGTTCAGCCAATTTCCAAATAGATTTTGGAGAAAACACAACCTGACACCCCTAAATTTTGAATGGACTCCTGCTCTATACAAGTTGGAAGATTCCATTTGGTACAAAAAGGGTTAAACATATTACAAGTAGATTCAGTTTGGGATTAGAATGAAAGCACAAGTACAAATATATAAATGTAGTTCTTCTCCCAGAAACAAATGACATGTAAACATAATGGTAAGTTACAAGCAAAGTGCATTGAAACAGGTAATACAGTAAATCACCTATATTAAGACCACCTTGGGGACTGTTCAAAAGTGGTCTTTAAGACCACTTTTGAACAGTCCCAAAGGTGGTCTCTGACTAGAGGACTCTGTATGCAGAAAATACAAAGAAAGAATGGCTACAGCCTGTCAATTTAGCATTTTAAAGCAGAATTAGCCTAAATTTTAGGTGGTTTTAATAGCAGAATTTTACTGTATTATGTTGTGATATTTCCTGACCGGCTCAAAAATGACCTAAATAGTGTTGACTGGGCCGTTAAACTCCAATACAAACAAACAAATGTTGTGATATTTAGCAATTTTTGGTTTCCATATGACACAGTTAACGAACTCAGTTTCTGCTCTGGATGCAAACAACAGTGTTATAAAGAGGTTGTGGTGTATTTTCAGGTTTGGTAGAGTTGCTTTGGCAGAAGAAGGATTTCAAAGCTCTACTCAGTGCTTTACAGTTATGTAAATGTTTCAAGGCAAAGCTGTGGGAAGATTCAAAGTTTGTCAGCAAACAACTTGAAGGCATTGGTATGTAAACCACATTGAGAGAAATATGACAAATGTAGCAACTCACGAGAACAAATTAATGCAATACATTTGGAACACATTAAGAGAAAATGTAATTTACAACATGGGCAGCCAGTAATTGGTCAGATTCGCCTATTTATCTGCACAGTCTGATCAGAGTCTTCACTGGCTGCATGATGCATCATTCTAATGCACTTGCATATGTAACGTAACATATGATTGCCAGTGATTGGATAGCGTCAAACATTTTGGACAGTATATTCTGTGATACAAGGTCAGAAACCCGGTGTCATTATGTAATATAACTTTTTGGTTTTAGGCAGCTGACTCTGCTTGCCGTCTTGTGCAGATAGAATGATTTTCTGTCAAAAAGTAAGTGCATTAAGAATGGGGATAACTATTGAAAATTGTTCTTCGGGGAGGTAAATTGTCGGTTTTAAGGTCGCAACTTACATTTTAAGTCTCCGCTGATATGTCACCATAAAACGAAACATTTCTGACCGTAAAACCACCAATTGACCTCTCCAAATGACAATAAATTGTCTGTTTTATGGTCGCAACTCACATTTTAAATCTCTGCTGATACGTCACCATAAAACAAAAATTTCTGACCGTAAAACCGCCAATGACAATTTTGAATACATTAATCCCCTAAGTGTACTCTAGTGTACTCGTAGGGCAAAGAATAATGGTTCATATCTGGCTCTAATCTGATCTGTGTCATCACTGGCCCAGAACCCTGAAGACACTTTTCTATTGGCATGGCTCAATTCTGTCCTGGCTGGCACCCAACATGTAAGGGGAATGGGAACACCTGGCACATTTTCTGCCATTTTTTTCAAACGGAGATAACTTTTTGGACAACCTGTACGCTTTTCAATAAGCCCTGTCCCTTTGAAAAAGAGGTCTACTCTTAAAGGAAATTCTTTCCTTTAAGAGTTGACCCCCATTAACATGGGAGTCAAAATACTTTGCAGGCGTTGCCTCCCCTGAAGGTATTCCCATTCCCCTTAAAGCAATGTCATAGCTACATTTTTTTAACATAGAGCATGTTATAGAAACATAGGGCTTTGTTGAAGGGGTGTGAGTAACTTTAAAATAGCGGAAGTACAAAAAAGCAGCCCTGTGCAAATCCGATCCGGGTTCACCAGAGGCTCCATATGGAGAAGATTCATGTAAATTTAGAACACAATGTTTGTGAAGTGTACTTTCAATTTTGTCAGATCTACATTTAACTTGGTCGGCCCCCGCCCATCGGGGCTTGAAGAAATAGATGGGCTGCATGATGCTTCCACGCAGAGCTGAAACCGACTCGCACAAGAGTACTTGTAAACTGCTTTGACAATGTTCTTGAAGTGTACTTTCATTTTTGTCAGATCTACATTTAACTTGGTCGGCCCCCGCCCATCGGGGCTTGAAGAAATAGATGGGCTGCATGATGCTTCCACGCAGAGCTGAAACCGACTCGCACAAGAGTACTGGTAAACTGCTTAGAGGATCTAAGCCTGCCAAGGCAAAGTGGTGTGAGAGTCGGACCGCCCATGCTTGTTAACCCTTTTGGTTTCATTGGGCGGCAGGGCTTGAGATATTTTATCTCAGTGTCGGGTAAAAGTCCCACAAAAGTGGAAGCAACATCTCCAAAATAACATTTACAGTGTTGACGGGGACTTTAAACCTCAAATCAAACAAACAATTTAACTTGGTGTTATATTGGAATCCTTTTTTCCCATTTGTTTGTTTTATTCAACGTTTTTGCCCTACCCTAATGTATTAGTCCATTTCTGTAGAACTGCATGTCAGATTTGATTCCCACAGGATTTGCATATAGCCATCTGCTGAATCCTTGTTAAAGAAGTCATCTGTGAAAAATTGCCCTCTGTGAGAGAAAACAGTTGCCTTCCCAGCAATTTCATTATACTTAAAACAAATGCAAAATCATTTGTTACTTGGAAAAAGCCAAAAACACTGAAACACCATAAATAAGATGTAGAGCCAAAGCCTCATTCACCGAAAACAGCTATCAATAAAATGTTGAACCAAAGCCTCATTCATTGAAAACAGCCATCAATAAGATGTTGAACCAAAGCCAAAGTCAGTAATAAAAGCCATCAATATGATGTAGAACCAAAGCCACAATCACTGAAAACAGCCATCAATAAGATTTTTGTGGGGTGATCAGGAAATACGCGGAAAAGTTCTCTGAATTCTTTACCGTATTATTGATTTTGCTGAAATTTTGTGTGAATATACATTCAACAAATTCACATTATGCAATAAATTTTAACATCAGTAGCTTTCACATGCACAACAATATTGTTACTATGGTAAAGTCCACTAGCCAACACTGGCCCAACATTATATAACGCCAACGTTAATGTAGCTGTTCATGATACGCATATCGCTAAAAACGCTCAGTCTTTTTCAAAATACTCCCCATTAAATGAGATACACTTCCTGCAACGTTCTAGTCATGACTGGATAAAGCATCTTCTAAATGAAGATGGTTGTATGTTGGATATAGCCTTCTGTACTGCTGCTGAAAGTTAATGAGTGTCATCGAAGTGTGTTCTTCTAAGGTAGGTCTTCATTACCGGGAAGAGAAAGAAGTCACAGGGGGACAAATCCGGACTGTATGGTGGATGACTCAAAAGCTCAAACCCTAGTTGGCGTACAGCGGTCTTGGTTGATGCTGCTCGATTTGACGGGGTGTTGTCATGGTGAAATAGCACAGATGGTAGGTGTGAGGCCCTCTTTTTGCGCATTGCTCACATGAAGTCTTGTTTCAAAACCTGAAAATGTAAGCAAGTTGTAAATATTCTAAATCGCCGCTCTTCGGTAGCTGGTGTATTTTATCTATATATCTAAACCTTATCTACTAACTAAGTGTATAACAGGTAAAATGTTCCGATTCACCTTCGTATAATATGCGGCATCCACCGTCTGTCCCTGGGGAACTGCATGGGCGAAGATCACCCCTCGCGCAATGAAGAATACCACGAACATCTGTTTTATGGTGGACTGGCTTATTTTTAATTTCTTTGGGGATGCGATCCTGGGGTTTTCCACATCGTCAACTGATCTTTGGTCTCTGGCGTGTACAGGCTGATCCACGTTTCATCAATGGTGGCAATTCTGTCATTTAACTTTTCCCCTTCTCGTTCGGATCTCTTCAGAAGCTGTTCACAGCATTCCACACAAAGTCTTTTCTGATCAGTATTGAGGATTTTGGGAATCCACCTGGCACAAATTCGACGAATATTTAATTGGTTATGAATAATACCCGACACTGTACCCTAACTGTAGTCAGTTTTTGCAACAATATCCCTGATTGTGATGCCCCGATCATTATCTAGTAGCTGCTTGACGCCAGCAACGTGAGATGACGTAACGACGCTTGGACGACCACTACTCTGATTATCCTTGATGTGTTCTCTGCCCTCTTCGAAGCGTTTATGCCACATGTAAACTGCTGTTTTTTTATGGCCTTTTCCCCGTATGTGTTCAGTAGCATGTCAATAGTTTTTGATTTTTAAAATCCATTTCGCACGCAAAATTTGATAGCCGATCTCTGTTCACCACTCATTTTTACACGATAAGCACTAAAAACAGACGTTGTTTACATGTCCAGCGTCAGAAACCAGCATGATGTCATGAACGTCATGACGAAAGTTCGGGCGTTTAGTACCTCATGTTTGGTGAAGTTATCTTAAAAAATATTTGAACGCGACGAGGTGTTTTGTTACTGCTTAGTGTTCAAAATTCGTAAATTTGGGCTGGGATGACGTTGTTGATGTAACTATAGAAACCACATTTACTTCTATGCAGCTTCTAAAATTTGTGACTTGGATTAAGATTTCTTATACCTTTGTTTTTGTGAAATACTGTGAATGTCGGGCGAAAAATAAAAAAAATAAGAGCCCTTTTCCGCGTATTTTCTGATCACCCCTCGTAGAACCAAAGCTTCAGCAATGAAAACAGCCATCAATAAGATGTAGAACCAAAGTCACAATCATCAAGAAGATATATAACAAAAGCCACAATCACTGAAAACAGCCACCAGTAACATGTAGAACCAAAGCCACAATCTCTGAAAACAGCCATCAATAAGATGTAGAACCAAAGCTACAATCACTGAAAAATGCCATCAATCAGCTGTAGAACCAAAGCCACAATCACTGAAGAAAGCCAGCTATGTGTAGAACCAAATCCATGATCACTGAAAAAAGCAATAAGATGTAAAGCCAAAGCCACAAACACTGAAAACAGCCATCAATAGGATGTTGAATCAAAGCCACAATCACTGAAACTAGCCATGTAGAACCAAAACCACAAACAATGAAAACAAGCTATCGATAAGATGTAGAATAAAAGCCACAATCACTGAAAACAACCATCAATAAGATGTAGAACCACAGCCATGAATACTGAAAACAGCCATCAATAAAATGTAGAATCAAAGCCATATCTACAGAAAACAGCCATCAATGGGATGTAAAACCAAAACCACAAACAATAAAAAACTAGAACAAAAGCCACTGACTCTGGAAACAGCCATCAATAAGATGTAGAACCAAAGTTACACACAATGAAAACATCTATTAATAAGATAAAGAACTAAAGCCACAAACAGTGGAAACTGCAGAACCATAAAGAATTAAAACAGCCATCAATAAGATGTAGAACCAAAGCCACAATCACTGGGAAAAGCCATGCAGAACCAAAGCCATAGAACACTGAAAACAGCCATCAATAAGATGCAGCTCCAAACCCACAACAATGAAACAGCCATCAATAAGGTGTAAAACCAAAGCCACAAACAATGAAAATTGTGATCAGTAAGATGAGAACAGAAGCCACAATGAAAGCAGCCATCAAACAAACAATAAAGTGCATCCATTTGTACAATGTAAAACCAAAGCCACAAACAATGAAAAATGCAGTAACAATGCCATGAACACTGGAAACAGCCATCAGTAATATGTAGAACCAAAGCCACAAACAATTTAGACAGTCATCAATAAGATATAGAACCAAAGCCAGAAACAATAAAAAGCATCTATTAATAAGATGTAGAAACAATGCCATAAACACTGGAAGCAGCCACCAATAAGATGTAGAACCTAAGCCACAAACAATGAAGACAGTCATCAATAAGATGTAGAACCAAAGCCACAAACACTGAAAACAGCCATCGGTAAGATGTAGAACCCAAACCACAACACTAAAAAATGTAAGACCAAGGCCACAAATAATGAAAACATTCATTTAATTAGATGTAAAACCAAAGCCACAATGAATGAAAACAGCCATCAATAAGATATAGAATCAAAATCACAATAATAAAAATGGTAGAAACATTGAAAACATCCAAAAGGTTGTCATCTTAAAAAAGTGGTAGTAAATTTTTTCAGGTGTATCTAATCAGCTAAATTTTCACAACATTACCTTTTTAAAGAAAACTGAGTTGCTTCACATGGATAATGCCTGTTCTACATCTGTCAGTCTTTTGCTTCATAGCATTTGATTGGAATTGATAAGCCTGACATAATTTCCACCAACTTTCAGGAGTTCTTGTTTGCTTTCCTAGGTTCTACTCTTCATGGAAAGAATATGCTCCTGAGGAGCAAATTCTTTCCATTAAGCGTAGAACCAAATTCCCTGCCATGAATTTTGATATGGTTAAGAAGGCTATCTCTCAGATGAAGACTGGCAAAGCACCTGGTCCCTCTGGCATTGTGGTGGAGATGATAAGAGCTGCAGGTGATGTGGGTGCCTCGATGATCCGTGACCTTGCAGCTGCAATCATCCGTGATGGGAAGGTACCCTCTGACTGGGAACAGAGTTTCATTGTCTGTCTCTACAAGGGCAAGGGCGATGCATTGGAACGGGGCAACTACCGTGGTCTCAAGCTGACAGAACAGGTCATGAAAGTCCTGGAGAGGATTGTGGATGGCCTCATTAGGCAGTTGGTGTCCATCGACGATTCCCAGTTTGGCTTCGTCCCAGGAAGAGGCACAACAGATGCAATTTTTGTTGTCCGACAGCTGCAAGAGAAGTATCTGGCGGCCAACAAGAGACTCTACATGGCTTTTGTAGACCTGGAGAAGGCATTTGATCGAGTGCCTCGGAAAGTCATCTGGTGGGCACTAAGAAAACTTGGAGTGGACGAGTGGATTGTGAAACTGGTCCAAGGGATGTACGCAAATGCTCGGAGCCGTGTCCGCGTCGGTGATGGTTACAGTGAAGAATTCGAGGTGAAGGTGGGTGTTCATCAAGGCTCTGTTCTCAGCCCACTGCTTTTCATCATTGTGCTTGAAGCCTTGTCATGCGAGTTCCGCTCTGGAGTCCCCTGGGAGGACCTGTATGCTGATGACCTTGTCATCATAACTGAATCCCTTGAGGAATGTGTCAGGAGGCTCTTAACTTGGAAAGAGGCAATGGAGGCGAAAGGGCTGAGAGTGAATGCAGGAAAGACAAAGATCATGATCTGTGGTACAGGTCTGGACCTCTTGCAGAGTACAGGCCAGTTCCCATGCGCTGTATGTCACACTGGAGTTGGCAGCAACAGTATCTTTTGTAATGGCTGCAAGTTCTGGGTGCACAAGAAATGCAGTGGGCTCAAACGCTTGATAGAGGACCCTGAGTACAGGTGTACACGGTGCCAAGGAACTGCACGCCCCTTAGATGGCAGACCACAGAGGGAAGTTCAAGTCGGATCAGACAAGCTGGAGGTTGTAGCTTCCTTCTGCTACCTAGGTGATATGCTCTCTGCAGGGGGTGGTTGCGACCTTTCAACTACATCACGTGTGAAAACAGCCTGGAAGAAATTCAAGGAGTTGCTACCAGTTCTCTCTTCCCGCCACCTCTCGTTCAAGACACGTGGCCGTGTGTATAGCTCTTGTGTGCGGAGCGCAATGCTCCATGCCAGTGAGACATGGCCATTGACAAAGCCAAACCTCCAACGTCTGCAGCGAAATGACAGGGCAATGATCAGACAGATCTGCAATGTCAAGCCACAGGACACTGTCACCATCAGGTCTAGTGAGTTACTGGAGCGTCTTGGCATTGAGGACCTGGACCTCATCCTGAAAGAGAGAAGACTTCGCTGGTATGGACATGTGGAACGCTCCAACGGTGCAATCAAGACTGCCTGTGACATACAGGTAAGTGGAAAGCGGGGGCCAGGAAGGCCCAAGATGACATGGAAGCAGCTAACAGAAAGAGATTGCAGAGAATGGAAGCTCTCTGCTATCGATCCTCATGATAGACAAGCCTGGAGATCTGGTGTAAGATCTGCCATGCGTGCAGCAAGCCAGCTACCTGGAAGGGGGCCCACTTATGTGGACGTTGCCCCTGTACCTGCACGTTAATCAAAAATCCGTTGATGATGATTGATGATGATGAATCTATTGCTGTAAAGAAGAGCTCTCTCCTTTCAAGATTTACTTGTTTGCTTTCAGGTCCTACTTTGTCCAATGCACTTGTGAATGCTGGAATTACAACATTTGAAAAGATTGAAGAAATGAACCCAAGGGAAATTGAACTGGTAAATAGTCAACATGCTTGATAACTACCGTGCTGAAATTAGTCAGATATTATTTGATTGTTTGTCCTTTTAGGTTTAAGTATAAATAAATGGTCATGCAAACTTTTGACAGAATTCTGATAAAATTTAGTACTTATGACCATGTGTGTATGTGTGTGTGTTTGTTTTGAGTTTTACGTCTCACCAACAACTAACGTCATACAGAGATGGGACCTTGGTTTAATGATTAATCCGAAAGTTTGGAGAAGCCCACCACCCCTGGTATATGAGGCAATTAGTGTAACTACATGACCACATGTAGATACAGTGAGCAGAAAAAGTGCCTAACTATGCATGTGAATGTCTGGGCTGGCCTTAACTGCTGTTAGCAGGTCATCATATGAACAAGGCCATGAGAAAACCTGTTTTTGCCAGTTGAGAATAACAAAGGTACAGATGTGCACATTTGGGCTTGCTTGCTGTTAGTTTTTAAGGTAACAGAGTGCTTAAAGCACATAGGGGCTACCCTGCACATTTGGACAATCTGATCATCACCTTTTATTCAGTGCTTGGATAGAACAATACTTCTGGTTTCTATGTCTAAAATTTTAATGTTTCAATGATCAATGTAACATTTGTTTGACATTCAGTTGATGTCACATCCTGGGGATGGCTTCTTAATGTTAACCCATTTTGTGAGCCCCCGCCCATAGGGGCTTGAAGAAATATATGGGCTGCATGATGCTTCCACGCAGAGCTGAATCCTGCCTGCACACTATTACTGGTAAACCGCTTAGAGGATCTAAGCCTGTCCAGGAACCGCGGTGTGAGGCGGACCGTCCATGCTAATAAACCCTATTGGTTTCATTGGGCAACAGGGCTTGAGAAGTCATTTCATCTCAATGTCGGGTAAAAGTCCCACAAAATTGGAAGCAACGTCTCCAAAATGACCTTTACAGTGTTGACGGGGACGTTAAACCTCAAATCAAGCAAACAAAACCCATTTTGTACAGGAAACCCCTAAATGGGTTGTTGGCAAACAGTGCAGGCCCAGATCAGATGCCACAGAATGCGGCATCTATTCTGCGGCATCTGATTAGGGTCTACAATTTGCAAAAAGTTCAGCCATTTTCCAAATCAATTTTGAAGAAAATACAACCTGACACCCCTAAATTTTGAAATAGACCCCTGCTATATATACTGACCGAAAATAGAAACTATACACTTTTAAATCTTCTCTCCTGATATAACAAGTGAATAATTCAATCAAATATTACCGATAAACGATTAGACTATCTATTGACATGGATCCTGTAATAAATTAAGGAAAATCTGGTGTTCAAAATAAAAGTTTTCGGGGAAAATGTTAAAAAGTGCATTTTTCACAAAATCTTTATGTAATCGAATTTAGACTGCAACGTGTTTGCGTATAGGCAATGAGCCAAAAGAAAGGAATAAGAAAAGAACATAACATCTAAAAATTATTGAGAAACAAAAAATCTATTGAAATCACAAAAAATTTATTTTTCAGCGAAATTTTCAAAACGATGCTTTTGGCCAAAAATCGACGCATAAATGCTTTCAATCATTTTAACATCTTCATTTGTATCATAAATAATGAATAAAATAACAACTGCAATGAGAGATGCCATACTTTTGGCTCACTTCCGGTATTTTGATCCAATATTTCAAGGTCGATAACTTTTCTACCATTGCGAAATATTTCATTTTGTAAACAATTTGCCCTATGCTAGCTTGTGAGTAACAATTGGTAAAAGTGGAAATTATCAAGAAGCTAAAATTCTATTTAAATTTCAAAAAGTGTATTTTTCAGCAAAATTTTCAAAATACTGCCTCAAGCCAAAAATCGACGCAAAAACACCTTAAACTGTTTTAACATCTTCATTTGCAATTTAAATATTGATTAAAACAAACAAAGTAATCAAAAATGCCTTATTTCTGGCTCTTTTTCGGTATTTTGGTCCAATATTGAAAGGTCGATAACTTTTCAACCATTGCCAAAATTTTCATTTTGTAAACAATTTTCCTAACATGAGTTGATAAATAATGATCGCTTAGAATGGAAATCACATTCGTGAAACAAAATGTTGACTCGATTGAAACTTTAACCCCAAGATTTTGACCCTTGCCTTGAAACTGTGGCCCTGCCCGATAATCCGTAGCTAAAATTCACCATTTTATTCAATACATCAGTAGCAGACATTCCACTGATGATTATTTACATCACCGGAATTCAAAGTTCATTGAAATGTTTTGCCAGTGACAATTCAAAAATGAGTGTATAGTTTCTATTTCCGGTGAGTATATAAGGAGGAAGATTCCATTTGGTACAATAAGGGTTAATGACTATGTAACTATGTATGTCAGTTAATAACATTTTTATGCTGTCTGTTTCACATAAATGTCATCCAGCCTTCATAAAGAATACAGTGAAATTCCACTATTAAGACCAACCTAAAATTAAGACTAATTCTGCTTTTAAAAGCTTATCTAGTATGTTTCAGTTATTCTTTCTTTGTATTTCCTGCATACAAAGTCCTCTGATCAGATACCACCTTTGGGACTGTTCAAAAGTGGTCTTTAAGACCACTTTTGAACAGTCCCAACGGTGGTCTTAATATAGGAATTTTACTGTACATGGTATGATATAAAATAAGGTGTAACTATGGAAATTGAAATTTTATTTTTCACTATCCATGATGCAGTGATGAAATTGCACATGGTTGTTGCTAAAATTCTTCATGAGGAGTTTTGCACTTCCTGCCAATATAACATTTAAAAATGAAATGTCATAGAGGATCTTACATGAGTGTTCATATATTATTGAATTTATTGAACGAGATGAGGAAAATGAATAAAATGCGAGGCTTGCTGAGCATTTTATGCCTTTTCCTCAACGAGTTTGATAAAATCAATAATACATGAGCTCAAATGCAAGATTCTGTTTATAATATGACATTTCAAATGCAATTTATTCATAATTGTTTTTGAAAAATGTCAATATTCCGCATCAGTAAATGCGACTTCATTAAAAATGTTGTACATGTAAGGTTATGGGGCATATCTAACTAATTTGCATATTTAATCCAGTAGTTGATTATCAAATTTATTACATGGCGCTATTACACTCTAAGACGCAACGTCATATGATAAAATTGTTTATTCCTTAGATTGTCGTAAACAGATTTGCCAATAAACGTTTAAAAAATGAAATGTCAATTCTTTATTCCTTAGATTGTAAACAGACATCCGCCATTTGGCAATCAAGTTAGGGAGAGTGTTTCTTCTCTACCAAAATACGAACTTGTCATTGAACAGGTAAGCAGTTACTTTTGAGTATTCACATCACATGAACAAGTCCGTAAAATGACCCCCCCCCCCCCACCTAAACCCCACTTCATATAGAAAAAACTAGGGTTTACGGGGATATACAATATTTTTCTTATTTCTGCTCCTAGACATAGGTTGTGGGTACTCGTTAGAACCACCTCAGTGAGGTGGCTCTAATGAGCACCCACAATCTATGTTTACAGTAAAAATAAGAAAAATGTCTCCGATTTTCATCAGAAAAGTAGCAATTTTGGAGATGTGAAAAATGCACTTTGACGCACTGATGTGTTATCACTCCGGCCAGTCGTTAAGGAAGAGATAGCATGATGGACGGATGCCTTCACATTATCCCCCGACCGAATAGGTTCTTGGGATATAACGATCAGCCGGGCGTCTGTCCGTCCATCCGTAGATGCAATCTTGTGATGGCCATAACTCCTATACCCTTTGAGATTCATTGATGGTTCTTTGCACAATTGTTCACAAGGCTGAGACGGCGTGTCGTGTGCAAAAACCAGAACTCTGGATGGCATTCTTCTTGAGTTATCTCCCCATTTAATAACATTGAGTGACTACCTTGTGATGGCCATAACTCCAATACCCTTTAAGATATATTGATGGTACCTGGCACAGTTGTTCACAAGGCCGAGACAGTGTGTCAAGCACAAGAACCACAACTCTGGGTGCCATGGTTTTTTAGTTATCTCCCCTTCCAATAAAATAAAATCACTACTTTGTGATGGCCACATCTCCAACACTTGTTGAGATATATTGATGGTACTTGGTAAAGTTGTACATGAGGTTAAGCAGGTGTGTCATGTGCAAGAATCATGACTCTGGGTGCCCTGGTTTTTTAATTATCTCCCCTTACAATATAACCTTGTGATGGCCATAACTCCAATACCCTTTGAGATATATTGATGGTCCTTGGCACAATTGTAAACAAGGGCGAGACTGCACTTCATGCCTGAGAACCACAACTCGGGGTGCAATGGTATTTGAGTTATCTCCCATTCCAATATAACAGTATGACACCCTTTTAAACATATTGGTGGTACTTGATGCAGATGTACATGGGGTTAGGTAGGTGTGTCATGCTCAAGAATTACAACTCTGGGTGCTCTGTTTTTTTTTTTAGTTGTCTCCCCTGACAATATAACCTTGCGATGGCCATAACTCCAACACCCTTTGAGATATATTGAAGGAACTTGGCACAATTGTATCCAAGGTACAGAAGGGGTGTCATGTGCAAGAATCACAACTGTTGGTGCTGTGGTATTTGAGTTATCTACCCTTCCAATTTAACAATATGACCAGCTTGTGATCACCATATCTCCAGTACCCTTTGAGACATATTGATGGTACTTCGTACAGAAATACATGAGCTATAGTAGGCATGTCATGCGCAAGAACCACAATTCTGAGTGCCCTGGGTTTTGAGTTGTCTCCCCTGGCAGTATAATCTTGTGATGGCCAGAACTCAAATACTTTTGTGATACATTGCTGGTTTAATTCTGGTGCACTTTCTATTGGTGAACAATTTTCTAAAGGCCATATTGGCTTTTGGTCCGTGGGGGATTCGCCATCTCTTCCGATGGCTAGATTTTAAAAGCGTGGGGATGAAAATAAATATGCACACAAATTTGTTTGCTTAGTTTATTACTGAATGTTGAAGGTGATTGACATGAAATTCAGGCTTGCTGTTTTTTATATGCCCGTTTGAAAAATGGTCGTATTATGTTATGCCACCCGGTGTCCGTCTGTCCATCCGTCTGTAAACTTTTCTTTTCCAGATAACTCCTACAGTTTACATCGGATCAAACTGAAACTTCATACATAGTTAGACCATGATGTGGGGCAGCACATATTGTTTCGAGGTTACAGTCCACCAAATATTAATAGAGTTATGGCCCTTTGACATTTTTGTATACTTTTCTTTTCTGGATAACTCCTCCTACAGTTTACATCTGATCAAGCTGAAACTTCATATATAGTTAGACCATGATGTGGGACAGCACATATTGTTTCGAGGTTACGGTCCACCATATGATAATAGAGTTATGCCCCTTTGAAATTTTTGTAAACTTTTTGTTTTCCGATGACTCCTCCTACAGTTTACATCCGATTTAGCTGAATCTTCCTATATAATTAGACCATTATGTGGGGCAGCGCATATTGTTTCCAGGTCATGGTCCAGTTATACCCCTTTGAAAAATTCTGTAAACATTTTGTTTCCGGATAACTCCTCCTACATTTTAGATCGGATGATGTTCAAACTTTACATACAGTAAGACCATGCTGTGGAACAGTGCATATTATTTTGAGGTTACGGTCTGCCAAATATTGCCAGAGTTATACCCCTTTCACAGACTTTTCTTAACATTCCATTTCTGGAATACTCCTCTTACATTTTGTATCTGATGAAGCTGAAACTTTACATATAGTAAGACCATGATGTGCAACAGTGCAAACTATTTTGAGGTTACAGTCTGCCAAATATTACCAGAGTCATTCCTCTTTCACATTTTTTTCTAAACATATTTTGTTTCCTGATAATGCCTCCCACATTTTACATCTGATGAAGCTAAAACTTTACCTATAGTTAGACTATAATGTGGAGCAGTGCATATTATTTCAAGGTCAAAGTCCACCATTTATTGCCAGAGTTATGCCTATATTATTTTGAGGCTATGGTCCACCAAATATTACCGACCATGACAATTTGTTGGAGACAGGTAGTTTGAGCCATTGAGGGTTATTAATAGTGCCAGGTAAGAATATATGGAGCATATACTGTTCCTTGGTTACATTCCACAAACCCTAACTTGTACAACAGTCAGTTTATATATGCTCAATCTTACTAATTGCCACGGGCATATAATGCCCCGCTTGCGGAGCTCTTGTTAATCAGCATCTTTCAACCAATAAATTTTCCAGTGTAACATAAAAATATCATCCACATGCGAAAAGGCTCTTTATCAACGGTTACCGTCTCCTTGATAAAAAACCCTGACCAGTCATACCACTGACGAGACTTAAAAAATAATACATGGTATGGGATTATTTTGTTGAGATACTGAAATCATGCAGTATGTGCAATAGACTTAACTCAGAGACACAGCTCAAAGACTCAGCTCATTGACACAGCTCAAAGACTCAGCTGGGAGACTCAACTCAGCATTTTAGTATATGCCAAGAAAGTTCTATCATCTGAGTTTTGAGCCATGTATCTTGTGTTGTAGATGACCAGATATGCAATCAACACATCAGAAATTTTGATAACTATTGGGCTGTCGAACAGAGAGTCACTGAAGAACAAAGCCACAACAAACCATACCTGTACCTTGCTTATAGGGGATCAGGACAATCATATACTGTTTAAACAAAGACTTATGTAAGTTTGTTAGAATTTTTCAGGGAGGGTGGGGGAAGGGGGGGAGTGGTTGTAGCGCAAAAAATTATTTCACTTATATAAATTTAATCATTTAACCCAAAAAGATGGGTCAAAACTGGAACACCCTAAGACAAAAAAAACCTTTCCTCACATAGCAGACCTTTGCTTCTTGCAAACCAGAGAAGGAAATCCATAGTTTTAGCTTGGGATAGAAATTCTGTTATAACCCTGGTGTTCTTACCCAGGGACAGGGTTAAAATAAAATATTCTTGCGTGTTTGTGGTTGAATATGACCTCATATGCGCCGTCGTTAAGATTGGCGTCACAGCACATTACTTGAAGTCATTAAATGTCACTGCAGTGTCATCACAATATGGCAGACGTCGGCAACTGAAGTGACTGCAGTATTAAAAATCGACACTCAGAAATGGAAAGTAGGCAATAAAAATAATCCTACATGGGTGTGAGGGTTGGATAGATAAATCAGTCCCTCGGGATCACTGTCTGGCATCACTTGGCAAGCCTCATGATGCTGGACCATGACCCTCGGGATGGATTTTTCCATCCACCCCTCACTTTCATATAAGATTCTTATATTCTCACTATTGACTTAAAATTTAGCGAGGTTGAACCCGCAGCAGTGAGAGAGGCAATAGTCAGGGCCCTCAACCACTAGGCAGTGACTAAGGTGGGTTAAGTAACCCATAAACTGCCAATCATAATGTTAAATTTTGCAGATGTCATTTTTGATACTTTTTTATTGTTTTTCAGAGAAAATAAGGCTTGACATTACATATGAATTGTCTGCTGGGCAGAAAATTTACATGAACTGTCAAACATTGTTTTCTCTGAAAAAGAAAATTCCATTGGCTCTAAAATATTGCCATGGTGCCTTAAGGGTCAGTACCTGGTATAATGTACCAAGTAGTCAAAACTTTTATTCAGCACTAATCACTACCCTGCCTGTGACTGTAAAGTCAAGAAAAGGGGCAAGCTTTAGTGTCTAGGGGCAGGTGTTGGTATTTGCTTTGTGACATTTCAAATGAAAAAAGGCGGAAAAGATTCATACTTGCCAATCTTCGCAAGTGGGATTTTAAAGTCACTTGCAAAACTAAATTTGCACTTGCCACATGCTATGTGAATGCTTGAAGAATCAAGAAAGTTCATTCTTGCACACCAGACAAGGAAATTCGTGATTTTACCCTGGGATAGAAATTTATGTTCTGACCCTGGTGTTCCGACCCAAAATCGAATATAATCGCGTGTTTGATAAATGCACTGGTTGATTACGACCTCATATGCGCAGTCGTTAAGGTTGATGTCACAGCACGTGACATGACGTCACTAAACATTCCTGCAGTGTCAATATAATATGTCAAACGTTGGTAACAGAAGTGACTGCAGCATTAAAATCCGCGCTAAGAAATGGGAGGTATGCAAGAAAAAGAATCCAATATGGGTGTGAGGGGAGGATAGAAAAATCCATCCCTTGGGATCACTGTCCGGCATCACTCGGCAAGCCTCGTGATGCCCGACAGTGTCCCTCGGGACAGATTTTTCCAACCACCCCTCACAACCGTATAAGATTCTTATAATAACAGACCCATTTGATAAAGCTGCAAACTTTACCCAGTTGTTCAAAGCATCATTTGTTTAACCAACTTATTAGTTGTCAAAATGTTAACTGTTCTAGCAAGTACAAAATCTAAAACTCTTGGTATTTTTGATGGAAAAAACATGAATAGCTTTTTGCATTTGTAAAAGCTACTTGCATATTTTCAGCAAATATAGCAGCATATTTACCTCGTTATACGGTCAAAGTTTTAACAGTATGTAAACTAATGAGATCATGAGTTTAATTTGAACAACTTTGCCCTGGTGTTTTGTTTCATTTGAAACAGCTGTGAAAGGATATGCACTGTCTTCATTTTTTAAATGCACATAAACAATAAGACTAACAAAAGTAATTTTCTGCCCTCATTATGAAAACACGCCTATACAAATACATTGTAACCTTTATCGCCGAAAAAATAAAAAAAAAATTAAGACGAAAATTTGTAATATTTTTCTTATTTCTGCTCAAAAAATTGATTGTAGGTACTCGTTAGAAAAAATAAAAAAAAAATTAAGATGAAAATTTGTGATATTTTTCTTATTTCTGCTCAAAATATTGATTGTGGTACTCATTAGAACAGTCTATATTTTTTTAGAGCAGAAATAAGAAGAATAAGTAAACCCCATTTTGACTATATAAAAGCGGGGTCCTAGGGGGTCAATATTATATAGGCTTGTTTTCATGATGCTTTGTTGAGCTGACAAGTGTTAGTTTCTCCCCCAGACTTAGGTACTAGAAGGCTAGCAGTAAGGCAAAAACTACATAAAATATGGAAATACCTTTATGTAGTAAATGGGTGTACAGAAGAGAGATGATATGAGCTCCGCCAAGCGAATTTGGGTCTTCGAGCATTCCGTCATGACAAGTTTTAACTGCGCATGCCCAGCCATTCAGAAGGGCCAGGGATATGGCTTTTTGTCTGAAGGTTCCTCTTGATTCACTGCTTGTATGAGCAAGCAGCGAAGGTTCTGGCGAGACTGCGCGGATGCGCAGGCTCGCCTGAACCTTCGCTGCTCACATAGGCGATAAGTACCAAAATCCCTTGGATTTCCAGACACTTCGGCCCCACTACCACCTCGGCCCCTAGACAGGTCGGCCCAAAACCAAGTCGGCCCTAGACACCTCGGCCCTAGTCACCTCGGCCCTAGACACCTCGGCCCTACTGTCACCTCGGCCCCTAGACATCTCGGCCCCAAAGACACCTCGGCCCCACTTTTGAAATCTGTTGGGGTATTGGCATTTATATCATGTTAAAATCGGCCCCGCCCATCGGGACTTCAAGAAACCGACAGACTGTGACATGAAGCCTGGCCATACTTATAACCCCTATTGGTTTCATTGTGCTGCAGGGATTGAGATGTCATTTCATCTCAATGTCTGGTAAAATTCCCACAAAATTGGCGGCAACGTCTCCAAAATGACCGATACAGTGTTGATTGTGGCGTTAAACGTCAAATTTAACAAACAAAGCACCATGTTAACAAGCCTGAGTAATGAAGACCCTGCTAAACCCCAGTTATATGGGGAAAACTGGGGCTCATAGGGGCATACATTATTTACATCCCGAGCCGTAGGTTCGAGCCTCGCTCGGGCCACGTGTGAGACGCCAAGTTCTGCAACGGAAGGTCAGGTGGTTTTTCTCCGGGTACTCCGGTTTTCGCCCACCTCTGATTAACGATCGGCTCGATATGAGTGAAATAATCTTGAAAGGGCCGTAAAACCCAAACCAAAAAAAAAAAAAAAAAAAAAAAAAAAATTTACATCCCGAAGCCACGCCTTTATAATTTGAGCCCCTTGAACCACACTTTTATACATAGTAAAATTGGGGTAAATCTAATTTTTCTTATTTGAGCAGAAATAATAAAATTATCGCATTTTTCCTCTTATAATGTTCGTTTTTTCGGCGGTAAAGTTTACAAGTCATTTGTATCGGCGTGTTTTCGTAATTCTTATTTCTGCTCCAAGATACAGGTTGTGTGTACTGGTTAGAACCGTCTCAATGTGCAGGACTGATCAGAATGCGTCTGTGACAACCTTTAATCACAACTAGTTTAATTTTAAATGTGTTTATGCAAACTAGTCATTTCTTAGATCCTTTTCATATAAGTTAACAGGTCTGTGCGATACACAATCTCCTTGCGAACGATTGAACCAGTATCAAAGATCTATGTTTTCGAGCAGAAGTAAGAAATATTTTTTTTTTTTCAACTTTTCGTTATATAATTTTGGTTTTACGGAATCTTCTATTAAGTTGTTAGGAAATAAGATCAAATTATTTTATTGCTATTTTTATTTCACATAAAAATAACAAATAACCAATGAGATGTTAATAATAAATATGACAATGCATACACGACATTTTCAGGTTAACTTAGACTACAATCTTAAGGACAGCTTATTCCCCGCCGCCTTCAACCGTGACGTTGACCCTGAGTCAGCATCACGAAAACTGGGGTTTAGCGGGTTGTTCTAATTGTGAATATTTCATACTGATAGTCAATGAGCCTTTTCTACAAAAATACGTATATAGGGCCACGAAGACTTTGCACTCAGTGCACATCCAGATCCATCTGATCTGGATCTACACTGTCATTCAGTTTGCGAATTTTAAATGAATACAATATACATGTATCAAGTAATTTGAGGGTCTGAAATGTGACTAATAAATAAATAATTATACAGTATACTTGTTACTGTCCGTCTTTAAATATGAGCTGAAATGACAATCTCTAAATGTATGAAAATTGATAACAATGGAAACATACTGAGCAATTCCTACAAAAATACGAGTAGTGAAGACTTTGCACACAGTGCACATCCAGATCTACACTGTTTGCCACTAATATATACATATAGTACACGTGTATCAAGTAATTTGAGTGGCTGATAGTCAGAAATGTGACTAATAACTAAATAAAGTATACAATATACTCGTTACTGGGGAAGGTATAATTTGAGGACTTTACCTGGAGGACCAGAGGACTGAGGACCAAGTCCTCTAGAGGACCAGGGGTATAATTTGAGGACCAAATACAGGAGGACCAGTGCTTTAATCAGCTATATAATGGCTATGATAATTGAAGACTAATTACTGTTTATTGAAAATGACACCTACTGGTATGGTATATCACCTCATGGGCATATATATAGAAACAAATAAGTAAATAAAAATAAAATAAATAAAAGGAAAAACATGTTTTTATGCTCAGGAAATTTTTCACCATAGAATTTTATGAAATATATTTTTGGCATCTTGTTACTCTAGTTGAAATTAGAATTTCTCTCTACATGTTATTTTTTTTAATTCACAAACTGCATGATGAACAGTGGACATCCTGATCAGATGGCTTCTTGCTACTCTTTTAAAATGTTCACGTGAAATTAGAATTTCTCTACAGTAAGTACTTTCTATATACTTAATATAAGCTATCTGTTAAATTCACAAAATGCATGATGAACAGTGAAGATCCTGATCAGATAGCATCTTGTTACTCTTTTAAAAATGTTTACTTCAAATTAGAATTTCTCTACTTTCAATATACATGTACTTAATATAAGCTATCTGTTAAATTCACAAACTGCATGATGAACAGTGAAGATCCTGATCAGATGGCTGGAGTTAGAAATAAAAAAATAATGTGTAGCCATGTAAACCCCAATGTTCGCTATATAAAGTGGTTTTAAGAGGGGTGTTCATTACATGGACTTGTGACATGATGACTTTTGGCATCTTGTTACTCTTTTAAATATTTAGTTGAAACTAGAATTTTTCTACTTTCTATTCTACCTGTTAAATTCACAAACTGCAAGATGGACAGTGAAGATACTGATCAGATGGCTTATCTGGAGTTACACTGTTTTATGCTGAGAAATTTTTCACCATATAATTATATCGGAAATAAATTTTTGGCATCTTGTTACTCGTATTAAAAACGTTTAGTTAAAATTAGAATTTCTCTGTTTCTACATACATTTTTTTTTTTTGGTTTTGGTTTAACGGCCCTTTCAAGATTATTTCACTCATATCGAGCCGATCGTTA
The DNA here is from genome assembly GCA_963580285.1 of Lucinisca nassula. Taxonomy (NCBI): domain Eukaryota; kingdom Metazoa; phylum Mollusca; class Bivalvia; order Lucinida; family Lucinidae; genus Lucinisca; species Lucinisca nassula. Next base: position 121,379,647 of record OY757024.1, read on the forward strand.
ATCAGAGATGAGCGAAAACCGGAGTACCCGGAGAAAAAACACCTGACCTTCCGTTGCAGAACTTGGCGTCTCACATGTGACCTGAGCGAGGCTCGAACCACAGCGGTGAGAGACCTAATGATCAAGAGTCAGCGCTCTTAACCACTAGGTCACGGAGGCCCCGTTTCTACATACTTATTGTTAGGACCACTTCACTGAGGCATAATATAGCTTAGTTTGATAAAAACCCGCTGGTACTTCACTGGAGTGGGTTTTAAAAATCAAACTTTCAATTGCATGGACATGGTACCACATTGATGCTGATTATTTCACACAAAATTCAACAAAAGCAGCTCCTGCTATACTAAAAGGTTCGGTGGGGGGGAGGGGGGGGGGGGTTGGGGTATGGCCCTTTCAATATTATTTATTTCATATCGAGCTGATTGTTAATCAGAGGTGTACTAAAGTCTTCAGAGAAGTTTTGTTGCAAAAATATGGTTGTATCAATTAATTTGATTACCGTGATTGTTGTAAATTATAATGTTCAGCTACACTGATTTTGAAGTTCTATATTCTGATCTTTTAACAAATGCTAAGTTTTATAAAGTTATCATACTATAATGGCTTGCCACGGATTGTGCACATTGACCCATTTTTGTATCAGAAAACTCAAAACCGGTTATTAGCAAACAGTGCAGGCCCAGATCAGATGCCACGTTCTGCAGCATCTGATCAGAGCCCACACTGTTTGCAAAAAGTTCAGCCGTTTTCCAAATAAATTTTGAAGAACCTCTAAATTTTGAAATGGACTCATGCTATATAAAAAGGGGAAGATTTCATTCAGTACAGAATGGGTTAAAACATGAATATATTGAAGACAATAGCTGTCCGGTTTGTAACCCTTTTACCTACTAGTTTCTTAAGTGGATATAATTAACGCCCTTATAAACCCCACTTATTCCGTGATTTGGGTACTCCTGAGATACACTTGTTAGAACTACATGTACCTTGGTCTAATGAGCACACACATTCTATGCTTGCAGACGAAATGAGAAGAATGTCACCAATAAAACGGAAAATGTCAGTTTAAAGATTGTGGAAGAAACATTACAAAAACACACAAATGCGTCAAAGTGCATTTTTTTTACATCTCCAAAATGGCTACTTTTTTGATGAAAATCTTTGATATTTTTATTATTTATACTCCAAACATAGGTTGCTGCCTCATTGAGGTGGTTCTAACTAGTACCCATGACCTACTTCTTGGAGCAGTAATAAGAAAAATAATGTATGCTCCTGTTAACCCTAGTTTTCTCTATAAGGTGTTTTTAAGGGGAGGGGGTGGGGGGCTTCATTTTATGGACATGTTCACCTGATGACACCTTGTCACTTGGGCGACTAAGATCTTTTTTCCCAAGGTTCATTTTTGCTTGATAAAAATAAACATTATTGACTAATTAAACAAATGCTTATTTATGGGTCCTGTGTGAGTACTGCAATGGACAACATTATGATAATGCACCCGTACGAAATAGTGTATTTTTGCATCTGAAAAACGGACATTTTTTGGGTGAAAATTTGCGATATTTTTCTTTTTTTTACTCCAATCATAGGTTGGGGGTGCTCGTTAGAACCGCCTCACTGAGGCGGTTCTAACGAGTACCCACAACCTATGTCTTGGAGTAAAAATAAGAAAAATAATGTTTAGCCCCGTGAACTCCAGTTTTCTCTATACAAAGTGGGGTGTAAGGGAGTGTTCATTTCACGGACTTGTTCGCGTGATTTTTTTTTCACTTTTCAGCTGAACTTAAGAAAATTAATAATAAATTCGGTCCTACTTAACAATCAAAATAAATAGAAAAATGATGCTTCTGAAAGATCTAACAGCACATTTAAAAAATGAACACTTTCAATTATTTGCAAAATTTCAATCCAACCATAGGCTTACAGCCATTGGTTATAATATGTAACTTTGCCCCACCTACAATAGGATAAGCCCCACCTACAAATAACCATTAAACTGCTAATCACAACCATTACAATTTCAAGCATATTACTTTACTTCTCAAAGAAAATCAGCATTAGCATTTTTCATATATGAGTCCTATGGAAATGTTGTTCTCGGAAAACAAACAAAAGAAAAAAATGTGAATGCCATCTGCTGTGAGGTAATGCTTGGTGCTTAAGATATAACATTAAAAGTTTTTTTTTCCATATATAGCTCTTAATGTAATACTTGGCAGTTTAAAAAAAAATGCCATTACCGGTAAGTAATAAAATGACTGATAGAATATGAATAGATAAAACCACTAGGAAAAGATAATTTGGCCAAATTGTCCTACAAAAAAAAAAAATAACTAAATAAAATTAATAAATAACTGTTTTGTTTCTTAGTAGAGAAATTTCCATTAGAACTGCACATACTTTTTTAAAAAGAGTAACACAATGCCTAAATATATATTTCAACTATTTATATGTGAAGAATATCACATATTTTCCTTTAATTTTTTTTTTCCACTTACCCGCCGAACAAGACAATCCCTACATTTGCGAACAGTTTAGCTCCAAATAAGCCATCCGACCAGGATCTTCACTGTTCATCATGCAGTTTGTTAATTTAACAGGTAGCTTATATTAAGTACATGTATATTATGCCCATTTATTGCAGGAGATGATTAGTATATGCAACCTTGCTTGTTTTCAAATCCTGTTGATCTTTCTATATGTTACATTCTTGTTATATATAGGTCTGTAATTGAAAAGAAGTGAATAAATATTGTTTAAACTAAACTAAGTACATGTATATTGAAAGTAGAGAAATTCTAATTTTAAGTGAACATTTTTAAAAGAGTAACAAGATGCCATCTGATCAGGATCTTCACTGTTCATCATACAGTTTGTGAATTTAACAGATAGCTTATATTAACCCTTTTAGTACCAAATGGAATCTTCCTCATATATACCAGGAGTCCACTTCAAAATTTAGGGGGTCAGGTTGTGTTTTCATCAAAATTTATTTGGAAAATAACTGAACTTTTAGCAAACAGTGGAGGCCCTGACCAGACGCCGCGTTCTGCAGCGTCTGATCTGGGCCTGCACTGTTTGCCATGGTACCCGTTTTCGGGTTTCTGGTACTAAATGGGTTAGGTACATGTATATTGAAAGTAGAGAAAATCTAATTTTAAGTGAACATTTTTAAAAGAGTAACAAGATGCCATCTGATCAGGATCTTCACTGTTCATCATGCAGTTTGTGAATTTAACAGGTTGCTTATATTAAGTATATAGAGTGAGTGAGTTTTAGTTTTACGTCCCTTTAAGTATATAGAAAGTACTTACTGTAGAGAAATTCTAATTTCAAGTGAACATTATTATAAGAGTAGCAAGAAGCCGTCTGATCAGGATCTCCACTGTTCATCATGCAGTTTGTATATTAAAAAAAAATAACAAGTATATAGAAAGCAGAGAAATTCTAATTTCAACTAAACACTCTTTATTAGAGTAACAAGATGCCAAAAATATATTTCATAAAATTCTATGGTGAAAAATTTCCTGAGCATAATAACATGTTTTTCCTTTTATTTATGTTTTTTTTTTTTTTTTTTTTTATTTTCTGTATATTTGCCCATGAGGTGATATACCATATCAGTAGGTGTCATTTTCAATAAACAGTAATTATCTTCAATTATCATAGCCATTATATGGCTGATTAAAGCACTGGTCCTCCTGTATTTGGTCCTCAAATTATACACCTGGTCCTCTAGAGGACTTGGTCCTCAGTCCTCTGGTCCTCCAGTGAAAGTCCTCAAATTATACCTTCCCTCGTTACTGTCCGCCTTTAATATGAGCTAGAATGACAATCAAATGTGTGAAAATTGATAACAATGATCTGTTTATCATCAAGGATCTCTTTATTGGGGTAAAGGGATTAGTAACGCCTGGTTGTTTATTGAGCTTCGCACTTTTCTAATTTAAGTCAATAATTAATTGTTCTTGAATAACTTTTTGCTAAATAGTGTACTTACCTGAAATTCATTAATCCTTACCCCGCTGAACACGATAATCCTTATCTTTCCAAACAGTGTAGATCCTGATCAGATTGCTTCTGCCCTCTGAACCGGATCTGCACCGTTTTGTATGCAGTTTTTGAATTGCACGCATACATAATATTAATTGGTTTACTTACGAAGATAGTTCTAGTACAGCGAACCTGAACACTGATAATTACCTAATAAATAAATAAATAAATTGTTTGTTTGTATTGGAGTTTAACGGCCCAGTCAACACTATTTTAGTTCATTTTCGAGCCGGTCAGTTAACCTGTCCACACTTATCCTGGACAGGCTTATTTAGACGTAAGCGGTTAACCAATACAGTTCTCATGTTTTTCTCCAGAAAGTGACAACTGCCCTTCTTGAATCAGCAGAAGGGAGAGAATGACGTAGAAAAGATTTCATAATCAATCTCCACGAAAGAAAGTTGCCGACCCCGGTAGGTTTCGAACCCGCGTCCTATTGATCACCAGTCAGACGCGCATCCGACTTAGCTACAGAGGCCCAAAAAAAAAAAAATATATATATATATATATATATATATATATATATATATATATATATATATATATATATATATATATATATATATAGTTTTCTTAGACATGGTGTATGGGTCATTTAGTCTGATATACACCCGCACTGTGGGCATCCGGGACGGTTTATGGGACATTTGTATATGTCCCACAAACCATGTCCAAAAAATGCCTGGAAACCAGTCGTAAATCATGAGAAAATACTTATTTGAGAAAATGTCCCATAGTGTGGAACAGCCCAATATCCCACAGTGTCGTTGCTATTTTTAGAATAACCAACTTGACACCGTTAATTTTTTCTCTTCTGCCTGTTCTACAAATGACCCACAAAGCGTTAGGTTTCTACATGGATGATGCATTATGGGCAAGTAAAATGGCGGAACTTACGGCCGAACTTACCCGCAGGGGAAACGCAGTAAGTTTCTTTTTTATTGAAAAGCACAACAACAAAATTACAACCTCATAGACATAAAAAAATGCATTTGCAGAGTGTTTTTTATGCCTGTGTGATATGAACAGCCGTGTCACGTCTTTGTTTTCAATCTTACTCTGTACATTGAGTGCGGCGAACAGCCTCAACAGGTCTGAGAGTGAGAAAGTAATGGATTTGCAGACAGTCTTTAACCAAGTGTCATACTGCAATAGATTACTCGTAGGTGTACATTAGGGCCCTACATACACTCCATATTTTGCGTGATGAAAGCATACAGTAGGCCTAATAATGAATTTTTATTTCCGACTATTAAAACTGGAAACGGGTCAACTCGGCCTGTAACCAACTCGGCACCAGTTGACCCAGGCCGACTTGACTCAGGTACAATGGCCAAATACTGAGGTAGTGGCCAAATGTAGCCGACTCAGTATATAGGTAGATGAATCCAGTCGTTTCGGCCTAAATTTGGACCTGGGTCGTTTCGGCCCGTTTCGGTGTGTACCTGGGTTGTTTCGGCCCTGGGTTGTGTCGACCCAATTTTATTAGATAGCATTTTTTCTGTATAAAATATTATTAGTTAAATTTGGAATATTATTTAAAGGCCCTGTCACATTAGCCATGGTTATGATAGCCCAAATAAAGTGTTTTAATTATTTTAATTTATTCAGCAGGATAACGGTTTAAGGACTAAAACTATATACTTTTCTTTCAACAATGATTGAATTTGATAACCACTAGAATCAACAGGCAAAATCACAAACAAACATGCATTTATCCCCCCCCCCCCCCCCCCCCGCCCATCTGGGCTTGAAGAAATAGATGGGCTGCATGATGCTTTCATGCAGAGCTGAAACAGACCACACACGAATACTAGTAAACCGCTTAGAGGATCTAAGCCTGCCCAGGCAGAGCGTTGCGAGTTGGCCAGCCCATGTTTATAAATCCTATTGGTTTCAATGGGCGACAGGGCTTGAGATGTCATTTCTTTCTTTCTTTCTTTCTCCCGATACTGTTTTCGGTCAATTCTGACCATGATAACAGGTTTGGGGTGTGGCACAAATGTTTTCAATCCCCACCCCCAAAAAGAGCTTTGTGACACAGCCACCAGCAGATTAAAACTATTTACAAGAAGCCATCAGGGGAAGGAATCCATGCCTATCCCCTGCCCAACCCTAGGATATTATATTTTGGCCTTAAACCCATCAACTGTCTCAGAAGAGACAGCTTCGATTGTAAGGCCATTCCAAGTTGCAATTGTCCTGGGGAAAAAAGAACTCTTAAAACCATCCGTATAAGCATTAGGACGGTGATACTGAAAGGGATGGGACCTGGTTCTCCTACATCCTCCACCAGCTTCAGATAGGTACCTACTCTTATCTATAATGGCTAAATTATTGTGGATTTTATAGAATAGAGTCAGCGAAGCCTGCTCTCGCCTTTCCTGCAGAGTCGGCCACTGGAGTTCTTCAAGCATCTCTCCAACGTGGCTTTGGTTGCGCCAACGTCTGCAGGTCCAGCGAGCAGCAGTCCTCTGAACTTTTTCTATTCTATCAGTCTCCTTTTGATGATAGGGCATCCAAACTGGAGCTGCATATTCAAGCTTGGGGCGGACTAAAGTTTTGTATGCAGCATCCTTGGTTTCCCTCGGTGCGAAGGCCAAATTTCTACGAAGGAAACCGAGTGTCTTAGTAGCCTTACTAGTTATCTCATTAATGTGTTGACCCCACTCGAGGTCATCAGTGATTTGAACTCCTAAGTATTTAGCAGAAGAAACGTTCTCTAAAACCTGGTTATGTAATGTATAACCATGGACCATCTGTTTATGTGGAGGGTGCCTTGTCACTCTCATAGAGTGACATTTGGCGACATTAAATTTCATGAGCCATGCCTCTTCCCAGGTAGCCAACTTTTCCAAATCATCTTGAAGTATCTGTAGGTCATCAGACCCTCTTATATTTCTATACAGTACACAATCGTCAGCGAAAAGGCGGATTGTAGAGTTGATGTTGTCTGGCAGGTCGTTAATAAAAATCAAAAACAATATCGGTCCCAGCACGGAACCTTGTGGGACACCAGACAGCACCGGGGCGGGGTCAGAGCAAACACCGTCAAGTACGACTCTTTGTGTTCGTCCGGATAGCCAAGCAGAAATCCACTGGAGGGTATCATTTCGGATACCATAGTACTCCAGTTTATACAGAAGTCTTCTGTGGGGGACTTTATCGAAAGCCTTAGCGAAGTCCATAATAATTAGGTCTGTTTGTTTGTGACCCCTATTATTGGCCCCGTCCAGGTTTTCCTGTAGGTCGTGGATGAACTGGACAAGCTGGGTCTCACATGACCTACCGCTTCTAAATCCATGTTGGGATTCGACAAGGATCTTGTGCTCTGAAAGATGTTGCATGATTTTGCCCACGATGATGTGCTCCAGAGACTTACAGCAAATACAAGTCAGTGATACAGGCCTATAATTGGCGGGTAAAAGTCTGGCAAAATTGGAAGCAATGTCTCCAAAATGACCTATATACAGTGTTGACGGGGACGGTAAACCTCAAATCAAACAAACAAATCACCCTCGCCCATCAGGGCCTGGAGAATAGATTGGGCTGCATGATGCTTCCATGCAGGGTTGAAACCGATCGCACATGAGTACACATAAATAAAGAATCCAAAAAATGAATAAATAAAAATTATATTAAATAATGATTAAAATACCTGTTCCACAAAAGCAATGCTGCCACCGGTCACATACGTCACACGTAACGACCTGGCGTCGGCTATTTACTTCCTTGTCACATGAGATGCACAATTCAGTCATTTTGAAATTTACTTCAACAATTGTTAAAAGCGATTTCAAAGATAAGTCATTAAGTGATGAGGTGGTGTCTTGGAGCACCTTATATACATTGGTTGCCGACATTTAATCAAATTTTAAAGCATATCAGTCTTAACATAATTGTTTTTTTATTATTTTTTTTTTTTTATTTATTTATTTTGTTTGTAAATTTACAGAACCGCTATTTCCCGACAAACTCAAAAGGCTACTAATTAAGGAAGCTCGCATTTAACATGTGTTTTCAAACTGTTATGTTAACGCCACATAGTTGATCACTTATAAATTAAAATAAGGGGATTAGCTAACTCCATCAAAAGTGATTCACGGGTGATTGATTAACGGGCCATTTAAAGCATCGCATAAAAAAACTAATTGCAATTGAGTGCTTTAAAAACCTCCAACGTCTCCAGCGGAATGACAGGGCATTATGATCAGACAGATCTGCAATGTCAATTTAAGCCACAGGACACTGTCACCATCAGGTCCAGTGAGTTACTTGAGTGTCTTGGCATTGAGGACCTGGACCTCATCCTGAAAGAGAGAAGGCTCCACTGGTATGGACATGTGGAATGCTCCAACGGTGCAGTCAAGACTGCCTGTGACATACAGGTAGGTGGAAAGCGGCAGCCTGGAAGGCCCAAGATGACCTGGAAGCAGCTGACAGAAAGAGATTGAAGAGAATGGAAGCTCCCTATTATAGACAGGCCTGGAGATCTGGTGTAAGATCTGCCAGCGTGCAAAGCCAGCTACCTGGAAGGGGGCCACTTATGTGGACGTTGCCCCTGTACCTGCACGTTAATCAAAAATCCGTTGATGATGATGAAAAATCCTAAAAACAATACGGATCTTGATGACTTGCAGTTGTACTCCTAAGATTTTAACAAATTTGTTAAATTGCAATCCAGCAATGAGTCCAAAAGGTGCAGATGGAATAGCAAACAGTGTAGGCCCTGTGTCAGAAGCAGTCTGATCTGGGACTGCATTGTTTGCTGAAGCCTATCTCTCCCAATACATAGAATCATTACGGTAACTGCTCGTCTCATCATGTTTCGGATACATTGAAAGAGTCATTCCCTATATGTGTGCCCTGCTAACAAGATAATTTCCCCCAATTAATATTTCTTTGTATCTGTTGAACTGATTGGTTAGATAAATATGCTTGACAACAAATTTAATTTGAACATGTTGAATGATCTATCACTATTTAATAACAAGGTCAACATCGCACATACATTTTCAGATTTTAATAATGAAAATTATGATATACAGATAGAAATAATAACATTGACAATTAAAGAATAAAATAATAATTATAATAGGAAGTGTCTGCTGACAGCCGGCTGGCACCAGACTTTTAGGTCTAGTGACAGCCGGCTGTCACCAGACCTAAAAGTCTGCTGACAGCCGGCTATAATATTTACTCAATAATAAGCATATTCTTTTTAACTATATAACTTATCCTGTTTCATGAGCTACCATACCGCTTACAGAACTTTGTTGAACAGTGAAGGATTCAATAATTTCTAATGGGGACTTGTATTTTTGTTCAAACTTTGTGTAACAATGCTGGTATTATTGCAGCTTAGTTCTAAATCATAAATTTATCATATGGTTATTTCTAGGCATACCATCAGCAGAACTTACATGTACAAACTTGAGAAGAGTGGTGGGCACACGCTTCATCTGGGTTTGAACAGCACGGACAGAACTAGAAATGTGTCAATACGACACAGATGCCCCCATCTAGGGGCTCACCTTACTCCAAAAAAGTCATGTAACAACAGTTGTCATCAGACAGCATATCTCGCCTGGAATAGTGTCTGTGAGGTTATTGGCATAGGTGTTTGTGTGGTGGTGGGGTGTATAGCTGATTAAACTTTATAAAAATAACTATGATCGTTCCAAATATGGACCTGTACCCGCCCATCGGGGCTTGGAGAAATAAATTGGGCTGCATAGTGCTTCCACGCAGAGCTGAAACTGACCACACATGACTACTGGTAAACCGCTTCGAAGGACTAAGCCTGCCAAGGTAAAGTGGAATGAGTCAGACTGTCCAATGCATATAAGCCTTTTGGTTTCATTGGGCGGCAGGGCTTGAGATGTCATTTCATCTCAATGTCAGGTAAAAGTCCCACAAAATTGGAAGCAACGTCTCCAAAATGACCTAAATAAGTGTTGACATGGATGTTAAACCTCAATTCAAACAAACACATTCCAAATATGGACCCAATCCATCAAATGGTTTGGAAAATATGAGTGCTTAAAAACTAGAGAGTCACGCATACCCCCAGTCAGCGCCACCCTTTGATATATCTTTCAAGCTTTATGTTTTATGAATAAAGAAGTCAAGAAGCTGTACATGTAAGAATCTACAAATGTGCTTGTAAAAGCTAAACCAAACATAAAATTTCTAAACGGACCAATGGAGTGAGGGCATCAAAGTTACTGAAGGGTGGGGGGCATCCATGTTACTGAAGCAGCAAGCTGAGCAGGGTGGGGTATACATCAATGAAATCTTTGGACTGGTATGCAACATCGATGCAAGTATCAATTGAATTTGTCTTAGAGTTTAGAAAATACAGGCATCTACATGTATAAACTTTGTCATATAACTTTAACCAAATGTAAAATTTCTGTTACCTTGAGGTCAAGGTCACTGTGGGTGGGGGGAGGGACATACACCACAAAATCTTTGGAGTGGTATGCAACATTGATGCAAGTATCAACTGAGTTTGTCTTAGCGTTTAGCACATACACACATCTATAAACTTTGTCTTAAAACTTTAACCAAATGTAAAATTTCTGAGTCTGTGACCTTGACCTCAAGGTCACTGTGGGGGCGGGACATGCATCAAAGAAATTTTGAGACCAGTATGTAACTGCAATGTAAGTTAAAGTATCAACTATATCTATCAAAGGGTTCAGAAGATAAAATCTCTTAGAAACTTTGACGCAAAACTTTAACCAAGCACCCCCCACCACCTCCCATCAGGGCCTGGAGAAATAGATTGGGCTGCACGGTGCTTCCCCGCAAAGCTGAAACTGATCGAACTTGAATACTGGTAAACAGCTTAGGTCTATATAAGTCTGCCCAGGAAGTGATGCGAGTCGGACGGCTCCTTAAACCTTAACGGATTTTATGGGTGGTAGGGCTTGAGATATCATTTCATCTCTGAATTTCGGGTAAAAGTCCCACAAAATTGGAAGCAGTGTCTCCAAAATTACCTTAATACTGTTGATCAGGGATTTTCCTACCCTTCAGAATCAGGGTCCAGGGGCCACTGGGTTTGGGAAAAACAGCTCGCTAATATTTATAGTTGGGAATTTAATTCAGCTGTAACTTTGTCAATTTTGGTTCAATTTTTCATGAATTATTTTATCAAAATGTAGCACAACATCAGAAATTTGGAAAGTTGTCATAAAATTTGGGAATATCTGTCTCTAAATTGGGAAAAATAGGGGCCGATTACCGGCCCCAAAGTTGCACTAGGAAAATCCCTGTTGATGGGGATGTAAAATCGCAACTCAAACAAAACAAAAACTTTAACCAAAATGTTACCCGATGGACGGACAGATTGACACATGGACGGATGGACAGACAAATGGTCGAATGACAGGCTAAAACTATATACCCCATAGCATACTTCATATGCCAGGGGTATAATTAGTCTAGCTTCTAAGACATCCCAGAATATAATGTCAGTGTAGGTAGAACCAATGCTTTGTTATGACTATCAAGTATGAGCATAATTATGTCCCCCAACAAATAGACTTCATGGCCTAGTGGTTAAAAGCACCAACTGTTAATCATTAGGAGGTTCTGCAAGGGACGGTAATGTGGTTTTTATCCGGGAACTCTGGTTTTTGCCCACCTCTGATTAGCAACCAGCTCAAAATAAGTGAAAATCTTGAAAGGGCCATAAACCAAAACAAAAACAAGAGGTCCATAGGCCACTTTGCTCACCAGATCTCAGGTGGTCACTGTCCACTGGCAGCAATATATTTTAACATATGATTTTAATATACCGATTTTAAAGTCTCCCAAACATACCCCCACAATCCGGAGCACCCATGTCGACACTGTATCTGAAATATTTGTTATTTTATGAAGTGGCGGGGATGGGGCATGGACCCAATGAAGCCATGGTTGGTATCCCATATCAAAAGGAACAAGAATATATATGGATTAAGGGTGGGGATCTGTAAGATTCTTGAGATACAAGGCCTTTTCGGCATCGGAGGGGTAGGGGCATGGCCCCGCTGGACACCAGAAAAGCTCTAGATTGTGTTGTCTCTGAATGTGTTTTATCATAAGGACCAAGAATATATATGGTTTAAGGGTGGGGATTTGAACAGTTTTTGAGATATGAGGCCCTTTTGTGAAATGGAGGGGAGAGGACCCCACAAGTTGGTGTGATTTAATATGTCTAATTATAAGGAAATTGGAATAAGAATGCATATGATTATGGGTCTGGGATCTGACTGTCTTCTATGATATATGGCATTTAATGAAGTGGAGGGGCAGGGCATGCCCCCAGCACATTGCTGCAGCACAAAGAGACCCTCAGGTTGGTGTGACTGAATGAGTCTTACCATAAGGAATAAGAAAATATACGGTTTAGGGGCGGGGATCTTGGTGGTTTCTGAAATATATGGCTTTTTATGAAGTGGAGGGGTGGGCCGGCGGACCCAGAACACCCCCTGGGCCCACATGTTGGTATCACTGAATGCGTCTTATCATAAGGAAAAAATTTAATGTGGTTTAGGGATGGGGTAATCTGAACAGTTTCTCAGATATTTCGCCTTTTTTGAAGTGGAGGGTCGGGACATGGCACTCAGGCACACCCTGGGAGACCCCTAGGTTGGTATCACTGAATGTGTCTTATAAGGAACTAGAATATATATGGTTTAGGGGTGCAGATTTGAACGGTTTCTGAGATATTGGATTAACTAAGTGGAGGGGGTGGGGCATGGCCCCAGCACAACCAGGGATCCCCAGGTTGGTGTCACTGAGTGTGTCTTATCACAAAGAACAAGAATATATATGATTTGGGGTTGGGATCTGAATGGTTTCCAAGATACATGGCCTTTTATGTAATGGAGGGGCTGGGACATGGTCTCGGCACACCCTGGGGGACCCCAAGGTTGGCATAAAAGTATATGGCTGAAAGAAATTTACTGAAGGAACATTGCTATAAATTTTTTGTCAAAGGCTTGGCAGTAAATGCCATTTTTCTATTTTCCCCATAGAAACTCCAAGTTGCCACAGCAACCAAACTAATGAGCCCATTTTCATAAAAAAAAACACTAACTTTCGATCCCCAGCCCGGGGATGCTACAGATTAAGTTTGGGCTGAATGGGCCCAGTGGCTTCAGAGGAGTTGTCATTTAAAAGTGTTGACATAAGACGATGACAGACAACTGCCTATCCCATAAGCTTCGGCTCTGGTGAGCTAAAAAAAATAACAGGGGAGAAGGATATGTTGTTTTAGGTGCAGATCCTGTTTGCATCAGCGACAGCGGCTTGGCATATCCTGATTTAGGCACTGAACCTATGGATGGATTGTGGATTTGGGACCAATCTTACATGGTTCACTAGGAGGGGTAAATCAGTCATATTTTGGTTTTAAAAGGCACAGGCCCCTAAAAACTGTCAACTTTGGACAACTTTGGACAAAAAATGGTTTGACTGCATCTCATGAACAAATTAATGGATTGTGGTCCAACTTTTCAATATACCAGCAACAAAAAATTTAATTAGACTGGTGACCTTGTCCTAACTTTTAAGGTCATATGCTCCAGAAAACTTGATTTTCAGCCAAAAATTGGTTTTCTGCACCCAAGCTCATGCCCAATTGATGAATTTTAATCAAACTTTATACATTTCTAGTTCTATAATTGGATCCAGATTCCAGACATATGGTGAAGATAAGAATATGAAAATGTAGTTAGTATTGAAGAAATATTATTGCTGGCTGTCAGCAGACTTTTAGGTCTGGTGACAGCCGGCTGGCACTAGACCTAAAAGTCTGGTGCCAGCCGGCTGTCAGCAGACCTCGCCATAATAATAATTTCAACTGTGACACTGTGCCTGGACAAAGCTTTTGTACAACAAACTACTGCATCAGGGTCAATTATAGTTATGTCCTTGACAGAAATTAAGTGAAAAAAAAAAATGTCGACAAACTGGTAGGTGATAAGAATAGAGTTAGAGTAAATTAGAAAATATTTTCATTACATCATAAAGGGGTTATTATAATTTGGAATGCAATTTCACTGCATACCCTATGGAATATGAGAGACATAAATTCACTACCGGACGGCGAGCCATTCCTACATGGGTTGGCTAGCCCTCTGGTACCGGAAGAGCAGGCTCCTTGACTGGTCGTCCAGTCTTCGACGGGCAGACTCATTCTAAGACTGGTCGTCCAGTACCAGACGGCTAGCCACTGCCATCTATCTGTCTATGTTTTGTTTGAATAAATGTTAAGCTTTCCCATTGACACTATTTCGGTTATTTTGGAGATGTTACTTCCAATTTTGTGAGACTTTTACCCGACACTGAGATGAAATTACATCTCTAGCCCAGTGGCATCATGAAACCAATAAGGAAATACCCATTGGAGGGTCTGACTCGCACCACTTTGCCTGGACAGGCTTAGTCCTAAACGAATGGGTTTTTTTTGGTACTCACGTGTTATTTTTTTTTTTTGTTTGGTTTTACAGTCCTTTCAAGATTGTTTCACTCATATCAAGCTGATCATTAATCAGAGTTTTCACTGAGTTGTTTGGTAAATATTGCAATATCTGCTGACGATACGCATATCGTGAAGCAGTTTGACGATAGTACGATTACAATACAACAAACATAGTAATTTGATGGAGATGAGGTGAAAACTTTTGCTGGTTTTGCTTAAATTTGTGACTTAAAAATAAGTTTCTATTTTCACTTTTATCAGCTCACCTGTCACATAGTGACGGGGTGAGCTTTTGGGATCACTTTTCGTCCGTCGTGCGTCCGTCCGTGTGTCCGTCCCTGCGTGCGTGCGTATACTTCTTCTTCAAGTGACATCTCTTCCTAAACCATTGATCAGATTTTGACCAAATTTCACAAGAATGATCCTTAGGTTGTCCCCTTTCAAAGTTGTTCAAATGGTTCCTGTCCATTGCACATCTACATTAGGTCACAGGAGCCAAAAATAGATTTTTTTCACCGGAAACTTAAACAATTTTCTTCTCTGAAACCACAAGGCCCAGGTCTTTGATATTTGGTATGAAGCTTCATCTAGTGGACCCCTACCAAGATTGTTCAAATTATAGTGCTGCGGCCAAAAATGCCCCTGCCCCAGGGCCCTTTGTTTTTTACATGGGCTTATATAGGGAAAATCTTTAAAAATCTTCTTCTCTGAAACCGCAAGGCCCAGGTCTTTGATATTTGGTATGAAGCTGCATCTGGTGGACCCCTACCAAGATTGTTCAAATTATAGTGCTGGGGCCACAAATGCCCCAGCCCCCGGGCCCTTTGGTTTTACAAAGGATAATATAGGAAAACCTTTAAAAATCTTCTTCTCTGAAACTGCAAGGCCCAGGTCTTTGATATTTGGTATGAAGCTTCATCTAGTGGACCCCTACCAAGATTGTTCAAATTATAGTCCTGGGCCAAAAATGCCCCAGCCCCGGGACCCTTTTGCTTTACATCGGCTTATATAGGGAAAATCTTTAAAAAATCTTCTTCTGAAACCACAAGGCGTCTTTGATATTTGGTATGAAGCTTCATCTAGTGGACCCCTACCAAGATTGTTCAAATTGTAGTGCTGGGGCAAAAATGCCCCCACTCAAGGGCCCTTTAGTTTTACATAGACTTATAAAGGGAAATCTTTAAAAATCATCTTCTCTGAAACCACAAGGCCTAGGTCTTTGATATTTGGTGTGAAGCTACATCTAGTGGACCTTTACCAAGATTGTTCAAATTATAGCCCTGAGAACAAATATGCCTCGCCTCAGGCCCTTTGGTTTTACATAGACTTATATTGGGAAAATATTTAAAAATCTTCTTCTCTGAAACCGCAAGGCCCAGGTCTTTGAAATTTGGTATGACTCTTCATCTAGTGGATCCCTACCAAGATTGTCCAAATTATAGTGCTGGTGCCAAAAATGCCCCCTCTCAGGGGCCCTTTGCTTTTACATAGACTTATAAAGGGAAATCTTTAAAAATCATCTTCTCTGAAACCACAAGGCCTAGGTCTTTGATATTTGGTGTGAAGCTACATCTAGTCGACCTTTACCAAGATTGTTCAAATTATAGCCCTGAGACCAAATATGTCCCTGCCTCTGGCCCCCTGGTTTTAAATAGACTTTATATAGTGAAAATCTTAAAAAAAAATCTTCTTCTGTAAAACCACAAGGCGTAGGTCTTTGATATTTGGTGTGAAATTTCATCTAGTGGATCTCTATCAAGATTGTTCAAATTATAGCCCTGGGGCCACAAATGCCCCACCCCGAGACCCTTAGGTTTTACATAGACTTATAAAGGGAAATCGTTAAAAATCATCTTCTCTGAAACCACAAGGCCTACTAGGTCTTTGATATTTGGTGTGAAGCTACATCTAGTTGACCTTTACCAAGATTGTTCAAATTAAAACCCTGAGACCAAATCGAGGCTTTAGCGCGAAACTATTCTAAGTGACATTTTTGGTGAAAAACACTTTTTTCCATAGTTTGATGGTATTTTACATTTTACAACATGTGTACAAATTTCCCCATTGTGCACTAACAAATTGCTGAGAAAAACACATATTTGTCCAACTAGTTTATCTGCATTTTATGATTTCAGTCAGTGCGAAACTAGTGCATCTGTTCGTTTAACCCTTAAATTCCAGTATTTTAAGCAAGCACTGTATACCTCATCAGATGCCGTGTTATGTGGCATCTGATTAGATATCTACTGTTTGCCAATGCCCCAGTACACAAGCCCAGTCCATGTTTTACTTTTTACAATGCTCTGATGTCACAAGGAGGATAAATAACTGGTACCTGGATTTTGTCAGTGACAGTCACATGGACAATAGCAGGCTGGAAGCTTCTGTAGCTAGTAATTTTGGATCGATTGATAAGCCAATGCCTCAGTACACTAGCTCAGTCCAGATTTTACCTTTTTCACAGCGCCCTGACAACACATGGAGAAGGCTAGCACTGCTATAAATAACCGATAGCTGGGTAGTGACAATAGCAGGCGGTTAGTTACTCTGCTCTATAATGTAGACTTTTCAGCTTCATCCTAGGCCCTTCTGTCTACTTGTATATACTAAATAGGACCAGCACAAAAGATTCTTCTTTCTGCATTTATAATATTTCATTGATAAGGCTGAAGCGCATTTGCAAAACAAGCATTAAACTATTTTGCACACTCACGTTAACTGCCTTCTTACTGTATGTCCATAAGACTCTGGCAAGCAGTAAAGATTGCTGCAACTGATCAGCAGCTTCACTAAGTACTTAAAGTATATAGACTTTTGTTAAACTTGCAATAAATAAAATAAATCAGAAACACCTTAAATTGAAATGGACCTGTACAAAGTTATTAGATGAAGACTATTTGTCGCACCGCTGGCAAGATTAAACTGAAGCAAAGTCTGCCAGACAGACAAACTAATCATGGGTTCAGATGTCATACATACCTCTCTGTGTATTTACTGGCCCCCTCCTATTGGGGCTTATAGAAATAGATTGGGCTTCATGGTGCTTCAATGCCAAGCTGAAGCCAACTGCACATGGGTACTCGTAAACCGCTTAGATGGTCTCAGCCTGCCCAGGCAAAGTGGTGCAAATTGGACCCTGCATATTGGTATGTTTGGGTGGTAGGGCTTGAGATTCCATTTTATCTAAATGTCCGGTAAATGTCCCACAAAATTGGAATCAGTTAACATCTCCAAAATGACCTAAATAGTGTTGACGGGGACATAAACCATCAATTCAAACTTCTGACAACAAAAATCACAGGCAGAGGTTGTGTGTGTGTATTGTAATGACACAGAAGCTGTAGTTAATGGATAACTGTTTTATTTAATAAACATTGAGCCAGTGAAATTCCTTTGGCTTGTATAAGCATGGCTGGGTGGGGTTGGAGGTGGGGGCAAACTATGGATTTTCCAATCTTAATATAGCCCACAAGTTTATGTTCCATAGTGTCCGTTAGTCACCCGATAAGGTCCATCAATGGGCTCCTGCTTATTTCGGCTGCATCCGGAAAATGGTGATTTCAGAGAACATACAATTTTAACCCTGTAGTTGCCAATCACAAAAATTGTCGTCTGCTTTGTTGTCTGCTGGAAAATTTAAGTTAATGTTGCAGACAATGTGGACCAAGATCAGACAGCTACCCTAGGAGAAGTTTGATCTGCACCCACTTTGTTTGCCTACATACAAAAGATAGGTGTGAAAAGTTGGCAAGAATATTAAGCAGACAACATAAACAGACAACATTTTCAGATGCAGTTTTTTCTTGACATCTTAAAGAGTTAATTAGATGGCACTGATTGGTTGAAGGTCCTGAACTGAAACTTATAAATAGAAGTGAAGGCAATGATCAGGAATCGATACAATTAAGCCACACCTACCATCAGAGACACTAAATGGTAAGAAACACAAACATGAAATGACTAGACCCTAATGGAAATATCAATAGCAGAAAGCCAAAAGGACAGTTACTTTCCCACAAAATGGCCAACTGGCTATCCAAAACCCCCCAAAAAATGTCAGCGATACACATATTCAAAGATGAACTGTAACAAAAATAAACCGCACAGAATAACTGCATCGGAATGGTAAGTGGGCTTAAATTGATTTTATGCGACAGCAATCCTCACCCTTCCAAATAATTTGTTCAGTCCGCATGAAGGCTTCTTAACTCATCAGTGCAACATCTCTTGAGAACACAAAAATCAAACAACCACAGAGATGAAACAACCGTGAGGACTCCCAAGAAATAACTGAAATGCTGAAGCAAAAGAAAACCAACAGTTATACTCCGATAGGCCTGACCAGAGACCGTTAAATACCAGTATTTTAAGCAAACAGTGTAGCTTCTGATCAGATGCCGAGTTATGCGGCATCTGATCTGGATCCAATCTGTTTTTGCCAAGCCCAATCAGATTCTATTGATACCCTCTAATGCAACACTCTGACCTAAAATTGATAAGATTAGTGTAACTATTTTCTATTAATAACCTGGGTTTCCCCAAATAAGTGATAGTCACATGGACTCCAGCACTGAAAGAGATTTTGAGCTAAGTAACTTTAGGTCAATTGATAAACAACTGACCCAAAATGGGGGCCGAGTTATGGAGATCACAATTACAGTGGCACCCACTGAGTTGTGGCTCTTGCTCATACCATGCTGTGTCAATGTGGTGTACAATTGTACCAAGCATCATCAACATTTTATAGGGTGTTAGTGCTTTGGGGACCACAAGGCTATTCTGGCAGGGGAGATAATTAACATAATGCGGCACTTACAGCTATGGGTCTGCTTGTGACATGCCTCCTCAAACTTGTGTACAACTATACCAAGTACCACCAATATATATTTCAAAGGTTGTTGCAGTTATGGCCATTACAATGTTATACTGTCAGGGGAGATATTCACAAGATCAAGGCACCTAGAGTTGTGGTTCTTGCTCATGACACACCTTCTTAACATCATGTAAAACTGTACTCAGTATCATCAACTAACTAAAATACAATTGCACCCAAATTGGTGATTTTTGCACATGACATGCCTTCTTATCTACTAAGAACCATCATTACTTATCAAAGGGCTTGAAGTTATAGTTATCGCAAGATACTGTTGCCAAGGTAACAGTATTGCCAAGGTAACAGACTAAAATACGATGACAGCCAGAGTTTGGTTCTGGCTAATGACATGCCTTCTTAACCTTGAGTATAATCTTACCAAGTGTCATCAATATATCTCAAAGTATGTGGAAGCTATGGTTATGTTGTCATTGGAGATAACTAAACTACTATGGCATCTGGAGTTCTGGTTCTTGCACATTTTGCATGCCTTCTCCTCCTCGTCTACTTTTGTATCATTTGACATTATCATACCTCAAAGGGGTGACATCATCATACCTCAAAGGAGTTGTGGTTCTTGCACATGACATGTGTACCATGGTATAGAACCTTGATTATTATCTCAAAAGTATCGGAGCTGTCAAAATTATAGATACATAGTTTGTTTGATTTGAGGTTTAACATCCCCGTCAACACTGTAAAGGTCATTTTGGAGACACTGCTTCCAATTTTGTGGGACTTTTACCCGACACAGAGATGAAATGACATCTCAAGCCCTGCCGCCCAAATAAACCAATAGTGTTTATAAGCATGGATGGTCTGACGCGCACTGCTTTGCCGGGGCAGGCTTAGCGTCTAAGCGGTTAACCAGTACTCGTGTGCAGGTGGGTTTCAGCTCTGCGTAGAAACATCTAGCAGCCCATCTATTTCTCAAGCCCCGATGGGCGGGGGCCAAAATCATAGATAGATAAAGGGATCAGAATAACTGATATCCATGCTTCCTAATAAAATCTTATAATTAAACTTCATTTTTTAAGCAAGAGAAGTAAAATGAAAGCACATTTTCTCCTTTATTCAAAATATCCATGGTTGATATGTTTTTAACAACTCTCAGTCATTCTATGGTATAATTGTAAATTTGATGTGAGAATAAAAACCATTTTTTAAGTTTCTACTGAAACAAATAATTACATCATAATTATTAATTCACTTTCTACTTACTGCAATACTTTTTTGGCTTCAAACTGCTTCAAAACCAGCTTTTTCCATAAGATAGACTAGTTTCGCACTAAACATTATGGCCGTAAATGTTAAGTTTCAGCGCGTAACTAGTCCATGTGATGATTTTTTTTATTTTTCAGATATTTTCAATAAAAACTGTCCACAATGTTTACAATACACATTTTAAACTCAAACACTCTTTCAGAATTTTAATAGAAGACAAAGCAGTAAAGAAGTTCAGTTTTTTCCTTCTCCTGTAAAATTATGAAAAAGTCAGATAGAATAGTTTCGCACTAAAGCCTCGAAATATGCCCCCACCTCGGGGCCCTTTGGTTTTACATAGACTTATATAGGGGAAATCTTTAAAAATCTTCTTCTCTGAGACTGCAAGGCCCATGTCTTTGATATTTGGTATGGAGCTTTATCTTGTGGACCTTTACCAAGATTGTTCAAATTATAGCCCTTGGGCCACAAATGCCCCCACCCGAGGGCCCTTTGGTTTTACATAGACTTTTATAATCTTTGAAAATCTTTTTCTCAGAAGATTGTCCAAGTTATAGCCCTGAGGTCAAAATGGCCCAGCCCGGGGGCCATTTGGTTTTACATAGGCTTATGTAGGGAATATCTTTAAAAACATCATCTTCTCTAATACCGCAAGGCCCAGGGCTTTGATATTTGGTGTATGAAGGCCTAAAATGGCCCAGCCCGGGGGCCATTTGGTTTTACATAGGCTTATGTAGGGAATATCTTATCGTGACACAAATATCGCAATATGTTTTGTATCGTGAGGTAACTATATCGTTGCAGCCCTATCAGAATTGGGTGAAAACTTGAGTATCTGGAGAAAAACCCTCTGACCTTCCATTGCAGAACTTAGCATCTCACATGTGACCTGAGCAAGGCTCAAACCACTGCAAAGAGGGGGAGCTATTGTGATTGGTCACTGCCCATCGTTGTGATCGTCCATCCAAGTGTCCGTCCATTCACAATTTCTTTAAACAACATGATCGCCTCCTAAACTAGATTTTGATAAAACTCTGCAGAAATAATCCTTGGGTGATCCTCTCAAATTTGTTCAAAGTATTCAATATTCCATGCAGAATTCTGGTTGCCATGACCACAAATAGGGGAAAATCAGAGAAAACTTTAAAAGATCTTCTTATGAAACCAGAAGGCCCAGGATGAGGTATTTCATATTTGGCATGAAGCTTCTTCTAGTGGACCTCTACCCAGATTGTTCGAATTATAGCACTGGGGCCAAAAATGGCCCGAGGCAGGGCCAACTGCGTTAACATAGAAGTATTTAGGGAAAACCTTTAAATATCTTCTTGTTTGAAACAATAAGGCCCTGGAGGTCTTTGATATTTGGTGTTAAGCTTAAATATATGTCTAGTGGACCGCTAGTGGGGCCCAATGGGTTTACATAGCCTAATATACACAAAATGTTTATAAATCTAAAAGATCTTCTTGACTGAAACCAGATGGCCCAGTGGTATTCGATATTTGAGTTACATAGGGAAAACCTTTAAAAATCATCTTGTCTGAAACCAGAAGGCCCAGGTCTTTGATATTTGTCATGAAGCTAGTACAGGGATTCTGCTGGCCCAAAATGCAGTTCAGACAAATTGTCCAGACAGCTCAAAATTTATCGGACATACTGAATTTCATTTGGACAAGTTTGAAAAGATGAAATTTTCTTACACTAAAATAGTCAATGTTACCACTTTTTAGCTCACCGTCACATAGTGACGAGGTGAGCTTTTGGGATCACTTTTTTGTCCGTCGTGCGTGCGTCCGTGCATGCGTCCGTGCGTAAACAATTTCTTTAAACGACATCTCCTTCTAAACCACTGATCGGATTTTGACCAAACTTCACAGGAATGATCCTTAGGTGGTCCCCTTTCAAAGTTGTTCAAATGGTTCCGGTCCGTTGCACATCTAGGTCACAGGAGCCAAAAAAAGATTTTTTTCACCAAAAACTTAAAAAATCTTCTTCTCTGAAACCACAAGGCCCAGGTCTTTGATATTTGGTATGAAGCTTCATCTAGTGGACCCCTACCAAGATTGTTCAAATTATAGTGCTGGGTCGAAAAATGCCCTCGCCCCAGGACCCTTTGGTTTTACATAGGCTTATATAGGGAAGAATCTTTAAAAATCTTCTTCTCTGAAACCACAAGGCCCAGGACTTTGATATTTGATATGAAGCTTCATCTAGTGGACCCCTACCAAGATTGTTCAAATTATAGTGCTGGGACAAAAAATGCCCCTGCCATGGGGCCCTTTGGTTTTACATTGGCTTATATAGGGAAAATCTTTAAAAATCTTCTTCTCTGAAACCACAAGGCCCAGGTCTTTGATATTTGGTATGAAGCTTCATCTAGTGGACCCCTACCAAGATTGTTCAAATTATAGTGCTGGGGCGAAAAATGCCCCCGCCCCGGGGCCCTTTGGTTTTACACAGGCTTATATAGGGAAAATCTTTAAAAATCTTCTTCTCTGAAACCACAAGGCCCAGGACTTTGATATTTGGTATGAAGCTTCATCTAGTGGACCCCTACCAAGATTTTTCAAATTATAGTGCTGGGACAAAAAATGCCCCCGCCACTGGGCCCTTTGGTTTTACATTGGCTTATATAGGGAAAATCTTTAAAAATCTTCTCTGAAACCACAAGGCCCAGGACTTTGATATTTGGTATGAAGTTTCATCTAGTGGACCCCTACCAAGATTGTTCAAATTATAGTGCTGGGACAAAAAATGCCCCCGCCACGGGGCCCTTTGGTTTTACATTGGCTTATATAGGGAAAATCTTTAAAAATCTTCTTCTCTGAAACCACAAGGCCCAGGTCTTTGATATTTGGTATGACGCTTCATCTAGTGGACCCCTACCAAGATTGTTCAAATTATAGTGCTGGGGCGAAAAATGCTCCCGCCCCGGTGCCCTTTGGTTTTACATAGGCTTATATAAGCAGAATCTTTAAAAATCTTCTTCTCTGAAACCGCAAGGCCCAGGACTTTGATATTAAGAATGATCCTCATCTAATGGACCTCTACCAAGATTGTTCAAATTATAGCCCTTGGGCCAAAAATGTCCCCGCCCCGGGGCCCTTTGGTTTTACATAGACTTATATAGGGAAAATCTTTAAAAATCTTCTTATCTGAAACCACAAGGCCTAGGTCTTTTATATTTGGTATGAAGCTTCATCTAAAGGACCTCTAACAATATTATTCAAATTATAGTGCTGAGGCCAAATATGTCCCTGCCCCAGGGCCCTTTGGTTTTACATAGGCTTATATAGGGAAAATCATTAAAAATCTTCTTCTCTGAAACTGCAAGGCCCGGGACTTTGATATTTGGTTTGAAGCTTCATCTAGTTGACCCCTACCAAGATTGTTCAAATAATAGTGTTTGGGAAAAAAATGCCCCCCGCCCCGGGCCCTTTGGTTTTACATAGGCTTATATAGGGAAAATCTTTAAAAATCTTCTTTTCTGAAACCGCAAGGCCCAGGACTTTGATATTTGGTATGAAGCTTCATCTAGTGGACCGCTACCAAGATTGTTCAAATTATCAAATTATAGCCCTTGGGCCAAAAATGCCCCTGCTCCAGGGCCTTTTGGTTTTACATAGACTTATATAGCGAAAATCTTTAAAAATCTTCTTCTCTGAAACCACAAGTCCTAGGTCTTTTATATTTGGTATGAAGCTTCTTCTAAAGGACCCCTACCAAGATGATTCAAATTATAGTGCTGGGGCCAAAAGTGGCCCTTTGGTTTTACATAGGCTTATATAGGGATAATCTTTAAAAATCTTCTTCTCTGAAACCACAAGGGTAAGGACTTTGAAATTTGGTAAGAAGCTTCATCTAATGGACCTCTACCAAGATTGTTCAAATTATAGCCCTGGGGCCACAAATGCCCCCACCCCGGGGCCCTTTGGTTTTACATATATTTATATAGCCCCGGGGCCATTTGGTTTTGCATAGGCTTATGTTGGGAATATCTTTAAAAAAAATCTTCTTCTCTCAAACCGCAAGGCCCAGGTCTTTGATATTTGATGTGTAGCTTCATCTAGTGGACCTTTGCCAAGATTGTTCAAATTATAGCCTTTGTTGATGTTTGGTATGAAGCTTCACCTTTCAGACCTCCCTCAACATTATGCACATTAAAGCCCTGGGGCCAATAATGGCCCTCTCTGGGGCCAACTTGTTACACTATGGATCAGGTGAGCGATCCAGGGCCATCATGGCCCTCTTGTGTTTTATATTAGGATCACTTTTTGTCTGTCATCCGTGCGTAAACAATTTCTTCAAACGACATCTCCTCCTAAACCACTGATTGGATTTGGACCAAACTTCACAGGAATGATAGTAGCCTCCGTGGTGTAGTGGTTACGCTACTCGCCTTGTAAACCAGGGATCGCAGGATCGATCCCGGGCTTCTCCAGACTTTCGGATGAGTCTTTAAACCGAGGTCCCGTCTCCGTATGACCTTAGCTGTTGGTGGGACGTAAAACTCAAATACTCACTCACTCACAGGAATGATCCTTAGGTGGTCCCCTTTCAAATTTGTTCAAATGGTTCCGGTCCATTGCACATATAGGTCACAGGAGCCAAAAATAGATTTTTTTACCGAAAACATAAAAAATCTTCTTCTCTGAAACAACAAGGCCCAGGTCTTTGATATTTGGTATGAAGCGTCATCTAGTGGACCCCTACCAAGATTGTTCAAATTATAGTGCTGGGGCCAAAAATCCCCCCGCCCCGGGGCCCTTTGGTTTTACATGGGCTTATATAGGGAATATCTTTAAAAATCTTCTTCTCTGAAACTGCAAGGTCCAGGTCTTTGCCATTTTGTATGAAGCATCATCTAGTGGACCTCTACCAAGATTGTTCAAATTATAGCCCTAGGGCCAAAAATGTCCCCGCTCCGGGGCCCTGTGGTTTTGCATAGACTTATATAGGGAAAATCTTGAAAAATCTTCTCCTCTGAAACCACAAGGCTTAGGTCTTTGATATTTGGTATGAAGCTTCAGCTAGTGGTTCTCTACCAAGATTGTTCCAATTATAGCCCTGAGACCAAAAATGCCCCCGCCTCGTGGCCCTTTGGTTTTACATAGACTTATATAGGGAAAATCTTCCAAAATCTTCTTCTATGAAACCACAAGGCTTAGGTCTTTGATATTTGGTGTTCAAATTATAGCTCATGGTCCAAAAATGCCCCCGCCCGAGACCCTTGGTTTTACATAGACTATATA
This sequence comes from Lucinisca nassula, assembly GCA_963580285.1. Taxonomy (NCBI): domain Eukaryota; kingdom Metazoa; phylum Mollusca; class Bivalvia; order Lucinida; family Lucinidae; genus Lucinisca; species Lucinisca nassula. Next base: position 121,405,530 of record OY757024.1, read on the forward strand.
GGGAAATCTTTAAAAATCTTCTTCTCTGAAACTGCAAGGCCCATGTCTTTGATATTTGGTATGGAGCTTCATCTAGCGGGCCCCAAGCAAGATTGTTTAAATGATAGCCCTGAGGCCACAAATGCCATCCCCCCCCCCCCCCACACCCCCCGGGCCCTTTGGTTTTACATTTTACATAGGTTTATATAGAGATTATCTTTGAAAATCTTCTTCTCTGAAACTGCAAGGCCCGGTTCTTTAATGTTTGGTGTGTAGCTTCATCTAGTGGACCTTTGCCAAGATTGTTCAAATTATAGCCTTTGTTGATATTTGGTATCAATCTTCACCTTTTTAGACCTCCCTCAACATTATGCACATTATTACCCTGGGGTCAATAATGGCCCTCCCCAGGGCCCACTTGTTACTCTATGGATCAGGTGAGCGATCCAGGGCCATCATGGCCCTCTTGTTTAACAATATTGATTCTTACAAACAATATTGATATAAAGAAGAGTCCAAAATCATTTCAGGACATTTTGTCCAGACTGGCCTGAAATCTTTTTGACAATCATAATTTTTTTAAGGACCATGACCGATGTCCGGCCCCAAACAAAATCCCTGTAGTAGTCTTCTACCAAGATTGTTCAAACTATAGCCCTAGTGCCAAAAATGGCCCAGGGGCCGGAGCTCACTGTGTTTACATATAGGTATACAGTCGACGCTCGATATCTCGAACCTTACGGGACCGGATAAAAAGTCCGAGCTATCCATAGTACGAGATAACCAAAGTGTGAAGTCACATGTATATCAGAGCCCATTATTTGCCGTGACAAGCTTGGTATTCTTGTATCTAGTTTAATAGCACTTACATGCACAGCTTATGAGTTTTTAAAAATTGATTATGAAAGTAATGGTCTAGCGATCTTAAAAGATTTCTGCATACATACATATTTGGGCATCCAAATAAGCTAAAAATAGATATGTACTTAAATGGACTGGTTCCCTGCTTGTGCATGCAATGCTTATATCACTTTGGTGAGCAGTACATGCTATACGTCATGCGGTAGTCCCTCGTATTGATAAAAGCAGTTTAGGCCCTGCCGAGAAAGCTGGTCATGAGCCTCGGACAAGGGACAGTACTCAGTTTTGACACTAATGTCAGAGGAGTACGTAAAATATATATTCTTGTTCCTTATGATAAGACACATTTAGTGACACCAAGCTGGGGTTCCCCTGGGATGCACTGTGGCTATGGCTGGCTAATCGGAGCTGAAAAGACAATTGATTATCAGTCCTTACATTGTGATCGATAATCGATTAGTTTTCACTGAAGATTTGATCATAATTTTACCTGTCTGGCTTTGTCTGAGCACGACTCTCAGCATATGTTGTATTTTACCATAAGAATATATTTGAACAGACAGGCCTGGACAAACAGTGTAGACCCAGATGAGACGCCGCAAAATGCGGCGTCTCATCAGGGCCTGCACTGTTTGCCACTGATCCAGCGATTTTAGGCACAGCTTTGAGTAGTAAATTGTACTTATCAAATAATAGATTACAAACAAATCAGTACTGATAATCATTCTTGTGGAATTTATTGATCAATTAATAAATTATCTGCTTAATCGTGCCAGCCTTAACTGTGGCCCTGCCCCACCCCCTCGACTTCATAAAAGGCCATATATCTCAGAAACCATTCAGATCCCCACCCCTAAACCATATATATTCTTGTTCCTTATGATAAGACGCATTCATTGACAACAACCTGGGGGCCAAGGGATGCGTCTGGGCCTTGCCATACCCCCTTCACTTCATAAAAGTCCTGATATCTCGGAAACCTTATAGGTCCCCACCCCATAACCATATATATTCTTGTTAAAATACATGACTACCAGAGGCCAGTGCCTCCCCTGAGCTCTGGTGAGCGTAGTGGCCCATGGGCCTCTTGTTTATTCATGGATTTAAAAAAATGGCACAGTTGTTTTCCTTGAGGAGTATACTGGCAGTGCCATTTGAAACAGTTGAGCGGGTACATGTAGGTTGAAGGTCAAGGTCACAAATGATGAAATGGTCATGAACTGAGGTTTTCAGGTTATAACTTCTACATTTATGCATGGATTTCAAAATAGTTTGGTGCATTTGCTTTCCTTGAGGATTAGAATGCCATTTGAAACATCTGTTTTGGTAGGTTGAATGTCAAGGTAACACTTGAAGGTCAAATGATAAAATAGTCATAAATTGAGCTTGTGTCCGGGCCATAACTGAGCTACATTTATTCATAGATTTATTTCAAAATACATGTAATTGTGCACAGTTGTTCTCCTTGACAAGTATAATTTGTTCAAGTACATATATGTTGATGGTCAAGGTCACACTTGAAATTCAGTTGATCAAATGGTCAGAACTTCTACATTAATTTAATGCATGGATTTCAAAATAATCTGGCAAAATTGTTTATTTTAAACGTTTGTTCAGGTAAGTAGAAGGTCAAGGTCACACATGAAGGTCAGGCAATAAAATGGTCATTTGCTTGTGTAAATTGAAATTTTTGGCTCATAAATATTAAAAAAGTTTGCTGTCTGTAAGCATGATGTTGTTTGCATGGCTTCTGTATAATAGATGGATGGATGACTCGGGATTTTATGTCCTTTTCAACAGTCATATCATGATGATGGGAGATTGATAGTGAAAGGCTGTGTCCAGTGGAACTCCGTTTACAGTTTAGAAGATTTTGCCTGGAGTGTGGATCAAACTCTGGACCATTAGATGAGTAGGCCCGGGCTTAACCCACTGAGTTACCGGGGCTCCTCTTCTGTCTAATAAATGAGTGAATCAGTTCTTCACATGTCTATAGGTTCTAAAGCAGACAGCGGGCTTGAGAAGTTGTCCCTGGGCAACCAATCTAGTTTTGGAAATAGGGATTGAATGAAATACTATACACATTGTTGATGGTTTCCAGGATGGTTCTTTTTTTTAGATTTTATCTCTTTTGGTCTGCTCCTACATGTAACTGCACCCACCTTCCTCAGACAAAGCCCAGAGGGCAGGACCCAGATCATAACTAAGCTTTAAACAACCCTTGCTTTGCCGGCCTTGTTGGCTCAGTCGGATGCGCGTCTGACTGGTGATCAGGAGGACACGGGTTCGACTCCCGCAGGGGTCCGCAACATTCTTTCGTGGAGATTGATCATGAAATCTTTTCTACGGTCATTCTCTCCCTTCCGCTGATTCAAGAAGGGCAGTTGTCAGTTTCTGGCGAAAGAATGTGCACTGTACTGGTTAACAGCTTACGTATAAGCCTGCCCAGGAAAGTGTGGATAGGTAAACTGACCGGCTCAAAAATGACCTAAATAGTGTTGACTGGGCCGTTAAACTCCACTACAAACAAACAAACCCCTTGCTTTCATCCTGTTTCATCAGAGCCTACACTATCAAACACCAAATGTCTAGAGATTTGTATAACAGAATAGCTAAAGTGGAAAGTATTTTGTCCACTTTCACTCTATCGTTCCTCTACTTAACAGAGCTATTTAGGATTCCTGTTAAAACTTTTCCCATGTGATAAGATGGAGAATGGGCGAATATTGCCACAAAAATAAATGGAAACTAGAAATGGTGTTTGTAAAACACAATGCCCCCAACCTTTGCTTGTCCTTAGATGGCAAAATATTCAACAAATATTGTTAAAGACTCAAAAACATACAACAAGAATTCCCCCGAAGGCTATGTCGCGCCTGTGGAGGCGCAAAGTCACCAAACCATGAAATCTAGGTCAAGGTCAAACATGGATGCCTGCATAAAAATTTCACTCCTAGTTCCAAGCATGTACCAAGTATCATCAATGAAACTCTTAACGAGAATTCTATGTTTTTTAATTAAAGGGGAAATAATTCAAGAAGGGGAGATAATTTGGACAAGAAAAAAAATACGGGTCAACTATTTTTTCATGAGGAACTCATATATGAAATTTCAAAACACTAGCATACACGGTTCTGAAGATATGCTATGCACCAGAAAGCAACACAATTGAGTAGCAAAAAATTACAAAGGGCCATAACTCTAACAAAATTTTATCGAATTGGTTGAAAATTTAATCAGGTAGTCTCCTCCTTAGTCCCAATCACTATACCAAATATCAAGGCTGTAGCTCAAATACTTTTTGAGATATCTTGCTAACGAGAATTCTATGTTATTTAATTAAAGGGGAAATAATTCAAGAAGGGGAGATAATTTGGACAAGAAAAAAAATACGGGTCAACTATTTTTTCATGAGGAACCCATATATGAAATTTCAAAACACTAGCATACACGGTTCTAAAGATATGCTATGCACCAGAAAGCAACACAATTGAGTGGCAAAAAATTACAAAGGGCCATAACTCTAACAAAATTTTATAGAATTGGTTGAAAATTTAATCAGGTAATCTCCTCCTTAGTCCCAATCACTATACCAAATATCAAGGCTGTAGCTCAAATACTTTTTGAGATATCTTGCTAACGAGAATTCTATGTTATTTAATTAAAGGGGAAATAATTCAAGAAGGGGAGATAATTTGGACAAGAAAAAAAATACGGGTCAACTATTTTTTCATGAGGAACCCATATATGAAATTTCAAAACACTAGCATACACGGTTCTAAAGATATGCTATGCACAAGAAAGCGTGACGTACGAACGGACGAACGGACGGACAAGCCAGAAGCAATATGCCCCCCAACTTTTTTAAAGTTGGGGGCATAAATATACTTAAATAATCTCTTTAGAAATCATATTGCTCTATAAGGCTAAACCTTTTTTTTGGCTTTGGTTTTACAGCCCTCTTAAGATTATTTCACTACTTATATGAAGCCAATCGTTAATCAGAGTTGGGCGAAAACAGGACAACCCAGAGAAAATCCACCTGACATTCCATTGCAGAACTTGGCATCTCGTCTGTGACCAGAGCCAGGCTCGGTGAGACTAAACTAATGATTAAGAGTCGGCACTCTTATCCACTAGGCCACAGAGTGGGCAACAACCGGAGGATCCAAAGAAAAACCACCTGACCTGATGCAGAACCTAAATTTGTGTCTCACATATGACTCAAGTGAGGCTAGAACCACAACAGTGAAAGACCTAATGATTAAGAGTCAGAGCTCACTAGGCTAAGACTTTATCCCATTGTTTACTAATGGACTCTTTGATTGCTATATCTGGGACAAGTCTACTTGTCATATACTGGGTGATATGCCTGTTTTTATGCCCCAACATCAGAAGATACCAGGTGCATATTTAGTTTTTTATGCTCCCCGCATCGGATGATGTTGGGGGCATATACATCATTACATGTAGTTTTTCGGTTTTCCGTACGTGGGTTCATGGGTACATGCATGCGTGCGTCCGAATATACGTCCTTCTGTACGAAAGTGTGTACGTACGTACTCTTGTTAGACTCAGGTTAAGGTTTTTGTACCAGGTAGAGCCTGAATTTTGAAGACATATTTTCCAAACCATGCGATGGACTTGGTTCATATTTAGTATGATGATAGATATAGGTCCAACGTTTTATTCAGCACTACATGTACCTCCAGCCATACACATGACCTCAATGTCAAGGTCACAGACTTAGAAATTTTAAATGTTTAAGACACAGGTTAAGGTATTTGTACTAGGTAAAACTTGAGCTCATATTTTCCACACCATGTGATGAATTTGTTTCATATTTGATATGATGATAGATTATAGGTCCAATGTTTTATTCAGCAATAACCCCCACCCAAACCCATGACCTCAAGGTCAAGGTCACAGACTTTGAATTTTTTTTTATGTTTAGACTCGGGTAAAGGTATTTGTACCAGGGAGAACCTAAACTTTTATGATGTTTTGTTTGTTTGTATTGGAGTTTAACGGCCCAGTCAAAACTATTTATGTCATTTTTGAGCCGGTCAGTTTACCTATCAACACTTTCCTGAGCAGGCTTATAAGTAAGCGGTTAACCAGTACAGTGCACATTCTTTCGCCAGAAACTGAAAACTGCCTTTCTTGAATCAGCGGAAGGGAGAGAATGACCGTAGAAAAGATTTCATGATCAATCTCCACGAAAGAATGTTGCCGACCCCTGCGGGAGTCGAACCCGCGTCCATCTGATCACCAGTAAGACGCGCATCTGACTGAGCCACTGAGGCCGGCAAACTTTTATGATTCATTTGGTTCATATTTGGTTTGCTAATAGATACAGGTCCGAAATTTTAGTCAGTAATACTCCCACCCATGCCTATGACTTCAAGGTCAAGGTCACAGACTTAGAAATCTTTAACATTATTTTTTTAAGAGTTCATATGATGGATTGGGTTTATACTTGGTATTATAATAGATACAGGTCCAACATGACATACAGCAATACCCTACCTACAATTTATGCACATGACCTCAAGGTCAAGGTCATAGACATAGAAATTTTTATGCTCGCCGCTTTGTCTGTCTGTCCGACCGCCCGTCCGTCCGTAATACTCTTTATCTCTTAAAGTATTAAAGGTATTTAAGTGAAACTTGATATACTGATAGAGGGCGATGAGGGGAATCAGAGAATACAAGAACCATAACCCGGTCACCAGTATTTATGGTGTTACTTCCCTAATTAAAAGCTTGCCCGGAGCATACAGAAAGGAAGTAAGTGAAACTTTATACAATGAAAGATACTGGCCCCGATAGCTCAGTTGGTAGAGTGTCTGCTCCAGGGAAGGGGAGGTCACGGGTTCAATCCCGGGCCGCGACATACCAAAGTTGTTAAGAATGGTACTAGCTGCTCCTCGCTTGGCACTCAGTTTTACGGGGTAGAGCTAGGACTGGTAGTCTGGTAGACCCAGTGTCAGGATAATGTGACTGGGTGTGGTATCATGTATTGTGTCTAAGACATGATAACTTCAGTGAGGCAGCACTATAAAAGTGAGCATTGAGCTCCCTGTCGCAACCAGACACCGTCGTGATATGACTGAAAAATTGTTGAAAGCGACGTTAAACCCGAATTCACACACACACACACACACATCCTACTGCACATCTTCGGGAAGCATCCTTTGGTTTCACTGAATTTCTTGTTAAATTTTAAGTACGTTAAGAGCTCATATTTTCCAAACCATATTAAATGGATTTGCTTCATATTTGGTATGGTGATAGTTACTGGTCCAAAGTTTTATTCAGCCATACGACAGCCCCCTGATATCAAGGTCAAGGTCACAGACTCAAAAATTGTTGATGTTAAAGATTTTTAGAGCTCATTCTTTTCCAACCATATAATGGATTTGCTTCATATTTGGAATGATGGTAGATACAGGTTAAAAGTGTCTTTCAACCATTACCCTGCCCTTGCCCCATGACTTGAAGGTCAAGGTCACGGACTTAGAAATTTTTTTATGTTAAAGTTTTAATTGCTCATGAATATTTTTCAAAGGCTGAATCGGCAATACCTGCCCACCTATGCCAATGAACTAAAGCACACATTTCCAGATGAGTTATGCTGTCCAATGACAGCTGTTATCGCAACATGATTTTTTCAGGTTGAAGTGGGCCCCTAGGGAGGGGCATCTGTGTCGTATTGACACATTTTCTATTTTTGTCCTTATTCTATTTTCTATGAAAAATTCTGTTAGCTAATATTGAGGCGCTGATCAGATGCCGTGTTCTGCGGCCGTGTTCTGCGGCATCTGATCTGGGCCTGCACTGTTTGCCGAGGTACCCATTTAGGGGTTGCCCCCCCAAAATGGGTTAAAAAAATTGTTCATCGTACAGTTTTTATGCTTCTTACTCACCAGAGCCAAAGGCTTTAGGAAAGCTTATACGAGACTCAGTTGTCCATCATTGTTTGTTGTCTATGAAATATTTCAAATAACACCTCCTTCAAACTTAAATTAAAGCCACTGGCCTAGTTGGGCTCAAATTTGATTTGTAGCAACTAGCATTCATGGTTTGTGAAATTGATAGTTCATGGTTTGTATGAAAATATCAACAAATTGGGTAACTTTAAATCTAACATGCATGAATCACCATGCCAGTCCAAAAAACAAGCGGTGGTAATTTGGAACTGGACTCTGGTGAGCCTGTGTGCAGGGTTTTCCATCAGATTTTTCTTAAGAGGCCATTCACCAGTTTGAGGCGGCAAATTTCTAAAATTTCTTAAGACTTAAATTAAAAAAACAAAACAAAACATTTGACATGACCAGAAAATAAATTGAGGCGGTCATTTTGGCATCCTACCGCCTCTTAATGAAAACCCTGTAGGTGTTGCAATTATTTTCTGCTCTAGAACCATCAGTTTAGTATGTTAGATCATAGCAGATCATAGTTGCTAGAAATGCAAAGTATCGCTATGTGCATAACACTGTATACATGTATTGAATTATTTTAGAACTCTGGACCAGTTATGAGCTACCTAGAGACAGTTAGTGAGACTTCTGACAGAATCTGTGTTGCCAAGTCAGACAAGAAGCATTGCTGACTGCAGATGACAGTTGAACCGTTGCTTGCTGGCCTTTCAACGGAAATAGAAGAGGTACTGTAGCATAACATACCATTGGGACACCTAGAACCCTTAATTTTCAATTTATTCCAAATAAAAAATAATGGATTATAGTGTTCCAGTATTTAAACACAATAGGTAATTCAACTGATGGCTGACTGACAATTGGTACAGACCCTAATGCCATGCACAACTCTGATGTGCTTGAACGGTGTTTATGTACCTGTACTTCTGTTCTGAAAAAAAGAAGGATCTTACATGAGTGGGCATTTCATACGAAATTTAAGAGACAAAACCTTTGGAAAGTTTCATAAATTTCAAATGAAGTGACTTCAAGAGAAATATGCAGTTGTCATATATGACTATTTGTAGTAAGATTTTATTGCCATAAAAGTTCACACTTTTGTCGAGCCTGCTTGTGATGAGCAAGACATAGTTTTTACAGTTTGAGTTTGGTGTATGTGCATGTGTGCATTGTGCATGAATTGTGTGTCTGTCTGGATTTTCTACATAATGTATGGATTTCAAAATAATTATAGCCCTGCTTTAAAAAAGTGGGGGCTATATTGGATTTGCCTTGTCCTTCTTTGATTCAGTAATTCCGTTATTCATCATAACTCAAAAACCATTTGAGGTATTTTCATGAAACTTCACACTAATGTAAAGCACTATGAGACGATGTGCAGAGTGCATGAAACATAACTCTGGATTGCCTACTTTTGGAGTTATTGCCCTTTGAACAGTGAAAAATGGCAATTTTAACCATGTCATCAAAAACTGTTCGAGGTATTTTCATGAAACTTCACACAAATGTAAAGCGCTATAAGACGATGTGCAGAGTGTAAAACCATAATATGTTCTATAAAAGGGTTATCCTTTGGATGCATAACTCCGGATTGCCTACTTTTGGAGTTATTGTCCTTTGAACATTGAAAAATGCCAACTGTAATGCTGTTATTCATGATAACTCAAAAACCGTTTGAGGTATTTTCATGAAACTTCACACAAATGTAAAGCACTTTGAGACAACGTGCAGAGCGCATGAACCATAACTTTTGGAGTTATTGCCCTTTGAACATTGAAAATGGCAATTTTAACCTTGTCATCAAAAACCTTTTGAGGTATTTTCATGAAACTTCACACAAATGTAAAGCACTATGAGATGATTTGCATAGTGCATGAACCATAACTCTGGATTGCCTACTTTAGGAATTATTGCCCTTTGAACATTGAAAAATGGCACTCCGAATAAACCCAGTACAGTAATATTAAAATTTGTGTCCGTTCCATAACTCTGAAAATATTTCAGATATTTTCACGCATCTGTAAAGCAAATGTAAAGAACGATGAGTCGAGGTGCAGAGCAGAAGAACCGTTACTCTGGTTTGCTTACTTTTGGAGTTATTGCCCTTTGAACTTGGAATAAACTCAGTACAGTAATAATTTGTTTCCACTCCATAACTAAGAAACCGTTTCCGATATTTTCACAAACCTTTACACAAATGTAAAGCAAGTTATGAGGCGAGATGTCATAATAATTTGTGTCACTTTATATAGAACTCTTGGCAATATTTGCAATATTTATTAAAGTGTGTATTGTCAATGCAACTCCTTATACAGTTTGCTGCTGTTCCTTCATTATCACTGTTGCTATTTGATGTAAGTATGGTTGATTATTTTTCATATCATATTCTTGATCATAAAAAAGTGCTTCTCGTATATCATATTCTTGATCATAAAAAAGCGCTATAGTCAGTTATAGTTTGGGTTTTGTTCTCCTCGATGAGTAGAAGTGCCATTTGAAACATTTATTTAGGTAGGTTGTAGGTCAAGGTCTTAACTTGAAGGTCAAAGGATAAATGGTCATAAATGGAGCTTGCGGACAATAGCTTCTGCATTCATGAATGGATTTCAAAATAATTTGGAGCAGTTGTTCTCCTTGAGGTGTAACAGTGCCATATGTTTGTTTGTTTGTTTGAATTGAGTTTTAACATCCCCATTAACACTTTTGTCTTTAGGTCATTTTGGAGATGTTGGGACTTTTTTCCAACATTGAGATGAAATAACATCTCAAGCCCTTCTGCTCAATGAAACCAGAAGGCCTATATGCACTAGACAGTCTGACTCACTCAGAGCAGTGCCATTTGAAACATTTGTTCAGGTGCGTGTAGGTTGAACCTCAAGGTCACATTTGAAGTTCAAATGATGAAATGGCTGTAAATGGTAAAATAAATAATAATTTGAGCATGTCCAGGCCATAAGTTGTACATTCATGCATGGATTTCCAAATTATTTGTCACAGTTGTTCTCCTTGAGGAGTAGCAGAGCCGTTTGAAACATTTAATCAGCAGGTTGAAGGTTAAGGCCACAGTTGAAGGTCAAATAATAAAATGATTGTTTAATATGAATAATGAAATAATATTTAGAGTTTGTCCCGGCCATAACATCTACATTTGTGTATGGAATTCAAAATAATTTGGCACAGTTGTTCTCCTTGAGAAGTAGCAGTGCCATTTAAAACATTTAATCAGGTAGGCTGAAGGTCAAGGTCACAGTTATGAGTCAGATTATATAATGGTAATTAGTTGAGCTTGTCTAGGCCATAACTTCTACATTTATGCTTGGATTTAAAAATAATTTGGCACACATGTTCATTTGAAACATTTCTTCAGGGTTGATGAAGGCCAAGGTCACACTGAAGGTCAGCTGATAAAATTTTCATTTAAAATTTAGCTTGACCAGGCCAGAACCTCTACATTTATGCATGGATTTCAAAATAATCTGGCACAGTTGTTTACTTTTTAGAAACATTTGTTCATGTAGGTTATTGGTCAAGGTCACATGAAGGTCAACTGATAAAATGGTCGTAAATTGAGCTTGTCGAGCCATAACTTCTACATTTATGCATGGATTTAAAAACAATTTGGCACGGTTGTTCATTTGAAACATATGCTCAGGTAAGTTGAAGTCAAGTTCACACTTGAAGGTCAGACAATAAAATGATCATTGACTCAAGAGTAAATATTGTTAATTGAAATTTTTGGTTCATAAATATTACAAAAAAGAAATTGCTGTCTAAGCATGGTTTTGTTTGAGTGGTGTTTGTATAATAATTGAGTGAATCAGTTCTTCACATGCCTATAGGTCATTTAAGCAAACAGTGGGCTTGACAAGTTGTCCCCAGACAACCATTCTAGATTTAATAGAAATTGATGACATCATAACTTTACTTACTAATAACAAACTTATCCTCATTCGATTTTTGGACATTATGTATGAAGTATTAAGTAACTGAATAACAATAAAAAGTTTTTCTTTGCCAAAGGACAAAGTTGAGAGAAAGTACTGAACATTGTTTTATTTTCATGTTACTTACCAGTTTTCATAAATTTGTTACCTGGAAAATTGCATCAGTACCTTATACACTTAAAATTGAATAATAGACTAGGAAATACACAAGTTTGCAAGAACTCTAGGAGAAAGCAAGATATTTAATCTGTTTAATATTTTTCTTCAAGGGTAAAGTAACAATGGTTCAAGATGCCAAACTCTTGTAGAAGAATACCAATTTGATGTGGGCAACACAAAGGAGATGCAGTGTTTCAGCCCTAATTGCTCTGCACTAACAAGCTGATAGAGCCGATTCCAGTGGGCATCACAGGAGGTTAGTATGTTAATCAAAGCGCCAAAGGCACTGAAATGACAGATTCTATGACAAAATCAACACACTGTGAAAACTTACAGACAACCTTTCTAAAAGATCTTAAAATTAAGAAAAGTAGTTCTGCAAATTCCATTGTATGATATGTTTGCAGATGTCTATACACCAATGGTATTATGAAATGCCATTCGATGTTTCAAATTTTGGAAAGAAACTATTTACATTTTCAAAACCAAACATTAAAATTCAAGTTTTAACAATGCTACTGTCAATAAGTAACATTTTTGTCTGGTCGGTTGTGGATACCTCCCCCAAAAAGATACTCTATGGGAAAGAGATCGGAGGAGAAGGGCTGGTCAGTCCAGTACATGAATTCCATTGGCTTGAAGACATTTTTGAATAAGAACAGCACTATAATCCCGCCCGCAATCCTGCTGGATTAGATATCCTAGATTTTGAGCTTAAACAAATTTATAAATGGAGCCACGCGAGGCCGACGCATTTGATTGATGTAACGTCTCGCTGTTCAGTTAACGTCTCAGCCATGATCTTAAATGTTCTTAATGTCGCTAGCTACATGCAATAGCTCGACATACAATTTCGCTTATTCCATCCGATATATCATGCTCTATTACGCACGCGTCGCCTTGGCATACCTTACACATATGTCGAAACATCCCGAAACGACAATCGGCGTGATTCACACTGAAGTGCGATGTGTCACTGAAACGCATATCACACGAGTCGCTTAGACGCCAATATACATGTACGTATTTCAGGCACCAGCGTAAGTGTTCCGTACTGTGTCGACATATTAATTTTGGTCACGACAGGGACGTCTAGCTCTCAAAAGTGCATCGCATAAGGGCGACGTTCAGTGTCAGTGCTTATTAGTCGGTAGTTGAAACCCTTTGTTTATCTACAGTGTAGCATATGCCGGTGGAAATCTGCTTTGCATATGTGTCTGTCGGATGACGTCGGTCTTCCGCTATGTCGACGTTTAGCGTCTGTTGATAGTAAGATGTCACTCCAACAGGCATTTAGATAACACACATGTGGCGCCCAAAATCAGAGTCAACGCCATCCGCTTTACGTCCAGCATCTAACTGTCCATTAGAAGCCTCCGTGATGTAGTGGTTATGCTACTCGCCTTGTAAACCAGGGATCGCAAGATCGAACCCGAACTTCTCCAGGCTTTCGTATGAGTCTTTAAACCGAGGTATCGTCTCCGTATGACCTTAGCTGTTGGTGGGACGTAAAACACAAACACTCACTCACTCACTCTAACTGTCCAGGGTTTAATGAAAAATGTTGCAATACATTCTCACGTGATGCTTTTTGAGAACAAAATACAATTTCTTTTCTAGGCACGACCTTACATCACACATCAAAAGTTTGATCCTGAACATGTGGTTTCTATCAGCGCTGGTGTGAAGGTGATACACAGGATCGTTGGCCCCCGCTCATCGGGGCTTAAAGAAATAGATGGGCTGCATGATGCTTCCAAGCAGAGCTGAAACCGACCCGCACACGAGTACTGGTAATCTGCTTAGACGATCTAAGCCTGCCCAGGCAAAGCGGTGCAAAGCCTCCATGCATATAAACCCTATTGGTTTCATTGGGGGCATGGCTTGAGATGTCATTTCATCTCAGTGTCGGGTAAAAGTCCCTAAAATTGGAAGCAACGTCTCCAAAATGACCTATACAGTGTTGACGGGGACGTTAAACCTCAAATCAAACAAAACAAAACACAGGATCGTGGCCAGGCTGGTAACCATACGTCACGGTTGATTTATTTAACCTTTTTAGCTTAAGGGCATGGCGCATAAGCGTATTGTAATCATGCAATCGTTTGGTTTCAGAATCATAGCACCGAAAGTGTTGGTGGGATTCAGGTTGGGGTAAAAGTCCTGGGCTGAGATTTAAACTGTTTAATTTAACTCTGCAATTCCAAACAAATAGTGAAGATTTTGATAAGAAGCGCATTCTGCAGCGTTTGAACTTGGTCTACACTGTTTGCCAAGCTCACCCTACGATTTCAGGATGACCCTCTTCAGTCTTATGGAATACCCTGATCTCACTGCGGCTGTTTTCTGCAAGAAAAAGGTTATTCCGAGATAGTCAGTAGACGTTAGCTCTGAATCGCTTTTCTTATTAGTAACTTTGGGTCGAATGCCAAACAAACAACCCAAACATAGCCGGGTCGTTTGTCAGTGTTGGGTACACTGCACTTGAATCAAATGTTGGATCTGGCAAACAATGAAGACTAAGATCAAATGCCACAGAACACGGTGCTGATCTTGTTCTACATTTTTGAATCAGTTCCTAACATCTTAAGTTTAAACGGATCAGTCCAAGTCCTCGTTCATGACCAGCCTGCATTTAGAGACAATCGGCATGATTGGTGTCAGTGCTTTGATTTATTCACTGCCTTGAGTTTCTGGAGTGTACTCTTCCATCACTGAAGTTGGGCTCATCCATTCTGCTAAATATGGCACCTATAATTATATCACAGGACCTACACTGTTTGCATAGGTATCTGTACCATATTCCAGGGTTGAAAGGGACAGCCTTTCTCGCAAAGTCTGATATACACCTAGTTGTTACTGACCTAGATTTGACCTCGAATGTCGGAAAATCCATTAATATTCTGGTCTGCACCTGACCGGCTGGTCTATAAGGATTAAATATTGACAGCACTGTTAGAAAACAGTGTAAAACCTGAGCAGACGTCCAAGCAGACGCCCCTTTGATCTGGGTATACAGTCTCGCATGATGCAGCTGATTCATATGAAATACTGAATCTATTCTCTTGAAGGTAAGATAAAATCGTCAAGTCGTTTGCTTCAAAAGTTTGTATTGCGATTAAAGGATGTACAATTTTGATAACTGCGCCAAACCGGACTACAGTTTGTGCAGACTCATATTTCTTTGGCGGTCAAAGCCGGAAGAAAGTCGTAAGAAAGCCATGTGATAAGACACATTTAGGGACCCAACCAATTTTATCTGGTAGAAAGACTCTTTATTATTACTCACCCGCATAGGATGATGCCTGGAGGATATAGTTTTCTGTGCATTCGAACCTCCATCTGTACTAGTATGTGTACATACTTACACACAAATCATGTTTGTTTGTTTGTTTGATTTGAAGTTTAACATCGCAGTCAACACTGTAAAGGTCATTTTGGAGACGTTGCTTCCAATTTTGTGGGACTTTGACCAGACTTTAAGATGAAATGGCATCTCAAGCTCTACTGCCCAATGAAACGAATAGGGTTTATAACCATGGAAGGTCTGACCTGGACAGGCTTAGATCCTCTAAGATAACACGATAGAGTGTCTTTGGAAGGCGAAACCAGGTCTGGTTGCCCGTCAGATGCCACCGATGAAGAAACGGAGCCTGGTGTACTCTGATAGGCGAATTAAGGTGGAAAAAATAACGATTGCATAACACATTTCACACGGTAGCCGCCCAATGAAACCAACAGGATTAATAAGCATGGATGGGCCGACTCGCATGGCTTTGCCTGGGCAGGCTTAGTTCCTCTAAGCGGTTTACCAGTACTCGTGTGCGGGCCAGTTTTAGCTCTGCGTGGAAGCATCATGCAGCCCATCTATTTCTTCAAGCCCCGATATGTGTGGGCTGACAAGTCATGTTAAACTCAGGTTAAGGCCAGATAGAACATGAACTCATATTTTCCAACCCATGAGTTGGATTTGGTTCATATTTGGTATGACGACAGATATAGGTCCAAAGTTTTATTCAGCAGTACTCCCACCCATGCCCATGACCTCAAGGTCAAGGTCAGTGACTTAGAATTTGTTTATGTTAAAGACTGGTAAAGGTATGTGTACCAGATAGAACCTTATTATTTACCTTACTATTCAAATAACATCTCCTAAACTATAAGTCAGAAGTTGGATTGAACTTAATGAGAGGCATCAGGGTGACATGGAAATCTACAATTGCTAAAATTGTTTTGTTGTGATATGCAGGATGGCCTGCAAGGAGGCCATTTTGAAAACCTTCAAACCAAATCTACTGCCAAAAGCAGCTGCAAACGATAGCTCTGCCCTTACAAACTATACACCCCCACTCTGCACCAACATCATCTCTTCATAAATCCTAAATCAGACTTAGCTGTTCAGAAACTTAATTAGAAGTTGTTGTTGGTTTGGAGTTTAACAGCCCAGTCAACACTGTTTTAGGTCATTTTTGAGCCGGTCAGTTTACCTATCCACACTTTCCTGGATAGGCTTATATGTAAGCGGTTAACCAGTACAGTGCACATTCTTTTGCCAGAAACTGACAACTGCCCTTCTTGAATCAGCGGAAGGGGGAAAATGGCCGTATAAAAGATTTCATGATCAATCTCCACGAAAGAATGTTGCCGACCCCGGCAGGAATCGAACCTGCATCCTCCTGATCACCAGTCAGACGCGCATCAAACTGAGCTACCGAGGCTGGCAACTTAATAAGAAGCATCAAGGCAGCATGCAGATTCAGAACTGATAAATTTTAAATTAAAGCAATGTGATCTGATAAGACAAGATGGCAACCAAGGTACAATGTAATATATATGATCATCCTCATCCAGATGAGTGATTCTGGCCCACTTGGGCCTCTAGTCATTACAGTTCAACTGTACTCTTATACTACTGGTATCTCAAATGGACCAGAAAATGTACTTGTGAAATCAGTAGTTTGAGCTATACTTTGGTTTTGAGACATCCATAATTGACTGTATAAACTATAATGAATCCACATATCAAGACAAAGTGTGCTTGACTCTGAATCTGAATCATGCTCCTTTACTAGTTGAGACTATTTCTCTAGAAGCATTCTATTAAAGTGAATTCTGAAGGAAAAGTTAAATACGTTTTATAAAAGGGTTATGCTTTGGAAGCAAGGAATACACCACAGAACTAGAGAATATGAAGTGTGCATGTTTTCTGGGCTAGACTAGCTAGTTTCGGCCAATCATCAGTGACCCTCAAGTATTTTCAAATTTCCACAATGAAATCAATGATCATAAAGTATAAGAAAATACAAATTACACTATAATGTAGGGCAGGGAGACTTTTTTACAGCCGCCACACATTCTTAGACATCAGCTGCAGTGACGTTAAATATGTTCTATAATAGGGTTATCCTTTGGAAGCAGGGAATACACCGCAGAACTGAAAAATATGAAGTTTGCATGTTTTCTGGGCCAGACTAGCTAGTTTCAGCCAATTAGGCCTCATCATTGTCCCTAAAGTATTATCAAACTTCCACAATGGCATCAATGATCCCAAAGGACAAGAAAATACAAATTACACTATGATGTAGGACAGGAAGACTGTTTACTGCGACCACACATTCCCAGACATCAACTGTAGTGAAGTTAAATATGTTCTATAAAAGGGTTATCCTTTGGAAGCAAGGGGTACACCACAGAACTGGAAAATATGAAGTGTGCATGTTTTCTGGGCCAGACAAGCTAGTTTCGGCCAATTAGGCCTCATCAGTGACCCTCAAGTATTTTCAAACTTCCACAAGGGAAGTTGAAGTAATGGATTAAAGCTTCCCAGTGTCGAGGCAGAACCATGGTAGCTCAGTGGGTTAAGTGCTGGCCTACTGATCTAGCAGTCCTGAGTTCACCCCACTTGATGCAAAATCTTCTTAAACGTCAACTGGATTCCATTGCACACAACATTTCATTATCAGCCTATGATCGTCTTGGTATGACGAAAATACTGTTGAAAAGAATGTAAAATAACAAGTCATCCATACATCCCAATAATGAGGGCAATTAACGTATTCAGTCTTTCATTTGAACATAACCCATAATATGATATCAACATTTCAGTGCCCGACAGTCCAGTGGCTCAAAATTCGACCTACCACATAAGTGAGGAAGTGCACCATGAAGGAACACTGATCTGCACCTTGAATGCACATCTGTCTGTGATCAAGTCTTTTAGTAAGTCTTTAAATAGTCAAGAACAAATACAGAAAGTTCTATTTTGTTTGTTTGATTTGCGGTTTAACTTCCCCGTCAACACTAAAGGTCATTTTGGAGACGTTGCTTCCAATTTTATAGGACTTTGACATGACATTGAGATGAAATGACATCTCAAGCCCTGCCACCCAATGAAACCAATAGGGTTTATAAGCATGGACGGTCCGACTTTAAGCTGTTTACCAGTACTCATGTGTGGGGCGGTTTCAGCTCTGCGTGGAGGCATCATGCAGCCCATCTATTTCTTCAAGCCCCGATAGGTGGGGGCTGAGAAAGTTCTATACTTTCTTAAAAATTCTTAAGACTTGGACACATACAATAATAACTATTAATTATGATTATTGTCTTGGAAATGGAAGAGTGTGGTTTTATAATCCAGGTATTTGCCAAAAGATGGGGATCAAATGACAGATAGTGTAACCTCTGATAAGACTGTTCTAAGGATCTGGGACTGCACTGTTTGCTCATTTATGTCTGTCTCAGTATATATTCACTATTAGGCTACAAGTAGAAAGAATTCCTACAGGGGTGAGAGAGTTGTTTTCCATGAACTTTGTGATAGTGAGTTAGATATTGTCAAAAAGAATTTCCCTTATTTTCAGTGAGAACTAGTTTAGTACTGTATTTAAAAAACAACTTGGTTAAACTCAGGATTTCTAAATGCATGCATGTATGCATGCATGCAAAGAACATGGATATAAATGAGAGTACTTTCAGGGATGATTAATGTTATCAAGAATTTGCCTCCCATTACATTGGCATTTGTTCTAAAAGACCATGTTCCCTTGAGGCCTCTTAAGTCTTTAAGGGAGCAAGTTTTTTTTATTTAATTAAGTGTTGCCACAATTTGGAAGCATTTCTTTGTTAGGATGGCAAACAGGAAATCTCAAAACTTGTGTCGCATTTACATTTAGAAGCAAAATAACATGAAGGTATATGTGTGTGTGTGAATTCGTGTTAAACGTTCTTTCAAAAATTTTTCAGTCATATCACGACGGTGTCTGGTTGCGACAGGGAGCTCAATGCTCACTTTTATAGTGCTGCTTCACTGAAGTATCATGTCCCAGACACATTACATGATACCACACCCAGTCACATTATCCTGACACTGGGTCGACCAGGCCTAGCTCTACCCCGTAAATCTGAGTTCCAAGCGAGGAGCAGCTAGTACCATTTCTAACAGCTTTGGTATATCGCGGCCCGGGATCGAACCCATGACCTCCTGTTCCCGGGAGCGGACACTCTACCAACTAAGCTATCGGGGCCGGTACATAACGGTATATCCATACTCATTAATAATACATTTAACATTTTTTATAGGTTTTCATGGAGAACTATGACTCTGGCAGCTGTTGGCTGGTAACCAGAGAATCCAACTCCAAGACAGACAGAGAAAGGGGCTGACAACTACCATACCTGTCTTAGAAACGAAACCTTGACATACTCTTGAGAGTTCAACCCTTCAAGCACAAAAAGTTGATAACAAAATCTGCTTCTGCAACATTAAAACAACGTTTCATCAAAGCAATATCCTATTGAAAATTCAAAGACTAGAGGGCAAACAGTTCAGATCTAGATGGGGCAACTCATTATGAACCGCCATTTCAGGCTCTATGTTGTTTTCAAATTCAGCTATTTTCATCTGTATTAATTTTTCTATAAAAATTTGTCATTGTTGAAGTTTGCTCCTGTAGCAAACCTTTTTTTATTCCCCCACCATTCAAAAAATGGTGGAAGGACATATAGTGTTGCCCCTGTCAGTTTTTGTCTGTCCATTCCTTTGTCCGTCCAAAACTTAAACAGGGTCAATAACTTGCTTATTTCTGGATCGATTTGAAATTACCAGGACAGTACATCCAAGGTCAAGGTCGTATAAAAGGTTAAAGGTCAA
The DNA here is from genome assembly GCA_963580285.1 of Lucinisca nassula. NCBI lineage: Eukaryota > Metazoa > Mollusca > Bivalvia > Lucinida > Lucinidae > Lucinisca > Lucinisca nassula. The sequence continues at coordinate 121,425,563 of OY757024.1, forward strand.
AATGTTGATCCCATCACGAAAAACTGCCAATACAAATACAGTGTAAATTTTACCACAGAAAAAAGAAAATTTTAAGATGAAAAATTGTGCTAGTTTTAGCTTGCCAGTATGAAGTACATGGAGAGCTATTGTTGTCACCTCGGCATGCACGTTTGTGTGTGCGTTCCCATCACACTGCGTTAAAAGTTTTTCAAATGCTTATATCTCAACAGTCACTCATCACAGACCACTCATATTTGGAGCTAAAGTACCTGGGAGTGTCTTCTGATGTTCAAAGAGAACAGACCCCTGGGTTCATGCCCCGCGGTGGGGCTAGGGGTCAAAATCTAGAACACTTCTGTAAAACTGTTAAAAGTTTTTGAAATGCTTATATCTCAACAGCCACTCCTCACAAAGCATTAATATTTACAACTTGGGTACCTGGGAGTGTCTTCTGAGATTCCAAGACAACACACCCTTGGGTTCATGCCTGGGAGTGGGGATGGGGTGCAGCTAGGGGTCAAAATCTTTGACATCTTTGTAATTTGTTGCTAACAAGCTATGCTGTCATGAGACAGCTCTTGTTCTTATTTCTGCTCAAAACAAAGATTGTGGGTACTCATTAGAACCACCTCTTCAAGGTGATTCTAACGAGTACCCACAATGTATGTTTTGGGCACTCATTAGAACTGCCTCTAGAGGCGGTTCTAATGAGTACCCTCAATATATGTTTTAGAGCAGAAATAAGAAAATTGATTACCCCTGTAAACCCCAGTTTTACTATATAAAAGAGGGGTTCAAGGGGGTAAAAATTATATAGGTGTGTTTTTGGTTATGCAAAACTTAAACATGGCCAATAACTTCCTTATTACCAGATGGCTTTGGAAATTGCTTGGTCAATATGTTAAAATCATGAGACAATGTATTGCCTCCAAAATCCAGGTATGTACCTCCAAGGTCAAGGTTGTATTTAGAGGTCAAAGGTAAAATTTGGGTCCGAAACTTAAACATGATCAATAACTTTCTTATTTCTGGATGGATTTTGAAATTGCTTGGCAGAAATGTTAACCAGCATGAGACTATCTATCTCGCACAAAACCCAGGTCCACACCTCCATGTCAAGGTTTTATTAGAGGTCAAAGGTTAATAAAAGGGTCAGAAACTTAAACACGGTCAATTACTTCCTTATTTCTGGATGGATTTTTGAAATTACTCGGCAGAATGGTTAACCTTCATGAGAGGATATGTCATGTACAATATCCAGGTTGGTACCTTTATGGTCAAGGTCATACTTAGCAGTCAAATGTAAAGAAAATGTCTTTTTCTTGTGTCTGGTTATTCTGAATAGATTCGGAACTTACTTGGTAGAAATATTAATCATCCTGAGTTGATGTATCATGCGCAAGACCCAGGTTGGTGCCTCCAAAATCAAGGTCATACTTAGAGGTCAAAGGTAAAGAAATGTGTCTGTTGTGTCTGCTCAATACCTTTGTTGTTCCTGGATGGACTTGGAAATTACTTGGCAGGAATGTTAACCATCTTGAGACAATTTGTTGCACGCGAGACCCAGGTCGGTACCTGTAAGGTCAAGGTCAGACATCAGTCAAAGGTCAACTACTAACATCAACATATTTTCAGGCGGGGACATAGAAGTCCCCTTGGTGCAGTGGTTCTACTACTCGCATTGTAAATCAGGGGTCACAGGATCGATCCCGGGCTTCTTCAGACTTTTGGATGAGTCTTTAAACCGAGGTCCCATCTCCATATGACCTTAGCTGTTAGTGAGATGTAAAACTCAAACACCCACTCACTCAGGCGGGGACATCTGTGTCCTGTAGTCACATTTCAAGTTATATGAACCTGTTTTTGCATATAAGCTTGTCTATAAAAATATAGGGAGCTATTTTTGTCACCATGGCAAGGGTGTCACTTTAAAGTTTTATACCCAAGTTTTTATATGCTGCCTCTCATTAGTGGCAGGGTATTATGTTTTCATTTTGGCAGTTTGTGTTTCTGCTTGCTCATTCATCTTTCTGTCCATCTGTAGTACGTACTTCCTGAATTTTGTTTCGGTTCGATAGTGACGAGGTGAGCTTTTGTGCTCACATTTCGTCCGTCGTGCGTGCGTCCGTGCGTCAGCAAACAATTTCAAGTAGGTATATCTCTAATACCCCATAGCCAATATTGATGAAATTTCATACGAAGCATCATCAGGTATGGGGAAAGGCTGCATGAGGTTTTTGGGCTGATCCGATTGGAATTCTTGTTGCCATGGCAACATAAAGCTCCCACAGACTTACAATGGGAAATATTAAAATCCTCTTCTCTGAAACCACAGGACCCAGAGGTTGGATATTTAGCTTGTAACAATGTCAAGTGGTCACCTACAAAAATCCGGCCAATCATGCCCCTGGGGTCCAAATAAGCCACACCCCGGGGCCCCTTAGACAAAGTTTGTCGGCCCGAACCCCATAGGGGCTAGAAGAAATATATGGGCTGCATGATGCTTCCACGCAGAGCCGAATCCAGCCCACACACTAGTACTGGTAAACTGCTTAGAGGATCTAAGCCTTCCAGGAACCGCGGTGCGAGGCGGACCGTCCATGCTAATAAACCCTATTGGTTTCATTGGGCTACAGGGCTTGAGATGTCATTTCATCTCAATGTCGGGTAAAAGTCCCACAAAATTGGAAGCAACGTCTCAAAAATGACCTTTACAGTGTTGACTGGGATGTTAAACCTCAAATCAAACAAAAAACATAACGTTTGTGTTTTGAGTTATGTCCTATGTTAGGTTTTCCAATAGTGCCTTTCACAAGACTTTTGTGACAGATACCTCAGGAACTATTAAAGCTAGAAAGCTGAAAGTTTGTATAAACATGAACAATGATTGAATGTTTTGAGTATATAAGGGTAGGGGTTAAAGGTCCATAACTCATTGAGTTATATCCCTTGATAGGTTCTCAAAGTTTGCCATTCTTGAATTTTTTTCTAATAAGATATCTCAGGAAATATGAATGCTGAAAGTTTGTATAAACAGACATTAACTAGCTGTTTCCTTTGTACCTTAATAGGGACCAAGGGCCTGCGACACTTGGAGTTATATCCCTCAATAGGTTCCAGAAAAATAAAATACATTTTGTTTGATACCTTTTTATCTTTGTGGTCCTGCCTCAATGAAACTTTTACCACACTTGGTCTCTTAAATAAGAAAGTTGTAACGGCAGAACAGTTGCCAAGGGCCCATGACCCTTGGAGTTACCTATTTATGTAATTTCTCAAATTTTGCTATTCTTGAAAATTTTCTTGACAGGAACTATGAAAGCTGGAATAAGAATCAATGGTCCATCACTCCTGGAGTTTTGTCCCTTAGTAGGTTTTCAACTATTTGAAGTACATTTTGCTTAACTTTTTACGTTTGTTGTCCTTTTTGATGAAGCTTTTACCTATTCTCAAGAACTGTAAGGGTTACACAAAGTTGAAACCTGGTACACATATGAACAGTGGTTTGATGAATTGTGTATACCGTAATTAGGTCTAATGGCCCAGAAATTATGGAGTAAAAGCCCTTGAAAAGTTTTTATGTTGCCATGTACCATGCTCGAGCTCTTCAGTGATGTTTTCTGGTATAAAGCTGGAATTGAAAATATTTCAACACTGCCTAATTGTGCTGCAGTGGGGCTATAATAAGATCCTCTGACAGCTTTAGGTTGTTTTCACTATCAATATTTAAGGTGTGTGATGCATCTCATTTTTCACCATTTGTCAAAGCAAAACAGCTCTTGCAAAAGGGCCTACTCTGACTCATAATGAAAAATGTTCTCCTATGGGAGCCAATTGTTAGCTCATATAAGCACTAAGTGCTCAAGGTGTGTTACTATGATCGCCTTTTTTCTGTCTTCTGTCCGTCCCTGTCGAAATGTCCGGCCCTCCGTCTGTTTATCAACAATTACTTCAAATGGCATCTCCAAAACCACAATGCCAATTTTAAAATAGTTTCACAGGAATATCCTTGGGTGACCCTCCACCCAAACTGCTAAAATGGTTCTGCTCTGCTGAACAAAATGTAGAAAATAGAAGTGGAGGCAATGAGCAGGAATCGATACAATCAACCCACAGCTCCCGTCAGAGACACCAAGGGAAAGAAACACAAACATGAAACATCAGACCCTAATAGAAACATCAACAGAGCAGAAAGCCAAAAGGACAGTCACTATCCCACAAAATGGCCAACTGGCTATCCAAAATAAATAACATAAGCCACACAAACACCCAAGATACTCAGACAAACTATAACAAAATTAAACCGCGACAGAAGAACCGCCTTGGAACGGTCAGTGAAACGAAACACAATCAGCTTTGTTTGTTTGATCTGAGGTTTAATGTCCCTATCAACACTGTATACATCATTTGTATATGTTGATTTCAATTTTTGTTGGACTTCTACCTAACATTGAGATGAAATGACATCTCAAGCCCTGTCGCCCAATAGGGTCAATAGGGTTTAATAAGCATGGATGGTCAGACTCCAACCGCTTTGCCTGGGCAGCCTTAGATCCTCTAAGTGGTTTACCAGTACTCTTGTGCGTCGGTTTCAGCTCTGCATGGAAGCATCATGCAGCCCATCTGTTTCTTCAAGCCCCGATGTTGGGGGAGTGGAAGGGAGGGGGGTGTTTTTAGGAAATTTACATTATGTGCAATTTAAATGATGAAAATAAAAACAAACTTTATTAGTAAATGGTTGTTTATTGTTTTGAAGACCTGACTGACTGAACTGGTTTTTACGGTAACCGGACGCTATAAGCACATAGGGGCTGCCCCTTGAAGACCTTACTCAGATTCAAGCTAAGGCAATTGCACTTCTGTACATGCAGGTTTGATGATTTTTATAAGGTCTTGCATCCGTTCCAACATGATAATGAAGGGTCTAGTGCAATGAAGACATGTTTAGATATGAACGAAAACTCATGTCAAGCGGAACTCTTGCCTGTAACCCAGTGAGCAATCCGGTTTGCGGGCCGGATTCAGCTCTGCGTTGAAGCATCATGCAGCCCATATATTTCTTCAAGCCCCTATGGGCGGGGGCCTATAATTATTTGGTTATAAGACTGCTAAACTCGCCCAAAATTACTGCAGATATATGTCAGTCTTGTGTAATTCTGTTATAAAACGGATTATTCTCTTCCAAAACAATCCTTAAGATCTATATCCTTCTAATAAGATGGATCTAGATCTTTGGGACTGTTGTGGAAGGAAAATTCTCTGTCTTGCAACCATAGAAATACATACAGGACTTTCAGTGGAATCCTTACCTCTGTAGAGTAATCACTTATACCAGCCAGAGTGATTCTCTTCTAGAAGCTAATTTCCATAGGACATACATATTCCTCCATTTAATCTTGTCTATCCCATGAACTTGTTAGGTCATTAGAGCACCACACGCCATGATACAACAATCCCTTTCAAGTTGAGTCTAACCCTAATGTCAAGGTCACTGACTGAACTATTAATGTTTATTGATTTTACTTTTATTATACCCCCGCAAACGAAGTTTGAAGGGGGTATATAGGAGTCAGCTTGTCATCTGTCGTCGTCGGTCCGTTACAAAAAACTTTAACATTGCTCATAACTTCCTTATTCTTTGACCGATTTCTTTAATATTCACACACCACACACCTTGCCACTAGTACTTAAGATTGATATACACAAACCTGACCTTGACCTTTACGTTGACCTTCCTCAAGGTCAAATACTTGTAAAAATTTGTCGTCGTCGTCGGTCCGTTACAAAAAACTTTAACATTGCACATAACTTCCTCATTCTTTGACCGATTTCTTTAATATTCACACACTTCACACACTTTGCTACTAGTACTTAAGATTGATATTGGAGTTACTATCTGACAACGCATGCGGGGGTATAATTGGCGCCCGTTAGGCGGCAGCTCTAGTTTTAAAGTTTTACATTGAAATTTTCACCCGACCATATTATGGATTTGGTTTATTTTTTCTATGATGTCAGATTTGGGTCCAAATTTATATTTAACCAAACCCCCATCCATGCCAATGAACTTAAGGTCGAGGTCATGGACTTGTACCTTAAGTGTTAAAGTTTTGCCTTAAATTTTCAAACAGCTCACATATTCCAAACTGTTTGATGGATTTGGTTTATAATTGGTATGATCAGCAATACCCTACCTCAAATGCAAGGTCATGGACTTAGAAATTTTATATCAACATTTTAGTTGAATCTATCCCTAATGTCAAGGTCACTGACTGAACTATTGATGTTTATTGATGTTACTTTTATTTGAAAGTTTTACATTGAAATTTTCACCCGACCATATTATGGATTTGGTTTATTTTTTCTATGATGACAGATTTGGGTCCAAATTTATATTTAACCAAACCCCCATCCATGCCAATGAACTTAAGGTCGAGGTCATGGACTTATACCTTAAGTGTTAAAGTTTTGCCTTAAATTTTCAAACAGCTCACATATTCCAAAATGTTTGATGGATTTGGTTTATAATTGGTATGATCAGCAATTACCTACCTCAAATGCATGGTCATGGATTTAGAAATTTTATATCAACATTTGTATTATAAGTTTTAATATCTCATATGATGGATCTGGAATGATGCTAGTGATAGGACAAATTTTCGTTCAGCAATAACCCCACTCTTGCCTGTGACCTTAAGGTCAAGGTTATGGACTTGGACCTGTTATGTTAAATGTTTTATGGTAGTGATTTGTAGTTAATACAAAAATCTGAATAAAACTATAAAAGTAACATATCTCCCTGAAAATAGCATACTTTTCTTAGGTGTATTCCTTACTTCCAAAGGATATCTCTTTTATAGAACATACTTTAAGTCACAACAGCTGATGTGAAGGGAATGTTTCATGGCAGTTAAAAGTCTCCCTGCCCTTCATCATAGAATAATTTATATTTTCTTGTCCTTTGTGATCATTGATTCCATTGTGGAATTTTGAAAATATTTGAGGGTCACTAATGAGGCCTAATTGGCCGAAACTAGCTAGTCTGACCCAGAAAACATGTGCACTCCATACTTTTCAGTTCTGTGGTGTATTCCTTGCTTCGAAAGGATAACCCTTTTAAAGAAAGTCACGACAGCTGATGTTAAGGGAATGTGTGGTGGCCGTAAAATGTCTTCCTGCCCTTCATCATAGTGCAGTTTATATTTTCTTGTCTTTCTGGATCATTTATTCCATTGTGGAGTTTTGAAAATACTTGAGGGTCACTGATGAGGCCTAATTGGCCAAAACTAGCCAGTCAGGCACAGAAAACATGTAGACTCCATGCTTTTCAGTTCTGTGGTGTATTGGATAACCCTTTATTTATATTTTGGTTGTTGTCTACAGTTTGGAATATAAAAAAGATAGACATGCTGTTTAAAAAGTGTTTTTAGCTCACTTAAGCACAAAGTGCACAAGGAGAGCTATTGTGATCATCCTAAGTGAGCTGTGCGTCAGTCGTGCGTCGTAAGTCGTCAACATTTACTTTGTGCAACCTCTAGAGGCCACAGTTTTAATCTTGTCTTTATAAAACTTTACCAATTTGTTTGTCTTGATGATATCTCAGTCAAGTACGAATATAGGTCATGTTGGATCAAAAACTAGGTCACTAGGTCAAAGTTTGTTAAAACCTGTGCACCCTAGAAACCGCAGTTTTGTTTCAATCTTCACCTGAATGTTTGTCTTGAGATTTCTCAGTCAAGTTCGAATATGGGTCATGTCGGATCAAAAATGAGATTGCTGGGTCAAATTTCGTTAAAGAATTGTGTGTACCTTAGAAACTGCAGTTTTTCTTCAATCTTGAAACTTCACGAGAGTGTTTGACTTGATATCTGGATCAATTTTGAATATTGGTCTTGTGAGGTGAAAATCTAGGTCACTAGGTCATATTTAAAACCTTGTGTGCACCGTAGAGGCCACAGTTTGGCTTCAATCTTCATGAAACTTAAGCTGAACGTTTGTTTGATTTGTGGTTTGACGTCTCCTCATCACTGTGTAGGTTATTTTGGAGGTGTTGCTTCCAGTTTGGCGGGTCTTTTACCCGAGACTGAGATGAAATGACATCTCAAGCCCTGCCACCCAATGAAACCAATATGGCTTATAAAGATGGGCGGCCGACTAGCACTGCTTTGCCTGGGCAGGCTTAGATCCTGTAAGTGGTTTACCCAAGTACTGGTAAACCACTTACAGGATCTAAGCCTGCCCAGGCAAAACTTTGGTAAACCACTTACAGGATCTAAACCTGCCCAGGCAAAGCAGTGCTAGTCGGGCCGCCCATGTCTATAAGCCCTGTTGGTTTCATTGGGTGGCAGGGCTTGAGATGTCATTTCATCTCAGTGTCGGGTAAAAGTCCCACCAAATTGGAAGCAACACCTCCAAAATGACCTACACAGTGTTGAGGAGACGTTAAACCACAAATCAAACAAACAAAACAAACGTTCAGCTTATGTAACGGCCCAGTCAACACTATTTAAGTAATTTTTGAGCCGGTCAGTTTTTTTATCCACAATTTTTCTTGTCAGGCATATACGTAAGCGGTTAACCAGTAGAGTGCACATTCTTTTGCTTCAGTCTTAATGAATCTCCACCTGAATATTGGATTAAGATGTCTTAAATCTTAATCAGTTTGTTTGTCCTGAAAAGACAGAATTTAAGTTAGAATATGGGTTAAGTTGGAATTATGGGTTAAATCGGGTTAAAGACTAAGTCATCAGGTCGTATTGCTTTAAATGACTCGGGTGAACGATTAAAAGGCCATCGTGGAAAGATCAAAAGGTAATTTTCTGTGCAGAAAAAAAAATAACATGGTCATTGAAAATAAACCGAACTCTGAAGGTCATTTTATTCACTAAAAAGGACATCCTAGCAGTTAATTTGTTCACTTTTCCCTCAAATTGTAAGATAGTCAAGTTGAAAACAGTAGCTGTTTCTCACGTGGTCAATCATGTACGTTTTTGTCTAAAATGTTCAACCTTGTATAAGGAACATGTATACTGGATGCATTAATTAAATTTAGGACTGGCAGGTACACCAATATCAACACATAGAGTATAAATGCTGCATTACTGTGACCAAAACGGGCGTGTAAATGGAATTCTTCAACCTTGTAACATACACCCAATTGTGTTTTATGGACTACAGTTTGGGCACAGCCGGCCTCGGTAGCTTAGTCAGATGCACGTCTGCCTGGTGATCAGGTGGACTCGGGTTCGATACCTGTCGCGGTCGGCAATATTATTTCATGGAGATTGATCATGAAATCTTTTCTTCGACGATTCTCTCCCTTTCACTGTTTCAAGAAGGGCAGTTGTCAGTTTCTGGCGAAATATTGTGCACTGTACTGGTAAACAGATTTCGTATAAGCCGTCCCAGCACAAGTATGGATAGGAAAACTGACTTGCTCAACAATGACCTAAATAGTGTTGACTGGACAGTTAAACTCTTAATACAAACAAACAAAACAATATAGACACAGTTTTACTTCTGGTTTTATCTGCTTAGCCAGATAATGTGTGAAAGATTGTAAAAAAATAATTGCTAGGAAGCTCTGCTATATTATGTTGAAATGCCCCACAGCGACGGGATCCCATTTTGCTTTTAAACATTTTTTGGTGGAAGGTTATGGGAATTTATATGACAATGGCTGACAATGACGGTATCTACAATGTTTATGGGATGTTACATGAAACAGTATCCCAGAGTGCTTATATATAATTTTTGTTAATGGAAGATTTATGGGATATTATATGAAATGTCCCACAGTGACGGTATCCCACAGTGCTTATATATAGATTTTGTTTTTGGAAAGTTAATGGGATATTATATATGAAATGTCCCATAGTGACGGTATCCCACAGTGCTATATACAGTTTTTCTATGTTTAAAGGTTAAGCAATAAAATCTTTTTATATTTACAATCTGTGCATCAAACTACTCCCGAATACAAAATTTCATTTTGTTAGGCCTATTAGAAAGGCGATGTCCCATATACCACCTCACGGACAGAGTACCCATATACCACCTCATAGCTGTATATATATATATATATATATATATATATATATATATATATATATATATATATATATATATATATATATATATATGTTAACAGGTATAAGATTATCCCCCATCATCACCATGATTGACGAAACCGAGGAATCATTTTTTTTTATTTATTTTTTTTTTGGTTTGACGGCCCCATCCAGCGATCAATCCAGATTTCCATCCAATTAGTAAGGATAATTAGGTATCATGTTCTTATTGAAATTAATTTAAAAAGTATTTTAGTGGTGTGGAATTATTTCGGATAATAAAAGAGCCTGTAGATGATCAAAAGAGCAGAAATGTAGAATAAAAAGAGCCTGCTTTACAGCATGCTGCAATGCAATTAGAATTATACATTGAAATAAAAGAGGGAAATTTTCAAATGTATCTTCCATTCTTCTTAAATAAATAGGTTTTCTATTTAGTAACGTTATAATATATAATAAATATATATATTGTAGGCATTCAAATATTCGTGGCCACCTATCATACTAATCAAATCAGCAAATAAAAAAAATCATCGGGCATCCAACCCTATCTCCTATTTATTACATAATACGTGGAAGCCCCGTGAAAAGCAAAGTGGGGCCGAAGTGTCTAGGTATATGGGGCCGACGTGTCTAGGGGCCGAAGTGTCCAGGGGCCGACCCGTCTAGGGTTTCAGTTTTATGTGGGGCCGAGGTGGTTTTGGGGCCGAGGTGTCTAGGGACCGAAGTGTCTAGGGGCCGAGGTGGTTTTGGGGCCGAAGTGTCCTGTTACCATCCCTTGACGGGGCCCATATGATGATAGTATTGTATTTTGCAGGGATGCCCAGCTACTAAAGGAAGGCTTGTGGTCTAAAAAACTGGACATTAAACAGGCTGATAAAGGACCAGATCTCTTCATTCATTATGTCAGTCAGGATTGGGGTATTGTATTTCAAGTTCCACAGTAGATTAGCCATGTTAAGACATCCCATTACCAGTCCGTGAAATAAAAATCCTTGCAAACCAAACCAAACTTTATATAGAGAAAAGGTGGAGATTACAAGGGTATACATTTTTTCTTTATTTTGCTCAAGAACATGGATTGTGGATACACTAGCACCTATCTGGGAAGAACAAAATTTGTTTTTATATCTGTGCTCTTATAATTTTTCATTTATATATATGTTAGTCATTTCATTTCCCCTGTATAGGGCAAATGTGTCTGGAAATGTTTGCCTCTCTTCTGATTGTGGTATACTGAGAAAAAATATCCTTGCATACCAGATAAGAATTATCCAACATTTGGACAGGGAATAGAAATTCTTTTCTTGCACACCAGACAAGGAGATCCATGATTTTACCCTGGGATAGAAATTTATGTTCTGACCCTGGTGTTCCGACCCAAAATCGAATATAATCGCGTGTTTGATAAATGCACTGGTTGATTATGACCTTGTATGCGCCGTCGTTAAGGTTGACGTCATGCACGATCCGTGACGTCATTGAACATTCCTGCAGTGTCAACACAATGTGGCGGATGTTGGTAGCTGAAGTGACTGCAGCATTACAAATTTGCGCTAAGAAATGGAAGGTATGCAAGAAAAAGAATCCAATATGGGTGTGAGGAGTGGATAGAAAAATCTGTCCCTCGGGGATCACTCTCCGGCATCACTTGGCAAGCCTCGTGATGCCGGACAGTAACCCTCGGGACCTATTTTTCCATCCACCCCTCACACCCATATAAGATTCTTATAATCTCATCTTCCTTGTCCGACCATTCTTATCCCGATCTACTGTGAACTACAGTCAAACCTCAGGGACCACAGGAAATCCTTTGAATTATTGGTAGTTTGAATTTTCGAAATTAGCAGTTTTCAGATTTGTTTGGATATTTTTATTCAGTGTCATTGTATGACCATCATTGCAACTTCATCTTGGCTCTTCGTTGAAGTAACAGGAATATCTGCCAAAGCATGAAAGAAAATAAGCTGCCTGAAGGTTGATCTCTTTGTCTTTAACACTTGACAGGCAACGGAAGCAGGAAACATAAACTGACATTTTTATTTACACCCATCTCGGCAACAACGAAAATGAAGGTTAAATGTAAAGTACTGAACCATTTTATTGACGAAATATTTGACCCTGCAGAAGGATAGAAGAATTTGCAATCATTGACAGCTTGCGAGTATTAGCATTGGTCTGCAGTAAACTTGCTGATACGGATCGAAAAGGGCTAACTACATGTTTCTAGCCAATTATGTTTCGCTTTTTGTCCCTACGTTCACTTTCAGAAACATTCATAAATGTTCAGGAAATTCTTCTTCTTTCAGTTTTATCAGAATTGTTATTTTTGCTGCAACCGCAAGACCGTTGAAACACCGCAAACACCCCTATCAAAGGAAGAGAAACGTTTAGTAATACCCTATAATTAAACTCTTAAAATCATCAAACAAAGCGATCAGTGCAGGCAAACTAAAAAAATGGCACCTATTACTCAATAAAGGATCATCACCTGTAGTATGACCGTTAATCACGTGTCGATTACCTGTAGAGGATAACCTAAGAAGTCACTCGGGTGTGTAACAAAACTAACAATTGAACTAGTGGCACAAAGAAATCATGATCACCATGCGTGACCTTGTTTAGCCAAATGGTATTTTGAATTTAACAGGGGATTTTAATAGGAATATCTTCCATTGGGGCTGACAAATTTGTTCGAAAAATTAATTTTTCATTACATCCATGTGACATGGTGCATTTTTCACATCTCCAAAATGGCTACTTTTCGGATGAAGTTCCGTGATAGTTTGCTTATTTATACTGCAAACATAGGTTGTAGGTGCTTGTTAGAACCGCCTCATTATGGGCCTCCGTGGCCAAGTGGTTAAGAGCGCTGACGCTTGATCATTAGGTCTCTCACCGCTGTGGTTCGAGCCTCGCTAGGGTCACATGTGAGACGTCAAGTCCTGTAATGAAAGGTCAGGTGTTTTTTCTCCGGGTTCTCCGGTGTTCGCCCACCTCTGATTAACGATCTGCTTGATATGAGTAAAATAATCTTGAAAGGGCCAACAAACCAAACCCCTACCCCCCCCCCCTCCACACCCCCCCCCCCCAAAAAAAAATCCGCATTGGGGCGGTTCTATCGAGTACCCACAACCTATGTCTTGGGGTGAAAATAAGAAAAAATAATGTTTATCCCCTTAAACCCTAGTTTTCTCTCTATAAAGTGGGGTGTATGGGGGTGTTCATTTCGACTTGATCATGTGATGTTTTGAAAAAAAATTATAAAAATCCCATAGTTTTGAAAAATTGGCATTGGAAATACCCTGTTTCCACTGTATTTGCCAGGCATGCTGGTAGAAAGCGATGCAAAAACTGCAATTGCAGATCTGCATTTAATGCATTAAAATTGCTAAAGATTCTATTTAATACAAGTTGCATGCATTTTTTCATTTTGGGTTTATCTCGACATCTGCCTTTTACCATTTTTTTTTACCAAGCCCTATTTATAGGGCATAACATTTTGTCATACTTTGCCTGGTAATGCAACAAGAAACATGCCAGAGGTGGTCCAGTCCACCACAAGAAATAATTGTAAACTTAAAATGATTAATATATCAAAAGAAAAAAGTTGCAGTTTGCAAGAAAAAGAATATTTTATTTGAATAGGTTTGATTTCGCTGTTTAAAACCCTTGGGCTGTGCAGACCATTTGGAATCTCAGCTTAGCCTCGGTTTTGTTCAGCTTTGACATCCCTTGAGTTAGAAATTCTTGTATCAAATCCATACTCATGAAGATTCTTATATTCTCTCAAATTGACTGCCATACTAACTATAAAAAGGTTAAATTTATTCTCTCCAAATTTTTATCCAGAACTAATCCCACCCCTGCCCATGACCTTAAAATGATGATCACAAACTTAAAAAAAATTTATGCTTTGAAGACAATGCATTTTGTTGACTTAACACAAGAAGAGTTGCAAAACGCAGAAGTACTCCACCTCTTACCTTTTCTTATGAAACCTTAAATATATGGAGTAATGAGGATACTTAACTCTTTCGGCACCCTAGTTGCATAATTGGTACTGCCTAGCAGAGCCCCAAAGTTGCATCTGGAGTACCCATGGGATTTTGTCTTCAAGATCATGATCAGTAAATCAAGGGAAATAAGTAACTCAATAATGTTACGAATCCTTTTTCGGAAAAACTAGTTTTCAGTTTTTTTTTTGTTTTTTTTTATCTCACCTGTCACGTAATGACAAGGTGAGCTTTTGGGATCTCTTTTTGTCCGTCGTGCATCCGTGCGTTCGCCCGTCCGTAAACTTTTTCTTCAAAGAACATCTCTTCCTCAACCACTGATCGGATTTTGACTAAACTTCACAGGAATGATCCTTAGGTGGTCCCCTTTCAAACTTGTTCAAATGGTTCCAGTCCGTTGCACAACTAGGTCACAGGAGCTAAAAGAAGATTTTTTTACTGAAAACTTAAAAAATCTTCTTCTCTGAAACCGCACGGTCCAGGTCTTTGATATTTGGTGTGAAGCCTAGTGGACCTCTATCAAGACTGTTCAAATTACAGCCCTGGGACCAAAAATGCCCCCGCACCGGGGCCCACCAGTTTTACATACACTTATATAGGAAAGTCTTTAAAAGTCTTCTTGTTTAAACCAGAAGGCTGAGGTCTTTGATATTTGGTACGAAGCTTCAACTAGTGGACCTCTACCAAGATTGTTCAAATTATAGCCCTGGGGAAAAAAATGGCCCCATGCTGGGGCCCACCAGTTTTACCTAGACTTATAGAAAGACAACCTTTAAAAATCATCTTGTCCGAAACCAGAAGGCCCAGGTCTTTGATATTTGGTATGAAGCTTCATCTAGTGGACTTCTACCAAGATTGTTCAAATAATAGCCCTGGGGCCAAAAATGTCCCCACGCCTGGGTTCACCAGTTTTACATAGACTTAAGGAAAAACCTTTAATAATCTTCTTGTCTGAAACCAGAAGGCCCAGGTCTTTGATATTTGGTATGAAGCTTCATCTGGTAGACCTTTACCAAGATTCTTTAAATTATAGCCCTGAGGCCAAAAATGCCCCCGCGCAAGGGCCGACCAGTTTTACATACACTTAAAGAGGGAAAACCTTTGAAAATCTTCTTGTCTGAAACCAGAAGGCCCAGGTCTTTGATATTCGGTATGAAGATTCATCTAGTAGACCTCTACCAAGATTGTTCAAATTATAGCCCTGGGGCCAAAAAAGCCCCTGTGCCGGGGCCCACCAGTTTTACATAGACTTGTATAGGGAAAACCTTTAAAAATCTTCTTGTCTGAAACCAGAAGGCCCAGGTATTTGATATTTGGTATGAAGCTTCATCTAGTGGACCTCTGCCAAGATTGTTCAAAATATAGTCCTGGAGCCAAAAATGCCCCCGCGCCAGGGCCAACTGGTTCACATAGGTGTATACAGGGATAACCTTTAAAAATCTTCTTGTCTGAAACCAGAAGGCCCAAATCTTTGATATTTGGCATGAAGTTTCATCTAGTGGACCTCTGCCAAGATTGTTCAAAATATACTCCTGTGGCCAAAAATGCCCCCACGCGGGGGCCCACTGGTTTCACATAGGCGTATACAGGGATAACCTTTAAAAATCTTCTTGTCTGAAACCAGAAGGCCCAAGTCTTTGATATTTGGTATGAAGCTTCATCTAATGGACCTCTACCAAGATTGTTCAAATTATAGCCTTAGGGCCAAAAAATGTCCCTGCACTGGGACCCACTAGTTTTACGTAGGCTTATATAGGAAAGAACCATTAAAAATCTTCTCTGTGGCCCACTGGTTTCACAAAGGCGTATATAGGGATAACCTTTAAAAATCTTCTTGTCTGAAACCAGAAAGCCCAGGTCTTTGATATTTGGCATGAAGCTTTATCTAGTAGACCTCTACTGAGATTGTTCAAATTATAGCCCTGGTGCCAAAAAATGCCCCCGTGCCAGGGCCTTATGGTTTTACAAAGGCTTATATAGGGAAAACCTTTATAAATCTTCTTGTCTGAACCAGAAGGCCCAGATCTTTGATATTTGGTTTGAAGCTTCATCTAGTGGAGACGTACCAAGTTTGTTCAAATTATAGCCCTGGGTCCAAGAATGTACTAGAGACACTGATACTCAGGTGAGCGATTCAGGGCCTTCTGGGCTTGTTTTTTTTTTTTTTACATGGTTCAAGTTGTAGAAAGTGCCAGGGACTGAAATTTAATTTGGCGCTCGCATTTGGATTCAGAAATCAGTTTGGCACCATTAGAGTTGAAGGATAACATTTTTATCTTATTTCTTCATAAACACATATGTTGTGGGTACTTGTAAGAGTCTCAACTCGATAAGTTGATTCTAACAAGTACACACAACATAGTTTTTTTCTGAAGATTAAGGAAAATGACCCCTTAAGTATCCTCAAGATCCTATACCCCCCACCATACACACACATTTATCTGTAGCTGATTGTACAGGTGTATTGATACGTGTAGATGAAAATAAATATGTTATCGTGATGGCTTATTCAAAGTTTAATTTATTTGCAGTTGGACTAGATGTTGAATGCACATTCACTCCTAATTACCTTGGAGGAAGGCGAATCACAAACACAGGTCCAGCTCTCTCACCAAAGGTAGAAGTATGAACCCAACTAGGCAGATACACTCTTCCCCATTCCTCATTACGAAATGACATCTTAGAAACTGCTAGGCCAATTGAAACTGAATTGCATGTGGAGCCTCTGTGGGTTGGGGTTCTGTTCCTGGGATCTTGGTCACATTACCCAGATGGCTGCCATGGCCATATATGGTAAAAAAAACCAGAACCAAGCAGCCCAAATGGCCAGTGACCTTCATACTTGGTATACAGCATTAGGGACTTGGGCCCTACCAAGTTTGTTCAAATAATGACCTGTGTTGACCTTGACCTATTTTATGTCGAGGTCAAATTGGTTGACCTTGACCTAAATAAAGTCAAGGTCAGTTTTGGTCTCACCAACAGCTAAGGTCATATGGAGTTGAGATCTCGGTTTAAAGACTCATCCGAAAGTCTGGAGAAGCCCAGAATCGATCCTGCGATCCCTGGTTGACAAGGCGAGTAGCATAACCACTACACCACAGAGGCTTCTCTTAGATCCTTTGAATGGAAAAAAGGAAAACAGTGGACTTCTCTATTCTATTGTAACCTATGGCATCAGAATTGAAATTTCGAGTCAGCTGAATGAAGGTTTATCAATTGCAAAGGTCAAGGTTATTTGCTGACCTTTGTTATTAAAAAGTGGGGATTTGCCATGTCCTTCTGTCATTCCATGATTCTGTCATTCACTGACTCCATGATTCCGTGGCTGCAAAATTAAAATGCATTTAGCTTACCGTAAAGATTCGGCTATAAGGCGATTCGACTATAAGACGGGACCCCTTTTCCAGTTTTTCTAACGTGGGATTTTGCTTGTACTCTTTTATAAGACGGGTCCAATTTTTGCCATATCTGTCGGGGCCTATCTGCTACCGCCAGATGCCATTAAGATGTGAGAAATCGGCCTTTTTTCGTCAGAAAACCCCTCTACTTACCCCTAACATGGCTTGTTTTGCCGCTTGTTTATGTCTGTTGACATTCTGTGTCTTCGTTTGTAAGAGTTACAAAGAGAGACAACTTTTATTGAATCTGAATAGGTATGTCTATTAAGCGTTGGGAAAGGGGGGGGGGGGGGGGAATTCATTTCCATCCACAAAATTTAGAAATATTTGTTTCAGCTTTTTTATAAGTAACTGAACGTTTTTTTCATTGGGGAACACAACACCTAGCTATTCAGTTTCAGAACCAACGCCCCAGCAAGCACAAAATAGCAGCAAACGTCGGGCCGATACGTCGTATTGCTGTCGGCCTGGTACACGCCTTGCTGGCTTAGGCTACACAGACTTCTTTTTAATAGACGACAGGGGCTGACAAATCCATTTCCCGGCCGTCCGGGACAAGCCTGGAATCAAGCCGGGCAGGTGCACTTTGACCTTATGACGCTTGGTCGGGAGAAGTGCAAAAAAAAAAAATAAATCGTCTACAACTGCCAGTCTTTTTGAGTCCTTAAATACGGTAAAACTAGACCAGTAAGTAAATCGCTGTCAATTCAGAGACAAACCGCCTGTGTTTTTATTACGGTTCAAGTATGACACTATTGTTAATCCCTGTCGTATAATTGCCAACCTGCGGTGCGTGTCAATAAGGTGTGAAAATATGGTCAAGTTATGTCTCTAATTTGCATTTATCCTCCAGTCATAAAATTTAATCCACAATCAATGTGAAAATGATTTACTTGCTCCTCAGAGATGTTTGCATTGTAAAATCGGACTATTCTATGATCTCATGAATGGTTATATTTTGGCGCCAAATGGCAGACGTTGGCGGGAAAAGTCGAATGCTGTTGTTGGTTATTGACACAGAGCTTCTAGGGATAATTCGGGAGCTGTGCAAAGCACTGATTTTCTATCCACCTCTTATCACAACAGCTTAGCTATAGGGAAAATATTTTTTACCGGTTCCAAACATTTTTTTTATGAAAGAGATACATGCAATGACATTAAACATGTGTGGGGATAATGGCGTAGGATGACGTCATTTACTGATCGCGTACAGAAAAATTGTAGCGGTTGCTTGTGGGCGGCGATTTATATTAATTCAAAAATCACCGATCGGCTTTTTCCTGGTCTTCGGCGGACATTGCCGGAAAAAAGCCTGCAGTCCATGACCTCGGCTATAAGACGGGGTCACTTTTTTGGGCTCATTTTGGAGGGAAAAATCCTCGTCTTATAGCCAAATTTTTACGGTAATAGATCCAACTTTGATGAAACTCATAATACATTTGATCTCTAAAGTAAGGAAGATGTAGTAGCAGAATAGTCACAAAGGGAGTTATGTCCCTTGATAGGTTTTCTTTGAGAATGCATAATGCTTTATAACTTTTATGTTTGCGATCTTACTTTAATGAAATTTATACTACACTTCCGCTCCTGGGAACGGGAGGTCACGGGTTCGATCCCGGGCCGCGACATACCAAAGTCGTTAAAAATGGTACACGCTGCTCCTCGCTTGGCACTCAGATTTACGGGGTAGAGCTAGGACTGGTCGACCCAGTGTCAGGATAATGTGACTGGGTGTGGTATCATGTAATGTGTCTGGGACATGATACTTCAGTGAGGCAGCACTATAAAAGTGAGCATTGAGCTCCCTGCTGCAACCAGACACCGTCGTGATATGACTGAAAAATTGTTGAAAGCGACGTTAAACCCGAATTCACACACATTATAGTACACTTGGTCTATAAGGTAAGGAATGTGTAGTAGCAGAATAGTGACCAAGAGTCCATAACTCTTGTAGTTATGTGACCAAGAGTCCATAACTCTTGTAGTTTATGTCCCATGTTAGGTTTTCAAATTTTGCCATTCATGAGAACTTTCATGACAGCTTTGTCAGAAACTATGAAAGCTAGAGGTGAAAGTTTGTATTAACATGAACAATAACTGGATGTATTGTGTATACAAGAATAGGGGTCAAGGGACCATAACTCTTTGAGTTACATCCCTTGATAGTTTCACAAATGCCATTCTTGAAATTTTTCTTGTCAGATTTCTCAGGAAATATGAAAGCTAGAAAGCTGAAAGTTTGTTTAAACACAGACAATGACTTGCTGCATCCTTTATACCTTAATAGGGACCAGGTTTGGAGTTATATCCCTTGGTAGGTTTTCAAAAAATTAAAATATATTTTGTTTAATAACTTTTATGTTTGTGGTCCTAACTCAGTGAAACTTATACCTCACTAAAATAAGGAAGGTGTAATGGCAGAACAGTTGCCAAGGGCCTCATGGAGGTACCCATTTATGTAGGTTTTCAAATTTTGCTATTCTTGACAATTTCTTTGACAGAGTTCTCAGGAACTATGAAAGCTAGAAAGCTATAGGTTCATATAAACATGAAAAATGACTGGATGTATCGTGTAAAGCAGAATAAGATCTGCTATTATTTTTATTATGGTTTGTTTTTGGGTGTTTGTGTTGCTTATATTATTCTGTTTTGGATAGCCTTTTGTCCATTTTGTGGGAAAGTAACTGTCCTCTTGGCTTTTCGCTGTTGGTGTTTCCGTTGGGGTCTGTTGCTTCATGTTTGTGTTTCTTTCCCTTTGGTGTCTCTGATGGGAGCTGTGGGTTAATTGTATTGATTCCTGATCATTGCCTCTACTTCTATTAAGAGTCAATGGTCCATAACTCTGGGTGTTATGTCCTTTGGTAGGTTTTCAAAAAATTGAAGTGCATTTTGCTTAATAACTTTTATGTTTGTTGTCCTATTCGATGAAGCTTTTGCCTGTTCCAAAGAACTGTAAGGGTTACAAAATTGAAGACTGGTACAGAGGTGAACAGTGGGTTGATGAATTGTGTATACCATAATTAGGGTTTATGGCCTAGATTAGAACTCACAGATTAAAATCCCTTGATAAGTTTTATGTTGCGGTGTTCTACAGTGATGTTTTCTGGTAAGCATGAATTCAAAATACGTCAACAATATGGGTTTTTCAGTTCTAACGGTGTGCAGCTTTGACAGATGAAACAAGTGTTTCCAAGTCATTTTAATATCAAATGTGTAAGTTTCAACCTTAATATCCTAAACTTAAGGATCTGACAAGATTTAAGACTACTGTAATAACAAGTGTGATTAGGAGATACAGTCCCACATCAGTGGCTTGAACACCTTTGGGACCATGAAAATTTGTTCCAGACAGGGGTAGTTCGAACCACTGAGGGTGATTTGGTTCCAGAGAAGATTCTTAATGGTTTTTACCATATATTCACATGGCGGCAAACTGAGTGTTACTAATAGTGGCATGCCAGGACACAGAATGAGGATAATTTTGGGATATCTTTCTAGTATTCTATAGTATAAATGAAAATTATGTAGATTCATTAGAATGGCCTCATTGAGGCAATCCTAATGAGTACAGTCAACCGTCTTTATACCAGCATTTGTTGTAATGGCAAAACTTATTATAACGGCAATTTGAATGGAATGACTACTTAGCTAAAGGCTTAACTTCAGTTCCGAGCGGCGTGAGCTTCCCTTGGGTTGGAAATGCACAAATCGAGTCCATAGTCATGAAAGAGTCTTGTAATCTAATACTCAAAGAAACAGATGTTATAGATATTTGTTTGACCGAGGCGATTCTAACAAATGTCTGTAACATTTGTTTCTTGGAGTAATGATGTGGAGAAGGTCTGTATTTACTTTTATCATATGACGTCGCATCTGAGAGTGTAATAACGTCATGTATTATTTTCGATAATCCACTAGTGGATTAAATATGCAAATTAGCTGGATACGTCCGGTAACGTTACATATACGACGTCCTTGACGACGTCTGTTTACTAATGGCGGAATATTGACAATTTTGTTAAACAATTGTGAATAAAATGCGTTTTAAATGTCATATGATAAATAGAATCTTGCATTCGTGCTCGTGTATTATTGAATTTATTAAACTCGTTGAGAAAAAGGGATAAAATGCTCAGCAAATTTAAAGTCTCGCATTTTATCCCTTTTCCTCAACTCTTTTAATAAATTCAATAATACATGAGCACTCATGTAAGATCCTCTATATCATACCCTTAACTGGGATTCTTTATAATGGTAAATTCTTTATAACAGCACAATAATAGGGAACAAATACTGTCGTTATAATGAGGGTCCTCTGTACATAGAGGATCTTGCATTTGTGCTTATGTATTATTGATTTTATTAAACGAGTTGAGGAAAAGGGATAAAATGCGAGGCTTTGCCGAGCATTTTACCCCTTTTCGTCAACTCGTTTAATAAATTATTGATATAGAGGATCTTGCATGAGTATTCATGTATTATTGAATTTATTAAACGAGTTGAGGAAAAGGGATAAAATGCGAGGCCTGCCGAGCATTTTACCCCTTTTCGTCAACGAGTTTAATAAATTATTGATATAGAGGATCTTGCATGAGTATTCATGTATTATTGAATTTATTAAACGAGTTGAGGAAAAGGGATAAAATGCGAGGCTTTGCCGAGCATTTTACCCCTTTTCGTCAACGAGTTTAATAAATTCAATAATACATGAGCACGAATGCAAAATTCTTTTTATCATATGACATTTAAAACGCATTTTATTCACCAGATTGTTGACAAAAATATAAATATTCCGCCATTAGTAAACGCGACGTTAAGGACGTCGTACATGTAACTTTACGGGACGTTTCTAGCTAATGTGCATATTAAATACACTAGTGGATTATCGAAAATAATACATGGCGTTATTACAATCTCAGACGCGACGTCATGTGATAAATAGTCAAACAGCATGCATTTGCCAGATAAAAGAACAAAATCTCACTATTTGTTATCTAGAGGCATTCCCTAAGGATTCAAAAATGGTTTGATTCAGCTATGGTAAAGAAGTCATTAGTTTTCAAGCCATCAAGGTTTCGATGAATTTATTTTGTAGAATAAAAGCATCAGTAATACCTCAGGACCTGGACCAGTGATGGACAGTGGAGATAACTTTGTACCATGTAACCATCAGTGTCACAACAAACAGGCTTGTGCTCATGAGTGCTGTAAAACAGGAGTGTCAGCTAGAAGGAGGCATCAGAGGTCACATGACAGGGATAGCAAGTCACATGATAGGAACATGTCATGTGGCCGATCTGTGATGAACCATATAAATGACATTCATTCAAGAGTTGCCAGTATGCCACAGACTCCTGGGCAGTTCAAAAGACCCAGACTAGAGGTATAAATAGAGAATACCAGGTTTGTGTCATTTGATATCAAGTTTATCAGGCAAGGCTTTGAGAATGCTTGTAGAATCACAAGGCTTGCCAAGCGATTCTACATGCCCCGCCTGATAAACTTGATATCAAATAGACATGAATCTGGTAGTCTATTGATCAGTTGTACACTTCTACAGTTTTGCCATTTTTTTTCCAGTAGCCCAGTTCATATAAGTGCAATATCAAACTGACCTGATAAAGCTCACTTGTCCTGAGATAGCAAATCTTTATCAGGTCAGTATATTACAATGCAGTTAATATAGGGGATAACTGATAAAACATTATTTCACTGTTAATTTATTTATATGTTCTTGATTTTTTACATAAGCTCCTTAACAAAAAACATAACTGGGTTGGTGGCCAGTTAAGATACAAACTGTCTGCTCATCTACACAAACTTGCTAGAGCCTGGAAACTTTAGATACGTACGCGGTATACTCGAGACATTATAGTAACCAAGCATTGAACATGAAGTGTTATTCTGCTGATAGATTGTCTCCAAAAGGACATACAATCAATGGCACATAGTATGCTTCACTTCTGACACAGTTACGGGAAAATATTAAACTTATGATCCACGGCATGCTCACTAAAGTTGTGTTGTTCCAACAGAACAATGCTCCTGTTCACAAGTCTGTCATCGCTATTGCTACCATTCACAATTGCGGCATTAAACTGATTAAGCATCTGCCTTATTCGCCTGATCCCGCTCTATCAGACTTTCATCTATTTCCAAAACTGAAATCGGCTATTTCAGGCACCCACTTTCAGTACAATGATGACGTCATATATGCAGTGGATGACTTTCTGAACAGCCAAGGACAGAAGTTTTATAAAATTGGTATTGAGGTTATTAAACACCGCTGGCAAAATTGTATAGATACTGAAGGGGATTATGTTGAAAAATAATATAATATTTGACAAAATTCAAATCCTTCAATATGGGGTTCACAGCATATCAATTAGCCCTCGTAAATGCATAATAATGTCTAAGTAGGCTATTGTCCAGTGTGCTTTTGTCGTAGTGGGCTTTTGTCCTACACCCCTGATAAGTGATGCAGATTTAGGCTGACATGATTAATGAGATAATCGATTAATTGAACAATTAATTCAACAAAAATAGTTATCATTACTGAATTATTAACATTTGATTTTTGTGTCTGTTACATTACTGTATTACCCTAGGTATTTGGGCACCTAAACTCCATACCAAACTTGTTCTAAAATTTGAACATGTACAATTTACTGCCCAATATTGTGTCTAACATATGCTGGATGAGTGGCAAACAGTGTAGACCATGAAGAGATGCCACATTCTGTGGAACGAGCCTCAGTAGCCTAGTTGATAAGAGTCATTAGGTCTCTCACCGCTGTGGGTTCGAGCCTGGTTTGGGTCACATGTGAGACACCAAGTTCTGCAACAGAAGGTCATGTGGATATCTCCGTGTGGTCAGGTTTTCGCCCACCTCTGATTAACGATCAGCTCAATATGAGTGAAGTAATCTTGAAAGGGCCATAAAGCCGAAGCCCACCCCACCCCCCCCCCCCCAAAAAAAATGCACATTCTGTGGCATCTCACCTGGGTCATAGCACGTCTGTCTAAATACATACCGCAAAGTATAACATATTGTCAGAGTCATGCTCAGATAAACAGGTAAAATTCTGACCAAATCTTCAATGATAACTAATTGATTGTCCAGCACAATAACAAGACTTATAATTGATTATCTTTTCAGCTCTAATTAGCCATTCCTAGTGCAGATCCAGATGGGGTCATTGTCAAACAGTGCAGGCCCTTATTGGAATTGGGCATCCCAACTTTAACTGTTTGCAGAAGTTCAACCATTTTCTAAATTAATTACTGAAAATAGCTGAACCTGACACCCCTATATTTCAAAATGGACTCATGCTATGTACAAGGGAGAAGATTCCATTTTGTACAAAATGGGTTAAGCAACCCTTTTGGGCTTTCCTTTGATGCTGAATATTTAAATATGCCTCACCCACTACCAATTATCAACCAATCCGATTACTTGATACAATTTATTGCGACAAATTCTTAAACTGAATGACAAACAATTAAGATCCTGATCAGATGGCTTCTTTAGAAGCCATCTGATCTGGATTTTCATTGTTTGAAAGATTAGACATATCCAGGATCAGCAGGACAAGGGTTAAGATGGACTTGACTGTACTTATTCCAGTTCCAGACAAACTCCAATGGTGGCGGTCCTGTAACAGATCTATCAAGGTTTTCTTACACTCCAAGAAAACAAGTCCTGTACAACACAACAGATGATGTTGGTAATGACTGGCAGCCAGAGCTAGACCAGGAACCTACAGATAACATGGATTCAGAACCTATACAAGAATCAAAAGCTCAACCAGGCAGATCCTCTGACTGGATGGAGCTTGACATGTTCCAGAAACACAGGGAACAGTATTGTATAGGTTTGTATAAGAGCAGGCACATAATGAACATTACAACAACAATAATAACATCCATGTGAGATAAAATCATTGATTACAGTAAAATTCATATATTAAGACCACCTTTGGGACTGTTCAAAAGTGGTCTTAAAAACCACTTTTGAACAGTCCCAAAGGTGATCTGTAACTAGAGAACACTAAAGAAATAAAAAACAAACAAACAAAGAAAGAACTGCTCAAACCTTTTAAATATGCTTTTAAAAGTTTAATTTGTCCATTTTTAGGTGGTCTTAATACTGTATTTTCTTAGGAAAAAAACATTATTTTCAGCCAAATAGGAAAGCCATATCATATGGCTTTCCCTCACAGCTAAAAGTAATGGATTTTTTCTTTGAGAATAATGCAATATTTTTAATCTTATCTGTTGCTAACGTAGAGTGTTGTAGTTCCAACAAGTACCCACAAACTACCATATTTTCCCCTTAGTATTCGGACACCTCAACTCCTTACCATACTTGCTCTAAAATTTAAAAAAGTAAAATTGACTACCGGATATTGTGTCTAAAAATAAGGTGGATGAGTGGCAAACAGTGTAGACCCAGATGAGACTCCACATTCTGAGGCGTCTCATATAGGTGTACACTGTTTGCTGAAGCCTATCAGTCCAAATACATATGGTAATGTTTAGAGCAAAAATGAGAAAAATAATGTATAAGTTTGTAAACCCCATTTTTCCCTATATAAAAGCTTACAAGAATTAAAAAGGATGTTCATTGCATGTTTAATGTGATAAAGTCTACAACAAAGCTGAGTGACCGGTGAAACCCAAGAACAGCATTATCAAATTTTATCATATGATGTCGCATCTGAGAATGTGATAATGCCATTAATCATATGACGTCGTTGATAAGCCGTGGATAACGTTGTCTAATAAAAATCGTATGACCACATGTGTAATAACTCTTTGGCGGGATTAAGTAACGTCATGACGACGTCGATGTCAACAATGCATTTTTCGTAGAAAAATTGTCAAAAAGGACTTCGGAAACTATTGGGGGTTTTATGCCTCAATTTTGAAAGCTTCTGCAAGCGTCTGTAGTGTGTATATATGGAATTGACCTAATGTATACTAAAAACTGACGTATGTCGAACATCATGGCATTTACCAAATGTAGAAGGATGGCATACTAGTAGAAAAATTCCACATTGAAGTGGGCGGGGGTGATAATTTTTGAAAAAAATATAAGGTAAAAAAATGACAATTCCATGTTTCATTTTCAAGTTGATATCAAGTTAGGGCTATTACAACTCAAAATTTTAACATATAGTGCTATGCACACATAAAACGCAGGTGCCCTACTTCAATGCATTTTACACCAGGAGGTACAGTGCTCATCACAAATGGACACACCTGTACATAAATAATAATATTAGATATACACCTGTTATTTATAGAAGACAGGTAGCCTGCTCATTCAGGTATAACATACCTGTATTCTGTATGTACACTATATACATTGCACTTTAGGCAGATACTACCATGGCTGATAAATGTACATGGTGTGGTTTTAATACCAAGAAGAGAAAATCGTCTTATGCTAATAGGCGCTCTTTGCTCGGTGACACCTATGCTTGGCACAGAGAATATTTGTCTAATGTCTGCAACATAGCAGATGTAAATGAGAGAGGCATTCTTTGCAGTAAATGCATAAGAAAGCTTAACCGTCTCAAAGTTACAAATGCACAAAACTGTGGTGCTGTAGAAATGGATTCCACCAGCAGTGATGCAGAATCCAGTACCAAGTCTGTTCCCCTCAGAGCCTCCTCTGTTGCGACAACACATGCAAGATGCATAGTTTGCAAAAGAACAGTGTTGGGTGGTATTTGTACAAAGATACCAACAGAAGCCCGTTTTGATTTGTTGATTCTGAATGCAGGATTTGTTTTCAGGATCTGGCAGAATCAGTAGAATGGAACACTTCCGGTGACGATGAGGAAATTTCACTCAGTTGTGACCAAGCCTCCAAGATTATAGAGCAATTTCTCATGTTGTCCAGAGAAAAAGAGCGATATTTTGCTCTAGATTTCAATAACCCCTACTTTACGGACAACGACTGCTTGGTTTGGACTGGATGGACAAGACAACAGTTCCAGTCAATACTTGACTGCCTTCATACTACACATGACAGCCCTAACCGAGACAAAAGCACAGCTGTACTTATATTTTGGGTTAAGCTAAAAACAGGCCTTTCTTTTCAGCAGATAGCCTCTCTTCTGAATCAGAACAATGAAAATGGCCGGAAAATGGTTTCAAATGCTTTTAGCTCCGTCACATCCGATTTGGACAAATTTTTTGTTCCCCTACATCTTGGTTGTTCACACATAGCACGGGAAAAGGCCCTGTCTGAACATATGACAGCGTACTCCTCTGTATTGTATGGAGGAAAATTATGAATCATTTGGGATGGAACATATTATTACATCCAAAAAAGTGGCAATTATAAGTTTGGGAGGCAAACATAATCAGGTCAAAAACATCGGCCACTTTTGAAATTTATGTCCATCGTTCTGCCAGATGGTTATGTTCTTGAGAGCATCAGCCCTTACTTTGCAGATGGCAAGAACAATGATGCTGGCATAACTCAACATATTTTGAGTTTGCATGGAGATCTTGTTGACTGGCTTCAGGAGGGTGATGTCTGTGTTGTAGACAGGGGCTTTAGGGACGTCCTTGATGTCTTTGAGGACCTTGGCCTCGAGACAAAGATGCCATCCTTCCTGAAGCCAGGTATGGCCCAGCACAACACAGAAGAAGCCAACCAGTCACGTCTGGTGACCAAAGTTCGCTGGGCTGTTGAAGCTTATCATGGCCGGATGAAAAAGTGGCTGTTTTTTGATAAAGTCATACACCATGATTTTCTTGATGTGGTTGGACCTCTCAACAGGATTCTGACAGGGGCCATGAATGCTTTTAGACCTCCCCTGATATGCACAAATGATGCAGATGCAGAAATGGCAAGGAACATGCTTAGGAAAGCAGAGGAAACAAGAAACAACTTGTTCAGTCGGATTGAAAAGGGGCCTCTCTCTAGCAGAGGGCGATGGACAGTCCTGGATAGTAATGAAGCAGTTCCTGACTTCCCCAAACTGTCACTTTCAGACCTGCAGGAATTAACCTTTGGAACATACCAACTGAAGCAGGCAAAGTCGTATGCTAAGGAGCACAAGTCGGAGGAAGGTGATTACACTATTGATGTGCACAGCAAGGCACCTGGTCTGTTAAGAGTCCGAATTCAATCTCGGCATATCAATGCAAAACGCTATTTCTGTTGGATTGAATACAGTGATAACCAGATTGCTGCTTGGTTTTGTCATTGTAAAGCAGGCCAAAGGACAGTAGGCTGTTGCGCACATGTGTCATCTGTCCTATGGTATTTAGGTCATGCACGACATCAAATGGAAGGTCAATTGCCAATTAAAAAAGGGCCAAATGTAATGAATGCAGCAGATCATTGAACTTGTGCGACTTTGTCTTGACTTCAGTTGTGTGGATTCGTCCAAAGCACCAGTCCTGTTGAGATTCTGAAATCATGTTGTTTACTGCAGATACAGAATGGATCAATTGTACCTAATCATTGCCTAGGGGTAGATTTGATAAGATGGTTGTCACAATGCAAAGTAAAGGGGAAACCCCCAAAGCACAGATGGCTACCTTGCGGCCATATTGTTTGACTGACCGGTTTTTGTCAGGGAGACACAACTTGGTATTGAAGGAAATCAATATGAAGGTTTCGATCAAATTCTTCCACTTGTTATGGAGCATATATGATAACAAGAAAAATTCAAAATGGCCGAGGGTGGCCATGTTTGTTGATGAACGGGAACTAAAATGGCAGGTTAACAACTAGACCACTAGGAGATCATTCCAGACAAGTTTCAAAAAAAAATTTAACGAGTTGTCTCTGAGGAGATGCGATAACAAGATCCTAACAGCTTGAAAACTTCTGATTTTTTATCTTGGAGGAGATGTGATAACAAGAAAATATTTACTGACTTACAGACACCGAACTTTTGCCCTCTGAGATAATCGAAAAAGTTGTCTGCTTTGTTCATGACATATCATCTCAATGTGATGTATACACCTGCAAAATTTCATGGATATATTCAAAACGGTTTAGGAATTGTAGCCTGGACACGAAAGTATTACAGACAGATGCACGGAAGAACTGGACAACCTTTGCATGGGGGTATAATAAATTATTATCTGTAAAGGAATGTTTCACATAATAATAATAATAATAATAATAATAATTCGTGCCGGGCATAGCCTTTATTAGCCAGAAGGTTACATCCACCTCAACATGGCAGGCACATATATGTCCACCTCCGCCAGGGTTCGAACCCACGACTACCAGATCAGACGGCCGACGCTCTAACCACTGAGCTATAAATATGCAAGTATCCTCAACAAACAGTTTTGTTTATATCATTTGCTTTTAGGAAAGAGTATACCTTTGACTACTAACTGTAGTGGCATTTTCTTTTTCATATTATTGACAACATACTGTAGGTAGTTCAATTGTCATGCTCAGCCAGGCATAAATATGTCCTTAGTTTAAAAATAAACCCTACTGTATAATGATACAGTATAGTTCCAAATCCTGTGAAGTTTTTCAATGATAGTGCTAAGCATGCATGTTGGTTTTTAGGATTTTTCACAGCCTTCGCCCCCTTGCCCAAACACGACAGTTGGTCAGAGGATGTATAAGTTAAAAATACAAATGTATGCCAAATTGTTTTATTGGGCAAGGGGGGGAACATATACTTATTTAAAAGTTTCTGTTTCCTATGCAACTTTATAGAAACTTGACTCAATTAAGCCAAAAATCAACAAAATTAATATTTGAGCTGTAGACCAAAATGCATATCATAATAGAACAAAGTGTTACCTTTAAGTTGCCTCTGTGATGAGTTTGTTTGGTTAAATTTGAGAATTTTATAATTTCCGGGGCAAATGTCTTAACAAAGTTTCCGAAGTCCTTACAAGGCGATAAAATCCAATTTTAATTTTAAGTAGTCATATGATAGATAGAATCTTACAATAGTGGTCAAACCACTCGTGGTCTTACACTAGTGGTCATTTCACTCCTGGTCAATTTTAAGTAGTCATATGATAAAGAGAATCTTACACTCATGGTCAAACCACTCGTGGTCTTACACTCGTGGTCATTTCAAAGGCTCGTTTCATAAATATCATATGAAATGATCACTTGTGTAAGATCCTCTATGTATTAAATTCAGTAATCCACAAGTGAGTTAAATATGCAAGTTAAGCCCCATAATATCACACGTGCAACATCCAGAATGACGTCGTGTTTACTAGTGCTGAATATTGACATTTTTTAAAAAAAAAAAATAATGAATAAAATGCATTTTAAAAGTTATATGTTAAAAAGAATTTTGCATTCATGTTCTTGTATTATTAAATTTATTAAACTCATTGAGGAAGAGGCATCAAACGCTTGGCAAAGCCTTGTATTTTATCCTGTTTCCTCAACTTGTTTAATTAATTTAATAATACATGAACTTTCATGTAAGATCCTCTATGCACAGCCTGATCAACCTATTCGCTGGGTATTTAAGCCTTATCACATCTTATGGTAAGAACA
The DNA here is from genome assembly GCA_963580285.1 of Lucinisca nassula. Lineage (NCBI taxonomy): Eukaryota > Metazoa > Mollusca > Bivalvia > Lucinida > Lucinidae > Lucinisca > Lucinisca nassula. The sequence continues at coordinate 121,456,554 of OY757024.1, forward strand.
ATAAGCTAAGAAATTAACCCAAGTTCAATTTTTTGTGTGCATACTTTGGCAGAAATTGACAACTGCCCTTAGGCAGTTTTAAGGCATCTTAGTCCCATATATACCTAGCATACCTTGAAAGGGACATTGGCAGTTAAGTAGCCCCATATCAGATTCCTTACAATCATAGGATCAGTTATAGATTTTCTTAATATTTATATATTTTATGCAAAACAAGGACCACACTGCTTGCTTTAAAGAATAAAGTTTTTTTTTTTTTTTTACAATTGGAAATGGACCATTCCAGAGCTTATAGATGGGAGATCCTAATTTTCATACATGAAGTGGGAAAATTGGTACAGAAATGTTTTGATATCATTCTCCACTAAAGCCAAATCCAAGATGCAGAGAGAGGTCAGGTGCTAGATGAGTTCCTCTTTGCTGATGACATGGCAAAGGGTGCCCCAGCAGAAGAGAAGATTTAAAAAGGTGTAGATCAAGTATCTGACATGTGTGACAGCATCAAAAAGACTGAGGTGGTCTATCAACCAGCACCTGGCAAGCCTTAGAAGAAGCCCACCATCACAGTGAAAAGTCAAAGATTGCAAGTAGTAGACAAGTTCACCTACCTTGAGAACACACTGTCAAGTCATGCACATTGATGATGAAATCAATGCCAGGATTGTCAAAGTAAGTGAAGCATTTGGCTGACTACATGGTAGTGTTTGGGATCAAAGTGGAATCAGGCTTGCCACAAAGCTGAAAGTCTACAGAGCTGTGGTGCGGCAAACACTATTATAAGCATGCAAAACATGGTCAGTTTAGCAATGGCATACCAAAAAGACTGAACCACTTTCATACAAGCTGTCTTAGAAAAACTTTTAAAGATTAAGTGGCAAGACAGGATTTCAGACACAGAAGTCCTGAACAGGACAGGGATGCAGAGTGTACATACTCTTCTGAAACTTGCACAGTTAAGATGGACAGGCCATGTTACAAGGATGCCTGAGCAAAGTTTGTCAAAGAAAATCCTCTATAAACAACTAGAAATGGGCAAAAGCTCCCATGGTGGCCAGAAGAAGCGTAGCAATGACACCCTCAGAGCCCCCCTCAAGGACTTCAACATACCAACCTGAGTCATGGGAACAAATTGCACAGGGCTGAGCAAAGTGATGAGGTCTCATCAGGAGGGGTGAATGTGAAGCAAAAAAAAAATCAACAAAACCAAGCAGAAACGTGCACAGTGCAAAGCCAGAGCTAAGGCATCACCAACAGAGTTGTCCTCCTCTAACCTCTGTTGCTCAATCTGCAACAGATAGTTCAGATCTAGAATTGGTCTCATCAGCCATCTTAGAACAGACAAACAGTAGCATTTCTCGCATGTGACTAAGATTGGTCATTGTCAATTATGACAGACAAACTATTATTATTATTCTAATAGATCATTGGAAAAAAAGACAGAACAAAGGATCAACCGTGGTATGATTAACTTTATTTGATTATGTCTCCCCCGAAATTTTTTTTTTTCAGAGAGACATATTGTTTTTCCCCCGGCGTCTGTCTGTCCATCTGTCTGTCCATCTGTCACACATTCGTGTCCGCTCTATAACTTGAAAACCGTTTGAGATATCTTCATGAAACTTCATATAAATATTAATAAGCATTTGACGACGTGCAGTGCGCAAGAACTATAACTCTCACATTTATACTTTTTGAATTATCTCCCTTGGAAGTTTGTCGGTATGTATATATGTATGGAAAAATCGTGTCCGGTCAATTACTTTCTTATTTTCAGATGGATTTTAAAATTACTTGGCAGAAATATTAACAACCATAAGACATTGTGTGGTGCGCATGAGGCAGGTCGGTACCTCAAAGGTCAAGGTCATACTTAGAGGTCAAAAGTAAAAAAGGGACCTTTTTTCGTGTTTGGTCAATAACTTTCTTATTATGAGATGGAGTTTAAAATTACTTGGCAGAAATATTAACAACCATGAGATGATGTGTGATGTGCATGAGGCAGGTCGGTACCTTAATGGTCAAGGTCATACTTAGAGGTCAAAGGTAAAAAAGGGGCCTTTTTTCGTGTTTGGTCAATAACTTTCTTATTTTGAGATGGATTTTGAAATCACTTGGCAGAAATGTTAACCAGTATAAGATGATGTGTTGCGTGCATGACCTAGGTTGGTACCTTAAAGGTCAAGGTCATACTTAGAGGTCAAAGGTAAAAAAGGGGCCTTTTTCGTGTTTGGTCAATAACTTTCTTATTTTTCGATGGATTTTGAAATTACTTGACAGAAATGTTAACCACCACAAGACAATGTGTTGCCTGCATGACCCAGGTTGGTACCTCAAAGGTCAAGGTCAAACTTAGAGGTCGAAGGTAAAAAAAGGGGCCTTTTTCGTGTTTGGTCAATAACTTTCTTATTTTTCGATGGACTTTGAAATTACTTGGCAGAAATGTTAACCACCATGAGACCATGTGTCTCTTGCATGACCCATGTTGGTACCTCAAAGGTCACGGTCATACATAGAGGTCAAAGGTAAAAAAGGAGCCTTTTTTCGTGTTTGGTCAATAACTTTCTTATTTTGAGCTGGATTTTGAAATCACTTGGCAGAAATGTTAACCAATATAAGATGATGTGTTGCGTGCATGACCCAGGTTGGTACCTCAAAGGTCAAGGTCATACTTAGAGGTCAAAGGTAAAAAAGGGGCCTTTTTTCAGGTTTTGTCAATAACTTGCTTATTTTTAGATAGAATTTGAAGTTACTTGGCAAAAATGTTAACTTTCATGAGACCATGTGTTGCGTGCATGATTCAGTTTGGTACCTAAAATGTCAAGGTCATACATAGAGGTCAAAGGTCAAAAAAGGGGATTTTTTTTCGTGTTTGGTCAATAACTTTCTTATTTTTAGATGGATTTTGAAATTGCTTGGCAAAAATGTTAACCACCATGAGATGATGTGTTGCATGCATGACCCAGTTTGGTACCTGAAAGGTCAAGGTCATACATAGAGGTTAAAGGTAAAAAAAGGGGGCGTGTTGCGTGCATGACCAAAGTTGGTACCTCAAATGTCAAGGTCGTACTAAGAGGTCAAAGGACAAAAAGGGGCCTTTTTTAGTGTTCAGTCAATAACTTCCTTATTCCTGGATAGATTGTGAAATTACACGGCAGAAATGTTAACCATCATGAGACGATGTGGTGCATGCTAGACCCAGGTCGGTACTTCCAAGATCAAGGTCATACTAAGAGGTCAGAGGTAAAAAAAGTGTTTGTTTTTTTTGTGTCCAGTCAATAACTTATTTATTTATGGATGGACTTTAAATATAAAGTAACCATGCACAAATGTTCATCGTCATTAGACCATGAGTCATGTGCTAGACCAAGGTCCATACCTCCAATGTCAAGGTCATACCTAAACGTCAAATGTAAAAGAAGGGAAGTCAATAATTTCCTTATTCTTTGATGGAATATGAAATTACTTGGCAGAATGTTAACCATCATGAGTTGATGTGTTGTACCTCAAAGGTCAAGGCCATACTTAGAGGTCAAAGGTAAAAAAGGGCTTTTTTGTGTACGGCCAATAACTTTTTTATTTTTATATGAACAGTTTTAAAGTTACTTTGCAGAAATGTTCATCTTCATTAGATGATGTGTTGCACACAAGACCCAGCTCAATACCTTGAATGTCAAGGTTATACTTAGAGGTCAAAAACGGGGGAGACATCTGTGTTTTTGTAGAAAAACAAAATTCTAGTTATTAGTAGTATTAACTATGGATTCCAAAGTTCTGTGATAATTTTCAGGCGATGAAGAGCAAGGTTACCAAGATGATCACCAATCACTTCCAGATCTGACATTCAACAGCCCAGAATCTGCCACAGTAGATCAACCCGAGTCATTGTGGGATGACCAACAACAAAATGTGGGGTAAAACACATTATGATTAGAACAACATATCCATATATTATAAAGCTATAGTTGTGTCTCTGAAATGACATTTTTCTCAAGAACAGTTTCCTTATTAATGCTTCAAAAATAGAATGTTTTTGTTTGTTTGTTCGATTTGAGGTTTAACGTCCCCGTCAACACTGTAAAGGTCATTTTGGAGACGTTGCTTCCAATTTTGTGGGACTTTACCCGACATTGAGATGAAATGACATCTCAAGCCCTGTCACCCAATGAAACCAATAGGGTTTATTAGCATGGACGGTCTCTTCGCACCGCGGTTCCTGGACAGGTTTAGATCCTCTAAGCGGGTTACCAGTACTAGTGTGTGGGCCGGATTCAGCTCTGCATGGAAGCATCATGAAGCCCATATATTTCTTCAAGCCCCAAGTGGGGTCCGAAAATAGAATGTGGCTGCACATTAATATATGAGCTAAAATAAAGGAAGTAATTTATACACTTGTAAGTCCCACTTTTCCACATATAAATAAGTTCTGAAGCCGGGTTAATAAAGTAGTCATTACACAGACTTGTTAACCATTGTCCTGCTGAACAGGATAACCCCTACTTTTGCAAACAGTGAAGATCCAGATCAGGATCTACACTGCCAAACAGTGTGTGAATACATTATATCAAGTAATTTCATTAGTTAATTGCCAGAAATGAGTGTGAATTTATTCAGCAGGACAAGGGTTAATATAGTGATAATTCTAGCATAAATTCTGATGAGCATAGCTGTTAGAAGCCATTGTCATATTGACTGAAAACTGTCTAAACAACATAAATCATTAAGTTCACTGCCGTTTGAACTGCTCTTTACTTAAAAAATTGGAATCTGGTCATTATTTAAGGGGAATAAGAACATCGGCAGATTTTTATGCCATTTTTCAAAGGGAGACAATTTTCGGGACTTACTGTTCGCTTTTCTATGAGCCCTGTCCCACTGAAAAAGGGGCCTACTCTTAAAGGAAAGAATTTGCTCCTCAGGAGCAAATTCTTTCCTTTAAGAGTTGACCCCTATTGACGTGGATGACAAAAATACTTTTGCAGGAGTTGTCTCCCCTGAAGGTGTTTCCATTCCCCTTAAAAATTCTTGTTATGTTAATCTAGCCACATGACATAGTGCAATCCTTCATATCACCTAACCAATTTTTTTCTGATGATAACTTGCTGTATTTTTCGTATTTCCTCTCTAAACATAAATTGTTGGTGCTGACAATCTAAGATTTGAAGCAGAAATAAGAAGAATGTGTACCACTGCAGACCGACGAGTGTTCATTACACCAACCAGTTAAAACATGCCTATACAAATACATTGAAATTTTGCCGCCAAAAAATTGTGAATTTTAAGATGAAAAATTGTGATATTTTTCTTATTTCTGCTCTAAATATAGATTGTGGGTACACATTAGAACCCCCCCCCCCCCCCCCATCGAGGCAGTTCTAAAGAGTACCCACAATCTATATTTTAGAGCAGAAATAAGAAAAATAAGGTTTACCCCTGTAAACCCTAGTTTTACTGTATATCATCAAGGCGGTTCTAAGGAGTACCCACAATCTATATTTTAGAGCAGAAATAAGGTTTACCCCTGTAAACCCTAGTTTTACTGTATTAAAGTGGGGTTCAAGGGGGTCAAAATTATATAGGCGTGTTTTCGTGGTGTACTGCAGGCTGACAGGGGTGTTCATTACACAGACTTGTAAGCCTGATGTCAAGACAAGTTGGTTTTCTTTTCTTGATTTTATATGCTCTGTTGGTTTGCCTTCCTGGAATTCATTTGCCACAAATTTCAGGGCAATTACTTTGCCGTCATACAGGGCAGTCCGTATAGGATGCATAGAACTGGACCGTGTTGTCAGTGAATTGTGTTAGAAAGGAATATTTTTATATAGAAATTATAGTAAAATGACAATTTGGGAGGCAAATCCTGGTCTTGTTATAACCAAAACTGTGTTATAATGGGTAGAGTACTAAAGGGGCTAAAGTGTAGTTTTCATGATTTTCGTAGCACTTTTGACAAATCCATGTTGAACTGTTTGACTGTTTGACCAAAAAAATATATTTAATTCTGTAATTGTAGAAATAAAAGAAAATTGATCATCCACTTCTGTTTAATTGCATAAATATTTGCTCAGAAGATGGTTGAATGCAAGATCTAAGCCCTCACATTCAAAGAATTTTCTTAGGAGCTGGGATATGTTCATGCATGAAAAAAAAAGGAATGATCCTTAGATAAGTACAGCTGTGTGTTTGAATGTTTGTTTTATTTGAGGTTTAAAATCCCCGTCAACACTGTAAAGGTCATTTTGAAGAAATGGCTGTGTGTACTTTAAAGTGAATGATTACAAATGTTGCTGTTAGTTTACAAGAGACCATGTTTATGACTTCACATTTTCTGACCTCATCTTAACCTTTATCCTGCTGAATATATATTAAGCCACACCCATTACCAGCTATCAGCCAATCAGATTACTCGATATATTAATTCAATTCACAAACTACATGACAAACAGTCTAGATCCTGATCAGATGGCATCTGGATCTACACTGTTTGCAATGGTAGGGGTTGTCATGAACAGCAGGATAAGGGTTAAAAGGGTATCTGCTTTAAAAGGAAAGAATTTGATACTCAGAAGCAATTTTTCCCATTTGGTCTCCTCTGTAGCAAACTTTTCCCTTTTGGAGTAGAAATAAGTTTACATGGTCAGAAAATCATTTTTGAAATAGTTACTTACTTTGAAGATGTATTTGTTTTTCTTGAGTAATGCCATGATAACCTTAAGGTGAATGGGAACACCTGAAAGATTTTTCCACCATTTTCAAAAGGAGAAAATGTTCAGGACTTCCTGTTTGCTTTTCCACAGTTAGGGATCTACTCTTAAAGGAAAAAATTGCCTCCTCAGGTGACACATTTTACTGTTTTGCCTTTGGTATGGAAAACAGGGTAGACACTGATCAAACACTGTATGTTTGATCTGGGTCTTCACTGTTTGCGAAGGCCTGTCTGTCCCAATGCTTAGGTTTATAACGGTATACAGTAAAATTTCTTAATAGTTGGGACGGTCTTAAAAATAGACATAAAAATGTAAAGAAAGCATAATTTGGGACATGCAGATGGAATTCTTTATAGTGGAGTGGAATTTATATCCAGAGGTCCTAAAAGCAGACGTTTAGTATATTCAGTGAAACAACTTTGATGGCTCAAACACACATTACGAAAACATGCCTATTCAAATATATTGAAAATTTTACCACCAAAACCTGATAAATTCTGATATTTTTCTAATTTATGCTCAAAACATAGATTGTGGGCACCCTCAGTGAGGCAGTTCTAACAAGTACCTACAATCTATGTTTCTAAGCAGAAATTAAAAATTGAGGTATACCCTGTTTTACTCTATAAAAGATGGGTTAAAGGGGGTCAAAATTATATAATGAGATTTCTTGTTTACTGTGGCTGTTTTGAACTCGCTTTTGAGTCCCTTGAAAATATTTCACATAATTGCAAATGGGCCTCCGTGGCCTAATGGATAAGAGCGCTGACTCTTAGTCATTAGGTCTCTCACCACCGTGGGTTCGAGCCTCGCTCGGGTCACGTGTGAGACGCCAAGTTCTGCAACGGAAGGTCAGGTGGTTTTTCTCCGGTTTTCGCCCACCTGTGATTAACGATCAGCTCGATATGAGTGAAATAATCTTGAAAGGGCCGTAAAACCCAAACCAAAAAAAAAAAAAAAAAAATTCACATAATTGCAGATATTAATATATTTGGGTAAATTTTCACAATTTTTCTTCAAAAAGTATGCTGTATGTATGCATATTTAGGCAATTCCAATGAAAACTTACAATAAACCAGCCTTTCGTTTTTGTAAAGAACCTCCTGACCTGTGCTGTGAGTAACCCTCAGTGGCTCAAACTACCCCAGTCTAAAGGTATTTGAGCCATTGAAGTTCCACTGTACTATAAAACAAGACATTTCTTCTGAAGTTAGGTAGAGGGGGCTGTTATTATTTCTGTTCCTATAGTTCAATTCATTTTCCTTTTTCTCCTCTGTCCCTCACTTTCATCCCCTCTACTATCTCTTCTATCTCTTTTTAGCTCGTCTGTTTTTTCAAAGAAAAACTTTCAAGCTATTGTCATCACTCCAGCGTCTTTGTTTGCGTAGTAGTTGTTCCAAAAAAAAAAACTTAACCTTGGCTATAACTTCAAAAGTATTAGACCTAGGCTCATGAAACTTCGTACACATACTCACCATGACAAGACCTACATTCTGATCAAGAGCCAAAACTACAGTATTGATTATGACTGATTATCTCCCCTTTTCCGATTTTTTTCTGAAACACATTTTTTACTCTCATTCCAATACTATTTGTAACAGAGCCTTCAAACTTCACATGGATGTTCCTTGGGACAAGACCTTTTCAGTGATACCAACCTTTTTGACCGATGACCTTAACCATTGAACTTTGACCTATTTTACAAAAAAATAACCAAAAACCTTAACCTTGAATATTTGGCCTACCTTTATGAAACTTCATACACATACTGATCATGACAAGAGCTACATTCTGACAAAGTGCCATAACTATATTGTTGATTATGGCTGAATTATCTCCCCTTTTTCGACCTTTTTTCTGAAACACATTTTTTATTCCAATTCCAATACTATTTGTAACCGAGCCTTCAAACTTCACGTGGATGTTCCTTGGGACAAGACCTTTTCACTGATACCAACCTTTTTGACATGTGACCTTGACCTTTTAACTTTGACCTGATTTTTTATACACATTTTTTACTCCAATTCCAATACTATTTGTAACAGAGCCTTCAAACTTCACATGGATGTTCCTTGGGACAAGACCTTTTCACTGAACCAAACCTTTTTGACCTGTGACCTTTGACCTATTTCACAAAAATTTAACCAAAAACCTTGACCATATTTCATAAAATATTTGGCGTACCTTTCATGAAACTTCATTCACATACTCACCATCACAAGAGCTAGAACCTGACAAAGGGCCATAACTATATTGTTGATTATGGCTGAATTTTTTCCGGTTTTTTTTCTGAAACACTTTTTCACTACATTTTTTTTGACACAATTGAAAAAAACTAAGCACACAGTGTGGTAATTAGGGTGAATACGGTATATTTTGATGAAGTTCCATAACTCTTATCATGCAATTTGACTGATTTGTCTCTGTGACATGGAAAAACAGACGAGCATGGCGCCGCTTGCGGTGCTCTTATCTCCCTTTCTCTGGGAGATGACACAAAATGACCCACAAGGGTTGACGTGTCATTAAACCCAAAACAATCAATCAATCAAATTTTCATAAAATATTTTTTTTATTTGGAGCAGACCCTTATTGATAAGAGAGACTAATTATTATTAACCCATTTTGTACTGGAAACCCCAAACGGGTAATTGGCAAACAGTGCAGGCCAGACCAGATGCTGCAGTATGCAGCTTCTGATCAGGGCCTACACTGTTTGCAAAATGTTCAGCCATTTTCTGTATAAATTTTGAAGAAAAAAAAACACAACCTGACACCCAAAATATTTAAATGGACCCCTGCTATATAGAAGGTGGGAGATTCCATTTCGTACAAAATGGGTTAAAAGAGTTGCCTCCCCTGAAATGTATCCATTGGCCTTAACACTTGTTGGATCACTTATGTTGCAGAGATGAAGACTTTGCTCATGAAACCGAGTATGGCTATTTCTATGTGCAAGGGGAGGACATGAATAAATTGCCCACAGATTGGGATGACCAGGTTGCAGAGGAGCCAGCTGGTTAGTAGTGAAAATAAACATCTCTAATACTGTTTCTTATGACACAATCTGGAATATAATTCCATTTAAAGATGGATCCTAAAAATACAAGTATAGCTTTTACAAAAAGTTTTGAAATAGTTTGGGCTCAGGTCTGGATAAAGCTTTTCTGGATTAGCCATTTCATACAGCCAGTCACACTGTCTTGCTTGTCCAGTGTAAACACACTGGTCTGATGTAAATCATCCTTTTAGTAATCAGTATGTGTTTCTATGTCAGTTTAAAAAATACTTAACCCTTATCCTGCTGAATAAATTAATTTAGCCACACCCACTGCTGTCTATCAACTAATCAAAATATTTGATATAATGTATTCGTTCAATTCGCAAACTGAATGACAAACAGTGTAGATCCTGAGCTGATGGCTTCAGAAGTCATCTGATCTGGTTATACACTGTTTGAAAAGATATGGGTTGTCTTGTTCATCAGGATAAGGGTTAAACGGGCCAATTTTTTTCTATGCATATTTTGATTTCAGGGGTCAAATTACCTCAGAGAAATGTACCTGCAACCAACAAGCAGATGAGAACTCCTGGAAAACTTGCTCCTGCAAACAGAAAACCTCTTTTCCAAAATAGAAGACTAAACATTAGAAAAGGTGGCCAAAAGCTTCAAAATGACTCATTATATGCTATGACTAAGAAGACAGTAATAGATGTTGGTATTGACAATGAAGTTGAAATGATAGAGGACTATGAGAGTGACAAGGAACCCACTGCATCAAGATGGACTGACTTCGTTGATTCTCAGTCTTCTGAAGGTACAGATTATCTTAACCAGCCATTTCCTGCAAGGCTCAGCAGCAGGCCTAAGCTGAATCAAAGCTTACAGCAAGTTGAGGACCAGCCAGGTCTTGAAAGTAGACCTAGGCAGAGCCACAGCTGCAAGAAAGGAATCATGAAGCAAACTCAGATTTCTAGTAATGATAACATTCACCAACAGAGTTTAACACACCAGAGGGTTTCTTTAAAACCTTCATTCTTGAGTAACAGGGAAAGTAACAGGCTCAAGGCTCAGAGTATACCAACAAACTTTGGTAATGTAAGGACATTACAGAGTAGGACAGTGAGACAAGACAGTAAAGAAAACCTTGGTTGGACTTCTGGACAGAACATGGCAGAGAAGTTTTCAAGTATTGTTAGAAGTAACTACTGGAAGGACACAAGGAGCCAACAGCCTCGCTCTGGTCAAGTAGGCACTTTAGGAACTGTAGAAGGTGGAGAAATGCAGAATCATAAATTTGGCCAGGTAAAATACATTTTAACCTCATTTGCAGGAAACCGGTCTTCAAGATCTGTCTGGAAAGATAAGGCTCATCGATTGCATCTGTACATATGTCATCACGTTAACAAGTTCATGTAATGAATTCCCCTGTAAACCTCACTTTATATAGAGAAAACTGGGGTTTACAGTGATAACATTATTTTCTTTTTTCTGCTCAAAGAAATAGGTTGTCGGTACTCACTCCAAGAAATAGGATGTCTGTACTCATGAGAACTATGTCACATGAATGTGTTATTGTTGCGACAGACGTGTGACACAGATTGGGCAACGAAATGGCCTATTTTTGCCCTGTCCATTTCTGCCACAATAGAATGATACAACGTATATGTATATTGGTACAATGTCAAACATATATCTTCTGAGATACTGTAATAATAATAGTATTCCATATGTAGTATAGTCGCAGATAAGATTGGAAGGGTGTAGCTATCATTTGCACCTGCCTTCGGAATATTCCGTTAACAAATATGTATGTAAATTTAGCTGTTACAAAAACAAGCTTTTGTGTACTTGCATGTAGCCCGCTAGCAAGAACACGCAAAAGGCACTCACCAAATCTTTTTGTGAACTCGAGTGAATTTGACATATATTAACACATGGACTGTCCTGTCCTGCTAGTCGTGGTTTATTTTTGTTATGGCTTGTCTTTGAGTGTGTGTATCGCTTATATTATTTTGCTTTGGATAGCCAATTGGCCTTTTGTGGGAAAGTAACTGTCCTTTTGGCCTTCCGCTAGTGATGTTTCCATTAGGGTCTAGTTGTTTCAAGTTTGTGTTTCTTTACCTTGGTGTCTCTGATGGGAGCTGTGGGTTAATTGTATCGATTCCTGATCATTGCCTTCACTTCTATACAATCTGTGACTACTGTGCATAGCACAAATAGTTTTGTAGTGGAAGAGGCAGAAAGAAAGTTGCAGCTGGTAGTTAGATAAATTTATAAATATTGATGGTGATGTTGAACAAGAGGTGACTTTGAAAACAACATGTAGCTTAAGTTGAACAGTATTCCTTTGGCTTCGAGAATGAAATGTCATTGTATCTGTTCAGCACTATGGAAAATTCTAGAGGGCACAACGATCAAATATTTTTCTAACTTTAGTTTGAAAATGTCATCTGCCAGTCTTAGTTAGTGCTTGAAGGATTCAGAACCATTCCGCTGAATACGACAACCCCTACCTTTACAAACAGTGCAGATCCAGATCTAAAGAAGCCATATGATCAGGATCTACACTGTTTGTTGTGTAGTTTGTGAATTGAATGACAACACTGTATCAAGTAATTTGATTGGTTGATAGACAAGGATGGGTGTGGCTAAATTTATTTATTCAGCAGGATAGGGGTTAATCTTTCTTGGAAAGCTTCATCATGTTAACAAGTCCATGAAATTAACACCCCTTTAAACCCCACTTTATATAGAGGAAACAGGTTTATGGGGATATACATCATTTTGCTTATTTTTGCTCCAAGACATAGGTTGTGTGTACTAGTTAGAACCACCTCAATGAGGCAGTTCTAACAAGCACCCACAACCTATGTTTGGAATATAAATAAGAAAAATATCACAAATTTTCATTGAAAAAGTAGCCATTTTGGAGATATAAAAGAATGCACTATGTCCCACTGGTGTGTTATTGTAATGTCTATACAAGTCTGAAGTGGACATGTAACCTGTAGTCTGACTACAAGGTTGCAAAGGCTGATGTAAGTACTGACTGCCTACTTTTATCAGTTTTTAGCTCACCGTCACGTAGTGACGAGGTGAGCTTTTGGGATCACTTTTCGTCCGTCGTCCGTCGTGCGTCCGTCCGTGCGTCCGTCCGTCCGTGCGTCCGTAAACAATTCTTTAAACGACATCTCCTCCTAAACCACTGATCGGATTTTGACCAAACTTCACAGGAATGATCCTTAGGTGGTCCCCTTTCAAAGTTGTTCAAATGGTTCCGGTCCGTTGCACATCTAGGTCATAGGAGCCAAAAACAGATTTTTTTCACCAAAAACTTAAAAAATCTTCTTCTCTGAAACCACAAGGCCCAGGTCTTTGATATTTGGTATGAAGCTTCATCTGGTGGACCCCTACCAAGATTGTTCAAATTATAGTGCTGGGGCCAAAAATGCCCCCGCTCCGGGGCCCTTTGGTTTTACATGGGCTTATATAGGGAAAATCTTTAAAAATCTTCTTCTGTGAAACCGTAAGGCCCAGGTCTTTGATATTTGGTATGAAGCTTCATCTAGTGGACCCCTACCAAGATTGTTCAAATTATAGTGCTGGAGCCAAAAATGCCCCCGCTCCGGGGCCCTTTGGTTTTACATGGGCTTATATACGGAAAATCTTTAAAAATCTTCTTCTCTGAAACCGCAAGGCCCAGGTCTTTGATATTTGGTATGAAGCTTCATCTAGTGGACCCCTACCAAGATTGTTCAAATTATAGTGCTGGGGCCAAAAATGCCCCCGCTCCAGGGCCCTTTGGTTTTACATGGGCTTATATAGGGAAGAGCTTTAAAAATCTTCTTCTCTGAAACCGTAAGGCCCAGGTCTTTGATATTTGGTATGAAGCTTCATCTAGGGGACCCCTACCAAGATTGTTCAAATTATAGTGCTGGGGTCAAATATGCCCCCGCTGCGGGGCCCTTTGGTTTTACATGGGCTTATATAGGGAAAACCTTTAAAACTTTTCGACTCTGAAACCGTAAGGCCCATGTCTTTGATATTTGGTATGAAGCTTCATCCCACACATCCATGGTCCTTCTCCCCCCCCCCCCCCTCCGGGGGCCTTTGGTTTTAAATGGGCTTATATAGGGAAAATCTTTAAAAATCTTCTGTTCTGAAACCACAATGCCCAGGTCTTTGCTATTTGGTATGAAGCTTCATCTAGTGGACTCCTACCAAGATTGTTCAAATTATAGTGCTTGGGCTAAAAATGCCACCGCCCGGGGGCCCTATGGTTTTACATGGGCTTATATGGGGGAAATCTTTAAAAATCTTCTTCTCGGAAACCCCAAGGGCCAGGTCTTTGCTATTTGGTATGAAGCTTCATCTAGTGGACCCCTACCAAGATTGTTCAAATTATAGCGCTAGGGCCAAAACTGCCCCCGACCTGGGGCCCTTTGGTTTTACATAGACTTATATAGAGATATTCCTTAAAAATCTTCTTTTGAAACAGCAAGGCCATGGCCTTTGATATTTGGTGTGAAGCTTCCTCTAGTGGACCTCTATCAAGATGGTTTAAATTATAGCCCTGAGGCCAAAAATGCCCCCGCCCTGGAGCCATTTGGTTTTATATAGGCTTATGTAGGGAATATCTTTAATAAAAATCTTCTTCTCTGAAACTGCAAGGCCCAGGTCTTTGATATTTGGTATACATGTAGCATATCTAGTGGACCTTTGCCAAGATTGTTCAAATTATAGCCTTTGTTGATATTTGGTATGAAGCTTCACCTTTTTAGACGTCTCTGAACATTATGCACATTATAGCCCTCCCCGGGTCCCACTTGTTACTCTATTGATCAGGTGAGCGATCCAGGGCCATCATGGCCCTCTTGTTTCTTGTGGCCTGGCTCAGTTTATCTTCAGCCTTGTTGGACAATTACCCTTTAAAATCCATTTTGTTCAAACATAGTAATTTTGCATATTAAATCAAAGGTAATGAAGAGTATAATACAGTGGTGCAAAAATTTAGCCCCTGAGAGCAAGTGTAGGGGTCACCAGAGATCAAAAAGTAGGATTTTGGGTCCTTTTTTCAATTTTCTCACAACTCGGAGGCTTTTTGAGCTAGAATACCTATGGATGAGGATTGAAGAAAGTATTTGGAATTTCGATGTCATCCCCTTGGGGGTTGGGACCTGACCCTACCCAAGGGAGCAAAAGTCCATTTTGCATGCAGTCATGTTGCAAAACAAATTAAAGGTAATGCAGAGTAGAATACAGTGGTGCAAAAGATTTACCCCGAGGGCATGTCCTAGTGTCACCAGAGGTCAAAAGTAGGATTTTGGATCCTTTTGTTGTGACATGAATTTCAAAGCACAGGGATGTGATTGTGGCCTTCGATTTGCTTTAATTTCAGATCAAGCTGATCCTTAATAAGAGGTGACAGAGAGAAAACATCTGACCTTATGTTTCAGTACTTGTTGTCTAACATTTCAGGTATTAGCTTGGGTCTCCAATTCCCAGAACAAGACAGAGTGCAGGTCAGAGTCTGACTGGGAAGATTGGGGTGATGACGAGACAGATCTGTTGATGGATGTTGAAAAAACTGTTATGCCCATTGCCGAAAACAATAATAGGTATTGTAGTTATTATTCTTCCTGTACTGTCTGCTCACAGTCTTTCAAGCACAGGTTGTCTGAGGGTAGCTTTGTAACAGCTGATTGGTTGTCAGCTGTGTGAAATGCATGTGAACTCAAAGGTTACACAATAGCTAGACTGAGTCCACATTGTGAAATACTAGCTAGACTGTGAGCCCACTTGGTGCCATCCTAGCTAGACTGAGGTGAGCCCACATGGTGCAATCCTATCTAGACTGGGAGAGTCCACATGGTTTAATCCTAGCTAGACTGTGAGTCTTCATTATGTTATCATAGCTTGACTTTGGGTCCATATTGTGTAATCCAAGCTAGTCTATGTGTTCTTATTGTGTACACTTAGCAAGATTCTGAGTCCACATTGTGCAATCCAAGCGAGACTGTGAGTTCACATTGTGTAGTCCTAGCTACACTGTGAGTTCACTTTGTGCAATCATAGCTAGACTGAGTCCACAAGATGGCTGTGAGTCCACATTATGTAATCCAAGCTAGACTGTAAGTTCATTTGGTGGAAACCTAGTTAGACTGTAAATCCACATGGTGAATTGTAGCTAGACTGAGTCCACATAGTGTTATTCCAGCTAGACTGTGAGTCCACATTGTGCAATCCTAGCTAGACTGTGAGACCACATGGTGTAATCCTAGCTAGACTGAGTCCACACTTTGTAATCATATCTAGACTGTGAGTCCACATTGTGTTACATGTGGGTTTACGGCGTCCCGCAAACCCCCATGCTGACAAGACAACCGAGCGTGATCTCTTGACAGGTGTACGGGCAGCTGTGGGGTAAGGCACAAGAAAGATATTAGATGAATGACATGAATTATTTACAGTATCTATATACAACACTTACTAACACAAAACATCACAATTTGTTGCTTCTGTAGCTAACCCACGATGTCCGCCCCGAAGGCAAAACAATGTTCGGTGCTCGGAACGGGTGACGTGAATGCCTACAAAAGCAAACAACAAAACAATAACAAAAAAAAGAAACAACACAAGACGCGACTGGCCAGTTTATAACTTAGGGTGAATCCCCCTTTCGCGTGAATCTCCCTCTCGCAAACTAGTGTAAACTAATTTGTCGACATTGTTACCGACCACAGGTTGATATGTACTATTGAGCAATCGTGCACTAGCTTGATTCGCCTGAATTGCCTGCAGATTATTTATTGGACCTCTTCGATTTGAATGGTCTCACATTCGTCCACATTGGTATGAGCTGTTTATGGTGGTTCGTCCACCCTTGCTGGACCCTAACCCCCAGCGTCGTACCAGTACCTGCTGCTATATGGCAGGGAGCAGCAGGTCACCACACATTGTTGTGCCTTTCAATATACTTTCACTTTCCCGTCTCAATGTTGTGGATATTCCTTACAACTTGACCTGCTGCTAAAGTGTTCGTTTTTCTCAGGGTTTTTATATCTATGAATACTACCGGAAAATCATGCATACTCATATTAGCTTGCTAAAATCGTGGCGAGGTGAAGATACCGTCCACAATTGAAGCTAGATAGCAAAAATCGAGTAGAAAATGGATTTGCGTTCAAATAGTGTATTTCCCATAGGAAAAAATGATGAAACAACCCTATAAATGCCATGACTCCTGTCAAAACGAACACCCACACAACACGTGACGGGAATGAAAATCATATATGGCACAATTTGGCGGTTGGCGATTTTTAGGCAAATTTTATAGAGCTCAGCCTTCAGTGTTATTGATAAGCTTTTGCCCGAGAAGTACTGTTACTCCTTCAACCAAAGACATAGGCGTATCCTGTGATTCTTTGAGAGTATCGGTACTCCTAAATTCAAAACTAGGGTCGTATCTTCATCTGTCATCACAGGATGGCTGCTGAGTGCACTTATAATAATGTCAGACGTGGCAATGGCCATATGTAAAAGACGTTATACACATATTCTATCATCGTAACATACCGATATACATTTTCATGTTAATAAGCAGGCGGACAGCAAATTGAAAATTACTTTTTCTTCTAAAGAATGTAAATCCAGCCAATGTGGTCGTCTACTTCGCATGTGTTTTTTGGAATTTCCCAGACGCCATTGAAGGCTCGTTTTGATCACACTGTGCAGGCTGGTCGGAGTCTTCAGCCGTCACACACATCATATTGCCATCAAAACGTTTTCAAGCCCATGTTTTGTGTCTGCAGCGGCCCGATGTGCTACGCGTTCAAAGGCGGGAAATCTCCACGAATTGTAGCAACTGCATGCGATTGGTAAAAGGCGAAAAATTCAGCGCTCAGCAAAAAATACAATAAAACGTGCGACCAGTGAAGACTCAGATCAGCAAGCGCATCTGTGAAAGCTAATCAGTCTGTCCCGGTTGCTGTGTTTGCGTTCTTTTATGATGCGCTGCCAGTCATTCTGCTTAATGTTCAAAGACGCCGGCGGGACATCTTAGGGTGTTAATTTAATCGGCTACTTGATAGATAGCTGTATATAAGCATGCACTGCATGCTGACCACCTGTGATTCACAATTAGATATATGAGTACCCAAGTATTACACGTTAATCCTGCCATTGTGACTCAATAAATATAATTTTGGTCAAATGTATACGGAACACGGCGGACAAAGAAATCAGTCTGTGCAGCGGTGGTTCTATCTCAGACGTGCATTGACGACAATGTGCGAGAAAAAAATACGTCAGGATGATAAAAGTATAAAAAATAGAAGTGGAGTCAAAAGTAATCAACCACCATGATGCAATAATCAAAGGCGCCGATATACACGTGTCGGAAAACGGTAATAAACAAGGTTTTTAAGCCTCCGGTTAAGAGTTTTCGCCAATGGCCAAAGGAAGCGAAAAAAATGAGTCATGGACGCAAATTTTCTTGCATCTTCGACCTGCGGACGCTAAGCAGAAAGAGCTAGCGCTAACGCTGCCTGGTCGGATATATATTCGCTGTTACATTAATTGTAACTTTCCTAGCCCAGATGTTGTTGCTTCTGTTTTGTTTTTCCACAAAATACAGAGTAATCCATTTCAACGCGAATTTCTGCGATTTGGGAGAAATAGCCGCCAGAAATCTCCTGCATTTGATTTTTTTCTTGAGTTTTTCCGGAAAAAATTGTCAGGTTCTCCACAAAAAGAAAAAGTGGTCCTAACTTTTTATCGTCTGCGCGTCTATTTTGATATTTAATTCCTAACTACATGACAATGTGAATCTGTAGATCTGTCGAACCCATTTTTTTTTTCTCGAAGATGACACTTCGTAGAAGTCAATGTGGTTGCCTAACAATATTCAGGATCGTATTTTTATGCACGCTTCTCATAAAGTTACTGTTCATGCTTCAGGCGTTGTTAATAACGTTAATAATGCGGGCGGCTTTCCCTTAGATAATAAATACCGTTATGTAATCACGCATCGATAATCGGTTTCCTAATCATGTTGATAGTTGTCATAACTTGAGGCTGATTAAATATAAGCGGATCGGTATTCAAGATATGATCGTCAAAAGGTAAGGTTGAAGTGTGTCAGCGTAATTCAAACAAATGCCCTCATTCATGAATGGATGAAGTTCGAATCGTTCTTGAAGATTGGAAAAGTTTTTGTTGAAGACTATGATGCGGCGAAAATTACCGCGATTTCGATTGCTTTTTGTCAGGCGTCACGTTTTTTTTTTTTTTGTTTCATTGCCGATACGACTGCAAAGGAACGACCTAGGCGTATCGCCAATTTGACGGTCGTATTTGGTACGACTTTTTCTTCATTTCTAGTCGTATTTGCTCGATTTCAGAGTCGTATTTACGACGATACGACCCTTATCAATTACTCTGGCCTTATAGCGGCCCCCTGTATTGTAAAAACAGATCTCCACAAACCACTCATGCATACATCGTATGATATGTGCATGACTTGTGCATGAAGCAGCACATTTTGCCTGCCATATTTCACCTCAAATATTTCTCTCGCACCGCCCTACCATATACCTACTAAAATAATTTAGATGTGCATAAGCACCAGAGAGGTTTCCTATTCCATCTCTTAACACATTGTATTATCCAAGCTAGAAGTACAAGTTCATATGGTGTAAACCTAGCTAGGCTGGGAGACCACAAAAAATGGTGTAATCCTAACCAGACTGAGTTCATATGATGAAATCCAAGCTAGATTTTGAGTCCACATTGTGTCATCCTAGCTAGACCACATAGTGTAATCCTAGCCAGGTTTGGAATCCACATTGTGAATTCTCATCTAGACTGCGAGTCCACATTGTGTAATCCTATATAGACTCAGTCCAGGTTGTGTTATCTAAGCTAGACTATGAGTTCATTTGGTGTAAACCTAGCTAGACATTGAGACCACATGGTTTAATCTTAGCTAGACCGCGAGTCCACATGATGAAATCCTAGCAAGACTATGAGTCCACATGGGTGTTTAAATATTACAGAATAACATACTAAATCAGAAAATGTATTTACCCACAAGACTTTTGTGATTTGGCTATTAATAAGATAATGTTTATTATCATTCTTCCAGATTATTCTGAGCTTTCACACACAAACACCTTTTGATAATCTTATTGGCCCGTGTGATCTGTTGATAAGTGGGGAATTTGTGAAAGCTTTTGTGTAAGGGCAAAAGTCAAGCATTTTTTGAGACAGTTTGCAGACAGACATAGATTGCAAGTAATACAGAGAATTCCCTATTTTCACCAGAAATAAGTAGACATTACGCAAACACGCCTATACAATACATTGTAAACTTTACTGTGGAAAAAAATTTTAAGATGAAAATTGTGATATTTTTAGCTCACCGTCACGTAGTGACGAGGTGAGCTTTTGGGATCACTTTTCGTCCGTCGTCCGTGCGTGCGTGCGTCCGTCCGTCAGTAAACAATTCTTTAAATGACATCTCCTCCTAAACCACTGATCGGATTTTGACCAAACTTCACAGGAATGATCCTTAGGTGGTCCCCTTTCAAAGTTGTTCAAATGGTTCCGGTCCGTTGCACATCTAGGTCATAGGAGCCAAAAACAGATTTTTTTCACCAAAAACTTAAAAAATCTTCTTCTCTGAAACCACAAGGCCCAGGTCTTTGATATTTGGTATGAAGCTTCATCTGGTGGACCCCTACCAAGATTGTTCCAATTATAGTGCTGGGGCCAAAAATGCCCCCGCTCCGGGGCCCTTTTGTTTTACATGGGCTTATATAGGGAAAATCTTTAAAAATCTTCTTCTCTGAAACCGTAAGGCCCAGGTCTTTGATATTTGGTATGAAGCTTCATCTAGTGGACCCCTACCAAGATTGTTCAAATTATAGTGCTGGAGCCAAAAATGCCCCCGCTCCGGGGCCCTTTGGTTTTACATGGGCTTATATAGGGAAAATCTTTAAAAATCTTCTTCTCTGAAACCGCAAGGCCCAGGTCTTTGATATTTGGTATGAAGCTTCATCTAGTGGACCCCTACCAAGATTGTTCAAATTATAGTGCTGGGGCCAAAAATGCCCCCGCTCCAGGGCCCTTTGGTTTTACATGGGCTTATATAGGGAAGAGCTTTAAAAATCTTCTTCTCTGAAACCGTAAGGCCCAGGTCTTTGATATTTGGTATGAATCTTCATCTAGGGGACCCCTACCAAGATTGTTCATATTATAGTGCTGGGGTCAAATATGCCCCCGCTCTGGGGCCCTTTGGTTTTACATGGGCTTATATAGGGAAAATCTTTAAAAATTTTCTTCTCTGAAACCGTAAGGCCCATGTCTTTGATATTTGGTAGGAAGCTTCATCCCACACGGCCATGGTCCTTCTCCACCCCCCCCCCCCCCCCACTCCGGGGCCCTTTGGTTTTAAATGGGCTTATATAGGGAAAATCTTTAAAAATCTTCTTCTCTGAAACCGCAAGGCCCAGGTCTTTGCTATTTGGTATGAAGCTTCATCTAGTGTACTCCTACCAAGATTGTTCAAATTATAGTGCTTGGGCTAAAAATGCCACCGCCCCGGGGCCCTATGGTTTTACATGGGCTTATATGGGGAAAATCTTTAAAAATCTTCTTCTCGGAAACCCCAAGGGCCAGGTCTTTGCTATTTGGTATGAAGCTTCATCTAGTGGACCCCTACCAAGATTGTTCAAATTATAGTGCTAGGGCCAAAACTGCCCCCGACCTGGGGCCCTTTGGTTTTACATAGACTTATATAGAGATATTCCTTAAAAATCTTCTTCTGAAACAGCAAGGCCATGGTCTTTGATATTTGGTGTGAAGCTTCCTCTAGTCGACCTCTATCAAGATGGTTTAAATTTAAGCCCTGAGGCCAAAAATGCCCCCGCCCTGGAGCCATTTGGTTTTATATAGGCTTATGTAGGGAATATCTTTAATAAAAATCTTCTTCTCTGAAACCGCAAGGCCCAGGTCTTTGATATTTGGTATGTAGCATATCTAGTGGACCTTTGCCAAGATTGTTCAAATTATAGCCTTTGTTGATATTTGGTATGAAGCTTCACCTTTTTAGATATCTCTGAACATTATGCACATTATAGCCCTGGGGTTAATAATGGCCCTCCCCGGGTCCCACTTGTTACTCTATGGATCAGGTGAGCGATCCAGGGCCATCATGGCCCTCTTGTTCTTATTTCGGCTCAAAATATAGATTGTGGGTACTCCTTAGGACCGCTTCAGCGAGGTGGTTCTAACGAGCACCCACAGTCCATATTTTAGAACAGATATAAGAAAAATAAGGTTTGCCCCCTGTAACCCCATTATTATTATATAAAAGTGGGGTTCAATGGGGTCAAAATTATATAGGAGTGTTTTCGTGATGAATTCTAGAAAGTCATTGACAAATAATAATGATTTGTTGCAAACTTTTGTGGCTTCCTTTTCATTTTCCCTTAACGCTTTTTGTACGAGATGGAATCTTCCTCCTTATATATAGCAGAGTCCATTTCAAAATTGAGGGGTGTCAGGTTGTGTTTTCATCAAAATTTATATGGAAAATGACTGAACTTTTTAGCAAACAGTGGAGGCCCTGATCAGATGCTGCGGCCTTCACTGTTTGCCAAGGTACCCCTTTAGGGGTTTCTGGTACTGAATGGAATATCTAAAACCCACTTAAAAAGTGGTCCATTCTCAAAGGAATTCTTTCCTTTGAGAGTGACCCCTAAAAACAAGGGAGACATATTTTTGAAAAAGTTATCTCCCCTGAAGTTGTATTCAAAACCCGTAACACTGGCAAATACTCGATTTTTCACAGGCAAGATGCATTGAAGGAGAAACAGACAAGAAGTAATGATAAAGAAGGGAAGCTAACAGAAGCTCCCCCTATTGCCAAAGAAAAACCCAAGCAGAAATTAATGCAGTTTTCATCCTTTTTCTCTAGAGAACAGTAAGTTTTAAGTATTTAAACCTTCAGGGATCAGTCATGGTGCCTCAGTCAGGTACACATTTCACTGGTGATATTAAGCCCTGGGTTGTCCAGCAACAATCTTTTACAGAGATTTGATCAGGAAATATTTCCTCTGGTCAGTCTTCCTCTTCTGGTGAATATTCAGTGTCATTACACAAACACGCCTATACAAATACATTACCACCTTTATTGCCGAAAAAATGAAACTTTTATGATGAAAAATTGTGATATTTTTCTTATTTCTGCTCAAAATATAGATTGTGGGCACTCGTTAGAACCGCCTCATCGAGGCGGTTCTAACAAGTACCCACAATCTATTTTTAGAGCAGAAATAAGGTTTGCCCCTGTAAACCCCAGTTTTTTCTATATAAAAGTGGGGTTGGAGGGGGTCAAAATTATATAGGCCTGTTTTCGTGATGACTGGTTAACTGCTGAAATCAAAGCCTGCCCAGGAAAAGTGTGATTAGATTATCTGACTATAGCTTGAAATGATCTAAAATAGGTTGACTGGGTCATTAACCCTTTTTGTACAAAATAGATTCTTCCACCTTGTATATAGCAGGAGTCCATTTTAAAATTTAGGGGGTGTCAGGTTGTGTTTTCTTCAAAAACAATTTGGAAATTGGCTGAAAATTTTGCAAACAGTGTAGGCCCTGATCAGACGCCAGGTTCTGTGGTGTCTGATCTGAGGCAGCACTGTTTGCAAACTAACCGTTTTGGGGTTTCCGGTATAAAATGGGAGTCCCCCGTGCTGCATACCAAGTTTCATGGTGAACGGCCCAGTGGTTGAATGGTTTTTACCATATATTGGCACAGCGGCCATCTTGGTCATGTGACCTGGACCCAGGAACATTAAACTCCGAAACAATAAACAGGTATCTTCAAGGGAAATAATTCTGAAGTGCCAATTTTCTTCTTGGGTATACTCTTAAAGGACAGATTTTTCTCCCACTGGGAACAAAGTCTCACTACAGTACCATATTTACCATATTTGTTTGGTCAGACAGACATAAAACTGTGTAAAACTCTGATGAGAATGCGGCATCTCATCTGGGTCTTCACTGTTTGCCACTCATCTAGCTATTTTGTTCGTTTGTTTAATGACCCAGTCAACACTATTTTAGGTCCTTTTTGAGCCGGTCAGTTTACCTATCCACACTTTTCCTGGGCAGGCTTATACTTAAGGGGTTAACCAGTACAGTGCATATTCTTTCGCCAGAAACTGACAACTGCCCATCCTGAATCAGGGGAAGTGGAGAATGACCTTAAAAAGATTCCATGATCATCTCTAGGAAAGAATGTTTCTGACCCCGGCAGGTACCTAATCCGCTTCCTGATCACCTAGGGCCAATTCAGCTGATCTGAGACCTTCATCTGGGGCAATATGAAATTAATTGATTAATAACATTATTGGTAGTTTTATGCAATTATATTGAGCGGCTCATTAAATTAATCAGATCCCTCCCATAGGGGCTTGAAGAAATATATGGGCTGCATGATGCTTCAACGCAGAGCTGAATCCAGCCCGCACACTAGTACTGGTAAACCGCTTAGAGGATCTAAGCCTGTCCAGGAACCGCGGTGCAAGGCAGAACGTCCATGCTAATAAACCCTATTGGTTTCATTGGGGGACAGGGCTTGAGATGTCATTTCATCTCAATGTCGGGTAAAAGTCCCACAAAATTGGAAGCAAGGTCTCCAAAATGACCTTAACAGTGTTGACGGGGACGTTAAACCTCAAATCAAACAAAACAAATCATTAATCAGAGGTGGGCAAAAATTGGAGTACCCGGAGAAACCAACAGAACTTGCTTGTGTACTGTTTTGGGTTTTACCACTAAGGGTTTTTAAAGGGGCTGCAACAAATGAGAGCATAAAAGATCAGTGGGTAGAGTGTTTTCACTTCCCACTTTTGAAGTGATCTCCATCTCATTAATTTGTTTTTATTTTCAAAGAAAATGAAAAACATCCTTTCATGTTTTCAGAAATTTTTGTAACCAGTAACATGAACATTTATCTGAATATGCAAAACTTCAGAAGTATCTGATCGGAATTTACACTGATTCAGTTTGTGAATTTGTAGAAATAAATTGCATCAAGTAATCTGATTGGTTCAGAGTCAGAAAAGGGTGTGGATAAATTAATTATTCAGCAGAATAAGGGTCCATCAACTGACTGCGGGAGGCAATCTGGTTCCCTGTGCTTTGTTCCATAACCAGGGGCGGAAGCTTAACCAACCAACCGGCCTCTGGCTGGCCGCGGGCGCTCGATCATCGTTGCTGGGTTGTGATGTTTGGACATTGGTTTTCGCCACATGCTCCTGGCTCCAGGCGTGCCGGGCGTGTCACAGTGCGCATCGGGTACGGATACATATAAGTTCTCTCTAAATAAATTGTTCAAATCAACAATTGCGCCTGGTCGTGATCACGTGCTTGCTGGGGCATGGGTTGGTTGCGACCTGGGTGGAGGCACTTTCCCAATCAGACCGTGACCACTTTGTGCTTCTGGCCTGCGCCGTCACGAACAGGTGAATTATTTTTACTAAGAAGCTTATGCTACCCAACCCATACATATAGGCCCCATTTTCATATTTCTGCCTCTCCTTGCACCCGGGGGATTCTGGCTGGTGCCCCTGGGGACATGATTCCCCCACCTTGGGCGGACTGGCTGTTCCCGGGACGGTGGCTCGGGGTCCTTGGTTGCATGGGTGCGGGGGGAACACAAAACCCACACATGCTTATTAGCTCACCTGAGCCGAAGGCTCATGTGAGGTATTAGTATACCACGAGCCGGCGTCCGTCGTCGTCCGTCGTCCACACTTTCAAAGAAGTATATCTCCGGAACCAGTGGGCCAATCTTGATCAAATTTCATGTGAAGCATTATCAGGTAGGGGGAAAGGCTGCATACTGTTTTCGGGCAGATCGGATTGGAACTCTGGTTGCCATGGCAACAAATAGCTCCCATAGACTTAACATAGGAAAAAGTTTGTCATCACTCTAGCTCCGTCAATTTTTTTCTGATCGTCTTCATTCTTGCAGATAACGATGACAGGCATGAAATCTCGATCAAGTTCAATTTTGGGCTGAATCGGATTATTCACTCAGGAGTTACGTGCCCTTGAGCGTTGAAAAAATTGCCTATTGACTTAATATGGGGAGAATGTTGTCATCACCGTAGCTGCTTCAATTATTTTCAGATTGGCTTTATTCTTGCAGATAACCAGCACAGCCATGAAATCTCGGTCAAGTTCGATGACTGGCAGAATCGGATCATTCACTTAGGAGTTACCTGCCCTTGTGTGTTTTTGCATTAGGGTTAATGGGAATTTCAAAAATGTATATCTTAAAGAGTACTTGGCCAACTTTGATCAAATTTCATGTGTCGCATTATTGGGCAAGTGGAAAGGCTTCATTAGGTTTTCATGCAGATCTGAGTGGAACTCTGGTTACCATGGCAACATATAGCTCCCATAGACTTAACATAGGAAAAAGCTTGTCATCACTCTAGCTCCGTCAATTTTTTTCTGATCGACTTCATTCTTGCAGATAACCAGTACAGGCATAAAATCTCGGTCAAGTTCGATTTTGGGCCGAATCAGATAATTCACTCAAGAGTAACGTCCCCTTGAGCGCCCGAAAAATTGCCTATCGACTTAGGATGGGGAAAATGTTGTCATCACTGTAGCTGCTTCAATTTTGTTCGCATTAGCTTCATTCTTACATATAACCAGCACAGCCATGAAATCTCGGTCAAGTTCGATAATTGGCAGAATCGGATCATACACTTAGGAGTTACCTGCCCTTGTGCATTTTTGCATAAGGGTTAATGTGAATTTCAAAAATGTATATCTTGAAGACTACTTGGCCGACTTTGATCAAATTTCATGTGTAACATTATTGGGCAAGTGGAAAGACTGCATAAGGTTTTCATGCAGATCTGAGTGGAACTCTGGTTACCATGGCAACATATAGCTCCCATAGACTTAACATAGGAAAAAGCTTGTCATCACTCTAGCTCCGTCAATTTTTTTCTGATCGACTTCATTCTTGCAGATAATAAGGACAGGCATAAAATCTCGGTTAAGTTCGATTTTGGGCAGAATCGGAATATTGACCTCTGAGTTAAGTGACCTTGAGCGACAAAAAATTTGCCCATAGACTTAACATAGGGAAAATGTTGTGACTACGATAGCGACTTGAATTTTTTTCAGATCAGCTTCAAACTTGCAGGTAACGAGGACAGACATAAAATCATGGTTAAGTTCGATTTTGGGCCGAATCGGATTACTTGCCTTGGAGTTACCTGCCCTTGAGCATGAAAAAATACGTTGTGACCACGATAGCAACTTTATTTTTATTCAGATCAGCTTCAAACTTGCAGGTAACGAGGACAGGCATAAAATCTCGGTTAAGTTCGATTTTGGGCCGAATCGGAATATTGACCTCGGAGTTACGTGACCTTGAGCGACAAAAAATTTGCCCATAGACTTAACATAGGGAAAATGTGACTACGATAGCGACTTGAATTTTTTTCAGATCAGCTTCAAACTTGCAGGTAACGAGGACAGACATAAAATCTCGGTTAAGTTAGATTTTGGGCCGAATCGGATTATTTGCCTTGGAGTTACCTGCCCTTGAGCATAAAAAAATACGTTGTGACCATGATAACAACTTTATTTTTATTCAGATCAGCTTCAAACTTGCAGGTAACGTGGACAGGCATAAAATCTCAGTTAAGTTCGAATCAGAATATTGACCTCGGAGTTACATGACCTTGAGCGACAAAAAATTTGCCCATAGACTTTACATAGGGAAAATGTTGTGACTACGATAGCGACTTGAATTTTTTTCAGATCAGCTTCAAACTTGCAGGTAACGAGGACAGACATAAAATCTCGGTTAAGTTTGATTTTGGGCCGAATCGGATTATTTGCCTTGGAGTTACCTGCCCTTGAGCATAAAAAAATACGTTGTGACCACGATAGCAACTTTATTTTTATTCATATCAGCTTCAAACTTGCAGGTAACGAGGACAGGCATAAAATCTCGGTTAAGTTCAATTTTGGGCCGAATCGGAATATTGACCTCGGAGTTACGTGACCTTGAGGGACAAAAAATTTGCCCATAGACTTAATTAGGGAAAATGTTGCGACTACGATAGCGACTTGAATTTTTTTCAGATCAGCTTCAAACTTGCAGGTAACGAGGACAGACATAAAATCTCGGTTAAGTTGGATATTGGGCCGAATCGGAATATTTGCCTTGGAGTTACCTGCCCTTGAGCATAAAAAAATACGTTGTGACCACGATAGCAACTTAATTTTTATTCATATCAGCTTCAAACTTGCAGGTAACGAGGACAGGCATAAAATCTCGGTTAAGTTCGATTTGGGGCCGAATCGGAATATTGACCTCGGAGTTACGTGACCTTGAGAGACAAAAAAATTTGCCCATAGACTTAACGTAGGGAAAATGTTGTGACAGAAATAGCGACTTGAATTTTTAGCTCACCTGAGCCAAAGGCTCCAGTGAGCTGATAGTATACCAAGGCTCCGGAGTCCATCGTCTGTCGTCCGTCCATCCGTCGTCCACTCTTTCAATGAAGCATATCTCAGAAGGCAGTCGACCAATCTTGTTTAAATTTTATGTGTAGCACCATTGGGCAAGGGGAAAGGCTGCATTAGGTTTTGGAGCTAGTCTGGTTCATTTGTTCCTTCATTCTTCTTTCTCTCCATATAGAGATAATAGACCAATGTTAAATTTTTAATCAAAGATTTCTCAGGAACTATAAAAGCTAGAAGCATCAAATCTGGTATTCAATAGAATAATGATGACTTATTTTGTGTAAGAGACATTGGGCTTTCTCAGCTTATTTGTTCATCTGTTCTTTCATTCTTCTTTCTCTCCATTTTGACCAATGTTAAATTTTCGTCAAAGATTTCTCAGGAACTATAGAAGCTAGAAGTCTCAAACTTGGAATGCAATGCAATAATGATGACTTATATCCTGTAAGGGTCAATGGGCTGGATTCTATTAGCAGATTTAGTAGTCAAGTCTGTGAATTGTTAAAACTTAAGTTCCTCAGGTGAGCGGTTTAGGCTCATTGAGCCTCTTGTATAGTAGTTACATGAGCACTGCTTCTATCCCTTACAGACCCTACCTTACATGACTTGGACTAGAGCCGGTTGAGCCGAAGCGGGGCGCTGTGGTTGCGGCTCATTTGCTTTGCACTTATGAGTGCTCCGCCAACGTAACACATCGGCGATAGACAAGTCTAAACTTAGGCTTATGTAACCCTAGCCCTAACCCTAACCCTAACTCCAATATACACTAATCATAATTTCTCTTGCAGGTACACGGGGATCCTGGACGGGGAACCCCACCATACCTCGTGTAGGACACCTACAGAGAAGTCATCAGCTGGGTGCCCAGAAGGCTGCCTCGTTGAGGCCCCCTTGGGGACACCCTCCTGATGGAACCCGGAAATATGCGAAGCCAAGACAGCATGGCTGTCAGAACGGAGCATACATTCCTGGAATAGGTCAAGTACAGAACAATTTAACAGGTGGGGCAACGGTTAAGACCAAATTTGTTAGGGATTTGGACACAAGAAGACCCTTAAAAAGCCTTTTAGACTGACCGTTCAAAATAAAATAAAAGCGAAATTGCACAATGGCTGGTTAGCCACATACTCGCCTTTGCCAAACCACACAACTTTTCACCACTAAAAAGACACGCCTGTGTGTAAACATTATAAGCCTAACCACATTGATCCTGAACAAAAGAGGGCTACAACACTACCACACACAATCAGAACTAATCCATAATGTATTACAATCCATATATCCCGAATATGATATCCTCCTTCACGTAGGATGTGATAATGATATGCAAACATAGAGTCCGGTCCCAATTGACCCACTTAAGATTTTATAAGAACTCGACATCCTACGTCGATGAAAGCATCACCTTTTCATAAACTGAAAAAGCTAAGAAGCAAAATAGGATTGACCTCCTTTCGCATCCTCCGCGATAGAAGTCACTAACTGCACACTGATTGGCTGGATTAACTACAAACTAAGAGAAAAGCAACAACCAAAACACCAACATATGACATCCCAACGCGGCGCAATTAGGGGCCAGTAGTACACAGTACTACCAAGATTATCCTCGTAGAGACCTGGGGGATGGCGACACAGCATAGGCGTGTTTTCAGGGTGGTAGAGCACGGGTACTAGGACATTTTGCAATAGCCGAAATTGGCTGGTCTAATAGTAACCCTTCCTGGCTCACTTTTGGCCGCCGTTCAAAATTCAAAATTACATGCATTATCACCCTTTAACAAGCACCGTGTCCATAGGCGTTTTCTCTACCATGGCAGGGGTGGGGGTAGAGTCTAATGGAAGCCAAAACCGATAATGCATGAGAAGCTTTTTTCCTCGGTCAGACAAGGGCTGTGTACTGACACATTTTGCAGCCGGAATTGGCAACGTGTCACCACATTCTAGAGCCCGACATTTGGTCTGCATTTGCATTCAAAATTCGAACACCGCCAGAGGACTGCTCATTTTACAGGACAAACGCTTAACATTGGGTGCTTTCTGTGCCTACATGGCATCTTGAGCGGGGTATGGGAGAAGTGGGATTGACCTACATCTTACGTCCTCCGCGAAAGAAGTCACCCAATTCCCAATCGGCTAGCTGATAACCGTCAAGCAGACAGGAGTCAGCATATTGGCAGCCTAGGGAAAAGAGCAGTATCTACAACTAATCCCAGCTGGCAAACTCGGGGTAGCCCCTCTGTGCCCTTGGCGCCCGGTTACCTTAAAAACAACAGTCAGTCAGTCGGGTCAATCAGGAAGATGAATGCAGGAAAAGACTGTAGTCAGTGCTTTAAAACTTGGTTAATCCTTTCTGTACCAAATGGAATCTTCCACCTTATACAGTACAAGTCCATTTCAAAATTTAGGGGTGTAAGGTTGTATTTTCTTCAGATTTTATTTTGAAAAAGGCTGAACTTTATGCAAACAGTGTAGGCCCTGATCAGACGCCGCGGCGTTTGATCTGGGCCTGCACTTTTTGCCAATTACCCCTTAGGGGTTTCCAGTACTAAATGGGTTAAAATGGGGTAAAAATACCTGATGGTGTACATTTTTTTGCCTTTAAATTGCATATAACAATAGTATTTTATAATGATTCTCATTTCAGACCACAAGATAAAATGGATTCCTTCAGCAATATATTTGATGGAATATTCTGAGATACAGGAGATACACTATTAACCCTTTTTGTACCAAATGGAATCTTCTTCCTTTCTTTTAGCAGGAGTCCATTTCAAAATTCTGGGGTGTCAGGTTGTGTTTTCTTCAAAATTAATTTGGAAACTCCCTGAACTTTTAGCAAACAGTGTAGACCCTGATCAGATGCCGCATTCTGTGGTGTCTGATCTGGGCCTGCAATGTTTGCCAAGGTACCTGTTTTGGGGTTCTGGTACAAAATGGGTGAAGGACTGTTGGAATGCTACAACCCTTTCAGAACGGGCCATTTTAGCCACAGATAGGATAATATTCGGAGATCCAGAAGCAAAGGACTGTTGGAATGCTACGAGGACTGTTCAAATATGAATGCAACTAAGCACATAAAAATGATTCCGTGATAGATTTTGGTGAAAAATTTATTTTGTCCCCTCAAAGTATTCCCCTTTAACCCTTTACCACTCAGAAAATTATCCAATACAGCATCTTAACAGAACACTGATATAAGTAAATCAATAACCAATAGTCCATATCTGGCTGATAGGCCTGACAGTCTTATCTGAACAGAGATATTGGCATTTTTGTGTGATTTTCACCCTTATGTTACAAAAATGATTATTTTAGTATTTTCTGTACATTTGACAATATTTATGTACATGTAAAGTTTCTAGGAAATTAAATTTTCTTTCCAACGGTACTAAATTTATTATAGTTTCTCTTTGCGTTTTGAAAATATGAAGTGTCAAAGTAAGCAAAATATTTTCGTTAGCAAAAATTTCTGTTTTGGGTTGGTCAGAGAAAGTATTTTTAACCACCATAGCCCCAGAAAAGAGGGGGTATCCACGTATTATTTTTCTTATTTCCGCACAAAAACGTATTTGTAGGTAATCATTAGGGCATGTCACTGAGGGTCTTCCAACAAGTTTCCATAACATACTTTTTATGCAGAAATAAGATCATGTTCATAAGTCTGTGAAATGAACATCTATCTGAACCCGGTATACATTATTTTACTTATTTCTGCACCAAGACCAAGGTTGTGGGTACTCGTTAGAACTGCCTCAATCGGCACCCACGACCTATGTTCTGAGTAAAAATAAGAAAAATATAAAAGTTTTCAATGGAAAAGTAGCCATTTTGGAGAAATTAAAGAATGTGCTATGACACATGGGGGTGTGTTTTGTTTATGAAAAAATCAGTACTTTTGCATAAGATTAAAATAACTATTACAGCCTATCTATCCTTTTTTGAACCCCCATCCCCAACTTTACCTTTTTTTTTTTAATAAATGTATCAACCAGCCCATAGCCAGCTCACCCCAAAGAGCCGTCTCTGTATTTTTTTTTTTTTTTTTTTCTTTATAAATAAGGTTTGTTTGTTTGATTAGAGGTATAACATCCCCATCAACACTATTTAGGACATTTTGGAGATATTGCTTCCAATTTGGTGGGACTTTTACCCAACACTGAGGTGCAATGACATCTGATGTGCATGGTCATTGTACAGCGTCTGGTCTGGGTCTGTGCCATCGCATGTGCTGTCTACAACCCTGTAGACCCTGATCAGATGCCTTATAATATTTGTCTGGGCTCTGATACCGATCTGCACTGTTTGCACCTTTGTGTTCTGTCTATTGTCATACAGACTAACGGGTGGATGACGTCAGGTTGATAGCTACTGGTCTGGGTCTGTGCCGTCTACAATCCTGTAGACCCTGGTTGGATGCCTTATAATAATTTTCTGGGCTCTGATCCCGAACTGCGCTGTTTGCACCTTTGTGTTCCGTCTATAGTTATACACACAGACGGGTGGATGATGCCAGGCTGATCGCTATATCCCCCGAACATGTTCAAACTAGGGATAAAAAACACCACCGTCGGCAATGAGTCCCTGATCAGACGCCGCATTACCTTTGTGCAGCGTCTTGTCCGGGTCTGCGCCGACCCATATGCCGTCTACAAACCTGTAGACCCTCATCAGACGCCGTTTAATAATTGTTAAAGTCTGATTCGAATCTGCATTGCTTGCATCTGTCTGTTGTGTCTACGGACGGACGGACATGTGAACGGACGCCAGACTCAATTTTGTTTGCGGACGGACGGACGCCAGGCTGATTGTTATATCCCCGAACCTATTTGGTCAGGGGATAAAAAATAAAACGCACCGGCGGCGGTCAGACCATGATCAGACGTCACATGGTCTGTGTCGTCGCATATGCCATCTTCAAACCTGTAGACCCTATCCAGACGCCTTATAATCATTGTATGGCGTCTGATTCAAATCTGCACTATTTGCACCTTTGTGTTCTGTCTATTGTTATACACACGGTTGAGTGGATGACGCCAGGCTGATCGCTATATCCCCCGAACATGTTCAGACTAGGGATAAAAACACCACCGTCGGCAATTAGTCCCTGATCAGAAGCCGCATTATTGTTGTGTAGCGTCTTGTCCGGGTCTGCGCCGACCCATATGCCATCTACAAACCTGTAGACCCTCATCAGACGCCGTTTAATAATTGTACAGGTCTGATTCTTATCTGCATTGCTTGCATCTGTCTGTTGTGTCTACGGACGGACGGACCCACATTTTGGGTTTGTGTGGCTGCACCTATCCATATTTTATGGGGCTAAAATTTTTATGTGGCTAACGGTTTATGTGGCTATAAGACACACAAATCTGTACATCTAATGTGGCTAGCCACACAAACTTTGGACATCAGCCACATAAAGGCTGTCTGTATGAAACCGTCTTTGTCTAAACTTATGTGGCTACCAGAGGTTGTGATATCTAGCCCTCTAAAGGTAGAACAGAACTTTCTTTATAGTGCACTGATACATCTTATGGGTCTAGCTCCTCACATAGGGGGACTTTTTCCTACTGCAGCATTCAGCCCCAGGACAGCCAGTTAAATTTATGTGGCTCAGCCCCATAATCTCAAAGTTTAGCCTCATAATCCTGGACATCCATGTCCAAGGATGTCCAAGGTGATGGACATAAATTTATGTGTCTTTTTTTTTATTTGATTTTTCTAGTCCCCCTGAACCCCTCTGTACTAACAGAAAAATGGGTTTGTGAGGCTAGCCACACAAACCCATTTTGCCACACAAAACCCTTCTGTACCTAAAAGAAGCCACATAAACCCATTTTGTTAGAACAGACATGTGAACGGACGCCAGACTCATAATTTTGTTTGCGGACGGACGGACGGACGCCAGGCTGATAGTTATATCCCCGAACCTATTTGGTCAGGGGATAAAAATAAAACACACCGGCGGCGGTCAGACCATGATCAGACGCCGCATGATCATTGTACAGCGTCTGGTCTGGGTCTGTGCCGTCGTATATTCCGCCTACAAACTTGTAGACCCTATCCAGACGCCGTATAATAATTGTATGGCGTCTGATTCAAATCTGCACTGTTTGCACCTTTGTGTTCTGTCTTTTGTTATACAGACGGTTGGGTGAATGACGCCACGCTGATCGCTATATCCCCTGAACCTGTTCAGACTAGGGTTAAAAAAAACACCACCGTTGGCCCTGATCAGACGCCGCGTCGTTGCGCAACGTCTTGTCCGGGTCTGCGCCGTCTCAGATACCGTCTACATACATGTAGACCATAATTGTACATCTGATCCAGATCTGCATTTATTTCATATGTCTTTTGCGTCTACGGACGGACGTTTGAACGGACGCCAGGCTTTGAACCTGTTCAGACTAGGGATAAAAAACAACACCGTCGCCGATAAGACCCTGATCAGACGCCGCATAACCGTTGCGCAGCGTCTTGTCACTCATAATTTTGTGTCTTCGAACGGGCGAATGAACGGACGCCAGGATCCGAACCTGTTTAGACTAGGGATAAAAAACACCACCGTCGCCGATAAGACCCTGATCAGACGCCGCATAACCGTTGCGCAGCGCCCTGTCTGGGTCTGCGCCGTCTCAGATGCCTTCTACAAACATGCTGACCCTCATCAATGTTCAATAATAGTACGGCGTCTGATCCGAGTCTGCATTGTTTGCATCTGTCTGTTGTGTCTACGGACGGACGGACATTTGGACGGTCGCTATATCCTCCAAACCTATTCGGTCGCGGAAAATAAAATAAAATGAACCGTTGGCGGTTGGAGCTGAATCAGACGTCGCGGCAATAATTGTGGAGGGTCTGATCTGGGTGCCGTAGCATTATAAGGTCCAAAAACCTGAAGACCCTGATCAGGTGCCGCTTAATAATTGCATCTGTTTGTCTGTTAACGTGTGGGCGGTGAGACCCTGATCAGACGTCGCATATTTTTTTTTTTTAGAAATTAATATTCATTAAAGGGGCTGAAACTATTGACCAATGAAAGGCCTTCTACCCATCTGTGGGTTTTATTGCCCTTCCGATGACCACCTGGGTACACTTTTGGGTACTGTTACGTAATTTATTGCGGCTCAATGCTCGGCACGCTCCGGGTGGCATCCGCTGTATAAACATTCCTAGGGTATCATAATCCCCAATAACTAATTATCTTGAACCATAAATCCCTTGAATCTAACTGATTATACAGCGCTAATTGTCTCTACCTTAATCATGCAAATCATGCACGACCGACACACAAATATTGCGTCATTCAGTAACTCAACCCAGTAATTTTCCATTACGGTCAGGCAAGGTCATCTTGATTCAGTAGAAGAAACCCCTGGTGTGTTTGGTTGTAAATTACACAAAAACTTTGTATAGAAACATATTTGTTTTTTTTCGCAAATATTGTTGGCAAAAGACCAAACTTAACATTAATAAACATCCGGCGTTTTTATATTTAGGAAAAAGGTAAAAATGACGCGATTGATTTTGAGACACGGGAAAACACGTATTTGTTCAAATGGCCGATATACGGGCAAATACGGATCGGAGTGGTAATGGATAGACACGTAAATATACGGGTCGGTGTGGTAATGGATAGATACGGGGAAACACGGGTCTGAGTGGTAAAGGGTTAACATATATACAAACTTTCAGTCTTCTGATCCATTCATTGAATGCATTTTGGTAGTCTTTTCGAGGTATAATATGAAGGCACTGGAATATTGCAGAACGGAGGTGTTTGCGCTGTACAAATTTTCGACCAGAAAGGTATTTTTTCAGCCGCGGGAACAGAAAAAGTCACACGGGGCAAGGTCAGGGGAATACGGGGGGTGAGGGAGTTCAACAACCTTTTCCTGCTTCAGATAGTTTTGCACAATGAACGCCTTGTGCGCTGACGCATTGTCATGTAGCAATCTGACATTGGCCAAACCAGTTGCGGGTCTTCTTTCTTTGAAATATTTCTTCAATTTTCGAAGAACTTTATTCTTGTAAAACTTCGCATTTAAAGATTTGCCTTTAGGCACAGCAACCTGAATAGCAGGGCCCTGATTTGAAAAGAATATGGCATACATTACCTTCTTGACGCTCATGGTCCGCTTTGCAATGCATGGTCTTTTGCAATACTTTGTTGCCCATATTTTGTTCTGAATCTTTCATTTTGGCTCAAAAAAGTGAACCCATGTCTCGTCACCTGTGACGACATTAGCGAAAGACCGTGCATTGTAATTTGGAAACTTTTTCAGCAACTTCTTGGCGCACTGAGCGCCTGTCTTTTTCTGCTCATCTGTCAACAGATGGGGAATCAATCTAGCACACATCTTTCTCATTTTCAAATCTCGTTTCAGAATTGTAAGAGCTGCTCCTAATGAGATGCCAACCATACTAGCTATTTGCCTAGTGGTGTATCGTGCATCGGTAGCAACTACTTCTTTCACTCTAGCAACCATCTTGGCAGAAGTTGCTCTTTTCGGCTGACGATCATGTGGTGCATCTTCTGTTGAGCCTAGCCCACAGCTGAATTTCTTACACCAACGAAAAACTGTCGGAAAAGACATTTCATTATGCCCATAAACCGAACATATTTCATCTTTCATCAAAAATGTCTTTGCACCATATACTAAGAATACAACGATTCTTAATATAGGACCATATTTCAACGGCGTACTCTGACCTTCTTCCAACCATGTTTTGTACTAGTATACAAGAGTAGACAGTGTTTATCGAACGATATACATTGCTAAAGTGGACGGATTTTAACAGGTTTGGTATCAATGTATAGGTAAAATGTTTTTCTACGTTGTGATATTTATTTCCAGGTGATTTTCGCATTAGTGCATGAGAAAACGTTCTACTTGCATTCATATTTGAACAGTCCTCGAACAACGCTTTCAGAATGGGCCATTATAGCGGCTATTAGCCACAGATAAGGAGTAACATGGATAATTTGAGGATTTTTTTTTTCTTATTTCTCCATTTAACCATATGTTGTTAGAATCGCCGCGAGCCAATTCTATTGAGTACCCACAACATTAACCGTATGTTGTGGGTACTTGTTAGACGCAATTCTATCAAGAGGCAAATCTAACAAGTACCCACAACTTGCATGTTACAAGAAAGAAAATCATCCCAGGATTATCCTCATAATTCCATATTTCTCCATTAAATCGTGTTGTGGGTACTTGTTAGAATCGCCTCTAGGAGGCATTTCTAACAAGTACCCACAACATGTTTGTTACAAGAAATGAAGAAAATTATTTCAGATTTATCCTCATATTTTGCATTAAATCATATGTTGTGGTTACTTGATAGAATTGCCTTGAGGCTTTGAGAAATTTCTAACAGGTACCCACAACATGTTTGCTACAAGAAATAAAGAAAATTATTTCAGGATTATCTTCATATTTTCATAGTTATCATTCTCCAGGGTATAATGCAACAGCAAACTATAGGATATTCCTTAGAATGCAATATTTCAAAAGACATTAAATCTCATTTCTAAAGCTGTTATATTTTATAAATTGTGATAATTCATTATCAGTGATACTATTCTGTGATATTCTGTTGTTGTTTCCATTCATTACTTGTGCAAAATATAGATCTCTTCCGTTTATACCACTGTTTTATTTTTTGTTGTTGAAAATAAATCTTGCTGAAATCATTGTTACTGTTAATTATTCAAATTCTTGATATTTGAAGCATAACTCTCCGCATCTCATTGCATCAATGCTTTCTGATGCCTGCCTCGGTGAGCAATTCTGGACATGCAGACCTCTTAGTAATTTTACATTTGAACCTGCAAATAATTCGTATTTCTATTCTCAGTGCATTTACAGAAAACCTCTATATTTAACTAGGGACACTATGCTCTCTATGAGTACATTGACTCACACATCCACCCCGCCCATCAGGGCTTCCAGAAATGGATAGGGCTGCATGATGCTTCCACACAGAGCTGAAACCGACCATATATGAGTACTGGTAAACCGCTTAGAGGGCCTAATCCTGCCCAGGCAA
The DNA here is from genome assembly GCA_963580285.1 of Lucinisca nassula. Taxonomy (NCBI): domain Eukaryota; kingdom Metazoa; phylum Mollusca; class Bivalvia; order Lucinida; family Lucinidae; genus Lucinisca; species Lucinisca nassula. The sequence goes on from OY757024.1 coordinate 121,494,888, forward strand.
AGTGATGCGAGTCGGACCGTCTCAACATATAAACCCTTTTGGTTTGTTTGGGCGGCAGGGCTTCTTGGGATGTCATTTCATCTCATTGTTGGGTAAAAGTCCCACAAAATTGGAAGCAAGGTCTCCAAAACGACCTAAATAGTGTTGACACCGAGAAAAACTACATCTGAAAATGTTGTCTGCTTATGTTATGAAGAAAGCTGGAAGAGACAGTAGAGGAATGAAAGTGAAGGACTGGGAGAAACAGGACAGTGAAGTGAGAGTTTGAGTTGTATGTCTCACCAACAGCTAAGGTCATAGGAGATGGGACCTCGGTTTAAAGACTCATCTGAAAGTCTGGAGAACCGCAGGATTGATCTTGCGACCCCGGTTTGCAAGGCGAGTAGCATAACCACTACACCATGGAGGCTTCTAGGACAGTGACTGAAAGTGTGGAAACTGAAATATCATTCCCCCTTGCAAGACAGCAGGCCTTCCCCAACTGTAAGCCAGTATCAGTTTGACAGCCCACTGATGCAGGATACAGGGCACCTTAAGGCAGTATCAGTTTGACAGCCCACTGAAGCAGGATACAGGACACCTTTGCCTCACCCAAACCACCTCCAAATTTTAAGAAACATGAGCCACAGCACAAAAAATGTTTTTGCTATTAACCAATTGTATGCGAGAAACCCCTAAAACAGTAACTTGGCAAACAGTGCAGGCCCAGATCAGATGCCGCAGAACGTGGCATCTGATCAGGGCCTGCACTATTGCACGACCCGCAGAAAAAGCGACCGACTGAAGTCGGTTGACTTTCTAAGAGTGCCCTAAAATCACGGTGTCATTCGGTCAGTCTGTCTGTCCGTCTGTAACCCGTTTGTGAAAATTGGTGATAGTGACTTAACCGCTTGGAATATTTAAACAATTTTTGGCATACTGATAGAAATCAATGAGATCTAACCAATGAACTTGCGAAATATTACATTCCATTTAGTATAGCCTCGCCGAGGCAAAAAATGTGAAAATTCTCGAACTGCTCCTCCTCGGAAACCATTAGGCCGATTGAAGTCAAATTTCATATGGAGCCTCTATGGGATGGGGGAAACCAAAATTTGCTCATGGGGTCCAGGTCACATGACCAAAATGGCCGCCAAGCCATATATGGTCTGTCCGTCCGTGCCCAGTTTGTGAAAATTGGTGATAGTGACTTAATCGCTTGGAATATTTAAACAATTTTTGGCATACTGATAGATATCAATAAGATCTAACCAATGGACTTGCGAAATATTACATTCCATTTAGTATAGCCTCGCCGAGGCGAAAAATCCATATCCCGTTTGTGAAAATTGGTGATAGTGACTTAACCGCTTGGAATATTTAAACAATTTTTGGCATACAGATAGATATCAATGATATCAATGAGATCTAACCAATGAACTTGCGAAATATTACATTCCATTTAGTATAGCCTCGCTGAGGCGAAAAATGTGAAAATTTTCGAACTGCTTCTTGGAAACCGTTAGGCCGATTGAAGTCAAATTTCATATGGAGCCTCTATGGGATGGGGGAAACCAAACTTTGCTCATGGGGTCCAGGTCACATGACCAAAATAGCAGCCAAGCCATATATGGTCTGTCTGTCTGTCCGTCCGTGCCCAGTTTGTGAAAATTGGTGATAGTGACTTAACCGCTTGGAATATTTAAACAATTTTTGGCATACTGATAGATATCAATGAGATCTAACCAATGAACTTGCGAAATGTTACATTCCATTTAGTATAGCCTCGCCGAGGCGAAAAACGTGAAAATTTTCGAACTGCTTCTTTTCGGAAACCGTTGGGCCGATTGAAGTCAAATTTCATATGGGCCTCTATGGGATGGGGGAAACCAAAATTTGCTCATGGGTCCAGGTCACATGACCAAAATGGCCGCCAAGCTATATTTGGTAAAAACCCTTCAAAAATAGTCTTCTCCAGAACCACTGGGCAGATTTCCACGAAACTTGATAAATAGCATCTGGGACGTAGGCCCATCATAAATTGCTAAAATGGTGACCCTGGGTTGACCTTGACCTTCTTTGTGTCTAGGACAAACTTTGACACATATGCTTTTGTATTGGAAAAGTGAGAAAGCTTTTTATCCTGCAAACGATTCAGAATACAGTACTAAAGTATAAGATATATTTTTGCTCCTAACGATAAGGCGCATTTATTCGGGGAACCATTTTAGGTCCAGGTCACATGACCAAAATGGCCTCCATGCCCATATATGGTAACACACATAAAGCTAAAAGCATCCAGCGGGTCGTGCACTTCAGCTGAAGCACTGGTTTGCTAACAGAATTTTCCATCACAAATAAAATAGAAATGAAAAAAAAAAGGCCGGACACCCCTTATAAGTCAAATGGGCTTGTCCAACATATAGCAATAGAAGAATCCACTAGTATACAATGGGTTAAGAAAGTAATGGTGCAAAGCAACATGCGCATTTGCAGTCTGATCAGAATTTTCATGCATAAACACATTTTCTGCTCAGCATTGTCATCCCCAGAGTTGGAAACAAACATCTATAACAGAAAACTATATTAGATGCTTCTTCTTTCTTGCTTTTTCCTAAAGCCTCGTCTCTTAAGAGATGGAGGGTTGCTTGAGATGTTGACCCACCAGCTATTGTCAGTTATTGCGAGTGGGGTAATCTCACTAAGTACTGATTAAACGCTATGAGGGTCTAAGCCTTCTAGGAGCAGTGAAGGTAGCTGCCCAGCCTGACATGACCTTCACTTTTTACTGGGCCGTAAAACCACAACACAACACTGCTAATTGTATTGAGCAATGGTGTATGGATTGACAAATGCACAGATAAGGATAAAGCTTTATACAGTCCATCTACGATGACTCAAACACCTTTGGGACCATGAAATTTTGTTCGAGGCAGGGGTAGCTGACCATTGAGGGTTAATCATAGTGAAGGGTCAGGAGAACTAATACGGATATCTTTTCGATTTTATTTATAATTAATGTATGTCGTGTGTACTCATTAGAATCACCTCTTCAAGGCGATTCATATGAGGACACACAACATTCATTTTCAAGATAGAATATTCTCCCTTAATTATCCCAAATACATTAAAATTCCTATATTAAGACCGCCTTTGGGACTGTTCAAAAGTGGTCTTTAAGACATAACAGTCCCAAATGTGGTCTCTGACCAGACAACACTATATACAGAAAACACACAAAAAACAACTGTAGGCTACAAAATAAGCTTTTAAAAGCACAATTAGTCTTAATTCTAGGTAGTCTTAATAGTGGAATTTTACTGTATATTGGTATCTATGATTTAAACTCTAGGGACTCGAGAGCAAGCTTGAAACATTGAGTGATTGATTTGAGGTTTAACGTCCCTGTCAACACTGTAAAGGTCATTTTGGAGACGTTGCTTCCAATTTGGTGGGAATTTTACCCGACATTGAGATGAAATGACATCTCAAGCCCTGTTGCCCAATGAAACCAATAGGGTTTATTAGCATGGACGGTCTGCCTAAACAGCTGTGGTAAATGAGCCATTGGTGTTGACTGTTCGAGCCACCTAAGTTCACTGTATACAGGTACTCTATCATCAGTCTTGGCGGAGGGTGGAACAGATACAGAATGACTTCAATGACTTGAACACACAAGACCATGTAAATTTGTTCAAGTCGGGGAGTATCATATTTACCGTATGTATTCGGACATATAGACCTGAGCAAACAGTGCAGACACAGATGAGATGTCGCATTTTGCGGTGTCTCATCAGGGTTTACTCTTTGCTGCCACTCGTCCAGCTAGTTTTAGACAACATCGGAAAGTAAACTGAACTCAGAACTTGTTCAAATTTTTTAACAAATATGGTAAGGAACTGAGGTGTCCAAATATACTACTCAAAGTTTGATAGGGATCACTTTTTTAATGCAACATAATTTTTGGTTAAATTAATCAGCGGAATTTAAATTTGATACTTAATGATAGAAAACATATCCTTCACAAAGACTAGTGATTAATTTTGTCAACTGGCACTGCATTCAAGCGTGACAACAGCAACCGTCATGGCACCCACAAAATTTGTCGTAACACGAATGGATTTGGACAATTGATTTTTCACAAATTTCCAAATTTGTTTAGATAAACTAGCCTAATAACGTGTATGGCGTCCATAGGCATCAATTACAGTACAGTATCGCCTGCACATGCTCGTAATCAGAGTCTGTATCCGGTTTTGTGGAATCAGCCTCTATTCAGCAACCAATGCATCTTTGAGCCCCTGTAATGTCCTCGGCTGCACAGGTCGGGCTGAAAAAGCACGCTGTAGCATGTCTCACGCATGCTCAATCGGATTTAAGTCCGGTGATCGAGCAGACCAGTCCATACGAACGATTGTCTCATGTTCCAGATAGGCATCAGTGACGTGGGCACGGTGGGGACGAGTATTATCGCCCATCAGAATAAAGTCCGGGCCAATAGCACCGGCATATAGTCTCACAAACTGATCAAGAATCTCATTACAGTACTTAACTGCCATTAACGTTCCGTTTTTAATGACGTACAAGTCAGTTTTACCGCTCACGCTTATCCCAGCCCAAACCATAACTGATCCTTTTCCATAGCGATCATGCTCTGCCACATTCAAGTCATCCAATCACTCTTAAGACATTCGGCACACTAATTTGCGTTTATCAGTGAAGTCTAGACAGAATCTGGAATCATCAGTAAACAGTACTGGCCTCCAGTCACGAATTGTCCACCTGAAGTGAGTTCTGGCAAAGTCCAACTGGTCTTGCACGTGCTGTCTTGTCAACGGAATAGGTACAGCAGACCTGGCATTCAGTCCCAGTCCCCGGAGCCTGTTTCTAACAGTTTGTGTAGAAATTCGTACTCCAGTTCCGTTCCTAAACTCATTATTCCGACGCGTAGCGTTCAGGAACAGTCGACGTCGAGACTGAATCAACAAAACCGTCCTGACGTTGAGTTTCAGCCCTTTATTGATCCTCGCAGTGTCTATGCAGAGTAATTGATAAGGGTCGTATCGTCGTAAATACGACTCTAAAATCGAGCAAATACGACTAGAAATGAAGACAAAGTCGTACCAAATACGACCATCAAATTGGCGATACGCCAATGTCGTTCCATTGCAGTCGTATCGGCAATGCCAAAAAAAAAAAAAAAAAAAAAAACGTGACGCCTGACAAAAAGCAATCAAAATCGCGGTAATTTTCGCCGCAACATAGTCTTCAACAAAAACTGTTCCAATCTTCAAGAACGATTCGAAATTCATCCATTCATGAATGATGGCATTTGTTTTCAACCTTACCTTTTGACCATCATATACTGAATACCGATCCGCTTATATTTAATCAGCCTCAAGTTATGACAACTGTCAACATGATTAGGAAACCGATTATTGATGCGTGGTTACATAACGGTATTTATTGTCCAAGGGTAAGCCGCCCCCATTTTTAACTTTATTAACAACGCCTGAAGCATGAACAGTAACTTTATGACAAGCGTGCATAAAAAAGCGACCCTGAATATTGTTAGGCAACTGCATTGATTCTACGGAGTGTCATCTTCGAGAAAAAAAAATGGGTTCGACAGATCTACAGATTCACAGTGTCATGAAGTTAGGAATTAAATATCAAAACAGACGTGCAGACGAAAAAAAGTTAAGACCCCTTTTTCTTTTTGTGGAGAATCTGACAAAGTTTCTCCGGAAAAAAACGCAAGAAAAAAATCAGATGCACGAGAAATCGCAGAAATTCACGTCGAAATGGATTACTCTGTATTTTGTGGAAAAACAAAACAGAAGCAACAACAACTGGGCTAGGAAAGCTATAATTAATGTAACAGCGAATATATATACGACCAGGCAGCGTTAGCGCTAGCTCCTTCTGCTTAGCGTCCGCAGATGCAAGAAAATTTGCGTCCATGAATCATTTTTTCGCGTCCTTTGGCCATTGGCGAAAACTCTTAACCGGAGGCTTTAAAACCTTGTTTATTGCCGTTTTCCGACACGTGTATGTCGGCGCCTTTGATTATTGCATCATGGTGGTTGTCTTTCTTTTGACTCCACTTCTATTTTTCATACTTTTATCTCAAAATGGCAGGATTAACCTGTTATACTTGGGTACTCATATATCTAATTGTGAATCACAAGTGGTCTGCATGCAGTGCATGCTTATTTACCGCTATCTATCAAATCGCCGATTAAATTAACACCCTAACACGCCGGCGTCTTTGAACATTAAGCAGAATGACTGGCAGCGCATCATAAAAGAACGCAAACACAGCAACGGGGACAGACTGATTAGCTTTCACAGATGCGCTTGCTGATCTGAGTCTTCACTGGTCGCATGTTTTATTGTATTTTTGCTGAGCGCTGAATTTCTCGCCTTTTACCAATCGCATGCAGTTGCTACAATTAGTGGAGATTTCCCGCCTTTGAACGCGTAGCACATAAGGCCGCTGCAGACACAAACATGGGGTTGAAAACGTTTTGATGACAATATGATCTGTGTGACGGCTGGAGACTCCGACCAGCCTGCACAGTCTGAGCAAAACGAGCCTTCAATGGCGTCTGGGAAATTAAAAAAGCACATGCGAAGACTACCACCACATTGGCTGGATTTACATTCTTTAGATGAAAAAGTAATTTTTCATTTTGCTGTCCGCCAGCTTATTAACCGGTATGTTACGATGATAGCATATGTGTTTAACGTCTTTTACATATGGCCATTGCCACGTCTGACATTAATATAAGTGCACTTAGCAGCCATCCTGTGATGACAGATCTATGAAGATACGACCCTAGTTTTTAATTTAGGAGTACCGATACTCTCAAAGAATCACAGGATACGCCTATAGTCTTTGGTTGAAGGAGTAACAGTACTCCTCGGGCAAAAGCTTGTCAATAACACTGTCTATGTGAAGGGTTCCTGTGGGAAAGATGCCGACTCCACATTCGGGAAACCACGCTCTGAGACACATTCAGAATCCCAGCAACAGGACATTGAGAGACGCCAGATTCCAACATTCCGACGCCGCGGTTCATTTCTTTGGGGCTCAGACGGTTTCTTAACTGTCCCCGAGGTATTTTAAAGTTTCACGAATCAAATGAAATCCTTTTCACGCTTAGTAAAGGAACACAGACAAGTTTTATTTTTCTGTTGGAATGCAGTGTTACGAAAGATTTTGGGGGTACATGAATTAATTTGGTGGGTGTGAGAAGTGTGCACTTTCATGAGTACTGAATTGCACATGAGTTTCTGCTTAAGATGTTTATCAATATTCAGAGTACAAATTTTGTCATGAAATTTTAAATTTTCAGTGCGAAATTCGGTATATAAAAAGTGATCCCTATCAAACTTTGGGTAGTATACTTATGGTAAATACTGTGAGTGAGTGAGTTTTACGTCTCCCCATCAGCTAACATCATATGGAGACGGGACCTCAGTTTACAGACTCATTTCCGAAAGTCTGGAGAAGCCTGGGATCCTGCGACCCCTGGTTTACAAGGCAAGTAGCATAACCAATACACCACGAAGGCCTCTAGGGTAAAGGCGGTACTTTGAGGGATATCCTTTTCATTTCAAATCTTTAAAATAAATGTATGATGCAGGTACTCATTAAAATCACACATATTCGTTAGCAGCCTCTCAATTGTTGTTGTATGAACTTTTTAGAATTGCCTCGATGAGCGGATTCAAATGAGCTCACACAACATACATTTATAAGAAACTAGACAATCAAGAGAGGATATGCTCACTAATACCCCCGGCTACAGCCATCAATAAAGCACGAGCCAAAGAAACAGTCAAGTTCATACAACCGTCTTTTGAGCAGAAATGAAGAAAACTGAAAATTGTTCATCTCAGAATTGTCATTTTTTCAAAGAAAAATAATTATAATGTATTTAAAAAAGGTGTTTGTTTTGTAATGAATGAGCCAGATGACCACTGGTCCAGAGTAACTCACCTGATTACTGAAGAGGACACAAATGTATGGTAAAATTTGCAAGTTATAATATTCAAAGGGCAATAACTCTGAAAGTAGAAAAGCAAGAGTTATGGTTCCTGTGTTCTGCATGTCGTCTCATGGTGTTTAACATTTGTGTGAAGTTTCATGAAAATATGTCAAGCCGTTCCAAAGTTATGGAGCGGACACAAAGATGTTAACAGACACATAATTTACTGTGTTCAAAGGGAAATAATTCAAGTATGTTCAAAGAGAAATAATTCATAAAGCATGCAAACCACAGTTATGGTTCTTGTGTTCTGCCCATCCTATTATTGTGCTCTACATTTGTTTGAAGTTTCATGAAATTATCTCAAACGGTTTGAAAGTTACAGAGCGGACACAAGTGTATGGTAAAAATGGCCATTTTCAATATTCAAAAGGCAATAAGTCTGAAAGTAGGAAAGCAAGAGTTATGATTCATGTGTTTTGTACGTCGTCTTATGGTGTTCAACATTCGTGTGGAGTTTCATGAAAATATGTCAAGCGGTTTAAAAGTAATGGAGAAGACACAATATTAATAGACACATAATTTACTCACAATGTTAACAGACACATAATTTACTATCTCCAAAAGGAAATAATTTATAATGTATGCAAACAAGAGTTATGGTTCTTGTGTTCTGCCCATCCTATTATCTTGCTTTACATTTGTTTGAAGTTTCATGAAATTATCTCAAACGATTTTAAAGTTACAGAGCAGACACAAGTGTATGGTAAAAATTGCAAGTTATAATATTCATGAAAGTAGAAAAGCAAGTTACGATTCACGTGTTCTGCATGTCGAGCGTGAAGTTTCATGAAAATATGTCAAGCTGTTCAAAAGTTATTGAGCGGACACGAAGATGTTAACAGACACATCATTTACTATGTTCAAAGAGAAATAATTCAAGTATGTTCAAAGAGAAATAATTCATAAAGCATGCAAACCAGAGTTATGGCTCTTGTGTTCTGCCCATCCTATTATTGTGCTCTACATTTGTTTGAAGTTTCAAGAAATTATCACAAACGATTTGAAAGTTACAGAGCGGACACAAGTGAAGGGTAAAAATGGCCATTTTCAATATTCAAAGGGCAACTAGAATTGTTTTCTAAGAAAACAGATGTCCCCCCACCACACTCATTATTTTTTTAACCAAATCCATCCACTGGTTCAGGAGATAGAGTGCAGACAAGGCAATTTTCAACAGTCTAAGTCTAGTGGTGACCTTGAAAATAAGGTCAAGGTCACCAACATCTAATCAGTTCTTAAGACCAGCCCACTGATATAATGTACCAAGTTTGATCAAAATTCATCCACTGGTTCAGGAGAAAGAGAGCCCACTGATATAATGTACCAAGTTTGATCAAAATTCATCCACTGGTTCAGGAGAAAGAGTGCAGACAAGCCAATTTTTAAAAGTCTAACTCTCGTTGTGACCTTGAAAATTAGGTCAAGGTCACCAAAAGCTAATCAGTTCTTAAGACCATCCCACTGATATAATGTATCAAGTATGAACCAAATCCTTCCATTGGTTCAGGAGAAAGAGTGCAGACAAGCCAATTTTTAAAAGTCTAACTCCCGTTGTGACCTTGAAAATTAGGTCAAGGTCACCAAAAGCTAATCAGTTCTTAAGACCATCCCACTGATATAATGTATCAAGTATGAACCAAATCCTTCCATTGGTTCAGCAGTTAGAGTGCAGACAAGCTTTTTTGGTCTAAAATTTGACAATGGTTTCAGCCCTGTGACCATGAAAATTAGGTCAAGTCACCAAAATCTAATCAGTACTTTTTCCCCTCCCAATGGTGCATCTGTGTTAGTTTAATCAAAATCCATCAATCCATTCAGGAGATAGAGTGCAGACAAGAGGCAACGCCGACGCCGACGCTGACGCCGACAGGATCCGCAACAAAATATGTCCCCCTCCCTTTTGGGTGGGGGGACATAATAACTCTGAAAGTAGAAAAGCAAGAGTTACGGTTCATGTGTTCTGCATGTCCTCTCATGGTGTTTAACATTTATGTGAAGTTTCATGAAAATATATCAAGCAGTTGTAAAGTTATGGAGCGGACACGAAAATGTTAACAGACAGACAGGCAGACACACACACGTACACAGAAAAGACGAAAACTATATACCCCTGTGGCATACTCCGTATGCCGGGGGTATAAAGAAAAAAAATATGCAAATATCAATATTGCAAATACAGTAAAATTCCTATATTGAGACCACCTTTGGAACTGTTCTCACTTTTAAAAAGTCTCAAAGGTGGTCTCCCATTACAGCATACTGGATGTAGAAAGCACAAAGAATCAAAGTACTGAAAGTACTGAGGAAAGTTGATTTATGAGGAATAATTATTATATAACAACGTTAGCCGTAGATCAAGCAGTTATCTAGATATTTTGTTGAAAAAAGATACAGAGACTAACTTCCCATATCACAGGTCCTGGTGTATGAATGACATTTGACGTGTCACCAGTAACAATTCTGATTCTGGTTCTGATTTGACAAGGTCCAAGTGGGTTAAAAAAATTCGACAAAGAACAAAACATTCATTGATTTTTTTGAGTTTAACGACAGGTCAACCCTAGTGGATCATTTTGTCTTCTCCAAGAGAAAGGGGAAAAGAGATAGAAGAGACAGTAGAGGAGATGATTTGTTTGTTTGTTTGTTTGATTTGAGGTTTACCGTCCCCGTCGACACTGTAAAGGTCATTTTGGAGACGTTGCTTCCAATTTGTGGGATTTTTACCCGACATTGAGATGAAATGACATCTCAAGCCCTGCCGCCCAATGAAAACAATAGGGTTCACAAGCATGGAAGGGCCGACTCGCACCGTTTTGCCTGGGCAGGCTTAGATCCTCTAAGCAGTTTACCAGTACTCTTGTGCGGGTCGGTTTCAGCTCTGCGTGGAAGCATCATGCAGCCCATATATTTCTTCAAGCCCCAATGGGCAGGGCCGTTGTAGAGAAGATGAAAGTGAGGGACAGAGGAGAAAGAGGAAAATGAATGGAAGTGTATAAACAGAAGAAATATCAACACTCCCTCACTCTACCCTTACCTGCTGCAAGGACAACAGATGTTGCCCAACCGTAAGTCAATATCAGCTGGACTCCCAAGTGACACAAGATACACATCCCCATTGCCTCACTCACCTACCCCCGCGAAGAAAATACGGAAGAAAGAAAGAAAAACGTGCCTGCCAATTTCTTCATGGTCCAACCATAAATTTCTAAAATAGCTCAGTACATGTCTGCTTATAACCTTACAGAGAAGTTCTCCTAGCGGGCACATGATGTCTTATCAACGTCGCATTAGTATGACGATGCACATACGTTGTGCAGCCGCTTGGAGCTATTTTCCTTCGGGCGTCGAGACATAAAGAGGAGAATAACTTGACAAAAAAGATCATTCTTAAACCATTTGATTTAGACATTATAACTCTGGTCAGACGCCACGTTTACCCAAGGTGGATTAAAATACGTTTATTCCCACCTGTATGGGGTCCTAAAAACATTAACCCATAAATGTCAATTGTTTCAATACTGTGACATTTGGAAACAGTTAAGATAGATTAGATGCCTGAACGTTCATATTTGCTAAAGTACGGAACTTGAATTAAACAACACGTGTTTTGTAATATTAGAGCTCTCGAAAGCAGGCGAATTGTAGGTCAGTAAAGGGTTGCGATAAGCTACATGTAACTCTTTTAACCCTGTAGACCGGTGCAGACGCCGAGGTAGAAAAACACTGTATCTATGCAAACCTTGTAGATCCTGATAAGACGGCACGTAGCTAGAACGTCTCGCCAGAATCTACATGTACACTGTTTGCCATCCTGTCAGTGAACTAATCAGAAATCCTTTTCTATAAGAATATATTTAAAGCGAGAAGAGTCCTGCTTAGAAACTCAGGGATGAAAGAGTAAAACATAAATATCACCGAAAAGCGCGTAGGAAAATAGTTCCAGAGTACTGTTTTCTTTTCAGAATTCGTCTTTCTGTGCCAATTTATATTCAATCCGTATAAATTCCCGAAAACTGAAATATTTTGAAAGACGTTCCATGCGGGGCCGGCTTGCAAAATTAATTTTCAAGAGTTCATTTGGACTATTTTATGCAGCAAACAAACAGTGGAAGTGGAGCAACGCGGTCCAGTACCGGAAGTATAAATGTAATGACAAAGAAACTTGATCTTAAAAATCAACTTTCAAAAAACAAGGGAAACCTGAATACGAGGACTGTTCAAATATGAATGCAACTAAGCACATAAAAATGATTCCGTGATAGATATCGATGAAAAATTTATTTTGTCCCCTCAAAGTATTCCCCTTTAACAGATATACAAACTTTCAGTCTTCTGATCCAATCATTGAATGCATTTTGGTAGTCTTTTCGAGGTATACTATGAAGGCATTGGAATATTGCAGAACATAGGTGTTTGAGCTGTACAAATTTTTGACCAGAAAGGTATTTTTTCAGCTGCGAGAACAAAAAGTCACACGGGGCAAGGTCAGGGGAAATAGGGGGGGTGAGGGAGTTCAACAACCTTTTCCTGCTTCAGATGGTCTTGCACAATGAACGCATTGTGCAATGACACATTGTCATGTAGCAATCTGACATTGGCCAAACCAGTTGCGGGTCTTCATTCTTTGAAATATTTCTTCAATTTTCGAAGAACTTTATTCTTGTAAAACTTCGCATTTACAGATTTGCCTTTAGGCACAGCAACCTGAATAGCAGGGCCCTGATTTAAAAAAAATACGGCATACATTACCTTCTTGACGCTCATGGTCCGCTTTGCAATGCAGGGTCTTTTGCAATACTTTGTTGCCCATATTTTGTTCTGAATCTTTCGTTTTGACTCAAAAAAGTATTTGTGTCTCGTCACCTGTGACAGCATTAGCGAAAGATCATGAATTGTAATTTGGAAACTTTTTAAGCAACTTCTTGGCGCACTGAACGCGTGTCTTTTTCTGCTCATCTGTCAACAGATGGGGAATCCATCTAGCACAGATCTTTCTCATTTTCAAATCCCGTTTCAGAATTGTATGAGCTGCTCCTAATAAGATGCCAACCATACTAGCTATTTGCCTAGTGGTGTATCGTGCATCGGTAGCAACTATTTCTTTCACTCGAGCAACCATCTTGGCAGATGTTGCTCTTTTCGGCCAACAATCATGTGGTGCATCTTCTGTTGAGCCTAACCCACAGCTGAATTTCTTACACCAACGAAAAACTGTCGGAAATGACATTTCATTATGCCCATAAACCAAACATATTTCATCAAAAATGTCTTTGCAGCATATACCTAGAATACAACGATTCTAAATATAGGACCGTATTTCAATGGCGTACTCAGACCTTCTTCTAACCATGTTTTGTATTAGTATACAAGAGTAGACAGTGTTTATGGAATGACAGACATGGCTAAAGTGCACGGATTTTAACAGGTTTGGTATCAATGTATAGGTAAAATGTTTTTCTACGCTGTGATATTTATTTCCAGGTGATTTTTGCATCAGTGCATGAGAAAACGTTCTACTTGCATTCATATTTGAACAGTCCTAGTATGCTTTTAAAAGCATAATTTGTCTCTGTTTTTGGTGGTCTTAATAGCGGAATTCAGTAAAATTCCTGTATTAAAGACCACTTTTGAACAGTCCCAAAGGTGGTCTCCCACTAAAGCATACTGGATGTAGAAAACACAAAGAAAATGTAACTGAAACTTTCTAAATATGCTTTTAAAAGTATAATTTGTCTTAACTTTTGGTGGTCTTAATAGCGAAATTTTACTGTATATCAATATCTACTGTTGTGACAAATTTTTCCATGGAACTCGAGAACAAGTTATAATCAGGAGTGGTAAATGAGCAATCGGTGTTGACCCTTGTCCTGCTGAGTATTTTAATCTGCCACACCCACTAGCGATTCTCATCCAATCATAATACTTGATGCAAATTATTGCAACAAATTCACAATCTGAATGACAATGTAGATTCTGATCAGATGGCTTTTTCAGAAGCCATCTGATCTGGATCTACATTGTTTGAAAGATAAGGCATATCCGGGCTCAGCAGGTCAAGGGTTAAGCTATCCAATTTTCAAGGTAGCTGGGTGTTCATGTGGAATGCTGCAAACTTTGCATTGTTGCACCCTTGTGAAATTTCAAATGTAAAAGACAATGTACTGAACAAGAAACTTTGTCAACATTTTAATCATTAACAGTCTGTATAAAGTAACAAATCATTCCAGATCTGGAGCAGCATCAACAAAGGTCATCAACATAGCTTCAACATCTGGACTTGGTCTCTGAAAAAGTCAAATTTTACCTTTAACCTCCATGCAAGACAAAGCTGTAATTTGTCACTTAAGCCTTGCTTTGCTGAATACGACAACCCCTACCTTTACACCGGAGTACAAAGTGCTCAAGGTGAGTTAATGTGATCACCCTGTGTTCATCGCATGTGCGTCGCCCATCATCATTATTTTCCTTGTTCAACCTCTAGAGGCCACAGTTTTACTTCATGAAACTTTGCCAGCATGTTTGTCTTGATGATATTTAGGTAAAGTTTGAATATGGGTAATGTCAGCTCAAAAAATTGGTCACTAGTTCAAATTTCTTCAAAAGCTTGTTCACCTCTAGAGAAGCCATAATTTTGCTTCAATCTTCATGAAACTTTACCAGAATGTTTGCTTTGATGACATCAAGGTCAAGTTTTAATACAGGGCATCATCAGGAAAACTAGGACAAGGTCAAATTTCTTTAAATGCTGGTTCACCCTCTAAGAGGCTGTCTTGATTATATCTTGGTCAGTGGTGAATGTGGGTCATGTTGAATCAAAAGGTCACTAGCTAGGTCAAGTTGCTTTAACCCATAAAATGCCAACACTGTTTTGCTTCAATCTCCATGAAACTTTACCAGCATAATTGCCTTGATGATATCTGGGTTGAGTATGGATCATGTCAGGTCAACAACTAGGTCAAATTTCTTTAAAATAGAAGTGAAGGCAATGATCAGGAATCGATACAATTCACCCACAGCTCCCACCAGAGACACCAAAGGGAAAGAAATACAAACATAAAACAACCGACCCTAATGGAAACATCAATAGCGGAAAGCCAAAAGGACAGTTACTTTCCCACAAAATGGCCAATTGGCTACCCAAAACAAAATAATATAAGCGATATAAACACTCAAAGACAAACCATAACAAAACCCTAAAGCGCTACAGAAGGACCTTGTTCACCCTCAAGAGGTCAAAGTTTTGCTTCAATCTTCATAAAACTTTACCAGAATGTTTGTCTTGACAATATCTTGGTCCGTTTGAATATGTGTCATTACATTAATTGAGTTAAAACCTTGTTCATCCTCTAGAGGTCATAATTTTGCTTTAATCTTCATGAAACTTTACCAAAATGTTTGTCTTTATGATATCTACGTCAAGTTTGAATACGGGTTATGTCAGGTCAAATTCTAGGTCACTAGGTCAAGTTTCTTTAAAACCTATTCACCCTCTACAGGCCATAATTTTGCTTCAATCTTCATGAAACTGTCGAGTCCTCACCGTTGGTCATCTCTGTGGTTGTTTGATTTTTCTGTTCATGGAGATGTTGCACTGATGAGTTAGGCGGCCTTAATGTGGTCTGAACAAATCATTTGTCTTAATCACGACAGAAGGGCCAGGATTGTGGCCACATAAAATATATTTATGCCCCCCCCCCCCCCAAAAAGGAATTTGTTTCCACTGACCGTTCCAAGGCAGTTCTTCTGTCGCGGTTTGTTTTTGTTATGGTTTGTCTTTGGGTGTTTGTGTCGCTTATATTATTTTATTTTGGATAGCCTATTGGCCAATTTTCGGGAAAGTAACAGTCCTGTTGGCTTTCCGCTGTTGGCGTTTCCGTTGGGGTCTCTTGTTTTGTGTTTCTTTCCCTTTGGTGTCTCTGATAGGAGCTGTAGGTGAATTGTATTGATTCCTGATCATTGCCTCCACTTCTATTTTACCAGGTTGTTTGCCTTGAAAATATCTGGGTCCAGTTTAAATATGGGTCATGTCGGATATAAAACTAGGTCAATAGGTCAAATAGCATTAAAACCTTGTTTGTCTTCTAGAGGTTTTTACATTATCATTCTGACTTTTTTAACTTTAAATATCCTCATAATTCTACATAGTTATTGATCATTAATCGATTGACGCTTATGACCCACAAAGAGGGTTGGAGCGTCGTTAAACTCGAAAACATCATCATCATCATGCCTTCTAGAGGCCATATTTTTGTGCCAATCTTCATGAAACTTTACCAGAAAGGTTGCCTTAGTGATATCCGGGTTGAATTTGAATATGGGTCATGTCAGGTCAAAAACGTCAATTTTCTTTAAAAACTTATTCACCAACTAGAGGCCATAATTTGGCTTCAATCTTCATGACACTTTACCAGTTTTCTTTGTCAGATTTGAGGTTTAACCTCCCCACGTTGCTTCCAATTTTGTGGGACTTTTACCCAACACTGAGATGAAATGACACCTCAAGTCCTGTCGCCAATGAAATCAATCGGGTTTATAAGCATGGCCAGTCCGATTCGCACCACTTTGCCTGGGCAGGCTTAGATCCTCTAGGCAGTGTGCAGTCGGTTTCAGCTCTGCGTGGAAGCATCTTGCAGCCCATCTATTTCTTCAAGCCCCGATGGCAGGGAATCTTTGTCTTCATAATATATTGATAGAGTTTGAATATGGGTCATGTTTGGTCAAAAGTAGGTCACAAGGTCAAATTGAGTTAAAACCTTGTTCACCCTCTAGTTTTACATAGACTTATATAGGGAAAACCTTTAAAACATTGTTTTCTGAACCCAGAAGGCCCAGGCCTTTGATATTTTGTAACATCGCTTCATCTAGTGGGCCTGTCAGTATTGTTCAACTTTATGCCCTGGAGCCAAAAAATGGCCCTGCACTGGGGCTAACTTGTTGTATATAGACTTATATAGGGAAAAATATACCTTTAAAAATCTTCTTGACTAATACCAGAAGGCCCAGGCCTTTGAGATATTTGGTTCATAGCTTTGACTAGTGGACCTTGGCCAAGATTGTTCAAATTAAAGCCCTGAGGCCAAAAATGACCCCGCCTAGGGGTCCACATATTTTATATGGACTTATATGTAGGGAAAACCTTTAAATTTTCTTGCCTGAAACTAGAATGCCAAGGCCTTTGATATTTGGTACACAGCTTTGTCTAGTTTCTCAAAACTTAGGGGCTCACAACATTCATTTCTGTGTCCTATGGCATATAGGTGGGGAGCTGGGCTGCTTAGCGTAGTAACATTTATTGTTGGAAGCATGGTCTGACTGAGAAGAGAGGTTGTGGGGGTTAGATCCAATCGGGCTACACAGGTGTACGTCAATGGAAATTAATCATGTAATATTTTCTGCCATCATTCTCCCCCTTCTGCTGATCCAAGTTGGGCAGTTGTTGTTACTGGCAAAAGTATGTGTACTGATTACTGGTTAACCACTTAGATCTAAGCTTGCCCGAGAACAGTGTGACCTCAACTGACATAATCCTAACAGGTTGAAAGGCCCCAAATCTGCCAAGCACCATCACATCCCTCCCAGTTCTTAAACCTCCGGCCTGTCATCCCAAAACATTTATTTTCAACAAATTCTAAACATACATAGTCATATGAAGAGAACTCATAGTCCTATAGAATGTACTAGAGATCGTGACACTCAGGTGAGAAAAATAAGGCCCTGTGGGCCCTCTTGTTTTTATATGGAAAAGAATTTAAAGATGCTAATGAAAATAGAGGTCTTTAAGGTTGAATATTGTAAAATACCTTGTTA
This sequence comes from Lucinisca nassula, assembly GCA_963580285.1. Taxonomy (NCBI): domain Eukaryota; kingdom Metazoa; phylum Mollusca; class Bivalvia; order Lucinida; family Lucinidae; genus Lucinisca; species Lucinisca nassula. The sequence continues at coordinate 121,512,734 of OY757024.1, forward strand.
CTGACATCTGGGCTGGAATGTTTCTGGAGATCTTTAGCTATCACATCATCCTACAAGAAAACAAACATCAGTTTTGCAGCCCATTCAAAATACATCAGATCACGCTGTTCACTTAGCCGCACACTGTTGCTGGGGATGATGGACTGATTGTTTTGGGTTTAATGACAAGGGGCTTAATAACAAGTCAACCCTTGTGGGTCATTTTGTGTCATCTCCCAGAGAAAGGGAGAAAAGGTATAGAAGAGATGGTAGAGGAGATGAAAGCAAGTGACAGGGAAGGAAGAAAGAGGAAAATGAATGGATGTGTAGAAACATAAGAAACAACAACAACCCCCCCCCCCCCCCTCAGTGTCTACCCTAACCTGCTGCAAGGACAGCAGGCCTTGCTCAACTGTAAGCCAATATCAGTTTGACGCCCCAGGGAGGCAAAATACACATCACCTTTGCCTCGCCCAACCACCCCCATTGCTGGGATGAATCAGGTTTTTAAGTTGTTTATACTTTCATTTCCTTTGGCAGGGCTATAGAAATACCATGCCTGAACTGTTCCTTTTCACTCAGGACAAATGATAATGTTTAGTTTACTTGTCCTGGCACAAGTATACTGTATTTAGTTTACCGTTATGTATTGGGACAGATGGAACTGAGTAAACAGTTTAGACCCAGATGAGACACTAAAGAATGCAGTGTCTCATCAAGTTCTACACTGTTTGCCACTCATCCAGTTGATTTTAGACATTTCATCTGGCAGTAAATTCTACCTTTTTGAATTTTAGGACAAGTGTGGTAAAGATCTGCGGTGTCTGAATACTTAGGGTAAATATGGTAGACCATTTTCGATCTGCAGAAACTGTTGTCTTGCCGTAAAGTGAAAAGACATTAACCCATTGTATGCTAGTGGACTCTTTCCTTTGCTATATTTGGACAAGTCCGTTTGTCATAGAAGGGATGTTAGGCATATATTTTCGTTTTTATTCTATTTTTGACGGAAAACTCTGTTAGCAAAGGCCCCCTCATAGGGCTTGAAGAATATATGGGCTGCATGATGCTTCCACGCAGAGCTGAATCCGGCCCGCACACTAGTACTGGTAAACCGCTTGGAGGATCTAAGCCTGCCCAGGAACCGCAGTGCCAGGCGGACCGTCCATGCTATTAAACCCTATTGATTTCATTGGGCGACAGGGCTTGAGATGTCATTTCATCTCAATGTCGGGTAAAAGTCCCACAAAACTGGAAGCAACGTCTCCAAAATGACCTTTACAGTGTTGTCGGGGATGTTAAACCTCAAATCAAACAAATCAAAAACAAAACTGTTAGCAAATAGTGCAGGCCCTGATCAGAGGCCACATTCTGCGGCGTCTGATCTGGGCCTGCACTGTTTGCCAAGGTACTCCTTTAGGGGTTTCCCCATACAATGGGTTAAAGGGAGGTTAATCTTGGGTAAAAAAATTCACTTTGTTTCTCACATGGTGGCTACTTAAGGAAAGTTTTGCTCCCTATGTGTGTGTATGTGTCTTATGTTTTATTTAATGAAACTTCAATGATTCAAACAAGGCTGACTTGTTTACCACGGTTGTTTCAAACTCGTTCTTGAGTCCCAAAAGAATCTCCAGGTAACAATCATTTAGGGATTTTTCTTATTTACCTTGAAAAGGTATGTTATGTGCACTCATTAGAACTGCCTCTTCGAGGCAATTCTAATGAGTACATACAACATATCAATATTTTAAAGAAAATCAAAAAGATATACCTGAATATTTCTGATCTGAAACAATGAATACCTCAGTGGCTCAAACTGCCCCCATCTCTAACAAAATGTTCTATGAAAGGGTTATCCTTTGGAAGCAAGGAATACACCACAGAACTGAAAAGTATGAAGTGTACAAGTTTTTCTGGGCCAGACTAGCTAGTTTTGGACAATTAGGCCTCATAAGTGTCCCTCAAATATTTTCCTAATTCCAATTTGGAATCAATGATCCCAAAGGTTATGAAAATATAATAAACTACACTATGATGAAGGGCAGGGAGACTGTTTATGGTCACCACACATTCCCTTAACATCAGCTGTAATGGTGTTAAATATGTTCTATGAAAGGGTTATCCTTTGGAAGCAAGGTATACACCACAGAACTGAAAAGGTCCCAAAGGTGTCAGCTATTAAAATTTTGAATGTATCATAACGAAAACATGCCTATACAAATACATTGTAAATTTTACCATCAAAAATAGAAAATTTTAAGATAAAAAATTGTGATATTTTTTTTATTTCTGCTCAAAATATAGATTGTGGGTACTCGTTAGAACCGCCTCATCAAGGCGGTTCCGTTAGAACCGCCTCATCAAGGCGGTTCTAACGGGTACCAATAATCTATATTTTAGAGCAGAAAGAAGAAAAGTAAGGTCCACCCCCGTAAACCCCCAGTTTTACCATGTAAAATTTAAAGTGAGGTTCAAGGGGGTCAAAATCATATAGGCGTGTTTTCGTGATGGAATATACCTCATCAGAACTCAGTTCTGTGATTGGCACTGCCGTTAAAACTTCTTTATTTCCCTGGCTGTCTGTTGAGACAAATGGCTCTTCAACTTCTACCACGCCATTCACACCTTTTTGATCACCAGCATCAGTTCCTGTTTCTTTATTCACACACAACTCAGTGTTTGCTGGATCTAACACCACTTGGTCTAAACCATCATCACCTATTTCTTCCACACTGTTTGAATCACTACTCGAATCATTGTCAGTGGTAATTTCAATGGCACCAGCCTTACTTGTACTAGGTTTAGGAGAATCTACCATGCTTTTCAGTGATGCAGCTGATTTTCTACTGAACTGGACTTGCTCAGAATTATCGGCTTTCAATACTGTACTAGAGTCCGAGCTAGAATCATCCAGCTCAATAAGATTGTTTCCTGAATTAATATTTCCTATGATTTTGCCAGTTGTGAAATTGCCTGGAAGTTTTCTTAAATCACTAACATTATCTGTCTCTTTGAGTTTTGTGTATTTTGGACCCGAGGGTCCCTCATCATCTTCATGATTTATAACTATTTTACCTGATGTGTCTTCTAAATCTGGCAGTGATTCAGAACCTTTTCTTTTATTATTTTGCATCTGGATAGCACTATCAACACCTGTTCTTTCATCTGTAGCTAAATGATCTTTAAAATTTATCAAACTATGATCCACAGAATTTGTATGTTCACTTCCTGAAGGAATATTCCTCGTGAGACCGGGGTTAAAATCTGAAGTCGCATCTGACACACGGTCACTAAAGCTTTGCAAGTCATTAGAATTAATTTTCACTGGAACACTGTGACCTGCTGATTCACTGTCACCTATGTAGACAAGATTCTCACAGATGATTGGTCCATTTAAACATGGAACCCTGGGATGAATCAAGACCTCACACATTCTTAAAGCTTCTAAACAGAAGGAGGAAACCTGAAAACACAGTTATGAAGACTAAAAGAACTGGGTCCAGTTGTTCAAAGCCTCGTTAGCTGAATGAGCTCGTTAATGGTCAAATTGTTAACCATTCTAGCAAGTACAATTATCTAAAATTTTGATATTTTTGCTGAAATTTTTTCAGCAAAAATATTAGTATATTCACCATATTGAATGATCAAAGTTTTAATGATACATTAGCTAACGACGTCATTAGTTTTGAACAACTGGCCCCTGACTGCCATATTAGTATATTCACCATATTGAATGATCAAAGTTTTAATGATACATTAGCTAACGACGTCATTAGTTTTGAACAACTGGCCCCTGACTGCCATACATAAACAAGAGCTGTCACTATAGGTGACCAATGCCCCCCATGGAAGCCAATTTCTGAGTTTTTGCAAAATTTCAAGGGGACATAATTCATCATCATCAACAGATTTTTTATCAATGTGCAGGTACAGGGGCAACGTCCACATAAGTGGGCCCCCTTCCAGGTAGCTGGCTTGCTGCACGCATGGCAGATTAAACTAGAGCTGTCAGTGAAACTGACTAGGGCCCCGGCAGCGCTATCAGAGGAGTAGGAAAATTTGTGGACGGACAGACAGACGGACGGACGGACAGAGTGATTACTATAGGGCACCCACACTTTCAGTGCGGGGCCCTAAAAATGATAACAGAGTTATGGCCCTTGGTCAGAATGTAGCCCTTGTGATGGTGAATAAGTGTGTAAAGTTTTGTGGGGCTAGGTCAAACACTTTTGAAGTTATGATCAAGGTTAAAGTTTTCGTGATGGACAGACAGACAGGGCAAATACTATATGCCCCCTGAATCAAAGATTCTTGGGGGGCAAGACAGGGCATATACTATATGCCCCCGAATCAAAGATTCTCGGGGGCATAAAAATTGCAATACAATTATCTATTACATGTATATAGTTACTACAAATTCAATTATTTTACAGTCTAAATTTTGCTAATTCAGTCAGCTTATTCAAGGGTATCTGTATACAGGCCAATAGCAAGCAAACAAACTGGGTATTTCCTAGACTAACTAGAATTTGTTTTTCTACAAAAACACAGATGTCTCCCCCGTTTTTGACATCAAAGTATAACCTTGACATTGGATGTATTGAGCTGGGTCTTGTGTGCAACACATCATCTAATGAAGATGAACATTTCTCCAAAGTAACTTTAAAAATGTTCATAGAAAAATAAAAAAGTTATTGGCCGTACACAAAAAAGCCCTTTTTTACCTTTGACCTCTAAGTATGGCCTTGACCTTTGAGGTACAACACCTCATCTCATGATGGTTAACATTTCTGCCAAGTAATTTCATAATCCATCAAAGAATAAGGAAGTTATTGACTGTCCCTTTTTTTTACCTTTCACCTCTAGGTATGACCTTGACATTGGAGGTATGGACCTTGGTCTTGCACATGACTCATGGTCTAATGATGGTGAACATTTCTGCATGGTTACCTTATATATAAAGTCCATGCAGAAATAAAAAAGTTATTGACTGGACACAAAAAAAAAAAAACAACTTTTTTTTACCTCTGACCTCTTAGTATGACCTTGATCTTGGAGGTACCGACCAGGGTCTAGCGTGCAACACATTATCTCATGATGGTTAACATTTCTGCCAAGTAATTTCACAATGTATCCAGGAATTAGAAAGTTATTCACTGAACACTAAAAAAGGCCCCTTTTTGTCCTTTGACCTCTTAGTACAACCATGGTTGTTGACATTGGAGGTATTGACCTGAGTCTTGTGTGCAACACATCATCTAATGAAGATAAACATTTCTGCAAAGTAACTTTAAAAAGTTCATAGAGAAATAACAAAGTTACTGATCGAACACAAAAAAGCCCTTTTTTACCTTTGACCTCTAAGTATGGCCTTGACTTGTGAGGTACAACACATCATCTCATGATGGTTAACATTTCTGCCAAGTAATTTCATAATCCATCTAAGAGTAAGAAAGTTATTGACTGTACACAGCCCCTTTTTTGACCTTTGACCTCTAGGTATGACCTTGACATTGGAGGTATGGACCTTGGTCTTGCACAAGACTCATCATCTAATGATGGTGAACAGTGCTGCATGGTTACTTTAAAAATTCCATCCAGAAATAAAAAAGTTATTGACTGGACACAAAAAACACAACTTTTTTTTTATCTTTGACCTCTATGTATGACCTTGGGTCTAGCGTGCAACATATCATCTCATGATGGTTAACATTTCTGCTAAGTAATTTCACAATCTATCCAGGAATAAGAAAGTTATTGGCTGAACGCCAAAAAAGGCCCCTTTTTTGACCTTTGACCTCCTAGTATGACCTTGATCTTTGAGGTACCGACATGGGTCATGCAAGAGACACATTGTCTCATTGTGGTTAATATTTCTGCCAAGTAATTACAAAAACCATCTGAAAATAAGAAAGTTATTGACCGAAAACAAAAAGGGCCCCTTTTTTTTACCTTTAACCTCTATGTATGACCTTGACCTTTCAGTTACCAAACTGGGTCATGCGCACAACACATCATCTCATGGTGGTTAACATCTCTGCAAAGCAATTTCAAAATCCATCTAAAAATAAGGAAGTTATTGACTAAACATGAAAAAAAGGCCCCTTTTTGACCTTTGACCTCTATGTATGACCTTGACCTTTGAGGTACCAAACTGAATCATGCGTGCAACACATCGTCTCATTATAGTTAACATTCTGCCAAGTAATTTCAAATTCTATCTAAAAGTAAGAAAGTTATTGACAAAACACGAAAAAAGGCCCCTTTTTTACCTTTGACCTCTAAGTATGACCTTGACCTTTGAGATACCAACCTGGGTCATGCACGCAACACATCGTCTCACGGTGGTTAACATTTATGCCAAGTAATTTCAAGATCCATCTAAAAAATAAGAAAGTTATTGACCAAACACGAAAAAAAGGCCCCCTTTTTGACCTTTAAGTATGACCTTGACCTTTGAGGTACTAATCTGCGTCATGCGCACCACACATTGTCTCATGGTTGTTAATATTTCTGCCAAGTAATTTCAAATTCCATCTGAAAATAAGAAAGTTTTTGACCGGACAAGACTTGCCCATACATACATACATACCAACAAACTTCCAAGGGAGATAACTCAAAAAGTAGAAATGCAGGAGTTATAGTTCTTGCGCACTGCACATCGTCTAATATTTATTAATATTTGTGTGTGTGTGTGTGAATTCGGGTTTAACGTCGCTTTCAACAATCTTTCAGTCATATCACGACGGTGTCTGGTTGCGACAGGGAGCTCAATGCTCACTTTTATAGTGCTGCCTCACTGAAATATCATGTCCCAGACACATTACATGATACCACACCCAGTCACATTATCCTGACACTGGGTCGACCAGTCCTAGCCCTACCCCGTAAATCTGAGTGCCAAGCGAGGAGCAGCTAGTACCATTTTTAACGACTTTGGTATGTCGCGGCCCAGGATCGAACCCGTGACCTCCCGTTCCCCGGAGCGGACACTCTACCAACTGAGCTATCGGGGCCCGTTAATTATTAATATTTATATGAAGTTTCTTGAAAATAGCTTGAACGATTTTCAAGTTATAGAGCGGACACGATTTTGTGACAGACGGACGCCCGGGGGAAAAACAATATGTCTCTCCGAAAAAAAATTTTTCAGGGGAGACATAATTAAGTTTATTTCTTATATTTACATTCTTTGCTCCTCATCACTCGGCAAAAAATGCTTAAGGTTAAACTTTAAAAGCTGCAAAACATTTACATGCTGTTTTTCTGCAAAAGAGTGGAAGCATTGACGTCACCAACGCCCAATCATTTGGTAAAGAACCATGGTTTCGAGTGATGTCACTGAAAATCATGTGACTCAATGCATTCATGGAAGTATGAAACACATTGTTTTCTATTGGTTGACAGTAGGCTTTACACTGGAAATGTAAATATTAGGGCATGCACACTAATCATGGCAAATATGATGTATAGTTCAGCATCTTTGAATGGTCTTTCAGACCATTTTGAACAGTCCAAACGGTGGCCTATGACCACAGGATGCTATATGCAGAAAATACAAAGAAAGAATAACTGTAACCTACTAAATATATAAAGCTTTTTAAACCAGAATTAATCTTAATTTAGGTAGAATTTAATAGTGGAATTTTACTGTATTTCACAATGCAGGTATGGACATAAAAGTAAACAACTGACCAAAGCTACTGAAATACTTGGCATGCTTGAACTGATAAGAAAACAATAGGCCAATGATACTGAAATACTTGGCAATGCATGCTTGAACAGATAAGAAAACAATAGGCCAATGATACTGAAATACTTGGCAATGCATGCTTGAACAGATAAGCGAACAATAGGCCAATGATACTCAAATACTTGGCAATGCGTGCTGGGACAGATAAGCAAACAATTGTCCAAAGGTACTGAAATACTTGGCAATGCATGCTTGGACAGATAAGCAAAGAATAGGCCAATGATACTGAAATACTTGGCAATGCATGCTTGGACAGATAAGAAAACAATAGGCCAATGATACTGAAATGCTTGGCAATGCATGCTTGGACAGATATGGAAACAATAGGCCAATGATATTGTCAGAAACACTTGGCAATGCATTTAGGACAATAGACCAATGATTGCAGTATCATAAATTCTAAAAGCTCCTAAGTCTGGTGTCTAATCAATATTCTATAACTAACCTAAGTATTGAGACAGATAGGCCTAAGCAAACAATGCAGACCCTGAACAGACTGCTCCTTCACACTGTTTTCATACTCAACTCACTTGAGCAGGAAATTTGAGATGCTCATAGTTATTAAAATAATAACAAATGTGGCAATTTATCTGCTCAGATCAGCAAAGAATGTTGTTTGCCTTGCTCACAAATTTTAAAATGCCAACAAAATGCAGGACAAATTTCATGCTCAAATGATTTGAGCTTGAAAAAAAGTTCTATAGCCTCGAGGCCTGGTTTGAATGTTTGTTAACTGCCTCAGTAAAACATGATTTTTCTTCATACAAACCTCCATTTGCTGATCTTGTAAACCAGCCGAGAAGCACCTTACTGCACACTGTATGATGGGTGGGGCAGTTGGGTGTGGTGACAAAGCACAGCCCTGTAAGACCCTGTATAACTGTTTCCTACACTCTGGCACACCATAGGGTATTGGTTGGACCCCAGATTGTTGTACTAACAGAACTGTCTTCACTGTGAATTCTTGAATATTCTGAAAAAAAAGCAAGTTCTAACATTCTTTTAACCCTTGTCCTGTTGAGCCCAGATATGTCTTATCTTTCAAAACATGATGATCCAAATCAGACGGCTTCTGAAGAATCCATCTGATCAGGATCTTCATTGTTTGTCATTCAGTTTATGAATTTGTTGCAATAATTTGCATCAAGTAATCTGATTGGTTGATAATCAGAAGTGGGTGTGGCATATATAAATATTCAGCAGGTCAAGGATTAAGAATGTTTCACTTTTAATGCCCATGAGCTAAAGCACTCTGGGCAGAAATACAGACACCAAGATTTCAGAGGAAATGGAGCTTGAAAGGCATTCAGCTTTAATTGAAATTCTCATTTACTTCAATGTACATGTATATACAGTAAAATTTCAACAACTTAAGGGGAATGGGAACACCTTCAGGCAAGGCAACTCTTGCAAAATTATTTTTGTCTCCCATGTCAATAGGGATCAATTCTTAAAGGAAAGAATTTGCTCCTGAGGAGCAAATTCTTTCCTTTACGAGTAGACCCCTTTTTCAGTGGGGCAGGGCTTATAGAAAAGTGAACATGAAGTCCTGAAAGTTGTCTCCCTTTGAAAATGGCGGAAAAATCTGCCAGGTATTCCCATTCCCCTTAAACGCTTCTGGCTCATTTTACCATGGATGATTCCAACCCATTCTTTACTCCATAGGGTATTCTTCCCACAGCCCTCAATTACAAAACTAGATATGTGTCACTACAACACAGATGCCCCCTTTCCAGGGGCCCACCTCAAGTTGGACAGCACAGCTCATCTGCAAAAGTGTCCTTGAGGTCATATGCATAGGTGGGGATATTGCTGATTAAACCTTCGGACAAATACCACCCCAAATTTGAACTCTATCCATAAAATATGAGCTCTTAGAAACTTGACCATTAAAAATTTTCCCAGGCAGTGACCTTGACCTTGAGGTCATGGGCAGGGTCGGTGGTATGGCTGAATGAAACTTTGGACCTGTATCTATCACCATTCCAAATAATACGCCAATCCATAATATGGTTTGTAAAATATAAAACTTTAAAAACATCATAAAAACGAAGTAAGTGACCTTGACCTTGAGGTATGGCTAAATGAAACTTTGAATCTGTAACTATCATCATACCTAATATGATATGGTTTGCAAAGTATGAGCTCTTAAAAATCTTTAGTTAATTTTTTTTTAAAACTTTAATTTCTATGTCTGTGACCTTGACCTTTAGTTCATGCGCCCAATTTTGTGTCTAAGTATAGCGGGATGAATGGCTAACGATGGATGAATAACCAACAACAAGATGTGTTTGTGAAACACGAACATGTCCCCGGGCATGGTCATTTTTTTTTTCAAAGTTGGTCACAGTTCAAGGTCATAGGTCAAGATATTTTGCTTGAGTGGGAAGCCCTTGACACAATGAACCTACATGCCAAATATGAAGGCTCTACCTTAAATGGTTCAAAAGTAATGAACAATAGTATTTTTTTTTTCTTTTAAGTAGGTCAAGGTCACAGGTCAAAAGTTTTTGCATGAATGTAAAGCTCTTGTCATATGGAACCTACATGCCAAATATTAATGCTCTATTAACAAATTTATTTTTTCTTTTAAGTAGGTCAAGGTCACGGTCAAAATTTTTTGCATGAATGTTAAGCTCTTATCACAGGAAACCTACATGCCAAATATGAAGGCTCTATCCAAAACGACTTGAAAGTTATGACCAAAATGTTATTTTTTTCTTTTAAGTAGGTCAAAGGTCAAGGTCACAGGTATAAATTTTTTCAATGAATGAAAAGCTCTTTTCACAAGGAACTACATGCCAAATATGAAGGTTCTATCTCAAATTGTTCAAAATTTATGACAAATGTTAGCTTTTTCTTTTAAGTAGGTCAAGGTCACAGGTCAAAATTTTTTGCATGAATGTAAAGCTCTTGTCACATGGAACCTACATGCAAAATATGAAGGCTCTACCTCAAACGGTTCCAAAGTTATGACCAAAATGTTATTTTTTTCATTTAAAGTAGGTCAAAGGTCAAGGTCACAGGTCAAAAATTTTTGCATGAAAGTAAAGCTTATGTCACAAGGAACATACAAGCCAAATATGAAGGCTGTATCTCAAGCGGTTCAAAAGTTACGACCAATTTTGTTGTTTTTTTCTTTTAAGTAGGTCAAAGGTCAAGGTCACAGGTCCAAATTTTTTGCATGAATGTGAAGCTCTTGTCACACGGAACCTGCATGCCAAATGTGAATGTTCTATCTCAAACGGTTCAAAAGTTATGACCAATGTTACAGTTGTCCGCGTACAAACAAACAACAGACAGACAGGGCAAAAACAATATGTCCCCGCTATCACTACCGGGGACATAAAAATAGCTGGTTGAATGACCTTAATGAGAGACATTCTACAGTGTCATCTGGGCCATTACTGCTGAGGCCTGTCTGTCTGAATACATACGGTATACACAGTGTTTGTAACAGTTGTGACCAACATTCACATGTTGAGGCCAAGAAAATTTACCTGTACAGATTTTCTTTCCAGCTCTGGTCCCGCAGTGGTAACAATCCAGTATAATGCTGAAAACATAACAAGCAGGAATATATTAACAGATTAACTGTCAGATGATTTTCAAAGCATGGTAAAGGTAAACAAGAGGGCCATGATGGCCCTGGATCGCTCACCTGATCCATAGAGTAACAAGTGGGACCCGGGGAGGGCCATTATTAACCCCAGGGCTATAATGTGCATAATGTTCAGAGACGTCTAAAAAGGTGAAGCTTCATACCAAATATCAACAAAGGCTATAATTTGAACAATCTTGGCAAAGGTCCACTAGATATGCTACATACCAAATATCAAAGACCTGGGCCTAACGGTTTCAGAGAAGAAGATTTTTATTAAAGATATTCCCTACATAAGCCTATGAAATACCAAATGGCTCTGGGGCGGAGGCGTTTTTGGCCTCAGGGCTATAATTTAAACCATCTTGATAGAGGTCCACTAGAGGAAGCTTCACACCAAATATCAAAGACATGGCCTTGCTGTTTCAGAAGAAGATTTTTAAGGAATATCTCTATATAAGTCTATGTAAAACCAAAGGGCCCCAGGTCGGGGGCAGTTTTGGCCCTAGCACTATAATTTGAACAATCTTGGTAGGGGTCCACTAGATAAAGCTTCATACCAAATAGCAAAGACCTGGCCCTTGGGGTTTCCGAGAAGAAGACTTTTAAAAATTTTCCCCATATAAGCCCATGTAAAACCATAGGGCCCCGCGGCGGTGGCATTTTTAGCCCAAGCACTATAATTTGAACAATCTTGGTAGGAGTCCACTAGATGAAGCTTCATACCAAATAGCAAAGACCTGGGCCTTGCGGTTTCAGAGAAGAAGATTTTTAAAGATTTCCCCTATATAAGCCCATTTAAAACCAAAGGGCCCCGGAGTGGGGGGGAGGGGGGGGGGAGAAGGACCATGGCCTTGTGGGATAAAGCTTCATACCAAATATCAAAGACATGGGCCTTACGGTTTCAGAGAAGAAAATTTTTAAAGATTTTCCCTATATAAGCCCATGTAAAACCAAAGGGCCCCTGAGCGGGGGCATATTTGACCCCAGCACTATAATTTGAACAATCTTGATAGGGGTCCCCTAGATGAAGCTCCATACCAAATATCAAAGAACTGGGCCTTACGGTGTTAGAGAAGAAGATTTTTAAAGCTCTTCACTATATAAGCCCATGCAAAACCAAAGGGCCCTGGAGCGGGGGCATTTTTGGCCCCAGCACTATAATTTGAACAATCTTGATAGGGGTCCACTAGATGAAGCTTCATACCAAATATCAAAGACCTGGGCCTTGCGGTTTCAGAGAAGAAGATTTTTAAAGATTTTCCCTATATAAGCCCATGTAAAACCAAAGGGCCCCGGAGCGGGGGCATTTTTGGCTCCAGCACTATAATATGAACAATCTTGGTAGGGGTCCACTAGATCAAGCTTCATACCAAATATCAAAGACCTGGGCCTTGTGGTTTCAGAGAAGAAGATTTTTAAAGATCTCCCTATATAAGCCCATGTAAAACCAAAGGGCCCCAGGGCGGGGGCATTTTTGGCCCCAGCACTATAATTTGAACAATCTTGGTAGGGGTCCACTAGATGAAGCTTCATATCAAATATCAAAGACCTGGGCCTTACGGTTTCAGAGAAGAAGATTTTTAAAGATTTTCCCTATATAAGCCCATGTAAAACCACAGGGCCCCGGAGCGGGGGCATTTTTGGCCCCAGCACTATAATTTGAACAATCTTGGTAGGGGTCCACTAGATGAAGTTTCAGACCAAATATCAAAGACCTGGGCCTTATGGTTTCAGAGAAGAAGATTTTTAAAGATTTTCCCTATATACGCCCATGTAAATCCAAAGGGCCCCGGAGCGGGGGCATTTTTGGCCCCAGCACTATAATTTGAACAATCTTGGTAGGGGTCCACTAGATGAAACTTCAGACCAAATTTCAAAGACCTGGGCCTTGTGGTTTCAGAGAAGAAGATTTTTTAAGTTTTTGGTGAAAAAAATCTATTTTTGGCCCCAAAAACCTAGATGTGCAACGGACCGGAACCATTTGAACAACTTTGAAAGGGGACCACCTAAGGATCATTCCTGTGAAGTTTGGTCAAAATCTGATCAGTGGTTTAGGAGGAGATGTCGTTTAAAGAAATTGTTTACGGACGCACGCACGGACGCACGGACGACGGACGAAAAGTGATCCCAAAAGCTCACCTCGTCACTACGTGACGGTGAGCTAAAAATATATCATATCTGGGCTAATATGGACAGTGGCTTTAGTTTATCCGTCTCTTATCTGATTGGGAAACCTTAAGACAGGTTTTTCTGATGTCAGTTCAACCCTGAAGACCATATATAGAGGACTGTTGTTGTGCCGTTGTAAACAATTTGCCATTATAAGAATCCTAGTTGGGAGTATGACAGGAAACAAAGGGCCTATTCCCCTTTGTTACCCCAACAAGAATTCCTCAGAAGGCACGTCTCACCTGCTGGGGGCAAAAGTCAAAGGAGCAACAATCAGAACGTAGTTATTAATTAAGTAAATTTCATTCTTAGCAGTTGATAGTTGATGTAAAATGTGTCAAAGTCACTGGACCAAAAAATATAGGCCATGGTCACCAGGTCAAGGTAAGTGCCAAATCAGTACATTGAGAAGCACTATGCAAGGTTTGGTGGCTGTAGGCCATTTATTTTAGGACATATTGAACATTGATGTAAAATGTGTTAAAGTCACTGGAGTGCATAATATAGATTAAGGTCACTAGGTCAAGGTACCCGCAGAGTCAGTAAATGTAGGAGAAGCACTATGCAAGGTTTGGTGGTTGAAGGCCTTATAGTTAAGAAGATATGGAATATCGACCTAAAATGTGTTAAAGTCAATGGAGTGCAAAAATAGGTCAAGGTCACCAAGTCAAGGTACCTGCATAGTCAGTACATCTAGGAGAACCACTATGCAAGATTTGGTGGTTGCAGGCCTTTTATTTGAGAAGATCTGGAACATTGACACAAATTGTGTCAAAGTCACTGGAGCATAAAATATAGGTCAAGGTCACCAGGTCAAGGTACCTGCATAGTCAGTACATCCAGGAGCAGCATTATGCAAGATTTGATGGTCGTAGGCCTTTTATTTGTAGAGATCTGGAACTTCGACGTAAAAATTTGTCAAAGTTGCTGGAGCGTAAAATATAGGTCAAGGTCACCGGGTCAAGGTACCTGCAGAGTCAGTACATCTAGGAGAAGCACTATGCAAGATTAGATGGTTGTGGGCCTTTTATTTGAGAAGATCTGGAACTTCAACGTAAAATGTGTCAAAGTCAGTGGAGCGTAAAATATAGGTCATGGTCACTATGTCAAGGTACCTGCAGAGTCAATACATCTAGGAGAAGCACTATTCAAGATTTTATTGTTGTAGGCCTTTTATTTGAGAAGATCTGGAACATTGATGTAATTTGTGTCAAACTCACTGAAGCGTAAAATATAGGTCAAGGTCACCGGGTCAAGGTGCTTGCCTAGTCAGGAGCTCATGGTGATGTTTCATGAAAGGTTTGATGGTTGTTTAGTCTTATAGTTGATTACAATACAAACTTTGATGTAATGTCGAACTTGGACGTAATGATCAAAGTCACTAGAGCGCAAAATATAGGTCAAAGTCACCGGGTCAAGGTGCTTGCCTAGTCAGGAGCTCCGGGTGATGTTTCATGAAATGTCTGATGGGTGTGTAGTCTTATAGTTGATTACATTACAATCTTTGACGTAATGTCGAACTTCGACGTAATCGCCAAAGTCACTGGAGCGCAAAATATAGGTCAAAGTCACCAGTTCAAGGTGCCTACAAAGTCACAAGGTCATGGAGATGTTTCATGTAGGGTATGATGGTAGCTGAAGTTTGTATTTGACTTAATGAAAAATAGCCATCGGAAGAGATGGCAAATCCCCCGACCAAAAGCCAATATGGCCTTCAGAAGATTGTTCACCTATAGAAAGTGCACCAGAATTAAACCAGCAATATATCACAAAAGTATTGCAGTTATGGCCATCACAAGATTAGTGTCAGGGGAGATAACAAAACAAGAGGCCCATGGGCCACGATGCACAACAGAGCTCTGGCAGGCACTGCCCACTGGCAGCCATGTATGGTTTTAATTTATTGATTATAAAGTCTCCCAAATGAACCCCCATTTCATGAGGACTATGTATCTGAAATATAAGGCCATTTATGAAGTGGAGGGGTGGGAGATGACCCAACAGAGCCCAATTTGATATCATTGAATGCATCTTATCATAAGGAACAAGAAAATATATGGTTTATGGTTGGGGGGGGGGGGGCGGGGATCTTAACAGTTTCTGAGATATTGGGCCTTTTATGCAATGGAGGGGATGAGGAATGGCCCGGGCACATCCCAAGAGACCCCCAGGTTGGTGTCTCTGAATGCGTTTTATCATAAAAAACAAGAATGTATAAATGGCTTAGGAGTGGGAATCTGATAGGTTTCTGAGATTTATCGTCTTTTATGAAGTGGCAGGGTGGGGCATGGCCCCAGTACACCCCTGAAGACCCCTAGGTTGGACTCATTGAATGCGTCTTATCATAAAGAACAAGAATATATATGGACAAGGGGTGGGGATCTGAACGGTTTCTGAGAATTTGGGGCCTTTTATGGAGTGGAGGGGGTAGAACATGGCCCGGGCACATCCCAGAGGATCCCCAGGTTGGTGTAACTGAATGCGTCTTATCATAAGAAACAAGAATATATATGGTTTTCGGGTGGGGATCTGAAAGGTTGCCGAGATATATTGCCTTTTATGAAGTGGAGGGTTGGGGCAATGGCGCATCCCGGGGTATCCCTAGGTTGGTATCACTGAATGCGTCTTATCATAAGAAACAAGAATATATATGTTTTTGAGTTGGGGATCTGAATGGTTTCTCAGATATATGGCCTTTTATGAAGTGGAGGGGGGTGGGGCAGGGCCCTGACCCATCCCAGGGGGCCTCCAGTTTGGTGTCATTGAATGTGTCTTATCGTAAGGAACAATAATATATATGGTTTAGGGGTGGGGATCTGTAAGGTTTCCGAGATATTTGGCCTTTTATGAAGTGGAGGGGGTGGGGCAAGGCCCCGGCGCATCCCGGGGGCCCATAGGTTGGTGTCAATGAATGCATCTTGTCATAAAGAACAAAAATATATATTGTTTAGGGGTGGGGGTCTAAACGGTTTCTGAGAAATATGGCCTTTTATGTTGTGGAGGGGGTGGGGCATGGCCCTGGTGCATCCCGGGGCCCCAAGGTTAGTCTAACAGAATGAGTCTTATCATAAGGAACAAGAATATATATGGTTTAGGGGTGGGGATCTGCACGGTTTCCAAGATATTGGGCCTTTTATGAAGTGGAGGGGGTGGGGCAAGGCCCCAGCGCATCCGGGGGGGCCCCCAGGTTGGTGTCAATGAATGTGTCTTATTATAAGGAACAATAATATATATGGTTTAGGGGTGGGGATCTGTAAGGTTTTGGAGTTATGGCCATCACAAGGTTATATTGTCAGGGGAGATAACTCAAAAACCATGGCACCCAGAGTTGTGGTTCTTGTGCATGACACATGGTCTCGGCCTTGTGAACAACTGTGTCAGGTATCATCACTTTATCTTAAAGGGTATTGGAGTTATGGCCATCACAAGGTAGTCACTCTATTTTATTGGAAGGGGAGATAACTCAAAAACCATGACAACCAGAGTTGTGGTTCTTGGGCATGACACGCCGTCTCAGCCTTGTGAACAACTGTGCCAGGTACCATCAACATACCTCAAAGGGTATTGGAGTTATGGCCATCACAAAGGGCCATCACAAGGTTGCGTCTACGGACGGATGGACGGACGGACGGACGCCAGGCTGACCGCTATATCCCCCGAACCTATTCGGTCGGGGGATAAAAACTCTGACTAAATGTCAACCTTCGACGTACATGTTAACAGATGGATGCACGGATGGAAAAGCGGACACTATGTCACACTCTGCTATAAGCAGGTGCGACAAAAAACAAATGTTATAGACATTTGTTAGAATCGCCAAGGTGAGGCAATTCTAACAATATCTATAACATTTGTTTCTTAGAGTATTTAATTGCAAGCATCTTTTATGAGTATGGATTTGTTATGGGTGTTTCTGAGCCAAGGGAAGCCACTGTCGATCACAACCGATGGCAATCACTGCGCTAAGATTCCTATATGCAAACAGTGTAGATCCAGATAAGACAGCAACTTTAACAGTTTGTATTATTATACATTTTATAGAGGATCTTACACGAGTGTTCATGTATTATTGAATTTATTAAACGAGTTGAGGAAAAGGGATAAAATGCGAGGCTTTGCCAAGCATTTTATCCCTTTTCCTCAATGAGTTTTATAAATTCAATAATACATGGGCACGAATGCAAGATTCTATTTATCATATGACATTTAAAACGCATTTTATTGACGATTTTTTACAAAAATGTCAATATCCTGCCATTAGTAAACGAGACGTCGTTAAGGATGTCGTACATGTAACGTTACGGAACGTATCTAGCTAATTTGCATATTTAATCCACTAGTGGATTATCGAAAATAATACATGGTGTTATTACACTCTCAGACAAGACGTCATATGATAAAAATTTATAATTGTCTGATAACAATGGCACAATTTTAACAGTCCAGTCAACATTATTTTAGTCATTTTGAGCCAGTATGTCTATCTGACCAGACTTTTCCTGGTCAGGCCATACTCATGGCATGTGATTAACCAGTACAGTGCACACTCTTTCACAAGCAACTGACAACTGCCCTTCTCGAATCTCTGGGAGAGAAAAACAATCAAAATGTTACAAGATTAATCCCTATAAAATGAGCCCTGCCAAGCTAATTTGTGTCTTCAGTTCCGTCATGACAAATTTTAACTGCACATGCCCAGCCATTCAGAGGGGCCAGGGATATGGCTTTCTGTCTGAAGGTTCCTCTTGATGCACTGCTTGTATGAGCGAGCAGCGAAGGTTCTGGCGAGACTGCGCGGATGCGCAGGCTCGCCTGAACCTTCGCTGCTTGCATAGGCGACAAGTACCAAAATTGCTTGACGGGGTCCAAATAATGTTGCCAGACCAGCTGTGACCAAATCTTTAACATCCTTGGCCCAGTCAGTCAAAGCCTCGTTAGCTTAACGTCCTCGTTAGATGCCAAATTGTCAGCTGCTCTGGCAAGGACAATATCTAACATTCTGGTAGTTTTACTGGAAAAATGTGAGCAGCTTTTCTTTTTTTTTCAGCAAAAACAATAGCATATTTGCCATAATAAATTATCAAAGTTTAACGATAAATTACATTAACTAGCAACATCAGTCATTAGTTTGGAATTACTGGCCCCTGATCACCAGTCAGCAATGAATATTCTACTGAGTCACTGGGGCAGGCAAGGAATACATATTTTATTGTATGTCAGGATTATCCACTCCACTAAAAGACATACCTTCTAGGCCTGTCTCCACCAGTCTTCTGTTAGCATCACTATGAATTTTCTGCTGTGAGCTGATTCCCAGGCTCACCTCATAGTTACTTCTTTTATGTTTCTTCTTCACTGATGGACCGTCAGAACTTGTGGTAGTTGTTTTCTGCTCAATCTGAACATGAAATGAAATAGAGATCATGGCTCTAGGCTTTACCCCTTAAAGGCATTTATTCTTAGACAGTAGGATACACCGTTTGTTCATAATTGTTTTATTGCCCCCTGTGATATACTGTCTATAGCAGATCAAACGCGGCCTTTAATAGGGTGATTAGTAGCTCCTGTTGAATCCCCTGACTGAGGCAATAAAGAGGAAACTCAATAAGGTACACTGTAGTTAACAGTTAGTCAGTTATTGATTTTCCCCCAAGAAGACCCCTTACCTGTTGCAGACAGAGGACTTCTCTTTAGTCAGCACTGAGGGCTACATAATATTATGTAATGAAATGATAGTCCTCAATAATCAAGAATAAATGCCTTTAAGGGGAATGGGAACACTTTTAGGGGAGGCAACTCCTCCAAAAGTATTTTGTCTCCCATGTCAATAGGGGTCAACTCTTAAAAGAAAGAATTTGCTCCTGAGGAGCAAATTCTTTCCTTTAAGGGTAGACCTCTTTTTCAGTGGGACAGGGCTTATAGCAAAAGCGAACAGGAAGTCCTGAAACTTGTCTCCCTTTGAAAAATAGTGGATAAAAGTGCTAGGTGTTCCTATTTCCCTTAAGATGCCAAGAAAAACTGCGTATGAAAACTTGTTTTGTTTATGTTGTCTGCTACACCTGACAAACATACAAGAAAATTCCTATATTAAGACCACCTTTGGGACTGTTCAAAAGTAAAGTGGTCTTTAAGACCACTTTTTTAACAGTCCCAAAAGTGGTCTCTGACCAGTCTCTGATCAGAGGACATGCATGTAGAAAACACAAAGAAAGAATAACTGCAGCTTTTGAAAGCAGAATTAGCCTTAATTTTAGGTGGTCTTTATAGTGGAATTTCACTGTATTTTCGCATACAGGCAAACAGTGTGGACCCTGATTAGAGTACTCCTATAGGATTTGCTCTTGAGGACCAAAGAATCGTTTCTGACAAAGCTTAGATTACAGAAAGAAAACCAGACATCACAAAAGTTCTCTCCCGCCAAAGTCAAAATTATTTTCCTCTAAGGGACCCCAAAATTTGAATAATTACAACCACTTGTTTGTTTGTATTGGAGTTTAACGGTCCAGTCAACACTATTTTATATTATTTTTGAGCCAGTCATTTTACCTATCCACACTTTTCCTGGGCAGACTTATATGTAAGTGGTTAACCAGTACAGTGCACATTCTTTTGCCAGAAACTGATAACTGCCATTCTTGAATAAGCGGAAGAGAGAGAATGACCATAGAAAAGATATATGATAAATCTCCACAAAAGAATGTTGCCGACCCCGGCACGTATCTAACCTGCGTCCTCCTGAATACCAGTCAGACGCGCATCCAACTGAGCTACCGAAGCCAGCAATTATTACCACTAGAAAGATCAATGCACTGAAAGCACTGGTGGGTTAATTTTCTCCGAGTTTATGCTGGAGAAATGGTCCTGCACTTGGACATGTTCAATAGTGCAACACAATTTTTGGTACTTGCAGCGTCTTTATTTTCACTATGCTGCTTATTCACCCCTAAAACACGAGACATTGACAAAGAATGAAAACCCCAATCAGATGTTGCAGGGAGCACCATCAGAGTCTTTAGTGTGTGCTTAAAGTACGGACGTTGGTGAAAATACAACAGCAAACAATAAATGTAATTTGACCTGTTTAATCCATAGATGCCTAGTGGCTCTTTTTTTTTTTTTTGACATTGGCAAACAATGCAGACCCAGATCAGATGCCGAAGAATGGGGCTTCTAATCTGGGTCTACACTGTTTGCTTAAAGTACATACATTTTTGCAAAACTTACCATAAACAAGAGGGCCCAGAGGGCCCTGGTTCGCTCACCTGATCCAATGTATAACAAGTGGGCCCCGGGCAGGGTCAATTTTGGCCCCAGGTCTATAATTTGAACAATCTTGGTAGAGGTCCACAAGATGAAGCTTCATATCGAATATGAAACACCTGGGCTTTGTGGTTTCAGAGAAGATTTTAAAGGTTTACCCTGCATATGGAAGTCTATGTAAAACAAGATTTTCCCTATATAAGTCTATGTTAAACCAAAGGGCCCCAGAGCAGGGGCATTTTTGGCCCCAGGGCTATAATTTGAACAATCTTGGTAGAGGTCCACTAGCTGAAGCTTCATAACAAATATCAAAGACCTAAGCCTTGTGTTTCAGAGAAGATGATTTTTAAAGATTTTCCCTATATAAGTCTATGTAAAACCAAAGGGCCACATGGCGGAGGCATTTTTGGTCTCAGGGCTATACCGGTAATTTGAACAATTTTTATAGAGGTCCACTAGCTGAAGCTTCATAACAAATATCGAAGACCTAAGCCTTGTGGTTTCAAAGAAGAAGATTTTTCAAGATTTTCCCTATATACGTCTATGTAAAACCAAAGGGCCCCGGAGCGGGGGCATTTTTGGCCCCAGGGCTATAATTTGAACAATCTTGGTAGAGGTCCACAAGATGAAGCTCCATACCAAATATCAAAGACCTGGGCCTTGCAGTTTCAGAGAAGAAGATTTTTCAAGATTTTCCCTATATAAGCCTATGTAAAACAAAAGGGCCCTGGTGCGGGGGCATTTTTACCTCCAGCACTATAATTTGAACAATCTTGGTAGGGGTCCACTAGATGAAGCTTCATACCAAATATCAAAGACCTGGGCCTTGCGGTTTCAGAGAAGAAGATTTTTAAAGATTTTCCCTATATAAGCCTATGTAAAACAAAAGGGCCCTGGTGTGGAGGCATTTTCGGCCCCAGCACTATAATTTGAACAATCTTTGTAGGGGTCCACTAGATGAAGCTTCATACCAAATATCAAAGACCTGGGCCTTGTGGTAAAAGAGAAGAAGATTTTTAAAGATTTTCCCTATATAAGCCCATGTAAAACCAAAGGGCCCCCGTGGGGGGGGGGGGGGGGGGGGGGGCATTTTTGTCCCCAGCACTATAATTTATACAATCTTGGTAGGGGTCCACTAGATGAAGCTTCATACCAAATATCAAAGACCTGGGCCTTGCGGTTTCAGAGAAGAAGATTTTTAAAGATTTTCCCTATATAAGCCCATGTAAAACCAAAGGGCCCCCGTGCGGGGGCATTTTTAGCTCCAGCACTATAATTTGAACAATTTTGGTAGGGGTCCACTAGATGAAGCTTCATACCAAATATCAAAGACCTGGGCCTTGCGGTTTCAGAGAAGAAGATTTTTAAAGATTTTCCCTATATAAGCCCATGTAAAACCAAAGGGCCCCCGTGCGGGGGCATTTTTGGCCCCAGCACTATAATTTGAACAATCTTGGTAGGGGTCCACTAGATGAAGCTTCATACCAAATATCAAAGACCTGGGCCTTGCGGTTTCAGAGAAGAAGATTTTTAAAGATTTTCCCTATATAAGCCCATGTAAAACCAAAGGGCCCCCGTGCGGGGGCATTTTTGGCCCCAGCACTATAATTTGAACAATCTTGGTAGGGGTCCACTAGATGAAGCTTCATACCAAATATCAAAGACCTGGGCCTTGCGGTTTCAGAGAAGAAGATTTTTTAAGTTTGCGGTGAAAAAAATCTATTTTTGGCTACTGTGACCTATATATGCAACGGACCGGAACCATTTGAACAACTTTGAAAGGGGACCACCTAAGGATCATTCCTGTGAAGTTTGGTCAAAATACGATCAGTGGTTTAGGAGGAGATGTCGTTTGAAGAAAAGTTTACGGACGCACGCACGGACGCACGCACAGACGCACGGACGCACGACGGACGACGGACAAAAAGTGATCCCAAAAGCTCACCTTGTCACTACGTGACAGGTGAGCTAATAAAACAAATCTGACACACCTATAATTGGAAATGGACCACTTCTTACTTATTAGGTGGGAGATTCCATCGTTATATATGGGTTAAAGTTACTGGGTGGAAGGTTCTATTGGTCAATAAATAGTTATGCATCCTTTAACCCATACATACAATGGAATCTTCCACCAAGTAAGTTTGGATTAGTCCATTTCCAATTACAGGGGTGTCAGGTTTGTTTTTGTTTGCAGCAATTTTTACAAAAAATAATGATAAGTAAGCAGTGCAGACCCATCTGATCTGGGTCTGCACTGTTTGCAATGTCCCAAAAAAGTGCCACTAGGCATATATGGGCTTACTTACTGGTCAATGATATTCACAGAGTGTTGTGCTAATTATTTCTAGCTTGGCTATAAATAACCTTTGTATGAAATTTATACAATTTCAATGTGTGCACCATTTAACTTCATTGATCAGTGACAATTAGGCATCGTAAAAATAAATAGCTGTGTTTCCGCTAACATGCTGAAAAAAATTTGGTCTGTAGGTAGGAGAAACTTTTTTTATTATTTTATTTTTTCTCCCCCCCAAAAAACAGGGTCGGGCCAAAATATTTTATGTGTTTTTGTTTTTGTACTTGTTTTTTGTTAATAAAATTGTCATGTTGAGACTTGCACTGTATATCATATTTCATTTTAGATGCTCAGAAATGTCAGCTCTGTATTTTGGAAAGTGCTAAATGCCAACAAGAGGGCCATGATGGCCCTGGATCGCTCACCTGATCCACACACTAGCAATGAAATGGTAGGTAATACAGTAAGGTGCCTTGTCAGAAGGAAAATACATGCCAAATATGAAGGCTCTATCTCAAATGGTTCAAAAGTTATGATAAAGTAGGTCAAAGCTCAATGTCACAGGTCAAACGTATTGTATGGATGTGAAGCCATGGTCACAAGGAATAAACATGCCAAATATGAAGGCTCTATCTCAAATGGTTCCAAAGTTACGATTAAGGTCACAGACCAAGGTCAAGGTCACAGGTCAAATGTTTTTGCATGATTGGGAAGACCTTGTCACAGGGAACATACATGCCAAATATGAAGGCTCCACCTTAAATGTTTCAAAAGTTATGACAAAAACAATCAAAGGTTGAGGTCACAGGTCAAAAATGTTGCATGGTTAGGAAGCCCTTGTCACAGGGACCCTACATGCCAAACATGAAGGCTCTTTCTTAAATGGTTCAAAAGTTATGAGAAAGAAGGTCAAGGTCACAGGTCAAATTTTTGTATGGATGAAAGTCGTTGCCAAAAGGAACATACATGTTAAATATGAAGGCTCTACCTCAAATGGTGCAAAAGTTATGATAAAGTAGGTCAAATGTCAAGGTTACGATTCATTTCTGTATAACACAAGGACCTACATGCCAAAATATGAAGGCTCTATCTCAAATGCTTCTAAAGTTATGACAAAATTGGTCAAAGGTCAAGGTCATAAGACAAAATATTTTGTATGGGTGGGAAGACCTTTTCACAAAGAACATACATGCCAACTATGAAGGCACTATCTCAAATGGTTCAAAAGTTATGATAAAGTAGGTCAAATGTCAAGGTAAAGGTCGCAGATCATTTTATGAATGAATAGGAAACCCTTGTCACAAGGAACCAACATGCCAAATATGAAGGCTGTATCTCAAATGATTAAAAAGTTATGACAAAGTAGGTCAAAGGTCAAGGTGATGGGTCAAAATATTTGAATGGTTGGGAAAACCTTGTCACAAGGAACATACATGCCAAATATGAAGGCTCTATCTCATATAGTTGAAAAGTTATGATAAAGTAGGTCACAAGTCAAGGTCACAGGTCAATTTTTTTATATGAGTGGGAAGCCCTTGTCACAAGGAACCTACAAGACAAATATGAAGGCTCTATCTCAAACAATTCAAAAGTTATGACAAAATAACCTACTGATCTACTTTTAGATTTGACATGACCCATATTCGAACTTAATTGAGATATTGTCCAGATGATCATTCTGAGCAAGTTTTATGATGATTGGACTACAACTGTGGCCTCTTAGTGTTCACAATGTTTTCTTAGTTTTTCTATGATTTGACCTGCTGACCTACTTTTGACCCGACATGACCCATATTCAAACTTGACCCAGATATTGTCAAGATGATCAACCTGAGTAAGTTTGATGATGATCGGACCAAAACTGGGACCTCTAGTGTGTTCACAAGGTTTTTCTATGATCTGACCTATTGACCTTCTTACTGACCAGATATGACCCATATTCGGAATTAACCAAGATATTGTCAAATGATCATTCTGAGGAAAATAAAAATCAAAATTGAGTTCCTTTAAGAGCAATGAAAACATTCATAAGAAGGAAGATGGGTCATACTACGTAGTTTCGGCTAATAAAGCCGTATCAGTGACCCTGTAATGATTTGGCAAAGACAACCAGAGGAAACATACTACAATTTTGCGAATTTCGAATAAGCAGTCGATACAAAGACTGATATAAATCAAAATGGGGTCCAAATAATTAAAAACCTGTCTAGAATATGAGTCTAAACCAATAATTTATTTCTGATTTCTTAGAATATTCACGCTAATCTCAAAGGACCAAAAGTAAAATATAAACTGCACTATGGTTGATGTACGGGGAGACGTTTTACGGCCGCCACACGGCACAACACCAGCTGCAGTGAAGGCAAATAAAAATCAAAAATGAGTTCCTTTAAGAGCAATGAAAACATTCATAAGAAGGAAGATGGGTCATACTACGTAGTTTCGGCTAATAAAGCCTCATCAGTGACCCTGTAATGATTTGGCAAAGACAGCCAGAGAGCTGATCACGATCAGATCAAAACTGTGGCCCCTAGAGTGTTCACAAGGTTTTTCTATGATTTGGCCTACTGACCTACTTTTTGACCAAACATGACCCATATTCGAACTTGACTGAGATATTGTCAAGATGATCATTCTGAGCAAGTTTTTATGATGATTGAACCCAAAATGTGGCCTTTAGTGTGTTCACAAGGTTTTTCTATGATTTGACCTACTGACCTACTTTTTGAACCTACATGATCCATATTCGAACTTGACCGAGATATTGTCAAGATGATCATTCTGAGCAAGTCTGAGGATGATTGGACCAAAACTGTGGCCTCTAGAGCGCTAACAAGGGTTTTCTGTGGTTTGACCTACTGACCTACTTTTTGAGCTGACATGACCCATATTCGAACTTGACCGAGATATTATCAAGATGATCATCCTGAGCAAGTTTGAGGATGATTGTACCAAAATTGTGGCCTCTAGAGTGTTAACAAGGTTTTCCTTTGATTTGACCTGGTGACCTACTTTTTAACTCGACATGACCCATATTCGTACTTGACCGACATATTGTCATGATGATCATTCTGACCAAGTTTGATGATGATTGGATCAACCCTGTGGCCTCTAGAGTGTTAACAAGAAAAGTTTACGCACGCACGAACGACGCCGCCAGACATCTCACAGTCACAAAAGCTCACCATGACCTTCGGTCAGGTGAGCTAAAAACTACAACAAGAGGGCCCAGAGGGCCCTGAATCGCTCACCTAAGTATCAGGGGCATTTTTGGCCCCAGCACTATAATTTGACAGATATTGGTATGGGTCCACTTGATGAAGCTTCATACCAAAAAGCAAAGACCTGGGCCTTGCGGTTTCAGAGAAGAAGATTTTTAAAGATTTTCCCTATATAAGCCCCTGTAAAACCAAGGGCCCCGGGGCGGGGGCACTTTAATTTGAACGATCTAGGTAGGGGTCCACTAAATGAAGCTTCATACCAAATAGTAAAGACCTGGGCCTTGCGGTTTCAGAGAAGATTTTTAAAGATTTTCCCTATAAAAGCCCATGTAAAACCAAGGGCCCTGGGGCGGGGGCATTTTTGGCCCCAGCACTTTAATTTGAATGATCTAGGTAGGGGTCCACTAAATGAAGCTTCATACCAAATAGCAAAGACCTGGGCCTTGCGGTTTCAGAGAAGATTTTTAAATATTTTCCCTATAAAAGCCCATGTAAAACCAAAGGGCCCCGGAGCGGGGGCATTTTTGGCCCCAGCACTATAATTTGAACAATCTTGGTAGGGGTCAACCAGATAAAGCTTCAAACCAAATATCAAAGATATAGGCCTTTCAGTTTCAGAGAAGAAGATTTTTAAAGATTTTCCCTATATAAGCCTATGTAAAACCAAAGGGCACCAGGGCGGGGGCATTCTTGGCCCCAGCACTATGATTTGAACAATCTTGGTAGGGGTCTACTAGATGAAGCTTCATACCAAATAGCAAAGATCTGGGCCTTGCGGTTTCAGAGAAGAAGATTTTTAGAGATTTTCCCTATATAAGCCCATGTAAAACCTAAGGGCCCCGGGGCGGGGGCATTTTTGGCCCCAGCACTATAATTTGAAAGATCTTGGTAGGGGTCCACTAGATGAAGCTTCATACGGAATAGCAAAGACCTGGGCCTTGTGGTTTCGGAGAAGAAGATTTTTAAAGATTTTCCCTATATAAGCCCATGTAAAACCAAACGGCCCCGTGGCGGGGGCATTTTTGGCCCCAGCACTATAATTTGAACGATCTAGGTAGGGGTCCACTAAAGTCATGCCAAAAAGCAAAAACCTGGGCCATGTGGTTTCGGAGAAGATTTTTAAAGATTTTTCCTATATAAGCCCATGTAAAACCAAAGGGCCCCGGAGCGGGGGCATTTTTGGCGCCAGCACTATAATTTGAATAATCTTGGTAGGGGTTGACTAGATGAAGCTTCATATAGATATAGGCCTTGCGGTTTCAGAGAAGAAGATTTTTAAAGATTTTCCTTATATAAGCCCATGTAAAACCAAAGGGCCCAAGGGCGGGGGCATTCTTGGCCCGAGCACTATAATTTGAACAATCTTATTAGGGGTCCACTAGATGAAGCTTCATACCAAATAGCAAAGACCTCGGCCTTGCAGTTTCAGAGAAGAAGATTTCTAAAGATTTTCCCTATATAAGCTCATGTAAAACCAAAGGGCCCCGGAGCGGGGGCATTTTTGGCCCCAGCACTATAATTTGAACGATCTTGGTAGGGGTCCACTAGATAACGTTTCATATCAAAAAGCAAAGACCTGGGCCTTGCGGTTTCAGAGAAGAAGTTTTTTAAAGATTTTCCCTATATAAGCCTATGTAAAACCAAAGGGCCCCGGAGCGGGGGCATTTTTGGCCCACACACTATAATTTGAACAATCTTGGTAGGGGTCTAATAGATGAAGCTTCATACCAAATATGAAAGACCTGGGCCTTGCGGTTTCAGAGAAGAAGATTTTTAAAGATTTTCCCTATATAATCCTATGTAAAACCAAAGAGCCCTGGGGCGGGGGCATTTTGGGCCCCAGCACTATAATTTGAACAATCTTGGTAGGGGTCCACTAGACGAAGCTTCATTCCAAATATCAAAGATCTGGGCCTTGTGGTTTCAGAGAAGAAGATTTTTTAAGTTTTCCGTGAAAAAAATCTATTTTTGGCTCCTGTGACCTAGATGTGCAACAGACCGGAACCATTTGAACAACTTTGAAAGGGGACCACCTAAGGATCATTCCTGTGAAGTTTAGTCAAAATCTGATCAGTGGTGTAGGAGTAGTTGTTGTTTGAAGAAAAAGTTTATACGCACGGACGCACGACAGACAAAAAGTGATCCCAAAAGCTCACCTCTTCACTTCGTGACAGGTGAGCTTGAAATGTACTTAAAACGCTAAATTGCTATGGAAAAATGCAAGGACAAGACTGGGGGCGGAAATTGAAAATGGTAGGATCTGTGTTTTAATTTTTATTTTGTTATTCTATCGATAAAAATAGTAGAGTCGGGGAGTCTGAAGCAGGGTC
This sequence comes from Lucinisca nassula, assembly GCA_963580285.1. Lineage (NCBI taxonomy): Eukaryota > Metazoa > Mollusca > Bivalvia > Lucinida > Lucinidae > Lucinisca > Lucinisca nassula. The sequence goes on from OY757024.1 coordinate 121,541,349, forward strand.
GGTCGGGTATTCTTTTTTTAGGCCTTAGGATGACAATCATGATCATTTAGTAACTTTGGGTTGATTGATAAATAACTGACCCAAAAAGGCCCTCACCTTAAGCACCTCCTTTTCAGGGGTTAAGTCATGCAATATTTCTTTAAGGATCACTTTTTCTTCATGAAGGAATCCTGAGCAACCATCCATCACTTTCAGCCAGATAGACAGGACTTCATAAACACACGACCGTAAGGCCCTGTAACAAATAGAGTAAAATTTCTATATCAGGACCATCTTTGGGACTGTTCAAAAGTGGTCTCTAAGACCACTTTTGAACAGTACCGAAGGTGATCTCCAACCAGAGGACATGGTATGCAGAAAACACAAAGAAAGAATACCTGTAACCTACTAAGTAAGCTTTTTAAAGCATAATTAGTCTTCTAAACAGCATAATTTCACTGTGTATACAATAAACTTATTTATAAAACAGCTCACTATAACATGATTTTGAATATAACATTGTTTGAATGATTCGAGGTTTAACGTCCCCGTCAACATTGTAAAGGTCATTGTGGAGATGTTGCTTCCAATTTTGTGGGACTTTTACCCGACATCGAGATGAAATGACATCTCAAGCCCTGTCGCCCAATGAAACCAATAGGGTTTATTAGCATGGATGGTCCGCCTCGCACTGCGGTTCCTGGACAGGCTTAGATCCTCTAGGCGGTTTACCAGTAATAGTGTGCCGGCCGGATTCAGCTCTGTGTGGCCGCATCATGCAGCCCATATATTTCTTCAAGCCCCTATGGGCGGGGGCCGTCTTTGAATATAACCTGTTGCAAGGTATAAGTTTTCAGCCACTTACCCAGCAGTCCACAGCATCTTCAAAATGTCTCAAAATTAAAATACATGTATTCTGTATATATTCTTCATATTTTTCTGGGCAAGTGAAATAAAAAAAATTGCTTGCCCGCCCAAAATCAGACATGTCCCAGGTAACTGAGCCATGGATTTGTCAGGCCCTGTAGGTATATAGCATACTTGTATTGCCTTGTGGTACAATTCAATTTTTATAGATACATGGTTGAGTGTTTCCTTATCACTCCTGCGGCCAGTGTTTTGTCCCTGCCAAAGTAGTCAAAATTTTTATGCACTTGTTATACACGGTTTAAAGATAGATCCCTAAAAATAAATAATTATATAGAACAAGAATTCCGCAGAAGACGACGTCGCACCTCCTGGGGGCAAAAGTCATAGAAGCCACTATCAGAATGTTGTTATTAATTAAGTAAATTTCATAGCAGTTGATAGTTGATGTAAAATATGTCAAAGTCACTGGATCAAAAATATAGGCCATGGTCACCAGGTCAAGGTACATGCCAAATCAATACAATGAGGAGAAGTACTATGCAAAGTTTGGTGGCTGTAGGCCATTTATTTTAGGACATATTGAACATCTACGTAAAAGTCGCTTGAGTGCATAATATAGGTTAAGGTCACCAGGTCACGGTACCCACAGAGTAAGTAAATGTAGGAGAAGCACTATGCAAGGTTTGGTGGTTGTAGGCCTTATAGTTAAGAAGATATGGAATGTCGACTTAAAATGTGTTAAAGTCAATGGAGTGCAAAAAATAGGTCAAGGTCACCAAGTCAAGGTACCTGCATAGTCAGTACATCTAGGAGAACCACTATGCAAGATTTGGTGGTTGCAGGCCTTTTATTTGAGAAGATCTGGAACATTGACGCAAATTGTGTCAAAGTCAATGGAGCGTAAAATATAGGTCAAGGTCACCAGGTCAATGTACCTGCATAGTCAGTACATCCAGGAGCAGCATTTTGCAAGCTTTGATAGTCGTAGGCCTTTTATTTGCAGAGATCTGGAACTTCGACATAAAAATTTGTCAAAGTCGCTGGAGCGTAAAATATAGGTAAAGGTCACCAGGGTACCTGCAGAGTCAGTACATCTGGGAGAAGCACTATGCAAGATTAGATGGTTGTGGGCCTTTAATTTGAGGAGATCTGGAACTTTGACGTAAAATGTGTCAAAGTCAGTGGAGCGTAAAATATAGGTCAAGGTCACCATGTCAAGGTACCTGCAGAGTCAATGCATCTAGGGGAAACACTATTCAAGATTTTATTGGTGTAGGCCTTTAATTTGAGAAGATCTGGAACATTGATGTAATTTGTGTCAAACTCACTGAAGCGTAAAATATAGGTCAAGGTCACCGGGTCAAGGTGGTTTCCTAGTCAGGAGCTCAGGGTGATGTTTCATGAAAGGTTTGATGGTTGTTTAGTCTTATAGTTGATTACAATACAAACTTCGACGTAAATGTTGAACTTCGACGTAATGGTAAAAGTCACTGGAGCGCAAAATAAGGTCAAATTCACCAGGTCAAGGTGCTTACAAAGTGATAAGATCTATGAGATGTTTCATGTAAGGTGTGATGGTAGCTGAGGTTTGTAAAATAAAAACTTTGACGTAAATGTCGAACTTCTACGTAATGGTCAAAGTCACTGGAATGCAAAATATAGGTCAAAGTCACCAGGTCAAGGTACTTACAAAGTGAGAAGATCTATGAGATGTTTCATGTAAGGTTTGATGGTAGCGGAGGTCTGTAAATAAAAACTTTGAAGTAAATGTCGAACTTCGACGTAATGGTCAAAGTCACTGGAGTGCAAAATATAGGTCAAAGTCACCAGGTCAAGGTGCTTACAAAGTGAGAAGGTCTATGAGATGTTTCATGTAAGGTTTGATGGTAGCTGAGGTTTGTAAAATAAAAACTTTGACGTAAATGTCGAACTTCGACGTAAATGTTAACAGATGAACGGACGGACGCACGGACGAACGGACGGAAAACCGGACACCTATGTCGCACCCTGCTATAAGCAGGTGCGACAAAATTGACCATTTAAAGAAGCAATCCAATCAGGATCTACAATGTTTGTCTTCAGTTTGCAATACTGATTGAATATACTATATCAAGTAACGTGATTGGCTGATAGTCAGAAGTGGGTGTGGTTATCAGGGCAAAGGTTATCAGCTGTCTTGGCAGAACAGCCATTCAAAAACTTTTAACCCTTATCTTGCTGTTTATTACAACCCCTATCTTTGGAAACAGTGTAGATCCAGATCTGAAGAAGCCATCTGATCAGGATCTACACTGTTTGACATTCAGTTTATGGATTTGAAAGAATAAATTACATCAAGCAAATGATTGGTTCAAAGTCAGAAATGGGTGTGGCTAAATTGAATATTCAGCAAGAGAAAGGTTAAAATGCTAAAAGAAATTCTAATGTTCATACTTGTGGCTACTTCAAACACTACACAGGATATAACCACACCAAAACCTCTTTAACCCTTTTTGTACCAGATGGAATCTTCCTCCTTATATATAGCAGGAGTCCATTTCTAAATTTAGGGGTGTCAGGTTGTGTTTTCTTCAAAATTTAGTAGGAAAATAGCTGAACTTTTTGCAAACAGTGTAGGCCCTGATCAGACGCCGCGTTCTGATCTGGGCCTGCACTGTTTGCCACCTTCCCCCTTTAAGGGTTTCCGGTCTGAAATGGGTTAAGACATTCCTACATGCTTCAAAATTGAAATTTCTTTAGAATACTTATGGGAGATTTTTTTTTATATTCTCTTGAAAATGTATGTTGCTAGGGCCGGAAAGTTCTTCAAACTTTCAATCATCCAGCATGACCGAGGCCATGCAGACACACCACAACCTCATTAGAAAACTGTTCATTATGACACTGTTTTACATATAACACAGTTTCAAGATGGATATTTGTCTAAATCGCGCCGGAAGTAAGGGCAAGGACTGTGGCCACCTAAAATCAATTTAAGCCCCCCAGTGGAATTTGTTTCACTGACCGTTCCAAGGCGGTTCTTCTTTATTATTGTTTTTGAGTGTGTGTATCACTTCTATTATTTTGTTTTGGATAGTCAATTGGCCATTTTGTGGGAAATTAACTATTCTTTTGGCTTTCCGCTAGTGATGTTTCCATTAGGGTTTAGCTGCATCATGTTTGTGTTTCTTTCCCTTTGGTGTCTCTGATGGGGTTAATTGTATCAATTCCTGATCATTGCCTTCACTTCTATTTTGTTCACGTGATGGGATAATCAAGCCACTAATATTTGACTGTATAGTGAGAAACACTCTGAGAACAAGGTATAATACCTTACCCATATGGTTTACTGCTTCCCTGAGTTTCTGCCCAGTGTGTCCAGAGTAATTCTTGACTCAAGTATCCCATTAAAACACGACAGTACGGCACCAGTAATGTTCCACAACTAAAACAAAAGTACCACAGTCCAAGATATACACATTTTGATATACAGTAAAATTCTGCTATTAAGACCACCAAAAATTGAGACTAATTCTGCTTTAAAAAGCTTATTTTGAAAGTTTCAGCTATTCTTTCTTCATGTTTTCTTCACACAGTGTTATCTGGTCAGAGACCACCTTTGGGACTGTTCAAAAGTGGTCTTAAAGACCACTTTTGAACAGTCCAAAAGGTGGTCTTAATACAGGAATTTTACTGAATAATCACTGACGTACCACACATGGACAGGACAGGGAATAGCATGAAAAATGACAAAGGTTCAGGCCACAGCTGTTTGAAGTATCGTTAGCTTAACAATCTCAGACAACAACACATCTGTGTGGCATATTGCATTTTTTCACAGTTCCAAAATAGCTACTTTTCTGTTGAAAATCTGTAATATTTTTCTTATTTATATTGGAAACATAGGTTGTGGGTACCAACAAACATAGCATAAATATGAAAAATAATGTATACCCCCATGAAGTGGGGTTTAGAGTGGTGTACATTTCAAGGACTTGTTCACATGATGTGTGGCCAAAACAATATGTAGTCTAGCAAGTACACTATCTAATATACAGAATTTTTGCTGAAAAAATATGATTACCTTTTGCATTTGCAAAACCAACTCACATTTTTTCAGCAAAAATATTAGCATATTTGTTGTTTCAAATGATCAAAATTTTAACGATATGTTAACTAACAAAACTGTTGCTATTGAACCACTGTGCCCAACTGCTGTAAACTAACAAACAGAGATTGGTTGTTAACATTACATTAAACCCTCAATCATTCAGTATTGCAAAATCTCTACAACTCAAATGTTCGCCAGCAAAATTACTGCTATGTTGCATTTAACAATTAACATTTTAAACACTTAAAAGTCTGTTAAGATAATGAGCGTTTAACCTTACCACTCTCTAGGCTAATTCAGCCGACGACAAATTGTGGAAATTTTTCTGTTTGTTTTTTTCCCCCAGAAAACAGGACTTAACATCCAATGCAAATTGTCTCCATAACTACTCCTGCCTAGAACTGGCCTCAAGGTTATAAAACTTTATTAACCCTTGTCCTGCTGAGCCCGGATATGCCTTATCTTTGAAACAACGAAGCCATCTGATCAGGATCTACATTGTTTATCATTCAGAATGTGAATTTGCTGCAGTAATTAGCATCGAGTAATCTGATTGGTTGATAATCAGTAGTGGGTGTGGCATATATAAATATTCAGCAGGACAAGGCTTAATGCATTTAACCTGCTCATAGCAACAAAACTAAAAGGCCAAATTTCATAAAAAAACACAAAACCTGTAAAGGCAAATATGGTGAATATTTTCATAAAGTCTCAGCCTCCTAGAGCATACGGTTTCTGAGGAGATGATTTTTTAAGTATTTTTTTTTCTATTTTTTGCATTTTGGTTTCCATGGCAACCAATAAAAATGAGCAGAAGGCTTAAAATCATACAGCAGATAGTAGATTGCCTATGGAACATTTCTATGAAAGTTTTGTCAAAATATCTGCAGAGGCTTGGCAGTAAATGCCATTTTTCAATTTTCCCCATTATAAGTCTATGGAAACTACAAGTTGCCATAGCAACCAAACTAATGAGCCGATTTTGATAAAAAAAAAACACAAACTTTCAACCCCCCAGCCCAAGGATGCTACAGATAAAATTTGGGCCCAATCGGCCCAGTGGCTTCAGAGGAGATGTCGTTTGAAAGTGTTGACACCAGACGACGACGACATACAACAGACAACGGAGGACAGACGACGACGGACAACTGCCTATCCTATAAGCTCCCCCAGAGCCTTCGGCTCTGGTGAGCTAAAAAGTTTATTAATCTTGGGGTTATATTTCTATAGCCATAAGCGTGTTCAAGCCAGTGAAGTAACATGAACTTACCACAGTATCAGCTGTTTCAGGATCTTTAAGGCACCAGTATGTATTGTAGGTAGTTGTAAGGCAAGACTTGTCTTCTCTGCTGTAGGTCTACTCAGCTAGAAAATGGGTAAATAATGTTCAACCAATTGTTCACAGGGATCACCAAATTTGGGATGGAAATAAAGTCCCATTCCCAATGCCAAAAAATGATCTTTTTTTTTCTTATCTCCATTTCCATATCTGGAAAGAAGTCTGAGGCAGTCTAAAACGTACACACAAGCTATATTTTTTATTAAAAGTAATGAAAACAGTGTACACCCTTGTAAATCCCCATCAACACTAATTAGGTAATTTTGAAAACATTGCTTCAAATTTATGGGACTTTTACCTGACATTGTGATGAATTGACATCTCAAGCCGTCCCCCAATGAAACCAATAGGGTTTATATGCATGGACGATCCAACTCGCACCGCTTTTCCTGGGTAGGCTTAGTCCTTCTAAGAGGTTTACCAGTACTCATGTTCGATCGGTTTCAGCTCTGCATGGAAGCACCCTGCAGCCCAATCTATTTCTCCAAGCTCCAATTGGCGGGGGCCCCACTCACTTGTCAATGTGATGTGTTTCAATTCTGGATCATTTGCGCCCAGTTGTTCAAAGCATCGTTATCTTAACGAGCTGGTTAGTGCTCAAAACGTTAACTGTTCTAGCAAGTACAGTATCTTATATAGAGGTATTTTTGCTGAAAAAATATTAGCAGCTTTTTGCAGCTCCTCACATTTTTTTCTGCAAAAATATGAGTATATTTGCCATATTTAATGATCAAAGTTTTAATGAAATGTTAACTAATGACGTCATTAGTTTTGAACAACTGGCCCCAGATGTTTATAATTTTAAATGTGTGTCATTGTTCATGATGGAACCATGCTATATTCATTGCTCCAGTCAACAACAAAAATAGATAGGGGATAATTGTCTTCAAATTTGTCACTTAAGGGGAATGGGAACACCTGGCACATTTTTCCACTATTTTTCAAAAGGGAAACAACTTTTGGGACTTCCTGTTCACTTTTCTATAAACCCTATCCAACTGGAAAAGGGGGGAGCTCTTACACGTAAGAATTTGCTCCAGAGGAGCAAATTCTTTCCTTTAAGAGTTGACCCCTATAGACATGGGAGACTAAAATTCTTTTGCAGGAGTTGCCTCTCCTAGAAGTGTTTCCATTCCCCTTAAGGGAGGTAAATTGTAGGTTTTATGGTCACAAATTTTGTTCTTTGGTAACTGCAAAACTGTCAATCTACCTCCTGAAATTGGAATTTTATCCCCTTTCTGCCAGCACTGTAATAAATCAAACAGCAACAATGCTTGGAGAAATACATTGGGCTGCATAGGGCTTCCGGGCACAGCTGAAACCAAACAATCTGAGTACTGGAAAACACCTTAGAAGGCCTAAGCCATTGAGATGGAGTGACATCTCAAGCCTTGTCCCTAAAGAACATGACAAAGTTTTAAAGAAAGTCCAACTCCTTACACCTTGGCCTTTTTCTTTGGGGGCAGGGCTTGAGATTTCACTTCATCTCAATGTTTGGTTTGTTTGTTTGATTTGAGGTTTAACGTCCCCGTCAACACTGTATAGATCATTTTGGAGACGTTGCTTCCAATTTTGTGGGACTTTTACCCGACATTGAGATGAAATGACATCTCAAGCCCTGTCGCCCATTGAAACAAATAGGGTTTATAAGCATGGACGGTATGACTCGTGCGCACTGGGCAGGCTTAGCTCCTCTAAGCGGTTTACCAGTACTCGTGTGCGGGTCAGATTCAGCTCTGCGTGGAAGCATCATGCAGCCCATATATTTCTTCAAGCCCCGATTGGCGGGGGCTGCTCAATGTTTGGTAAAAGTCCCATAAAGTCAGAAGCAATGTCTCAGAAATGACCCAAATACATGTATTGTTGACGGGGGACATAAAATCTCAAATCAAACAAATTACAATGTTCTGACCCTGGTGTTCCGACCCCAAATCGAATATAATCACATGTTTGATAAATGCACTGGTTGATTACGACCTTGTGTGCGCCGTTGTTAAGGTTGACGTCATGCACGACCCGTGACGTCACTTTACATTCCTGCAGTGTCAACACAATATGGCGGATGTTGGTAACTGAAGTGACTGCAGCATTGAAATTCCGCGCAAAGAAATGGAAGGTATGCAAGAAAAAGAAACCAATGGAGATGTGAGGGGTGGATAGAAAAATCCATCCCTCGGGATCGCTGTCCAGCATCACTCGGCAAGCCTCGTCATGCCGGACAGTGACCCTTGGGACGGATTTTTTCTATCCACCCCTCACACCTGTATGGATTCTTATATAATTTTCTTTTTTTCTTGTTAGAAACAGTTATCATAAATTTACTATAAATTGTTTTGTTTCTGAATGTGTGACACCATCGTGGAGTCTGTGCACATATCATGTCAGCTGAGGCATAATCATGTGATGCCATATTACATACCCCATTATCACACCAAAAACTCTATAGCACACACCCTTTATCATATCTTTGACGTAATAATCTTCGGAAAACTTGGCTGTCTTCCTCTCACACAACATTTTTTCTTTGGCAAATGGTGAAGGCCTGATCAGATGATACATTCTGCAGCATTTTCACCTGCAATGCTTGCAAGTGTCACATTTTGGGGTTTCCAGTATGACACTGGTTAAGAAGTCAAGAAAATGGAAAAGTATTAGAAATTTTCTCAACTCTTAGATGTATTTCTCTCCATCTGAAATTTCTTGTCATCAAGAAATAAATAAACAAAGACAACTATATTGCTCTGCTTTCCACCTAAAACTTTATTTCATTTGAAGAAAAGTTTTAAATATAAAACCACAACGCAATTCTTTTTAAAAAGGACTAAGGTTGGGAAATAAATGATAAATAGATTATTTATGACATTTTTCATAACATACCACATATCAGCCCTCGACCTGTATCAGCCTTTCAGCTGATATGGGAGTCTCGGGCTGGCACAGGATATGATATGAAAAACAAAATGCCATATCATAAAAATATTCCTATAATACTAGTTTTAACTCCTCCTTAAATGCTTCTGTAATCATGTCTTATTCCTTAACCCATTTTGTATAAGAAACCCCAAAACGGGTAATTGGCAAACAGTGCAGGCCCAGATCAGACACCGCAGAACACAGCGTCTGATCAGGGCCTCCACTGTTTGCTAAAATTTCAGTCATTTTCCCAATAGTTTTTGAAGAAAACACAACCTGACACCCCTAAATTTTGAAGTGGACCCCTGCTGTATATAGGGAGGAAGATTCCATTTGGTACAAAAAGGGTTAACTTACTAAGAAACTTGAAAGAGTGATGGTTCACAACCATTACAATAACTCATCCATGTGACATAGTGCATTCAGTCATATCTCCAGAACCATTATTTTTCTGATTAAAATTTGTGATATGTTTCTTGTTCTTACTCCAAACATAGGCAGTGCATGTTTGTTAGAACTGCATCAATGAGGTGGTTCTAACGAGTATGTACAACCTATGTCTTGGAGGAAATAAGAAAAATTGCATATAGTCCTGGAAACACCCGTTTTCTCTAAACAAGACGGCCATGATGGCCCTGGATCGCTCACCTCATCCATAGAGTAACAAGTGGGCACTGGGGAGGGCCATTATTGAACCCAGGGCTATAATGTGCATAATGTTGAGGGAGGTCTAAAAAGGTGAAGCTTCATACCAAATATCAACAAAGGCTATAATTTGAACAATCTTGGCAAAGGTCCACTAGATGAAGCTACACACAAAATATCAAAGACCTGGGCCTTGCGGTTTCAGAGAAGAAGATTTTTTTTTAAAGATATTCCCTACATAAGCCTATGTAAACCAAATGGCCCCAGGGCAGGGACATTTTTGGCCTCAGGGCTATAATTTAAACAATCTTGATAGAGGTCCACTAGATGAAGCTTTACACCAAATATCAAAGACCTGAGCCTTGCTGTTTCATAGAAGAAGATTTTCAAAGATTTTCTCTATATAAGTCTATGTGAATCAAGAGGGCCCCAGGATGGGGGCATTTGTGGCCCGAGGGCTATAATTTGAACAATCTTGGTAGGGGTCCACTAGATGAAGCTCCATATCAAATGTAAAAGACATGGGCCTTGGAGTTTCAGAGAAGATTTTTGAAGATATCCCTTCATTAAGTCTATGTAAAACCAAAGGGTCTCAGAGCGGGGGCATTTTGGCCCCAGGGCTATAATTTGAACAATCTTGATAAAGGTCCACTAAATAAAATTTCAAACCAAATATCAATGACCTAGGCTGTGTGGTTTCACAAAAGAAGATTTTTCAAGATTTTCCCCAATAAAAGTCTATGTAAAACAAAAGGGCCCCGGAGCGGGGTCATTTTGGCCCCAAGGCTATAATTTGAACAATCTTGGTAGAGGTCCACAAGATGAAGCTTCATAACAAATATCAAAGACCTGGGCCTTGGGGTTTCAGAGAAGAAGGTTTTTAAAGATTTTCCCTATATAAGCCCATGTAAAACAAAAGAGCCCCAGGGAAGGAGCACTTCTGGCCCCAGCACTTTAATTAGAACAATCTTGGTAGAGGTCCACTAGGTGAAGCTTTATACCAAATGGCAAAGACCTGGGCCTTGCGGTTTCAGAGAAGAGGATTTTTAAAGTTTTCCCCTATATAAGCCTATGTAAAACCAAAGGGGCAGGGGCAATTTTTGGCCCCAACACTATAATTTGAACAATCTTAGAAGGGGTCTACTAGATGAAGCTTCATACCAAATATCAAAGACCTAGGCCTTGTGGTTTCGGAGAAGAAGATTTTTAAAGATTTTCCCTATATAATCCTATGTTAAACCAAAGGGACCCGGGGCGGGAGCATTTTTGGCACCAGCACTATAATTTGAACAATGTTGGTAGGGGTCCACTAGATGAAGCTTCATACCAAATATCAAAGACCTAGGCCTTGTGGTTTCGGAGAAGAAGATTTTTAAAGATTTTCCCTATATAATCCTATGTTAAACCAAAGGGACCCGGGGCGGGAGCATTTTTGGCACCAGCACTATAATTTGAACAATGTTGGTAGGGGTTCACTAGGTGAAGCTTCATACCAAATATCAAAGAAGTGGGCCTTGTGGTTTCAGAGACGAAGATTTTTTAAGTTTTCGGTGAAAAATCTATTTTTGGCTCCTGTGACCTAGATGTGCAATGGACCAGAACTATTTGAATAACTGTGAAAGGGGACCACCTAAGGAACATTCCTGTGAAGTTTGGTCAGAATCTGATCAATGGTTTAGGAGGAGATGTCGTTTGAAGAAATTGTTTATGGACACATGCACACACGCCCACACTGACGACGGATGACTGATGAAAAGTGATCACAAAAGCTCACCTTGTCATTACGTGACAGGTGAGCTATTAAAGTGGGGTTTACAGGGGGTGTGCATTTCTTGCACTCTGATGGTATTGTTTTACAATCTCACTGAGGAATGTAGAAGCCTTCATGGTGTAGTGATTTTGCTACTTGCCTCATAAACCAGGGGACACAGGTTCGATCCCGGGTTTCTCCAGTTTTTCGGATGAGTCTTTAAGCTGAGGTCCCGTTTTCATATGACCTTAGCTGTTGATGTGACGTAAAACTCAAACACATATACACACATTGAGGAAGTGGGCATGGAAGATTATCTCTACTAACCAACATTTTTCTATTTATAGACAGACATCTACAGATCAGTTTGATGATGACATCAGCTGGTATCTTAGCAACAGCATGGAATTCTGTCCTGAAATGTTTAAGTACAGTTAATTAAGGCAAATGGATACAATGAAAATATTTTTTTACCATTTAAGGGGAATGGGAACATCTTCAGGGGAGGCAACTCCTGCAAAAGTATTTTTGTCTCCCATGTCAATAGGGGTCAACTTTTAAGGGAAAGAATTTGCTCCTATACTGACCTACTTTTTGACTCTACATAACCCAAATTCGAATGACCATGATATTGTCCAAATGATTATTCTCAGCAAGTTTGACGATAATTGGACTAAAACTGGCCTCATGTTTGTTAACAAGGTTTTCCTATAATTTGACCTGTTGACCTACTTTTTGACCCGAAATGACCCATATTCGAAACTGACCAAGATATTGTCAAGATGATCATTCTGAGCAAGTCCGAAGATGACTAGTCCAAAACTGTGGCCTCTACTGTTAACAAGGTTTTTCATGTACTTGACCTACTGATCTACCTTTTGACCCAACATGACCAATTTACGAACCTGACTGAGATTTTATCAAGTTGATAATTCTGACCGTCTGAACATTACTGGACCAAAACTGTGGCCTCCAGAGTGTTTACAAGCAAAGTTTACACAACGCATGACGCCGGACATCTCACGGTCACAGAAGCTCGCCATGACTTTTGGTCAGCGAGTGCGAGTGTTTTGAGTTTTACGTCCCACCAACAGCTAAGATCATACGAAAACGGGACCTCGGTTTCATGACTCATCTGAAAGTCTGGAGAAGCCCGGGATTGATCATGCAATCCCTGGTTTACAAGGCGAGTAGCGTAACCACTGGACCACGGAGGCTTCTGACTTTTGGTCAGGTAAGCTAAAAATACAAGAAGGCCTGTTTTGATCAGAAAGACACAGATGGCTCAAGCAACCTCACAGTCAGAACAGTGTTTAATCATTGCTTTTGGATAGATACAGAAGGCTAGCCAGTAACTAGGGAAGACTAATCAGGTCCCAAGGTTATAAAACTTTTTTCATGCTCAACTCAGCTGAGCATAAAATTTATAATGCTCATAAAGATACTCGCCCCCGCCCATAGGGGCTTGAAGAAATATATGGACTGCACGATGCTTCCACGCAGAGCTGAATCCGGCCCACACAATAGTACTGGTAAACCGCTTAGAGGATCTAAGCCTGTCCAGGAACCGCTGTGCGAGGTGGACCGTCCATGCTAATAAACCCTATTGGTTTCATTGGGCGACAGGGCTTGAGATGTCATTTCATCTCAATGTCGGGTAAAACTCCCACAAAATTGGAAGCAACGTCTCAAAAATGACCTTTACAGTGTTGACGGGGACGTTAAACCTCAAATCAAACAAAATCATAAAGATACAAATGGAAAAGGCAATTTTTGTTCTCGGATCAGCAAAAAATGTTATCTGTCCTGCTCATAAATTTGAAAATGCCAACATTTGTTGGCATTTTCAAATTTATGAGCTGGACAAATTACAAGCTCAGTTGATTTGAGCATGAAAAAAAGTTTTATAACCTCGGGACTCAGAGTGCAGAAATGCACATGCTGATCGGAGTCTTCAATGGTCACACTTATCTTCTTGTTGGCTTTGTGTGCCCTGGTTCACAAGACTTTTATATATGTACAGTAAACTTCAATACCTCGAATAGGGTTGGGACCACCAAAAATTTGTTCGATATATTGGTAGTTCGAATTACTGAGGGTAACTGATACTGCCGTGCAATGAAGCATAAAGGGATAAAGGGGAGTGACTTCAGGATATATTTTCGAATTTTTATAAAATTACGGTATGCTGTGTGTACTCATTAGAATCGCCTCAATGAGGCGATTCAAATGAGTACACACAACATACCTTTTTGACAGAATATCACACACACATCCATAAATTAATCTAAACACAGTCCAACCTGTATTAAGCAAGCACCTAAGAGATGATCAAAATGTGCTTGCTTAAGACAAGTGCTTGCTAAATACAGGTGAATTTTGAACATTTTCCTTTTTCGGGGACAGCATGCTTGCTTAAGACATGTTGCTTGCTTAATAAAGGTGGCCACTATGACAGGTTTTACAGTACATTGATATCTGAAGCTATAGGAATATTTCTCTATGGACTCCAGAATGTGTTCGAATTAGCCGTGGTAAACAAGTTATCCGTGTTCGAGATATCGAAGTTTCACTGTATGTGGTACACTGTTCATGTCTAAGCACTTACCCCAACAGTGTCTGTAGGCAATTACACAGGACTGTCCATCTACACGCATACTGACATAATCTGTCCTGCTCCAATGATGATAGAGGTTTCAATCCAAGTACAGGCCTTGTCATTTCTAATGATGTGTCTGAAACAGAAGAATAAACCAATATTACACCACAACCTCATTATAACATGGTTCATTATAACACAGTTTTGGATATAACACGATTTCAAGGTGGATCCCAAAAATGTATAGATTATATAGACAAGAGGGCCATGATGGCCCTGGATCGCTCACCTGATCCACAGAGTAACAAGTGGGCCCCGGGGAGGGCCATTATTGACCCTAGGGTTATAATGTGCATAATGTTGAGGGAGGTCTAAAAAGATGAAGCTTCATACCAAATACAAACAAAGGCAATAATTTGAACCATCTTGGCAAAGGTCCACTACATGAAGCTCCATACCAAATATCAACTAGAGCTATCACTAAAGGTGATGAATACCCCCACAAAAACTGCCTTGATAGTACATCAGCGCCATTTTGCAATTTTTTCACTTGAAAGGGGCCATAACTATGTCGAAAATTGACGAATTGTAGTGGAAATCGAACTTGACCTGTATTTTATGATGTTACATCAGTGTAAGAAAAATTATAACAAGAGGGCCATGATGGCCCTGGATCGCTCACCTGATCCATAGTGTAACAAGTGTGCCCCAGAGAGGGCCATTATTGGCCCCCCAGGCTTTAATGTGCATAATGTTGAGGGAGGTCTTAAAGGTGAAGCTTCATACCAAACATCAACAAAGGCTATAATTTGAACGATCTTGGCAAAGGTCCACTAGATGAAGCTACACATCAAATATCAAAGACCTGGGCCTAGCGGTTTCAGAGAAGAAGATTTTTAAAGATTTTGCCTATATAAGCCTATGTAAAATCAAAGGGCCCCTGGACGGGGGGCATTTTTTGCCCCAGCACTATAATTTGAAAATCTTGGTAGGGGTCCACTAGATGAAGCTTCATACCAAATATCAAAGTCCTGGGCCTTGTGATTTCAGAGAAGAAGATTTTTAAAGATTTTCCCTATATAAGCCTATGTAAAACCAAAGGGCCCCGGGGCGGGGGCATTTTTGGCCCCAGCACTATAATTTGAACAATCTTGGTAGGGGTCCACTAGATGAAGCTTCATACCAAATATCAAAGACCTGGACCTTGTGGTTTCAGAGAAGAAGATTTTTCAAGATTTTCCCTATATAAGCCAATGTAGAACCAAAGGGCCCCGGGCGGGGGCATTTTTGGCCCCAGCACTATAATTTGAACAATCTTGGTAGGGGTCCACTAGATGAAGCTTCATACCAAATATCAAAAACCTGGGCTTTGTGGTGTCAGAGAAGAAGATTTTAAAAGATTTTCCCTATATAAGCCTATGTAAAACCAAAGGGCCCTGGGGCGGGGGCATTTTTGGCCCCAGCACTATAATTTGAACAATCTTGGTAGGGGTCCACTAGATGAAGCTTCATACCATATATAAAAGACCTGGGCCTTGTGGTTTCAGAGAAGAAGATTTTGAAAGATTTTCCCTATATAAGCCAATGTAAAACCAAAGGGCCCCGTGGCGGGGGCATTTTTTGTCCCAGCACTAAAATTTGAACAATCTTGGTAGGGGTCCACTAGATGAAGCTTCTTACCAAATATCAAAGTCCTGGGCCTTGTGGTTTCAGAGAAGAAAATTTCTAAAGAATTTCCCTATATAAGCCTATGTAAAACCAAAGGGCCCCGAGGCGGGGGCATTTTTGGCCCCAACACTATAATTTGAACAATCTTGGTAGGGGTCCACTAGATGAAGCTTCATACCATATATAAAAGACCTGGGCCTTGTGGTTTCAGAGAAGAAGATTTTTAAAGATTTTCCCTATATAAGCCTATGTAAAACCAAAGGGCCCCGTGGCGGGGGCATTTTTTGTCCCAGCACTATAATTTGAACAATCTTGGTAGGGGTCCATTAGATGAAGCTTCATACCAAATATCAAAGTCCTGGGCCTTGTGGTTTCAGAGAAGAAGATTTTTAAAGATTTTCCCTATATAAGCCTATGTAAAACCAAAGGGCCCCGGGGCGGGGGCATTTTTGGCCCCAGCACTATAATTTGAACAATCTTGGTAGGGGTCCACTAGATGAAGCTTCATACCAAATATCAAAGTCCTGGGCCTTGTGGTTTCAGAGAAGAAGATTTTTAAAGATTTTCCCTATATAAGCCTATGTAAAACCAAAGGGCCCCGGGGCGGGGGCATTTTTGGCCCCAGCACTATAATTTGAACAATCTTGGTAGGGGTCCACTAGATGAAGCTTCATACCAAATATCAAAGAACTGGGCCTTGTGGTTTCAGAGAAGAAGATTTTTAAAGATTTTCCCTATATAAGCCTATGTAAAACCAAAGGGCCCCAGGGCGGGGGCATTCTTAGCCCCAGCACTATAATTTGAACAATCTTGGTAGGGGTCCACTAGATGATGCTTCATACCAAATATCAAAGACCTGGGCCTTGTGGTTTCAGAGAAGAAGATTTTTTAAGTTTTTGGTGAAAAAAATATATTTTTGGCTCCTGTGACCTAGATGTGCAACGGACCGAAACCATTTGAACAACTTTGAAAGGGGACCACCTAAGGATCATTCCTGTGAAGTTTGGTCAAAATCTGATCAGTGGTTTAGGAGGAGATGTCGTTTAAAGAAATTGTTTACGCACGGACGCACGGACGCACAGACGCACGCACGCACGCACGACGGACGACGGACAAAAAGTGATCCCAAAAGCTCACCTCGTCACTACGTGACGGTGAGCTAAAAAATGACCATAAATGGTCATTTTTCTATAATAATCTATACATTTTTGTTTGGATATAACACAGTCGTTTAACTAACATGGTTTCTGCTTTGGACCCCATCAATAGTATTATAAAGAGGCTGTGGTGTATTAGTTATTCTGATGGGGCTTGAGAGCAATATTTGCCTGAGCCATCAGGCGGGGAATGTGATCCCTGCCAATAATCATAATAATGGGTTTGTTATATTGCAAAGCTTTTTCAGGACATTTATTACATTGTTTTAATGCTTTCAAAAGATATCTTTTGTAGTGGACATCATTAGTACACATTTACAAGTACCACTTTTGAACAGTCCAAAAGGTGGTCCCTGACCAGAGGGCATTGTATGCAGAAAACAGGAAGAAAGAATAACTGCACATTTCTAATAGTCAGGGATTTGAAATTCGTAGCACCCGTTTTTAAGGAGTTCAATGCACCTTATTTTCTCACACTTAACTATGATATGAATTTATTGAGAGGTCTCTCAGCATCTTGAAAATGGTGTTAGAAAATCAAAAAAGTGGGGAAAAAGACATAAAAAGGGGAGATAAATGCACCTACCCTCTTTTCTCATTTGAACATCCAAACAAATCCAAACGACTTCTACTCTGAAACTACTAGGCCAATTGGAACCAAATTACATGTGAAGCCGCCATGGGGTGGAATAACAAACATATATTCTAAATGTCTGGGTCACATGACCAAAATGTCCACCATGCCCATATATGGTAAAAGCCTTTGAAATGGCCCGTTCTCAGAACCCAATAGACCGATGACCTTGAAACTTGATATACAATATTGGGAACCCGGTCCCTTTCACATTTGTTTAAATGATGACATTTAGTTGGCCTTGACCTTTCTTACGTCAAGGTCACATACGGTCACTTAGGGCTTTGTATGGCAAAGACAGGATTTTCTGGTTCTGTTGCAGGTAATGACATTAGAGTTGATATTTGCAACCAGCTAAATGATCCAGGGGCCATAAGATAACATATTACTATTTTTTTCCAAAACTACTGTGCTAACGGATACCAAATTACATATACTGCATCAGTGTGGTCGAGAAATCAAAGTTTGTTTGAGGGATCTGTGTGATTGTCACACCAATATATGGCCAAAAGTGATTTTGAATTCTGCATCTCAGGAAATACAAGACCTTGGTATGCAACATTTTTGACTTTAGATCTACTGAGATTGTTCAAAGCTGACCATAATGTATGCGACGGCAACAAAAACAATGGTTGATTTAAAAATAATTTGGCAGCAATGGTCATTCGATTGGCCTCTACTAAACCGTTATGGTCGACTAAAATAAATGGCCACCAAAGGTGGGATAATTTATGCCCACTTGAGCTCTGGTGAGGGTAGTTTCCCATGGGCTGCTTATTGATAACTTTATGTTCAGGGTAGTTATTAAAGGTCGCGTAAGCTTGATGGCAAGCGTAAACCATATTTAATTGGCATTGTCATGATTCAGCAGCCCCAGTTTTCTGCTTTACTGATTGCGCTTGTTTGGTTATCTTTATTGCTTAGCTGCATTTTCCAGCCTTCAGAAACCATTCATTCGATAAACAGTGGTAGTTTGGTATGAAGTTATCATGACGGCAATACATCTGTTCAGTGAATTTAGCAACGCGACCCTATTTCAGTCTTTTTTTCAAATGGTTCAGTATTTCATAATTGAAGGAAAGACGTATTTTTAATCAGTTTACGCCTCTGAACAATCCAGCCTCCTTTTATCTGAATGTCTGCGAAATTTGTCTGCAAACAAAAAGGAAACATTATAGTATTTGCATGATAGAACGACGATTTTACATAAATGTTTTATAGTAAAGTAGAAGTAAAACAAAGATCAGGAATTGATTAACTTACTCCACCTATCAAAGACACCAAAGGGAAAGAAACACAAACACGAAGCGACCAGACCATAATGGAAACCTAGACGTTTGTTTTGGTTTTTACCATTACTTTGCTGCAGAAAAAGATACTCTACTAAATCTAAATATCAGCATCTAATTCTCCAACTGCGGATTTGATATACTTCAGCTTATTTGCTGATTGAATGACTCTGGTTTTGGTTGATCTTTTGGCAAACATGTGCAAATTGTGGTGACCATGTTACATGAAGATGCAGAAAAGGTCAGTCGAGAGTCTGTGTTGAACCCGATGTTCCCACCCTTCTTGACAAAATTGTAGAAGAAGAAGCTTGATTTACATAGGAATCGTTACATTCATTAAGCCAAACATCGTCCCTGTTCAAAATATCTGACCTATAAGGTGTCAGCCTCAAGTAAGTTAACCTTTCATTCAGTTCCTTTCATAAGTACGAATGCATTTCCGTCAGAACGCCTGAAGGTAGGTGCCTGATGCTCTGTCTCTGGTAGGGCTAACCAGAGCCTAACTATGCCTTTCCTTTGCTGCAGCATTCTAGCTATTCCATGCTGTTGAGTCCTCGTCGTTGTCTCGTCTCCTTATTCGTTTGATTTTATGTTCGCGGAGATGTTGCATTGATGAGGTAGAAATCCATCATGCAGACTGAACAACTAATGGGTTTTAATCAAGACAACCAAGAGTGAGGATTGAGGCCACCTTAAATCAATTAAAAGTGTCCACCCCAAACCCCAACATCCGTAAAACTTCTTACTGACCCCATTCCAAGGCGGACCTTCTGTTGTGGTTTCTAATTTTTATAGTTGGTCTTTAAGATGTTTGTATTGCTAATGCTTTTTTGTATTTGGATAGCTGTTTGGCCATGTGGGGAGATAACTGTCCTTCTGACTTTCCATTCTGGACGTTTTCATTTTGGTGTTTTGAATGGGAGGTGCCAGGTATTTTGTATAGGTTCCTGATCATTGCCTACACTCTGTTTGTCAAATCATGATAACCCCTGATGGCTTGACATAGAAGGCCCTTTTGGCAAATCTGTATGGGACAATTGGGGTGGTTGGGTGAGGCAAAAGTGGCGTGTATCTTGCGTCAATAGGGCGTCCAGCTGATAGTGGCTTACAGCTGGACAAGACCTGCTGTTCTTGCAGCAGGTAATGGTAGAGGGAAATACTGTTATTTCTTCTGTTTCTGCACTTATATTTATTTTCTTCTTTCTCTTCTGTCCCTCACTTTCATCTGCTCTACTATCACTTCTATCGCTTTTCTTTGGGAGAGGACACAAAATGACCAACAAGGGTGGACGTGCCTTTAAACCCAAAATAATTAATATATGGGACAAATATCAGTGAAAGGAAGTAGTAAAAAGTAGATGAAGAACAGCTTAATCAGTGCATCACGTGAACAAGTCCATGAAAAGAAGACCCCTAAACCCAACTTTATATAGAGAAAACTGAGGTTTACGGGGTAAACATTATTTTTCTTATTTCTGTTCCAAGACATAGGTTGTGGGTACTCGTTAAAACCGCCTAAGGTGGTAATGACGAGCGCCCTCAACATAATTATGTTATGAACATTTATAAGAAACATATCAAGGATTTTCATCAGAAATGTAGCCATGTTGGAGATGTGAAAAATGCACTATGTTGCACGGGTGAGTTATCGGAATGTGTGACAAGAGACACAGGATAATTAAGAGCTAATGGCGAATAGAGGGACAAGGTTATCGAAGGCAATGGAAAGGTAGAAAGTAATATGCAGGTTTACAGGTTATACCACTACTCTGGAAAAAGGGAAGACGGAAGAATGTTTAAGGGGTGGCTTTACATTACATTAAAGCTCGGTTACTATTTATTTTTAATCGTGCGACTTACCAGAAAATAAGGTACCCAGTAAGATTTCAATAGAGATCTAGTAGTGGCCAGTAACATTTACGTGTTTAAAATATAATAATATCGATGTTGGTTTGGGAGCCTTCAGCACAAACTGGAAACGTTGGATAATGAAGCTTGAAATATACAATGTATTTATTAAATGTTGATAGATTCAAGTCACCAGTTTAGAGAATCACTTGATAGTTCATCGCTGACAAATATGCTTAGTGATGTATATTCACCTCACTAAATAAGAACAAGAAGGAAATGGTCATCGGTAATTTTTCAAAACTATATATGTTGGCCCCTGTTATGATACACCTGTGACTAGCCAATAAAATAATTTATTTTATGTATGTTTTAATATGGATTTTAATCACGATCTCTGACTCAGCAGTAAAAACCAGCAAAAGGGTCCCTAGGTATGTGAGTCCCTTGTTCATGCCGAGATTGACACAGAGTCATCAAGTTTCACATGCATGTGCAAAAATAACCGTCCTGCATACTGACGAAAAAGAAATTCTTTCAAAACATACTAAAAATCCTATAGCGCAAAAATAGTGTAAAATTTACCAAATTTCTTTGGGTCAAATTTCAGTGGTCAAAATTTATGGTAACACCGGATGTAGTTACGTCATATCATGAATTTTGGTATCTTCGAGTATTGGCAAATACTTGGGCTGATGCAAAAAATCAACATTCAGTTGTTAGCGCAAGCTACACATAACTAAACTTAATCCAACTATACCATTCGCATGGGGGTGGGTGTAAACACAAAGAATTTTCAACCCCTTTTCCCCATCAGATTTGCTAAATAATCACATGTCACATAGATTAGGCTTCTATCTCAATAAATCAGCACAAACAAAGCTTGAGACTTTTAGGTGCATTAATTGTTTCGAAATCTGGTCTCAAATCCCGGACTATAAATCAGCTTTTTGAAGTGGAAGTAGTCTTAATTTTAGGTGGTGTTAATTGCGGAATTTCACAGTATTTTTTTCCCTCAGAGGAGAGATTCTTTTCAAGATGTCTGTCAATTTTTTTTTGTTTGGGTTTTACGGCCCTTTCAAGATTATTTCACTCATATCGAGCCGATCGTTAATCAGAGGTGGGCGAAAACCGGAGTACCCGGAGAAAAACCACCTGACCTTCCTTTGCAGAACTTGGCGTCTCACACGTGGCCTGAGCGAGGCTCGAACCTATGGCGGTGAGAGACCTAATGACCAAGAGTCAGCGCTCTTATCCACTAGATGTCTGTCAATAAGAAGTACACAAATATTTTAATACAGCTGACTTTTCTTAAAATACATTCGATCTTCTACACTTACCTGTTTCTAGACCCTCATACAATATAGACAAAGTTTCATGTAGACTGCCTGTCAGTTTATCACAGAGGTCTGTCCAGTTATCAGTGTGTTTGTTGCCTTGGTTACCACCACCACCACACCTCACTAGATGGCATAAACAATCAACAGCTTCCTGAAATATACCCAGATGGGCACATTACCTTAATGATCCTAAGTATTTGGAAAAGATAGGCCTAAACAAACAGTTCAGACCAAGATCAGACTGCTCCTGAAGGAGCAGTCTGATCAGGGTCTACACTGATTGCCATTCCATTTGAATCTTTTGGACTCCTTCTTGCAGGATCATGAAACACATTTGTTAAAATTTTAGAAGAATTACAGCAAGTCCTCAAGGTGTCCAAATTTTTATGATTTTTATGGTACAAAGGGGCAGATTTTGGCTCTCTCAAATGTAATCGATGGGGCAGATTATAAGAATCTGATATGGGGTTCTGTTGTTGATGAGCGTTTCCAACCCGAGGGATGACCGTGCTGAGCGGAACAGAGGGGTTCCGCTCAGCACGGTCATCCCGAGGGTTGGAAACGCCCATTTACAACAGAACCCCATATTGGATTCTTTTTCTTGCACAACATCTCCGGTTAGTTTTGACAGCTCGCACATGTATATTGTTTATAAAATAAAAGTAGTGCGGAAGTAGTTCCGGCAGTTGAATAGAATAGAAGCGCATTTATGTTAGTTGCCTGGGTCGGAACACCAGGGTCAGAACATAAATTTCTATCCCAGGGTAAAATCACTGATTTCCTTGTCTGGTGTGCAAGAAAAAAGTTTTCATTGGGGCAAATATATCTGTGCCCATTTTCCATCCATTAAGAATTAATTAACACATCTTTGCACCCTGGGCTTTGCAATCCCCTGGAAAAATGTAAACTGCAGAAATTGCAGAAATAAAAAAACATGTACAAACTTACAAGATAGTGTTTAAATTACATGTACTAACTTAAAAGTTAGTGTTTAAAGAGTTCTATCTTATTATACATGACTTTTCTTAAAGACACTCACATTTACATGCCTATGCAATTAATGTGATTCTTACGGATGTAAAAATATAAGAACAAGAGACCTGTACATACCTTGGAAAACAGTGCAGCCCCAGATCAGATGCCACAGAATGCGGAGTCTGATCAGGGCCTGCATTATTTGCTTGTTAAACAGAATGTTTCGTCAAAAACAGAATAAAGAACGAAAAAAAAGGCTTGACACCCCTTATATGACACATGGACTAGTCCAACATATAGCAATGGAAGAGTCCAATAGTATACAATGGGTTAACTCTACATAAAATTGATGCAAAGTAACATACAAATGGAAACAATTTATCAATTTTAGCAAGGGAGACACCTTCTGGTACTTTATGTTGGTGTCTGCCCTTGTCTGCTTTCTGCCATTCCACTTAACCATTGCCCTGCTGAATAAATTAATTTCGTCACACCCATTTCTGCCAATCAAACCAATCAAATTACTTGACATAATGTATTTGTTCAAATTGGCAAAGAGGATGACACTTAGTGTAGATCCTGATCAGATTCCCCCTTCAGAACCTGTCTGATCTGGATCAACATTGTTTGCAAAGGGGTTATCATGTTCAGCAGGACAAGATAAAATGCAAGAATTCGCTCCTCAGAGGTGACCCCACAAGTACCTGAAATGAGAAAACAGTTTAAATTTTGCATACTATACCTTGTGACAGCATTGCTCTTCCAGTTCATTTAACACCAGGCTTTCTATTTTATTTCTGAAAGTGACCATAGGGCCAGGGAATGTCTGTAGGCAAGCAGTCATACATCTCAGGGCTGCCGCCTTCCACTGAAAAAAAAAGTAATTTTCTTTATTGCACGACCCGCAGAAAAAGCCACCGACTGAAGTCGGTTGATTTTCTAAGAGTGCCCTAAAATCACCGTGTCATTCTGTCAGTCTGTCTGTCCGTCCGTAACCCGTTTGTGGAAATTGGTGATAGTGACTTAACCGCTAGGAATATTTAAACAATTTTTGGCATACTGATAGATATCAATGAGATCTAACCAATGAACTTGCGAAATATTACATTCCATTTAGTATAGCCTCGCCGAGGTGAAAAATGTGAAAATTTTTTAACTGCTTCTCCTCGGAAACCGTTGGGCCGATTGAAGTCAATTTCATAACGAGCCCCTATGGGATGGGGGAAACCAAAATTTGCTCATAAGTCCTGGTCACATGACCAAAATGGCCGCCAAGCCATATATGGTCTGTCTGTCTGTCTGTCCGTAACCCGTTTGTGAAAATTGGTGATAGTGACTTAACCGCTTGGAATATTTAAACAATTTGTGGCATACTGATAGATATCAATGAGATCTAACCAATGAATTGCGAAATATTACATTCCATTTAGTATAGCCTCGCCGAGGCGAAAAATGTGAAAATTTTCGAACTGCTTCTTGGAAACCGTTGGGCCCATTGAAGTCAAATTTCATATGGAGCCTCTATGGGATGGGGGAAACCAAAATTTGCTCATGGGGTCCAGGTCACATGACCAAAATGGCCGCCAAGCCATATATGGTAAAAACCCTTCAAAAATAGTCTTCTCCAGAACCACTGGGCAGATTTCCACGAAACTTGATAAATAGCATCTGGGACGTAGGCCCATCATAAAGTGCTAAAATGGTGACCCTGGGTTGACCTTGACCTTCTTTGTGCCTAGGTCAAACTTTGACACATATGCTTTTGTATTGGAAAAGTGAGAATGCATTTTAACCTGCAAACAATTCAGAATACAGTACTAAAGTATAAGATATATTTTTGCTCCTTACAATAAGGCGCATTTATTGGGGGAACCGTTTTAGGTCCAGGTCACATGACCAAAATGGCCGCCATACCCATATATGGTAACACTCATAAAGCTAAAAGCATCGAGCGGGTCGTGCACTTCAGCTGAAGCACTGGTTTGTGTTTATAAATAAGAACAAAATTAATTTCCCTTGTTAAATGAAATGTCCTTTGGACGCCGCTCTTACAGATTTAGCGATAAATAGGTGTTTGAGAGCACTTCTGACCCAAGATGTCCAGAACTAATGATGTTGCCAGTTGGTTGGTTGATTTGAGGTTTAACGTCCCCATCAACACTGTAAAGGTCATTTTGGAGACGTTGCTTCATCTCAAGCCCTGTCGCCAAATGAAACCAATAGGGCTTATTAGCATGGACGGTCTGCCTCGCACCGCAGTTCCTGGACAGGCTTAGATCCTCCAAGATGCAGATCTATGCAAAAGGTACTAACATTTTTTCAGCAAAAATACAAGAGGATTAGCAAAAATGAGATAGGAAGACCTGTCTACGGACTCCAGGACAAACTTGAATTAGCCATGGTAAATGAGCCATCCATGTTTGAGTTACCGAATATATGCAATTTTAAATCCAACTTAAAATATTTACATTTCCAGTGTAAAGTCTAATGTAAACCTATAGCAAACAATTGCGTTCATACTTCCATGAATGCATCGAATCACATGATTTTCAATGACATTAAGTGACGTCATTCTTAACCATTGTTCTCTACGGGTGTTCATGACGTCAACGCTGCTCCGCTCTTTGAAGAAAAACAGCATGTAAATGTTTTTCATCTTTAAAAGTTTGCCCTACAAGAATTTTTTCGCCCAGTGATGACGGGCAAATAATGTATCAGACTACTGTAATTTGTCCATTTTTTTTTTTGTTGTTGTTGTTGTTTTTGTTATTATTGTTTTCTTAAAAATTCTACCATCTGTTGTAATTTCTCTGGATATTGTATATAGCTAAACTATTTCACCATCCTGAAATTTGTCAAAAATGCTAGCAGAGCTATAGTACATGTAACTCAATCCTTAGAGAAGTGGCGGCTGTAACTTAAAAAATGAAAAGAACACAAGTATTCAAAAATTATTATCACAATGGTAACACCCACATGGTAAATCAGCCCCTTTCTTATCCTAGATTTGTTTGTTTGATTTGAAGTTTAATGTTCCCATCAACACTGTATAGGTCATTTTGGAGACATTGCCTCCAATTTTGTGGGACTTTTACTCGACATTGAGATGAAATGACATCTCAAGCCCTGCCACCAAATGAAACCAATAGGGTTTATTAGCATGGACGGGCCGACTCGCACCACATTGCCTGGGCAGGCTTAGTTCCTCTAAGTCGATTTCAACTCTGCATGGAAGCATCATGCAGCCCATCATTTTCTTCAAGTCCCTATGGGCGGGGGCTATTTCTTATCCTAGAACTAGCAGTTTTCAGATGACAGTTTTTTTTATATTTTTATCCCCACGTTTTTAAAAAAAGTGGGGATATTGTTATCGCCTCCGTCCGTCTGTCCATCTGTCTGTCTGTCCGTCTGTCTGTCCGGCTATCTCCTCCTAAACCGTTAGCCGGAATTCAACCAAATTTGGTATGCGAGTTGCTTACATGAATGGCTTGCCCAAGAGCACATTTTTTTTTGTCCCCGCCCCCAGGGGCCCTGGGGAGGGGTCAAAAGGTCAAATATCAATAAAATTCAATTACAAAATCAATTTTGAAGATTTTGATGCCAAACTTTGCACATGTACTTAGTTATGAAAAAAGTAAAACATATTGAACAGGATTTTGGCTGTGACCCCTAGGTCACGCCCTGGGGGTCGGACTTGGGGGGGGGGGGTCGGGGGTCAAAATTAAAGTTTTTCAGAACATAGTCATGTTGCATATCTATGCGAAGGGGATAATGGGTAGAATAAACTACAAGTAAAATTTTGACCCTGGGGTCAGATTGGGGCCCTGGGAGAGGGGTCAAAGGGTCAAAATTTAAGTTTTTTGGAACATAGTCATGTGGCATATGAAATTGAAGGGCATGATTAGTAGAATATAATACAGGTAATATTTTGACCATGGAGTCAAATTAGGGCCCAGGGTGAGGGGTTTTCAGTACTTGGCCCCTCTGTAGAAAACGTGGGGATTTGCGATGGCGCGCCATCGACAGTATTCTTGTTCTTATTTCTAGACCAAACATGGATTGTTGGTGCTCTTCCGGCCGTTCTATTGAAGCGATCTAACCAGTACCCACAACCGATCTTTGAATATAAGGAAAAATGTTTTATCTTGTAAACACCACTTTACTCTACATCAAATGGAGTTTATATGGTGTCTATTACACAGATTTGTTAACCCTTTTCCTGCTGAATATTCAATTAAGCCTCACCCATTTCTGACTGTGAACCAATTAAATTAGGTGAAGTAGTTTATTCCTGCAAACTCATAAACTGAATGTCAAACAGTGTAGATCCTGATCAGATGGCTTCTTTAGAAGCCATCTGATCTGGATCTACACTGTTTGCAAAGATAGGGGTTGTAGTGAACAGCAAGATAAGACTTCTTCAGAAGCCATCTGATCTGGATCTACACTGTTTGCAAAGATAGGGGTTGTGGTGAACAGCAAGATAAGACTTCTTCAGAAGCCATCTGATCTGGATCTACACTGTTTGAAAAAATAGGGGTTGTCATGAACGCAAAATAAGGGTTAAGACAATGATTACAGTTACCTCAGAGCTGGCTACCAGCAGCAAAGGAACCAGCTGTGGTATCGTCGTGGACACAATATCTCGTGACAAGTCTGTAAACTGTCTGGAAAACTGGAGGATGAGGTTGATGAGATCACATACTGCTCTGTGTACAGATGATGAGGCATGGCTCTACAACATAAAAGAATTCAATTTATTTACAGTCAAACCTGTATTAAGCAAGCACCTTTTGGATCATCAAAAAGTGCTTGCTAAAGACAGTTTCTTGCTTTAATAACCCTTACTGTACCATATGGAATCTTCCTACTTATATAAAGCAGGAGTCCAAAATTTACAGGTGTCAGGTTGTGATTTCTTCAAAATTTATTTGGAAAATGGCTGAACTTTTTGCAAACATTGTAGGCCCAGATCAGACGCCGCGTTCTGCGGCGTCTGATCTGGACCTGCACTGTTTGCCATGGTACCCGTTTTAGGGTTTCTGGTACTAAATGGGTTAATACAGGTGTGCTTTAATGCATTTGTCTTTAAGGGGAACTGAATGCATGCTTGCTTAAAACAGGTTGCTTGCTTAACACAGGTGGTCACTATGACAAGTTTTACTGTATTTTAACCCCTATCACTCTTTACATGAAAACCCCTACCTTTGCAAACAGTGTAGATCCAGATCAGCTGGCTTCATCAGAAGGATCTACACTGTTTGTCATGCACTTTGTGAAATGAACAAATACATTATATCATGTGATCTGATTTGGTGGATAGTCACAAATGGGTGTGGCAAAATCAATTTATTCAGCAGGATAACTGTTAAGGGGAATGAATACTCTTTCAGGGGACAGAACTTTTTTTCCAACATGCAGGTTTCAACATTAACTTTTTAAATAACTGGACAAGGTGGTCCTGTGACTCTTAGGATACACTGGACCTGATCCAAGTTCAACTGGACCTAAAATCATACTAAAGAGATTTATTGGATGGTTATTTCTATTATCTAACAAGAATTCCGCAGAAGGCGGGGTCGCACCTGCTGGGGCAAAAGTCATAGAAGCAACAATCAGAATGTTGTTATTAATTAAGTAAATTTCATAGCAGTTGATACTTGATGTAAAATGTGTGTCAAAGTCACTGGACCAAAAAATATAGGCCATGGTCACCAGCTCAAGGTACTTGCAAAATCAGTACAATGAGGAGAAGTACTATGCAAAGTTTGGTGGCTGTAGGCCATTTATTTTAGGACATATTCAACACTGACGTTAAAGTCGCTAGAGTGCATACTATAGGTTAAGGTCACCCGGTCAAGGTACCCACAGAGTAAGTAAATGTAGGAGAAGCACTAGGCAAGGTTTGGTGGTGGTAGGCCTTATAGTTAAGAAGATATGGAATGTTGACCTAAAATGTGTTAAAGTCAATGGAGTGCAAAAAATAGGTCAAGGTCACCAAGTCAAGGTACCTGCATAGTCAGTACATCTAGGAGAACCACTATGCAGATTTGGTGGTTGCAGGCCTTTTATTTGAGAAGATCCGGAACATTGACGCAAATTGTGTCAAAGTCAATGGAGCGTAAAATATAGGTCAAGGTCACCAGGTCAAGGTACCTGCAGAATCAGTACATCCAGGAGCAGCATTATGCAAGCTTTGATGGTTGTAGGCCTTTAATTTGCATAGATCTGGAACTTCATTATAAAAATTTGTCAAAGTCGCTGGAGCGTAAAATACAGGTCAAGGTCACCAGGTCAAGGTACCTGCAGAGTCAGTTCATCTAGGAGAAGCACTATGCAAGATAAGATGGTTGTGGGCCTTTGATTTGAAGAGATCTGGAACGTCGACGTAAAATGTGTCAAAGTCAGTGGAGCGTAAAATATAGGTCAAGGTCACTATGTCAAGGTACCTGCAGAGTCAATACATCTAGGAGAAACACTATTCAAGATTTTATTGGTGTAGGCCTTTTATTTGAGAAGATCTGGAACATTGACGTAATTTGTGTCAAACTCACTGAAGCGTAAAATATAGGTCATGGTCACTTGGTCAAGGTGCTTGCCTAGTCAGGAGCTCAGGGTGATGTTTCATGAAAGGTTTGATGGTTGTTTAGTCTTATAGTTGATTACAATACAAACTTCGACCTAAATGTCGAAATTCGACATAATGGTAAAAGTCACTGGAGCGCAAAATATAGGTCAAATTCACCAGGTCAAGGTGCTTACAAAGTTGAGAAGGTCTATGAGATGTTTCATGTAAGGTTTGATGGTAGATGAGGTTTGTAAAATAAAAACTTTGACGTATATGTCGAACTTTGACGTAAATGTCGAACTTTGACGTAATGGTCAAAGTCACTGGAGCGCAAAATATAGGTCAAAGTCACAAGGTCAAGGTGCTTACAAAGTGAGAAGGTCTATGAGATGTTTCATGTAAGGTTTGATGGTAGCTGAGGTCTGTAAATAAAAACTTTGACGTAAATGTCGAACTTCGACGAAAATGTCCAACTTCGATGTAATGGTCAAAGTCACTGGAGTGCAAAATATAGGTCAAAATCACCAGGTCAAGGTGCTTACAAAGTGAGAAGGGCTATGAGATGTTTCATGTAAGGTTTGATGGTAGCTGAGGTTTGTAAAATAAAAACTTTGACGTAAATGTCGAACTTCGACGTAAATGTTAACAGACGGACGGACAAACGGACGGATGCACGGACGGAAAATGTCACAAGGAACCTACATGCCAAATATGAAGGCTCTACCTCAAATGGTTAAAAAGTTATGATAAGTAGGTCAAAAGGTCAGGGGTCAAGGTCACAGGTCAATTTTTTTTTTGTATGAGTGGGAAGGCAATGTCACAAGGAACCCACATGCCAAATATGAAGGCTCTATCTCAAACGGTTGGAAAGTTATGATAAAGTAGGTCAAAGGTCACAGGTCAAGGTCACAGGTCAAAATTGTTTGTATGAGTGGTATGGTAATGTCACAAGGAACCTTCATGCCAAATATTAAGGCTCTACCTCAAATGGTTAAAAAGTTATGGTAAGTAGGTCAAAAGGTCAGGGGTCAAGGTCACAGGTCAATTTTTTTTTGTACGAGTGGGAAGGCAATGTCACAAGGAACCCACATGCCAAATATAAAGGCTCTATCTCAAACGGTTCCACTAAATAATATAATATTTGTCATGGTCACTGGAGCGTAAAATATAGGTCAACGCCACGAGATGAAAGCCCCTGCTTGGTTAGGAGCTTACGAAGATGTTTCATGTAAGGTATGATGGTTATTTAGTCTTGTAGTTGAGTATTTAATAAACTTCGACATAAATGTCGAACTTCGACATAAATGTCCAACTTTGACGTAATAGTCGAAGTCACTGGAGCACAAAATATAGGTCAAAGTCACTAGGTCAAGGAGTCTACAAAGTCAGAAGGTCAGGGAGATGTTTCATGTAAGGTTTGATGGTAGATGAGGTTTGTAGTTGACTTAAATAAAAACTTCAACATAAATGTCGAAGTTATGTCGAACTTCGACATAAAGATCAAAGTCACTGGAGCGAAAAATATAGGTCAAAGTCACTAGGTCAATGTGCCTACAAAGTCAGAAGGTCTGAGAGATGTTTCATATAAGGTTTGATGGTAGATTAGGTTTGTAGTTGACTTTAATAAAAACTTTGACATAAATGTCGAACTTCGACATAAATGTGACGGACGGACGCACGGAGGAACGGACGGACGAACGGACGGAAAAGTTGACGCCTATGTCGCACCCTGCTACAAGCAGGTGCAACAAAAAGCCCTAAAATTTCAGACACCTAGACTTGATGCAATTCTCCTCAAATTTTAACAAATTTGTTCATGATCCAGCAAGGAGTCCAAAAGGTGCAGGTGGAATGGCAAACAGTGTAGATCCTGATCATATTGCTCCTTCAGGAGCTGTCTGATCTGGGTCTGCACTGTTTGCTTAGGTCTGTCTGTCCAAATACTTTGGATCATTACAGTATTATTGATTTACATAGAAAGTAAAACTACTGACAGAAGCCCATTTTATGGTAAATGAGTTCTAAAAAATGGATTTTAATAACTTTGGTGCCAGATTTTCAACTGGACCATTCGGACCAGCCAGCCACGGACCTTACTATACCTGACCAGCTTTTCACTAGACAATGTCCATCGGTCTTGGGTTAATGTCGAACCCTGTTTCTTTTTCAACAAGTGTCTACTCTTAAAGGAAAGAATTTGCTCCTCAGGTGTCTATTCTTAAAGGAAAGAATTTGCTCCTGAGGAGAAAATTCTTTCCCTTAAGAATGGACCCTGATTATAGAGGGGCTTATTTTTCATGAAAGGGAACAGCTGGTGGTCCCAAAAGTTTTCTCCCTTGTAAAAATGACAAAGTGTGTAAGTCAGGTGCATACATCTATCCTATATAGAGCGAACCTGGTACAGTTGAAAAAAATATTTTTGCAAGCGGTTCTTTTTTCATTTTGACAGCTGGTGCCTCCTGTTCTGTATGCTGATGTCTTTACAGCATTTCTGTATGTTAGTCTTTAAAATCAATACCGACAGAACTAATGTGCACCAATTTTCATCTTAAACATGGAAGAATAAATAAGACTTTTCATCAAATGTGAGGTGATTTGTTTGTTAGTTTGTTTGGGGTTAAATGGCCCAGTCAACACTATTTAGGTCAAGTCAAACAGATCAGCATACATTACCTCACTTCCCGGAAGGCTCATACATAAGTGGTTAACTAGCAAAGTGCTATATAATATAATTCTTTCACCAGAAGCTGACAACTGGCTTTCTAAAATCAGCATAAAGGCGAGAATTCCCATAGAAAACATTTCAGCATTAATCTGCACAAAAGAATGTTGATTACCCTGGCTGGTTTCGAACCCATGACCTCCTCATCATACAAAAATAACTGGAAGATTCTATTCTGGATGAAATATAAACCTAAGTTACAATACCTGAAGAATCTGTAGAAGAAGTCGGAGCCATGTAGGTGAGTGTTGTTGGAAAACCTCGGTGTTACTCTGCTGGACCAGCTCGTTTAACAGAACCAACCCTGTCAGTCTGTAAGGTTAATAATACATACATGTGGGGGAGTGTTTAAGTTTTACATCTCACCAACAGCTAAGGTCATACATAGACGGGACCTCAGTTTAAAGATTCATCCGAAAGTCTGGAGAAGCCCGGGATCGATCCTGCAACCCCTGGAATACAAGGCGAGTAGCATACCCACTGCACCGCGGAGGTTTCTAATACATACATGTACTCCACAATCTCTTTATAACACTATTAATGGGGTCCAAAGCCAAAACCATGTTAGAGTAACAAACATGTTATATTCAAACAAAAATGTATAGATTATATAGAAAAATGACCCTTTATGGTAGTGTGAGAATAAGGTAATCGGAAAGAAAGTATCCGGAAAAAAAGTATCAGTTATAACCAGATTCGCTTCTGATGTTACAATGATATGATGATTTGGATACTTTTGTATATTTTGCTTTGTTTTTCAGTTTAATAATCAATTTTGCAACATATCTCTGTAATCCTTACCTTATAAAAGGGCTTGAGAAGACATTTCATCTCAATGTCGGGTAAAATTCCTCCACACCTCCAGAATGGCCTATATAGTGTAGATGGCGATGTTAAACCTCCAATTAAAGAAACTACAAGTCAGACCTCCATGCTCATGGACCCTATTTGGTTTCATTGGGCAGCAGGGCTTGAGATGTCATTTCATCTCAATGTCGGGTAAAAGTCCCACAAGTTGGAAGCAACGTCTCCAAAATGACCTATATAGTGTAGACAGGGATGTTAAACCTCCAATTAAACAGGTAAAGTGTGCACCTCTATGCTCATGACCCATATTTGGTTTCATTGGGCGTCAGGGCTTGAGATATCATTTCATCTCAGTTTCGGGTTAAAGTCCCATAAATCGGTAGCAACGTCTCCAAAATAACCTATATAGTGTAGACAGGGAGGTTAAACCTCCAATTAAACAAACTAGAGTGTGCAAGTCGGACCGCCATGATCATGACCCATATTTGGTTTCATTGGGCGGCAGGGCTTGAGATGTTATTTCGTCTCAGTTTTGGGTAAAAGTCCCACAAATTGGTAGCAACGTCTCCAAAGTGACCTATATATTTTTTTTCCTGATACTTTTTTTCCGGATCCTTTTTTTTCCGATACCTTTTTTCCTGATACTTTTTTTCCTGATACTTTCTTTCCTACATTCTGAGAATAAGACTTGTAATAATCACCTCATAATCACTTTGATGTGCACTATGGTCTGAAGGACGTGTTTATTGGAGACAATTAAACAGACCACCCCTATTATATAGAGAAAAAATATGTCTTTAAGGTTGAGATATACAAACTATGTTTGAAGCAATGTCAGCTTAAATCATTTCAGCCAGCGCACCATAAGACCTACAATAAGACATGTGCACCCAACGAAGACGCAGATCAACCTGCACATCTGCGCAGTCTGGTTGGAGTCTTCATTGTGCGCTCTAAGGATAGCTAAAGGCCTAATGCTCCTTCATGCAGCAAGAGAAGTCTCTGGTTAGACTATATGGATGCGCAGGCTGATCTTATTATTCCCTGGGTGCACATTAAGTTGTAGAAAATGCTGTGCGCCAGCTCATTTGTCACTAAGGTAGTAGAAATGTTAACTCTTATCATGCTGTTCATGATAACCCCATTCTTTGCAAACAGTGTAGATCCAGATCAGATGGCTTCTGAAGAAGCCATCTGATCTGGATCTACACTGTTTGACATTCAGTTTATGAATTTGTAGCAATAAATTACATCAAATAATTTTATTGGCTGATTGACAGAAATGGGTGTGGCTTATATGAATATTCAGCAAGATAAGGGTTAAAAGTTTAGCGTTGTTCTTTATATCATGTTCATGCAGTTCTTGACCATGAAATATAGAATTTGCTGATTAATCAATTTGAACAAAGTGTGTTGTAAAGAACAATTCTGTTAACATTTCTATCAGTTTCACTGATCGATCATCAACCATTTGTGTAAATCTATCTATCAACTTATACGAGTCCGTCACATATGGCCATTACCTCAGTTATTAACCACAAAATCTGTGCCAAGTCAAACCACTACTGATTACCAAACTCGTGGCTACAGATAAGGTTAATATTTGTGAGAACTCAAGGATAGTTTCTGTCAATTCTCTATAAAAACCTATGTTGTAGGTATTCATTAGAAATGCCTCGGCGAGGCGGTCCAAATAGCCACAACATAAGTTTATATATAGAAATAAGGAAAACTATCCTTCAATTATCACAAAATAACAACCTCATCTGTAGCAAGAAGTTTGGCCTCGCTGAGGAGGTTCTAATGAATACCTACAACATAGGTTTTTATGGAGAATTGGCAGAAACTATCCTTCAATTGTCACAAAATACCAACCTTTCTATGCAAACTTAATCTATTCTTCTCATAAGAAAACTTGTCTTGGAGGTTTTCAGCAGTATAAGTTTTGTTTGATTGATTTGATGTTTATTATCCCTGTCAACACTGTAAAGGTCATTTTGGAGACGTTGCTTCCAATTTTGTGGGACTTTTTACCTGACATTAAATAAAATGATACCTCAAGCCCTGGTAACAATAAAACCAATAGGGTTTACAAGCATGGACGGGCCTACTTGCACAGCTTTGCCTGGGAAGGCTTATATCCTCTAAGCGGTTTACCAGTTCTCGTATGCGGTCAGTTTCAGCTCTGCGTGGAAGCATCATGCAGCCCATCTATTTCTTCAAGCCCCGATGGGCGGGGGCGATCAGCCAGGTAGACACAAATTGATCTGCACCTTTGTTGTTAATTCACAACTGGCAAAAACATGTTTTCTTGTCTTCATGTAACAAGGCTTAGTGCATGTAATCAATGCTCATGTAAATCCAACTTTATACGGAGAATAGTGGGGTCTACAATCTGTTCTGTTTCCTCATTTCTGATAAAAACATAGAACGTGGGTACACATTAGAACCGCCTCAATGAGACGGTTCTAGTGCTAACCCACAATCTATGGTACACACTACAGCCACCTCAGTGAGGCAGTTTACAGCTCAATGAGGCAGTTCTGATGTACACTCACATTCTATGTATGAAGCAGAAATAAGAAAAACGTCACAACAGAAGAAAATGGTATTTTGCAACATGATAAAGTACCATTTTCTTACATGCTTTTCAATGAAATACAGAGATTTCTAAGTGAAATCGATATTAATATCTTCACTGCAAACAGTGAAGATACGATTTTTGGATTTTTGGATTTTCATTGTGAATTCAATGTATCATGCTGTGTTTATTCAATTTCAATTAGCGTTACGTAAATAGTGTGTTAGAAAATATATCATGCATGTTTGCATATCATTAATACATTGATGATGTTACTTTTAGGGCCTATGTAGCATGAATAATGCCCACGATACCAGATAAGCTCAGCAACCGCGGACATTATTTGAATGCAAATTACAAGTGAACTATTTGATAAAGTAACATTCCAAGCTATTTTTCAGCTGCAAACATTCAGTTTACACCCAATATTACACCCTGTAAACCTGCTGAATACCTCTAAATCGATGTGAAATGGCCATGGAAAATGTTTGTTCTCTGTCTTTGTTTGTTTGTTTGATTTGAGGTTTAACCTCCCCGTCAACACTATAAAGGTCATTTTGGAGATGCTGCTTCCAATTTTGTCGGACTTTTACCCGATGAAATGACATCTCAAGCCCTGCCGCCCAATGAAACCTAAATTGCATTAAAATACGGCTTAAAGCATTCAAAAATACAGTTTAAAGCATCATAGAAACAGTGTAAGATCAATTTTTATTTTGCAAGAAATATTCGCCACTTGTGACTTTGCCACTTGTGAAAATACTTTTTTTGGTATTCATCCCGTGAAATAAAAATGGATCTTACACTGAAAAATCAAACATCCACTATTTATTATATACCCAGAAGTTACCGGTCAATTTTTTCCATATTGCCTGTAGTCAAGTTTATATTGCCTGTAGACAAGCAGTCTCGTTCACAATAGAACTATTTTCAAATCTGTACATTTCAAGACAAAACATTGGCAGCCATCTTGTTGTGCATGTCGACTGAAAGAACGTAAAACAAAACCAATACAGGTTCTGACAAAGTGCATTTTATGCTGTCAAATATGACCTACCTGTAATCAGCTTAGATTTTCGATACTTTCTTCTGAGAAATCAGAAGTATTTTGAAAGAAATATAACCGACGCTTCGGAAAAAATGGCGCCCTGCTTTGGGAAACGTCAATGTTTTTAATGATGTCACATCCACCAACGTTAACGCCGTCTTCACTTTGGCACCGTTGGGGATGAATTTTCGACGTGTAGGGA
This sequence comes from Lucinisca nassula, assembly GCA_963580285.1. Lineage (NCBI taxonomy): Eukaryota > Metazoa > Mollusca > Bivalvia > Lucinida > Lucinidae > Lucinisca > Lucinisca nassula. The sequence goes on from OY757024.1 coordinate 121,578,373, forward strand.
GACACTTAACGACCTTCATTGTTTTTGATTTCAAACCTTTTACTGATATATAATCTGATTTAACGTTCAGATTTCTATACCAGGCAATCCTGAATTCTAGTAGACAGTTCAAGTTTTGGGTATGTAATAAAAAGGTTACTGACTTTATATTGTGAAATATTCGGCACTCGTTCATATGGGGGAGACGCACTTCCAAGCTTGTGCATCCTTCGTCATATGAACATATGAAATTTCACACAGAGGTGTTCTCCAAATGATTTAAAGTTGTCTTCATACAAACCTGTCCTGGCTATTACTGAGGTAACTGTGTGTTTTGCTGATAAATTCTTGAAGGCAACCAGACTTCTGAAAAAAAATAAAGAGCATTAGGGTAATACAGTAATATTCCTATATTAAGACCACCTTTGGGACTGTTCAAAAGTGGTCTTAAAGACCATTTTTGAACAGTCCCAAAGGTGGTCCCTGACCAAAGGACCTTGTTGGCAGAAAAGACAAAGAAAAATTAAGTGTAGCCTTCAAAATAAGCTTTTTAAATCACAATTAGTCTGAATTTTAGGTGTTCTTAATAGCGGAATTTCACTGTATAATCGTGTGCAACAGCACTGCAGGGAAACTTCAATGGCTCAGCCACCTTCAGGTCCATGAAGTTTATTCAAGACAGGGGTAGTTCAAGCCACCCAGGGTTCTTCATAGGCCGCGACAGGAGGCATAAATTGATAACGCTTCTATAAAATATAGAAATGCTGTGTGTACAGAGTGATCCAACACTTCCTCTAAGAAGAATATAAGAATCTTATATGGATGTGAGGGGTGGATGGAAAAATCCATCCCGGCATCACAAGGCAATCCACCCCTCACACCCATATAAGATTCTTTTTCTTGCATACCTTCCATTTCTTAGTGCGGATTTTTAATGCTGCAGTCACTTCGAGTACCGACGTCAGTGATGACAGTACAGGAATGCTTTGTGACGTCACATAACGTGCTGTGATGTCAACCTGAACGACGGCGCATACGAGGTCGTAATCAACCAGCGCATTTATCAAACACATGATTATATTCAATTTTGGGTCAGAACACCAGGGTCAGAACATAAATAGAACCTCATTGAGGCAGTTTTGTTTGTTTGTTTCATTAGAGGTTTAACGTCCCCGTCAACACTGTAAAGGTCATTTTGGAGACATTGCTTCCAATTTTGTGGGACTTTTACCCAACATTGAGATGAAATGACATCTCAAGCCATGTCGCCCAATGAAACCAATAGGGTTTATTAGCATGGACGGTCCGCCTCGCCTCATTGAGGCGGTTCTAATGAGTACCCACATCTATATTTTATAGCAGAACTAAGAAAAATGAGGTTTATCAACCATAGTGCAGTTTATATTTTACTTTTGGTCCTTTTAGATCATCGTGAATATTCAGAGAAATCAGAAATAAATTATTGATTTAGACTCATTCTAGACAGGTTTTTAATTATGTGGACCCCATTTTGATTTGTATCAGTCTTTGAATCAACTACCTATTCGAAATTCGCAAAATTGCAGTATGTTTCCTCTGGCTTTCTTTGCCGGATCATTACAGGGTCACTGATGAGGCTTTATTAGCCGAAACTACGTAGTATGGCCCATCTTCTTTCTTATGAATGTTTTCATTGCTCTTAAAGGAACTCTTTTTTGATTTTTATTTACCCCTGTAAACCCCAGTTTTTCTGTATAGAAGTGTGGTTCAAGGGGGTCAAAACTATATAGGCATGTTTTCGTGATGCCCTATTTCTGCGTTTGATATTACTGTTTGCACAAACACGTTGTTAACTGGGTGCAAGCTGGGATCAGACCATTTTGTGGTCTCTCATTAGAAATGCATCCCCAGAAATGCACTGAATGTGCATGGGCGTACAGGAAAGACTCAGATAAGCCTGTGCATTTGTGCAGTCTAATCTTAGTCTTTACTGTTCTCAATGTTCCATTTTTCGAAAAGCGAAGACGCTGATTGGACCGCCTGCATGGCTAAACATGACTTACATGCACATGTAAAATTTGTGCACTGTGTCTGCATTACCTGACAATGTAACTGAGCAAAGAAGTAAACATTCTCTAAGTGTATGAAATTTGAATGCTTGAGAAATACATGTAGGTATACCGGATATTAACCTTTAACCTGCTGAATATTTAACTTAGCCACACCTTTTTTTGATTTTCAGCCAATCAGATTACATGATATAATGAGTTCGTTCAAATTCACAATCTGAATGACAAACAGTGTAGATCCAGATCAGATGGCTTCTGAAGAAGCCATCTGATCTGGATCTACACTGTTTGCAAAGATAGGGGTTGTCGCCTACAGCAGGGTAAAGGTTAACCCAAGACTGAAGACGATTGTCTAGTGAAAAGCTGGTTAGGTCTAGTAGGGTCTGTGGCTGGCTGGTCCGAATGGTCCAGTCAAAATTCTGTCACCACTGTTATTAAAATCCATGTTTTATGTTTTTAACTCATTCACTGAAAATAGGTTCCTGTTTTCACTTTGTTGTGCGGTAGTATTTTTGACCATGGATACAACTAAATAATTACAGAAAATAATCTGTTGACTGTTGAACTTAACAATGTATCACTGTAGTATGATTTTTATCATTTCTTCGGTCAAGCTGAACTAAGATAAGGTCCAGTGTATCCCATGAGTTCAGTATCATCGTGTCCAGTGAACCCTGTTAAGTGCAGTGCAATTTTCGCCAAAAAACACTGTAAAAAGATAGGCCGAAATGACCGAAGTCCAAATTTTGGCCGAAACGACTCAGGACCGAAACGTCCCAGATTAAAAAATTGAAAAGGTTTTCAATTTTTCTGACTCGTTCTTCAATAAACCTATAGAACTGGAAAAAAGAAACACATTTGAACCTCTGTCAAAGGAAAAAGGATTTAAATCTCCGACAACTGACGTGAGAAAGTTGAATTTTGTGAAAGGTTTGAAACTTTGCATTATAAACATTAACGGTTTAAAGGCATTTATTCTTGAATATTGAGGACCATCATTTCATTACATAATATTTTGTAGCCATCAGTGCTGACTGAAGGGAAGTCCTCTGTCTTCAACGGGTAAGGGGCCTCCTTGGGGAAAATCAACAGTTTACTAACTGTTGACTTGAGTGTTCATTTTTGGCTTGGGTTTGTTGAAACGACCCAGTCCTGGGATGTTTCGGCCTGGGTCGTTTTGGTCAGATTTTATTGGACAGATTTATTTTTTGCAGAGTACCTGTTGAATTTTGGAATATTTTTACATGGCCTTTCATGTTAGCCATGTTTATGATAGCCCAATTAAAAGATTTAAGAAGTTCTTTTCATAGCCATGTTTCCAGCTAGCACCAACAAGGTGGTGCGACTAGGATTTGCTTTTGTCAGAAAATAACTTAAGGGGCTCTTACAATGTCACGATTTTGGCCACGACTCACCACGATTTTTTAAATCGTGGTAAATCGTGAAATCGTGAACAACGTCGTAGAGAAGTCGGCAGAGATCTTGAGGAATCGTGGTTGATCGTGATAGTTCGGGAGTGACCACGACTGTTTTGGACATGTTCAAAACATTCGTGACGAGTCGGCATCATTTTTCAAATCGTAGAGCGGTCGTAGAGAAATCGTAGCTCAGCCGTGAGCCGTCGTCGTGGTAATCGTGGCCAATCGTGAATAATCCTGACTAAATTCTACCATGATTGTGCTACGACGAGACAAGATCATCTACGACGCCTCTACGATTCCGTTGCGACTGCCGTACGATCTACTACGATATCATGACGACTGCGCACGACAATGCAAGATTCACCAGGAATGCACTACGATTGATGACGACGCTAGCACGATTTATCCCGACGCTACGTCGAACGCACTACTTTCTCCACGTAACTTTGTACATATAATTACCCAAGTAACCATGGTCAACTGTCACTGACTCCCTCCTATTCCTCTGCACCTCCAGTTGTTCAGCCATTGCAATGGCATTTTCGATCATGTCTTGTTCGAGCTGAACTAAATTTTGAAGATACAGAAGCCTTTGACCTGGCTGCAAAAACATTTTCGTCAGATGCTCTCTACAGAAATGGTTGTAACTGAACGACACTGTGCATTTGATAAACACTTTTATATACCCAGATCGTTATAAATCCTGACGAATCGTGAGAAGTCTTGGTTAATCGTGAGTAAATCGTATCGAATCCTCCATGATCGTACTGAGTCTTTGATCATCGTGCCTTAGTCGTAGAGCAGTCTTGCAGGGATCGTGAGAAATCGTGTATGATCGTCTGATATCTTGAAGCAATCGTGGTGCAGTCGTAGAAGAATCCTAGAAGATCGTAAGACATTGTGGTCGATCGTAGAGGATCGTTGTAAATCGGCTCCATTATCGTACAGCAATCGTGACTGTTCGTAGAAGTGTCGTAGCAATGTCGTGAGTATTCGTAGGGTAGGGAAATCGGAACCGTGTATGCCCCGATTTGCCACGATTTTCATGGTCCCAATTGGTCGTGGACAGTCGTGGTCAAAGTCGTGACAGTGTAAGAGCCCCTTTAACTACAATTATATAGATGTGACGTTGCATAAACCTCATGGAATTGCACCAACGTTGATGTGACTTCTATGTCATATGCAATGCACAATAAAAAAAGAAGATTTTTTTAAAGATCCTTTAAAATCGTTATGAGCAACTGCAAGGATAAGTGATGGGATGGTGTCTCTGAGCATCTGATATATATTGAATCCTGAAATGTGATTCCATGAAATGAAAGCATATCAATTGTAACATATTTGGATATTTTGTATGTTAAAAGAATTCTCCGACGAAGTCAAAGGGCTTAAAAATTATCTCACCTCCATAATTAAAGACGCCCACATTTAACGCGCGTTTTCACACATGATTAAGGTCACGCACAGGCACTCGGTTAATCACCGATAAACAAAAAGAAGGGATAAGATAACTCCTGCAAAATTGATTAACGGGTGATTGATTAACGGATCATTAAAGTGTGATGATTCAATTTACTACTTAAACAAGAGGGCCATGATGGCCCTGGATCGCTCACCTGATCCATAGAGTAACAAGTGGGCCCCGGGGAAGGCCATTATTGACACCGGGGCTATAATGTACATAATGTTGAGGGAGGTCTGAAAAGTTAGAGCTTCATAATTTGAACAACCTTGGCAAAGGTCCACTAGATAGAGCTACACACCAAATATCAAAGACCTGGGCCTTGCGGTTTCAGAGAAGAAGATTTTTTTTTACGATATTCTGTACATAAGCCTATGTAAAACCAAATGGCCCCAGAGCGGGGGCATTTTTGGCCTCAGGGCTATAATTTAAACAATTTTGATGGAGGTCCACTAGATGAAGCTTCACACCAAATATCAAAGACCTGGGCCTTGCAGTTTAAGAGAAGAAGATTTTCAAAGATTATCTCTGTATAAGTCTATGTAAAACCAAAAGGGCCCCGGGACGGGGGCATTTGTGGCCCAGGGGCTATAATGTGAACAATCTTGGTAGAGGTCCACTAGATGAAGCTCCATACTGAATATCAAAGACATGGGCCTTGCAGTTTCGGAGAAGAAGATTTTTAAAGGTTTCCCTTTATAAGTCTATGCAAAACCAAATGGTCTTGGGGCGGGGACATTTTTGGCCCCAGGGCTATAATTTGAACAATTTTGATAGAGGTCCACTAGCTAAAATTTCACACCAAATATAAAAGACCTAGGCCTTGTGGTTTCAAAGAAGAAGATTTTTAAAGATTATCCCTATATAAGTCTATGTAAAACCAAAGGGCCCTGAGACAGAGGCATTTTTGGTCCCAGCACAATAATTTGAACAATCTTGGTAGGGGTCCACTAGATGAAGCTCCATACCAAATATCAAAGACCTGGGCCTTGCGGTTTCAGAAGATTTTTAAAGATTTTCCCGATATAAGCCCATGTAAAATCAAGGGGCCCCAGAGCGGGGGCATTTTTGACCCAGGGCTATAATTTGAACAATCTTGGTAGAGGTTTACAAGATGAAGCTTCATACCAAATACTAGAAAAAGCGACCTCAAGGTCACTGTGGGGGGTAGGACATGCATCAATGAAATCTTCAGTGTAGGTATCAACTAAATCTATCAAAGGGTTTAGAAGATACCATCTCTCAGAAACTTTGACGCAAAACTTTAACCAAATGTAAAATTTTTAAGTCTGTGACATCAAGGTCACTGTCGGGGCTGGGACATGCATCAATGAAATCTTAAGACCAGTATGTAACTTCAGTGTAAGTATCAACTAAATCTATCAAATGGTTCGAAAGTAAACCCCTGTCACACCAGGGCTGCGTTCTCACGGCGTCCAAGAAAAATGCAGAACGCCGATGTGCGCGCAGTACGATAATAAACATCGCCGTAGCAACGCAGTGGCGTCGCCAGTAGACGCGTTGGGATCGCATAGAACGCCAAGCGACGGCGCGCATTTTGAGCATGCTCAAAACAAACGCCGTCGCTCGGCGTTCTGATCAGAGCGCAGTGAGGTCGCCGTAAGGTTGCCATAGCAGCGCAGTAAGGTCTCCTACAACGCAACAGGAGCTCGACAGGGGCGCACAGAGGTCTCCTACAACGCCATATAAGCTCCGCTTGTATAATTGATTAACTGATTGATTGATCTGATATTTAACGTCCCAGTCAACACTGTATAGGTCATTTTGGAGACATTGCTTCCAATTTTGTGGGACTTTTACCCGACTTTGAGATGAAATGACATCTCAAGCCCGGTCAACCAATGAAACCAATAGAGTTTACACGTATAAGCATGTTTACATCAATAGAGTTTACACGTATCTCGCACCGCTTTGCCTGGGCAGGCTTAGATCCTCTAAGCGGTTTACCAGTACTGTGTGAGGTCGGTTTCAGCTCTGCGTGGAAGCATCATGCAGCCCATCAATTTCTTCCAGTCCTGATGGGAGGGGATGACCGCTTGTATAAACAGTGGCTAGAGTAGAGTTTGATTGTGTACTGTCCCGAAAAACCTGCTTCTGAGGTGACTCATTCCGGGTAAGGTAATGGCGGTGGACTTGCTCCTGCTTGCGGTGATTGCAATGGACTTGCTTCCGACGGCACAGGAGTTCTGGTAAACCGCTTAGGGGATCTAAGCTTGGGCAATGGGGCTCGAGTCGGTCCATCCGTGCTTATTAACCTCATTATTTTCATTGGGTGACAGAGATTGAGTATAATTTCATCTCAATGTCGGGTAAAAGTCCCACAAAATTAGAAGCAACGTCCGCATAATGACCTATAATGTGTTGATGGGACGTTAAACCTCAAATCAAACAAAACTGTTCGACTGATGAAGATGTCTGTTTACACTTTGAGAACGTCTTCAACATGTGAGCGCCGTAAAAGCGCAGTGCACGCATTGAGAGCGCCGTAAAAGCGCAGTGTACGCATTGTGAGCGCCGTAAAAGCGCAGAGGAAGCGCCATGAGAGCACATACAATCGCCATCAAGAACGCCGCAGGATCGCGATAGATCGCCATGTAAGCTCCGTAGCAACGTCTTGGTCGCTGTAGGGACGCCATGACAGGTAAATGTTCACAAAAATATCCCATATTTCTTGCGATCTCGCGGCGTTCTGAAAAATTAAACAACGCCGTCCCATCGCAGTGAAAACGTGGCATAGTGTGACAGGGGCTTAACAATCTCCTAGAAACTTTGACACAAAACTTTAACCAAAATGTTAACGGACGGATGGACACACGGACCAATGGACGGACGGACAGACAGATGGAAGGATGGATGGACGGACGGACGGCCGAAAACAATATACCCCCATCATACTTTGTATGCCGGGGGGGAAATCAAAGACCTGGGCCTTGCGGTTTCAGAGAAGATTTTTAAAGATTTTCCCTATATAAGCCCGTGTAAAACCAAAGGGCCCCGGGGCGGGGGCATTTTTGGCCACAGCACTTTAATTTGAACAATCTTGGTAGGGGTCCACTAGATGAAGCTTCATACCAAATATCAAAGACCTGGGCCTTGCGGTTTCAGAGTTGAAGATTTTTAAAGATTTTTCATGTAGAAGCCCATGTAAAAGCAAAGGGCGCCGGGGCGGGGGCATTTTTGGCCCCATCACTATAATTTGAACAATCTTGGTAGGGGTCCACTAGATGAAGCTTCAAACCAAATATCAAAGACCTGGGCCTTGTGGTTTCAGAGAAGAAGATTTTTTAAGATTTTCCTTATATAAGCCCATGTAAAACCAAAGGCCCCGGATGGGGGCATTTTTGGCCACAGCACTATAATTTGAACAATCTTGATAGGGGTCCACTAGATGAAGCTTCATACCAAATATCAAAGCTCTGGGCCTTACGGTTTCAGAGAAGAAGATTTTTAAAGATTTTCCATATATAAGCCCATGTAAAACCAAAGGGCCCCGGGGCGGGGGCATTTTTGGCCCCAGCACAATAATTTGAACAATCTTGGTAGGGGTCCACTAGATGAAGCTTCATACCAAATATCAAAGCTCTGGGCCTTACGGTTTCAGAGAAGAAGATTTTTAAAGATTTTCCCTATATAAGCCCATGTAAAACCAAAGGGCCCCGGGGCGGGGGCATTTTTGGCCCCAGCACTATAATTTGAACAATCTTGGTAGGGGTCCACTAGATGAAGCTTCATACCAAATATCAAAGACCTGGGCCTTGCGGTTTCAGAGAAGAAGATTTTTATAGATTTTCCATATATAAGCCCATGTAAAACCAAAGGGCCCCGGGGCGGGGGCATTTTTGGCCCCAGCACAATAATTTGAACAATCTTGGTAGGGGTCCACTAGATGAAGCTTCATACCAAATATCAAAGCTCTGGGCCTTACGGTTCCAGAGAAGAAGATTTTTAAAGATTTTCCCTGTATAAGCCCATGTAAAACCAAAGGGCCCCGGGGCGGGGGCATTTTTGGCCCCAGCACTATAATTTGAACAATCTTGGTAGAGGTCCGCTAGATGAAGCTACATACCAAATAGTAAAGACCTGGGCCTTGTGGTTTCAGAGAAGAAGATTTTTTAAGTTTTCGGTGAAAAAAAATCTATTTTTGGCTCCTGTGACCCAGATGTGCAACGGACCTGAACCATTTGAACAACTTTGAAAGGGGACCACCTAAGGATCATTCCTGTTAAGTTTGGTCAAAATCCAATCAGTGGTTTAGGAGGAGATGTCGTTTGAAGAAATTGTTTACGCACGGACGGACGGACGGACCCACATTTTGGGTTTGTGTGGCTGCACCTGTCCATATTTTATGGGGCTAAAATTTTTATGTGGCTAACGGTTTATGTGGCTATAAGACACACAAATCTGTACATCTAATGTGGCTAGCCACACAAACTTTGGACATCAGCCACATAAAGGCTGTCTGTATGAAACCGTCTTTGTCTAAACTTATGTGGCTACCAGAGGTTGTGATATCTAGCCCTCTAAAGGTAGAACAGAACTTTCTTTATAGTGCACTGATACATCTTATGGGTCTAGCTCCTCACATAGAGGGACTTTTTCCTACTGCAGCATTCAGCCCCAGGACAGCCAGTTAAATTTATGTGGCTCAGCCCCATAATCTCAAAGTTTAGCCTCATAATCCTGGACATCCATGTCCAAGGATGTCCAAGGTGATGGACATAAATTTATGTGTCTTTTTTTTTTATTTGATTTTTTCTAGTCCCCCTGAACCCCTCTGTACTAACAGAAAAATGGGTTTGTGAGGCTAGCCACACAAACCCATTTTGCCACACAAAACCCTTCTGTACCTAAAAGAAGCCACATAAACCCATTTTGTAAGAACGGACGGACGCACGGACGACGGACAAAACGTGATCCCAAAAGCTCACCTCGTCACTACGTGACGGTGAGCTAAAAAGCCCACAACTTATAATAGTGTGAAATAAAAATAATTATAAGTGTGAAATAAATAAATAACACCTTGGATGGTATTGTGACTGCAGAAAGTTCATATCTATCAAGACTCTAATTAGACTGCACGCATGCAGAGGATGATCTGAGTCTTTCCTGATTGAAAAACAACATGCAAACTTTCATTGAGATGTTGCACTGATGAGTTAGAAGGCCTTCATGCGAACTGAACAAATTATTTGTCTAAATTGCGACAGAAAAAGGGCAAGGATTGTGGCCACGAAAAATCAATTTAAGCCCCCCAATGGAATTTGTTTAACTGACCGTTCCAAGGAGGTTCTTCTGTCGTGGTTTATTTTTATTATGGTTTGTCTTTGAGTGTTTGTATCACTGATATTATTTTGTTTTGGATAGCCAATTGGCCATTTTGTGGGAAAGTAATTGTCCTTTAGGCTTTCCGCTATTGATGTTTCCATGAGGGTCTGTTGTTTCATGTTTGTGTTTCTTTCCCGCTTTGGTGTCTCTGATGGGAGCTGTGGGTTAATTGTATCGATTCCTTATCATTGCCTTCACTTCTATTTTGGATTAACATAAACACCCATTCATAATGGCAAAGTTATCACTTTTATCTCTTTGTATGTCGCTGTGGCTGTAGAAAGTACGTGCAAGTCTCAGTTGAAGCTATTGAGGGTTCGTGCAATCCTCGAAGATTATGATCAGACTGCATACAAGTGCATGATGGTCTACTTCTTCACGGGCCGCATACAGACATGCTATATATTCAATTAAGCCACACTCATTTCTGACTTTGAACCAATCAAATTACTTGATGCAGCTTATTTCTACATATTCATAAACTAAATGTCAAACTGTGTAGATCTTGATCAGATGGCTTCTTCAGAAGCCATCTGATCTGGATCTACACTGTTTGCAAAGATAGGGGTTGTCGCCTACAGCAGGGTAAAGGTTAAGATCATGATGCGCATTCATTCTATAAGATTTTTTTCTTGACAGCCATGCAGATGCTATCTGCAAATACTGATCATACTGCCTGAGGTGTAGGCTGATTAGTATTCGCTAGTATCACAATGGCATGCTAAGTTTCAGGACAGCATGTGAAACAGTCTCTGGGTAGCCGAGTCAGCTGTTGATTGATTCGCAGCATCTGTTTTCTTATCAACCGATAAATCATGCAATGTGTGGAGATGATCAGAGCTGCAGGTGATGCAGGCGCCTCAATGATCCGCGACCTTGCAGCTGCAATCATCCCTGATGGAAAGGTACCCCCTGACATGGAACAGAGTTTCATTGTCTGTTTCTACAAGGGCAAGGGCGATGCATTGAAATGGGGCAACTACCGTGGTCCCAAGCTGACAAAACAGGTCATCATGACATCATCAATACCGCAAAAAGTCCTGGAGACGATTGTAGATGGCCTCATTAGGTAGTTGGTGTCCATCGATGATGCCCAGTTTGGCTTCGTCCCAGAAAGAGGCACAACAGATGCAATTTTTGTTGTACGGCAGCTGCAAGAGAAGTATCTGGCGGCCAACGGGAGACTCTACATGGCTTTTGTAGACCTACAGAAGGCATTTGATCGAGTGCCTCGTAAAGTCATCTGGTGGGCACTAAGAAAACTTGGTGCGGACAAGTGGATTGTGCGACTGGTCCAAGGGATGTATGCTAATGCTAGGAGCCGTGAACCTGTTGGTGATGGTTACAGTGAAGAATTCAAAGTGACAGTGGGTGTTCATCAAGGCTCTGTTCTCAGCCCATTGCTTTTAGCCATTGTGCTTGAAGCCTTGTCATGTGAGTTCCGCTCTGGAGTCCCCTGGGAGGACCTGTATGCTGATGACCTTGTCATCATAGCTGAATCCCTTGAGGAATGTGTCAAGAGGCTCTTAACCTGGAAAGACTCAATGGAGGCGAAAGGGCTGAGAGTGAATGCAGGAAAGACAAAGATCATGATCTGTGGTTCAGGTCTGGACCTCCTGCAGTATACAGGCCAGTTCCAATGCAAGTTGTATGTCCCACTGGAGTGGGCAGCAACAGAATCTTTTGTAATGGCTGCAAGACTGTGAGTTCTGGGTGCACAAGAAATGCAGTGGGCTCATGTGCTTGATAGAGGACCCTGATTACAGGTGTACACGGTGCCAAGGAACTGCACGACCTTAGATGGCAGACCACAGAGGGAAGTCCAAGTCAGATCCTACAAGTTGGAGGTTGTAGCTTCCTTTTGCTTCCTAGGTGATATGCTCTCAGCAGCGAGATCTGGTGTAAGATCTGCCATGCATGCAGCAACCTTGAAGGGGGCCCACTTATGTGGATGTTGCCCCTGTACCTGCACGTTAATCAAAAATCCGTTGATGATGATGTGTTGAATATGTGTTGACTGATTAGCTATTTTTTTTTCAGAACATTTGTAATTTGCCAAAAAGGCAAATCTGCTCCAAAAATTTTATATGATCAGCCTGCACCTGTCGTTGTGATCAGAGCATTTGCTGTTCAAAGGATGGAACAAGCAAAGATAGCAATAGTACAAACTGGTCTCTGATATTCTGTATTACAATGCAATGCTTTGAAATGGTGAGAAAAAATTCGGACCGAAACAACCCACCAATTTGGCCGAAACGACTCGGGCCGAAATCACCCAGGACCCAAAACGACTCTGGACCGAAACGTCCCGTGACCTGCACTTCGGGCATTTCCCTGAACAACTGGAATTTACCAATTTGCCATACTCTGCATCTGAAAGGAATGCGCTATCCGTGTGAATCCACATTTCACACTGGTCGCACAGAACTGCCTTATGTTCATTCAGAACATCACCGCTGCATAGGTCACAGTCTGCTTTGCAATATTTGCAATACCAAGTTCCAACTCCGATTTCAAGCTCTAGCAATTGGTTTTCATCCAATACAGAATATGAGGAATGAAAACGCTTTTCGCAGACCTCACATTCTATCCATTTCCGAGAGCCTTTGCAATATTTTTTGCACAGCCCACGGCGAAACCTTGGACCAGGGTTAGTTTCAATGTCTCCAGCCAAGATTAATAGAATGACCAAATTTGTTAGACCATTGTGCGCTTGTATGCAGTCTGATCATACCTGTTCCACCTGGGGACTTGAAGTTACCCTCCAAACATCTTCTGTTTCCTTGCTCTTATTTACAACCAAATACTGAGAAATTCTATCGCCATGTTGCTCTTTTGCAATATATTGCACTCATGATCTGGTGATTACGCCCATGACAGCTCGGTGGTTAGTGCACTTGCCTCTGATGCTAGAGGCCCCGGGTGATTATTTCAGTGTCGGAACATGCAGGGATGAATGCCAAAAAGTGCACCAGCCTTCAGATCTGGATGTTTATAACTGTGCAGGAAGAGCCATCTCCAGGGAAAGTATAAAACCAAGGAGTAATATCCGGGAGTAAATTTTGGCAATCGAATAAAGGTATTAAACATTAACATATCCAGATGAAATTTTGTTCAGAAGTAGAATATAGACTCCTCTTTAAAATGCATATAAGTTTTATATTTATAATTGAGTACTTTTCAAGATATGAACCGAAATATATGACCATGTCGCAAAAGTTTCGCCCGGGAGAAGCTTTTTGCGGTATTGATGATGTCATGCATTTTGCAAAATATGTTTAGTCTGGGATTGCTACAAGAACTAGACAAAAGTGCCCAGTGGGGCACGTATACCCCCGGCCAGTGCCATCACCTCAGCTGAAACAAGAACTACAAAGGGAAATAAGTCTAAAAGGCCTGACCCCTTGGCCCTTATTTTCTTTCCCACAATACAACTAGTCATACTGATCATGTTTGAAAAATTTCAAGTTTCTATGTACAGTAGTTATTGAGAAATCTTTGACACAAAATAAAAATATACACTATTAAACAGCAAGAACTACAAAGGGAAATAACTCTAAAAGGCCTGACCCCTTGGCCCTTATTTTCTTTCCCACAATACAAGTAGTCATACTGATCATGTGTGCAAAATTTCAAGTTTCTATGTGAAGCAGTTCCTGAGATATCTTTGACACAAAATAATTGTTTACGGGCAAGAACTACAAAGGGAAATAAGTCTAAAAGGCCTGACCCCTTGGCCCTTATTTTCTTTCCCACAATACAACTAGTTATACTGATCATGTTTGCAAAATTTCAAGTTTCTATGTACAGTAGTTAATATTGAGAAATCTTTGACACAAAATAAAAATATACACTATTAAACAGCAAGAACTACAAAGGGAAATAACTCTAAAAGGCCTGACCCCTTGGCCCTTATTTTCTTTCCCACAATACAAGTAGTCATACTGATCATGTGTGCAAAATTTCAAGTTTCTATGTGAAGCAGTTCCTGAGATATCTTTGACACAAAATAATTGTTTACGGACAAGAACTACAAAGGGAAATAAGTCTAAAAGGCCTGCCCCCTTGGCCCTTATTTTCTTTCCCACAATACAACTAGTCATACTGATCATGTTTGAAAAATTTCAAGTTTCTATGTACAGTAGTTATTGAGAAATCTTTGACACAAAATAAAAATATACACTATTAAACAGCAAGAACTACAAAGGGAAATAACTCTAAAAGGCCTGACCCCTGGATTTTATTCCAGGCCGTTACTTGTGGGTTTTATACTTACCCCCATCTCCACTGCAGGTTAAAGAACCCTACCGTAATTGCATGGTTACTGTATAGGATTTCAACCCTGCAACCTTGAGTGTATGTTATGTACACCTGCGAGTAATGGTCAAATGTGACCGATCGCAGTATTAGTAGAAAGCGTGATAGCTCAGTAGTTAGTGCACTTGCCTCTGATGCTAGAGGTCCCGGGTTCGATCCCCGGCGGCGGCGATAAAATTTCGGTGTCCGAACACGCTCCATTGGCATCATTTGGGCACATGGCATAATCCTGTTATTTGGATCGCGATCCAAATTAATATTCAGAATTTTATTTTGTAGTGAAAGCACGTCATTACTAAATATTGGAACTACTTTCAAGCGCATTAATTTCGACTAGACATCGTTACTTTCTGTTTCGATATATATCTCGTTGCAACGTCAAATCGTTGTCGATACTATGGCGGCCCACTTGACGCCTAGGACCTTTCCTAAGTTTTCTCTACCTTTTTTGTTTCACCATAACACTTGTAAAGATTTAGTAACTGACCGATCCAAATAACAGGAGTATAATATAGAACACGAGCATTGCAATATTAAAAGTAAAATCCTGGAGTAAAATATTGCCACGCAAGGGGAAGTTTCCCCGGGAAAAGGGTTTTCTTTGGGGGATAATCCATCAGAAAATGGGGCTTGGCATCTTTTGGGGTTAGTGTCTTAAAATGTCAAGTAATAAGGAAATTCGCTTTTCAAATAGGCGATCCAAATAACAGGAGTATTAAGGCGACGAATTAGGTCATCGTATCACTACGCCGTACCTGAGGCAAATTAAAACATATGATTTCTTCCGTTATTTAATATTTTTAGCCTGCAAAGAGTGCCGAGTGCACCGTCATATAGCTACTTATCGCAAATTGGATGTTGAATAAGATTTATTCCGTTGTTTCATAATTTCTAGGGATAATACCCCCAGCAAGCAAAAAGAATGCCTATCCCACGTCGTTGCAACATCATATCGCTGTCGGTCCCATGATTCAGCTATTTCGTATATGCTTGTTTAGAACTTGGAAAGATTAACTGACCGATCCAAATAACAGGAGTAGTATATAAGACGACAAGCAAGCCTTACTTTGTAGGCAAATAACAATTTCAATCAATAAAAAAATATATTGCAATGAGAGGGGAAGTTTCCCCGGGAAAAGGGTTTTCTTTGGGGGATGATGCTTCTTGGTATGTTTTGGGGTTAGTGTCTAAAAATATTCAGTTATAAGAAATGTAGGATCCAAATAACAGGATTATTAAGGTGACGATTTTACGATCTACTGGAGGTAAAATGTCTACTTACCGCGTTCACGGGTGTCATATAAGATTTATTCCGTAATTTTAACACACATCTCGAGTTTCCAAAATTTCCCGTGACAGTTCTCCCAGCCAGCAACGAATGCCGAGCCAACGTCGTTGCAACGTCATATCACTACACACGTCTCATGAATGAATGACTATGTACATCTTGAGAAGTATGCGACAGTGAAAGATTGGTGAGTACTAGATCTATATTTGCCGTCACCTTAATACTCCCGTTATTTGGATCGGAGCTTGTCAATGAAGCATATGTTCTTTGAAAACGTGTTATTTTAACCCTTTACCACTCAGAAAATTATCCAATACAGCATCTTAACAGAACACTGATATAGGTAAATCAATAACCAATAGTCCATATATGGCTGATAGGCCTGACAGTCTTATCTGAACAGAGATATTGACATTTTTGTGTGATTTTCACCCTTATGTTACAAAAATGATTATTTTAGTATTTTCTGTACATTTGACAATATTTATGTAAATGTAAAGTTTCTAGGAAATTAAATTTTCTTTCCAATGGTACTAAATTTATTATAGTTTTTCTTTGCGTTTTGAAAATATGAAGTGTCAAAGTAAGCAAAATATTTTCTTTAGCAAAAATTTCTGTTTTGGGTTGGTCAGAGAAAGTATTTTTAACCACCATAGCCCCAGAAAAGAGGGGGTATCCACGTATTATTTTTCTTATTTCCGCACAAAAACGTATTTGTAGGTAATCATTAGGGCATGTCACTGAGGGTCTTCCAGCAAGTTTCCATAACATACTTTTTATGCAGAAATAAGATCATGTTCATAAGTCTGTGAAATGAACATCTATCTGAACCCGGTATACATTATTTTACTTATTACTGCACCAAGACCAAGGTTGTGGGTACTCGTTAGAACTGCCTCAATCGGCACCCACGACCTATGTTCTGAGTATAAATAAGAAAAATATAAAAGTTTTCAATGGAAAAGTAGCCATTTTGGAGAAATTAAAGAATGTGCTATGACACATGGGTGTGTTCTGTTTATGAAAAAATCAGTACTTTTGCATAAGATTAAAATAACTATTACAGCCTATCTATCCTTTTTTGAACCCCCATCCCCAACTTTACCTTTTTTTTTTTTTAATAAATGTATCAACCACCCCATAGCCAGCTCACCCCAAAGAGCCGTCTCTGTATTTTTTTTTTTTTTTTTTTTATAAATAAGATTTGTTTGTTTGATTAGAGGTATAACATCCCCATCAACACTATTTAGGACATTTTGGAGATATTGTTTCCAATTTGGTGGGACTTTTACCCAACACTGAGGTGCAATGACATCTGATGCGCATGGTCATTGTACAGCGTCTGGTCTGGGTCTGTGCCATCGCATGTGCTGTCTACAACCCTGTAGACCCTGATCAGACGCCCTATAATATTTGTCTGGGCTCTGATCCCGATCTGCACTGTTTGCACCTTTGTGTAGACCCTGATCGGACGCCTTATAATAATGTTCTGGGCTCTGATCCCGAACTGCGCTGTTTGCACCTTTGTGTTCTGTCTATAGTTATACACACAGACGGGTGGATGATGCCAGGCTGATCACTATATCCCCCGAACATGTTCAGACTAGGGATAAAAAACACCACCGTCGGCAATGAGTCCCTGATCAGACGCCGCATTACCTTTGTGCAGTGTCTTGTCCGGGTCTGTGCCGACCCATATGCCGTCTACAAACCTGTAGACCCTCATCAGACACCGTTTAATAATTGTTAAAGTCTGATTCGAATCTGCATTGCTTGCATCTGTCTGTTGTGTCTACGGACGGACGGACATGTGAACGGACGCCAGACTCAATTTTGTTTGCGGACAGACGGACGCCAGGCTGATTGTTATATCCCCGAACCTATTTGGTCAGGGAATAAAAAATAAAACGCACCGGCGGCGGTCAGACCATGATCAGACGTCGCATGGTCTGTGTCGTCGCATATGCCATCTTCAAACCTGTAAACCCTATCCAGACGCCTTATAATCATTGAATGGCGTCTGATTCAAATCTGCACTGTTTGCACCTTTGTGTTCTGTCTATTGTTATACAGACGGTTGAGTGGATGACGCCAGGCTGATCGCTATATCCCCCGAACATGTTCAGACTAGGGATAAAAACACCACCGTCGGCAATTAGTCCCTGATCAGACGCCGCATTATCGTTGTGTGGCGTCTTGTCCGGGTCTTCGCCGACCCATATGCCGTCTACAAACCTGTAGACCCTCATCAGACGCCGTTTAATAATTGTTAAAGTCTGATTCGAATCTGCATTGCTTGCATCTTTCTGTTGTGTCTACGGACAGACGGACATGTGAACGGACGCCAGACTCATAATTTTGTTTGCGGACGGACGGACGGACGCCAGGCTGATAGTTATATCCCCGAACCTATTTGGTCAGGGGATAAAAATAAAACGCACCGGCGGCGGTCAGACCATGATCAGACGCCGTATGATCATTGTACAGCGTCTGGTCTGGGTCTGTGCCGTCGTATATTCCGTCTACAAACTTGTAGACCCTATCCAGACGCCGTATAATAATTGTATGGCGTCTGATTCAAATCTGCACTGTTTGCACCTTTGTGTTCTGTCTTTTGTTATACAGACGGTTGGGTGAATGACACCACGCTGATCGCTATATCCCCCGAACCTGTTCAGACTAGGGTTAAAAAAAAACATCACCGTTGGCGATAAGACCCTGATCAGACGCCGCGTCGTTGCGCAACGTCTTGTCCGGGTCTGCGCCGTCTCAGATACCGTCTACATACATGTAGACCATCATCAGACGCCGTTTAATAATTGTACATCTGATCCGGATCTGCATTGTTTTCATATGTTTATTGCGTCTACGGACGGACGTTTGAACGGACGCCAGGCTCCGAACCTGTTCAGACTAGGGATAAAAAACACCACCATCGCCGATATTACCCTGATCAGACGCCGCATAACCGTTGCGCAGCGTCTTGTCACTCATAATTTTGTGTCTACGAACGGGCGAACGAACGGACGCCAGGCTCCGAACCTGTTTAGACTAGGGATAAAAAACACCACCGTCGCCGATAAGACCCTGATCAGACGCCGCATAACCGTTGCGCAGCGTCTTGTCCGGGTCTGCGCCGTCTCAGATGCCTTCTACAAACATGCTGACCTCATCAAACGCCGTTCAATAATAGTACGGCGTCTGATCCGAGTCTGCATTGTTTGCATCTGCCTGTTGTGTCTACGGACGGACGGACATTTGGACGGTCGCTATATCCTCCAAACCTATTCGGTCGCGGAAAATAAAATAAAATGAACCGTCGGCGGTTGGAGCTGAATCAGACGTCGCGGCAATAATTGTGGAGGGTCTGATCCGGGTGCCGTAGCATTATAAGGTCCAAAAACCTGAAGACCCTGATCAGGTGCCGCTTAATAATTGCATCTGTTTGTCTGTTAACGTGTCGGCGGTGAGACCCTGATCAGACGTCGCATATTTTTTTTTTTAGAAATTAATATTCATTAAAGGGGCTGAAATTATTGACCAATGAAAGGCCTTCTACCCATCTGTGGGTTTTATTGCCCTTCCGATGACCACCTGGGTACACTTTTGGGTACTGTTACGTAATTTATTGCGGCTCAAAGCTCGCACGCTCCGGGTGGCATCCGCTGTATAAACATTCCTAGGGTATCATAATCCCCAATTAACTAATTATCTTGAACCATAAATCCCTTGAATCTAACTGATTATACAGCGCTAATTGTCTTTACCTAAATCATGCAAATCATGCGCGACCGACACACAAATATTGCGTCATTCAGTAATTTTCCATTACGGTCAGGCAAGGTCATCGTGATTCAGTAGAAGAAACCCCTGGTGTGTTTGGTTGTAAATTACACAAAAACTTTGTATAGAAACATATTTGTTTTTTTCGCAAATATTGTTGGCAAAAGACCAAACTTAACATTAATAAACATCCGGCGTTTTTATATTTAGGAAAAAGGTAAAAATAACGCGATTGATTTTGAGACACGGGCAAACACGTATTTGTTCAAATGGCGACACACGGGGATATACGTATCTGTACGTTAATCGATAAAGTCGTAAATATACGGGTCTGAGTGGTAATGGATCGAGTCGGGAATATACGTATCTGAGTGGTAAAGGGTTAAGACACTAACCCCAAAAGATGCCAAGCCCCATTTTCTTTGTAATTATCCCCCAAAGAAAACCCTTTTCCCGGGGAAACTTCCCCTTGCATGGCAATATTACTAGTCAGAATCAGAATCAGAATTGTTACTGGTGACACGTCAAATGACATTCATACACCAGGACCTGTGATGTGGGAAGTTAGTCCCTAGCTCTAACCAAAGAGGTAAATTTAGCTACACAATCATCAGCACCTTCAGCTGTCGAAATAATCGCATCGGGAAGGGCATTCCAATCTCTAATGGTTCTGGGGAAGAACGACTCTTTATAAATGTCAGTTCTTGCGCTAAGGGTCTGAAACGCCAACGAATGGTGATTTCTACAGTGTCTAGCTGGGGGAACAAGGTCATCTGTTGGAATGCTGGCAGCACCCTTTAGACCTTTGTATAAAAGGATTAGCCTACTGTCTTTTCTCCTTTTCTTGAGAGACTCCCATTTTAATTTTCCAAGTATTCCAGTCATGCTCCAAGTTTCAAAGCAGTAATTGCCTGTTACAAATCTAGCAGCTCTATTCTGAACTTTCTCAATTTCATCATTAAGGACCACTCCACTGGGGTCCCAGATACAACTACCATATTCCAAGATTGGGCGAACAAGACCTTTATATGCTGCCTCTTTTACATCCTGAGGGCACAAATGAAGATTTCGCCTCAGGAAACCAAGCGTTCTATTTGCCTTAGTACACATGTTGCTAATATGAGTATTCCATCTCAAGTTGTGTGAGATTGTCACTCCAAGGTATTTAATGGAGTCCACATTTTCGAGGACCGTTCCCTCTAAGGTGTAAGAAGCCTCAACTTTATTAGATCTCTTCCTAGTTATCTGCATAATATTGCATTTAACTGGCTGAAATCTCATGCCCCATTTACATGCCCAACATCCTAATCTATCTATGTCAGCCTGAAGTTTCAATGAGTCATCTGTATCTCTAATTTCCCGGTAACAAACACAGTCATCTGCGAACAGTCTTATTTCTGAGTCAATGTCAGTGGAAATATCATTGATGTACAGGGAGAACAAAAGTGGACCAACAACGGTCCCTTGCGGGACTCCAGACAAAACTGGAGCCCACTCCGAAGATTCACCATTAACAACAACCCGCTGTTTTCTGTAGCAAAGAAAGGAATCTATCCATTTGAGGGTCTTTCCCCCAATTCCATAACCAAATAACTTAGATTTAAGTAGTTCATGAGGAGGGGTGTCAAAGGCCTTCTCGAAGTCCAGAATAAATGTGTCCACCTGTCCCCCTTTGTCCCAAGATTTTTGCCCAGTCTAAAGTAACCTATTGCCACTGATATAAGATATGATTAGTTGCTTACTTACTATATATTATACTCCTGTTATTTGGATCGGTAAGTATTATTGATGGTTACTACCCATATATATTTGCGGTGTCCTTATGTACTAAAGGTCCTCAAAAAAGGACAGCTAGTGAATGGCTAACTGTGTCATTATATGTATATAAGGTCTATCATTAGTAACTTCATTCTTGAAATGGGTTTATAGTGCAAAACAGAATTCTTACGGAATAAACCGAATCACCCAATTTTATTTGGAAGTAGTCCTCTCTGATCACAAATTGTTCTCACGAAATAAACCGAATCACAGATTTGCAAAAATAATTACGAGATAAAAAATAGTGCGTCCCTTTCCCTGCACATATCTGTTGCATTGTCTTGTCTTATTAAGTACAAAAACTAGTTTGGAACTGGATCCAAATAACAGGATAATGCCATCATTTGCAGGGATGAATGTCATTAAGTGCACCGTCCTTCGGATCGGGACGTAAACTGGAGGCCCCCTGTGCAGGGAGAACCATCCCCTATCTATCTATCTATCTATATATCCTGCAGCACCCTCTCGCGAGGATTATGTGCAGCTGCGCGCGTCAGAAAAAGAAAAGTGTGATAGAAGAAAAAGTATTAGATTTTAGGAGAATTGAAAGTAAAAACAGTGTTAGTAAAGTAGAGATTAAAAGCAGATAAAAACAATGTTTCACGGTTCATGGCATTGGGTGATGGAGGGTGCATATGGTCGATCTGAAAGAATCCAGATCGGAGCACACAACAGCATGAGGGGGAAGGTGATTCCATTGTACCACAGCCAAGGGGAAGAAACTGTATTTATAGTAACTGGCAGTAGTAGGGATTTGAATATAGTGCATAGTATGCATGTTTTTAGTAGTTCTGATTGGATGTCGGATGTATGTAGGGAGCGGAATCTCGACAAGACTATATACTATCTTGTAGAACAATAGGAGGCGAGCATCTGCCCGCCTCTGTTCCAATGATCTCCATTCCAGGGTATTAAGCATCTGGGTCACACTACTATATGAAGAGTAGTCATGTTTGACCCATCTAGCTGCTCTTCTTTGGACTTGCTCAACCTTGTTTATATTTGACTGGGTATATGGGCTCCACACAGGGGAGGCATACTCAAGCTGGGGCCTAACAAGGGTATTATAAGCTGTTTCACGTATGCCTTGATGTTTGGTGCGTATATTCCTACGTATGAAGCCCAGGGTCCGATTTGCTTTGGTGGTCACGTTATGAATGTGGGTGTTCCAAGTTAAATCACGGCTAAACTCAAGGCCCAGGTACTTGGCATGATCAGCCTCCTGGAGGACTTCACCGTGGAGAATGTAATTGTGTCTAATGGGTTCTTTAGAACGGGAAATGTGTAGGACCTGGCATTTACCCGGGTTAAATTCCATTTCCCAGTTCTTTTCCCAAGTTTCAAGCTTTTGGAGGTCCCTTTGCAATAAGGTACAGTCAGCATCACTGCGGACAGCCAAATATATTGCCGTGTCATCTGCAAAAAGTCTGACCTGTGAGTGGATCTGCTCTGGTAGGTCATTGATGTATAAAAGAAACAGGATCGGTCCCAGTACTGATCCTTGGGGAACCCCAGATGTGACCGGAATTTGGGATGAGGTTTCCCCCTCTAGGGCTACACGTTGAGTACGGCCAAAAAGGAAAGCTTTGATCCAGTTTAGGGTGTTTGAGGTTATGCCATGTTGGTGCAGTTTGTGGAGTAATTTAATATGGCTAACCTTATCGAATGCTTTACTAAAATCCAGGAGTATCAGGTCAGTCTGGTGACCTGCTGATAGATTTCGTGCAAGCTCATCAACAAGTTGGATGAGCTGTGTTTCGCAGGACCTCCTTTCCCTAAATCCATGTTGAAGATCATACAAGATGTTATGTTTGTCGAGATGCTTAGTAAGGTTGGATGCAACAATATGCTCCATTAACTTGCAGCAAATGCAAGTTAAGGAGATAGGCCTGTAATTTGCAGGGTCACTTTTGTCACCCTTTTTGAACAGGGGAGAAACAATGGCTGTCTTCCAATCCGAGGGGATTTGACCACTGGAAAGTGATTTCTGGAAAATGACCTGAAGCATGGGCGCTATTTGGTCTCTAAGGGATTTAAGGACTACTGGTTTAAGAGCATCTGGACCGGGGCAAGTTAAAGAACCCTACCATAATTACATGATTACGGTGTAGGCTTCCATCCTGCAAAACTGGAGTGTATATAATATACACCTGCCTAGAATGTCCGAGAGGGCGTATGGCAGTATATATAGAAAGAAAAGAAAGATCGGATGATTAAACGGACCGGGGCCGAACTGGCCGAGAAGCGAAACGTTCTCATTTCGGAGCAGCCTGATGTCGCAACCTACCTGCACACAAAGCAGTGCATTATGTTTCATTATTTCTACTGCATAACTCGTGTTCTTAGCATCACATTTCTCCGAAAGAATGGAATTAATCATAACCGGTAGCACGTTTTCTCTGAAGTCGGCCATTTTGGTATCAGAGTAGCTTCCCCTGAAATGAATCCGGGACGTTTCGGTCCTGAGTCGTTTCGGCCGGGTCGTTTCGGCCTGGGTCGTTTCGGCCCAAATTTGAACCTGGGTCGTTTCGGCCTATTTCGGTTGGTCGTTTCGGCCCTGGGTCGTTTCGGTCCGATTTTATTAGATAGCCTTTTTTCTGTATAAAACATATTGAATAATAATTATTATTTAAATTTGGAATATTATTTCAACGACCTGTCACGTTAGCCATGGTTATGATAGCCCAAATAAAGTGTTTTAAAAGTTCTATCCATAGCTTTGTTTCCAGTTAGCACCAACGAGACGGTGTGACTAGGACTTGATTATTGTCTGAGAATGATCAGTATTTACAGTAAAAATCCGCTATTAAGATCACTTTCTAGACTTCTAAAAAGTGGTCTTATTAGCGGGGTGGTCCCTTATAATGGAATTGGTGAAAAAAATATTGCTGGCAAGACTGATTTAAATATTTTTTTTAAGTGCACTGTGCCTTTTTTATTGCTTTTTAGTAAATCTTGCTGTCTTTAACTTTACTGTTCTTTAAATCATTATAAGTAATTATAGGCAATATTACACCAATAAAAACCACATTAATGATAACAATTGTTCGACAATAATTAATCTTCTTTCTGAAGAAAAAAGAGCTGCACATTACCAAAATTATTAAAACTATTTATTCACATAGCATAAAAAAAATCTTGTCAAAACAACACACCGATTAGTACAGGTGAACTGCTGTTTTTTTACACCTTTTGAGAAATGTGTGAACATTACGAAGATCTGTTGTAATGATGAGGAATCCAGCCAAAAATTATATTGACCAATGAACTGAGAGATACAAATTAACTTGACTTGGCCAAAAAGTGGTCTCAATAAAGAACAGTAACGGTAGATTCGGTCTTTTGAAAGCGGTCTTAATACCGAATAGCGGGGTGGTCTTAATTAATTATATTAGAAATAATTTGGGTCTGGCGAAAAACGGTCTTAATAGCGGAGTGGTCCTAATATAGGAGTGGTCTTTAAGCGGAATTCTACTGTACTAGTATCAATGACACGCACATTTTGAGAACAGCATGCGAAATATTTGCTAAATGTAGCCTAATTATTTTACATGATCAGCCTGCATTTGTCGTTATGATACCTTCAAAGACTTAATAACCTATACCTATGTTCATTGTGATCATAGTCTGCACAGTTTGAAAAAGCCATCTGTTTTCTGAGCTATTCAAAACTGAACGATGTAATTATTTTTTTATGATCAGCCTGCATCTGTCGTTGTGATACCTTCAAAGACTTAATAACCTATAAATCTGTTCATTGTGATCAGAGTCTACACCGTTTGAAAAAGCCCCCTGTTTTCTGAGCTATTAAAAACTGAACGTTGTTATTATTTTGTATGATCAGCTTGCATCTGTCGTTGTGATACCTTCAAAGACTTAATAACCTGTAAATCTGTTCATTGTGATCAGAGTCTACACAGTTGGAAAAGCCCTCTGTTTCTGAGCTATTAAAAACTGAACTAGCGAAGATAGCAAAAGCATAGGCTGATCTCCGAGTCTACGCAGTTCGAAAAAGCACTATGTTTTCTGACTTATTAAAGACTAAAAACGAGCGAAGATAGCAAAAGCACAGGCTGATCTTCGACAAACAAAAAACATATACATGTTAATAAAGTGATAGAAAAATCAGGCCGAAATGACCCACCAATTTGGTTAATACAGTGATAGCAAAAGCACAGGCTGATCTTCGACAAACAAAAAACATATACATGTTAATAAAGTGATAGAAAAATCAGACCGAAATGACCCACCAATTTGGCCGAAACGACCCACCCCCGAAATTTGGCCGAAACGACCCAGGCCGAAACGACCCGGCCGAAACGACTCCGGACCGAAACGACCCAGGGACCGAAACGACTCAGGACCGAAACGTCCCGCGACCCCTGAAATGAAACATTCACAACACGAATAAGGTTGTGGAAAACGCGAATAGAAAACGTTCACAAGGCACTCTAAATCGCGAATATACTGATCAAAAGTGTCAATTACTTATTTTTTCTTCAGAAATTGTTTTTGTGTATTTTTACTTCTACGATCCTCCTCTTATAGAAGTGACTAAAATGACTAACAAAAGTGACTAAAGTGCGCACCCCCTATCAGACGCAGACATATAAGTATGCACCTTTCTTCTTGCGAACGTAGATAGATAAGACATAAGAGTGGGTAAAATGTCAAATTTGTTTAACACACTGACATTTAAAACAAGCACCGGTGAGTTAGCAAGCTTTCATGCGGATTGAACAAAATATTTGCGACAGAACAAAGGGAGATGATTGTGGCAACCTACATTTGATTTAATCCCCCAATGAAATACGTTTTACTGGCCCTTCCAAGGCTGTGGTGATTCAACCTTTTGGCGTGTTGGCAGCACCACAGATCTGTAGACTTTCGGTTTTGTGTCAAGTCCGATTCCACTTCAATCCCAGACAATATCCCGTAGTCGGCCAAATGCTGCACTAGCTTTTGCTAGGTATATATCGATCCAGATTTGGAGTATTTGCGCCGGGCGCAAATAATCCTCCTTTGGAGTTTTTGCATATGAATACGCTGTATTGTCACTGAATCGGAATAACATCATCCTACGCAGAAACTCTGTCTTTGGAATATTTCAGAAAGGAGTTTTTGCGCTCTTACGATTTTGCGTACGGAAGCAAATATTTCACAATTGGAATATTTGCGTCCAGACGCAAAATTCTATTACAGACGAGGATATTTTTGGCGTACCTACGCAGATATTCGATGAAAGGATTATATGCGCTCAGACGCAAATATATTCCTCGGAAGCATTATCTGCGCTCAGATGTAAATTTGGGCGCAAATAATCCTGCATTGGATTTTTTGCATTTCAATACACTATATTGTCATTGAATTGGAATTACATCGTCCTACGCAGAAACTCGGTCTTTGAAATATTCCAGAAAGGAGCTTTTGCGCTCTTACGATTTTGCGTACGGAAGCAGATATTTCACAATTGGAATATTTGCGTCCAGACGCAAAATTCTATTACAGACGAGGATATTTTTGGCGTACGGAAGCAGATATTTCACAATTGGAATATTTGCGTCCAGACGCAAAATTCTGTTACAGACAAAGATAGTTTTGGCGTACCTACGCAGATATTCCATGAAAGGATTATTTGCGCTCAGACGCAAATATATTCCTCGGAAGCATTTTCTGCGCTCATATGCAAATTTATATGAACGCACTATATTGTCTCTCTATCCTACGCAGAAACTCTGTCTTTGGAATATTCCAGAAAGGAGTTTTTGTGCTCCTCCGATTTCGATTTTTTTATTAGATCCTTGGATATTTTGCGTATGGAAGCAGATATTCCACAGTTAGAATGTTTGCGTTCAAACGCAGAATTCTATTAGAGACGTGGATATCTTTTGCGTACCTATGCAGATATTCCATGCAAGGATTATTTGCGCTCAGACTCATATATTTTCCTCGGAAGCAATTTCTGCGCTCATATACAAATTTATATGAATTAATATGAACGCACTTCATTGTCACTCTATCCTACGCAGAAACTCTGTCATTGGAATATTCCAGAAAGGAGTTTTGGCGCTCCTCCGATTTTGTTTTATTAGACCCGTGTATATTTTGCGTATGGAAGCAGATTTACCACAGTTAGAGTTTTTGCGCTCAAAACGCAAAATTCTATTAGAGACGTGGGTATTTTTGCGTCCCTATGCAGATATTCCATGAAAGGACTATTTGCGCTCAAACTTTAATTTCTATTAAAGTAGATGATATTTTTGCGTACGCATATATATTCCTCGGAAGCAATTTCTGCAGTCATACGCGATTTTCTAGTTGATGCGTGGATTTTTGCGTACATAAGCAGATGTTCCTCTAAAACATTTTCTGCGCCTGTGGGAGATCGCTACATACATTCAAAATACTTTATTGCCTCCCTTTGACAACGATACTTATGTTCGGGAACAGGTAAACTATTATGTCAGTCACTATTGAATTGAGGTTTTACGTCCCCGTCAAACAATAAAGGTCAGTTTTTAAAGGCTGCTGCTTCCGATGCTGTGGCACTTTTACCCGATAATGAGATGAAATGACATCTCAAGCCCTTCTCCCAAAATCGTCCACTTTACTATTTGAAGAAGCTTATTTAGAACTTTATGAGTATCTGGGAGATATTGAAAATAAATTTCTTTCGAAACGCGCCATGTTGACAAGTCAATGGAATGGACATCCATTATAGAGAAACTGGGGTTTATAAGAGTGAGTGAGTGTTTGAGTTTTACGTCCCACCAACAGCTAAGGTCATACGGAGACGGGACCTCGGTTTAAAGACTCATCCGAAAGTCTGGAGAAGCCCGGAATCGATCCTGCGACCCCTGGTTTACAAGGCGAGTAGCGTAACCACTACACCACGGAGGCTTCTAGGGGTTTATAAGAGCATACCTTTTTTTCAGTTTCTGTTCAAAGGCATTGGTTGTTAGATAATCGCTGACAAGGGCGTTCTAACGAGCACCATGGCATTGAAGAACATGTACAAATAAAATTGTCGGCTATATCACGATGATGTTCAATGTTGTAACCGCTGAAAATTTAAGTGACAAAAAATTGCGATAGATTTCATCCCGCTGCAAACAGCGGTTGCTACTTTAGCTGCCACAGTCTCATTGATGCCCCCCCCCCCCCCCCATCGGTGCTTGGAGAGCACGATGCTTCTATACAGAGCTGAAACCGATTGCACACCGCTCACACGTGCGCCTATGCCTGCCCAGGTAAAGTGGTGGTTTTCGGCCGTCCCTGCATATAAACCCTATTTTTTGGACGGAAGGGCTTGAGGTGTCATCTTATCTCAATGTCGGGTAAAAGTCCCCAAAAAATTGAAAGCAACGTCTCCAAAATGACCTAAGTAGTGTTTACAGGGACAACGTACCCCATATAAAAACCACAGCCTCACTGAGGCCCGAACGAGTAACACAGTCTATGTTTTGAAAAAAATAAAGCAATTGATATATTGCGTATTTGTTCAATTGAAATAAATTGTAGCGGGAGCCCCAAAGGTTTTTATAATAGCCCCCAGTGTGTTTGTGAGCAGACAAACGGAAATATGTCTGTTTGAATATATTGAAAATATTAACACCAAACAGATAAATACGTGTAAAATGAGAGCTTTGAGATAAAAAAAAAATTCTGATATCTTTAGTATTTTTGCTAAAGAAATAAATAAGAAAAACAAATAAATTATGGGTAGGCCTACTCGTTAGAATCACATAGAAGAGGCGTTTTTACGCCTCGATGCTGCCTTTGTAACAAGAACCAACAACATATGTTTCTGATCAGAAATAATAAAAATTAGTATACAGCCCTAATAACCCCAGTTTTACTATTATATAATTTGAGTTCTAGGGGGTCAAAATCACATAGGCGTGTTTTCCTGCTGCCAACTTCAAGATTCAAAAGATAAACCCATGGAATCTTATGTTACACGCTTGTACACCCGTGTAACGCCTTCTCTGCTTAATCCATCTGACTACTGCGACATGTGAAGACTGATCATGCATGTATCCAAATAATATAGGCACGGTACCGTATACAAAAATACGACGCCATTTGCTTTCTAAACATTAGTAACGTGCATTTTGACTAATCAAAGATACAAAAAGAAGCGTTAGCTACTCTTTATTTGGTATATTTTATTGGTTTACTTCATACACTATGAAGGCACTGGAATATTGCAGAACCGAGGTGTTTGCGCTGTACAAATTTTCGACCAGGAAGGTATTTTTTCAGCCGCGGGAACAAAAAAAGTCACACGGGGCAAGGTCAGGGGAATGCGGGGGGGGGGGGGGGGGGGGGGGGGGTTGAGGGAGTTCAACAACCTTTTCCTGCTTCAGATAGTCTTGCACATAAAGATTCTAAGTCCATAACCTTGACCTTTAGTATAAGTATAGCTGAATAAAACGTTTGCCCTATATCTATCACCATATCAAATATGAAAATATGAGCTATAAAAACTTTAACATTAAAACTTTAAAGTCTGTGACCTTGACCTTGAGGTCATAGGCATGATCTTGGGTATCGCTGAATGAAACTTTGGACCTTTTTCAACCATTATACCAAATATGAACCAAATTGTTCATATGGTTTGGAAAATATGAGCAGTTAAAAACTTTTGCATAAAAGTCGAAAAAACTTTAACATAAAAATTCTGATGTCCATGGCCTTGACCTTGGGGCCATAGGTGAGACAATAGGCACGGGCGTGAATAAAACTTTGGATCTATATCTATAACCATGCCAAACATAAACCAAACCCATCGTATGGTTCTCTTTAAAAACTTTAACATGAATGTGAATGCCGACGCCGACTCCGACTCCAACACTAAAGTCAAGACCGACGCCGACAATACACTTTACAAAACAAGCTACACTGACCAGCAGAATGAGTCACCACAGGTAGCTCTCTAACACTGAAAATGCCATTGAGCTATTTTTAGTAACCTTGGCTCAAGGAGGTTTGCTGAGCTTGTGCTATAAAGTAAATAGTTCTTGCGGGACTTTGTCTAGGCGCGCTAAAAGGAGAATAACTCCGTTATGGCAAGTCTGGCGAAAAAAGGTCATTCCAATAATTAAACTTTCAAGTATCTGATCACATACGAATGATCACGTTTTGTTTGATTTGCATTAATGTCCCCGTCAACACAGTATAGGTCATGTTGGAGACGTTGCTTCCAATTTTGTGGGACTTTTACCCGACATTGAGATGAAATGACATCTCAAGCCCTGTCGCCCAATGAAACCAATAGAGTTTAAAAGCATGGACGGTCCGACTCCCACCGCGGTGCCAGGATAGGCTTAGATACTCTAAACGGTTTACCAGTACTAGTGTGCGGACGGTGTCAGCTCTGGGTGGAAGCATCGTGCAGCCCATCTATTTCTTCAAGCCACGATGGGCGGGGGCGGTGTATGATCACGTTCACAAGTCCGTAATGTTGGACAAACATCCCTGCAAATCCCATTTTATAGAGAAGGGGAGTTTACATGCATGGATATACATGATTTTCTCTAACTTTTGCGAGATAACATATATGTTGTGGGTACTCGTTAGAACCACCCCAATGAGGTGGCTCTAAAGAGCACCCACAAGCTATGTTTGGAACAGAAGTTAGGAAACTATCAAAACTTTACCGGGAAAAACGCTAGTTTTACGGCTACGAATGACGCAGTAGTTAGCACAATGGGTGTGCTATTATAATATAACCAAAACAGGTCTTGTATGCAGTTTAGATTAAATATGCATTTCCCAATTGTTTAAAATTCCATGTTCGCATTTTATCTATTTATTAGAAATTTCATGACACATAAATATATTCTATATGTACATATCGATATGTCATTGGATTGGATGTAGGAATGGCCTAAATTTATCCTCTCCATTTTTTCTATGATTATAGGCGTGTCCATTAAGTACATCAGACATTTGCGTAATGAGAATTTTCAATATCCGGTACTACTCTTCAAAGAAAGATTTTGCACCTTTAAAGAGTTGTTACCTTTTGATAACGACATTAAACTTTTTTCGTTTTGATCTCCCCTTTTGATAACATTCTGACTCCTAAAACTTGAAGTTCCCGTATATATTTTGTCAATCTTCGTATTTTTGGTGCTAGGTCCCAGCCTACGTAGCAGGCAATTCCCCCCCCCCCCCCCACAACAACAACTCCCACCCCGCAACCCCTGGGAATATGAGCATCCGGCTAACGCGTAGTGTGTGTCACGTTAGACGCACGCAAGTTTCCACGACACTGTATAAATAAAATGCGCCTTATGTATGCAAAAAGCTCATTATAGGATTATTAGCCTAGCTAGTGGTGTTTCCAATCCAACATATGAAATTTTGCGTCTCACTTGGAGAACTCCAAAGTGGATGTAAGCCAAAAGTTATTATCACTCTGCCGGTGATATTCCCAAACCAGCATGTTCGCTTTCAGGACTTTCTGTGCAGAAACATCCCCGATTCTGTAAATGATATGCGTACACATTCTGGAAAAATTTCGTCCGTTCTAAAGAATGAGCGTAGGAACGCAAAAAAAAAAATCCATCATAGTGCTGCACATAACGCCTTGACGCCATCGGATAGGCGCAAAAATTCGCAGACCGAAGCTTTTGCGCCCTGCTAGTATTATAAGCATTGACGGTGATATTCCTAATTCATTTTTAGAAGGTGATGACCTTTCAGGTCTCACCTTTTTATGGCAACACTCCATAGAATGCCCTTGATACCGCATCACTCCTCTGATTCAAGAAAAATAGGTCCTCATAAATCAGTGAAGGGACGCGCCTGTATCATTTGATATGTGAAAATATTATGCAGATTGAAAAGAAAACTGTGCACGCAAAAAACACAAACAATGAACTTCAGAGTTAAATGTCATAAAATGGATCTAGATTTGAAATTGGTCTCGTTTCGCAGCTCACCTGGCCTAGTTATTAAGAGCGAGTTCGGTTGACTTTCTAGAGTTAACTGTAGTTACACCAAAACACGCGGGTTATGGCTCGTGGCGCACTATTAGAGTTAACTTGAGTTCAATCAAGCTTGCTTTGGGAGTTGGGACTTCTGTCAAGCAAGAACAAAAAACACGATGGCAGGGGGATAATCAGGGTTAATTAAGAAATGAATATAAACTTATTAGAAGGTGATGACCTTTCAGGTCTCACCTTCTTATGTCAATGGACACTGGAGCCCCTCGATGACGAATCACTCCTATGCTTCAAGAAAAATAAGCCTCCATATATTTATCAATAGACGCGCATGTATCATTTGATAAGTGAAAATGATATGCAGAGTGTCAAACTGAGGAAGCCAATTACACAAACAACTAACTTCAGAGTAAAATGCCATAAAATTAACCCTATTGTTCAAATTGGTCTCGATTCGCAGCTTTGTCATGACCTAGTTTGCTTTGAGCGAGTTCAGTTAACCAACTAAAGATAACTCAATATAAGTAGGGGAGAAAGAGCATAAGAATTATACACTTTGGTCATGTCAGAAAGTGTGTGATGCCCTCACCTTTCTACTTGACAATATTTATATTAGATTCGGTACTAAGTTATTTAGACAAATTGTGGGTATTCCGATGGGTACTAATTGCGCACCTCTTGTGGCTGATCTGTTCTTGTATTGTTATGAAAGAGACTTCATTTTGTCGCTTTCCATTGATAACCAATCTGAAATTATTGAAGCTTTTAGCTCTACTTCTAGATATTTAGATGATTTATTAAATATTGATAATACCTATTTTGATGGTTTGATCAGTCAGATTTACCCCATAGAACTTCAGTTAAATAAAGCAAATTCTTCTGATACCGAGGCCCCGTTTTTGGATTTACATCTGTCTATTGTAGATGGATTTGTTTCGTGCAAAATTTATGATAAACGCGATGACTTTGATTTTGAGATTGTAAATTTTCCTTTTTTGGATGGTGATGTTCCTCGTGCGCCATCCTATGGCGTTTATATTTCGCAATTAATTCGATTTGCTAGAGTGTGTAGTCATGTAACTGACTTCAACACTCGTAATAAATTATTAACGGCTAAACTCCTTAATCAGGGTTATCGGTACCATAAACTACGCAAAGCCTTTTCAAAATTTTATAGACGCCATTCTGATTTAATTTCAAAATTCAATATTGGACTTAAATCTCTTCTGCAACAAGGTCTATCGGAACCCGAATTTTATGGTGACTTGGCATATAAATTCAGAAAAATATATAACCGCAATGACTTCAGCACCCAATTTCGTAAAATCATTCTTCGATATAAAAAGATTGGGTACAACATGGATATTATACGACAGACTGCATGCATGGTAGTTAACCCAATCACGGTTGGCAACTTTGCTTCCCTCTTTAATTGCACGCCGGTGGGTCAGGCCTCAGATTCTATGACGGCTCCAACGTAAAGGCTTATTGAAAATTAGAGAGATAATGTCGGTTGGTGCCTGATGCTCTGTCTCTGGTCGGGCTCATCGGAGTCTAACTGTTGGTTTTCTTTTGCTCCAGCATTTCAGTGGTTTCTTGCTGTCGAGTCCTCACCGTTGTCTCACCTCTGTGGTTCTTTGATTTTTGTGTTCACGGAGATGTTGCACTGATGAGTTAGGAGGCCTTCATGCGGACTGAACAAATTATTTGTCTAAATCGCGACGGAAGTAAGGGCGAGGATTGTGGCCACGTAAAATCGATTTAAGCCCCCCAGTGGAGGTCTTCCACTGACCGTTCCAAGGCGGCTCTTCTGTGGCGATTTATTTATGTTGTTGTTTGTTACTTACTGTGTGTATCACTTGTGTCTTTTGGTTTTGGATGGCCATATGGCCATTTTGTGGGAAAGTAACTGTCCTTATGGCCTTCCTTTGTTTAGGTTTCCATTATGGTCTGGTCGCTTAATGTTTGTATTTCTTTCCCTTTGGTGTCTTTTATGGGTGGAGTAAGTTAATTGTATCAATTCCTGATCTTTGTTTTACTTCTACTTTACTCTTGTACAAAATTGTACAATGACTTTGTTCCCCCTTCCCCCCCCCCCCACTTCACGATCCCCTAATTAGACGCGAGAGGAAGCATCAAATGTCATTTGATGCGTCACCAGTCACGATTCAGATTCAGAACTCTACTGACGTCAAGAAAATCTCATCGTTTGCCCTCGCGTAAATCGAAAGTATATTAAACATGTTTTCAAGTTGGACATGATTTTTCCAACACGTGGCCAAAATTTCAAATAGTTGGAAATAATCGATTTTCGGATTGCATTTAACTTACAATTTTCCACCTTCCACCGTATTCGTTGTTACTAGGCAAGGCTTCCAACTCTCATACCAAGCTAACTCTAGCAGTCGCATTATTCCTACACGGCGCGTTTTGGAGCAAGT
Organism: Lucinisca nassula; assembly: GCA_963580285.1. Classification (NCBI taxonomy): domain Eukaryota; kingdom Metazoa; phylum Mollusca; class Bivalvia; order Lucinida; family Lucinidae; genus Lucinisca; species Lucinisca nassula. The sequence goes on from OY757024.1 coordinate 121,613,231, forward strand.
CAACTCTTGTTAAATCTAGTACGTCAACTGAACTCGCTCAAAATCTAGATTGCGGATTAATAATTCAATGAATGAGTTGACAGTATGAATGGAATACTACGACTTACTATACTACAGATAGAGCGAAGTTTTGTTTGTTTATTTGATTTGAGGTTTAACGTCCCCGTCAACATTGTAAAGGTCATTTTGGAGACGTTGCTGCCAATTTTGTGGGACTTTTACCTGACATTGAGATGAAATGACATCTCAAGCCCTCTCGCCACATGTAAACCAATAGGGTTTATTAGCATGGACGGTCCGCCTCGCACCGCGGTTCCTGGACAGGCTTAGATCCTCTAAGCGGTTTACCAGTACTAGTGTGCGGGCCGGATTCAGCTCTGCGTGGAAGCATCATGCAGCCCATATATTTCTACAAGCCCCTATGGGCGGGGGCGGATAGAGCGAAGTTACCGTCACCGTTGCATTTGTTTGATTTGAGGTTTAACGTCCCCGTCAACACTGTAAAGGTCATTTTGGAGACGTTGCTTCCAATTATGTGGGACTTTTACCCGACATTGACATGACATCTCCAGCCCTTTCGCTCAATGAAACCAATAGGGTTTATAAGCATGGACGGTCCAACTCGTGCGCACTGCTTTGCTGGGCAGGCTTAAGCGGTTTACCAGTACTCGTTTGCGGGTCGGATTCAGCTTTGCGTGGAAACATCATGCAGCCCATATATGTCTTCAAGGCAAGCCCGATGGGCGGGGGTCGATTCATTGTTGCATGAATATATTTCTGGTTCCATAGGTGGGTGCTTTTTTTTTTTTTTTTTTTTTTTTTTGAGCCGAGGTCAGAAAATATCAGATTTTGTTTCCTCTTCTTCTTTATCTGAATATTTCCCTCTTTTTACTGAGGTGTATTTGATTTGTTTGATTTGACCTTTAACGTCCCCGTCAAGACTGTATAACGGCCCCGCCCACCGGGGCTTTGGGAAACAGATTGGGCTGCATGATGCTTCCACGCAGAGCTGAAATCGACCTAACACGAGTACTGGTAGACAGCTTAAAGGTTCCGATTCTAAGCCTGCCCAGGAAAAGTAGTGCGAGTTGGACCATCCATGCATATAAACTCTATTGGTTGCATTGTGCGGCAGAGGCTGAGTTGCCATTTCATCTCAATGTCGGGTAAAAATCCGACAAAATTGGAAGCGACGTCTCAAAAATGACCTATAAAGTGTTGACAGGGCGTTAAACCTCAAATCAAACAAATAAACAAAACCGTATAGACGTGCTTCGATTTTCGTTGCACTCTTACCTAACATTGTGATGAATTGGCATTTAAAGCTTGCAACACTGTGAGACCAATGGACTTTCCGACTTCAAATTATAGCCCTGGGGCCAAAAATGCCCCCGCCGCGGGACCCTTTGGTTTTTACATGGACTTATATAAAGAAACCCTTTGAAAATCTTCTTTTCAGAAACCAGGAGGCTGAGGTGTTGGATATTTGATATGAAGCTGCGTCCAGTGGACCTCTATCAAGATTGTTAGAATTATAGCCCTGTGACCAAAAATGCCCCCGCCCTGTAGCCTACTGGTTTTACATAGACATCTCGCGAGAAAATCTTCAAAAATCTTGTCTGAAACCATAAGCCTCAGATCTCAGATATTTGATATTTGGTATGTAGCTTCGTCTTGTGGACCTATATCAAGGTTCTTAAAATTATAGTCCTTGTGCCAAAATTGCCCCCCCCCCCACCCCCCTCACCCCCTGGGGTGCCCTTTGGTCTTACATTGGGATATATAGGGAAAACCTTAAAACACTTCTCTGAAATCGCAAGGCCCAGGTCTTTCATATTCGGTGTGAAGATTCATCTAGCAGACCCCTACCAAGATTGTTCAAATTATAGTCCTTGGGTCAAAAATGGCCCTGCCCTGGGGCTCATTGGTTTTATTTTGACTTATATATGGAAAACCTTTAAAAAGCTTCTTGTCTGAAACCAGAAGGCCCAGGTCCTTGATATTTGGTATGATGCTTCATCTGGTTGTCCTCTACTATGCTGTGTATATTATAGCCCTGGGGCCAAAGGTTGCCCCGCCTCAGGCCCCACCGGTTTTGTATAGCCATATATGGAAAACCTTTAAAATGTTCTTCTAAAAAACCCAATGCCCAGGTCTTTGATATTTTGCTGGAAGTTTCATGCGGGTGACCTCTACCAAGAGTATTCAAATCAAAGCCCTGGAGTCAAAAATGGCCCCGCCTCAGGGCCCACTGGTTTCACATAGCCTTACGTACTGAAAACCTTTAAATACCTTCTCGTCTGAAACCAGAAGGTCCAAGTCTTTGATATTTTGAATGACACTTCCTCTACTAGCCGTCTACCAAGATTGTCCAAATTATAACCTCGTCGGGTCAAAACTGGACCTGCCCTGAGCCCACTAGTTTTATATAGGGTTAAGGCTGAGCCGGCTCATCTCCTTGTGCTGCACTAAGACCTGACCCTCAATGTCCACAAGGTGCCTAGACAGTGACATATACAAATCAGCTCTGTATTGTCATAGGGAAACCACTGACACATAACCACCCTCCCTTTGTCACCATGTGACATTATTAGTAAAGCAGAAGTAAAACAAAGATCAGGAATTGATACAATTAACTTACTCCACCCATAAAAGACACCAAAGGGAAAGAAATACAAAGATTAAGCGACCAGACCATAATGGAAACCTAAACAAAGGAAGGCCATAAGGACAGTTACTTTCCCACAAAATGGCCATATGGCCATCCAAAATTAAAAGACACAAGTGATACACCCAGCAAGTAACAAACAACAACATAAATAAATCGCCACAGAAGAGCCGCCTTGGAACGGTCAGTGGAAGATTTCCACTGGGGGGCTTAAATCGATTTTACGTGGCCACAATCCTCGCCCTTACTTCTGTCGCGATTTAGACAAATAATTTGTTCAGTCCGCATGAAGGCCTCCTAACTCATCAGTGCAACATATCCGTGAACACAAAAATCAAAGAACCACAGAGGTGAGACAACGGTGAGGACTCGACAGCAAGAAACCACTGAAATGCTGGAGCAAAAGAAAACCAACAGTTAGACTCCGATGGGCCCAACCAGAGACAGAGCATCAGGCACCAACCAACATTACCTTGAATTAGATTTCTCTAATTCTCAATAAGCCTTTACGTTGGAGCCGTCATAGAATCTGAGGCCTGAGCCTCTTCATTACCATCTGTTGCACTAGGACCTGACTCTCAATGTCCACAATATGTCCAGATAGTGACATATAAGTTAGCTCTGTATTGTCAAAGGGAACCAATGACTCATGTGCTTAGTATTTTATGACAATTATTGCCCCCATGCCCCCCCCCCCCACCCACACACACACGCCAATTGTCACAGCGAGGCATTGTAAGATAACTCACCCGTGTGACATAGAGCATTTTTCATATCTCCAAAACGGCTAGTTTTCTGAAGAAAAGCCTTGCTATTTTTTATATAAATGTTCAAAACATAGGTTGAGAGTGCTCGTTAGAGCCGCCTCAGTAAGGCGGTTCTAACGAGTACCCACAACCTATGTCTTGAAGCAGAAATAAGAAAAATAAAGTATACCCTCGTAAACCCCAGTTTTCTTAATATAAAGTGGGGTTTAGGGGGTCATTTTACTGACTTGTTCACGTGATGCTGAGCAGATTCATTTCCATGCACTAGGACATGACCCTCAATGTCCGGAAAATGTCCAGATAGTAACATATAAGTCAGCTCTTTAGACGGGAACTTTGAAAAGACTTCATCCTCATGCAGAAAGAAAATAATTTGGAAGGAATGTTCCATGGGTGACCCTCTGACAAAGTTGCTTAAAATAGTTTCGCTCCATTGAACATAAAAGCCACCAAACGAAACAATAAACAAGCTTTAAAGTGACATCTCATTACAACACACCCGTGCGAAATAGTGCATTTTTAACATCCCCAAAATGGCTACTTTTCTGATGAAAATCCGTGATATTTTTCTTAACAATGTTCAAAACATAGGTTGTGGGTGCTTTAATGAGGCGGCTCTAAGGAGTACCAACAACCTATGTCTTTGAACAGAAATATGAAAAATAATGTATATCCCCCACCCAGCCCGTAACCCCAGTGTTCTCTATATGAAGTGGGGTTTACAGGGGTCTTCATTTCACGGACTTGTTCACGTGATGTACTACTAAATAGATAGACTGATTTTGAAATAATTTCACAGGAATGTTCCTTTGGTCACTCTCAACCAAAATGGCTCAATCCACCCACTGCACCTTATATTACCTACCAATTTATCTGTACAATTCGGATCAGGTGAGCGTTCCAGGGCCATTATGGCCCTCTTGTTTAATCCAGGTTTCACTCGGTCGACGGACGTCTTTCAAACACTTGACAAAACATAGCAACCAACAAACTTTTAAACTTGTGATCGAAGCCTCAGATGAAAACCAGCCAGTGTCCCGGACTATTGGTGTAAGAAATTTTTGTTTGTTTGATTTGAGGCTAAACGTCCCCGTCGACACTGTAAAGGTCATTTTTGAGACGTTGCTTCCAATTTGTGGGACGTTTACTCGACATTTAGATGAAATGACTTCTCCAGCCCTTTCGCCCAATGAAACCAATAGGATTTATTAGCATGGACGGTCCGCCTCGCACTGAGGTTTCTGGACAGGCTTAGATACTCTAAGCGGTTTATCAGTACAAGTGTGCGGGCCGGACTCAGCTCTGCGTGGAAGCATCATGCGGCCCATATATTTCTTCAAGCCCCTATGGGCGGGGGCCGTTGGTGTAAGAAAGCCATTTGCTAGCGCGTATAGAGTGTTGAGTAATTTATCTTGTTTGCTAGAGTCTATTATGTAATTGTCTCCAGAATTATTCTCATTGACACAAGAAGGGATTCACATGTACCGTTCAATCCTCAATTTTGTTTTTGACATTTCATTTGCCTGCCCCTCGCTTCACTACACTCATATATAACCATTGAATGTTTTAAAAATTAAAAAAAAAAAAGATAATGAAATGAAATGGCCCAGTGTAAAAACTAACAGTTTTCTACCATCACCTTCTATTAGTACTTTCAGTACTTTGATATGAATACCTTCACGTCTGTTTTGCGCCTCGTTTGGAGGATTTTCTGCGGACGTACGCAAAAAAAAAAAAAAAAAATTCACGACTGTATAATATGAAATTCTGGAAAGTCTGCGTCTTTTCTGCGGACAAACGCAGAAAATTACAGCCTTTACAAATAATTAACGTATGTACGCAAAAAATCCATCATAGGGTTACTTTGATCGATAGTCGCAAAATTGCGCAGGCCGAAAGCTTTTGCGCCCTGCCAAAAGTCCAAATTAGGATTATAAGCAGTGGCGGTGATATTCCCATATCATTTGATGATTTGGCTTCACTTCTGTTTTGCACCTCATATTGAGGACTTTCTGGCGACGTTCATGTACAAGGCTCTAGAAAACTCAAAATGTTCGACATAGGGTTATTAGCAATAAAGGTAATTTTCCAGTCTAACACATATGAGAATCCGGATTTTTTGCGTCCTTTCTGCGGATGTACGCAGAAAAATCCAATCTTTCGTAATGAATTTGCCAAAAAAATCCATTTTAGGATAATTGTGATCGATAGGCGCAAAAATTCCTAAGCTGGATATTTTTCCAAGTCTAACGTATGTGAGAGTCTGGGTTTTTGGCGTCCTTTCTGCGGACGTACGCAGAAAAATCCACTCTTCCATAAAGAATTTGCGTATGTACGCAAAAAAATCCATTTTAGGATTATTGTGATCGATAGGCGCAAAAAATCCTAAGCTTGATTTTTCCCCCAGTCTTTCATAGATGAGAGTCTGGAATTTTTGCGGACGTACGCAGAAAAAATCCACTGTTCGATAATGAATCTGCGTACGTACGCAAAAAATTCATTTTCGGATTTCTGTGATCGATAGGCGCAAAAATTCCTAGGCTGGAAGTTTTGCGCCCTGCGCAAATAATCCGGTACTGGAATACGTATATACCTGAATCCTGGCATTGACTTCATCGTCAATGTCCACGGTTCTTGACAGTGTGTCCTCAGGGTAGATGAACTTGTCTACCAGTCTTTTTGATGCTGATTGTGAAGTCATGGCTAGCACAGGAGTCAGATACTTGATCTTTACTTTTTTCATCTTCTCTTCTGTTGGAGCACCTTTTGCCATGTCATTAGCAAAGAGGAACTCATCTAGCACATCTGTCTGCACCTTGGATAATAGGTATGCCAGTGTCACCATCCTGGAAAGCATATGCGAGCATGGGAGAGAACAACTCTTTGCTTGGAGCACACAGCATTTCTTGACTCCGTTTGTCACAGGGAATGGATCTTAAAACTCACCAGCATTTTGGACCCGTGCAAAATAGAAGTAGAGGCAATGATCGGGAATCGATACAATCAACCCACAGCCCACATCATCAGAAACACCAAAGGGGAATAAACACAAACATGAAACAACAAACCTTAATGGAAACATCAACAGCGGAAAGCCAAAAGGACAGTCACTTTCCCACAAAATGACCATTAGGCTATCCAAAATAAAATAATATAAACAACACAAACACCCAAAAGACAACCCATAATAAAAACAAGAGCACCGCATGCGGGTGCCAACGCTCGGCTGCAAAAAATCTAAGTCGAAAAACGGGCATAACTTTGCCAAAAATATCTTGAGGGTTACCTCAACTATTGGTATAGAATCCCCTTTTCATAACGAACAACTAGTCCGAGTTTCAAGTAAATATGTTCAGTAATGGCAGCGGTATTATAAAATGTCCAAGTTTTTGCACGACGACGCAGACGAGGCCAGAGCTATGATAATACTTCGTCGTTTTCTTAGAAAACAGCCGAGCTAATAAACCGCGACAGAAGAACCGCCTTGGAACGGTCAGCGGAAACGAATTCCACGTGGGGGGAGGGGGCTTGAATCGATTTTACGTGGCCACAATCCTCGCCCTTACTTCCGTCGCGATTTAGACAAATAATTTGTTCAGTGCGCATTAAGGCCTCCTAACTCATCAGTGCAACATCTCCGTGAACACAAATAAACAAACAACCACAGAGATGAAGCAACGGTGAAGACTCGACAGCAAGAAACCACTGAAATGCAGGAGCAAAAGAAAAACAACAGTTAGACTCCGATGGCATACCATCGTTGAACTGGCTCACCATTGTTATGAACTTGGTTGGACATCCAAACTTCACCATGATCTTCCAAGAGCTCTCGCGACTGACTATGTCAAATGCTTTGGTATTATCAACAAAGGTCATGTATAGGTCCATGTTCTGTTCCTGGCATTTCTCTTGCAGCTGCCTTGCTGTGAAGATCCTGTCACTCGTTCCTCTGTCTTTCCTAAGTAGAAGTAAAACAAAGATCAGGAATCGATACAATTAACTTACTCCACCCATCAAAGACACCAAAGGGAAAGAAACACAAACATTCAGCGACCAGACCATAATGGAAACCTAAACAAAGGAAGGCCATAAGGACAGTTACTTTCCCACAAAATGGCCATATGGCCATCCAAAATAAAAATAGCCATCGGAAGAGATGGCAAATCCCCCGACCAAAAGCCAATATGGCCTTCAGAAGATTGTTCACCAATAGAAAGTGCACCAGAATTAAACCAAATATCACAAAAGTATTGCAGTTATGGCCATCGCAAGATTATACTGTCAGGGGAGATAACTAAAAAACCAGGGCACTCAGAAATGTGGTTCTTGCGCATGACATGCCTGATTAAGCTCATGTATTTCTGCACAAAGTACCATCAATATGTCTCAAAAGGTATTGGAGATATAGTGATCATAAGCTGGTCATACTGTTATATTGGAAGGGTAGATAACTCAAATACCTCAGCAACAACAGTTGTGGTTCTTGCACATGACATCCCTTCTGTACCTTGTATACAATTGTGCCAAGTTCCTTCAATATATCTCAAAGGGAGTTGGAGTTATGGCCATCACTAGGTTATATTTCCAGGGGAGATAACTAAAAAACCAGAGCACCCAGAGTTGTAATTCTTGAGCATGACACACCTGCTTAACCTCATGTACATCTGCATCAAGTACCACCAATATGTCTCAAAGGGTATTGGAGGTACAGTGGTCACAAGGTTGTCATACTGTTATATTGGAAGGGGAACTAACTCAAATATCATAGCACCCAGAGTTGTGTTTCTTAGGCATGAAGCGCCGTCTCAACGTTGTATACAATTGTGCCTAGTACCATCATTATATCTCAAAGGGTATTTGAGTTATGGCCATCACAAGGTTATATTGTCAGGGGAGATAATTAAAAAACCAGGGCATCCAGGGTTGTGGTTCTTGCACGTGACACACCTGCTTAACCTCATGTACAACTGTACCAAGTATCATCAATATATCTCAAAGAGTGTTGGAGATGTGGCCATCACAAGGTAGTGATCCTATATTATTGGAAGGGGAGATAACTAAAAAAACACGGCACCCAGAGTCGTGGTTCTTGTGCATGACACACTGTCTCGGCCTTGTGAACAACTGTGCCAGGTATCATCAATATATCTTAAAGAGTATTGGAATTATGGCCATCACAAGGTTGTCACTCTATTTTATTTGAAGGGGAGATAACTCCAAAACCATGGCAACCAGAGTTGTGGTTCTTGTGCATGACACGCCGTCTCAGCCTTGTGAACAAATGTGCCAGGTACCATCAATATATCTCAAAGGGTATTGGAGTTATGGCCATCACAAAGTAGTCATTCTATTTTATTAAAAGGGGAGATAACTGAAAAAGTATGGCATCCAGAGTTCTGGTTCTGGTGCATGACACGCCGTCTCAGCCTTGTGAACAATTGTGCCAAGAACCATCAATGAATCTCAAAAGGTATAGGAGTTATGGCCATCACAAGGTTGTCACTCTATTTTATTGGAAGGGGAGATAACTCCAAAACCGTGGCAACCAGAGTTGTGGTTCTTGTGCATGACACGCCGTCTCAGCCTTGTGATCAACTGTGCCAGGTACCATCAATATATCTCAAAGGGTATTGGAGTTATGGCCATCACAAAGTAGTCATTCTATTTTATTAAAAAGGGAGATAACTAAAAAAGTATGGCATCCAGAGTTCTGTTTCTTGCGCATGACATGCCGTCTCGGCCTTGTGAACAATTGTGCCAAGAACCATCAATGAATCTCAAAGGGTATAGGAGTTATGGCCATCACAAGGTTGCGTCTACGGACGGACGGACGGACGGACGGACGGATGTTCTCACGGATGTATACTTATGTGGCTATTTTTGGCAGGATTGATACTTAAGTGGCTACTTTTAGCCACAGAAAAGAAGTATTTTCGGTGTCTAACGGAATAAATCCCATAGACTTACATTGATTCTGTCCATTTACATAGCCACCTTACTATACATTTGTTGGTGCGGACAGACGGACGGACGGACGGACGCCAGGCTGATCGCTAAAACACGGCACCCAGAGTTGTGGTTCTTGTGCATGACACGCCGTCTCAGCCTTGTGATCAACTGTGCCAGGTACCATCAATATATCTCAAAGGGTATTGGAGTTATGGCCAACACAAAGTAGTCATTCTATTTTATTAAAAAGGGAGATAACTAAAAAAGTATGGCATCCAGAGTTCTGTTTCTTGCGCATGACACGCCGTCTCGGCCTTGTGAACAATTGTGCCAAGAACCATCAATGAATCTCAAAGGGTATAGGAGTTATGGCCATCACAAGGTTGCGTCTACGGACGGACGGACGGACAGACGGACGGACGGACGGACGCCAGGCTGATCGCTATATCCCCCGAACCTATTCGGTCGGGGGATAAAAAGACACAAGTGATACACACAGTAAGTAACAAACAACACCATATATAAACCGCCACAGAAGAACCGCCTTAAAATGGTCAGTGGAATGATTTCCACTGGGGGGCTTAAATCGATTTTACGTGGCCACAATCCTCGCCCTTACTTCCGTCGCGATTTAGACAAATAATTTGATCAGCCGCATGAAAAGTAGAAGTAAAACAACGATCAGGAATTGATACAATTAACTCACTCCACCCATAAAAGACACCAAAGGGAAAGAAATACAAACATTAAGCGACAAGACCATAATGGAAACCTAAACAAAGGAAGGCCATAAGGACAGTTACTTTCCCACAAAATGGCCATATGGCCATCCAAAACCAAAAGACACAAGCGACACACACAGTAAGTAACAAACAACAACATAAATAAATCGCCACAGAAGAGCCGCCTTGGAATGGTCAGTGGAAGATTTCCACTGGGGGGCATAAATCGATTTTACGTGGCCACAATCCTCGCCCTTACTTCCGTCGCGATTTAGACAAATAATTTGTTCAGTCCGCATGAAGCCTCCTAACTCATCAGTGCAACAACTCCGTGAACACAAAAATCAAAGAACCACAGAGGTGAGACAACGGTGAGGACTCGACAGCAAGAAACCACTGAAATGCTGGAGCAAAAGAAAACCAACAGTTAGACTCCGATGAGCCCGACCAGAGACAGAGCATCAGACACCAACCAACATTATCTCTCTTATTCTCAATAAGCCTTTACGTTGGAGCCGTCATAGAATCTGAGGCCTGACCCACCGGCGTGCAATTAAAGAGGGAAGCAAAGTTGCCAACCGTGATTGGGTTAAATACCATGCATGCAGTCTGTCGTATAATATCCATGTTGTACCCAATCTTTTTATATCGAAGAATGATTTTACGAAATTGGGTGCTGAAGTCATTGCGGTTATATATTTTTCTGAATTTATATACTAAGTCACCATAAAATTCGGGTTCCGATAGACCTTGTTGCAGAAAAGATTTAAGTCCAATATTGAATTTTGAAATTAAATCAGAATGGCGTCTATAAAATTTTGAAAAGGCTATGCGTAGTTTATGGTATCGATAACCCTGAGTAAGAAGTTTAGCCGTTAATAATTTATTACGAGTGTTGAAGTCAGTTACATGACTACACACTCTAGCAAATCGAATTAATTGCGAAATATAAACGCCATAGGATGGCGCACGAGGAACATCACCATCCAAAAAAGGAAAATTTACAATCTCAAAATCAAAGTCATCGCGTTTATCATAAATTTTGCACGAAACAAATCCATCAACAATAGATAGATGTAAATCAAAAAACGGGGCCTCGGTATCAGAAGAATTTGCTTTATTTAACTGAAGTTCTAGGGGGTAAATCTGACTAATCAAACCATCAAAATAGGTATTATCAATATTTAATAAATCATCTAAATATCTAGAAGTAGAGCTAAAAGCTTCAATAATTTCAGATTGGTTATCAATGGAAAGCGACAAAATGAAGTCTCTTCCATATTAATACAAGAACAGATCAGCCACAAGAGGTGCGCAATTAGTACCCATCGGAAGACCCACAATTTGTCTAAATAACTGAGTACCGAATCTAATATAAAAATTGTCAAGTAGAAAGGTGAGGGCATCACACACTTTCTGACATGACCAAAGTGTATAATAATTATGCTCTTTAGAAGTGAAAAACGCATTTCTGACATTACATGCAAGATAGAGAGAATCTTCTCTGTGAAAAGCCCATTCAATTAAATCATTTAGCTTTTCTTTTATAAGATTATGAGGAAGTGTAGTGTAAAGAGTGGAAAAATCGTAGGTAGACAGACTAGAAGCACGAAAATGTCTAGATTTCAATTTATTTAAAACCTCATTCGAATTTTTCATAGACCAAAACAGATTTCTACCTGATCTTTCAAAGACTTTATCACAATATTTAATTACATGCGATTTAATAGCAGTTAGACAGGAAGTTAATAATTTAGAAAGTTCAATGGTAGTGCAAGAGCTAGAATTTGCAATAAACCGTGCTTTGTAAGGTTTTTTATGAAGTTTTGGTAACCAGTATAGCGTAGGAAGCTTGTCTTGGCCTTCGTTAACACAAGGCAAACTTGGTGGCTGAAAGACAAACATGTTTATCTACTATAGCTCTCTCTTCAGCTAAAGGCTGAAGTTCATAGGCCTTAGTACCACCAAGCTCCTGCTTATGCGTGTTAACATAGTGGAGCCGTCACACAACGACGACGTTGTTAGCGGCCTTGTCTGCAGGGGCCAAAACAAGCTTCTTATGAAATTCTTGAATACCTAGTTAAAGCCTCCTAACTCATCAGTGCAACATCTCTGTGAACACAAAAAAATCAAAGAACCATAGAGGTGAGACAACGGTGAGGACTCGACACCAAGAAACCACTAAAATGCTGGAGCAAAAAAAAAACAAAAAAAAAAAAAAAACAGTAAGACTCCGATGGGCCCGAACAGAGACTGAGCATCAGGCACCAACCAACATTACCTTGAATTAAAACTCTCTAATTCTCAATAAGCCTTTACGTTGGAGCCGTCATAGAATCTAAACTCCGTTCAGAAAATCTGAATCATCGATATTTTCGTTTATCGCTTTTAATACTCATTTTAGCCCATATATCACTATGGGAAAGTTGTAGACCTCACCCTCCGCCGATTTCTCCAGCAAGTCGTATGCCTCTGCGACAGCCAGGAAAGGCTGTGATTATTTGGAGAAAATTGCAAAATCTCAATTCTTTCACAGACTAAGACATTCTGACAGGTTCGACACACCCTTTTAAACCATATATAGAAGTGGTCACTGCTCTTGTAAATTACAAGGGCGTCTATATTTTATTTGCACGATCACTTCATGGAAAATCATTAGCTGTGACACCACATCTGATATCGGTATAATTCATTTTGACCACTGTTGACAGCACATCGCGCTAGTGGCTCCCCGTTCCTAGTGGGCTTCTATCTAGCCATTCGAATGTAAGGTGTGTCGTAATTGCATATCTATTTATAAAGTACATCACATGGATTTGAATATTTATTATTTTACCTGACAATCATCATCAAATGGACTTAGTCTGTGGTCTCATTTCTTTGTTTTGCAATTTTCTCCAAATAATCACAGCCTTTCCTGACTGTCGCAGAGGCATACGACTTGCTGGAGAAATCGGCGGAGGGTGAGGTCTACAACTTTCCCATAGTGATATATGGGCTAAAATGAGTATTAAAAGCGAGAAACGAAATAATCGATGATTCAGACTTTCTGAACGGAGTTTAAACCCACACTGGCATTCTGGTAGAAGCTCTGACTGTTAGGATTTTAATTCAGTCGGCTAAGTAGGACTCTTGCAAGGACTTTCCCAGCAAATGACAATAAAGAGATGCCACGATGATTGTCACAGATCTGAGGGTCCCTTTCCGTTTGAATAGGTGGATAATTTACGCATCCTTGATTTCTTTAATTCTTGAGGGATGGCTTCTTTTCTTCACATATTGTAAAATAACTCTGCCATCTTCTTTGCAACTGGAGTGCTGCCGTATTCAAAGAACCATTATTCCTTTTTTGACGACGTCGCATGTTAACTGTTTGTGAAACCACGTAACGTAACATTGCATTTTAGGTGACGTAACGTCATTTTGTTTGTACAAATGTTGTCATGTATGTTTTGAATATGCTATGCGGTGGTCATGATTAAAGAGCGGTAACAGAATAATGGAAGTGAAGGCAATGATGAGGCATCGATGCAATTAACCCACAGCTCCCATCAGAGGCACCAAAGGGAAAGAAACACAAACATGAAACAACTAGACCCTAATGGAAACTTCAATAGCGGAAAATCAAAAGGACAGTTACTTTCCCACAAAATGGCCGATCGGCTATCCAAAACAAAATAATATAAGCGATACACACACTCAAAGACGAACCATAAAAAAACGCGACAGAAGAACCGCATTGGAACGGTCACTGAAACGAATTCCACTGGGTGGCTTAAACCGTGGCCACAATCTTCGCCCTTATTTCGTCTTAAATATTACTTAAGATATAATATTAGCGACGAGGATATAAACGGATAAAAAAGAAGAAAAAGAAGCAAAGCAAAGCAAGATAAGTGTGAAAAGAATTCTTTGAAGGGCAGGTATCGATTGATTGATTTATAATAAGCAGAAACTAATTTTATCAGCAAGATGGCTGAAGGTAATCAGAGACAAAAGTATGTCATCGTTATAACAGAAAGCAGAAATCTAAAGAGCCAACATTTTTTACATACTGATGATCAGATAGCCACAGGGAAATTATGGGGGGAATGGTTAGACGGTATAGAACGGATATTAAGATATTTTAACGTAGTAGATCCATCGAATAAGAAAGACGCTCTTATCATTTACGGTGGGAGAGAGTTAGCAAGATTGGAGAAAAGTCTGCCTTACCCTACAGAATCAGATATGAATGAGCACGATAAACTGAAAGCCAAACTAAATGAGTACTTCACACCAAAGCATAACAAGCATTATGGCCATTATCAATTTCTTAACATGAGGACGACATCCGGTGAAACCACAGCAGCCTATGCCGCGAGACTGAGGGAGAAAGCCAATTAGTGTGAGTTTAGGGACAACCTAGAGGATAGTATACTGGAGCATCTAATACAGACAACAGACAATCAGGTTTCTCGGAGTCTGACTGTTGGTTTTCTCTTGATCCAGCAATTCTGTTGTTGTATGCTGTCGAGTCCTCAACCTTGTTTCATCTCTGTAGTTTTTTTATTTGTATGTTCTCGGAGATGTTACACCGATGAGATAGGAATGTTCTATAAAAAGGTTATCCTTTGGAAGTAAGGAATACACCACAGAACTAAAAAATATGGAGTGTACATGTTTTCTGGGCCAGACTAGCTAGTTTCGGCCAATAAGGCCTCATCAGTGACTCTCAGATATTTTCAAAATTCCACAATGGAATCAATGATCCCAAAGGACAAGAAAATATAATCTACACTAGGAAGCCTTGTGTAATACCTATTTCGATGGTTTGATCAGTCAGATTTACCCCCTAGAACTCCAGTTAAATAAAGCAAATTCTTCTGATACCGAGGCCCCGTTTTTGGATTTACTTCTATCTATGGTAGATGGGTTTGTTTCGTACAAAATTTATGATAAATGCGATGACTTTGATTTTGAGATTGTAAATTTTCCTTTTTTGGATGGTGATGTTCCTCGTGCGCCATCCTATGGCGTTTATATTTCGCAATTAATTCGATTTGCTAGAGTGTGTAGTCATGTAACTGACTTCAACACTCGTAATAAATTATTAACGGCTAAACTTCTTACTCAGGGTTATCGGTCGGTACCATAAACTACGCAAAGCCTTTTCAAAATTTTATAGACGCCATTCTGAGTTAATTTCAAAATTCAATATTGGACTTAAATCTCTTCTGCAACAAGGTCTATCGGAACCCGAATTTTATGGTGACTTAGTATATAAATTCAGAAAAATATATAACCGCAATGACTTTAGCACCCAATTTCATAAAATCATTCTTCGATATAAAAAGATTGGGTACAACATGGATATTATACGACAGACTGCATGCATGGTATTTAACCCAATTACGGTTGGCAACTTTGCTTCCCTCTTTAATTGCACGCCGGTGGATCAGGCCTCAGATTCTATGACGGTTCCAACGTAAAGACTTATTGAGAATTAGAGAGATCTAATTCAAGGTAATGTTGGTTGGTGCCTGATGCTCTGTCTCTGGTCGGCCCCATCGGAGTCTAACTGTTGGTTTTCTTTTGCTCCAGCATTTCAGTGGTTTCTTGCTGTCGAGTCCTCACCGTTGTCTTACCTCTGTGGTTCTTTGATTATTTGTGTTCACGGAGATGTTGCACTGATGAGTTAGGAGGCTTTCATGCGGACTGAACAAATTATTTGTCTAAATCGCGACGGAAGTAAGGGCGAGGATTGTGGCCACGTAAAATCGATTTAAGCCCCCAGTGGAAATCTTTCCACTGACCGTTCCAAGGCGGTTCTTCTTTGGCGGTTTATTTATGTTGTTGTTTGTTACTTACTGTGTGTATCACTTGTGTCTTTTTATTTTGGATGGCCATATGGCCATCTTGTGGGAAAGTGACTGTCCTTATGGCCTTCCTTTGTTTAGGTTTCCATTATGGTCTGGTCACTGAATGTTTGTATTTCTTTCCCTTTGGTGTCTTTGATCGGTGGAGTAAGTTAATTGTATCGATTCCTGATCTTTTTTTTACTTCTACTTTCTGTATAAACTGGAGTACTATGGTATCCGAAATGATACCCTCCAGTGGATCTCTGCTTGGCTATCTGGACGAACACAAAAAGTCGTACTTGACGGTGTTTGCTCTGATCCTGGCTTGATGCTGTCTGGTGTCCCACAAGGTTCCATGCTGGGACCGATATTGTTTTTGATTTTTGCTAACGACCTGCCAGACAATATCAACTCTACAATCTGCCTTTTCGCTGATGACTGTGTACTGTACAGAAATATAAGAAGGTCTGATGACCTACAGATACTTCAAGATGAATTGGAAAAGTTGGCTGCCTGTGAAGATGCATGGCTCATGAAATTTAATGTGGCCAAATGTCACTCTATGAGAGTGACAAGGCAGGCTTCTCTGACTCTATTCTATAAAATCCACAATAATTTAGCCATTATAGATAAGAGTAGGTACCTATCTGAAGCCGTTGGAGGATGTAGGAGAACCAGGTCCCATCCCTTTCAGTTTCACCGTCCTAATGCTTACACGGATGGTTTAAGAGTTCTTTTTTTCCCCCGGACAATTGCAACTTGGAATGGCCTTACAATCGAAGCTGTCTCTTCTGAGACAGTTGATGGGTTTAATGCCAAAATATAATATCCTAGGGTTGGGCAGGGGATAGGCATGGATTCCTTCCCCTGATGACTTCTCGTAAATAGTTTTAATCTGCTGGTGGCTGTGTCACAAAGCTCTTTTTTGGAGACGGGATTGAAAACTTTTTGTGCCACACCCCAAACCTGTTATCATGGTCAGAATTGGCCGAAAACAGTATCGGGAGAAAGAAAGAAAGACAGAAAGAAAGAAAGAAAGAAAGAAAGAAAGAAAGAAAGAAAGAAAGAAAGGAGGCCCCCCTGTGTAGGGAGAACCATCCACTGTGCCGGTTAAAGATCTCTACGGTAATTACATGACGGTAGGTATAATATGCGAAATCAAGTTGATTTCGCGAAATCAGCCCGATTTAGCGAAATCAACTCATAAAATCAACATTTTTAAAAACAGGCAAAAACTTGTTATTGCATATTATCTAGAATGTTACTATACATTTATGAGCCAAGTTTCATGAGAAAATTTGAATATTTAGTATGTATTTGATCGGAAATTCTATTCTGCCACTTGATTTCGCTGGTAATCACATGTGCGAAATCAATTCATTTTTGCAAAATCAATGTATAAAATACCATTTTCCCAAAACTGAATAAAACATATTGGTGCATATTATTAAGAATGTTGTTAATCATTTATGAGCCAAGTTTCATGGTGAAATTTGAATATTTAGTATGTTTTTGAGAGGAAAATCTTTTCTGCCACTTGATTTCGCTGGCAATCGCATGTGTGAAATCAACTCATTTTAGCGAAATCAATGTATAAAATACCTTTTTCCCAAAACTGATTAAAACGTATGTGTGCATATTATTAAAAATTTTGTTAATCATTTGTGAGCCAAGTTTCATGATGAAATTTGAACATTTAGTAGGTTTTTGATAGGAAAATGTATTCTGCCACATGATTTCTCTTGCAGTCTCATGTGCGAAATCTACTCATTTTAGCGAAATCAATGTATATAAAAATAATCGTTTTCCTCAAAACCAACTAAAACGTTTTTATACATGTGTATTAACCCATTCAGTAGTTGGCAAACAGTGCAGTCCAGATCTGACGCCGCAGCAGAACGCGGCGCCTGATCAGGGCCTACACTGTTTGCAAAAACAAAATAGAAGAAAACACAGCCTGACACCCCTAAATTTTGAAATGGACTCCTGTTATGTATAATGAGGAAGATTCCATCTGATACAAAAAAGGGTAAGAATGCTGTTCTACATTTATGAGCCACCGTTTTATGAGAAAATATTGATGTTGAGCTCTAGCTTTTGTTTCGGGCGTTATATATCACCAAAACAAACAAGAAGCAGAGATAAAGGAAAATATCATTAGAATGACGGGGCGCTCCATCACCAAAACACGCCTGTATAATTTCGATCCCCTCAAACCCCATTTGTATACAGAAAAACTGGGGCTTACAGGGCTGTAAATTATTTTTCGAGTTTTTGCTCAAAACATAGAATATGACTCGTTAGAACGGCCTCACTGGTCCAGTCAGAAGGAGTACCCACAATCTATGTTTACAGCACAAATATGAAGAATATCGGAATTTTTCGCCAGAAAATTTTCATTTGTAAGGTGGCAAAATGTTCAATATAATTGAATCTGCGTATTTCCGTGCTATTTATCACGGATGCATTATCAGATTGTTGTTATTATTATTATTATTATTATTTCTAATAAAAATGCATTAAATAAGTACTAATTTGACGGCTGCATCGTCGGACAGACAGACGGTCGAACTGACGAATGGACGGACGGCTAGATAGATAGATGGACAGGTAGACAGGAGTGAATAAACAGTGTGTTTGTTATTCACACAATCACAGGTAACAACGTGTGAAAGTCAGTAAACCGCAGTTTGATCCAATTACTTGGCGAGTGTTCGTTAATCTCTTTACCTGCTGTGTGAAGTACAGAAGGATGTCTTTAAAATTTAATTATGATTGCCTTAATAGCAAAATGAAGGAATGATAATCCCAAATATACTGTATCAGAACATAATACTCCCAATAATACAGTATCAGAAACCCTGAAGGGGTACCGAGGCAAACAGTGCAGGCCCAGAATGCGGTGTCTGATCAGGGCCCACATTGTTTGCTAAAAGTTCAGTCATTTTCCGATTAAATTTTGATGAAAATACAATCAATTTAACCAATTTAGTATCAGAAACCCCGAAAGGGGTACCGTGCAAACAGTGCAGGCCCAGATCAGACGCCGCAGAATGCGGCGTCTGATCACGGCCTACATTGTTTGCTAAAAGTTCAGTCATTTTCCAATTAAATTTTGATGAAAATACAATCAATTTAACCAATTTAGTATCAGAAACCCCGAAAGGGGTACCGTGCAAACAGTGCAGGCCCAGATCAGACGCCGCAGAATGCGGCGTCTGATCACGGCCTACATTGTTTGCTAAAAGTTCAGTCATTTTCCAATTAAATTTTGATGAAAATACAATCAATTTAACCAATTTAGTATCCGAAAGCCCGAAAGGGGTACCGTGGCACACAGTGCAGGCCCAGGTCAGACGCCGCAGAATGCGGCGTTTGATCAGGGCCTTCATTGTTTGCTAAAAAATCAGTCATTTTCCAATTAAATTTTGATGAAAATACAATCTGACATCTCTAAAGGGGTACCGAGGCAAACAGTGCAGTCCCAGATCAGACGCAGCAGAATGCAGAATGCGGCGTCTGATCAGTTTGCTAAAGGAGGAGAATGACGACGACATGGACGACGACGATGATGATGAAAAAAAAGCAGATAACAAGTATTGGAGTAAGTCTGTTGATTTCACCTGCTATTTGATTTCGTTTGACTTATCAATTAGCAATATTTTGATATGCGTCTTTTATTCCAGACCATAATATTTTCAGATGAAACTTGGATCATAAATGTATACTGCCAGCATTCTTAATAATAGGCAAAACGAGTTTTTAATCGTTTTTGGAAAACAAATGCTGTTTCACATTGATTTCGGAGTTGATTTCGCACATGTGCTTATCAGCGAAATCAAGTGACAGAATATATTTTCCAAATAAATTTTTATATTTTCTCGTGAAATTTGGACCTAAAATGTTTATCAACTTTCTTAACAATATGCATTTTTATTCAGTTTTGGGAATATTTATTTTGTACATTGATTTCGCTGAAATGAATTGATTTCGCACATGTGATTTCCAACGAAATCAAGTGGCAGAATAGATTTTCCTCCCAAAGCACTTACTAAACAGTCAAATTTCATCATGAAACTTGCCTCATAAATGTTTAACAACATTATTAACAACATTATTAGGGGGAGAAATGTAACGGTTATGGAAGCAGGTTCAACTTAAGACGAGCTCTACAAAACACAACTAGCACATAGTTATAACATACAAGAAGCAGGTTTACAAACACATTGCACATTTACAGCTTGAGCCGGTCCAGGTACGAAGCAACCTACAGAAATCCTTGTAGTTTTCTACAATCCTCAAGTCATTCGGCAGGCCGTTCCATACCTGTGCTGCCTCAAACCTGAAAGAACGCTTACCATAAGCCATTGTACGAACCCTTGGAACTTCTGCTGTATTCTGGTATCTAAAAGAATAATTGGAATTTTTAAAATTAACTAGGTCAGTGATACAAACAGGTGATAAACTATGTAAACATTTAAAAGATTCTCTAGCTATAATTTTGATTCTTGAAAGATGAAGAGTTGTCATATTGGCTTGCTCTAGTAAAGTTTCATAACTGGCATTGAAATCATTAAAAACAATCCTAAGACCCCTGTGTTGGAGTTTTTCTAATCTTTCAGTATTAGTTTTTGAGCAGAAGTGCCATACAAGTGGACAATAATTGAAGTTAGATCTAACAAATGATTTAAAAATTAAGAGCATACTGTCAGCATTAAGAAATTTTCTAAGCCTTAAAATTACATTTAACTGGTTAGCGGCTTTCTTGCATACGCGTGTAACCTGCTGATCAAAATTTAGCATAAAATCTACATCCACCCCCAGTAATTTTACACTGTTCTCACAAGATATATTTACATTGTCTAAGTTGAATTGTGTTAATTGTTCATGAGTGCTTTTTCCCACAGCAATTGCTTGAAACTTATCAGGATTAGCTTGCATCTGATTTATACTGAACCAATTTATTAAAATTTTGCTCTCATTTTCTAAAGTACTTTTTAAAACATCCAAAGTAGAAGTAAAACAAAGATCAGGAATTGATACAATTAACTTACTCCACCCATAAAAGACACCAAAGGGAAAGAAATACAAACATTAAGCGACCAGACCATAATGGAAACCTAAACAAAGGAAGGCCATAAGGACAGTTACTTTCCCACAAAATGGCCATATGGTCATCCGAAACTAAAAGACACAAGTGATACACACAGTAAGTAACAAACAACAACATAAAATAAATCGCCACAGAAGAGCCGCCTTGGAACGGTCAGTGGAAGATTTCCACTGGGGGGCTTAAATCGATTTTACGTGGCCACAATCCTCGCCCTTACTTCCGTCAAATCTGTGTGATTAAAAGAAAGAGTATTATCATCTGCATAATTATAAAGTTTAGATTCTTTGATGAAGTAAAAAATGTCGTTCATAAAAATGTTGAATATTATAGGACCTAGAATGGAACCCTGTGGGACTCCTTTCAAAGTTTCAAGCCAATCGCTGTGGTACTGCCCTATCTTAACCATTTGTTTTCTGTTTGAGAGATAGTTCTTGATGAGGGAGCATGCATCGCCAGACAGCCCATATGCACCCAGCTTGAGGATAATTAGATCATGAGGCAGGCAGTCAAATGCCTTGGACAGGTCCATTAGTATGGCAGCAACATGCTCGTTCTTGTCCAGAGCTATCTTCCAATCCTCAGCTAGGCGCAGAAGAGTCGTCTGACAACCATATCCGGCCCTAAAAGCACCTAAAAAATCATCAAAAATGTTGCTGAAGTAAAAGCTGAGCTGGTCGTTTAAGATTCTCTCAAAGATTTTTGACATAGTGTTTAATATACTGACAGGTCTATAATTTTTCATGGTGAAGGGATCATCTTTTTTGAAAACAGGTGTTACTTGAGCCATTTTCAGTGGTGTAGGGAAATTATTGGTGTTGATCATGGTGTTTATCAAGTTGCAGACAGGTACAGAGATGACCTTTGCTGAACATTTTAAGATTTTAGGTGGGATGTTGTCATTTCCAGTTGCTTTTTTGGGGTTCAGGTTATAAAGATGTTTCTGTATTATGTCTGGGGTAGTCTGTGTGAAGCTAAAAGTGGTGTCTGTGTGTTTGTGGTGCTTGATCTGTATGACACTTGGGTGTTCTTCATTTACTTGTGTATGACTGTCAATTCCAATATTTTTAGCTATGTTTATATAAAAATCATTTAATAGAGTACAAACTTCAGGCTGGTTAGAGACCAAGGTATCATTTTGCATTAGAATAATGTCACTGGAATTTTTTTTAAGAGATTTTTGTGATAGAAAAGGCTTTATGGTGGGCCAAAAATCCTTAGATTTAGGGCCACCACCACATCTTTCCAAAAAATATACTTTTATAGATTCCCTTTTAATTTTGGTTTTCTGATTTCTAAGTTTCCTGAATACCTCCCAATTTTCCTTATTTCTATATTTAATATATCTGTTGTGTGCTTGCCTTGTTTGGTATATTATTTTCCTGTATTTAGAGTTCATGTAAGGTGGTGGGGCTTTTTTTTATCTATCTTCTTATACTGAGTCGGTCATATTTGGCCATTACCTCAGTTGGATGGGTGGCTAAAGTTAGAATCTAGCACACACAAAAAAAAAACAAAAAAAAAAAACAACAACTAAAAACTATTTACAATCCAAACACAGAGGTATCCTAAAGCGCATATCTCTGAGTCTCAATCTTACACTGTGCGGGCTTTGAACTCCTCTGCAGTCTTGGCATTCACCGCAGAAGATGGAAGACTATTCCACTGAGGAATAGTTCTAGGGAAAAAAAGAGTTTTTCAGGGCATCTATTTGCTCTTGATACCCTTGTCCGGGTTGACACTGTTGCAGGGGTCAAATACCTATCCTTGGTAATTGATTCTGTAACAGAATGTATCTTGTAGAAGAAGGTTAAGGAGGACTGCTCACGACGGGTCTCCAGGGATGACCACTCTAGCTCATCAAGCATGTCACCGACGCTACTTCTATTTCGCCATCGTCTGCAGGCCCATCGAGCAGCTGTCCTCTGCTCCTTCTCCACCTGCTGAATCTGAGTTTTAACATAGGGATGCAAAATGGGTGATGCATATTCAAGCTGAGGGCGAACCAATGTTTTATATGCAACATCCTTTGTCTGCCGAGGTGCAAAAGCCAAATTACGTCTAAGGAATCCTAAGGTCCTAGTTGCTTCAATACGAATACTGTAACCAGTACATTCAATGATAGCATATTACTGTACTTCCCGCAAGATTTTTGGCCAGACGCCCGGTACCGGGTGTGCCTCTCAAGGAGGAAACCTCCAACAACAAGAGCAAATTGTCACATGACTTCCTGTAACACGTCAGAATTTTTCCTTGCGGCCATCTTGGTGGATGTGTTTCAGTTTTGTTCTCAAACAAATCTTTTTTCATCGGCATTATTTCTTGCTGTCATCTACCTTTGGTCGTAGGGAAGTGCTCCCGCAGGATTCTACTGTGTTTTGTGCTACAATTTTATTCATTATTTGGATTATTTTGGACTTAGTGAATTCTTTTCACGTGAGTTCTTTCCATTTTATTTTTCTTTGTTATGCCACAAGTGCGTGGTTCTTGTGGTCATAAAAAAGCAAAGTGGGATAACCACTCTTCTGGTCTTGCCTGCTCTAAGTGCAGTGTTGACAACAAATGTGATATTTGTGTAAATTGGTCACTTGATACTTGGTATTCTGCTATTCGTAGGCGGTCTTATCTTTCCAGGATGCCAAAGAAACAAGACAATATTCCTCGTCATTCTTCGAAGTTTTCTAAGAAGGCAAATGATGACGTTTCTTCTCATCTAGGCTCTGGGGCAGAGGAAGTCCCTTCAGTTCGAACCGACGACGTTGTGTCAAACGTTCGTTCTGATAAACATTCATCAGGCCGGGCTGACGACGTTGTGTCAAATGTCCGGTCTGAAAGTCGCCATTCAGGGATTATTCAGTCGAGTGAAATTGAAAACATCCCTTCTCTGGGCAGCCAATCTTGGTGGATGTGTTTCAGTTTTGTTCTCAAACAAATCTTTTTTCATCGGCATTATTTCTTGCTGTCATCTACCTTTGGTCGTAGGGAAGTGCTCCCGCAGGATTCTACTGTGTTTTGTGCTACAATTTTATTCATTATTTGGATTATTTTGGACTTAGTGAATTCTTTTCACGTGAGTTCTTTCCATTTTATTTTTCTTTGTTATGCCACAAGTGCGTGGTTCTTGTGGTCATAAAAAAGCATATTATCTAGAATGTTACTATACATTTATGAGCCAAGTTTCATGAGAAAATTTGAATATTTAGTATGTATTTGATCGGAAATTCTATTCTGCCACTTGATTTCGCTGGTAATCACATGTGCGAAATCAATTCATTTTTGCAAAATCAATGTATAAAATACCATTTTCCCAAAACTGAATAAAACATATTGGTGCATATTATTAAGAATGTTGTTAATCATTTATGAGCCAAGTTTCATGGTGAAATTTGAATATTTAGTATGTTTTTGAGAGGAAAATCTTTTCTGCCACTTGATTTCGCTGGCAATCGCATGTGTGAAATCAACTCATTTTAGCGAAATCAATGTATAAAATACCTTTTTCCCAAAACTGATTAAAACGTATGTGTGCATATTATTAAAAATTTTGTTAATCATTTGTGAGCCAAGTTTCATGATGAAATTTGAACATTTAGTAGGTTTTTGATAGGAAAATGTATTCTGCCACATGATTTCTCTTGCAGTCTCATGTGCGAAATCTACTCATTTTAGCGAAATCAATGTATATAAAAATAATCGTTTTCCTCAAAACCAACTAAAACGTTTTTATACATGTGTATTAACCCATTCAGTAGTTGGCAAACAGTGCAGTCCAGATCTGACGCCGCAGCAGAACGCGGCGCCTGATCAGGGCCTACACTGTTTGCAAAAACAAAATAGAAGAAAACACAGCCTGACACCCCTAAATTTTGAAATGGACTCCTGTTATGTATAATGAGGAAGATTCCATCTGATACAAAAAAGGGTAAGAATGCTGTTCTACATTTATGAGCCACCGTTTTATGAGAAAATATTGATGTTGAGCTCTAGCTTTTGTTTCGGGCGTTATATATCACCAAAACAAACAAGAAGCAGAGATAAAGGAAAATATCATTAGAATGACGGGGCGCTCCATCACCAAAACACGCCTGTATAATTTCGATCCCCTCAAACCCCATTTGTATACAGAAAAACTGGGGCTTACAGGGCTGTAAATTATTTTTCGAGTTTTTGCTCAAAACATAGAATATGACTCGTTAGAACGGCCTCACTGGTCCAGTCAGAAGGAGTACCCACAATCTATGTTTACAGCACAAATATGAAGAATATCGGAATTTTTCGCCAGAAAATTTTCATTTGTAAGGTGGCAAAATGTTCAATATAATTGAATCTGCGTATTTCCGTGCTATTTATCACGGATGCATTATCAGATTGTTGTTATTATTATTATTATTATTATTTCTAATAAAAATGCATTAAATAAGTACTAATTTGACGGCTGCATCGTCGGACAGACAGACGGTCGAACTGACGAATGGACGGACGGCTAGATAGATAGATGGACAGGTAGACAGGAGTGAATAAACAGTGTGTTTGTTATTCACACAATCACAGGTAACAACGTGTGAAAGTCAGTAAACCGCAGTTTGATCCAATTACTTGGCGAGTGTTCGTTAATCTCTTTACCTGCTGTGTGAAGTACAGAAGGATGTCTTTAAAATTTAATTATGATTGCCTTAATAGCAAAATGAAGGAATGATAATCCCAAATATACTGTATCAGAACATAATACTCCCAATAATACAGTATCAGAAACCCTGAAGGGGTACCGAGGCAAACAGTGCAGGCCCAGAATGCGGTGTCTGATCAGGGCCCACATTGTTTGCTAAAAGTTCAGTCATTTTCCGATTAAATTTTGATGAAAATACAATCAATTTAACCAATTTAGTATCAGAAACCCCGAAAGGGGTACCGTGCAAACAGTGCAGGCCCAGATCAGACGCCGCAGAATGCGGCGTCTGATCACGGCCTACATTGTTTGCTAAAAGTTCAGTCATTTTCCAATTAAATTTTGATGAAAATACAATCAATTTAACCAATTTAGTATCAGAAACCCCGAAAGGGGTACCGTGCAAACAGTGCAGGCCCAGATCAGACGCCGCAGAATGCGGCGTCTGATCACGGCCTACATTGTTTGCTAAAAGTTCAGTCATTTTCCAATTAAATTTTGATGAAAATACAATCAATTTAACCAATTTAGTATCCGAAAGCCCGAAAGGGGTACCGTGGCACACAGTGCAGGCCCAGGTCAGACGCCGCAGAATGCGGCGTTTGATCAGGGCCTTCATTGTTTGCTAAAAAATCAGTCATTTTCCAATTAAATTTTGATGAAAATACAATCTGACATCTCTAAAGGGGTACCGAGGCAAACAGTGCAGTCCCAGATCAGACGCAGCAGAATGCAGAATGCGGCGTCTGATCAGTTTGCTAAAGGAGGAGAATGACGACGACATGGACGACGACGATGATGATGAAAAAAAAGCAGATAACAAGTATTGGAGTAAGTCTGTTGATTTCACCTGCTATTTGATTTCGTTTGACTTATCAATTAGCAATATTTTGATATGCGTCTTTTATTCCAGACCATAATATTTTCAGATGAAACTTGGATCATAAATGTATACTGCCAGCATTCTTAATAATAGGCAAAACGAGTTTTTAATCGTTTTTGGAAAACAAATGCTGTTTCACATTGATTTCGGAGTTGATTTCGCACATGTGCTTATCAGCGAAATCAAGTGACAGAATATATTTTCCAAATAAATTTTTATATTTTCTCGTGAAATTTGGACCTAAAATGTTTATCAACTTTCTTAACAATATGCATTTTTATTCAGTTTTGGGAATATTTATTTTGTACATTGATTTCGCTGAAATGAATTGATTTCGCACATGTGATTTCCAACGAAATCAAGTGGCAGAATAGATTTTCCTCCCAAAGCACTTACTAAACAGTCAAATTTCATCATGAAACTTGCCTCATAAATGTTTAACAACATTATTAACAACATTATTAGGGGGAGAAATGTAACGGTTATGGAAAAATACCACTTCTAATGCCTTGCTGTGGGAGCCGGCTCTTTTAGCGACGCGGGTAGAGTGGTTATCTTATTCGCGAAGTTAAGCAACGGCGATTGCGGTTAGTACCTGGATGGGTGACCGCGTTGCTTGACTTCGTGGACGACCCGGTACACGCTACAATAATATGCACAAATATGTTTTATTCAGTTTTGGGAAATATTTATTTTTGTACATTGATTTCGCTAAAATGAGTTGATTTCGCACATGTGATCACCAGCGAAATCAAGTGGCAGAATAGGATTTCCGATCAAATACATACTAAATATTCAAATTTTCTCCTGAAACTTGGCTCATAAATGTATAATAACATTCTAGATAATATGCAATAACAAGTTTTTGCCTGTTTTTAAAACTGTTGATTTTATGAGTTGAGTTCGCTACATCGGGCTGATTTCGCGAAATCAACTTGATTTCGCATATTATACCTACCCAATGGGTCGGTATAAAACGCAGCACTTTAATGCAGCTATATTAAAAATATAGGGAAATGCAGCCAATAAGGAAATCATAGGTAATGCAGCTATTATAGAAAACAGTATAAAATGCAGCCGCATATGCAGCCAATATATAATATATAGTGTAGTATTCACTTTTCGCTTTTCAGTTAAAAATTATCAGGGAGGCTGTTCTAACCAGTACCCACAATCTATGTTTTACCCATAATCTATGCTTTTGAGCAGATATGGACAAATGCAAGTTTGAGCATTCTCTAGCTAAACGTGCGATTTAATTGTCTACAGCCAAATTTAGCTCAATAGCTACAAGATATCTAGTGAGTTTCACCCGAAAGTTGGTATAGTTTCTTTTTTGACTGAGTATAATTATAATATATAGTGTAGTATTCACTTTTCGCTTTTCAGTTAAAAATTATCTTATATTTTCATAAATCTGCTCAAAACATAGATTGTGAGAACCGCCTCGGGGAGGCTGTTCTAACCAGTACCCACAATCTGTGTTTTACCCACAATCCATGTTTTTGAGCAGAAATATGAAGACTAATGTACACACCTGAAAACCATTTTTAGCTATATAAATGTTGGGTTTAATGGAATCAAGATAGGCGTGTTCTTGTTATGTCTTGATGAACCTGGGATAAAGATCGCAGATTAAACTGATGCCTAAGCCCCAGTTTATATAGAGAAAACGGGGGTTTAGTGGAGGGATACATTATTTTTCTTATATCTGCTCTTAGACACAGGTTGTGAGTCCTCAACAGAACCGCCTCAATGAGGCCAACTCAATGAGGCGGTTCTAACGAGCACCACAACCTATGTTTGCAGTATAAAGAGGTCATTTTGGAGACAATGCTTTCAATTTTGTGGGACTTTTATCCGACATTGAGATGAAATATGACATCCCGAGCCCTGCCGCCCAATGAAACCAATAGGGTTTATAAGCACTGCTTTTCCTGGACAGGCTTAGATCCTCTAAGTGGTTTACCAGTACTCCGGTGTCATCTCTGCGTGGAAACATCATGCAGCCGATCTATTTCTTCAAGCCCTGTTGGGCGGGGATCGAGCGTAACGGTATATAACGTCAAACAAGAATGCTCTCAAACTGGACGTATCTTGGAAATAAGAATAAGACATAGAAAAGAACAAAATAAAGAGAACATATTAACTTCATGTTTAGCTTGTAAATACGAGTACAAAAATGCATAATATGAGAAAATTTATGGAAAACATAAGGAAAACAACCTAACAGTTACATTTGAGCAATCACACAAGATTATATCCTCTAAGCGGGTTGCCAGTACTCGTTTGCGGCCGGTTTCAGCTCTGTGTGAATGCGTCATGCAGCCCAATCTATCTCTTCAAGCCCCAGTTATATAAATCCATGTACCAGAAACCCCAAAACGGGTATTTGGCAAACAGTGTAGGCCCAGATCAGATGCCGCAGAACATGACCTCTGATCAGGACCTACACTGTTTGCAAAAAGGAAAGGCCCATCACGTTAACAAGTCTGTGAAATATAGACCCCCTAAACCCCATTTTATATAGAGAAAACTTGGGGGTTTAGAGGGGTATACATTAATTGCAGTATTTCTGCTCCAAGACATAGGTTGACGGTACGCGTTAGAACCGTCTCAATGAGGCAGTTCTAACGAGCACCCAAAACCTATGTTTGGAGTATAAATAAGAAAAATATCACAAATTTTCATCAGAAAAATTACCTTTTTTGAAGTTTGAAAGATGCACTATATCACACGGATGTTTTCTCGTAATGCATTTTCTAATAAATTTAGAAGAAAACACAACCTGACACCCCTGAATTTTGAAATGTACTCTTGCTATATATAAGAAGGAAGATTCCATTTGGTACCAGAAGGGTTAAAGTTGTAAATACAAGATATACAAATATACATGTATAATTTGAGTTAATTTGTTTCTCTCAATGCATTGGTCAGTTATAAATTTTTACTGGATTCTTCACCATTCCAAAACCTCTTGGTTATGAGCAGTATACTGTTCACACACATACCTAAAGGTGTGAAAAACAGAAGTTTACCTGTACTTATCTGTGTGATGTTTTAACAAGATCACTACTGTTCACACACATCCCTAAAGGTGTGAAAAACAGCAGTTTACCTGTATTAATCTGTGTAATGGTTAAAGTTGAGAGTTTTAATAATGTGCAGCTCTATTTTCTTCAGATATTTATGAAGATAATTTTGGAAAAATTAACTGTGATATAAAGCAGCATTACGTCCATACTGTAATCATTAATGTGATTTTTATTGCCAATAATTAATAATGAAAATAGAAATGCAAGATAACATGAGAATCAGAAAAGTTAAAGACAAGAGAGAATTACTAGATACCTTCTAGCAAGAACAAAAAAGACACAATACACATAGACTACGATATATAATTCCGCTATTAAGACTACTTTCCAGACTTCTAAAAGTGGTCTTATTAGCGGGGTGGTCCTAATAATGGAATTGGTGAATAAAATATTGTTGGCAAGATCGATTTAAATTCATATTAAATTTGTAGTCTGTGTGTATTGTGCCTTTTTTGAGGCAAATAATGTATACCCCCATAAACCCCAGTTTTCTCTGTAAATATCGGGGTTTAGGGGGGTCTATATTTCACAGACTTGTTAACATGATGGGCCTTTCCTTTTTGCAAACAGTGTAGGTCCTGATCAGAGGTCATGTTCTGCGGCATCTGATCTGGGCCTACACTGTTTGCCAAATACCCGTTTTGGGGTTTCTGGTTGTTAGGTTGTTTTCCTTATGTTTTCCATAAGTTTTCTCATATTATGCATTTTTTGTATTCACAAGTTAAAAATGAAGTTAATATGTTCTCTTTATTTTGTTCTTTCCTATGTCTTATTCTTATTGCCAAGATGCGTCCAGTTTGAGAGCATTCTTGTTGGACGTTAAATACCGTTACGCTCGATCCCCGCCAAACAGGGCTTGAAGAAATAGATCGGCTGCATGATGTTTCCACGCAGATATGTCCAGGAAAAGCAGTGCTTATAAACCCTATTGGTTTCATTGGGCGACAGGGCTTGGGATGTCATATTTCATCTCAATGTCGGATAAAAGTCCCACAACGTCTCCAAAATGACATCTTTATACTGCAAACATAGGTTGTGGTGCTCGCTAGAACCGCCTCATTGAGGTGGCCTCATTGATGCGGTTCTATTGAGGAATCACAACCTATGTCTAAGAGCAGATATAAGAAAAATAATGTATCCCTCCACTAAACCTCCGTTTTTTCTATATAAACTGGGGCTTAGGCATCAGTTTAATCTGCAATCTTTATTCAAACAACACAAAGATGGAGAGGCCCGGGTTCATCAAGACATAACAAGAACACGCCTATTTAATTTTGATCCCATTAAACCCAACATTTATATAGCTAAAATGGTTTTCGGGTGCGTACATTAGTCTTCATATTTCTGCTCAAAAGCATAGATTATGGGTAAAACATAGATTGTGGGTACTGGTTAGAACAGCCTCCCTGATAATTTTTAACTGAAAAGCGAAAAGTGAATACTACACTATATATTATATATTGGCTGCATATGCGGCTGCATTTTATACTGTTTTCTATAATAGCTGCATTACCTATGATTTCCTTATTGGCTGCATTTTCCTATATTTTTAATATAGCTGCATTAAAGTGCTGCGTTTTATATCGACCCCTACCCAATTACATAATTACTGTGTAGGCTTTCATTCTGCAAACCTGGAGTGCATGTAATGTACACCTGCGGTAATGGTCAAATGTGACCGACGCAGTATCAGTAGAATCAGTAGTTGATTCAGTATCAGTCAGCTTTTTTTTTTTTTTTTTTTTTTTTGTCTACCTCTAGAATTCGAAGATAACGTTTCTTTTCTTGTTGCCTTGCGGCGTTGTTTACACATTTTAGTAAAATCACGAACGTCATGGTAAACTTCCGGTTTGGGAAAGCCGCTCAAAATCAGCGAAAATGAGTAAACTTAAGCGAAAGGTTACAGTTGATGCGGATGAGAGACGAAAACCAAGTGTTTTCGAAAGGTTGGGTCCAGGAGCAGCCCGTAGGTCATACGGAAACTACGACGATTCGGACTCTGATGTAAGTGGAATCCGGGGCGTTTCGGCCGGGGTCGTTTCGGCCTAAATTTGGACTTTGGTCATTTCGACCTATTTGGTGATTTGTTTCGGTCCTGGGTCATTTAGGCCTTGGTCGTTTCAGCCAGATTTTATTAGATAGATTTTTTTTCAGCAGAATAACCTTAAATTTTGGTATTGGTAATTACCAAAATGAAACCAAAATACCAGAATATAGCCGAAATACCGAAACAGATTCTATCTATCTAGATACAAGATACAAGAATCTTTATTTTGAGTCGGTTTTTTACACAACGAGAGAACATTAGCTAGGAGCTATTTACCGACTAGGTTAACAAACAACGTAACTATTTAACACAACAGCCTGTAAGAGAAACACATGATTAAAATAATGTTATATATATAATATATACAATCCGCAAAATATCTTGGTATCACCATTACTGATAATCTTGATTGGGGTCAACATATTTCTGAGATTACCTCTAAAGCAACTAGGACATTAGGGTTTCTTAGACGTAATTTGGCTTTTGCACCTAGGCAGACAAAGGGTGTTGCATACAAAACCTTGGTTAGACCTCAATTAGAGTATGCATCACCTGTTTGGCACCCCCATGTTAAAACTCAGGTTCAGCAGGTTGAGAAGGTTCAGAGAACGGCTGCCCGATGGACCTGCAGGCGATGGCGGAACAGAAGCAGTGTTGGTGATATGCTCGATGAGCTGGAGTGGCCATCCTTGGAGGCCCGTCGCGAGCAGTCCTCTTTAACCTTCTTTTATAAGATTCACTCTGACACAGTGTCTCTTAATAAAGATAAATACTTGACCCCTGTGACTACTTCAACTCAAACAAGGGCATCAAAACTAAACAACAGTCAATATCGTAGGTACCAGGCCTATAGTGATGCCCTGAAGAATTCTTTCTTCCCTAGAACTATTCCTCAGTGGAATAGTCTTCCCTCCTCTGTGGTAAATGCCAAAACTGCAGAGGAGTTCAAAGCCCGCATAGTGTAGATTGGGATCCAGAGGTGTGCGTTTTAGTACACCTCTGAAAGCAGATTGTAAATAGTTTTAAGAACTCATCCAGTGGGTGTGTTTGTTTTTTTTTTTTTTTTTTTTTTTTTGCTAAATTCTAAATTTAGCGCACCATCCAACTGAGGTAATGGCCAAGTTTGACCGACTCAGTATATGAAGATAGATAGATAGATAGCTAAACCTTGTTAAACTATAAGATAATCTATATAGGGGGAGTTCTAAAATAAGCACATTAAATGGATAGGCACAGTTAATGATTTATTCACCTTATTTGCATTATCTGCTGGATCCTAGTCTGAAGGTTATCAGTGTTGGAAAAACAGGTAACCAGACCCCCCTGACCTTGAAAGGTCAGGGGGGTCTGGTTACCTGTTTTTCCAATATTGACAATGTGCAAGCTGGGAGCCAGCAAATAATGCAAATATGGTGAATATGCATAAAGAAATGATAATCAAAATACAATATAGGGCTACAAAGTAATAAAATAATAGTAGTAATAATAATAAAACTAACAAGCACAGCAAGCAAACTGGGATAAATGACATAAAATACTGAAATAGGGGCTGCAGTGGGGCCTGTCTGCCGTCCCACCCCCCTTAATAAAAGGATTAGAAATTTGAGAATGTGATTGCTAATAGAATCACATGAATTGTCAGATTGGGCAATATATAGGATTTGACACAGGACCGACAGCATCCCCACACAGGAAGGGTATCTGGCATGCAATTTAGAACAGCACAATTGAAAACAGGCAATACAAACATAAAAGAAGCTTGGCATGCACATAGAGAACAAAGTACACATGTCATCCCGAAATCACGCCTACTGGGATTTTAAAACAAATTTGACATTAGATATATGCAGTTAATATAAAAAAAAAAAAAAACTGGTGATACTCAGTAGAACCGCCTCGTTGAGGCGGCTCCAATGAGCACCCGCAGTTTATGCAAAAAAAAAAAAATTTTTTTCCTTTTTGTTGATACTCAATAGAACCGCCCCATCGAGGCGGCTCCAACGAGCACCCACAGTTTATGCCAACCAGTAATAAGGGCAACAGATAGCATATAACACCCCAGCCCCGCGTTCAGAGGCGGGGCTCTGGGGGTAAAAAAAAAAAAAAAAAAAGAAAAAAAAGCAGGCATGCTTTCGCGATGACAATTTAGGACGAGCACTACAAAACACAACTAGCACATAGTTATAACATACAAGAAGCAGGTTCAACTTAAGACGAGCTCTACAAAACACAACTAGCACATAGTTATAACATACAAGAAGCAGGTTTACAAACACATTGCACATTTACAGCTTGAGCCGGTCCAGGTACGAAGCAACCTACAGAAATCCTTGTAGTTTTCTACAATCCTCAAGTCATTCGGCAGGCCGTTCCATACCTGTGCTGCCTCAAACCTGAAAGAACGCTTACCATAAGCCATTGTACGAACCCTTGGAACTTCTGCTGTATTCTGGTATCTAAAAGAATAATTGGAATTTTTAAAATTAACTAGGTCAGTGATACAAACAGGTGATAAACTATGTAAACATTTAAAAGATTCTCTAGCTATAATTTTGATTCTTGAAAGATGAAGAGTTGTCATATTGGCTTGCTCTAGTAAAGTTTCATAACTGGCATTGAAATCATTAAAAACAATCCTAAGACCCCTGTGTTGGAGTTTTTCTAATCTTTCAGTATTAGTTTTTGAGCAGAAGTGCCATACAAGTGGACAATAATTGAAGTTAGATCTAACAAATGATTTAAAAATTAAGAGCATACTGTCAGCATTAAGAAATTTTCTAAGCCTTAAAATTACATTTAACTGGTTAGCGGCTTTCTTGCATACGCGTGTAACCTGCTGATCAAAATTTAGCATAAAATCTACATCCACCCCCAGTAATTTTACACTGTTCTCACAAGATATATTTACATTGTCTAAGTTGAATTGTGTTAATTGTTCATGAGTGCTTTTTCCCACAGCAATTGCTTGAAACTTATCAGGATTAGCTTGCATCTGATTTATACTGAACCAATTTATTAAAATTTTGCTCTCATTTTCTAAAGTACTTTTTAAAACATCCAAAGTAGAAGTAAAACAAAGATCAGGAATTGATACAATTAACTTACTCCACCCATAAAAGACACCAAAGGGAAAGAAATACAAACATTAAGCGACCAGACCATAATGGAAACCTAAACAAAGGAAGGCCATAAGGACAGTTACTTTCCCACAAAATGGCCATATGGTCATCCGAAACTAAAAGACACAAGTGATACACACAGTAAGTAACAAACAACAACATAAAATAAATCGCCACAGAAGAGCCGCCTTGGAACGGTCAGTGGAAGATTTCCACTGGGGGGCTTAAATCGATTTTACGTGGCCACAATCCTCGCCCTTACTTCCGTCAAATCTGTGTGATTAAAAGAAAGAGTATTATCATCTGCATAATTATAAAGTTTAGATTCTTTGATGAAGTAAAAAATGTCGTTCATAAAAATGTTGAATATTATAGGACCTAGAATGGAACCCTGTGGGACTCCTTTCAAAGTTTCAAGCCAATCGCTGTGGTACTGCCCTATCTTAACCATTTGTTTTCTGTTTGAGAGATAGTTCTTGATGAGGGAGCATGCATCGCCAGACAGCCCATATGCACCCAGCTTGAGGATAATTAGATCATGAGGCAGGCAGTCAAATGCCTTGGACAGGTCCATTAGTATGGCAGCAACATGCTCGTTCTTGTCCAGAGCTATCTTCCAATCCTCAGCTAGGCGCAGAAGAGTCGTCTGACAACCATATCCGGCCCTAAAAGCACCTAAAAAATCATCAAAAATGTTGCTGAAGTAAAAGCTGAGCTGGTCGTTTAAGATTCTCTCAAAGATTTTTGACATAGTGTTTAATATACTGACAGGTCTATAATTTTTCATGGTGAAGGGATCATCTTTTTTGAAAACAGGTGTTACTTGAGCCATTTTCAGTGGTGTAGGGAAATTATTGGTGTTGATCATGGTGTTTATCAAGTTGCAGACAGGTACAGAGATGACCTTTGCTGAACATTTTAAGATTTTAGGTGGGATGTTGTCATTTCCAGTTGCTTTTTTGGGGTTCAGGTTATAAAGATGTTTCTGTATTATGTCTGGGGTAGTCTGTGTGAAGCTAAAAGTGGTGTCTGTGTGTTTGTGGTGCTTGATCTGTATGACACTTGGGTGTTCTTCAT
This sequence comes from Lucinisca nassula, assembly GCA_963580285.1. Taxonomy (NCBI): domain Eukaryota; kingdom Metazoa; phylum Mollusca; class Bivalvia; order Lucinida; family Lucinidae; genus Lucinisca; species Lucinisca nassula. The sequence continues at coordinate 121,649,174 of OY757024.1, forward strand.
TTACTTGTGTATGACTGTCAATTCCAATATTTTTAGCTATGTTTATATAAAAATCATTTAATAGAGTACAAACTTCAGGCTGGTTAGAGACCAAGGTATCATTTTGCATTAGAATAATGTCACTGGAATTTTTTTTAAGAGATTTTTGTGATAGAAAAGGCTTTATGGTGGGCCAAAAATCCTTAGATTTAGGGCCACCACCACATCTTTCCAAAAAATATACTTTTATAGATTCCCTTTTAATTTTGGTTTTCTGATTTCTAAGTTTCCTGAATACCTCCCAATTTTCCTTATTTCTATATTTAATATATCTGTTGTGTGCTTGCCTTGTTTGGTATATTATTTTCCTGTATTTAGAGTTCATGTAAGGTGGTGGGGCTTTTTTTTATCTATCTTCTTATACTGAGTCGGTCATATTTGGCCATTACCTCAGTTGGATGGGTGGCTAAAGTTAGAATCTAGCACACACAAAAAAAAAACAAAAAAAAAAAACAACAACTAAAAACTATTTACAATCCAAACACAGAGGTATCCTAAAGCGCATATCTCTGAGTCTCAATCTTACACTGTGCGGGCTTTGAACTCCTCTGCAGTCTTGGCATTCACCGCAGAAGATGGAAGACTATTCCACTGAGGAATAGTTCTAGGGAAAAAAAGAGTTTTTCAGGGCATCTATTTGCTCTTGATACCCTTGTCCGGGTTGACACTGTTGCAGGGGTCAAATACCTATCCTTGGTAATTGATTCTGTAACAGAATGTATCTTGTAGAAGAAGGTTAAGGAGGACTGCTCACGACGGGTCTCCAGGGATGACCACTCTAGCTCATCAAGCATGTCACCGACGCTACTTCTATTTCGCCATCGTCTGCAGGCCCATCGAGCAGCTGTCCTCTGCTCCTTCTCCACCTGCTGAATCTGAGTTTTAACATAGGGATGCAAAATGGGTGATGCATATTCAAGCTGAGGGCGAACCAATGTTTTATATGCAACATCCTTTGTCTGCCGAGGTGCAAAAGCCAAATTACGTCTAAGGAATCCTAAGGTCCTAGTTGCTTCAATACGAATACTGTAACCAGTACATTCAATGATAGCATATTACTGTACTTCCCGCAAGATTTTTGGCCAGACGCCCGGTACCGGGTGTGCCTCTCAAGGAGGAAACCTCCAACAACAAGAGCAAATTGTCACATGACTTCCTGTAACACGTCAGAATTTTTCCTTGCGGCCATCTTGGTGGATGTGTTTCAGTTTTGTTCTCAAACAAATCTTTTTTCATCGGCATTATTTCTTGCTGTCATCTACCTTTGGTCGTAGGGAAGTGCTCCCGCAGGATTCTACTGTGTTTTGTGCTACAATTTTATTCATTATTTGGATTATTTTGGACTTAGTGAATTCTTTTCACGTGAGTTCTTTCCATTTTATTTTTCTTTGTTATGCCACAAGTGCGTGGTTCTTGTGGTCATAAAAAAGCAAAGTGGGATAACCACTCTTCTGGTCTTGCCTGCTCTAAGTGCAGTGTTGACAACAAATGTGATATTTGTGTAAATTGGTCACTTGATACTTGGTATTCTGCTATTCGTAGGCGGTCTTATCTTTCCAGGATGCCAAAGAAACAAGACAATATTCCTCGTCATTCTTCGAAGTTTTCTAAGAAGGCAAATGATGACGTTTCTTCTCATCTAGGCTCTGGGGCAGAGGAAGTCCCTTCAGTTCGAACCGACGACGTTGTGTCAAACGTTCGTTCTGATAAACATTCATCAGGCCGGGCTGACGACGTTGTGTCAAATGTCCGGTCTGAAAGTCGCCATTCAGGGATTATTCAGTCGAGTGAAATTGAAAACATCCCTTCTCTGGGCAGCCAATCTTGGTGGATGTGTTTCAGTTTTGTTCTCAAACAAATCTTTTTTCATCGGCATTATTTCTTGCTGTCATCTACCTTTGGTCGTAGGGAAGTGCTCCCGCAGGATTCTACTGTGTTTTGTGCTACAATTTTATTCATTATTTGGATTATTTTGGACTTAGTGAATTCTTTTCACGTGAGTTCTTTCCATTTTATTTTTCTTTGTTATGCCACAAGTGCGTGGTTCTTGTGGTCATAAAAAAGCAAAGTGGGATAACCACTCTTCTTGTCTTGCCTGCTCTAAGTGCAGTGTTGACAACAAATGTGATATTTGTGTAAATTGGTCACTTGATACTTGGTATTCTGCTATTCGTAGGCGGTCTTATCTTTCCAGGATGCCAAAGAAACAAGACAATATTCCTCGTCATTCTTCGAAGTTTTCTAAGAAGGCAAATGATGACGTTTCTTCTCATCTAGGCTCTGGGGCAGAGGAAGTCCCTTCAGTTCGAACCGACGACGTTGTGTCAAACGTTCGTTCTGATAAACATTCATCAGGCCGGGCTGACGACGTTGTGTCAAATGTCCGGTCTGAAAGTCGCCATTCAGGGATTATTCAGTCGAGTGAAATTGAAAACATCCCTTCTCTGGGCAGCCAACTACCAGGCGATCCTTCTCCCGGTCATGAGATCTTACCCGGTCATTCCCGGTCGGTAAATCAAGAGGTTGATAAAGGCTCTGGGGATGAAGTTACCGGGCTCTTGAACAGTTCTGGTCAGACAGCTGTTTTTCGGACACTTCCGGGTCACACTAATAACCGGGAGTCCGGAAATTCATCAACCCGGTCCGGTCGAGGTCCGGGATCCCGGTCTGCACCGGGTGTTTCTTCAATATTCCGGTCCGGTCAAAACAAAAAGGACCTCCGGGACAAAAGAAGAAGGGTTTCATCTTCTATTTCTGACTCAGATGAATCTTTTTCTTCAAGATATCATTCTGAATCTAGTTCTTCTGCGTCTCGTTCCAGAGGTAGACATAGGAGACATTCAAAGAGGAAGAAGTCTCATCGCTATAGGTCTCACTCTAGAGACTCCTATAGCGGGAGAGGAAGTAGATACCGTTCTAGATCTCATTCACATGAAGGAAAGAGATCCAGAGGTCATCATCACACTAAAAGTCGGAAACGGTATCGTGAATACCGCCGACGGTCTGGTAGATCTTCCTCCCTACAAGGAAAAAAGAGACGAATTTCTCGTTCTCTTTCTTCTGAGAGGAATATTATTCAGGATGTAATTTCAGGGACAGTAACTGATAATGAATTTGAAGGGGAAAGTGTTACCTCTCCGACCAGGAAGTCGGTTCCATCTAACTCGACTAGAGTTAAGGACAAACCTTCTTCTCTTAAGTTTTCTGAAAGCTGTTCTGTTATTTCTGATGATGAGGATGTGGAAAAAATTTCTTATACAGAGACTATTGAAGAGGTCTTCAGACTTCTTCCAGTCTCTATTTGTCCACGGAAGAATGAGTCTTCAACTCCTTCTACGCCTAGATCGGGTATTGACTTACTTAATCCATCTGTGAATAAAGAGTCTTCAACTTTACCCCAATCTCAGTTGGTAAAAGATATTCTTAATCTTGTTCAGTCACATGTTACTGACAAGGTTAAATTGGAATCTGGTTGGGTGGCACCCATTAGCCTAGAAAAGGAGCTAGGAACTCATATGAAGTTTTATAAACTTCATAATGAACAATTTCCTTCCAGTGTTCCAAAAATAGACAAAGATGCATCGAAACTGGATTTGTCTTCTTCCGGAACTGTCAATGTTTCATCCAAATTTATTGAAATGATGGAACGACAAGCAAGGAGTGTTATATCCATCAATTCTTATGCAGACTTATTTGCAACCTCAGCATTTAGTGCTATGCAATCTGAAGATATGGACACTAATATGCTTCGTAGATTAGTAGAGGCATTAGTCAATTGTCTCAAACATTCTACAAATTTATCTGTGCTTATGGCAGTGGAACTTCTGTTATGTAGGAGGGAATTAGCCATTTCTGGGTCTAAGATTCTCACAGATGCTTCCAAAGACAGTTTGAGATCTATCCCTTTTTCTGCAGATACCCTCTTTGGTGGTAAAATCTCAGAAATTCAAAAGGCTAATTCAGAAACGCATCAACAGAAACTGATTGCGGAATCGGTCTCGAAACCTAGCACTTCGCAATCTCAAACATCTTCTTTCAGAACTCCACGTATTTCTAAAAAGAAACAAGATCCTAAAAAGGTTTTCCCATCCAAACCCTCTAGACAGGGACCTGTCTGGAGTGGCAGGGGTGGTTCTAAGTTTTCTCGTGGTGGAGGCAGTGCGAGAAGGGACCAGTCTGTCCCCTCCCGTAAAGGAGCCTCCTCTGAAAGAAGACACTGAAATTTGCTCTCCACTGCCCTGTCCTCTAAGGGATCTACCGGTAGGAGGACGCCTGGGCCATTTTTCAGAAGAGTGGGGAAAATTAACTCAAGACAAATGGGTCCTTTCTGTCGTAAGGCATGGCTACAAGATTCCTTTCGACAGAAAACCAATACTTTCCCCATTCCCACAGTTCTTCAAGCAGTCAGAAAGTCCCGCACTAGAAGAACAGGTCCAGGAACTCTTACAAAAGAGGGCAGTGGAGAGTATAAATCCGGAAGATCCCGGTTTTTACTCACGAATTTTCTTGGTTCCAAAAAAGAACGGAAAATTAAGACTCATAATCGGGTAAATCACAGTATTGTGGCCACCTAGGTTGCACCTGGTAGCAAAAAATCAACTTTGCACAATTCTTATAAAAACATTTTTTTCATAGGGGTTAGTATCCTAAATGTATAGCATTTGCAGCTTTTCGGGCGGAGAGTGGTACAAATGCGTTTTTTGATGCTTCACATGTATGTGGGTGGAAAGTGGTTACGGACACTACAGGGTGTGCATAACACTATAGCTAAACAACATTAACCATATTAAACTTTATTATCTTTGCTTTAAACATGACTAGGAACACTAACAAGTAAAAATAATCAGTCTTTGCAAAAGTAATAAGGCTTGAAGAAAAAATAATGCACATAAGTTGCCATCACTGTTCAAGACACACAAATAATAAGCCAAAACTTTGTTATGATAATCCGGATAAGCCAATCATTCCAAATAAAACTTATTTAAACTAGACATCAAAGTCATATGCACAAACTGAAAACAAGATGTAGTTCTTTGGACATAAGTTGAATGGAAAAAAATCAGAAGATTTATCACAGCTAAAATGGTTACGGACACTACAAATTTAACAATGCTTCATTTTTTTCAAATTTCAATCAACTGTTTACTTTTTTTAAAGAAATATGCAGTGAAAAAAATATAAAATATATAACAAAATAAATTAAACAGGAACATATTTGCTGGAATGTTTAAAATTTAACATAGAAGGTCCCAATAAACGGAAACACATAATGTACAAAAAAGTGAAACCCTGATTTAAGAATATAAAATTAATATGCTAAGCAAATCAAATAGAAATTAATTCATAACACAATTTAAGCCAATCTATAGGATGAAAATTTGATAAATATCCAGCAACTTTTAAATTTTGAAACTTAAGTGGTGCAAAATGTTACGGACACTACAGCATTTTTAGGCGAATCAAATAGCTAAATCGCACATTCATGTATCAGGTCTTTGTATAAAGCAAATTTAATTTAAAATGGTCTCCAAAATCAGACATCAGGAATGTACATTTTTCAACTATTAATTGTCACCAAAAGCAAACATTATTATTTTTTTGTTACATAGGCCCCCTGCCCATCGAGGCTTGAAGAAATAGATGAGCTGCATGATGCCTCCAGGATTAGCTAATACCAACCGCACAGAAATACTGGTAAACCACTTAGAGGATCTAAGCCTGCCCAGTCATAATGGTGCAAGTCAGACCTTCTGTGCTTATAAACCCTATTGGTTTCATTGGGCAACAGGGCTTGAGATGTCATTTTATCTCAATATCGGGTAAAAGTCCCACAAAATTGGAAGCAACATCTCGAAAATGACCTATACAGTGTTGACAGGGACGTTAAACCTCAAATCAAACAAAAAAAAAAAACATAAACAAACTTACTGTATATATAGCTATGTAAAATTGTCAGACATGTTAAATATTTGATACAAAGAAGTAGATGTATATAATTGGCCCCCGCCCATCGGGGCTTGAAGAAATAGATGGACTGCATGATGCTTCCACGCAGAGGTGAAACCGACCCACACACGCGTACTGGTAGACCGCTTAGAGGATCTAAGCCTGCCCAGACAAAGCAGTGGGAGTTGGCCCGTCCATGCTTATAAACCCTATTGGTTTCATTGGGCAGCAGGGCTTGAGATGTCATTTCATCTCAATGTCGGGTAAAAGTCCCACAAAATTGGAAGCAACGACTGCAAAATGACCTATACAGTGTTATCGGGGACGTTAAACCTCAAATCAAACAAAAGATGTATATGATGCAAAATAATTTTGGTTTACGATTTCAGTATAGCTTTTACAATTGCCCTGTGATGAAGACTAGAATTTGATAAACATAACAGTTAATAGTTCAATATATTAACAAGTTAAAGGTTAAAAATTTGAAATTTGAACATTTCATGTTAGGTAAGGAGACTAGAATTTGATAAACATAACAACAATTAACAATTTAGCATACATGTATTTACAAGTTAAAAGCTAGAAATTTGAACATTTCATGATTGAAAAAATAGATTGGGTTGCATGGTGCTTCCATGCAGAGCTGAATCCGAACGCACATGAGACTTACATACAGTATCACTTTGCCTGGACAGACTTAGACCTTCTAAAATATGTGTACTGGTAAACGGCTTAGGTTTAAACCTGCCCAGGCAAAGTGATGAGAGTCAGACTGCCCATGCATATAAACCCTATTGGTTTCATTGGGCGGCAGGCCTTGAGATATCATTTCATCTAAGCGCGGGGTAAAAAAATCCACAAAATTAGAGGCAACATCTCAAAAAAATTAAAATGACCTATATAGTGTTGATGGGGCCTTTAAACCTCAGTCCCTGCCCTTCGGGCCTGGTGAAATAGATTGGGGTGTATGATGCTTCCACACAGAGCTGAAGCCGACCACCCATGAATACTGGCAAATCAACTGCTTAGAGGGTCCAAGCCTGCCTAGGAACAGTGTGCAAGTCAGAAAGTTCATCCTTATAAACCTTATTGGTTTCATTTGGCGGTAGAGCTTGGGATGTCATTTCATCTCAGTGTCGGGTAAAAGTCTCACAAATTGGAAGCAATGTCTCCAAAATGACCTATATAGTGTTGACGGGGACATTAAACCTAAAATCAAACAAACAATGAGGCAGTTCTAATGAGCACCAACAGGCTATGTTTGGAGTTCAAACCAGTAAAATATCGTAAATCAAAAAGTTACTATTTTAAAGATAGAAAAGAATGCACTATGTCACACGGGTGTGTTATTGTAATGCGAAAAAAAAAAAAAAAAAAAAAAAAACGCCAAAAAAAAGCGACAATAAACCAATAAATTAAGAGTTAAAATTGATACAGGAATATGTGTTTCAAAGAAACTGGAATATAAGTATAATGCTTAAACTAGATATTGAAATTTCTTGTAGTGTCCGTAACCAATTTAGTTCTTGAGAGATGTATCAAAACTTCAGATATTCAACGCCTATGGAATGTATTAATTTAAAGAACTGCTAGTATTTTTGCACAAGCCTACCTTGTTTGTAAAATAAAACCAGAACGTTCATGCAGTTTCGCTCTGCTGGCCCCCTAGGCTAGTTATATGATTTTCTATTAAATTATGAAAAAAATAAATAAACAATAATAATAATAATTCCAGGGGCTATTTTAGCATTCAGTTCATTATTTCCAGATGAAATTAAAACTTATACCTGCCAATGATCAGACATTTATTCACAAATGTTACTGATGTGTGACCCCATAGATTATGGTTACGGACACTACAAGAACATAGTAGCTGATTACTTATCCTCTGCAGATACCCTTGGGACTTTGCTAATTAGATTCTTCTGCTTTATTATTATAGAGAATACTTACTCTGTCATAAAACTTCAAAACAAGACAGTCAACAACCATGTAGACACACCAGTTTTATTTTTTTTCATGGAGATGCAATTTTTTAAAATTATTGCACAATTTTGCATCAAAAAGTGTACATTGTTGTGTCATCCATTTGGAACAATTGAGATATAATTGATTAGTCTGAAGACATATAATATCATTTTGAAAAGTATTATTAAAGTAATGTTTCCCAGATTTTAATATCGATATCAGTAAAAAGGCGTTTGTTTTCAGGTTACGGACACTACAGCATTTTTGTAGTGTCCGTAACCACAAAATCGTTCACAGAGGATGATTAGTTGTTGGAAAAAATACTAATTGTGTTTCATTAAAGGTTATTATACACAAAGTATTAAAAACAGAATTTTTTATTCAAACAAAGCTACTGGCAGTAACAAAATGTATCATGGTTACGGACACTACCACTTTTTTTTTGACTGTTGTTTTCCTGATAAGTGATCCTGAAATTTATTAATAATCAGCAGGGGAGAACAATATGATTTCTACCACTATGGCATTCTTAATAGATCATTTTTAAGGAATTTCAATAAAGTAAACACCACTCTCCTATGGGTATGGTGTGCATAACCAGAGGGTTGTGTTCAAAGTCTTGAAATGTATAACGAAGTACCGCCTCTATAATTATGGTGATATCTTGAAAAGTTTTCAGCGCATATCAAGAAATTATATATCAAAATTTTCTTCAGACAATTTTCTATATTACTGAAATTGAAAAAATAACCTGTTTGCCATGCATTATTATTTAAAATTTGTTTGTAAAATGGTATTTTTTAAAGTGCAACCCATAACGGTGAAAATATGCCATTTTGGGGGGTCTTTGATGGCTGCTGACAATATGAAAAAGTAGCTAGACCATTCATTTATTTTGAACATCTGAGCCACATGCCTTGCTAAGTTTCTATGGAATAAATTCAAATTTAAAGTCAAATCTCTGACAGTAAGGCTGATATAACATGCTGAAATTAAAAAAAGCCACAATATTGTGATTCACCCGAATCGATCTGTCCAGACTGAACAAGTTCTTGACTGTACAGTCGTTCAGTATGGAAACTGTAAACAAGGTCAGGAACGCGATTTATCCAAACGATTGGGCTATATCGCTGGACCTGACAGATGCATACCTACATGTTCCAATCCATGTATCATCTCGGAAGTATCTTCGGTTTTGTCTGAAGGGCAGAGTGTTTCAATTCATAGCTCTACCTTTTGGACTAGCAACGAGTCCTTTCGTCTTTACTCGGTTGATGGTTGCCATAGCAACATATCTACGAGTCCGTGCAATAATTCTGTTTCCTTATCTGGACGACTGGCTAGTCAGGAATCAGTGTCGTCTCGATCTGATCAAGGACAAGATGTTTACCCTCAGATTGATCACATCTCTAGGCTTCATCATCAATCAAGAGAAGTCAGAACTAGTTCCATCTCAGAACTTCATTTTCATAGGGATGGAATTTGTCACCCAAGACAATATTGTCAGAGTCCCTTGGGACAGAGTTCTAGGTATTTTACACCTAGCATCTTGGTTTCTGAAACAACCTGTTGTCACAGCAAGAATGTTTCTTTCCCTATTGGGGAAATTGAGTGCATCTGCTCAATTTGTGGTTTTAGGCAGACTGCATCTTCGTCCCCTTCAGATGGCATTGTTCGCCCAATGGAAACCACATTTGTTTCCACTGGAACACAAGATAGTGGTCACAGATCCAATAAAACATCATCTGAAATGGTGGTTGGACAGGAAGAGGTTTATTCAGGGGGTTGTTCTAAAACAACCTCCTCCATTGCACACAGTCTTCACAGATGCGAGTTGTTCAGGCTGGGGTGCACACTTGGAACCGGAAGGACTCATGTGTCATGGAGTCTGGCAACAAGACCAATTTCTTCTCCATATCAACATTCTAGAGATGAAGGCCATTCTTCTAGCTCTCAAAGAGTTTCAACACATTCTGTCCAATTCATCAGTGATGATAGCCACAGACAATTCGTCTGTTGTGGCTTACATCCAACGCGAAGGCGGTACCCACTCTCCAACATTATGCATGGAGGTATGGGAGACCCTTCTTTGGTGTCACGAGAGGGCAATTTCTCTCAGAGTCCGGCACATTCCCGGGAAAACCAACATTTTGGCGGACAGACTCTCCAGGATGTCCAAACCATTATCCACAGAATGGTCCCTGAATCAGACAGTTTGCAATGCAATTTTTCTGATGACAGGACACCCCAACATCGATCTATTTGCAACGCGTCTGAACAACAGACTCCCGTTGTATGTGTCCCCAATTCCGGACAGCAATGCACTAGCGATAGATGCTATGTCCATGAATTGGGACAGGATTCACGCATATGCGTTTCCTCCCTTTCACATCATTCCAGTGATTCTATCCAAGATTCGCATGCAACAGTGCAGGATAGTGCTAATTGCTCCTTTTTGGCCTCAGAGAACTTGGTTCCCCGAGTTGCTCAATCTGTCAGTAGCTCATCCAATTTCTCTGCCCATAATTCCCGGTTTGTTAACTCAAAAAACCGGAAGGATTGTGATTTCTCATCAAAACCCACAGTCTCTGTCTTTACTCGCCTGGATCTTATCAAACGATCCATTACAGATAGAAAATTTTCGGAAAAAGTTGCCGATCACGTTTCTAAAGCAAGAAGACCTTCTACAAGGAAGGTTTATGAGGCAAAATGGGGCGTATTTACCAGTTGGTGTCGTAAAAGGAAAATTACTCCTGACAAGGCCTCTGCTTCAAATGTAGCAGACTTCTTACTCTACCAATTTGAAGTAAAAAATTGCCAAGTCAGTACTGTGAAAGGCTATAGAGCTATGATTTCTAATACTTTAAAGTTCAAGTCTGGCACAAATGTTGGGTCTGATCCTATCATTTCTGAACTTATAAAAGCTCTTGAATTACAGAGACCTGTTCAGAGGTCTTTGTTTCCTAAATGGGACTTAGCCTGTGTTCTTTTTTCGTTATGTAAAGAACCATTTGAACCTTTACATAAAGCTTCCTTATTAAATCTCACACGGAAGACTGTGTTCTTACTAGCTATGGCTACAGCGAGCAGAGTTAGTGAGATCCATGCATTCTCGGTTGACTCAGAACATATCAGATTCAACAAGTCAGACGGTTCTGTCTCTCTCAGGACACAACCAGGCTTTCTAGCTAAAAATCAATTACCATCTAAATGTCCAGATGATATTTTGGTTCCAAATTTAGCTAAATCTTTAAAAAGGAAAGACTTTAACAGGTTCCTTTGTCCTGTTAGAGCTCTTAAATGTTATGTCAAAAAGACAGAATCTTTAAGAAAGGGCAGGAAAAGACTCTTTCTTCCTATCAAAGGAGATCATGATATTAACAAGGGTTCTATCTCTGGATGGATCTCTTCTGTAATAAGATTAGCTTACAAAGATTTATCTGAGAGAAAATTAAGTTTGCTAAACATTAGAGCTCATGAAGTTAGGGCATTAGCTACTTCTTGGGCATATTTTAATAAAATACCTCTTGAAGAGGTAATCAGAGCTGCTGTTTGGTCAAATCAATCTGTGTTCGCAAAGTTCTATCTCAGAGATCTTCGAAAACAGTCTCAGAATCTTCTACTTTTGGGTCCTGTGGTCACAGCCCAAAAAGTGGTGGGGGGACACGTTGGTTCTTCCAGTCACAGCTGCTAATCAGGATCATTCCTATCTCATGCCTGGACCATAACCGTAAACAGGTGATTAGATAGTATCTGATACCATGGATATTCAGAGATTGAAATGGTGGAAATTTAGGGAAATTTTCCTTTAAAATTCTTTTTACCATTATTTTTCTAAGTTTCTTCAAGATCAATCTCTGAAGTGGCCCAACGCTTCGGTACGGGTGTTTTCACGTGGGAGAATTTCCATCCCACCAACCTTTATTCTGCTATCATTGAATGTACTGGTTACAGTATTCGTATTGAAATTTAATTTTTTAAATTAAAATTCGTTTCAATAGAATACTTACCAGTACATTCAATCGGAATGCCCGCCTCCCTGGTTCCCCTCCAATTCTTATATTCCGTTTATGTTGGAAAAATTCTGACGTGTTACAGGAAGTCATGTGACAATTTGCTCTTGTTGTTGGAGGTTTCCTCCTTGAGAGGCACACCCGGTACCGGGCGTCTGGCCAAAAATCTTGCGGGAAGTACAGTAATATGCTATCATTGAATGTACTGGTAAGTATTCTATTGAAACGAATTTTAATTTAAAAAATTAAATTTTAGGTGCTATTTCAGAGATATGTTGACCCCAATCGAGATCGTCAGTGATGGTGATACCAAGATATTTGGCAGAGTGAACTTGCTCCAAAGTTTGCTAGTGTAGTGTGTAATCATACTTAATTTGCTTGTCCTGAAGGTGTCGTGACACCCTCATTGAAGGGCATTTGGCTACATTGAACTTCATCTGCCAATCTGCTTCCCATTGTGCAAGTCGATCCAGGTCATCTTGTAAAATGTGACAGTCAGAAGGAGAATATATGTCCCTATACAGGACACAATCATCAGCAAACACACGGACATATGACCTGATGTTATCAGGGATATCATTGATGAATATCAAAAAGAGGACCGGTCCAAGGACCGAACCTTGCGGGACACCAGATAGAACAGGGACTGGATCAGACCCTTGGCCGTCAAGTACAACTTGTTGAGAGCGCCCGGAGAGCCATGAGCTAATCCAATTATGTGTGGATCCTCTTATCCCATAGTAGTCCAATTTGTACAATAGCCTCCTGTGAGGTACCTTGTCAAAGGCCTTGGCAAAATCCATGATGATCAAGTCAGTCTGTTTGTGGCCATGATTTATGGCCCCATCCAGATTACTCACAATGTCATGGAAGAATTGAACTAGTTGAGTTTCGCAAGACCTTTGACTTCGGAAACCATGTTGACAGTCAGCAAGAATGCTCTCAAAGGCTAAGTGCTTGTTAATGCTGCTGACTAATATATGCTCCAGGGTTTCGCAACAGATGCATATAAGCGACACTGGTCTATAATTTGCTGCATCGTATTTTTCACCTTTTTTATAGACCGGGGTAACATTGGCTTGTCGCCAATTATCTGGTACAGTGCCCTGGGCAAGTGATTCATTGAAAATAAAGGCCAGCACAGGAGAAATTTCAGCACTACATTCCTTAAGCACCCTGGCATTCAGGTCATCTGGCCCAGATACCTTATGTATTTTGAGCTTACCCAACAGTTTGGCGACCCCCTTAGGGTCAACTGTTATGTCCCCCATAGTAGGGAACGGACTATTACCTTTAGATGGTAGCTCACCGTCAGTGTCTCGCGTAAATGCAGATTGAAACTGCTTGTTGCATATGTTGGCCTTATCGCGCGAGTCTGTTTTCAAAATTCCATTTTTCCTTAGCAAAGTGATCCCAAATGCGTCCTTTTTCAGGGATTTTACAAATGACCAAAACTTTTTAATCTTACTATTCTTCTGGGGGCTATTGGGATCTATATTGTCATCTTCTAAGGTAAATATGCGGGAAACATGCTTCCAATAAGCATCTTTTATTACCTTTTGTACATGTGCTCTGAACCTTTTGTTATGGTTCTTAATGTCAGGGCTGCTAGACTTGCGAGCACGAAAATACATCCTATTACGTCTTCTAATGAGGTGTTTGATCGTGTTATCGATCCATGGTGCACTATACTTGGGTTTGGTCATTTTTGTTGGAATAAACCTTCCCATTGCCGTGATTAATTTGGACTTAAAACTGACCCACATGTCATTGACAGACATGCGTGACAGGTCAGAGGAAAGGAACGAATCCTTAAATCTCACCATATGGTCTTGCAGACCATCCATATCCGCACGTTTGTATAAGAATATTTTACGCGGGGCTTGTCTGATTCCTTCAGCTTTTCGGCCCCCGCCCATAGGGGCTTGAAGAAATATATGGGCTGCATGATGCTTCCACGCAGAGCTGAATCCGGCCCGCACACTAGTACTGGTAAACCGCTTAGAGGATCTAAGCCTGTCCAGGAACCGCGGTGTGAGGCGGACCGTCCATGCTAATAAACCCTATTGGTTTCATTGGGCGACAGGGCTTGAGATGTCATTTCATCTCAATGTCGGGTAAAAGTCCCACAAAATTGGAAGCAGCGTCTCTAAAATGACCTTTACAGTGTTGACGGGGACGTTAAACCTCAAATCAAACAAATCCTTCAGCTTTTATATCGTATTCTACAAGGACTATGTCCTGGTCGGCCTTGCCGATTGGGGGCATCCCCTTAACTCAACTCACAGGGGATGGAGAATTCGTCAATAACAAATCAAGGTTTTTATCTTGCCGGGTGGGTATGTTTACTACTTGGGTCAGGCAGTGATCTTTAATTATGTCCAAAAGTTATTGCTGCGTCTGTCTTTTAGACACCCCATGGGGTACCTGCATGTTGCTCCATTCTATATCTCCACAATTGAAGTCTCCTCCAACCAAAATTTGAGCATTTGCATTTGACATTATCCTAGACAGAGATGAATTGAACGCCTCAAGATCACAGGCACTTGGCCCGTTGATTTGTCCGAAAAAAAAATGTCATGAGTAAAAAAAAAAAAATCAGATTTTTTTCATACTGGTATACAAAGCTAGCTTTCTATACCAGTATGAAAAAAATCTTTTTTTTTTTTTTTACTCATGACATTTTTTTCGGACAAATCAACGGGCCAAGTGCCTGTGCTCAAGATATTCTGGATCAATCTGATCGGGTGGGCGGTAAAAGGAACCAAGGTACAGAGTCCTACATCCAAAAATGTTCAATTTACACCAAACTAATTCACAGTCAACAGACTATTAAAAATATAGGGGAAATGTCTGTGGTGAAACGTAATGCTTGAGTTTAATGATTTAATATATGTTCTTGCATAAAATATATAAAGATATATTATAGTAATACAAAATAAAATTGGTAGGTCCCCGCTCATTGGGGCTTGAAGATATAAATGGGCTGCATGATGCTTCCACGCAGAGCTAAAATCGACCCACACACGAGGACTGGTAAACTGCCTAGAGGATCAAAGCCTGCCCAGGCAAAGCGGTGCACGTCAGCCCGTCCATGCTTATAAACTGTTTTGGTTTCATTGGAAGTCAGGGCTTGAGATGTCATCTCATCTCAATATCAGGTTAAAGTCCCCCAAATCGGAAGCAACGCCTCCAAAATGACCTTTATCTTGGTCGGGTATAAAAGCCAAGGCCAGGCCGGGCCGAGCCGCCGAGCCAAAAAACGCCGATCCAAAGATTTTAGATTTCGTCTCTTGTCACAATGAAGATATAAATTGTAGTCAGTTTGGTATAAAATTATTATGAATAACATATTTGATAACTGCATGAAGGTTCATCTCTCTACATTGTTTTATTGTCTTTAAATGACTATTTTTCCGAAATCGAGGTGTATAAAAGCCAAGGCGGAGACAAATGGAAATATTTCTTAATTTCTTACGATTTTATCGGTTAAAGAAATTCTTTTTGTCCTGATGATATTTAAAATTGATTATTACTATCATGTGCATATAGATAATATAATAAACATACCAAAAGCGCCTTAAATGATCAAATTTCTTATTTTCTAATGGTTTCTATTTTTAGATTAACTTTACTGAAGGAAACGACCGAAATGTACCGAATAGGGAAAAAACAGTATTCAGCTCTAGCTGGAATTAAAGAAATATAAAAAATGATTGTTATAGTTGTTAACATGTATGTGTATATTCAAATGATGAAGAGAAAAATTATATTATTTTTTATTTTTTCTATAATTCCAGCTATCAGGAAACAAAACTTTCTTCCCTTTCAGTCCTTTTCGGTCGTTTTCTTAATTAAGTCAATCTAAAAATAGAAACAATTAGAAAATAAGAAAATTGTTGATTTAAGGTAGTTTTATATGTTTGTTATATTTTTCTATGGACAAACGATGACAATAATCAAATTCAAATATTTTCAGGACAAAAAGAAGTACTTTAACCTGTAAATTTGCAAGAAATTAAGAAATATTATCATTTTTCCTGGCCTTGTCTTTTATACCCCTCGATTTCGGAAAAACGGTTATTACAAGAAAATTAAACAAAGTCAAGAGATAAACCTTCGTGCAGTTATCAAATATGTTATTTATAACAATTTGATACCCAATGGACTACATTATCTTATATCTTAATTATAACGAGACGAAATATAAAAATCTTCGGATTGGCATTTTTGGCCCGGCCCGGCGCGGCCTTGGCTTTTATACCCGACCCTTTATCTATCTATTTTCTCATACTGAGTCGGTCATATTTGTCCATTACCTCAGTTGGGTGGGTGGCTAAATTTAGAATTTAGCACACAAAAAAATCATCTCTGGATGAGTCCTTAAAACTATTTACAATCCAAACACAGAGGTATCCTAAAACGCATACCTCTGAGTCTCAATCTTATGCTGTGCGGGCTTTGAACTCCTCTGCAGTCTTGGCACTCACTGCAGAAGATGGAAGACTATTCCACTGAGGAATAGTTCTAGGGAAGAAAGAGTTTTTCAGGGCATCACTATAGGACTGGTACCTACGATACTGTGAGTTATTTGCTTTTGATGCCCTTGTCTGTGTTGACACTGTTGCAGGGGTCAAATACCTATCCTTGTCAATTGATACTGTACCAGAATGTATCTTGTAGCAGAAGGTTAAGGAGTTTACAGTGTTGACGGAAACGTTAAACCTCAAATCAAACAAACAGAACAATATAAAATAAAATTGGCACCAAGAAGGAATTTAATAAATAATTTTGTCCTTTGAAACCCTTAATTCACGATTTGGATGCATGCATAAAGTTTATGCATTATGCAATGTTAACTTTTCTATGTAAATGAAATAAAAGATACTTTAAAAGTATATTTATTTCATTCGGTTAGTTATAAAACAGAAGGCTGGGCCGAGCCACCGAACCAAAAATGCCGATCCGAAGATTTTATATTTCGTCTCTAGTTATAATTAAGATATATATTGTAGTCAGTTGGGTATAAAATTATTATAAATAACATATTTGATATTTACTGCACGAAGGTTTATCTCTCTAACATTGTTTTATTTTCTTGTAATAACCGTTTTTCCAAAATTGAGGGGTATAAAAGCCAAGGCCAGGAAAAATGATGAAAGTTTCTTAATTTCTTGCAAATTTTTCGGTTAAAGTACTTTTTTTGTCCTGAAGATATTTGAATTTGATTGGTCATCATTTGTCCATAGAAAAATATAACAGACATATACATTTTCTTATTTTCTAACTGTTTCCAATGAAACCAAAGACATTAATAGTTTCAAGACTAATCTTGACATGACATGGAAAGACCGACTGTACAATACACGCCCCTTGCATACGCTCTGTACAAGTATCTTTCCAAGAAGACCAGAGAGGGAGTTACAGGCTTAGACCTTCATTCTATATATGCGGTATCACCGTATCTATTTTTAGATTGACTTCATTAAAGACTAGATGGCGCAGTCAATGGTATACCATCGCAAATACCCGCTTTTTCTATGAATCACACTAAAGATTTGGCAATGTCATACTTTTTGAACTTTGACCCTGGGGCCATGTTTGGGTCAAGGTCACACGAAAAGTATTCCAATATGTTCTACATTTCAAAGGCTATCCAATAATCAAGTTTCGGAAGTGCAGTCCAAACAGTTTAGAAGCTATGACAAAGTCCTACTTTTTGGCCTTTGACCCTGGGGCCATGTTGGGGTCAAGGTCACTTGAAAAGTATTCCAATATGTTCTACATTCCAATATGTTCTACATTCCATGACCTTGGGGCCATGTTAGGGTCAAGGTCACAAAAAAGTAGCCCACTGCCATCTACATACCATGTACTATCCACATGCAAAGTTTCAAAAGTGTAACTTCAGTGGTTGCAGAGAGATCCATTTACAAGAAACTTGACGGACGAACAGACAGACGGACTGACGCTCACTCAACTCTGTTTCGAAATCAATATACCTGATTTTTCTTCGAAAAAGCGGGTATAAAAACGAGCAAAATGACTGAAAGGGAAAAAAAAGTTTCGTTTACTGCCAGCTCGAATTAATGAAAAATAAAAAAATACCATTTTTTACTTTATCATTTTAATATACACATACGTGTCATCAAATTTATATAACAATAAATTTTTATATTTCTTTAATTCCAGCCAGCAGTAAACAATACTTTGTTTCCTTTTGGGTACATTTTTGGTCGTTTCCCTTAGTAAAGTTAATCTAAAAAAAGAAACCATTAGAAAATAAGAAATTTGATCATTTATGGTGATTTTGATACGTGTATTATATTTTCTATGTACACCTGTTAAAAATAATCAAATTTAAATTATCAGGGCCAAAAGAAGTACTTTAACCGATAAAATTGTAAGATGTTAAGAAATATTACAATTTTTTCCGGCCTTGGCTTTTATACCCCTCTATTTCAGAAAAAATAGTTATTACAAGAAAATAAAACAATGTAGAGAGATGAAACATTGTGCAGTTATCAAATATGTTATTATACCCGCTTTTTCGAAGAAAAATCGGGTACAGTCGAACTTCGATGGGTCGAACTCGGTAGGCTCGAACACCACGTTTGGGTCGAACTGACTTTTCAGTCCCGGCAAAATCCCAATTCATTTTAACTAAACATGCCACCCTTGGCTCGAACAACGATGGCTCGAACCCTCGAACTCTAAGCCTGGTCCCTAGAGTGCATTTTCTATGTAAAATCCCACCGATGGCTCGCACTTATTACCTTTTCTAAGAATTCCAATTTTATCGATCAAGTCACGCAGGCGCGTGATCAGTATCATAATACGGACCAAAAATACGGCTCATCATTTACTCTTAAATTATGACCGATAAATGTACCGGAAGTCACCAAAATCGCCGCAGCTATGATAAAAAATCATAGTACACAAAGATGGATCTTGCCGAGTTTGACCAATGGCTCGAACTACCGATGGCTCGAACTTTTTTCGGCGGTCCCGGCGAGTTCGAGCCATCGAAGTTCGACTGTATATTGTTTTCGTACCAGAGTTGAGTGGGCGTCAGTCTGTCTGTCCATCTGTCACGTTTCTTGTAAATGGATCTCCTCTGCAACCACTGAAGTTACACTTTTGAAACTTTGCATGTGGATAGTACATGGTATGTAGATGGCAGTGGGCTACTTTTTTGTGACCTTGACCCTAACATGGCCCCAAGGTCAGAAAGTAGGACATTATCATATCTTCTAAACTGTTGGGATTGCACTTCCGAAACTTGATTATTGGATAGCCCTTGAGAGTGGCTAGGCTTACTGCTGAATATGTGTATCTATAAGAAAACAAAACGTACACCTTGCCACAAATCAGGTCATAAAAACGTTGTTTGGAGGATGCAAAGTAAAGTTTTTTGGTTTATTTGTAAGTACTCTCTAAAAATTTCTCGTTACTCCTTTTTTTAAAAAAAAGACAAGTACTGTACTTTTTGGAAAAAGGTCAAAGGTCAAAAAGTATGAATTATGCTATCTCCTAAACTATTCGAGTTACACTTCTGAAACTTTGCTTATTGGATGGCCCTTGGAATATAGAATAAATTGGGCAACTTTTGGGATGATCTTGACCTAGACATGACCCCAAGGTCAAGGTCAAAAAGTATGAATTTGGCATATCTTCTAAACTATTAGAGTTACACTCTGAAACTTTGTTTATTGGATGGCCCTTGGAATATAGAATAAATTGGGCTACTTTTGGAGTGACCTTGACCTCAACATGACCCCAAGGTCAAAGGTCACAAAATATGACTTTGCCATATCTCCTAAACAAATTGAGTTACACTTGTGAAACTTTGCTTATTGGATGGCCTTTGGAATATAGAATATATTAGGCTACTCTTGATGTGACCTCAACCTCAACATGACCCCAAGTTCAAAGGTCAAAAAGTACTATTTTGCCATATTTTCTAAACTATTGGAGCTACACTTCTGAAACTTTGTTATTGGATGGCTCTTGGAATATAGAATAAATTGGGCTACTTTTGGTGTGACCTTGACCTCAACCTGACCCCAAGGATCCATTTTGAAACAGTGTTATATCCAATAGGACCAATACCGTGTTATAATGAACAGTGTTATAGTGGCAGATAATTTTATTTCCCGATGTTGTGTCTAAAAACAGCTTGATGAGTGGCAAATAATGTAGACCCTGATGAGATACCCCGTTCTGTGGGGTCTTATCTGGGTCTGCACTATTTGCTCAGGCTTATCTGTCCTAATACATGTACATGTGAAAAATCAAGGCATCACTGAACTGTCTTGTCAGTGAACTCCCTTGGAAGCCTATGATAGTTTTATATCATACTCCAATTTTATCCAGTCTGAAATTTTGAAATTTAAAACAAATTTTAATCATTCTGATGGTCCAGAAGAATTTCCCCTATTAGATATCAAGTACATGTAGACTCTTTATTATTTTGAATGTGTTGTACTGATGTAATGGTCATAGATGAGCGCCTGGGTATTGAAGAAAACAACAAAAAAACAAGAGGACCAAGATGGTCCTGTATTGCTCACCTGAGCTAACAGATTCAAAGTTTCTGGAAGTGCCAACCTTTACTTAAGGATTTATTGGAGGACAAGGTGATGACATGGTAAGCATTTTCTGCAATCAAGTAGAATGTAACTCTGACCTCACCAGTTTTCAAAATCATTCAAGTTTTTATTCCTGACTTGCTTATATGTAACTTTCAAGAAGATCCCATATAAACTGAAGGGGCTATGGTGATGACAAGGTCAAAAATAAGCAATTAACTGCTGCAATCAAAGGGATGTAACTATGATAAATAGGCAAACCTCACCAGTTTTCAAACTCCTCCGAGCTTTTCTGGCTTACTTACTTGTTTGTAACTCATGTAAGTTTCATGAAGATCCGATCAAATCTGAAGGGGCAGCAGTGATGGCAAGGTCGAAAATAAGCATTTTCAGCCAAGCAGGGGACATAACTCCATGATTAAAAACTGGCATTGCTAGTTTTCAAACTTTTCTTAGCTGTTATCTCTAGTTTACTAACGTATAAATTTCAAGAAGATCCGGTGAAAACTGAAGGAGTTATAGTAAAAAAAAACAAGGCCAAAAATAAGCATTTTCAGCAAAGGAGGGGACATAACTCCATCAGTAATTGACCCACATCATCAGTTTTCAAACTCATCCAAGCTTTTAAATTGGACTTACTTGTATGTAAGTTTCAAGAAGATCCGATCAAAACTGAAGGGGCTACGGTGATGACAAGGTAAAAAATCGTCATTTTCAGCAATCAAAGGGATGTAACTCAACTTAGCCGGTTTTGAAATTATCCGAGTTTTTATCCCCAGCCACATTACATGTAAGTTTCAGAAAGATCCGATCAAAACTGAAGGAGCTACAGTAAGGAAAAGGTCAAAAATAGGCATTTTCAGAAACCAAGGGGACATAACTCTATGATAAATGGGCCGACTTGGCCAGTTTTCAAACTCATCCGAGTTTTTATCTCCAGCCACCTAACATATAAGTTTCAGAAGTGTAGCTCCAAATGGATCCCAAAATGTATAGATTATATAGAAAAATGACCATAAGAGATGTGGGTTGTACTTGTTCAAATTTCAGAGCAAGTATGGTAGGGAGTTTAGGTGTCCGAATACTTTGGGTAAATATTATGTGTTTGCTTGCTTTCAAGGTTAATACATTTACAGTTGACTCTTGTTATCTTGACCCCGCTTATCTCGACCCTATCGCTTATGTCGAACCGATTTCTAAGTCCCGTACATTTCCCCAATATATTTGTTGTACTTCAACTTCACATATGTCAAACTACTTTTAAGTTGACATTTCGGCTATCTCGAACCGGGATTCATGATGTGACGGAAAAAAAAACACAAAAAAAACATGCGTCCGGTTCTTCAATTTTATAATAGGCCTTTAGAAAACAATTCATCAATACTCACAATGTTGTTAATTATCCAATTTGTCCAGGTTCGTTTACAATATTAAAATTAGCACACGCAATACCTTTTTGGCTACTAAGAAAATCATGTGGGTGTAATAAAGTAGAAGTAAAACAAAGATCAGGAATTGATACAATTAACTTACCCCACCCATAAAAGACACCAAAGGGAAAGAAATACAAACATTAAGCGACCAGACCATAATGGAAACCTAAACAAGTGATACACACAGTAAGTAACAAACAACAACATAAATAAATCGCCACAGAAGAGCCGCCTTGGAACGGTCAGTGGAAGATTTCCACTGGGGGGCTTAAATCGATTTTACGTGGCCACACAAGGTGCTCAACCTTTAATCTTACACCGTCTCCTGCCAATGATTTGCAAGATTTCCGTGATAAAAGGTGGCGTTGATTTGTATTCATGTTTGATTAGTTACGACAAGGTTCTTTAATTCTTTCTCTTTTTTTTTTGCGGAAAGCAAACAGATTTTCACAAAAGTTGTCTTTCTTGCAGAAATGTCAAAGAAAGTGACAAAAGTTGTGATAATCTCGCCGTGTTAAGAATGCATTTGTTTGGAACAATTCACGTGTATCGTTGTTAACCCGTCTGTTTCTTAACCGATGCAAATCCATGTACAAACAGTGTAGATCCAAAAGGGATGGCTCATAACTAGCTTTCGCGGCAGGACCTAAACTGTTTGCCATAGTGACGGTTAATCAGTTAGAGGGGAGATGAGTCAAACACCTGTATGACTTAAAGCATGTACGAGGACTTCAAATATGAATGCAATTAAGCACATAAAAATGATTCCGTGATAGATTTCGATGAAAAATTTATTTTGTCTCCTCAAAGTATTCCCCTTGAACAGATATACAAACTTTCAGTCTTCTGATCCAACCATTGAATGCATTTTGGTAGTCTTTTCGAGGTATACTATGAAGGCACTGGAATATTACAGAACCGAGGTGTTTGCGCTGTGCAAATTTTCGACCAGAAAGGTATTTTTCAGCCGCGGGAACAAAAAAAAGTCACACGGGGCAAGGTCAGCGGAATA
Source organism: Lucinisca nassula (assembly GCA_963580285.1). NCBI lineage: Eukaryota > Metazoa > Mollusca > Bivalvia > Lucinida > Lucinidae > Lucinisca > Lucinisca nassula. The sequence continues at coordinate 121,672,176 of OY757024.1, forward strand.
CGGGGGGTGAGGGAGTTCAACAACCTTTTCCTGCTTCAGATAGTCTTGCACAATGAACGCCTTGTGGGATGACGCATTGTCATGTAGCAATCTGACATTGGCCAAGCCAGTTGCGGGTCTTCGTTCTTTGAAATATTTCTTCAATTTTCAAAGAACTTTATTCTTGTAAAAGTTCGCATTTACAGATTTGCCTTTAGGCACAGCAACCTGAATAGCAGGGCCCTGATTTGAAAAGAATATGGCATACATTACCTTCTTGACGCTCATGGTCCGCTTTGCAATGCATGGTCTTTTGCAATTCGTTGTTGCCCATATTTTGTTCTGAATCTTTCGTTTTGGCTCAAAAAAGTGAACCCATGTCTCGTCACCGGTGACGACATTAGCGAAAGACCGTGCATTGTAGTTTGGAAACTTTTTAAGCAACTTCTTGGCGCACTGCACGCGTGTCTTTTTCTGCTCATCTGTCAACAGATGGGGAATCCATCTAGCACAGATCTTTCTCATTTTCAAATCCCATTTCAGAATTGTATGAGCTGCTCTTAATGAGATGCCAACCATACTAGCTATTTGCCTAGTGGTGTATTGTGCATCGGTAGCAACTATTTCTTTCACTCTAGCAACCATCTTAGCAGATGTTGCTCTTTTCGGCCACGATCATGTGGTGCATCTTCTGTTGAGCCTAGGCGACAGCTAAATTTCTTACACCAACGAAAAACTGTCGGAAAAGACATTTCATTATGCCCATAAACCGAACATATTTCATCAAAAATGTCTTTACACCGTATACCAAGAATACAACGATTCTTAATATAGGAGGTATTTCAACGGCGAACTCTGACCTTCTTCCAACCATGTTTTGTATTAGTATACAAGAGTAGACAGTGTTTATCGAATGATATACATGGCTAAAGTGGACGGATTTTAACAGATTTGGTATCAATGTATAGGTAAAATGTTTTTCTACGCTGTGATATTTATTTCTAGGTGATTTTCGCATTAGTGCATGAGAAAACGTTCTACTTGCATTCATATTTGAACAGTCCTTGTACTTCTCTCCGAAGTAATATAAGCATTGCATTCACAAGTGGGAACCAGTCTGTTTAGTACCTAACTATATTTAGCGTATTTGGAAACCCTGATTTGTAGGAATTTAAAAGACAACAAAATACGTGAGAAATCTATCCGTTTATTTATTAATTTGTTCATAAACACTATACTCTGACAAGCTCCAGTACTTTCATAAACAAGTTTTAAAAACTCTGTTAACCGTTCATGTAAGAATTACCAAGAATACCAAGCATATCACGGCAAACAATGTGTTCTGACATACATATGACGTCACACTTTGGTTATCTCGTACTACGGATAACTCGAACTTTTAATCCGGTCCCGTGAGGTTCGAGATAATGAGAGTCGACTGTACTTTCACTTCAGAGAGATGCCGCCCCAAAGAAGTGCATCAACTGGCTGAGAGAAGGAGACTGTCCTTATGGTAACAAATGCAAGTTTCAGCATGGACCTTTCTCTGCCCAAAAGGGAAAAGGGTAAGCATGGCACAATTGTTCAAAGGATCATTAGCTTAACCCGTTGTATACTGGTGGACTCTTCCATTGCTATATGTTGGACAAGTCCATTTGTCATATAAGGGGTGTCAGGTCTATTTTTTCATTTTTGTTCTGTTTTTGACGGAAAATTCTTTTAGCAAATAGTGCAGGCCCTGATCAGACGCCGCATTCTGCGGCGTCTGATCTGGGCCTGCACTGTTTGCCAAGGTACCCCTTTAGGGGTTTCCCCGCATACAGTGGGTTAACAAGCTTGTTATTGGTCAAGTTGTTAACTGTTGAAGTGCTCGAACAGGTACAATATCAGATACAGTCATATTTTTGCTGAAAAATGTGAGCAGCCTTTGAAAAGCAAAAGCCGTTCACATTTTCAGCACAACTATAAGTATAATCGCCATATTAAATGACCAATGTTTTAACGATACATTAGCTTACAATGCCATTGGTTTTGAACAACGGGGTCCAGGCCTATGGAAATCAGAAAATTCCATGCTTGTCCAATGACAAGTGCATGAACAACTGAACGACATTTCACTTGTCCGAAAATAGGGCATAAGTGGACAGTTAATGATTGTGAAATCAAACAAACTTTAATCTTTACTGAGAACTGACAACCTCCATCTGAAGTGTCGTTCTGAGAAAATGATGAAATGGGTACATGTATATTCAATTCTTGAAGGGTTTCTTTAGCATTTCTATCCCTTTTTTTTTGTTTGTTTGATTTGAGGTTTTATGACCCCATCAACACTCTATCTATAGGTCATTTTGGAGACGTTGCTTCCAATTTTGTGGGACTTATACCCAACATTGAGATGAAATGACTTCTCAAGTCCTGTTTATAAGCATGGACGGGCCGACTCCCACCGCATTGCCTGGGCAGGCTTAGATCCTCTAAGCGCCTTAAAGCGGTTTACCAATACTTGTGTGCGTGGAAGCATCATGCAGCCCATCTATTTCTTCAAGCCCCGATAGGCGGGGGCCAGGAATTTGAAAAAGAGTGATCATGTTGACAACCTTACTTTGATCTTGTTAACAGGAGACATGAACCCGAGAGCTCTGAAGACTTGAGACTGAGGGTAAAAAGGAAAGACAAGGTGGTAGATAAAGGTGGAAGTGACACAGATGAATCAGAGGCCAGCAGACTGAGAGGTACCTCAAACAAACACAGTAGAATTTTCAATTTTTTATATCTCCATGTGAGGAGGAGTAATGGGGATATAGGAAAATCATATATTAAGACCACCTTTGGGACAGTTCAAAAGTGGTCTTTAAGACTGGGTGTAAAAAGCATGAAGTAAGACCACTTTTTCTAAAGCATAATTAATCATAATTTTAGCTGGTCTTAATAGCCAAATTTTATTGTATTTTTGGGCTTGGAATACTTTTTACTTATTTCTCCATTAAATAAACGCCCCCCTCCCATCAGGGCTTGAAGAAATAGAGGGACTGCATGTTGCTTCCATGCAGAGCTGAAACCGACCCACACATGAGTACTGGTAAACCGCTTAAAAGATCTAAGCCTGCCCAGGTAAAGCAGTGCGAGTAAGACCATACATGCTTATAAACCCTGTTGGTTTACATTGGGTGGCAGGGCTTGAGATGTCATTTCATCTCAATGTTGGGTAAAAGTCCCACAAAATTGGAAGCAATGTCTCCAAAATGACCTTTACAGTGTTGACAGGGACGTTAAACCTCAAATCAAACAAACAAATCAAAATCCATCAAATAAAATATGTTTCTAACCAGAAATTAGGACAATTATCCCATGATTATCCCCTTTACTTCTCCTTTATCTGAAGGTCTGTGGACCATAAAGACAGATTTTCTCTGTGGATTGACTCAGAATAGAGTTATTTGTAGGGATTGGTATTGTCAGAATTTTCGTATCACGATATATTGTTATGTGGTTACTGTGTATCACGATACGTATCACCATATATTATGTAGCAATCTGAAACACACTGGTAATTGGAAAACCCCACCATATGTGGGAAAAAGAAGAGAGTTTTCATGTGTATATATCATTTAACCTATTTCTGCTCATGCACTTACAAAACAAAGGTACTTATAAGAACTGTCCCAATGTTATCAGGGGAAATAAAGATACTTTCTGAAAATGCCATTAAATGTTGTTTTAGATTGATGGCCTCAGTCACTTTATTTGTGACTGTCATCTTTTGCAACCTGAAATGTTGCCAGATATCGGCTTTTCAATTTTGATTTTAAACGACTTGGTAGTTGGCCATGGTAAAGTTCGTTTTGGTTTCTCTCAATTACGCAATCTTGTAAATGCTGGGCGGCTTACACTAAAACGGCGTATACCACAACAACAGCGGCGTGATTCACCAAAATCCTAGCTCGGCCTACACTATGACAGGCTTATTCATAAAGGGTGAGAATCAATTAAATTACTAAATTTAGGCCCGGGAATGATTCTGTTTACACTGTGCTGTATTTACCGATCAGTTAGAAAGTAAATATGAAAAATGGATGAAAATATCAGTATTGGCGGACCGTATTGTGATATGATTTTTTTCTGAACTGTATCACGATATACCGATATACTGATAATATCGCACATCACTAGTTATTTGTGGCACGCTATGGCTTGTATAGTTCTAAAAATTAATACTGTTATACTGAAAAAAATGTTAGACGGCAAACACATTTGTGAGCTTTTGATTGGGCAGTGCAGGGGCAGTTATTTTCCATATACCCTTTTAGCAAAATATTGCCCTCTCGCTGAATCTGAATTGTTACTGGTGACAAATCAAATGACATTCATTCACCAGGACCTGTGAAAAGGGAAGTTAGTCCCTAGCTTTCGTCAAAGAAGTAAACTTAGCAACATTATCCTTAGCATCTTCCACAGATGAAATAACCAAATCTGGAAGAGCATTCCAATCTCTAATTGTCTGAGGGGAAAAGGATCCCTTGTAGATATCAGTTCTTGCAGAGGGCACCTGAAAAAATCACATATTAAGACCACCTTTGGGACGGTTTAAAAGTGGTCTTTAAGACCACTTTTGAACAGTCCCAAAGGTGGTTTCGTTTTAGAGGACCCTGGATTTAGAAAACTTGAAGTAAGAACAGCTTGAAGCTTTAAAATGTACTTTCAAAAGCATAATTAATCAAAATTTTAGCTGGTCTTAATAGCCAAATTTTACTGTATTTTTGGGCTTGGAATGATTTTTACTTATTTCTCCTTTAAATTAAATATGTTTGTACTTGAAATGAGGACAATTATCCCCTTTACTTGTCCTTTGGCTTTATCTTAAGGTCTGTCTTCAGTGGTTGGAGGACCATAAAGACAGATCTTCTCTGTGGATTGACTCAGAATAGAGTTACTCATGGCATACTATGGCTTGTATATGTCTAAACATTAATATTGTTATACTGAGAAAAAAATGTTTGACTGCAAACACATTGGTGAGCTTTTGATTGGGCAACTCATGGGCAGTTATTTTCCATATATCATGTTCACAAAATATTGCCCTCTCGCTTGCTCCTTTCTGAATTGCGATGTCCACCATCTTGCATTTACTTTGCTTGTGACCCAGTGTTATTCTTACTTCAATGAATGTTAAATAAATTACTTTCCTTTCTTAACCCATTTAGTATTAGAAACCCCAAAACAGGTACCCTGGCAAACAGTGCAGGCCCAGATCAGATGCCGCAGAACACGGGGTCTGATCAGGGCCTCCACTGTTTGCTAAAAGTTCAGTCATTTTCCAAATAAATTTTGATAAATGCACAACCTGACACCCCTAAATGTTGAAATGAACTCCTGCTATATATAAGGAGGAAGATTCCATTTGGGACAAAAAGGATTAAAGGTCATTCTCTCCCTTCCGCTGATATTTTGGAAGTTTCTGGCCATGGTTAAAAGCTTAAGGGGAATGGGAACCCCTTCAGGGGAGGCAATCCTGCAAAAGTATTATTGTCTCCCATGCCAATAGGGGTCAACTCTTAAAGGAAAGAATTTGCTCCTGAGGAGCAATTCTTTCCTTTAAGAGTAGACCCCTTTTTCCTTGGGACTGAGCCTGTAGAAAAGCGTATAGGAAGTCCCGAAAGTTGTCTCCCTTTGAAAAATGGCGGAAAATCTGCAATACTTTCAGAGCTCGATTACAAGAAAGAGCTACAACTAGAGCAGGAGCGACAAAGAATTCAACGAGAACTGAGTGAACTTGACGACCAGGAGGAGCATGTCAGAGGAAGAGAGAATTTTATCATTGAGAAGAAAATAAACACCAGGGTAAGAAGGGTAGGCAAAACAAAATTTTGAAAGTTTTACAATTTTCATATGATTCACTTTAAGAGAATACGGCTGGCTTCTATAGCTCAGTCAGATGCACGTCTGACTGGTGATCATTCCAGCCGGGGTTGGCAAGATTCTTTTGTGGATTTTGTGAAATCTTTTCTACCATCATTATCACCCTTCCGCTGATACAAGAAGGGCAGTTGTGAGTTTCTAGCAAAAAAAAGTGTGCTGTACTGGTTAACCACTTACATATAAGCCTGCCCAGGACAAGTCCGGATAGGTAAACTGACCGGCTCAAAAAATGACTTAAATAGTGTTAACTGGGCCGTTAAACTCAAATACAACAAACAAACAAATCAAGAGACATTTGCAAACAACAAAGGTGCATCTGCACAGTCTGATCTGTAAGGCTGGCATGATTAATCGGACGATCGATTAAATGATTATTATTACCGATTTGCTTGTAAAAGATTATTTGATAAGTACAGTTTACTACCCAAAGCAGACCCTGATGAGACACTGCATTCTGAGGCATCTCGTCTGTATTTTTTTGACTCATTACTGAATCTGAGAACAAAGTTGTTAAAATTTTAGGAGAATTACAGCAAGTGTTCATGGTGTCCCAATTTTTAGGATTTTTATAGTATCACAAGATACCCACCTTACCTGGAGCTATGCCTTTTTCCAAGGGAGATGAGAAAATTTCATGTAAAGTGAGTACCTCTAAAAAGAGGGTAACTCTTATGGAAAGGAATTGCAAATACAGTGAACTTCAATGGCTCGAACACCTTTGGGACCTCGAAAATCTGTTCGAGACAGGGGTAGTTCGAGCCGCTGAGGTTACTGTCAGGAGGCATAGCGAGATACTTTTTGACATCTTTTCGGTGTTCTATAATGAAAATGTATGCTGTGTGTACTCATTAGAATCGCCTCATCGAGGCAATTCTCATGAATACACACAGCATGCATTTGCAAGATAAAAGACTAAAATCTCCTCAATTATCCCCACTATTTCTTATGTAGAGGATTTCGCTAGGAGCTCAAGACAGGGTTCGGCGCATCCATGGTAAACGAGCCATCAGTGTTCGAGCCATCGAAGTTCTACTGTATTGCTGAATTCAAAATAGCCCTTTACAACAAGGGAAGCAATTTTAATTTTTGAAAGTGTTCCTTCTGTTTAAGGTGTCAAGCCTGTTAGAACATGTTTTTTTTTCATCTGTTATAGGTCAGTAGTTCAGATTCAGACAGTGACAGAAGTAGAGCAAGGGGTCATGCTAAAAAGGCGTAAGTAGTTATCCTGGGGCCAGTTGTTCAAAACTAACCACATCATTAGTTAATGTATCGTTAAAACTTTGATCGTTAAATATTGCAACTATGCTAAAATTTTTGCTGAAAAAATGTGAGATCCACAAAAGCTGCTCACATTATTAAGCCCCCGCCATTCGAAGAATATATTGTTATAGTGGTATAGTGTTGCCCCTGTCCGTCCGTCCATGCGTCGGAAACTTAAACGCGGTCAATAACTTCCTTATTTCTGAATGAATTTTAAAATTACTCGGCAGAAATGTTAACCATCATGAGACGACGTGTGACGTGCAAAACCCAGGTCCATACCTCCAAGGTCAAGGTCATACTTAGAGGTCAAAGGTAAAAAAAGGGTCCGAAACTTAAACACAGCCAATAACTTTCTTGTTTCTGGATGGATTTTGAAATTACTTTGAAGAAACGTTAACCATCATGAGACGATTTGTCACATGCAAAACCCAGGTCTGTGCCTTCAAGGTCAAGATCATACTTAGAGGCGTGATTCGAAGAATGGTGGAAAGGCCATATAGCGTCGCGCCTGTCTGTCCGTGTGTCCGAAACTTAAATGCGGTCAATAACTTCCTTATTTCTCGATGAATTTTAAATTTACTCGGCAGAAATGTTAACCATCATGAGACAATGTGGCACGTGCAAAATCCAGGTCCATACCTCCAAGGTCAAGGTCATACTTAGAGGTCAAAGGTCCAAAAAAGGGTCTGAAACTTAAACGCAGCCAATAACTTTCTTATTTATGCATGGATTTTGAAATTACTTTGTAGAAAATGTTATCCATCATGAGATGATGTGTCACGTGCAAAACCCAAGTCTGTACCTCCAAGGTCAAGGTCATACTTAGAGGCCAAAGGACAAAAAAGGATCTGAAACTTAAACGCAGTCAATAACTTACTTATTTCCAAATGGATTTTTAGATTACTTTGAAGAAATGTTAACCATCATAAGACGATGTGTCACGTGCAAAACCAAGGTCTGTTCGTTCAAGGTCAAATTCATACTTAGAGGTCAAATGTAAAAAAAAGTTTCCAAACTTAAACACAGTCAATAACTTACTTATTTCTGGATGGATTTTGAAATTACTTTGAAGAAATGTTAACCATCATGAGACGATGTGTCATATGTAAACCCAGATCTGTACCTCCAAGGTCAAGGTCATACTTAGAGGTCAAATGTTAAAAAAAAATGGTCCAAAACTTAAACGCAGTCAATAACTTTCTTATCTCTGGATGGATTTTGAAATTACTTGGCAGAAATGTTGGCCATCATGAGACAATCTGCCTCACACAAAACCAAGGTCCTTACCTCCAAGGTCAAGGTCATACTTAGAGGTCAAATGTGGAAAAAGGGTCCAAAACTTAAACACGGTCAAGAACTTCTATTGATGAATACGAACATCATCATATTTTCAGGCGAGGGCATCTGTGTCCTACGGACGCGTTTCTAGTTTCAGCAAACATACCACAATTTTCGATATTGCACTTGCTAGAACAGTTAGCAATAAGACCACAAACAGTCTCGTTAAGCTAACGATGCTTTGAACAACTTGCCCCTGTTAGTTTTCATGTTTATTGTCTGGGTATTTCTTGCCTGGGTCCTGGAGTACAATATGTTTCTCCATAAGCCTTGTCAACACTGCATTAAAAAGGAGCCTCTGTGGTTCAGAGAGTAAACTCACTTCCTAAACCTGGGTTCTTCTGCGCAGAGCTGAAACTGACCGAACTCGAGTACTGGTAAAATGTTAGGGTAGAAGCCTACCCAAGAAAAGTGATGCAAGGCGGACTGCTCCTCAAACCCTAGTGATTTCTTTGTGCGGTAGGGCTTGTGATTTCATCTCAGTGTCAGGTAAAAGTCCCACAAAATCAGCAACATCTCCAAAAATAAAACCTCAACAGTCTTGACAGGGGCTTATAACCTCAGCACAAACAGGAAAATAAACCTGGGGGTTGTAGGTTTGATTTGGGGCACCTCCAGACTTTGGAAAGGTCATGTGCACACAGAAAAGACTCAGATCGGACTATGCACATGCACAGTGATATCAGCGGTATGAATGCCTGTTCACTCAATTTCTTCAGACAGGGAAGACTGGTTATACCACACATCACGAAAACATGACCCCCTTGAACCCCACTATTATATAGTAAAACTGGGGTTTTCAGGGGGTAAAACTCATTTTTCTTATTTCTGCTCTAAAATATAGATTGCGGGTACTCATTAGAACCGCCTCGATGAGGCAGTTCTAACCAGTACCCACAATCTATATTTTGAGCAGAAATAAGAAAAATATCATAATTTTTTATCTGAAAATTTTCACTTTTTCGGTGGTTAAGTTTACAATGTATTTGTATGGGCATGTTTTCGGAATGGTTAGTATGCAGACATATTTGAGTGTTTGCTGAGCACGTGTTGTCTCTTGACAAACCTCAAATATTCATAGAACATCTGTAGAAATCATCAACACTGAAAATGATTTCTTAACCCATATATGACAATGGAATCTTCCATCATATAAATTTGGAGTTGTCCATTTTCAATTATAGGGGTGTCAGATTTGTTTTGTTTAATGTAAGTTGTACAAAAATGTATGTTCTTTGAGCAAACAGTGTAGACCCAGATCAGACGCCGCGTTATGCGGCGTCTGATCTGGGTCTACATTGTTTGCCAACGTCCCAAAAAAGGGCCACTAGGCATATATGGGTTAACCCATTGCATTCAGGAAACCCCTAAAGGGGCACCTTGGCTTGTTCTAGCTTATTAACCCATTGCATGTGGGAAACCCCTAAAGGGATATCTTGGCAAACAGTGGAGGCCCAGATCAGATGCCGCAGAACGTGGTGCCTGATCAGGGCCTGCTATATTTGCTACTAGAATTTTCTGTCAAAATTAGAATAAAAATGAAAGAAAATAGGTCTGACACCCCTTATATGAGAAATGGACTTGTCCAACATATAGCAATGGAAGAGTCCACTAGTATACAATGGGTTGATGATTAGATTTCTATAATAGTCACAGATAAGCTTGGCAGGGTGGGGCAGTTCTAGTGTCGTCAGTATATGTTAAATTAGCTGTGTCCGGACCTTGGGAATGGTGTCTGTATTAAGCATCACCGTGGATAATGAATATAAAGATCACCCATGGTTTTTTATGCATTGAGATTTGCCATGTCCTGTGGAAGCTTTTTGAATATGAGGTGGCCTGGCCGAAGTGTTCAAATACATTCCGTGGGATCCGGCAAATGTTATTGCTGTGTAATAACTCAGTACCATGGATTGCATAACTTACGATTCCAAGGGCAAATTGTGACAAAAATGCCCCAAAGCTCCATATATATAAAGATTTTGGTGAACTTAAATAAATTTGAAAATGATTTCATTATCCATTGTGATGTTTAACACAGTGGTGTTTAACTTTGTTTGTTAAACAAAGCTCTTACAAGCAAGAAATCCTGCTCATAATATTTGAAAAGCCAGCAATTTTGGTAATTTATATTTGAGCCAGTGCATGACAAAATCTCTAAGAAGGCTTGAGCGACTAGCGAAGACTCAGATCAGCCTGCGCATTCGAGCAATCTGATCAGGCCTCATATTTTTCAGGCATTTGCAGGATTTCAGGCTTTAAGAGCTTGGTATTTTTCTTGATTTCAGGCTTTTAGATTTTGATTTTTGTGCCTTTAGTCTGTTTTAAAAAAATTATTTAACCCTTATCCTGCTAAATAAATTTATTTACCCACACCCATTTCTGACTATAAGTCAACCACATTACTTGATATTTTCACAAACTGCATTACAAAGCATTAGCCTGTCAGCCTCGATAGCGCAGTGGTTAGCGCGTACGACCCATAATCGAGAGGTTGTGCGTTCGAATCCGCCACCGGTATCGAGGTGTGTCCTTGGGCAAGACACGTAATGACACTGCCCCACTCCACCCAGGTGTAAATGGGTAGCAGTGGTCTAAAAGCCACTGCCTCTCTCTCGCGCGCGCGTGAAAACACATGGAATGAGTGTTCGAGAGCGATTCAATAAGCTTAAAGCTTTCATCGCAATCGAACTAAAATAAATTAGTATAAACTAAAGCATTACAAACAGTGTAGATCCTGATCAGATGGCTTCTTCAGAAGCCATCTGATCTGGATCTACACTGTTTGCAAAGGTAATAGTTGTGTCTTGTTCAGCAGGATAAGGGTTGAGCTGCAAAATTGGGCGTTTCAGGCATGGAAAAGTGTGGCCATTATGAGGCCTGTCTGATCAGTCTTTGCTGATGGCATGTACCTACCATTGGCTAATATCTATGCAAAAAGACATAAGCAAAAGGTCTAGTCATAGTGGATTGGTGCGCAGGTTGATTTGAGTCTCTCTTGTTTGCACCAGTCTTATTGTAGGTTTTGTCATGTGCCAGTTCCTTTATGAGCAAGACTAATTGGCATTTTGAAAATTTGTGAATAAAACTAATAATATACTCTGCTGATCTGAGAAGCAAAATTGCCCCATTTTTTTGAATTTTAATATTTATGAGTGGGACAAATTTAAGACTCATTTGAATGGAGTTTGAAAAGTTTTTATAAACTTAGGCATTGTCTAATCAGAAGTATTTTACTTTTTTTAGCAAGAAAAAGAAAAAGAGGAAAATATCAAAGTCACCAAGTAAAAGATCACCAAGTGTTGATAGGTAAGCACCAGTAAACTGTCAAATAATTTTGATTTAGTTTAGAGTTTAACAGCCCAGTCAACACTTCTCTAGTTATATTGAGCTGGTCAGTTTAATATCCTTCACATTTCCTCGGCCAGCTGATGAGGCCTAATTGGCCGAAATTAGCTAGTCTGGTCCAGAAACAGTTTATACACTCTACAATTTTCAGTTCTGTTCTGTATTCCTTGCTTCCAAAGGATTACCCTTTATTAGAACATATTGTAAGTCAAATTCCCATATCTAGACTACCTTTGGGACTGTTCAGAAGTCGTCTAATTAGTAACATGATCTTAGGTATAAGAATTTAAGGCAAAATAGAAGTAAAGGCAATGATCAGGAATCAATACAATTAACCCACAGCTCCCGTGAGAGACACCAAAGGGAAAGCCTAACACTTATCCTGCTGAACAACCACAACCTTTGCAAACAGTGTAGAAGAAGCCATCTGATCAGGATCTACACTGTCATGCAGTTTATGATTGGAATTATGTCTCCCCCGAAAATTTTTTTTTCGGAGAGACATATTGTTTTTCCCCCAGGCGTCTGTCTGTCCGTCTGCCACACATTCGTGTCCCCTCTGTAACTTGAAAACCGTTAGAGCTATCTTCACGAAACTTCGTATAAATATTAATTAGCATTAGACGACGTGCAGTGCGCAAGAACTATAACTCTCGCATTTATACTTTTTGAATTATCTCCCTTTGAAGTTTGTTGGTATGTTTATATGTATGGGCAAATCGTGTCCGGTCAATAACTTTCTTATTTTTTGATGGATTTTAAAATTACTTGGCAGAAAAATTAACAACCATAAGACGATGTGTGGTGCGCATGAGGCAGGTCGGTACCTCAAAGGTCAAGGTCATACTTAGAGGTCAAAGGTCAAAAAAGGGGCCTTTTTTTTGTATTTGGTCAATAACTTTCTTATTTTGAGATGGATTTTAAAATTACTTGGCATAATTATTAACAACCATAAGACGAGGTGTGGTGCCCATGAGGCAAGTCGGTACCTCAAAGGTAAAGGTCATACTTAGAGGTCAAAGGTCAAAAAAGGGGCCTTTTTTTCGTATCTGGTCAATAACTTTCTAATTTTGAGATGGGTTTTAAAATTACTTGGCATAATTATTAACAACCATGAGACGATGTGTGGTGCACATGAGGCAGGTCGGTACCTCAAAGGTCAAGGTCATACTTAGAGGTCAAAGGTCAAAAGGGGGCCTTTTTTTTCGTATTTGGTCAATAACTTTCTTATTTTGAGATGGATTTTGAAATCACTTGGCAGAAATGTTAACCAATTTAAGGCGATGTGTTGCACGCCTGACCCAGGTTGGTACCTCAAAGGTCAAGGTCATACTTAGAGGTCAAAGGTAAAAAAAGGGGCCTTTTTTCGGGTTTTGTCAATAACTTGCTTATTTTTAAATAGAATTTGAAGTTACTTTGCAAACATGTTAACTATCATGGGACGATGTGTTGCATGCATGATTCAGTTTGGTACCTAAAATTTCAATGTCATACATAGAGGTCAAAGGTTAAAAAGGGGCCTTTTTTTCGTGTTTGGTCAATAACTTTCTTATTTTTAGATGGATTTTGAAATTGGTAGGCAGAAATGTTAACCACCATGAGATGATGTGTTGCACGCATGACCCAGTTTGGTACCTGAAAGGTCAAGGTCATACATAGAGGTTAAAGGTAAAAAAAAGGGCCTTTTTTGTGTTCTGTCAATAACTTTCTAATTATGCCCCCAACTTTGAAAAAGTTGGAGGGGCATATTGGTTCTGGTTTGTTCTTCCGACCGTTACGCTTTTGATGCATAGCATAACTAAAGAGCCGTGTATGCTGGGATTTTGAAATTTCATATATGGATTCCTCATGGAAAATTAGCTGACATGTATTTTTTTTCTTGTCCAGATTATGTCCCCTTCAAGAGTTATTGCCCTTCGAATTTTTTTAATAGAATATTGTCAGCAAGATATCTCAAAAACTATTGGAGCTAGAGCCTTGAAAGTTGGTGAATATATTGGTGGTGATGAGTAGATGAAGTGATAAATTTTTGAAAAAATTCCGAAAAATACTTTGTGAGTTATGGCCCTTTGTCATTTTGGTAATTTGTGCCCATTGTAATGTATGCTAAAAGTGATGCATAGCATAACTTTAGAACCGTGTATGCTAGGTTTTAAAATTTCATATATGGATTCCTCATGGAAAATTAGCTGACTTGTATTTTTTTTCTTGTCCGGTTATGCCCCTTTCAAGAGTTATTGCCCTTTGAAATTTTTTAAATAAAATATTGTCAGCAAGATATCTAAAAAACTATTGGAGCTCGAGCCTTGAAAGTTGGTGAATAGATTGTTGGAGATGAGTAGATGAACTGATTAACTTATGACAAAATTCCGAAAAATACTTTGTGAGTTATGGCCCTTTGTCATTTTGGTAATATGTGCCCATTGTAATGTATGCTAAAAGTGATGCATAGCATAACTTTAGAACCGTGTATGCTATAGTTTTGAAATTTCATATATGCATTTCTGATGGAAAATAAGCTGACACATATTTTTTTTCTCATCAGGATTATGCCCCTTTCAAGAGTTATTGCCCTTTGAATTTTTTTAAATAAAATGTTGTCAGCAAGATAACTCAAAAACTATTGGAGCTAGAGCCTTGAAAGTTGGTGAATATATTGGTGGTGATGAGTAGATGAACTGATTAACTTAGGCCAAAACAAAATATATGTGTGGTTCCGGTTACCCGACCGTGCCTAGTTTTTTCCCGCCGACCCTAATTATTTTTTCTATCATGAATATTCCAAACATTTTATGTGCAAAAACGGTCTTTCAATTTTTCATGATTAAATTATTTAAGTACATATTCATTAAAAAAGCTCTTTCATTAAAGGACAATCTGGTCGTATTTACGCATGAAAATGGTGTGCGTCTGCCAAAAAAAAAACATCAAAAACATCCGTGTTTGTCTCTAAATAACCGTGAGCCTAGAATAAAAATGCATATCGTAAGCATCGCTATTTAAAAGCTGTTTTTTTATCAATTGCCGCGAGCTGTCAGTTAAAGGCATTTATTCTGAAACAGTAAAACACACCGTGTGTTCATAATTGTTTTATTGCCCCCTGTGGTATACTATCTATAGCAGATCAAAGGCGGTCCCTAATAGGGTGATTAGTAGCTCTTGTTGAATCCCCTGACTGAGGTACATAAGGGGAAAATCAATAATATACACTCCAGTCAACAGTTAGTAAAATATTGATTTTCCCCAGGGAGGCCCCTTACCTGTTGAAGACAGAGGACTTGTCTCCAGTCAGCACTGAGGGCTACATAATATTATGTAATGAAATGATAGTCCTCAATAATCAAGAATAAATGCCTTTAACGGTAAGTGGCCTGTGCTATTCAATAAGAATTAGCCAGTTACAGTTCAAATGGGTCAGGGATATGGCACGTTGCTACTTCTGAAGAAGCCGACACTTTGAAGTAACCCATAATTATAATCCAAAATCTCCAGTACTTAGCACATTCAAGACCGTTCATGCAAGCCAATAGAACCACCACCGGAAACAAAATAAATAAGAAAAAAAACTCTACCAGAGGGTAAAACGTCTGTATTCTCCTGTGATCAACAGGTATTTTCCATGTACCGGTAAGAGAGGCAAAATTAGGAAGCGGTCGGGAAACACAAATTTTGAATGCAATTTGTTTTCGGAAGCGCAAGATGCATAAAATCCATATCTTGGACGCAAAAAAAGGACAATGGCGCACATTTCTTGCAGTATGCAGACCGTGACGGTATGACCCCTCTCAATAATCAGATTACTTTTGTGACAATAAAAATTATCCGAATCATGTTTTACCACCTGTAGCGATAATCAGACAAGTGTGCACGCTTCAACAAACATAAATAATGCAGACAGCTTGTGTAAATCTCTCAAGTATTTTCACTATCTCCATGAACAGAAAGCTAAGCACCCACAGATGTGCAGGATGATCGTAGTCTTCGCTGGTCTCACATATATAGTTTTTGTCATGCCGCGCTTAATTTCCCGCCGTCATTTTGAACGTGCATTTGTTGCAGTCTGAAATTTTCCCGCGTTTTTCAATAACACGTCATCGATAGTTTGCACACACGGTCTTCGCATCCAATTTTTGGAAGACATGACAGTAAAACTGTGCGACAGGTGAAGTCACAGATCAGCCTGCGCAGTCTTATCAGTCTTTGCTCTTTGTTCAAACCTGTTGTAGTATGGCTTCTGGGATATGCAGAGAGCAGCAAAGAGCTCGATGTACAGGCTGATCTTACGTTAAAAGAATTTTTTTTTCGTGAGTGCCGCAAGCAGTTAAACCTGTTGTAATATATGTCCGACAAAGACGGTAGTTAATGAGCTAGGATGTCATATGGTGATGACATCAGAAATGCTTTCCGAGAAATGCACTGAATGCGTATGCGCGCACAGAAAAGACTCCGATCAGCTGGAAGTTCTGCACAGTCTGATCTGAATTTATTGTTCACAATTTTTCATTTCTCGGAAAGTTTAGACACTCGCCGATCAGACTGGTCGCATATGCGCATGATAACACGGGTCAGGTAACCTTTCACACCTAATCGTTTAATTGGTATCACTTACAAGTACACTGGTAATCAAATCTTAAAGTGAGATAATTTGGAACAATAAACAGCGGGATTAGCGGTAAACCATCAAACAGGCAACAATCTATTGCTAAAAAAGTGTCTAAAATATCCATTCTTTAAACAGGCATGACGATGTTATATTTTGGTCATTTGATTTGAGGTTTAACGTTCCCGTCAACACTGTAAAGGTCATTTTGGAGACGTTGCTTCCAATGTTGCAGGACTTTTACCCGACATTGAGATGAACAGACTCAATAAAACCGAGTCTGCTATTTTCATTTATTTGGTGTATTCTTTGCTTCCGGGGGATCTAACTATTCAGAACTTATTTATCCCTGCTCACCCTTGCATGCCCCTAGTTAAAGGGGAAAGCAGACTTAACTGGGGATATATTTTTTCCCCAATCTCTGCTCAAGAACATACATGTACATTGTGGTTTCTTATTACTACCACCTCAATGGCATGGTTCTATTGCGTTTCCACACGGTACAAAGTTGGATTGAAGTCATGAAAGAGGCAATTAGGGAAACATGCAAGTATGATGTAGTGCACACATGTGTGTAGAAATGTTGTTTATGTTTTTTGTGCAATCAAGATCAGGAACTTAACTTTTCAAAATGAAGGATTTTGGACTCCTGTTTTCAGAATCATTGTGAGATCTATCTATCTATCTATCTATCTATCTATCTATCTATCTATCTATCTATCTATCTATCTATCTATCTATCTATTATCTATCTATCTATCTATCTATCTATCTATCTATCTATCTATCTATCTATCTATCTATCTATCTATCTATCTATCTATCTATCATGTTCAGCTTTAAGGGCAAGTAAGACAGACACAAATGGCACAAGGACTACGATTTGAAAAGACTATATAAAATAGTTTCTGCTGGTGCTAATTGCTTGATGTTTAATTTGCAGCATTAAGCCGTTTTAAGAAACTTTCTGATATCCGTTTACTCTGTCATTTCATCTTGATCTTTTGAACTTTTACATTTATCTTCAATGTATATATGGTACAATAACAGTTACAACACTATTCAAGATAAAGCAACCTTCACTAGAACAGCAAGTCCCAACAGCTGACCTTTTGTAAAAGGCACAGGATGTCCAATCAAAATACTTTGTTCTGACTGAAGAACACCCTTATTTTTGTAACAATTAGTACAATATGGATGAAAACTAAGCATTATTTATTATTCTTTTAATTGTTTACAATGTTTTCAAGTACAATTATACAACAAAAGCAAAACAATATAACAAAAATAAGTGCAGTGTGTACTGTGTAGCATAGTATAGAACGTAGAAGGTGGGGAAAAAAATAAAAATAAAAAATAAAATAATTTTCCTACCTACCTACCCTATTTTTGAAAACCATGTAATAGGAACCACACATATAGTTTGTTTTGGCCTTATGACAAAATTCTGAAAAATACTTTGTGAGTTATGGCCCTTTGTCATTTTGGTAATTTGTGCCCATTGTAATGTATGCTAAAAGTGATGCATAGCATAACTTTAGAACCATGTATGCTATGGTTTTGAAATTTCATATATGGATTCCTCATGGAAAATTAGCTGACACGTGTTTTTTTTCTCGTCCGGATTATGCCCCTTTCAAAAGTTATTGCCCTTTGAAATTTTTTTTTAATTAGAATCTTGTCAGCAAGATATCTCAAAAACTCTTGGAGCTAGAGCCTTGAAACATGGTGAATAGATTGGTGGTGATGAGTAGATGAACTAATTAACTTATGACAAAATTCCGAAAAATACTTTGTGAGTTATGGCCCTTTGTCATTTTGGTAATTTGTGCCCATTGTAATGTATGCTAAAAGTGATGCATAGCATAACTTTAGAACCGTGTATGCTAGGGTTTTGAAATTTCATATATTGATTCCTTATGGAAAATTAGCTGATGCGTATTTTTTTTCTCGTCCAGATTATGCCCCTTTCAAGAGTTATTGCCCTTTGAAATTTTTTTAATAAAATCTTGTCAGCAAGATATCTCAAAAACTATTGGAGCTAGAGCCTTGAAAGTTGGTGAATAGATTGTTGTAGATGAGTAGATGAAATGATTAACTTATGACAAAATTCCGAAAAACACTTTTTGAGTTATGGCCCTTTGTCATATTGGTAATTTGTGCCCATTGTAATGTATGCTAAAAGTGATGCATAGCATAACTTTAGAACCGTGTATGCTAGGGTTTTGAAATTTCATATATGGATTCCTCATGGAAAATTAGCAGAAGCGTATTTTTTAGAACCATGTATGCTAGGGTTTTGAAATTTCATATATGGATTCCTCATGGAAAATTAGCAGACGCGTATTTTTTTTTCTCGTCGAGATTAGGCCCCTTTCAAGAGTTATTGCCATTTGAAATTTTTTTTAATAAATCTTGTCAGCAAGATATCTCAAAAACTATTGGAGCTAGAGCCTTGAAAGTTGGTGAATTGATTGTTGGAGATGAGTAGATAATTGATTAACTTATGACAAAATTCCGAAAAATACTTTGTGAGTTATGGCCCTTTGTCATTTTGCTAATTTGTGCCCATTGTAATGTATGCTAAAAATGATGCATAACATAACTTTAGAACCGTGTATGCTATAGTTTTGAAATTTCATATATGCATTTCTGATGGAAAATAAGCTGACGCATATATTTTTTCTCGTCAGGATTATGCCCCTTTCAAGAGTTATTCCCCTTTGAAATTTTTTAAATCAGATGTTGTCAGCAAGATATCTCAAAAACTATTGGAGCTAGAGCCTTGAAAGTTGGTGAATATATTGGTGGTGATGAGAAGATGAACTGATTAACTTTTGACAAAATTCTGAAAAATACTTTGTGAGTTATGGCCCTTTGTCATTTTGGTAATTTGTGCCCATTGTAATGTATGCTAAAAGTGATGCATAGCATAACTTTAGAACCGTGTATGCTAGGGTTTTGAAATTTCATATATTGATTCCTTATGGAAAATTAGCTGATGTGTATTTTTTTTCTCGTCCAGATTATGCCCCTTTCAAGAGTTATTGCCCTTTGAAATTTTTTTAATAAAATCTTGTCAGCAAGATATCTCAAAAACTATTGGAGCTAGAGCCTTGAAAGTTGGTGAATAGATTGTTGTAGATGAGTAGATGAAATGATTAACTTATGACAAAATTCCGAAAAACACTTTTTGAGTTATGGCCCTTTGTCATATTGGTAATTTGTGCCCATTGTAATGTATGCTAAAAGTGATGCATAGCATAACTTTAGAACCGTGTATGCTAGGGTTTTGAAATTTCATATATGGATTCCTCATGGAAAATTAGCAGAAGCGTATTTTTTAGAACCGTGTATGCTAGGGTTTTGAAATTTCATATATGGATTCCTCATGGAAAATTAGCAGACGCGTATTTTTTTTTCTCGTCGAGATTATGCCCCTTTCAAGAGTTATTGCCATTTGAAATTTTTTTTAATAAATCTTGTCAGCAAGATATCTCAAAAACTATTGGAGCTAGAGCCTTGAAAGTTGGTGAATTGATTGTTGGAGATGAGTAGATAATTGATTAACTTATGACAAAATTCCGAAAAATACTTTGTGAGTTATGGCCCTTTGTCATTTTGGTAATTTGTGCCCATTGTAATGTATGCTAAAAATGATGCATAACATAACTTTAGAACCGTGTATGCTTTGGTTTTAAATTTCATATATGCATTTCTGATGGAAAATAAGCTGACGCATATATTTTTTCTCGTCAGGATTATGCCCCTTTCAAGAGTTATTCCCCTTTGAAATTTTTTAAATCAGATCTTGTCAGCAAGATATCTCAAAAACTATTGGAGCTAGAGCCTTGAAAGTTGGTGAATATATTGGTGGTGATGAGAAGATGAACTGATTAACTTTTGACAAAATTCTGAAAAATACTTTGTGAGTTATGGCCCTTTGTCATTTTGGTAATTTGTGCCCATTGTAATGTATGCTAAAAGTGATGCATAGCATAACTTTAGAAATGTGTATGCTAGGGTTTTGAAATTTCATATATGGATTCCTCATGGAAAATTAGCTGATGTGTATTTTTTTTCGCGTCTGGATTATGCCCCTATCAAGAGTTATTGATCTTTGAAATTTTTTTAATTAAATCTTGTCAGCAAAATATCTCAAACACTATTGGATCTAGAGCTTTGAAAGTTGTTGAGTATATTGGTGGTGATGAGTATATGAACTGATTAACTCTTTACAAAATTCCGAAAAATACTTTGCAAGTTATGGCCCTTTGTCATTTTGGTAATTTGTGCCCATTGTAATGAATGCTAAAAGTGGCATCACTTTTAGAACTGTGTATGATATGGTTTTGAAATTTCATATATGCATTCCTAATGGAAAATAAGCTGACGCGTATTTTTTTTCTCGTCAAGATTATGCCCCTTTCAAGAGTTATTGCCCTTTGAAATTTTTTTAATAAAATCTTGTCAGCAAGATATCTCAAAAACTATTGGAGCTAGAGCCTTGAAAGTTAGTGAATAGATTGTTGTAGATGAGTAGATGAAATGATTAACTTATGACAAAATTCCGAAAAACACTTTTTGAGTTATGGCCCTTTGTCATATTGGTAATTTGTGCCCATTGTAATGTATGCTAAAAGTGATGCATAGCATAACTTTAGAACCGTGTATGCTAGGGTTTTGAAATTTCATATATGGATTCCTCATGGAAAATTAGCAGACGCTTATTTTTTAGAACCGTGTATGCTAGGGTTTTGAAATTTCGTATATGGATTCCTTATGGAAAATTAGCAGACGCGTATTTTTTTTTTCTCGTCGAGATTATGCCCCTTTCAAGAGTTATTGCCATTTGAAATTTTTTTTAATAAATCTTGTCAGCAAGATATCTCAAAAACTATTGGAGCTAGAGCCTTGAAAGTTGGTGAATTGATTGTTGGAGATGAGTAGATAATTGATTAACTTATGACAAAATTCCGAAAAATACTTTGTGAGTTATGGCCCTTTGTCATTTTGGTAATTTGTGCCCATTGTAATGTATGCTAAAAATGATGCATAACATAACTTTAGAACCGTGTATGCTTTGGTTTTAAATTTCATATATGCATTTCTGATGGAAAATAAGCTGACGCATATATTTTTTCTCGTCAGGATTATGCCCCTTTCAAGAGTTATTCCCCTTTGAAATTTTTTAAATCAGATCTTGTCAGCAAGATATCTCAAAAACTATTGGAGCTAGAGCCTTGAAAGTTGGTGAATATATTGGTGGTGATGAGAAGATGAACTGATTAACTTTTGACAAAATTCTGAAAAATACTTTGTGAGTTATGGCCCTTTGTCATTTTGGTAATTTGTGCCAATTGTAATGTATGCTAAAAGTGATGCATAGCATAACTTTAGAAATGTGTATGCTAGGGTTTTGAAATTTCATATATGGATTCCTCATGGAAAATTAGCTGATGTGTATTTTTTTTCGCGTCTGGATTATGCCCCTATCAAGAGTTATTGATCTTTGAAATTTTTTTAATAAAATCTTGTCAGCAAAATATCTCAAACACTATTGGATCTAGAGCTTTGAAAGTTGTTGAGTATATTGGTGGTGATAGGTATATGAACTGATTAACTCTTTACAAAATTCCGAAAAATACTTTGCAAGTTATGGCCCTTTGTCATTTTGGTAATTTGTGCCCATTGTAATGAATGCTAAAAGTGATGCATAGCATAACTTTAGAACTGTGTATGCTATGGTTTTGAAATTTCATATATGCATTCCTAATGGAAAATAAGCTGACGCGTATTTTTTTTTTCTCATCCGGATTATGCCTCTTTCAAGAGTTATTGCCCTTTGAAGGTTTTTTAATAAAATCTTGTCAGCAAAATATCTCAAAAACTATTATAGCTACAGCCTTGAATGTTGGTGAATACACGTAGATTGGTGGTGATGAGTAGATGACCTGCTTAACTTTTGACAAAATTCCGAAAAATACTTTGTGAGTTATGGCCCTTTGTCATTTTGGTAATTTGTGCCCAATGTATGCTTAAAGTGATGCATAGCATAACTTTAGAACTGTATATGCTATTGTTTTGAAATTTCATATATGCATTCCTGATGGAAAATAAGCTGATGCATAATTTTTTTCTCATCCGGATTATGCATCTTTCAAGAGTTATTGCCTTTTGAAGTTTTTTTAATAAAATCTTGTCTCAAAAACTATTATAGCTAGAGTCTTGAAAGTTGATGAAAAGATTGGTGGTGATGAGTAGATGACCTGATTAACTTTTGACAAAATTTGAGTTATGGCCCTTTGTCATTTTGGTAATTTGTTGGTTTTGAAATTTCGTATATGTTCCTGATGGAAAATAAGCTGACACATATTTTTTTTTCATCCGGATTGACTTAAGAACTGTGTAAGCTAGGGTTTTGAAATTTCATATATGGATTCGCTATGGAAAATTAGCTGACACATATTTTTTTCTCATCCGCATTATGCCCCTTTCAAAAGTTATTGTCCTTTGATTTATTTGTTAGCATTACCTCCAATGTCAAGGTCATACCCAGAGGTCAAAAGTAAAAAAACGGACAGTCAATAACTTCCTTATTCTTTGATGGATTATGAAATTACTTGGCAGAAATGTTAACCATCATGAGACGATGTGTTGTACCCGCAAAGGTCAAGGCCATACTTAGAGGTCAAAGGTAAAAAAGTGCTTTTTTTGTTTACAGCCAATAATTTTTTTATTTTTCAATGAACATTTTTAAAGTTACTATGCAGAAATGTTCATCTTCATTAGATGATGTGTTGCACACAAGACCCAGCTCAATACCTCCAATGTCAAGGTTATACTTAGCAGTCAAAAACGGGGGAGACATCTGTGTTTTTGTAGAAAAACAAATTCTAGTTTTCCTTATTCTTGTTAAAACATGTTGTGGGTAGGTAATTCTAGCAAGTACCCACAACAGGGAGAAAAAAAAAAATGTCCCAAAATTACAATGAGGACTAATGTGAATAATTAAGGGGAACGGGAACACCTTCAAGGGATGCAACTCCTGCAAAAGTATTTTTGTCTCCCATGTCAATAGGGGTCAACCCTTAAATGAAAGAATTTGCTCCTCAGGAGCAAATTCTTTCCTTTAAGCGTAGACCCCTTTTTCAGTGAAACAGGCTTTATAGAAAAGCGAACAGAAAGTCTGGAAAGTTGTCTCCCTTTGAAAAATGGCGGAAAAATCAGCCAGGTGGCCCCATTCCCATTAAGGGATAATATTCCTTATTTCTTGTTAAAAACATAATTATGTTGATGGTAGTCTGTACTGATTAGAACCGCCTTTGTGAGGTGGTTTAACAAGTACCCACCACATACATTTTAATGAAGAAATTAACTCTGTTTGTACCAAATGAAATCTTCCTCCTTCTATATAGCAGGAGTCCATTTCAAATTTTAGGGGTGTCAGGTTGTGTTTTCTTCAAAATTTATTTGGATAATGGCTTAACTTTTCACAAACCGTGTAGGCCATGAACAGATGTCGCGTTCTACGGAGTCTGATCTGGGCCTGCAGTGTTTGCCAGGGTACCCGTTTTGGGGTTTCCGGTACAAAATGGGTTAAGAAAAATGATCCCAAATTTATCCGCATAACCATGTCTCTAAAAATTTCTCTTTGTAGTGATGACCATCACAAAAAGCACAAGAAAAAGGCAAAAAGCTCGGGCAAAAAGAAGAGGCGAGAGTCACTGGAGGAAATGTCAAAACATGCTGAGCCAGAGGTCAAAGGTCGCAAGTTATTGAGTCCCCTGAAGTTCAAAAAGTCGCACAAACCTGTCATGTCTCAGAAAATTTCGGCATTCCACTCAGAAGACGAGGAGGAGCCACAGCAGCCTCCGCCTAAACAACGGTTACAGAGGTCATTTTCTAGTTCAAGTGATGACCTTTCAAGGCCACATTCATCTCAAAGGTCAAAGGAAAAGAGGTCATTGACTCCTGTTAAGAAAAAGAAACTGGAAAGAAAAGCATCACCTGAATATGTGAAAGAAAAGAGGAAACATTCTAAAGGTCGTGAAAGGTCATTATCAAAAGGTCGTGAAAGATCGAGGTCAAGTTCTTTTGAGGACAAAAAGTTGAAAAAAGTAGAAAAGAAGAAACTTAAAAAGGAAGAATATTATGAACGGAGAAAAGATGTTGACTTCACTCAGAGACCCTCTATTATGGAAAGAGCTGAAAAGGACCGGGATCATACTCCTATGTCAGACTTTAGAGACTTCTCTCCTGAACCAGAGGTTGTCAAGAAAAAGAAAGACAAAAAGAAAGATAAGAAAAAGAAGGATAGAAGTCTGTCTATAGGGCGAGAAGAATTAGAAAGAAAACATAAAAAGGAAAAACTGAAGGAGCGTGAGAGGTCTTTATCACCGAGTTCTAGTCGATATTCACAGAAGCTGGACAAGAGAGCCGTGGAGAGAGGCTCTAGAAGAGAGATTGATCCTAGAGTAAGATCTCCAGCAGCCAAGGGATTGAGAGATCCTTATGGAGATAGGAGAGGGAAATCACCAGAGCTTGCCTATAGAGGAGGTACAGTAATGTTCCTATGTTCAGACCACCTTTGGAAAACCACTTTTGAACAGTTCCAAAGGTGGTCTCTTATAAGTGGGCACTGAGTTTAAAAACAAGAAAGAAATATCAACAAACTTTTGAAGAAAAAATAGTCTTTAAATTTGCAGGTCTTAGTAGCGGAATTTTACTGAATTTATTTTGCTTTATTTACTATTAAGCCTTCCATCAGATAGACCAAAACAGAAACACAAGCCATCTTGTATAAATTTACACTGTTTGCCATTCTGTTTTTGAGTGAGTGTTTGAGTTTGACATCCAACACTCTGTTTTGAGCTTTGACAAAACCCTTATTTTGATAAGATCTATACGTATTTGAATTTTAAAGATGGAAGAGCACTTCATAAACTAGGAATAGAAACTTCTACCTTTATACGGCAGAAGCTTCTTTGGAAATTAAGGGGTACCAGGTTGACTAGATTTTAGAAATTGATTTGATCTATTTTAGGCAGGAAACCCATAAAGGAGTACCATGGCAAACAGTGTCTGATCAGGCTCTTTACTGTTTATACAGAATTTTCCATTAAAAAAAAAAGAAAAAAAGATGAAAAATAGGGCTGACATCCCTTAAATTACAAATGGACTTACCTAATTGATGGCAATGATAGTCTTTGTTTTGGAGTTTATAGGCCCAGTCAATACTATTTTAGGTCATTTTTGAGCTGGTCCATTTACCTATCCACACTTTTCCTGGGGAGGCCTATACGTAAGCGGTTAACCAGTGCACACTCTTTCACGAGAAACTGACAACTGCCCTTCTTGAATCAGTGGAAGGGAGAGAATGACCATAGAAAAGATTTCATGATCAATTTCCGCGAAACAATGTTGCCGACCCCGGCATGTTTGGAACCCGCGTCCTCCTGATCACCACTCAGACACACGTCCGACTGAGCTACCGAGGCCGGCAATGGAGTCCAGCAGTATACAATGGGTTATAAATGGCTGAATAATTTGCAAGCAGTGCAGGCCCAGATCCGCTAAGAAGGTCTAAGCCTGCCCATGCAAGGTGGTGCGAGTCGAACCATCCTTGCTTATAAAACATAGCAGTTTCTTTTGCCGACTGTTGGGTTTGAGCTGTGTTTTACATCTCATTGTCAGGTAGAAGTCCCACAAAATTGGAAGCAGCACCTCCAAAATGACCTTAACCTATAGGAGGTTTTAGGAATTTCGTTTATGACGTCATTCTTGCGCATGCGCAAAGTACTGGCCGTCAATTGAAACGGCCATCGCTATTCAAATGTATTGGAGGAACTTACAATGCTAAAAATATTCAGACATTTTGAGAGAAAATATACCCGTTTTCATTGAAATAATGGCTCGAGAAGGAAAGAATGCTATTTTACGTTTTATACCGAAATTCATTGATCCTAAATCCGTTTTTAATTGACGAAAATCTTTTCGTGAATGACCCATGTCAATGGCTTGAAATACCGTTATTCACAAAATAAGTTTTCACGTTACTTTCGTTTTATTCGCTATCTATCTATCTATCTGTCTATCTATCTATCTATCTATCTATCTAGAGAAATCTGTCCAACGATATGTCTACATGTGCAATTTAAATGTCCATACTGACAGTCGAAATAAACTCGTGAGTGGACTGACGGAGGGGCGTTGAGTCAATGTTGGTTCGACGTCATGCCGTCGACACCCACTCCAACTCACTGCATTGTCGCATGACCGTTGGCATGAGAGAGATTGACAGAGAGAGAGGGGTTTGACTGACAAACTGACAGTAGGCAGACAGACGACACACAGACCGACTGAATGAATGACTGACAAACAGACGAGCGGTCGGACTGTTAGACAGACAAATAAACATACTGACAGTCAAAAAAAAAAACAAAAAAAAAACAACCATTGATTGGACTTACAGACGGGCGTCGAGTCAACGTTGGCTCGACGTCATGTCGTTGACAACCACTCCAACTCACTTCAATGGCACGTGACCGTTGAGATGGTTTGACTGATTCCTGTATCCAAGAAGCCCATAACCCGTTTTGTACCAAATGGAATCTTCCTCTTTATATATAGCAGGAGTCATTTTCAAAATTTAGGGGTGTCAGGTTGTGTTTTCTTCAAAATTTATTTGGAAAATGGCCGAACTTTTTTGCAAACAGTGCAGGCCCTGATCAGACGCCGCGTTCTGCACCGCCACTTACCCCGTTTGGGGTTTCCGGTACCAAATGGGTTAATGTAGACCTAAGGGCTGGTCAGGTTGAACCAATCTACAAATCTACCAGATTTTACTGTAAAATCTTGCACTTGCGAAGGAGTATTTAACGTTCTTATGCTCTGAAGGGGTGTTCTACCTTTGTTTTGAATTTAATCCCGAGCACTGGATTAAGCAACGCCGTATTATCGCCAACTAAACGTTGTGACGTTTCATCGACGTTGCAATGTTAAATTCAATGCATCGCTTTGAAGTTGGTTTGATGTTGACACGACGTTGTTGACACGCTACATGTCGGTTGACGTAGCGTCATTTAAAGACAAACTGTAATTTACATTTGCCTGCGCTTGTTAATTGTTGGTGCGCTAAGACAGAGAGAGAGAGAGAGAGAGAGAGAGAGAGAGAGAGAGAGAGAGAGATCGTATGTTCGTAATGCGAAATTTCACATCTGGTAGCATATCGGTGTTTCCCCCATTATCTTACTTTAGAATTCCCAAAAAGTTTAAAAGAATTCCACTGTTTTACGCTGTAATTAACACTTCATCTGTCCCACTGCATTTGAAACAATACGACAGATGACGGCCAGGGCTTTTCCCGTTCTATTTTTAGGACCGGAAGTACATCACGAAAAAAGCTCCTATTGTATGCGGGGAAAACCCCTAAAGGGGTACCTTAGC
Organism: Lucinisca nassula; assembly: GCA_963580285.1. Classification (NCBI taxonomy): domain Eukaryota; kingdom Metazoa; phylum Mollusca; class Bivalvia; order Lucinida; family Lucinidae; genus Lucinisca; species Lucinisca nassula. Next base: position 121,700,068 of record OY757024.1, read on the forward strand.
AAACAGTGCAGGCCCAGATCAGACGCTGCAAAATGTGGCATCTGATCAGGACCTGCACTGTTTGCTTCTTGGAAAAAATGTTTAGCAGATAGTGCAAGCCCTGATCAGACGCCGCGTTCTGTGGCGCCTGATATGGGCCTGCACTGTTTGCCAGGGTACCTGTTTTGGGGTTTCTGGTACTAAGCACCAAACGAAAAACAAACAAAAAGCCCACTCATCAGACCTTGCCTGACAGTTGACTGTTGATTTTCAAAATCTCAGTAGTGTTGGGATATTAAATCATTGTATGCAGGGAAACCCCTAAAGGGGTACCCTGGCAAACAGTGCAGGCCGAGATCAGATGCTGCCGAATGCGGCATCTTATCAGGGCCTGCACTATTTGCTAACAAAATTTTCTGTGAAAAATAGAATAAAAACGAAAATTTTTGCCTGACACCCCTTATATGACTAGAATACAATGGGTTAAAATAATGCACTTACATTGCGATAGTCAAAAAAAATTTTGATACTACATATAGTTTTCAGACTTCCTCCTCAAAACTGATGCAAGTTTAGAAAAAACATATTCTTTCAAAATACTGTACTTAGCATGAAAGGACGGTAAAACAATTTGTCTCAGAAATCTTAATGAACTGAACAAAATCATGTGGCATTTTTCTATAATTTCATATTTTTTTGGCCAGAATTGGTCATGGCATGAAATAAATGATTGCATATAGTGTTAATACAGTTAGTAATTTGACCACTTATAAGCTAGTTACCCATTGTATACTAATGGACTCTTCCATTGCTATATGTTGGACAAGTCCATTTGTCATATAAGGGGTTGCAGACCTGTTCTTTCATTCTTATTCCATTTTTGATGAACAATTCTGTTGGCAAAAAGTGCAGGCCCTGATCAGACGCTGCATTCTGCGGCGTCGATCAGGGCCTGCACTGTTTGCCAAGGTACCCCTTTAGGGGTTTCCCCGCATACAATGGGTTAAGCTAACCATGCTTTGAAAATCTGTGTGTTGATGTATTGTTACACTCCAACTTGCCTGCTGTAGTATGCCTTGATTCAGTCAAGAATTTTTGCAAGAGTTTGAATGAAAGCTTGTTTTATCAGTTACCCCCTATATTAATTTCATTGTAACACCTTGACCTGATAAACATATGCTATCTCAGGACACGTGAGCTTTATCAGGTCAATGTGACATTGCACTTCTATATATTGCACTGCTGGAAATAATTGGCAAAAATGTAAGGGTGTACAATGGGATCAGCTGATAAATGGAATATTTGTGTCATTTGATATCAAGTTTATCAGGCTCGGCTTCGCGAACACATGTAGAATCGCTTGACAAGCCTTGCGATTCTACAAGCATTCTCAAAGCCTTGCCAGATAAACTTGATATCAAAAGACACAAATGTGGTATTCTCTATATTCAGTCAAGAATTTTTACAAGTGTTTGAATGACAGCTTTTTAGCTCACCAGAGCCGAAGGCTCCGGGGGAGCTTATAGGATAGGCAGTTGTCCGGCGTCGTCGTCGTTGTCGTCGTCGTCGTCTGACGTCAACACTTTCAAACATCTTCTCTGAAGCCACTGGACCGATTCAGCCCAAATTTTATCTGTAGCATCCTTGGGCTGGGGGATTGAAAGTTTGTGTTTTTTATGAAAATTGGCCGATTAGTTTGGTTGCTATAGCAACTTAGAGCTCCCATAGACTTATAATGGGGAAAATTGAAAAATGGCATTTACTGCCAAGCCACTGCAGATATTTTGACAAAACTTTCATAGAAATATTCCTTAGGCAATCTACTATCTGCCATATGATTTTAGGCCTACTGCTCATTTGTATTGGTTGCCATGGAAACCAAAATGAAAAAATAGAAAAAAAAAATACTAAAAAAAAATCATCTCCTCAGAAACCGTATGCTCTATGAGGCTGAAAGTTTATGGAAATATTCACCATATTTGCCTTTACAGGTTTTGTGTTTTTAGCTCACAAACAGGTAGTGACGAGGTGAGCTTTTGGGATCACTTTTTGTCCGTCGTCCGTGCATGCGTCCGTCCGTCCGTCCGTAAACAATTTCTTTAAACGACATCTCCTCCTAAACCACTGATCAGATTTTGACCAAACTTCACAGGAATGATCCTTAGGTGGGCCCCTTTCAAAGTTGTTCAAATGGTTCCGGTCTGTTGCACATCTAGGTCACAGGAGCCAAAAATAGATTTTTTTCACCAAAAACTTAAAAAATCTTCCTCTCTGAAACCACAAGGCCCAGGTCTTTGATATTTGGTATATAGCTTCATCTAGTGGACCCCTACCAAAATTGTTCAAATTATAGTGCTGGGGCCGAAAAAGGCCCCCACCCTGGGGCCCTTTGGTTTTACATAGGCTTATATAGGGAAAATCTTTAAAAATCTTTTTCTCTGAAACCACAAGGCCCAGGACTTTGATATTTGGTATGAAGCTTCATCTAGTGGACCCCTACCAAGATTGTTCAAATTATAGTGCTGGGGCCAAAAATGCCCCCGCCCCAGGGCCCTTTGGTTTTACATAGGCTTATATAGGGAAAATCTTTAAAAATCTTCTTCTCTGAAACCACAAGGCCCAGGACTTTGATATTTGGTATGAAGCTTCATCTAGTGGACCCCTACCAAGATTGTTCAAATTTTAGTGCTGGGACCAAAAAATGTCCCGCCACGGGACCCTTTGGTTTTACATTAGCTTATATAGGGAAGATCTTTAAAAATCTTCTTCTTTGAAACCACAAGGCCCAAGTCTTTGATATTTGGTATGAAACTTCGTCTAGTGGACCCCTACCAAAATTGTTCAAATTATAGTGCTGGGGCCAAAAATGCCCCCACCCCGGGGCCCTTTGGTTTTACATAGGCTTATATAGGGAAAATCTTTAAAAATCTTCCTTTCTGAAATCACAAGGCCCAGGACTTTGATATTTGGTGTGAAGCTTCATCTAGTGGACCCCTACCAAGATTGTTCAAATTATAGTGCTTTGACAAAAAATGCTCCCGCCACATGGGCCCTTTGGTTTTACATTGGCTTATACAGGGAAAATCTTTAAAAATCTTCTTCTCTGAAACCACAAGGCCCAGGTCTTTGATATTTTGTATGAAGCTTCATCTAGTGGACCCCTACCAAGATTGTTCAAATTATAGTGCTGGGGCCAAAAATGCCCCCGCCCCGGGGCCCTTTGGTTTTACGTTTATATAGGGAAAATCTTGAAAAATCTTCTTCTCTGAAACCACAAGGCCCAGGACTTTGATATTTGGTATGAAGCTTCATCTAGTGGACCCCTACCAAGATTGTTCAAATTATAGTGCTGGGACAAAAAATGCCCCCGCCACGGGGCCCTTTGGTTTTACATTGGCTTATATAGGGAAAATCTTTAAAAATCTTCTTCTCTGAAACCACAAGGCCCAGGACTTTGATATTTGGTATGAAGCTAGTGTAGTGGACCCCTACCAAGATTGTTCAAATTATAGTGCTGGGGCCAAAAATGCCCCCACCCCGGGGCCCTTGGGTTTTACATAGGCTTATATAGGGAAAATCTTTAAAAATCTTCTTCTCTGAAACCACAAGGCCCAGGACTTTGATATTTGGTATGAAGCTTCATCTAGTGGACCCCTACCAAGATTGACCAAATTATAGTGCTGGGGCAAAAAATGCCCCCGTCCCGGGGCCCTTGGGTTTTACATAGGCTTATGTAGGCAAAATCTTTAAAAATCTTCTTCTCTGAAACCGCTAGGCCCAGGTCTTTGATATTTGATGTGTAGCTTCATCTAGTGGACCTTTGCCAAGATTGTTCCAATTATAGCCTTTGTTGATGTTTGGTATGAAGCTTCACCTTTAAGACCTCCCTCAACATTATGCACATTAAAGCCCTGGGGGCAATAATGGCCCTCTCTGGGGCCTACTTGTTACACTATGGGTCAGGTGAGCGATCCAGGGCCATCATGGCCCTCTTGTTTAGGAAATTCGGCTCTTTAGTTTGGTTGCTATGGCAACTTAGTTTTTCCATAGACTTATAATGGGGAAAATTGAAAAATGGCATTAACTACAAAGCCTTTGCAGATATTTTGACAAAACTTTCATAGAAATGTTCCTTTAGTAAACTTCTCTCAGCCATATGCTGTTATGTCAACCTGGGGGTCCAGTAGGTTGTGCCGGGGCCATGCCCCGCCCCCCAGTACTTCATAAAATGACTTATATCTCAGAAACCTTACAGATCCCCACCCCTAAACCATATATATTCTTGTTCCTATTGATAAGACGCATTCAGTGACACCAACCTGGAGGTCCTCCGGGATGTGCCGAGGCCATGCCCCACCCCCTCCACTTCATAAAAGGCCCAATATCTCGGAAACCATTCAGATCCCCACCCCTGAACCCTATATACTCTTGTTCCTTATGATAAGACGCATTCAGTGACATCAAACTGGGGGTCCCCCGGGATGCGCCGGGGCCATGTCCCGCCCCTCAATTTCCTAAAAGGCCCAATATCTCGGAAACCTAACAGATCCCCACCCCTAAACCATATACAGTAGAATCTCGGTGATTCGAATGCCGATTTTTCGAAACTACCGATTTTTCGAAGACGACTGTCGGTCCCGACATTTTTCTCTATTAGTTATTGCAAAAATATTACCGATTTTTCGAATTTCGATTTTTCGAAAAATTCGATTTTTCGAACAGTTTCGTCGGTCCCAATCAAAGAAATTCTTATTAAAATCCCCTGTTTAATTCGAAATATTACTTGGCTAATCAAGGTCACACATCGCAAATTTTGCGGCGAGTTCGATTGTTACACTTCACACCCGACTGACTTCAAGAATTAGTAGATACAGGTAATTAACACCGGATTAACGGCCACACTGCAAGTGATGATCCTTTATTGAGTAATTGGTGTCTTTAATTGATTTCGTCCGCAATGAATATTTTATTTGATGAGAGTGAATATAGGGGCAAAAAGCGAAACAAAATTGACTAGAAACCTGAAGTTAGGCCTTTTCGATTTGTATCAGCCAGTTTATTACAGACTGATACAAATCTTCGCTAGCTGTCAGTGTTTGTCAGTTCTGTTGTTCTTTTTGCGGGGTTAAATATTTCGTCAGTAAAATGGTTTAGTAACTTGCATTCAACCTTCATTTTTGTTATTGTTGATGGCTGTAAATAAAAATGTAAGTTCAAGTTTTATTATTGTTTCCCGCTTTCGTAGCCCTGTCAAGCATAAAAGACGATGAGAATAACCTTCACGTACCTCATTTTCTTTAATGATTTGGCAGTTATTACCGTTTCTTTATCATAGCGCCGAAATGAAGTTCGAATTATAGTCATTTGAATTGCATTGAATAAAAAATCCGAACATATCCGAAAATTGCCGATTTCGATAATTCGAACTCTCGATAATTCGAAGGAATTCCTGGGGTCCCTTGCACTTCGAATTATCGGGGTTTGACTGTATATTCCTGCTCCTTATGATAAGATGCATTCATTGACCCCAAATTGGGGGTCTTCCGGGGTGCGCCGGAGCCATGCCCCACCCCTTCACTTCACAAAAGGCCATATATCTCAGAAACTGTTCAGATCCCCACCCCTAAACCATATATGTTCTTGTTCATTATGATGAGACACATTCAGTGACACCAACCTGGGGGTCCCCAGGGATGTGCTGGGGCCATGCCCCACCCCCTCCATTTCATAATATCACAATATCTCGGAAACCTTACAGATCCCCACCCCTAAACCATATATTCTTGTACCTTATGATAAGACACTTTCATTGACACCAACCTGGGGGTCTCCCTGGGCCTTGCCCCACCCCTGCAGTTCACAAAAGGCCTTATAACTCAGAAACTGTTCAGAGCCCCACCCCTAAACCATATATATTCATCTTCCTTATGATAAGGCACATTCATTGACACTAGCTTGTGAGTCCCCCGGGCATGCCCGGGCCTTGCTCCACCGCTTGACTTCATTAAAAGCCACATATCTCAGAAATAGTTCAGATCCCCACCCCTAAACCATATATATTCTTGTTCCTTATGATAAGACTCATTCAGTCACAATAACTTGGGGGTCTCTTTGTGCTGAGGCAATGTGCCCCACCCTTCCACTTCATAAAAGGCCATATATTTCAGAAACCATTAAATCCCCACCCCATATTCATATATGTTCTTGTTCCTTATTATTAGCACACCTACTGTAGGTGTGTCCGCAGGGGCCAGTCCTCTCCTTTCCACTTCATGAAAGGATATCTTGGAAACCGTTCAGATTCCCACCCCTAAACCATATATATACTTGGTCCTTATGATGAGACACATTTAGGGATAACAATCTTGGGCTTTCCTGGGAACGACAGGGCATGCTCCAACCCCTCCACTTATATCTCCAGCCATGCAGATCCCCACTGCTAAACCATATATATTCTTGTTCTTTGCGATAAGACACATTTAGTGATACCAACCAGGGCTCCATTGGGTCCATGCCCCACCCCCTCTACTTCATAAAAGGCCTAATGTTTCATATACTGAGTCCACATGGATGCTCATTTGGATATGGGGGTTCATTTGGCAGATTAAAATGATATCATGTTAAAATACATGGCTGCAATTTGGCAGTGCCCACCTGAGCTCTGGTGAGCATAGTGGCCCATGGGCCTCTTGTTTATTATAGATGAGAGATCCCCTGCAGCAAGGTACAAGGATGATATGAGGAAGGAGAGAGACCCTAGAGATACCAGGGATCCACGAGAATTGAGGGACCCTAGGGATCTATCAAGGGAAGGTCGAGAGCCCAGAGATAGCAGAGAGTTGAGGGAGGGCCGGGAACCAAGAGAGAGGGATCCTAGAGAAGCGAGGGATTCAAGGGATCCACGAGACAGCAGAGATCCAAGGGGCCGAGAAGGGGACAGAATTGAGTTTGAAAGAGATCGTGACAGGGAAAGAGAATTTGATTATGAAAGAAGAGGTCGTGAGGGCCGGGAGCCCCATCCTCCTGATACAAGGGGCAGACCTCCTGGTCCTCCAGGACCATACAGAGATCAGCCTCCTGGGAGAGAATACGAAAGGGGCCCAGATGGGCCACCTAGGGAACCTGGTCAAGACAGGTACTACTCAGAGTTCAAAGATGAAATTTGTTAACCCTTGCTGAATATTTAAAATGCCACACCCACTACTTATTTTCAACCAGTCAGATTACATGATGCAAATTATTGCAACAAATTCATAAACTGAATGACAAACAATGTAGATCCTGATCAGAGAGCTTCTTCAGAAATGATGTCATAGCCAAGTCAAAAATTGTGACGTAAGATCCGATTGATCAATTGCAGTAAGTGTTCTAAAATATTATAAAACAAAAAGAAAATTTACTTTTTTTCGATAAATATCAAAAATATTTCATCTTGTGTGTTGAAAACAGAATGTATGTGAAATATTTTTGAAATGCCACGAAAAACAAGTAAAAATATGAGCTGGTGCATAGCAATACCTGCAAAAAGACAAGTGGGACCAGAAAAAATTCAGGTCAACCTTCATATCCACCCTGTATGGGCTCGCCTTGGTAGTTTGCCGGATGCGTGTCTGTAGCAGTTAGTAGGTTGTGGGTTCGATACCTGCTGAATCGGCAACGTTCATTTATAGAGATTGATCATGAAATCTTTTCCACGGTCATTCTCTCATGTTAGCCGGCATGTAAGCACTCTCTTCCCAGAGCTTTTGTCAGAGAAGATAGTGATGGGGGTTTATTAGTAATGTCAGAATGGAAAATGAGATAATTTTGGAATATCATTTCCAGCTTCTACTAAATAAAGGTAAGTCGTGTGTACTCATTGAGTAGATTCTAACGAGTACACATACTATACATTTTCAAGGTAGCATAAGAAAATTCCTTTTGACAATCCTTTTTTATTTCTTATCGGGAGATGTATGAGAAATTCTCGAGGGACTCAAAAGCAAATTCAAACCTGGCATGGTGAAAGAGCCATTGAAAGAATCACCTAAGGGATTAACTGTATTTAAAATTGTCATTTGGGGAGGTAAATTGTGGGTTTTACAGTTGCAAATTTTGTTTTACGGCGACACATCAGCGGAGCCCAGAAACTAATTTCGGATAGTAAAACTAATGATTTACCTCCCAGTAGGCACATGACCTAATTGTGACGTTACACCACAGTCGGTGCAACATCATGACATTTATGCAACGTCAAATAAACGTCGGTGCAACGTCATGGCATTGCACCGATGTTGATTTGACGGTGCCCTAGCGATGTGTGCCTGCGATGACAATTTTCAACACAGTTATTCCCATTCTAATGTACTTATTCAGTTGTTTTGTTAAAAATTGCATTATTCTGCTCAAAGCGGCAAGTGCTGTGAGCTGCATAAAACCAACTGCCAGTCAATGAAAAGTGACGTCACGTGATGACGTCGGGTTTCTGACAGTTTATCACAGAATATACTATCACAAATTTTTACCTTATCCAATCAGATGTCGCGTTACATACGCAAGTGCATTAGAATGTCCTTTGAAGACTATAAATGGATGTAAATGCTAACTGATTCTTCTGCCAGAAAGCTAGTCCCATGCCTAAGTGACTGCCCCTGCCCATCGGGGCTTGAAGAAATAGATGGGCTGCATGATGCTTTCACGCAGAGCTGAAACCAACCGCGCACGAGTACTGGTAAACCGCTTGGAGGATCTAAGCCTACCCAGGCAAAAGCGGTGCGAGTCTGACCGTTCATACTTATAAACTATTGGTTTCATTTGGCGACAGGGCTTGAGATGTCATTTCATCTTAATGTTGGGTAAAAGTCCCACAAAATTGGAAGCAACATCTCCAAATTGACTTATACAGTGTTGACGGGGACGTTAAACCTCAAACAAACCATGCCTAAGTGAAATTCTTAGACAAACAATATCATGATACCTATTCGTAAAAGAAACTTGTATTCCTACCCTTACATATCAATCAAAATGTATGCAGGTATTACTGTTTATCTAAGCTATAACATTAACCATTACCTGATAAACTATTCTGGTTGATCCTATTCAGTGGTCATTCACTGGTCAGATGATTTCACAGAGAACTCAGTTTCCTGCTTGTATTCTATATCTTGGTTTCTGGTATTCATTGTTTCTTTCTCTACAGGAGAGGGGATAGATATGGTGATCCTAGGGACCCACATTACCGGCCACCACCCCCGGGCTATGAAGACAGACCAGGCTACAATAGGGACAGACCACCAGGGGAGAGAGGACCGTATGGGCGTCCAGACAGGCCTGATAGAGATCCCATGGAGAGGAGGGAGCCCGGGGACAGATATGATAGGGAGAGGTTCCATGATCCCAGAGGAAGAGGGGAACCAAGATTTGAAGGTATAACGGAAGATCTTTACCACAATGCAGATGTTAACCAATTTATGATAAGATGCATTCAGTTTCACCAACCTGGGGATCCCTGGGTTGCACTAGGGCCCTACCCAACCACCTCCACTTCATTAAAGGCCTAATATCTCAGCAATCGTTCAGATCTCCATCCCATAACCATATAAATTCTTGTTTCTTATGATACAACGCATTCAGTTACTACAAACTGGGTACCACTGGGGCCATTCCTATCCTTCAACTTCATGAAAGACTTAATATATCAGAAACCTTTCAGATCCCCACCCCTAAACCATATATATTCTTGTTCCTTATGATGAGATGCATTTAGTGATACCAACCTGGGGTCTGCTGTGGCCATGCCCCACTCCCTTCACATCATATAAGGCCAAATATCTTAGAAAACAGAGTCCACATGGGTGGTCATATGTGTATTGGGTTCGTGTGGGAAACTTTATAATTGGAAGATTCCCCCGCCCATCAGGGCTTGAAGAAATAGATAGGCTGCATTATGCTTCCACGCAGAGCTGAAACTGACTGCACAAGAGTACCGTAAAACCGCTTAGAGGATCTAATCCTGCCCAGGCAAAGCGGTGCGAGTCGGACCGTCCATGCTTAAAACACATTTCATTGGGTGACTGGCTTGAGCTGTCATTTCATCTCGGTGTCGTGTAAAAGTTCCACAAAATTGGAAGCAACGTCTCCAAAATGATCTATATAGTGTTGATTGGGATGTTAAACCTCAAATCAAACAAACAAAATATCATTGAGGCGATTCTGATGAGTATAAACAACATAGAAGTGTGTTATGTGCATAAAGGTAATGAAGATATTTTGTGTGTACTCACTGAAAATGCCTCAAGAGACAATTCTAATGAGTACACTCAACATACCTTTCTTTGTGTGTACTCATTAGAATAGCCTTGAGAGGCAATTCTAATGAGTACACACAATTTAGCTTTATTTTTTCATAGAAGAGCAAAAAGATATCCTTATAACATTCAAATTATGCTGCCTGACCTAGAGCTGTGATAAACCCATTTCGTACCAGAAACCCCAAAACGGGTAGTTGGCAAACAGTGCAGGCCCAGATCAGACGCCGCAAAATGCGGCGTCTGATCAGGGGCTACACTGTTTGCAAAAAGTTCAGCCATTTTCCAAATAAATTTTGAAGAAAACACAACCTGACACCCCTAAATTTCGAAATGGACATGTGCTATATATATGAGGAAGATTCCATTTGGTACAAAAAGGGTTAATTCACAGAGGCTTGAACTACCCCTGTTTTGAACATATTCTCATGTACCTAAACATGTTTCAGCTATTGAAGTTCAACTGTATTTTATTTTAGGACCAATGATGGGACCCAGGCCTCCCTACGACTACAGAGATCCTGGCTGGGACAGAGGAAGGGGCAGGGGTGGGCCACCAAGGCCCTGGGGTAGAGGAGGCCCTCCTGATAGTAAGTTTACAGTTTCATAGGAAATAATCTACACCCTAAATAAGCTGCATCTTTAGAAAAACCGGAATATTTGGGAAGAGCCATAATGACTGTTGCTAGAACTTCTAACCCAACCCATTTCCTTGTATCTTCTTATTTTATTATCAATAAAATAAGTTTAAATCAAATTAAATCTTTGAGAAACTCAAGTCCATCATTTTAACCCTTTTTGTACCAATTGGAATCTTCCTCCTTATATATGGCAGTCCATTTCAAAATATAGGGGTATCAGGTTGTGTTTTCTTCAAAATGTATTTGGAAACTGGCCGAACTTTTTGCAAACAGTGTAGGCCCTGATCAGACGCCGCGTTCTGCGGCGTCTGATCTGGGCCTGCACTGTTTGCCACGTAAGCCTTCTGGCATTTCCCGAACCAAATGTGTTAACAAGTCCATGAAATGAACAACCCTGTAAATCTTCTTCACATAATGAACGTGGGGTTTAGGGTCATACAGTATTTTCAAACATAGATTGTAGGTACTCGTAAGAATTCCCATACAGAGTACTAACAGTCCAAATGGGTTAACAAGTCCATGACATGAACACCGCTGTAAATCTACTTTGGGGTTGCCAGGGTCATACAATATTTTTCTTATTTTGGCTCAAAAACATAGATTGTAGGTACTCGCAAGAATTCCCGTACTGAGTACTAACAGTCTATGTTCAGATTAGAAGTTAGAAAAATACCAAGCATTTTCATCTGAAAAATGCTGGTTCCAGAGATAAGAAAGGTACAGTTTTAGCTTATGGCTGTGTTAAGATACTGCATAGAAGACTCGGCCAAGCCTTTGCATCTAGTTGGTTATGGTTTTACAGCCTTTCAAGATTATTCCACTTATTTAGAGCCAAAAATTTATCAGACGTGGGCTGAAACAGGAGTAACTGGAGAAAAAACACCTGATTTTCCATTACAGAATGTGGCTTTTCAGCTTACTTTAGCCTCATGTGAACAAGTCTGTGAATGAATACACCTCTAAAATTCACTTTATATAGAGAAAACTGGGGTTTACGGGGGGTGTTCATTATTTTTCTTATTTCTGCATCAAGACATAGGTTGTAGGTACTCATTAGAACCGCCTCAATGAGACTGTTCTAATGAGCTTCACAGCCTAAGACAGGTTGTGGGTACTCATTAGAACATGCTTCTAACCAGCATCCACAACCTATGTTTGCAGTATAAATAAGAAAAATATCACAAATTTTCGTCACAAAAATAAGCATTTTGGACATATGAAAGAACTCACTATGTCACATGGATGTGTTATTGTAATGGTATGAACTTTGTCATTAGTATGAACTTTGTCCTTCTCATTGCTTTAAAATTTATTGTATGTATTCCGACAGACAGGTCTGAGCAAACAGTGTAGACCCAGATAAGACATAAACAGAATGTGACTTTTCATCAGGGTCTACACTGCTTGCCACTTATCCAGCTTTTTTTTTTTAATATGTCTGTGCGAACTAATGGCGTCCATCATGGTGTCAGAAATTACACATTTTGGGTAAAAATGATAACATCTTTCTTATTTCTACTTTTAACATAGATTGTGAGTGCTCGTTAGAACTGCCTCAATGAGGCGGTGTAAAAAGTACCCACAATCTATGTCTTGGAGCAAAAATAAGGCAGAACATGTAAACTCCCTAAACCCCACTTTTCTCTGTACAAAGTGGGGTTTAGAGGGGTCTTTGTTTCACAAACTTGTTATCGTGATATAGTAAATAAATTGTACTTGTTCAGATTTCAGGAATACTTCCGGTAAATAATGATTCTTATATTAATGCTGACTCTAGTCTAATTATTTTTTTTTTTTTCATAGGAAGATACGATGAGAGAAACAGTCGTAGAGGAGATTACGAGAATAGACGTGATGAGTTTTATGTTCCAGAGCGGAGAGAGTGGCCAAATAGACGAGAGGGCGATGACAGAAGGTATGAAAATAGACTTGAACGACCATCCCCTTATCCATCTGAATATTTGAATTAGCCACACCCATTTCTGACTATCAGCCAATCAGATTACATGACATAATTTTTTCTTTCATATTCACCAAGTGAATGACAAACAGTGTAGTTTCTGATCAGATGGCTTCTTAACCCTTATCATGCTGTTCACGACAACCCCTATCTTTGCAAACAGTGTAGATCCAGATCAGATGGCTTCTGAAGAAGCCATCTGATCAGGATCTACACTGTTTTGCATGCAGTTGATGAATGTGTAGCAATAAATTACATCAAGTAATTTGATTGGTTGATAGACAGAAATGGGTGTGGCTTAAATGAATATTCAGCAAGTCAAGGGTTAAAATTTATGAGCAGGTCAAATAACATTCTCTGAGCATAAAAAATGTTCTATAACCTCCGGCTCCATCCTTCCATATAAAGCATAAATAAATTTTTTGTATATTTGCCTGCCAGCCTCGGTAGTTCAGTTGGATGCCTGTCTGACTGGTGATCAGGAGGATGCGGGTTCGATATCTGCCGGGGTCGGCAAAATTCTTTCGTGAAGATTGATTATGAAATCTTTTCTACGTTCATTCTCTCCCTTCCACTGACTCAAGAAGGGCAATTGTCAGTTTCTGGCGAAAGACTGTGCACTGTACTGGTTAACCGCTGACGTATAAGCCTGCCCAGGAAAAGTCTGGATAGGTAAACTGACCGGCTTAAAAATGACCTAAAAAGTGTTGAATGGGCCATTAAACTCCAATACAATCAATCTTTGAGTCATTTGCATATTGTCATTTCCAGGCAGAAACATCATGAAACTTTATTGTTTTCTTTGACTGTTTAATGTAATGTTTGCTAAAGAGGTTATTCCCAGATTTCAAAGGAGAAAAAAACTGAGAAAAATGGTTATATGATAAGAATCTCTTCAAAGGCTTGTTTCATATTTTGTATCAACCCTTAAGACGCAGAGAACAACTACATCTGAAAATGTTGTCTGCTTATGTCGTCTGCTGTTTTTTTTTGTTTTTTTTTTTCAAACTTTTTAAAAATATTTTTGCATGCAGGCAAACAGTGTGGGACCAGATCAGACTGCTCCTACAGGAGCAGTCTGATCTGGGTCCACACTGTTTGCAAAAATTACTTTTAAAGTAACCGGCAGATGGCATAGCAGACGGCAATTGTCGTGATTGGAATTTTATGGGTTAATTGTTCTCGTATGTGAAACCCTCTATAGCCAGTGTGAAAACAGTAATACAGTCCAACCTGCGTTTAGCAAGCACCTTTGGGATATTCAAAAAGTGCTAGCTTAAGACAGGTGCTTGCTTGACACAGGTGAATTTTAATGCATTTTCCTTTTTGGGGAATGAATGCCTGTTTGCTTAAGACAGGTTGCTTGCTTAATAGAGGTGGCCACTAAGACAGGTTTTACTGTAATTGTACTCTTAGGCCTGAAGACCGGGACAAACAAGAAGAAAAGAAAGATGACCAGTCTGACAATAGAGAGAAGGATAAAAAGCCAGAAGTTGAAGAGAAAGATAAGACAGTTGAAGAAGATAGAGGGAAGAAGGAACCAGTTGAGGAAAGTGCTGAAAGAGACAGGTCCAGGTAATTATACCCCCACAAATGAAATTTGGGGGGGTATATAGGAGTGAGCTTGTCGGTCTGTCGGTCTGTCTGTCTGTCTGTCGGTCGGTCTGTTGACTTGGTTTCCAGACGATAACTCAAAAAGCGCTTCACCGATTTTTATAATTTTTGGTACACTGATGTAACATCATAAAATACAGGTCAAGTTCGATTTCCACTACAATTCGTCAATTTTCGACATAGTTATGGCCCCTTTCAAGTGAAAAAATTGCAAAATGCGCTGATGCACTATCAAGGCAGTTTGCAAAATGCGCTGATGTACTATCAAGGCAGTTTTTGTGGGGGTATTCATCACCTTTAGTGATAGCTCTAGTTGTTGCTGTTTCCTGAAACAATTTACCCCTTAAGACACCGAGAAAAACTACATCTGAAAATGTGGTCTGCTTATGTCGTCTGCTGAATCTTCTTGGTAATTGTAGTTTATACTAATTTATTTTAGTTTGATTGGGATGAAGGCTCCAAGCTTATCGAATAGCTCTCGAACACTCATTCTGGATGTTATCACACGCATGGGAGAGAGAGGCAGTGACTTTTACACCACTGCTACCCATTTACACCTAGGTTGAGTGGGACATTGTCATAAAGTGTCTTGCCCAAGGACCCGATAGCTCAGTTGGTAGAGTGTCCGCTCCGGGGAACGGGAGGTCTGGGGTTCGATCCTCGGGCCGCGACATACCAAAGTCGTTAAAAATGGTACTAGCTGCTCCTCGCTTGGCACTCAGGTTTACGGGGAAGGGCTAGGACTGGTCGATCCAGTGTCAGGATAATGTGACTGGGTGTGGTATCATGTAATGTGTCTGGGACATGATACTTCAGTGAGGCAGCACTATAAACGTGAGCATTGAGCTCCCTGTCGCAACCAGACACCGTCGTGATATGACTGAAAAATTGTTGAAAGCGACGTTAAACCTGAATTCACACACACACACACACACTTGCCCAAGGACACACCTCGACTCCTGTGGCCGCTTTCGAACCTAGAATCTCTTGATCATAAGTCAAATGCTCTAACCACCAAGCTGTCGAGGCTGATGTATATGTAATTGTAGCTGCTTCCTGGAACAATTTGACCCTTAAGATGCCATATCTTTAATCTGAAAATATCGTCTACATCCGAAAATATTGTCTGCTTATGTCGTCTGCTGATTCTTCTTGCAAACTTTTTAGAAATATTTTTCATATGGGGAAACAGTTTTGACCTAGAGGTCTGATCTGGGTCCGCACTGTTTGCAAAAATGATTTATAAAGTAACCTGCAGGCGACAAAGCAGATAACAATTGTCGTGATTGGTGTCTTATGGGTAAATGATTAGTTGAAGTGTATTGGTTTTACCCTTTGCACAATTACAAGTCTTCATTTTTCAAAGTATTTTTTTTTTTTCAGTGAAAATAACGCTTGCCATGAATCATCTGCTAGGCAGACCAATAAAAAACAAAAAATGGGGTATTAACTCGGCAAGAATGTTACATGTAGCCTATTAATTGCAGTTTATCATTGGCTCTTTTTATCATGCATTATACAGCTGGGTGGTTAAAGACGTGTGGTATAACAAGGTGAGATAAGACTTTCTATACCCTGTAGAGCTGTTTTATATTCTGATCTTATCTGATATGCAAGAAACATTGTTCTGTGTCACTAATCCCATTCCTGAAAATCTGTTGGTGATTGTGGTTTCCTGCAGTGAGATCTAGGAAGGGACCTTTGAAGCCCTGTCACTGTGTTATTGATGCTTTTTACAGTTAAACATCAGCGGCTTTAGGACCGTTAAAATTTGTTTGAGGCAGAGGGAGTTTAAGCCTCTGACTGAGAACAGTCATAGCGCCAGGTCAGGATACATAAACCGGCCCCGATAGCTCAATTGGTAGAGTGTCCGCTCCGGGGAACGGGAGGTCACGGGTTTTCCGGGCCGCGACATACCAAAGTCGTTAAAAATGGTACTAGCTGCTCCTCGCTTGGCACTCAGATTTACGGGGTAGAACTAGGACTGGTCGACCCAGTGTCAGGATAATGTGACTGGGTGTGGTATCATGTAATGTGTCTGGGACATGCTACTTCAGTGAGGCAGCACTATAAAAGTGAGCATTGAGCTCCCTGTCACAACCAGACACCGTTGTGATATGACTGAAAAATTGTTGAAAGCGACGTTAAACCCGAATTCACACACACACACAGGATACATAATATCAATATCTTTTTGATTTGCATTAGAATAAAGGTATGTTGTGTGTACTCATTAGAATCCCCTCACTGAGGCGATTCTAATGAGTACAGACAACATACCTTTTCAAAATAAAAGAAAAATACCCCAAATTATCAAAAATATAACATATATCCAGTTGTGGGCATTTTTTCTAGGGAGTAAGGAAATAATTTCGGAACAGCCATGGTAAATAAGTCATTGGTGTGAGAGCTTTCACTTTACATGTCATGTTCTTTTGTATGTCAAGAACTCTGTCTTACCTATATCTTTTTTTGGCATTGAACTGTACTTCATTAAAAATATAAGTGATGGCAATGATCAGGAATCAATATAATTAACCCACAGCTCCCACCAGAGACACCAAAGAAAAAAAGCTTAAACATGAAACTTCTAGACCCCAATGGAAACATCAATAGCGGAAAGCCAAAAGGACAGTTACCCCTTATCCCACTGAATATTTTATTAAGTCACACCCATTTCTAACTTTGAACCAATCAAATTACTGATGAATTTTTTCTTGCAAATTTACAAACTGAATGTCAAACAGTGTAGATCCTGATCAGATGGCTTTTTCAGAAGCCATCTGATCTGGATCTAAACTGTTTGCAAAAGTAGGGGTTGTCATGATCAGCGAGATAATGGTTAACATTCACAACATTGTGAAATACGAAAGTCTTGTTTGAATATGGAAGAAATTCTTTGTTCACAGAAAACGTCGAGCTTCAGGCGAAGAACCCTCCCAGTCTCCAAAGAGAACAAAAGAGGGCTCTCCGGCGTTGTCAACTCACAGTCGAAAGTCAGCCAAGTCTGGGAGAAATCTGGATAAGGAGGCAGAGCCAGACAGGCTAAGTGATAGGGTAAGCTGTTCATCTTTAATTTATACTAATTATGCCCCCAACTTTAAAAAAAGTTGGGGGGCATATTGCTTCTGGCTTGTCCGTCCGTTCGTCCGTTCGTACGTCACGCTTTCTTGTGCATAGCATATCTTTAGAACCGTGTATGCTAGTGTTTTGAAATTTCATATATGGGTTCCTCATGAAAAAATAGTTGACCCGTATTTTTTTTCTTGTCCAAATTATCTCCCCTTCTTGAATTATTTCCCCTTTAATTAAATAACATAGAATTCTCGTTAGCAAGATATCTCAAAAAGTATTTGAGCTACAGCCTTGATATTTGGTATAGTGATTGGGACTAAGGAGGAGATTACCTGATTAAATTTTCAACCAATTCTATAAAATTTTGTTAGAGTTATGGCCCTTTGTAATTTTTTGCCACTCAATTGTGTTGCTTTCTGGTGCATAGCATATCTTTAGAACCGTGTATGCTAGTGTTTTGAAATTTCATATATGGGTTCCTCATGAAAAAATAGTTGACCCGTATTTTTTTTCTTGTCCAAATTATCTCCCCTTCTTGAATTATTTCCCCTTTAATTAAATAACATAGAATTCTCGTTAGCAAGATATCTCAAAAAGTATTTGAGCTACAGCCTTGATATTTGGTATAGTGATTGGGACTAAGGAGGAGACTACCTGATTAAATTTTCAACCAATTCGATAAAAGTTTGTTAGAGTTATGGCCCTTTGTAATTTTTTGCTACTCAATTGTGTTGCTTTCTGGTGCATAGCATATCTTCAGAACCGTGTATGCTAGTGTTTTGAAATTTCATATATGAGTTCCTCATGAAAAAATAGTTGACCCGTATTTTTTTTCTTGTCCAAATTATCTCCCCTTCTTGAATTATTTCCCCTTTAATTAAAAAACATAGAATTCTCGTTAAGAGTTTCATTGATGATACTTGGTACATGCTTGGAACTAGGAGTGAAATTTTTATGCAGGCATCCATGTTTGACCTTGACCTAGATTTCATGGTTTGGTGACTTTGCGCCTCCAAAGGCGCGACATAGCCTTCGGGGGAATTCTTGTTGTATGTTTTTGAGTCTTTAACAATATTTGTTGAATATTTTGCCATCTAAGGACAAGCAAAGGTTGGGGGCATTGTGTTTTACAAACACCATTTCTAGTTTATTTTAGTTTTATTGCATTGAAAGCTTCAAGCTTATTTGATTTGCTCTTGAACACTCATTCCAGGTGTTATTAGCACGCCAGAGAGAGAGAGGCAGTGACTTTTACACCACTGCTACCCATTTACACCTGGGTGGAGTGGGGCAGTGTCTTGCCCAAGGACACACCTCGGCTCTGGTGACCATATTCTAACCCACAACCTCTCGATCATAAGTCAAACGTGCTAACCACTGAGCTATTGAAGCTTTTCATCTTTGATCAACCTCAAAACTATAAGTATTAGTCATGTTTGAATCAAGCATACAGTTGACTCTTATCCAGAACTACACTGGACCTGATAAAAAAGTCTGAGGTAGCCAAACTGAGATGTCACAGGAATATCAAAGTAATCTACCAGTATATAGGCTTGGTGTTTTGAAGGGACAGGTTCAATGTATATTCTATAGAATTAACATTTACACATACTGGAAATGGCCTTGTTACTTTTCTTTTTTTAGGATGAGCCATGATTCTAGTGGAATTGACCCATTTTGTACCAGAAACTGCAAAATGGTTAATGGGCAAACAGTGCAGGCTCAGATCAGATGCCGCAGAATGTGGCGTCTGATCAGGGCCTCCACTATTTGCGAAAAGTTGAGCCATGTTCCAAATAAATTTTGAAGAAAACACCCCTTAATTTTGAAATTGACTCCTGGTATATATAAGGATGAAGATTCCATTTGGTTTTGTTTGTTTTGGGGTTTAACACCCCAGTCAACACTATTTTAGGTCATTTTTGAGCCGGTCAGTTTATCTATCCACATTTTTCCTGGGCAGGCTTATACATGAGCAGTTAAAAGTGCACATTCTTTCGCCAGAAACTGACAACTGCCCTTCCTGAATCAGCGGAAGGTAGAGAATAACTGTAGAAAAGATTTCATGATCAATCTCCACGAAAGAATGTTGCTGACCCCAGCAGGTATTGAACCCACATCCTCCTGATCACCAGTCTGACGCGAATCCGACTGAGCTACCTAGGCTGGCTCCATTTGGTACAGAAAGGGTTAAAAAGTCAATAAAGTCTCTTATTTCTACAACTTTTGATTTCCGAGAAGTCTATAACACATGGCACTTATAAGGTCAGGTAGCAGTAGCTGCATGTGTCAAATACTAGTTTGGATTACCTCCCTCACATTCATTTTGCATGTCTCAAGAAACTGATTCACAAGACAGTTCTGATAGACATTGGGCGTGATTTAACACATTTTCTGGGCCCATTTTCTAGTCACTTTCCTGAGTTAACCGGTTTTGTACCAAATGGAATCTTCCTTCTTATATACTACTGAAAGTTTGATAGGGATCACTTTTTATGTACCAAATTTTGCACAGAAAATTTATAAGTTCTTGACAGAATTTGAACTCGGTATATTGATAAATATCTTAAGCAGAAACTTGTGTGCAGTTCAGTACTCATAAAAGTGTACACTTCTCACAATTCGCAAATGAATTCATGCACCCCCAAAATCTTGCGTAGCACTGCTTTCCAACAGACCAATCAAACTTGTCAGTGTTCCTTTACCAAGCGTAAAAAGGACTTCATTTGATTTGTGAAACACTAAAATGCCTAGGGGGACAATTAAGGAACCGTCTGAGCCCCGAAGAAATGAATCGATGCGTCGGAATGTTGTAATCTTGCGTCTCTCAACGTCGTGTTGCTGGGATTCTGAATGTGTCTCAGAGCGTGGTTTCACGAATGTGGAGTCGGCATCTTACCCACGGAAATCCTTCACACAGCCGCGGCGGGGTCGAGAAAGGGCTACAACTCAACGTCAGGGCCGTTTCTTGTTGATTCAGTCTCGACGTCAACGGTTCCTGAACGCTACGCGTTTGCATAACGAGCTTATGAACGGAACTGGAGTACGAATTTCTACACAAACTGTCAGAAACGGACTCCACGAGTTCGGACTTAATGCCATGAGGCCTGCTGTACGTGTCCCGTTGACGAGACAGCACGTGCTAGACCGGTTAGACTTTGTCAGAACTCACGTCATGTGGACGGTTCGTGACTTGACGCCAGTACTGTTTACTGAGGGGTCCAGATTCTGTCTAGACTTCACTTATAAACGTCAATTAGTGTGGCGAATGTCTAAACAGCGATTCGATGACTTGAATGGGGCAGAGCATGATCGCTATGGAAAGGGGTCAGTCATGGTTTTGGCTGAGATAAGCGTGAACGGTAAACCTGACTTGTACGTCGTTGAAAACGGAACGTTAATGGCAGTGAGGTACTGTAATGAGATTCTTGATGAGTTTGTGAGACCATATGCAGATGCTATCGGCCCGGACTTTATTCTGATGGATGATAATGCCCGTCCCAACCCTGCCAACGTCACTGATTTCTACCTGGAACGTGAGACAATCGTTCGTATGGACTGGCCTGCTCGGTCACCGCACTTAAATCCGATTGAGCATGCGCGGGACATGCTACAGAGTGCTGTTTCAGCC
Organism: Lucinisca nassula; assembly: GCA_963580285.1. NCBI lineage: Eukaryota > Metazoa > Mollusca > Bivalvia > Lucinida > Lucinidae > Lucinisca > Lucinisca nassula. Next base: position 121,721,254 of record OY757024.1, read on the forward strand.
CGACCTGTGCATCCGAGGAATTTACAGGAGCTCAAAGATGCATTGGTTGCTGAATGAAAGCTGATTTCACAAAACCGGATACAAACTCGGATTACGAGCATGCGCAAGCGATGTCGTACTGTAATTGATGCCCTTGTACGCCATACACGTTATTAAGCACGTTTGTCTAAACAAATTTGGAAATTTGTGAAAAATCAGTTGTCCAAATCCCTTCGTGTTACGGCAAATTTTGGGGGTGCCAAGACGTTTGCTGTTGTCACGCTTGAATGCAGTACCAGTTGACAAAATTAATCACTAGGTTTTGTGAAGGATACGTTTTCTATCATTATGTATCAAATTTGGATTCAGCTGATTAATTCATCCAAAAATTATTTTGCATTAAAAAAGTGATCCCTATCAAACTTTGAGTAGTATATATAGCAGGAGTATATTTCAAAATTAAGTGGTGTCAGGTTGTGTTTTCTTCAAAAATTAGTCTGAAATTGGCATAACTTTGAGCAAACAGTGGAGGCCCTGATCAGATGCCGCATTCTGCGGCATCTGATCTGGGCCTCCACTGTTTGCCATGATACCCATTTTGGGGTTTCTGGTACAAAATGGGTTAATATAGAACGACAATGAGGATGTTTTAATTTTTGTTTATTTCTCTTCTGTGATAGACAGTTGCCAGTCGCTGTTAAAGGAATGTGCTCTGTACTGGTTTAATTGATGTGGAAATCTAGGGTTAACTGGCAGTAAATTAGTTTGCGGTCAAAATGTAAGCTGTCTCATTTTTTAGCAAAAGTATTAGCTTCACATTTTTCAGCAAAAATTAAAATAATGTTAATTGCTTCATTAGATTTTGGGGTCCACTAGTTTGGAACTTATGATTTCATTAGTTAAAGTATTGTCAAAACTTTAATCATTTAGTATGAGCTACTTGTGCAGCTTGGCATTGAGGAGCTGGACCTCATCCTGAAGGAGAGAAGGTTCTGCAGGTATGGACATGTGGAGCCTTCCAAGGGTGCCGTCAAGACATAAAGGTAGATGAAAAACCTGGGCCAGGGAGGCCCAAGATGACCTGGAAGCAGCTGACAGAGAGAGATCGCAGAGAGTGGAAGCTCTCGGCTATCTGCCCTCATGACAGACATACCTGGAGATATGGTGTGAGATCTGCTCGTACCTGAAAGGGGGCCCACTTATGTGGATGTTGCCCTGTACGATGATTGATGATGATGATGATGATATGTACTGATATTTTGCTGAAAAAAAATGAGAGTATATTTTGCAGTTTCTTGCATTTTTTTTTTTTTTAGCAGAAACACTGCAGTATTCGATATACAGTAAATTTCCGCTATTAAGACCACCTAAAATTAAGACTAAATCTGCTTTTAACAGCTTATTGAGAAGAGTCCGGTTATTCTTTCTTTGTGTTTTCTACACCCAGTGTCTCCTATTGAGAGACCACCTTTGGGGTTGTTCAAAAGTGGTCTTAAAGACCACTTTTGAACAACCCCAAAGGTGGTCCTAGTGTAGGAATTTTACTGTAGTACTTGCTAGAACAGTTGTTATTATGTTCACTAATGGGCTTGTTTAGCTAACAATGCTTTGAACAACTGGGCCCAAGTCTTTCTATGAACTTGTTTATGTTTTGATGAAGCAGCTCAATTTGTGTGTCTTCAGGGGAGTGACAGATCTAGACAAAGAGCAAGAAGCAAGGGCAGAGATGACAAACCCAAGAGTATGGTGAGTATCACGAGATTGATTTGTGTATATTCTGACCCATTTATTCGGTTAAGTTACTTGCCTTACAAACCAGGGTTCATGAGATCAGTTCTGGGCTTCTCAAGATGTTCGGGTGAGTAACCCTACCGACACTCCACACTGGGAAAGTAATGATAGGTGCATAATTCTTCAGAATAACCACATTCTGTAATGAAATATAAGCAAAATTTTTCTATTCCAGAGATGCCTTCATATATACCTTGTCTGCTCTACTAGACTTAACCCTTGTCCTGCTGAATAAAGTAAAGTTGCCACACCAATTTTTGACTATCATCATTCAAATTTCTTGGTATAGTGTGTTTGTTCAGTTCAAAAACTAACTGACAAACAGTGTAGATCCTGATCAGATGAGCCATCTGATCTGGATCTTTGCTGTTTGCAAAGATAGTGTTGTGTCCAGCAGAACAAGGGTTGGCTGTAAATGTAACAGGTTTATATCTAATTATCATATTGACTCTATAAATACAGCAGGACCACAAGACCAAATAGGCATTTTTTCAAAATGTTCAGTGCTTTTGTGACAGTTTGCAGAGCTGAATGTGCTGCTCAGTCAGCTATGGACTGCGATGGAAATTACCAGTATATGAAATTATGTGATGAATTATTTCAATGTGCTTTGGATTCAGATTATAAAAGTTTCATATGAAGTTGAGGAGAATTTCTTTGGTCCTGAAGATTCCAGTTTGGTCCAGCAAAAAGTTTGTCAGTCTGATCAGAACAATGTTGCACTTCAAAAGGTTTCGTAGCATCTGAGTACAGTCAGTCAGTAAAATTCCTATATTAAGACCACCTTTGGGACTGTTCAAAAGTGGTCTTTAAGACCACTTTTGAACAGTCCCATAGGTGGTCTATGACCTGCGAACATTGTATGCAGATAACACGAAGAAAGAATAACTGCACATTTCTAAATAAGCTTTTTAAAGCAGAAGTTGTCTTAATTTCAGATGGTCTTAATAGCGGAATTTCGCTGTATTTCCGTCAGTGTGTAACAGAAACTGGACCAATAGGATTTTAGTAGGTCAGAATTAAGATGGCCTCCTTCTGAAAAGTCTAATTATTTAGAGTGATTTCCCCTGGCAGAAAATTTGAGTTGCATCCCTTGAAAAATAAAAAAAAATATTTTTCTTAAATAATTCTTAATTTCCAGATCTATTGTATTATTATGTAAGGCTTTAAGAGTGATTAAGGAAAAAAATGGATCTGAAAATTTATTGCTTTATTTAACAATCTATACATTACACAGAAATAAAGTAATTGAAAACAAAATTAAAACAAAATATAAACAAATATGCAAATATTTGAACTTGGTTTGAATGCACATGAAGAAATGTTAGGTATATATAATTTGATTGAGGCTATTTATAGTGCCCGAATGATCCTCAGTGGTCTGGGGTGCAGGCTTCAAACCTGTAGCTGATTGACGTCAGAGTGGTTCAATTCCACCTTTCGGGCGTGAGAAGGAAAAGGTCATGATAAGATATTTTTTGCCAAAGAATTATTGTTCAAGGAGACAGATGTCCATATATTAATTTCTTCAAGGTGTAAAACTCATTTGAATAAAAAAATGGGACATCAGATACACAGAATTTAACCCGTTTTATACAGGAAATCCCAAAATGGGTCATTGGCAAACAGTGCAGACCCAGACCAGGAGATGTCAGATCAGAGCCTTCATTGTTTGCAGAAATTTCAATGATTTTCTAAATAAATTTCTAAAATAACTGAACATGATATCTCCTAAATTTCGAATGGACTTCGTTGTGTATAATGGGAAAGATATTATTCAGTACAAAATGGATTAACCACATTATGCACAAATTCAAACAATGCTTAGCCTGGCGGAAATGGGTAAGCAGTGAGGTGTTGAAAATATAATACTGGAAATATAATGAATTCTTTGTAATTCTTCAACATGAAAATATACAATCTGATATCTAATGTACACTAAAACTCTGCTATTAAGACCACCTTTGGGACTGTTCAAAAGTGGTCATTAAGACCACTTTTGAACAGTCCCAAAGGTCCTCTCTGACTAACAGACACTGTATGCAGAAATGTAGCATATTAAATAAGCCTTTTAAAGCAGAATTAGTCCTAATTTTAGGTGGTCTTAATAGCGGAATGCACTCACTAGCACTTCTAATGAGTACCCATAATATATGTTTTCCTTCAGAAAAACTACCAATTTCAGTATCCAATAGACTTTCAGTCAAATGTAGCGGATCAAAGGGGTACATTCTTATGTATTTTTAGAGGTCAGTGCACCAGAAAGATACATAAAACTTTCACCAAACTCTGTACTCCAGACTTGTCACAGGTGATTGACGTGTGATAGACTGTCTCTTATTGGACATGCTATTTACTGAAAGTGGAAATTGTATTTGATTGGATACCTGCACACTTGTTGTGTCACAATTTGTCTAATACTTTTCTATCTTTGTCAGTTTGTGACATCATCATCTAAAGTTCAAAGGATGCAGCAACAGCTTTGAAACTGGATTGGGTTAGACAGTTATTGAGTATCATGTCCATGCCAAAGTCTACCGTAATCAATATTGAAATCGGTAATAAGAAAAATAGCAGTACTTATCAGATGAAAAAAGTGCCTTGCCTGGAGCTATGAATGCCTGTTATAAGAATTACTAATCTGGGGTGTTTGTGTGAGGCAAAGTTGTGAGTGAGTGTTTGAGTTTTACGTCCCACAAACAGCTAAGGTAATACGGAGACGGGACCTTGGTTTAAAGACTCATCCTTAAGTCTGGAGAAGCCCGGGATCGATCCTGTGATCCCTGGTTTACAAGGTGAGTAGCGTAACCACTACACCACTGAGGCTTCTAAAGGCAAAGTTGTGTGAATTTGTTTAAGATTCCATAATCGATCTCCACAAAACATTGTTGTCAACCCGGCAAGTATTAAACTTTTGTTCTTTGAACACCAGTCAGACACGCATTCGACTGAGCACCCGAGGCCTGCTGTCAGTAAGGTTTATTACTTTCACTGCTATAATATCTATCAGCAAACCCAATTATTCCCCACAGTAATCAGTCATGGTTTTTGTCATTAATTGCCTTTTTTTTACAAAAACATTTTTATTTCACTTGTTCGCAAGTGCAAGGAGAGCCATTGAAGGATTGAAAGACTTTTTTAGTGCTAACCTCATCACAAGCCATAGTTACATTCAGCACCAACAAAAACCCTCGTGCATGCAATACATTAGCAACATTATCTGCAATTTTCACATGATGCAATTTCCTATTGGTTCTACACCACAACCTCTTTATAACACCACAACCTCTTTATAACACCACAACCTCTTTATAACACCACAACTTCTTTATAACACATTGTTGGAGTTCAAAGAAGAAACTGTGTTAGTTAAACAACCATGTTATATCCGAACAAAAATGTATAGATTATTTAGAAAAATGACCATAAATGGTCATTTTTCTAAATAATCTATACATTTTTGGGATCCATTTTGAAACTGTGTTATATTCAAACCATGTTATAATGAGCCATACTATAATGAGGTTGTCGTGCATTTGGAAACATAAACACCACATTAGAATCATCTTTCATGCATAAAAAAATGAATTATTGTGTTAAAAAACTTTGATTTTCTGCATTTTAACCATTGTCCTGTTGAAACACAGTATACTCTACTTTTGAAAACAGTGGAGATCCAGATCAGCTGGCTTCTGAAGAAGTCATCTGATCTGGATCTTCACTGTTTGTCATTAAGTTTGTCAATTTATAGGAATAAATTGCATCAAGTAATCTGATTTGTTGATAATCATAAATGGATGTGGCAATTTGAGTGAGTGTTTGAGTTTTACGTCCCACCAACAGCTAAGGTCATACAGAGATGGCACCTCGGTTCAAAGACTCATCCGAAAGTCTGGAGAAGCCTGGGATCGATCCTGCGACCCCTGGTTTACAAGGCGAGTAGCGTAACCACTACACCACTGAGGCTTCTGGTGTAGCAATTTAATTTATTCAGCAGAAGAAGGACCTGCCTCGATAACTCAGTTGGTAGAGTGTCCGCTCCGGGGAATGGGAGGTCATGGGTTTGATCCCGGGCCGCGACATACCAAAGTCGTTAAAAATGGTACTAGCTGCTCCTCGCTTGGCACTCAGATTTGCGGGGTAGAGCTATTACTGGTTGACCCAGTGTCAGGATAATGTGACTGGGTGTGGTATCATGTAATGTGTCTGGGACATGATACTTCAGTGAGGCAGCACTATAAAAGTGAGCATTGAGCTCCCTGTTGCAACCAGACACCGTCGTGATATGACTGAAAAATTGTTGGAAGCGACGGTAAACCTAAATACACACACACACACACACACACACACACACACACACACACACACACACACACACACACACACACACACACACACACACACACACACACACACACACACACAGCAGAAGAAGGGTTTAGGATGGAGAATTGCATTAAGTACAGTAAACTCCCGCTATTAATTAAGACTAAATCTGTTTTAACCCATTTTGCACCAGAAACCCCAAAACAGGTACCCTGGCAAACAGTGCAGGCCCAGATAAGACGCCGCAGGATGCGGCTTCTGATCAGGGCCTCCACTGTTTGCTAAAAGTTCAGCCAATTTCCTAATATTTTTTATGAAAACACAACCTAACACCCCTAAATTTTGAAATGGACTCCTGCTGTATATAAGATGGAAGATTCCATTTGGTACAAAAAGGGTTAAAAAGCTTATTGAGAAGGTTTCAGCTTTTTCTTTGTGTTTTCTACACCCAGTATCTCCTAATAAGAGACCACCTTTGGGACTGTTCAAAAGGGTGGTCTTAATATAGAAATATAGAAATTTTACTGTACATTGATATCTGCATTTAAAGGATAGAGAAGAAAGAAAAGAACCTGAGAGAAAGAGGTCAAGGTCACCGGAGAGAAAGAGGTCAAGGTCGCGGTCAGTTGATGGTTCTTTCAGTGGGGACAGTAAGCGAAGAAAAATTGATGACAAAGATGGTAAGCATAGCCCCAGATAAGAGTGGGTATCCAAAGATTATTTTTCTTATTTCTGCACAAAAACATATGTTATATTTACTCATCAGAAGCTCCTCACCGAGGCGCTTCTAATGAGTACCCATAACATATGTTTTCATGCAGAAATAAGAAACAATATCAGTTCTATTCGGATATTACCAATATTTTTTTCTTATTTCTGCATGAAAACATATGTTGTGGGTACTCATTAGAAGCGCCTCGGTACTATTCGGATAATCAGCCCCCGCCAATAAGGGCTTGAAGAAATATATTGGCTGCATGATGCTTCCACGCAGAGCTGAATCCGGCCCACACACTAGTACTGGTAAACCGCTTAGAGAATCTAAGCCTGTCCAGGAAAATTGCTGCGAGTCGGCACATCCATGCTTATAAACCCTATTGGTTTCATTGGGCGGCAGGGATTGAGATGTCATTTCATCTCAATTTTAGGTAAAAGTCCCACAAAATTGGAAGCAACGTCTCCAAAATGACCTAAATAGTGTTGACGGGGACATTAAAACTAAAATCAAGCAAAATATGTGATGGGTACTTATTAGAAGCTCCTTACCAAAGCGCTTCTAATGAGTAACAACAACATATGTTTTTGTGCAGAAATAAGAAAATTTTTTAGGACTGTTAGGATGAAAAAATAAAGCACCTTATCTGGAGCTATGGTAAGGGAGATAATTTACTCTAAATATTGGGAAGGAATTCACACTTGAAGGGAGAGAATGAACTTGGAAAATTTTTCCAGATCACTCTCTATGAAAGAATGTCACTAGACCCACAACATTCTTTCATAAAAATTGATATGAAACATTTTCCATGGTCATTTTCTCACTTCTGCTGATTCAAGAAGGGCAGCTGTCCGTTTCATAAGACTGTGCACTGTACTGGTTATCCACCTAGGATAACTCTTCCCTGGAAAAGTATGGCAAGGTGAACTTACTGGCTCAACATGGCCTCAAATGTGTTGAATGGGCCATTAAATTATTGTATAGGTGACCAGCAAAGACTTAGGTCTTGTGGTGCATTCAACAACGCGGGCGCCAACCGGGCGCTGTCCTGTTTGCCTCCTGAAGGCAAGTGCTCGCCCGAGCGCCCATGAGGGCTTGGGATACACAGTCTGTGAGATGTTTCGTTGTGTACTGAATCCTTTGCACATGCATGAAGGGAATGGAGGTTCGGCCACAGCTGAATCGGCGAAGAATATATCCCATTTTCCTCAATTCTTAAAACAAACAAAAACAAAGCAAAACAAAAAAAAAAAATACATGACAAGAAGGACAACAAAACAAATGTTGTGAGTACTTGTTAGAATCGCCTCTTTGGCCTCTCTGAGGTGATTCTAACAAGTACCTTCAACATATGCTTCGAACAAAAAGAAACAATAAGAAAGCTTATACCTTGATTATTCTTGTTATTTCTCTTTATCCAGAGTAATGATTATTTTGATGAATGATATTGCAGGAAAACCAAGCGATGTGTCTGAAAAGCCTTCAGAAGACAAGAAAGGAGGTGGGTGATAACTATAATAAGAAATTCAGTAATGAAAGTGATAGAGCCTGCTGTTTCATTTGATTGTTTTGTTTCTTTAACCCTCATTCCATGGCCCCCGCCCATAGGGGCTTGAAGAAATAAATGGGCTACATGATGGGCTGCATGATGCTTCCACCCAGAGCTGAATCCGACCGCACACAAGTACTGGTAAACCGCTTAGAGGATCTTAGCCTGCCCAGGCAAAGCGGTGCGAGTCGGACCATCTTTGCTTATAAACCCTATTGATTTCATTGGGCTTGAGATGTCATTTCATTGCAATGTCTGGTAAAAGTCCTACAAAATTGGAAGCAACATCTCCAAAATGACCTATATAGTGTTGACGGGGACGTTAAACATAAAATCAAACAAACAAATAACCCACATTCCGCTGATTATGACAACCCATACCTTTGCAAACAGTATAGATACACATCAAATGGCTTCTGAAGAATCCATCAGATCAGGATCTACACTATTGTCTACACTATTTGTCATTCTGTTTGAGAATTGAACAAGTACTAATATTATCCTAAGTAATTTGATAAGCTGATAGTCAGAAATGGGTGTGACCAAATTAATTTATTCAGCAGGACAAGGGCTAATCATAGCAGATTCTGTAAGCAATGGGCATTGAGTTCAATTCAGTTTGTAAACTGTGAAAATCCAGATCAGATGGCTTCTGAAGAATCCATCTGATCAGGATCTACACTGTCATTCTGTTTGTGAATTAAACAAATACATAATAGGAATTTGATTGGTTGGTTCCATTGCTATATTTTGGACAAGTCAATTTGTTGTAAAAGTGGTGTCAGGCCTATTATATTCGTTTTTATTCTATTTTTGATGGAAAATTCTGTTAAATAGTGTAGGCCCTGATCAGATGTCGTGTTATGCGATCTGGGCCTGCACTGTTTGCCAAGGTACTCCTTTACGGGTTTCGTGCATGCAATTTGATTGGTTGATAGTCAGGAATGGGCACGGCAAAATTAATTTATTCAGCAGGATAAGGGTTAATTATATCAGATTATGTAAGCAATGAGCTTTGAGAGCTGAGAACAGGCACACATATCTTCAGCCATGGATGAGTTACAGAGATAATTTTGAGATAGTTTTGAGATAGTTTTACCTATTTTCCCATAGAAAACACATGTGATGTGGTTACTTGTTAGAATCCCCTCCATGAGGCGATTCTAACAAGTACCCACATCACCTGTGTTCCTATTATAAGAAATATGGAAAATTATCTCTTAATTATCCTTAATCAATTAGCCCTTCAGCAGGACAGTGAACTTTGAATGACTGAAGCACGGGGGGGGGGGGGGGGGGGGGGGGCAGTTGTTCAAAGCATCGTTAGCTTAACGAGCTCGTTAGTGGTCATATTGTTAAGTGTTCTAGCAAGTTTGATATCTAAAATTTTGGTGGGGCTTAAATTGATTTTACTTGCCTTACTTCCATCAGGATTTAGACAGTTTGTTCAGTCCACTTGAAGGCCTAACTCATCAGCACAACATCTCCGAAAACACAAAAATCAAACAACCACAGAGATGAAACAATGGTGAGGACTCGACAGCAAGAAACCACTGAAATGCTGGAGCAAAAGAAAACCAACAGTTAGACTCTGATGGGCCCTGCCTTTTCTGATGGGCCCTGAAGAAATGTTAGGTCAGTGGCTATCTATTGAAAGCACAGGTGATTTGATGATTACACACAAGATCTACCCAAATATCTCCCAGAATATTATGCTTAACTTGGTAAATAAGCAATCAGAGTCCAGGGTCCAGTTGTTCAAAGCATCGTTAGCTTAACAAGCTCGTTAGTGGTCATATTGTTAACTGTACTAGCCAGTTTAATATTTAAAAATTTTGGTATTTTTGCTGAAAAAATGTGAGCAGCTTCTGCAAATGCAAAAGCTGCTCACATTTTTTCAGCAAAAATATTTGCATATTTGCCATAATAAATGATCAAAATTTTAACAGTACGTTAACTAACGACGTCGTAAGTTTTGAACAACTGGCCCCAGTTGTTCAAAGCAACGTTAGCTTAGCTACCTTGTTAGTGGTCAGGGGCCAGTTGTTCAAAACTTACGATGTTGTTAGTTAACGTATCGTTAAAACTTTGATCATTTATTATGTCAAATATGCTATTTTTGCTGAAAAAATGTGAGCAGCTTTTGCATTCGCAAAAGCTGCTCACATTTTTTCAGCAAAAAAAACAACAAAATTTTGAATTTTAATCTTGCTGGAACACTGAACATTATGACCACTAACGAGCTCGTTAAGCTAACGATGCTTTGAACAACTGTCCCCAGATTGTTAACTGTTCTAACAAGTACAGCATCTAAAATTTTTGGTATTTTTGCTGGAAAAATGTGAGCAGCTTTTGCATTTGCATGAGAAGAGACTCAGATCAGCCTCTATATCCAGTTGGTTTGGCCAGTCTTCAGTGGTAGCTCTTTGAATAGCTGAGAGGCTCTAGAAGGCTCATGCGAACACTGAAAACTTTGATCAGGCTGCAAATGTGCCGGCTGATCTGAGTCCTCGCTGGTCGCACAATTCTTATAGTAGGTTTTGTAAGTACGCCAACCTATTATATGACTTACATGGCTCACAGTTAGCTAGAGTTGGGGTAGCCCCTATGTGCTTTTAGCATTCTGTTGCCATAACCCTTATCCTGTTGGTCATGACAACCTGTACATTTGCAAACAGTGTAGATCCAGATCAGATGGCTTCTGTAGAAGCCATCTGATCAGGATCTACATTATTGTCATTCAGTTTGTGTATTTTGAATGAATACATTATTTCAAGCAATATGATTGGTTGATAGTCAGAAATGAGTGTGGTATGTTAATTTTTTTTTCAGCAGGATAAGGGTTAACAACTAGTTGGAAGCGAGCCAGTAGCTACCCAGCAGGCACATGACCTAATTGTGACATCACATCAACGTTGGTGCAAAGTCATGATGTCTATGCAACGCCATGTCAACTTCAGTGCACCTATGTTGATTTGATGTTGCCCTAGCGACATGTGCCTGCAGGGTAGTTGCTGCCCCACAATGCCATATATACTGTGTGGGCAAAATGCCTGATTATGTAATATGGATTATTTTGTAACTTCTCTTTGTAGAATCTGGAGCAGTATTGGACAACATTGAACAACACTTCAGTGATTGGTCAGAAAATGACTCAGATGATGATATTCTCAACCAACCAGAACTGGTATGTGTTGCTAGGGGACAGGGAATATAATTGATATGTGGGTTGCAATGGTTCTCTATAATTATAATAAAATAATCCTGGAAGTAGGGAGATAGAAATGCATGAGCCAATGAGGCAGTTCTAATGAGGACCCACAAACCTTATTGGAGCATACATAAGAAAAATACTACAGATTTTAATCTGGAGCCATGAATTATACGAGGGTTCTTCAAAAAGTTTTGTCACTAATAGGTTTCTGTAGTTTTATAGTATGCATTTCTGATAGCTCTTCATTGCACTTGAATAGCCTTTCAAATAGCTACTGATAACAGTTCATTTCATGCAAATTGCTTTTATAATGACCTAGATATGTCCAATTGAAATACATGCCATCATATACACTGGTCAATTTACGAGTTACATTGTAAAATGAACAGAAAGGCTGAAATTCGCAGCTACATCAAATGTCATGTTAGGCTTGACATAGGTTCAAGTCAGATATTTGATGATTGGGTGGCATATGAACCTCTTGCCATTTCAAAGTGCACAGTTTATTGGTGGGTCAAAACTTTTAAAGCTGGTAAATCATCAGTCAAAGATGATGCCCATGTTGGTAGGCCCAAGACCTCCATCACCAAGGCAATCATCGCTGCTGTAAAGGCAGCAGTCAAAGAAGATTCATGACTGTCGGTGAAAGCGATAGCTAAATGCACTGGCATATCAGAAGGCAGCGTGCATACCATTCTGACAAAGTACTTGGGCTTGAGAAAGATTTGCGCTAGCTGTGTGCCCAATTTTCTCACTAAGAAGCAAAAGAAGCAACGCATTAAATGCACCCAACAACTCTTGAAAAAAAAATACAAAAACTGTGACACCCAAGCTATTTCTAACTTGCTAACAGGTGATGAAACCTGGGTGCATATGCTTGAGCAACAGAGAAGAGCTGTTAACAAACAATGGAAGCACTTCCAAGAGAACCATCAGCTCCTAGAAGATGTTGTATGCAATCTTCTCCAATTCTAGTGGGACGTTTAACCATTAACCGTTTGACGCTTATGACCCACAAAGAGGGTTGACGCTCGTTAAACACGAAATCATCATCATCAATTCTAGTGGGCCAGTGGTTCAGGTGGCTTGTCCTTCTGTTCATAGAGTCACTGGGCAATTCTATAAGAACGCTGTACTAAAGAAACAATAAGAAGCCTCCAGGCAAAGGTTGGCCAAGAGTGCACCTGATCCATGACATTGCCTCCTCTCACAAGTCTGAGGTTGTGAGGTTGTATTTGGCTGCTGAAAAGGTCAAGGTTGTAAATCATCCTCCCTATTCTCCTGACCTAAGCCCATGTTCCAAGGCTAAAAAAATGCTTTCTGGAAAGAAATATTAGTCCACAAGTGCACTTGGCAGCGCGATTGATCAGTGCCTCCAACTGGTACCCAAAGAAGACTACCAAGCAACTTTTAGAAATTGGATCCGAAGGTTACAAAAATGCGTTTCGGCAGAAGTGGATATTTTTAGGGCCTGCAGTAGGGAAAAAAATATTAAATGGAGTGTGATGGAAATAAAACCCCAATGACAAAACTTCTTGAAGGACCCTCGTAACACTATATCACTCATGTATATTACTCTAGTGGTGTTGGGTACATAACCATATTTACCCTAAGTATTCGGACATCTCAACTCCTTACCATACTTGTTATAAAATTTAAACTCGTATAATATACTGCCCGATGCTGTGTCTGAAAAAATAGCTTGATGTGTGGCAATGTGTGTAGACCCTGATGAGATGCCGCATTTGGCAGCATCTCACCTGGGTCTGCACTATAAGCTCAGGTCTTTCTATCCGAATGCATACGGTAAATACGGTAAGATAAACTGGGTCTCCTGGTTGGGCAGTCAAAATAAACGCCTATTACCCAGCAGCTTTGGCCAGTTGAAACTGTCATGGTTTATACAAAGTGGTCAATAGTGATCTGTTGAATATTATATTTTCTGAACATTTTTTAAGGGTGAATCTCAGCACTCACTTCAGTATTACAGCTTTTGCGTTTGGGCCCAGTTGTTCAAACCTAATGAAAGTGTTTAACCCTTAAGACACTGAGAATATAAGAATCTTATATGGGTGTGAGGAGTGGATGGAAAAATCCATCCCGAGGGTCACTGTCTGGCATCACGAGGCTTGCCGAGTGATACCGGACAGTGATCCCGAGGGACGGATTTTTCCATCCAACCCTCACACCGATATTGGATTCTTTTTTCTTGCATACCTTCCATTTCATAGCGCAGATTTTTAATGCTGCTGTCACTTCGGTTACCAATGTCCGCCATTGTGTGATGACACAACAGGAATGTTTAGTGACGTCATGCATGAAGACGCCGCACATGAGTTTGTAATCAACCAGTGCATTTATCAAACACGCGGTTATATTCGATTTTGGGTCGGAACACCATGGTCAGAACATAAATTTCTATCGCAGGGTAAAATCACGGATTTCCTTGTCTGGTGTGCAAGAAAACTACATCCGAAAATGTCGTTTGTGTATGTCGTCTGCTGAATGTTTTCGCAAACTTTTTGAAAATATTTTTGCATAAGGCAAACAATGTGGGCCTAGATGTTTTGCAAACAGTGTGGGCCCTGATCAGACGCTGGGTTCTGCGGTGTCTGATCTGGGCCTGCACTGTTTGGCAATTATCCGTTTTGGTGTTTCTGCTACAAATTGGGTTAAGCTCAAAAACAAACAAAATAAAATGGTGGCTGAAATTTAATAGTTATAGCAAATTTCATTGAAGAAATCCAAATTGATATGATTATGTTGTCACATAACAGTGTAGAAGGATTAGAAAGGTAATGGTTTGTGTTCTTGATACAGTAAAATTCCTATATTCAGACCACCTTTGGGACTGTTCAAAAGTGGTCTTTAAGACCACTTTTGAAAAGATCCAAAGGTGGTCACTTACTAGAGGACATTGGGTATAGAAACACCAAGAAAGAAATACTGACACATTTCAAATGTGGTTTATGGATAGATTTTTAGCTCACCTGAGCCGAAGGCTCATGTGAGGTATTAGTATACCACGAGCCGGCGTCCGTCGTCCGTCGTCGTCGTCCGTCGTCGTCCACACTTTCAAAGAAGTATATCTCCGGAACCAGTGGGCCAATCTTGATCAAATTTCATGTGAAGCATTATCAGGTAGGGGGAAAGGCTGCATACTGTTTTCGGGCAGATCGGATTGGAACTCTGGTTGCCATGGCAACAAATAGCTCCCATAGACTTAACATAGGAAAAAGTTTGTCATCACTCTAGCTCCGTCAATTTTTTTCTGATCGTCTTCATTCTTGCAGATAACGAGGACAGGCATGAAATCTCGATCAAGTTCGATTTTGGGCTGAATCTGATTATTCACTCAGGAGTTACGTGCCCTTGAGCGTTAGGAAAAAGCTTGTCATCACTCTAGCTCCGTCAATTTTTTTCTGATCGACTTCATTCTTGCAGATAACGAGGACAGGCATGAAATCTAGATCAAGTTCGATTTTGGGCTGAATCGGATTATTCACTCAGGAGTTACGTGCCCTTGAGCATTGAAAAAATTGCCTATTGACTTAACATGTGAAGAATGTTGTCATCACCGTAGCTGCTTCAATTATTTTCGGATTGGCTTTATTCTTGCAGATAACCAGCACAGCCATGAAATCTCGGTCAAGTTCGATAACTGGCAGAATCGGATCATTCACTTAGGAGTTACCTGCCCTTGTGTGTTTTTGCATTAGGGTTAATGGGAATTTCAAAAATGTATATCTTAAAGACTACTTGGCCAACTTTGATCAAATTTCATGTGTCGCATTATTGGGCAAGTGGAAAGGCTTCATTAGGTATTCAGGCAGATCTGAGTGGAACTCTGGTTGCCATGGCAACATCTAGCTCCCATAGACTTCACATAGGAAAAAGCTTGTCATCACTCTAGCTCCGTCAATTTTTTTCTGATCGACTTCATTCTTGCAGATAACCAGTACAGGCATAAAATCTCGGTCAAGTTCGATTTTGGGCCGAATCAGATAATTCACTCAAGAGTTACGTCCCCTTGAGCGCCCGAAAAATTGCCTATCGACTTAACATGGGGAAAATGTTGTCATCACTGTAGCTAGTAACGAGGACAGGCATAAAATCTCGGTTAAGTTCGATTTTGGGCCGAATCGGAATATTGACCTCGGAGTTACGTGACCTTGAGCGACAAAAAATTTGCCCATAGACTTAACATAGGGAAAATGTTGTGACTACGATAGCGACTTGAATTTTTTTCAGATCAGCTTCAAACTTGCAGGTAACGAGGACAGACATAAAATCTCGGTTAAAGTAGATTTGGGCCGAATCGGATTATTTGCCTTGGAGTTACCTGCCCTTGAGATTAAAAAGTACGTTGTGACCACAATAGCAACTTTATTTTTATTCAGATCAGCTTCAAACTTGCAGGTAACGTGGACAGGCATAAAATCTCAGTTAAGTTCGAATCAGAATATTGACCTCGGAGTTACATGACCTTGAGCGACAAAAAATTTGCCCATAGACTTTACATAGGGAAAATGTTGTGACTACGATAGCGACTTGAATTTTTTTCAGATCAGCTTCAAACTTGCAGGTAACGAGGACAGACATAAAATCTCGGTTAAGTTCGATTTTGGGCCGAATCGGATTATTTGCCTTGGAGTTACCTGTCCTTGAGCATAAAAAAATACGTTGTGACCACGATAGCAACTTTATTTTTATTCATATCAGCTTCAAACTTGCAGGTAACGAGGACAGGCATAAAATCTCGGTTAAGTTCAATTTTGGGCCGAATCGGAATATTGACCTCGGAGTTACGTGACCTTGAGCGACAAAAAATTTGCCCATAGACTTAATTAGGGAAAATGTTGCGACTACGATAGCGACTTGAATTTTTTTCAGATCAGGTTCAAACTTGCAGGTAACGAGGACAGACATAAAATCTCGGTTAAGTTCGATTTTGGGCCGAATCGGAATATTGACCTCGGAGTTACGTGACCTTGAGAGACAAAAAAATTTGCCCATAGACTTAACGTAGGGAAAATGTTGTGACAGAAATAGCGACTTGAATTTTTAGCTCACCTGAACCAAAGGCTCCAGTGAGCCGATAGTATACCAAGGCTCCGGAGTCCGTCGTCTGTCGTCCGTCCATCCGTCGTCCACACTTTTAATGAAGCATATCTCAGAAGGCAGTCGATCAATCTTGTTTAAATTTTATGTGTAGCACCATTGGGCAAGGGGAAAGGCTGCATTAGGTTTTGGAGCTAGTCTGGTTCATTTGTTCCTTCGTTCTTCTTTCTCTCCATATAGAGATAATAGACCAATGTTAAATTTTTAATCAAAGATTTCTCAGGAACTATAAAAGCTAGAAGCATCAAATTTGGTATTCAATACAATAATGATGACTTATTTTGTGTAAGAGACATTGGGCTTTCTCAGCTTATTTGTTCATCTGTTCTTTCATTCTTCTTTCTCTCCATTTTGACCAATGTTAAATTTTCGTCAAAGATTTCTCAGGAACTATAGAAGCTAGAAGTCTCAAACTTGGAATGCAATGCAATAATCATGACTTATATCCTGTAAGGGTCAATGGGCTGGATTCTATTAGCAGATTTAGTAGTCAAGTCTGTGAATTGTTAAAACTTAAGTTCCTCAGGTGAGCGGTTTAGGCTCATTGAGCCTCTTGTTAAAAAATCTGTCCTTTAAAATGGCGATGTGTGGGTTGTTGGGCATCTGGCATCATTCAACAGGTTTTCCTTTTGGTCAACCTTTTTTCGAAATATGTTTTGTGGAAAGATAATTGGAACTGAAAATGTTGGAATGTAAAAGAAAACTTGTTCATTATGCCATTAGGCGTTTTTCATGTTAATGAAGAGATAGTCTTATCTTTAGCTGGTTTTAATAGCGGAATTTCACTGTATTTTTATAGATTATTATATCTTCAGAGTTTTCATATATTACCGTAATGATCCAGCTATAAACGAGTTTTTTACCGCCAGAATAACCCCAAATTTTTACACCCGTCTTATAGCCGAGATCTTGAGTATCCTTGAAATTTTCGGCAAAGTCCGGAAAGTCAGAGATGTATGGAAAATGTCAGTTTTCTTTCAAAACACCTGGCAGATAAATGTGCATACCATAGCAGATAGTCTACATGTGTGTTGGGCATCATTTATAATTTCCTTATAAAATTTGATACCTTTTAGCGAGTAATGTAAACAAGCTGAGCTTCTTTTTTCTAGCCAGCTGCAATCATCTTAAACTAAATAATCGCTTTGTGACAATTATGTTTATCTTCTTGCAATGAAGTGATAAAAGAAATTTATAGTTACTGGTAACAGTTAAAGAAAACTATGTACCGTGACATAATCCACAGTCATCAACCAACAGTTCTTTGAAGTAAATCTTTAGCGGCAAATTGTCAGGTGATACATTAATATTCAATGAGGGCGGGGTATGTCATTATTACAACCACAACTAATGACCAATCATGGCTTAAATCCAAATTCACAGATATATTGGGGTGTGGTCTAAAGCGGTCAGTCTTAATCGGCTTAAATGTTTACGTGTTGGCAAGAAATTGTTTATTAATAAATGATTACATTTATCGCTACTCTTAAACAAACATTGTCAGATAAACTCTTACCATGTCTAAGCTTAAAAGTTGAAAGGTATTGAATTCGCCGATACACAGTTCATGAGAAAACGGACATTATTACAAAGGGGCTGCACTTAGACATGGAGGAAAAAACAGTTTCTCTTGTGTGCCGGTTCCGTATTATCAATTGCCTTAAACGATATTGTGCGTCATAGTTGTGCACACGCGCAATCTCACCAGTCTTTGCTGCTCGTAGATACGAAAAAAAAAATGGTAGTTTCTTGCAAAAGTGCAAAAGACCAAGGCATTTTTATCGTGTGCCAGTTAATGTAGATATCGATTGCCTTGAACGCTATTTAGCCTCATTATTGACCCCTGCCTTTTACAGTCTGTTAGAGTTTTCTCTCTTAGTATAAACAACAAAATTGCGGCTTCGGAGTATAGTGGCAAATATTGTTGCAAAAAGAAAACATGAATTCTGACGCAGATAAATTGATCAACCATTATCTCGCTCTGAAAATGAAATTTCCACATCAGTGACACCCCTCCCGGCAACTTGCAAAAAATTATACCCGTCTTCTAGACAAGACTAAGCAAAAATCTCCCGCAGAAAAGCCAGAAAGAATCCCCCGTCTTATAGCCAAATCGTCTTATAGCCGGATCATTACGGTATATATTATATTGTCAAAGAGAGATTGCTGTGTGTTGTTATTCAGATATTAGAATGCCACCTTGCTACCTCAGCAAATTCTTACCTTTAAGGGGAATGGGAACACCTGGCAGATTTTTCCTCCATTTTTCAAAGTGAGACAACTTTTGGGACTGCCTGTTCGCCTTTCTATAAGCCCTGTCCCACAAAAAAGGGGTCCTTTGGAGCAAATTCTTTCCTTTAAGAGTTAACCCATAAAGACATGGGAGACAAAAAAACACTTTTGCAGGAGTTGCCTCCCCTGAAGGTGTTCCCATTCCCCTTAAGAGTAGCTCAATTTGAAGACAGGCATCTGTGGCCTAGGGGTTGAGAGGGCTGACCCTTGAACATCAGGTCTCTAACTGCTGTGGGCTCGAGCCGCGCTCTGGTCACATATAGGATGCTAAGTTCTGCAATGGAAGGTCGGGTGGTTTTACTGTGGGTACTCCAGTTTCGCCCACCTATGATTTACAATTGACTCTCAATGTATAAGTGTTATTATCTTGAAAGGGCTATGAAACCACAATCAAACTGAAAAAAATGAGGTAAACTCAGTTTGAAGAAAACAAAATTCCCAAAAGTGGTTTTTTGGAGATGTATTCATATTTTATTATTTTACACCATTGTCTACAAGTGGACAATTTTTTGAAGGTCCTGTTTGCTTTCTGAAGTTGATGTGTCCGAATACGTAGGGTAAATAAGGTATCAAAGTATCATAAAATACCTGCCTTGTCTGTTACTATGCAATAACTTGCGCCTTTGCTGATTTTGTATGATTTTCACTGCCTTGTTCCTAAAGATTTTCATTACGAAAACACTTCTATACTAATACATTGTAAATTTTACCGCTGAAAAAAAACGAAAAATTTCAGATGAAAAAAAATATGATATTTTTCTTATTTCTGCTCAAAATACAGATTGTGGGTACATGTTAGAACTGCCTCGATGAGGCGGTTCTAATGAGTACCCGCAATCTATATTTTAGAGCAGAAATAATAAAAATGATATTTTTCGAAAAATGATATTTTTCTTATTTCTGCTCAAAATACAGATTGTGGGTACATGTTAGAACTGCCTCGAAGCGGTTCTAATGAGTACCCACAATCTTTATTTTAGAGCAGAAATAAGAAAAATAAGGTTTATCCTGTAAACCCCAGTTTTACTTTATAAAAGTGGGGTTCAGGGGTTTTAGAATTATATAGGCGTGTTTTTGTGATGTGGGTTTCCATCATTACATAGCTTTCAAAGTTCCAACTATACTATAATTCTTTTTACACATAAACAGGTATTCACAAAAACATTCAAGTGAAAAAGGCAGATAAAGCAGTGACCCATGCAAATGTGATAAAAATCATTGTTTTCCAGCTCAAATGAGCTGCATCAGTAAGAATGTGTCTTTGAATTCAGTATATGAGTTTGTAGAAATAAATTACATCAATAAATGTGATTGTTCAAAGTCATAAATGGGTGTGGCTAAATAGGATAAAGGTTAATATTCCCTTACTTCTTCTCTAGGTACTTGTTTGAACTCCTTAGTTGGGGCGCTTCTAACGTGCACACTCAGTCTTAGTTTGAAGCAGAAATAAGGAAGATACCACAAATTTTCATGACTTAAGCAAACTATCACACATTTTCATGTCATTTGCGCAGACATGTAACTTAGCTTTATTTTATGTGTGTGTTATCCCTGAAAACCTCACTTTAAATAAAGTGGGGATAAGAAGGGTATTATTTCTTTATTATTGCATAATACTATAGAAAGTGGGTATCCAGAACCCCTTACTGAGGCGTTTCTAAGGAGCACCCACGTGTCTATATTTGGAGTAGAAAAGCAAGGTAAGTAATGCCATTCCAACCGTGACATGGATGGAGGATTGCCTTAAATTGCCCAGATAAAAGTATCATAATGCTAATATCTATTTTTAGACTCCACCGCCCGTGCCCATTCCTTTTGAGCATGTTGATGAAGCTAGTCAACAGTCTAGGCCATCAAAGGACAAACTAGAAGACAGGTAAATATACATGGGGAGTAGTGGGAGTGGGGTACCGGTATTTGTTGTTGGACTGGGCTGAAGTTTTGTGGTCGATAGTTGGCAAATGCAATTAACAGATGATTGATTAAAGATTGATCAATGAATACTGATAGAAAAATTTATAGTTGAACTTCAATGGCTCAAACACATGCATCACGAAAACACGCCTATAAAATTTTGACCCCCTTGAACCCCATTTTTATATAGTAAAACTGGGGTTTCTGGGGGTATACCTTATTTTTCTTATTTCTGCTCTAAAATATAGATTGTGGGTACTCGTTAGAACCGCCTCGATGAGGCGGTTCTAACGAGTGCCCACAATCTATATATCGAGGCGGTTCTAACGAGTACCCACAATCTATATTTTTAGCAGAAATAAGAAAATAATCACAATTTTTCATCATAAAATTTTCATTTTTTCGGCAATAAAGGTGGCAATGTATTTGTATAGGCGTGTTTGCGTAATGACATGAAAATTTGTTTGATTAGGGGTTGTTTGAGCCACAGAGGTTTGATCATTGCTCCAGGTCAGGGGGCATACCTCAAATATCTTTTCATGTTCTTTAAAATAAAGGTATGTCGTGTGTACTCATTAGAATTGCCTCATCGAGGCAATTCTAAAGAGTACACACAACATACCTCATAGAGGCAATTCTAAAGAGTACACACAACATACCTCATCGAGGCAATTCTAAAGAGTACACACAACATACCTCATAGAGGCAATTCTAAAGTGTACACACAACATACCTCATCGAGGCAATTCTAAAGAGTACACACAACATACCTCATAGAGGCAATTCTAAAGAGTACACACAACATACCTCATTGAGGCAATTCTAAAGAGTACACACAACATACCTCATCGAGGCAATTCTAAAGAGTACACACAACATACCTCATAGAGGCAATTCTAAAGAGTACACACAACATACCTCATCAAGGCAATTCTAAAGAGTACACACAACATACCTCATCAAGGCAATTCTAAAGAGTACACACAACATACCTTATCAAGAAAAAATAAGTAGATTTCCTTAAAATATCTAGGGCCCCGGCCCATTGGGGCTTGAAGAAATAAATGGGCTGCATGATGCTTCCACACAGAGCTGAATCCGACCCGCACATGAGTACTGGTAAACCACTTATAAACCCTATTGGTTTCATTAGGCGACAGGGCTTGAGATGTCATTTCATCTCAATGTCGGGTAAAAGTCCCACAAAATTGGAAGCAACGTCTCCAAAATGACCTACATAGTGTTGATGGGGACATTAAACATCAATTCAAACAAACAAATCCTTAAAATATCACAAATCTACCTCAAAGGGAATTTTCTTAGCAACTCAAGAATGAGTCTGTATTATTGGGCTTCTAGTGTAGATTATATTTTCTTGTCCTTTGGGATCATTGATTCCATTGTGGAATTTTGAAGATATCTTAGGGTCACTGATGAGGCCTAATTGGCCGAAACTAGCTTGTCTGACCCAGAAAACATATACACTCCATATTTTCCAGTCCTGTGGTGTATTCCTTGCTTCCAAAGGATAACCCTTTTATAGAACATATTCTTTTAGCGTCAGGTGTTTTTAGAACAGCAAACCTTTTAGAACAAATACTCCCATTATAACAAGGGTCCTATGTACTTGGTTTTGGATATAGTAGAACTGGGAAGAGAAAAATGACCATAAATGTATAAAATGGGTTTGTTTATGTATGGAGAAAGGTCTACTCACCTTAAAATGCAGGTGTCATAGGCTCGATTCTGGGCTTCTCTAGACTTCCGGATGAGTCTTTAAACTGAGGTAAAATCTCCATATGCCTTAGTTGTTGGTGGGGGGAGGTAAAACTCAAACAACTTATACAGAGACAAAGTTTCATTGATGATGGAAAACCATGACTTTTCTTTGATTTGTTTTGAGCTGACTCAGATAATGTCTAACATCCATTCTACAATGCAAACAGAGAAATCCAAACCTGAGGATAAAATCTGAAATGTGCTTTTACTGAGTTTCTGACTTTATTGACCGAATTGTGTGGATTTCATGGTCTGCTTCAGAGGTAGATGTTTGATTATTTGTCTTAACCGAAGCAATAACCCATTGTAGGTGGGAAGTCCCTAAAGGGGTACCTTGGCAAACATTGCAGGCCCAGATCAGATGCCGCAGAACGCGGCATCTGATCAGGGCCTGCACTATTTGCTGACAGAATTTTCAATCAAAAATAGAATGAGAACAAAAAAATAGGCCTACCACCCCTTACATGACAAATGGACACTAGTTTACAATGAGTTAAAAATTTATTTGATCCTTTGTCGTTACTTTTGTTTTTTGTCGCGCCTGCATTAACCCATATATGCCTAGCGGCCATTTTTCGGGACATTGGCAAACAGTGTAGACCCAGATCGGACGCCGCAGAACGCGGCGTCCGATCTGGGCCTACACTGTTTGCATAAAGTACATACATTTTTGCAAAATTTGCAACAAACAAAAAACTAACCTGACACCCCTATAAATGGAGATGTATCACTCCAAACTTAATAGTTGGAAGATTCCATTGTCATATATGGGTTAAGCATGGTGTGATATAGAAGTCTGGTTTTCTGGCCATTCAGCCCTCAACTTGTCAACATGTGCAGTCAACCTAGCTTTCATCCTAATGTTCAAAACAAAATCTGAAAAGCTATAAGAGCTTTATTAAAATAATATAATGTTATTAATCAAGTAATTTCGTATTGGCCCAGGTACAGGTCCGAGGTCTGCTGTATTGGCACGAGGCCGAAGGCCGAGGCCAATACAGCTGACCGAGGACCTGTAACTGGGCCAATACGAAATTACTTGATTAATGACAATTTTATTAATTGACGCGATTAAAAACATGATTTATGATTTTTGAATATTGGTTGACCTTGTGTAATAAAAAAGGATAATCAATTAATAATACTTGGTATAACCTTCCACATGAGTACTGGTAAACCGCTTGGAGGATCTAAGCCTGCCCAGGCAAAGCGGTGTGAGTGTCGGACCGTCCATGCTTATAAAACCTATTGGTTTCATTGGGCGACAGGGCTTGAGATGTCATTTCATCTCAATATCGGGTAAAAGTCCCAAAAATTTGGAAGCAACGTCTCCAAAATGACCTTTACAGTGTTGACGGGGACGTTAAACCTCAAATCAAACAAACAAAACCTTCCACCTAGGGATGGCGACTTTAATGAAAGCACCCATATTTGACCTTTACCTAGATTTTATGGTTCACTTACTTTGTGAAGATTTAGCCTTAGGCGGAATTCTTGTCTTTGATGATATGTATTGTAACAACCTTCTCCAAATATCATTTGGCATTCTATGTGGAATCCTAAAAGTGACAGCATAAATGTTTGTTATACCAGTACTAGTGTGCGGGCCGGATTCAGCTCTGCGTGGAAGCATCATGCAGGGGATTCTTACAGCATTTTTAACATTGTGTGTGAACTGTTTGTGCCCATGTTTATGATAGAATTTTCCTGCATGGCCAATAGTGGAACAAACCTTTTCTCATGGGTATTAACCCATTTAGTACCAGAAACCCTAAAACTTGGTACCCTGGCAAACAGTGCAGGCCTAGATCAGATGCCGCAGAATGCTATTTGCTAAAAGTTCAGTCATTTTCAAAACAAATTTCGAAGAAAACACAACCTGACACCCCTAAATTTTGAAATGGACTCCTGCTATTTATAAGGAGGAAGATTCCATTTGGTACTAAAAGGGTTAAATTTGGATATACAAATTTTGTATAGGTATCTGTGTCAGTCTACAGGATTGAAAATAGAGGATCTTACACGAGTGGTCATTTCATATGAAATTTATGAAACGAGCCTTTGGCGAGTTTCATAAATTTCAAATGAAATGACCACGAGTGTAAGATTCTCTTTATCATATGACTACTTTAAATTGGATTTTATCGCCTTCTAATTTGACAATTTTTCTACGAAAACTGCATTGTTGACATGGACGTCGTCATGATGTTACTTAATCCCGCAAAAGTGTTATTACACGTGTGGTCATACGATATTTATTACACGACGCTATCCACTGCTTATCAATGACGTCATATGATAAGGGTAAATATTACATTTATCAATTTTTTGCAGTGGGCAGAGCCGTAAAGAACTAGTACCTGGTGTGCCTGAGCAAGGTAAGATTGATTTTCTTCTTCTGTTATACCTCTTTATATCAATGTTTATTATAACCCACTTTTGGATGTATTAAGTTTTAACAAGACAGCCAAATCCCCTGCCACACTTAAATAACAAGGCTCAACCTTGTGACCTTCACCTGTGATTCAAACCCATGACCTTCAACTGTGACCTTGACCTCTAGTTAGCCTGGTTTATTTATGGGTTCAACACATCAGCTCACTGAGGGGGATATTTGACCAAAGTTTAATGGAACTCCTTTCAGGGGTAAAGGAGATATGGAACAGACACAAAATGCAAAGTTTCAAACTCGGGACCTTCATCTGTGACCTTGACCTTGAGTCTGCATGATTCATTTATGGGGTCTGCACATGAGCTCACTAAGGGGGATAATTGACCAAAGTTTAATGAATATCCTTTGCAGGGGCAAAGAAAATATGGAACAGACACAAAACTCAAAGTTTTAAACTTGTGACCTTCAAATGTGACCTAGACCATGAGTCGACATGGTTCATTTATGGATTCGGCACATCATCTCACGGAAAAGAATATTTGACCAAAGTTTAATAAAAATCTGTGAAAGGGTTCAAGAGATACGGAGCGGGCAAGGAAGTGTTATGGACTGACAGATGGATGGGTAGATGGACAGACAGACAGATGGACAGACAAAGAGCAATTCCTATAATCCCTGCTCTGCTTAGTGGCAGGGATTAAAAATGGATCCCAAAAATAATACACCTATTTAACCCATCCCTTACCAAATGCACTCTTCCTCCTTATATATAGCAGGAGCCCATTTCAAAATTTAGAGGTGACAGGTTGCATTATCTTCAAAATTTATTTGGTCAAGAAGGCCGTCTGAGGGACAGAAATCCCCCGCCACACTTTATATCAAGGCTCAAATTTGTGACCTTCACCTGTGACCTTGAGTTGTTATGGTTTATTTATGGGTTCTGCGCATCAGCTCACTGACCAGGGGTAAAGGAGATATGGAACGGACATAAAATTCAAAGTTTCAAACTCGTGACATTCACCTGTGACCTTGACCTTGAGTGCATGGTTTATTTATGGGTTCTGCACATCAGCTCACTTAGGGAGATATTTGACCAAAGTTTGATAAAAATCCTTTGAAGGGTAAAGGAGATATGGAATGGCCACAAAATTCAAAGTTTCAAACTCGTGACCTTGACCTGGAGTCTGCATGGTTTATTTATGGGTTCTGCATATCAGCTCACTGAGGGGGGTATTTGACCAAAGTTTAATGAAAATCCTTCCAGGGGTAAAGGAGATATGGAATGGACTCAAATTCAAACTCGTGACCTTCAGCTGTGACCTTGACCTTAAGTCGGCATAGTTTATTTATGTGTTCTGCACATCAGCTCACTGAGGGGGATATTTGACCAAAGTTTAATGAAAATCCTTCCAGGGGTAAAGGAGATGTGAAATGGGCATAAAATTCAAAGTTTCAAACTCAAACTTGACCTTGTGTTGGCAAGGTTCATTTATGGCTTGTGCACATCAGCTCAGTGAGGGGAATATTTGACCAAAGATTAATGAAAATCCTTTGAAAGGTTAAAAAGATATGGAACAGACACAAAATTCAAAGTTTCAAACTTGTGACCTTCAAATGTGACCTTGACCTGGGGTCGGCATGATTAATTTATGGGTTCTGCACATGAGCTCACTAAGGAGGATAATTGACCAAAGTTTAATGAAAATCCTTGCAGGGGTAGAGGAGATATGGAATGGACACAAAATTCAAAGTTTTAAACTTGTGACCTTCAAATGTGTCCTTGACCTTGAATCGGCATGATTCATTTATGGGCTCTGCACATCAGCCCACTGAGGGGAATGTTTGACCAAAGTTTAATGAGAATCCTTGCAGGGGTAGAGGAGATGTGGAATGGACACAAAATTCAAAGTTTCAAATTCATGACTTTGAAATGTGACCCCGACCTTGAGTCAGCAAGGTTCATTTATGGGTTCTGCACATCAGCTCACTGAAAGTTTAATGAAAATCTATCAAAGGGTTCAGGAGATACGGAGCAGACAAGAAAGTGTTACAGACAGATGGATGAAGGCCATTCCTATAATCCCCGCTCCACTTTGTGGCAGGGGATTAAAAACTGGCTGAACTCTTTGGTAACAATGTAGGCCCTGATCAGACACTGCATTCTGCAGTGTCTGATCTGGGCCTGCTCTGTTTGCTAGTATCCCATTTGGGGTTTCCGGTACAAATTGAGTTAATAAATATAGATGTGATAGTGTACATTTGTATTCCAAGAAATGTGACGTTATAAAATTAAGGGGTATGGGAACACCTGGCAGATTTTTCCGCCATTTTTCAGAGAGAGACAATTTTCAGGACTTCCTGTTCACTTTTCTAGAAACTCTGTCCCACGGAAAAAGGGATCTACCATGGAAGGAAAGTGCAATATCTAATATAGTGTTGGTTTTGCTGTAAAAAATATTTTTTTTTTGCAAATACATTTCCATATTTGCCATATTAGTATTTGATCAAAGTTTTAACGATATATTAACTAACAACATCGTAAGTTTTGAACAACTGGCCCCTGATGATGATTGCTCTTCAGATGTTATAGCAGATTTCGAATCATTCAATATTTATAGCTATAGAATAATGATTCTATTCAGTCATTACGATATAAACACACCCGTGCGACATAGTTCATTTTTTCACATCTCCATAATGGCGACTTTTCTTATGAAAATCTGTGATATTTCTAATAAATACTGCAAACATAGGTTGTGGGTACTCATCAGAACCGCCTCATTGAGGCAGTTCTGACGAGTACCCACAACCTATGTCTTGGAGCAAAAATAAGATAAATAATGTATACCCGCGTAAACTGCAGTTTTCTCGATATAAAGTTGCATATAGGGGGTCTTCATTTCACGGACTTGTTCACGTGATGATGCGGACCTTCCTTGTTTCAGATGTTGATGACTTCGAGTCTATTTCTTCTGAAGAGAGCAGCTTGCTTGGTGTAGTAAAAACAGGTAATCTTTTAAAACAGCTATGTTTTCACCAGGAAATTTCTGATTATGTTGATATAGTTAAACTTTTAGGGGCTTGGAGAAAAAGATTGGGCTGCATGATGCTTCCACGCAGAGCTGAAACCCACCATGCATGAGTGCTGATAAACCGCTTAGAAGGTCCAAGCCTGCCCATGCAAAGTGGTGTCAGACTGACAATGCATATAAACCCGTTTAGTTTCATTGGGTGGCAGGACTTGAGATGTCTTTATGTCCCCCAACCGAAGGGGAGGGAGATAACTATTTTTGATGCATATTCTGTCGGTTTATGCTTCTGGGTCTGTGTACCGTAAAAATTCGGCTATAAGAAGAGGATTTTTCCCTCCAAAATGAGCCCCAAAAAATGACCCGGTCTTAAAGCCGAGGTCATGGACTGCAGGCTTTTTTCCAGCAATGTCCGGCAGAGACCAGACATATGGAAAATGCCGATCGGTGATTTTTGAATTGATATAAATGGCCGCCCACAACCACCGCTACCGTTTTTCTGCACGCGATCGGTAAATGACGTCATCAGACCCCAGCACCTCAACACGTGTTTAATGTCATTGTGTGTATCTCTTTTCATAAAAAAACGCTAGGAACCGGTAAAAAATATTTTCTCTATAGCTAAACGGCTGTAAAAAGAGGTGGATAGAAAACCAGCGCTTTGCACAGCTCCCGAATTATCCCCAGAAG